>BTHU01000014.1:110878496-112150496 GCA_036184795.1 Tokudaia tokunoshimensis | reverse complement strand
ACAAGACTTGTGAGAAAGACTCCCTGAATCACAATGAAAAGGCATCCCTTTCCAAATATTTCCATGTGCCTGTAGGGTAAGGAAGCTGCCTAACATATCAGCATGACTTGTGTTGTGTCAGCTCCAAGAGACAAAAGACAAAGAGAAACAAAATCCAGTGAACCAAAGACAAAGACCCCTCTGAGGTGACACTTGCCATGTAGGTTAAAGAGAAAAGTGGGCAGAAACAGCTGGAAAGGGAGACTACATTTTCAGATTGAACGTAGCTGGACATTGTCACCATCACTGCCATTTCAGAAGCTTATATAAAGACAAGAGAATGTCCAGCTGATGCTCACAGAGAGGATCTGTGCATTTCCATGGGGCCTGGGCAGGCCTGAACTGTCTTAACTTCTTGCTCACTCACTCCAGTGTCTGTTTTTCCTTCTCAGTGAACTTTTGTTTTAGACCATGAGAAAGAAGCCATCACTCAAATAATACTGGGGTGAGGATAGGATAAATATGTCTCTCTCTCTCTCTCTCTCTCTCTCTCTCTGTGTGTGTGTGTGTCTGTCTCTCTGTGTCTTTCTTATTATTTATTTATTTATAAAGTCAGAGCATAAGAGCATCCCAAATTATCCCTGCATTTTTCTGGCTTTCTGGTAGATATCAATGATATAATGTCACTGTTTGAAAGTAAAATTTACTGTTCACATTGTTCCTTTGGTATAAGGCAGAGCTATTATTTATAATCTAATAAAAATTGTTTTTGTTAGAGGGGGTTCCACTTCCCTCTATGCACTGCTTGCCAAGAGAGAGTATTGTCACAGCAGTGCTTTCAATTCTGGGTGCTGAGATTAGATTGCCATTTTCTCTCTAATAACTGTTCAGAGGAGACCAGCTATGAGCACACAGGACATACAGTAGAGCAGCTGGAACAGGATCCTTCTGATATCCATTTGCACCAGGGAGCCAGGCTTCTCCACAACCATCTGCACTCAGATCCTACCAGAAGAGAGTTCATGTCCCAGAAGTGCTGATACAGGCTTACGGGCACACAGGAGGGACAAGCTCCAGTGAAGACAGAAAGACCAACTAATACCAGAGACAAACAGATGATGAGAGGCAAGTGCAACAACCCTACCAACAGAAACCAAAACTACTTGGCAACATCAGAACCCAGTACTACAACCACAGCAAGTCCTGGATACCCCAGCACACCGGAAAATTAATAGTTGGATTTAAATTTGCATCTCATGATGCTGATAGAGGGCTTTAAGATGAACATAAATAACTCCCTTAAAGAAATACAGGAGAACACATATAAATAGGTAGAAACCCTTAAAATTTTCCAGGAAAACACAAGCAAACAGGTGAAAGAACTGAACAAAACCATCCAGGATGCAAAAATGGAAGTTTAAAAAATAAAGACATCACAAAGGGAGACAATTTTGGAGATAGAAAACCTAGGAAAGAAATCAGGAATCATAGATGCAAGCATCACCAACAGAATACAGGAGATAGAAGAGAGTCTCAGGTGCACAAGATACCATAGAAAGTACTGACACAACAGTCAAAGAAAATGCAAAATGCAAAAAGCTCCTAAACCAAAACATCCAGGAAATATAGGACACAATGAGAAGATCAAACCTATGGATAATAGGAATAGAAGAAAGCAAAGACTCCCAACTTAAAATGCCAGTAAATATTTTCTACAAAATTATTAAAGAAAATTTACCTATCCTAAAGAAAGAGAAACCCATGGACATATTAGAAGCCTACAGAACTCCAAATAGATTGGATCAGAAAAGAAATTCCTCCTGTCACATAGTAATCAAAACACCAAATGCACAAAACAAAGAAAAAATATTAAAAGCAGTAAGAGAAGAATGTTAAGTAACATATAAAGGCAGACCTATAAGAATTACACCAGCCTTCTCAACAGAGATTATGAAAGCTAGAAGATCCTGGGCAGATATCAAAAAGACCCTAAGAGAACACAAAAGCCAGCCTAGGAAACTATACTGAACACAACTCTCAATTAACATGGAGAAACCAAGATAGTCCATGACAAAAACAAATTTACACAATATCTTTCCACAAATCCAGTCCTAAAAAGGATAATAAATGGAAAACTCCAATACTAGGAGGGAAACTGTACCCTAGAAAATGCAAGAAAGTAATCTTCCATTAAGAAACCACTAAGAAGTTCTGTTCAGGAAATTCTCCCCTGTGCCCATATGGTCAAGGTTCTTCCCTAGTTTCCTTTCTATTAGTTTCAGAGTGTATGGTTTTATGTGGAGGTCCTTGATCCACTTGGAATTGAGCTTAGTGCAAGGAGATAAGAATGAATCAATTTGTATTCTTTTGCATGTTGAACTCCAGTTGAACCAGCACCATTTGTTGAAAACGCTATCTTTCTTCCACTGGATGGTTTTAGCTCCTTTGTCAAAGATCAAGTGACCATAGGATTATGGATTCATTTCTGGGTCTTCAGTTCTGTTCCATTGATCTACATGCCTGTCACTATACCAATACCATGCAGTTTTTAACACTGTAGCTCTGTAGTACAACTTTAGGTCTGGGATACTGATTCCCCCAGAAGTTCTTTTACTCTTGAGAATAGTTTTAGCTATCCTGGGTTTTCTATTATTCCAGATGAATTTTTGAATTGCTCTTTCTAACTCTATGAAGAATTGAGTTGGAATTTTGATGGGGATTGCACTGAATCTGTATATTGCTTTTGGAAAGATGGTCATTTTTACTATATTAATCCTGCCAATCCATGAGCATGGAAGATTTTTTTCATCTTCTGAGGTCTTCTTCAATTTCTTTCTTTAGAGACTTGAAGTTCTTGTCATACAGATCTTTCACTTGTTTGGTTAGAGTCACACCAAGATATAAGGGCACATGCTCCACTATGTTCATAGCAGCCTTATTTATAATAGCCAGAAGCTGAAAAGAACCCAAATATCCCTTAACGGAGGAATGGATTCAGAAGATGTGGTATATTTACACAATGGAATACTACTATGCAATTAAAAACAATGAATTCACAAAATTCCTAGGCAAATGGTCAGAACTTGAAAATATCATCCTTAGTGAGGTAACCCAATCGCAAAAGAACACACTTCGTATGCAGTCACTGATAAGGGGATATTAACCCAGAATCTCGGAATACCCAAGACACAATTCAGATATCAATAGATGTCCAAGAAGATGGAAGGAGAGACCCCTGGTCCTGGAACGACTGGATGTAGGGGAATACCAGGACAGAGAAGCAAGAGGGCATTGAATGGGGAACAGAGGGAGGGAAGGGGGCTTATGGGACTTTCAGGGAGGGAGGAAACGGGAAAGGGGAAATCATTTGGAATGTAAATTAAAATACTTAGAAAATAAAAAAAAAGATTAAATGATCAAAGTGGGGGAAAAATAAAAAAGAAACCACAAGAAGACAGCCACCTAAACATAACCCCACCTTTATCAACAATAATACCAGGAAGGAACGATCACTTTTCCTAATAACTCTTAATATCAATGAATTCAATTCCCCTATAAAAAGACATAGGCTAACAGAATGGATATGTAAACAGGACCCAATATTTTGTTGCATAAAAGAAACCAAACTCAATCACAAAGACAGATACTACCTCAAAGTAAAAGCCTACAAAACACTTTTCCAAGCAAATGTTCCTAAGAAGGCAGCTGGAGTAGACATTTTATTACTGAATAAAATCGACTTTCAACCTAAAGTTATCAAAAAGAATAAGGAAGGACACTTCATACTCATCGAAGGAAAAATATTCCAAGAAGAACTCTCAATCCTGAATATCTATGCTCCAAAGGCAAGGGCACCCACATTCATAAAAGAAACTTTACTAAAGTTCAAATCACACATTACTCCTGATACAATAAATGTGGGAGACTTCAACACCCCTATCTCATCAATGGACAGATCAGGGAAACACAAACTAAACAGAGACACAGTGAACCTAACAGAAGCTATTAACCAAATGGATATAACAGATGATATCTATAGACTGTTTTATCCTAAATGCCAAATATACTTTCTTCTCAGCACCTCATCATACCTTCTCCAAAATTGACCATATAATCAGTCACAAAATAGGCCTCAACAGACACAAGATGAGTGAAATAATCCCATGCATATTATCGATCATCACAGATTAAGGCTGATCTTCAGTAACATCAAAAACAATAGAAAACCCACATATACATGGAAACTGAACAACACTCTACTCAATGATAACTTGGTCAAAGAAGAAATAAAGAAAGAAATTAAAGACTTTTTAAAATTTAATGAAAATGAAGCTACAATGTACTTAAAGCCATGGGACACAATGAAAGCAGTCCTAAGAAGAAAACTCATAGCTCTGATTGCTTCCAAAAAGAAACTGGAGAGAGCATACACTAGCCGATTGACAGTACATCTGAAGGCTCTAGAACAAAAAGAAGAAAATACACACAAGAAGAATATACAGCAGGAAATAATCAAACTCAGAGCTGAAATCAACCAAGTAAAAACAAAAAGAACTATACAAAGAATGAACCTGACCAGAAGCTGGTTCTTTAAGAAAATCAACAAGATAGATAAACCCTTAGCCAGACTAACCAGGGGTCACAGAGACAGTACCCAAATTAACACAATCAGAATTGAAAAGGGAGTCAAAACAGCAGAAAGCAAGGAAATCCAAAAATTCATCATATTTTACTACAAAAGCTTTTATTCAACACAACTGGAAAATGTGGATGAAATGATCAATTTTCTAGACAGATATCAGGTACCACAGTTAAAATAGGATCAGAAAAATGATCTAAACAGCCCTATAACCCATAATTAAATAGAAGCAGTCATAAAAATCCCCCTAACCAAGAAAAGTCCAGGACCAGATGGTTTTAGTGCAGAGTTCTATCAGACCTTCAAAGAAGACCTAATACCAATATTCTCCAAACTATTCCACAAAATAGAAACTGAGGGAGCAGCACCCAACTCATTCTATGAAGCCACAATTACGCTAATACCAAAAATCACACAAAGATCCGACAAAGAACAAGAATCTCAGGACAATTTCTCTTACAAATATTGATGCAAAAATACTCAATAAAATTCTTTCAACCGAATCCAAGAACACATTAAAATGATCATTCACCAGGATCAAGTAGGCTTCATCCCAGGGATGCAGGGATGGTTCAATATAAGGAAGTCCATCAATGTAATCCACTACATAAACAATCTCAAAGAAAAGAAACCACACAGTCATTTCATTAGATGCTGAAAAAGCATTTGACAAAAGTCAGCATCCTTTCATGTTAAAGGTCCTGGATAGATCAGGAATTCGAGGTCCATATCTAAACATAGTAAAAGCAATTTACAGCAAACCAGTAGCCAACATCAATCTAAATGGAGAGAAACTTGAAGCAATCCCACCAATATCAGGGACTAGACAAGGCTGCCCTCTCTCTCCATATCTTTTCAATATAGTACTTGAAGTTCTAACTAGAGCAATTAGACAACAAAAGGAGGTCAAAGGGATACAAATTGGAAAGGAAGAAGTCAAACTATCACTATTTGCAGACGATATGATAGTATAATTAAGCGACCCAAAGAACTCCACCAGAGAACTCCTACAGTTGATAAACAACTTCAGCAAAGTGGCCAGATATAAAATCAACTCAAGCAAGTCAGTAGCCTTCCTATACTCAAAGGATGAGCAGACTGAGAAAGAAATAAGAAAAATGATACCCTTCACGATAGTCAGAAACAATATAAAGTGTCTTGGTGTTACTCTAATGAAACAAGTGAAAGATCTGTATGACAAGAACTTCAAGTCTCTGATGAGAGAAATTGAAGAAGACCTCAGAAGATGGAAAAAATTTTCATGCTCAGGGATTGGCAGGATTAATATAGTAAAAATGACCATCTTGCCAAAGGCAATATACAGATTCAATGAAATCCCCATAAAATCTCAACTCAATTCTTCATAGAGTTAGAAAGAGCAATTCAAAAATTCATCTGGAATAACAGAAAACTCAGGATAGGTAAAACTACTCTCAAGAATAAGAGAACTTCCGGGAGAATCAGTATCCTGGACCTCAAACTGTACTACAGAGCTACAGTGTTAAAAACTTCATGTTATTGGTATAGTGACAGGCATGTAGATCAATGGAACAGAATTGGAGACCCAGAAATGAATCTACACTCCTATGGTCACTTGATCTTTGACAAAGGAGCTAAAACCATCCAGTGGAAGAAAGATAGCCTTTTCAACAAATGGTGCTGGTTCAACTTGGCTAACCTCCCACCTTTACCTGTGAGTGGTTATGTCACGATCCAAATAAAAGGCAGACCCCCCTCTCCCTATCCCTCTCCCTCTCCTCGTCTCCCCCTCTCTCCTTCTCTCTTATCCCCACTCTTCTTCACCACCACCTTCGCCCTTTTCTCCCATAATAAACCTCTGCCACATAGAACAACTTTGGCCTTGTGTGGTATGTCTGGATGTGAGTCAATATTCTAACATAGCACATCATATTTTGTCAGTTAAAACATTGAAAATAAAAACTCCTTCATAAATAAGTTTTTACATTAAGCTTATTTATTTATAGTATATTTATTACATTAAGTATTTATAGTAAGAAAAACTGACAACATATTTGCTAGCAGGCTAAGATTTACTATTAAAGTATATTATATATTTCACATCTGATAGTCAGTGAGTGTGCAGATAATTTACACTCTTAATTTTGCAAACAAAGGCTTAATGTTGACAGTTGATTGAATAAATATAAATTTTCAGTTTTCTCCAAAAAATTTTGTACTAGTGTATTGGAACCGTTTGCTTTTGTGATCCCTCTCCCTACAACTGCCTGACCAGTTTCTGTTTCCTGTTTCTATCAGTAATGCGTCTTACTCACAGTTATTTAAGTACATTAAGTAGTTCAAGAACCCATTTCATTCCTACTGTATCGAAGGCACTCAGTAAGCTGTGATCATAAGAAGTTGATTGTAACTTCAGCATGTCAGTTTTCAGGATCATTGATAGAGTCGGACTATTAATATCTAGGCCTGGATCAAGCATAGCAAGCTTAGAAAGAAAAAGTACAAAATGTATGTTTCAAGTACTAAAGGGTTACCAGGAAATACAGGGGAGCTAAATCATGTTTTCAAAGATGTCAAATGGAATTAAGGGAGTGTTGACCTCAGAACAATATCTCACACATCTAAGCTTATTGTTTATGTGTTTGCAGTTGAACAAAGGATTATATTATATATTATATTATATATTAATATGTATATATTACATCATATCATATTATATTATATCATATTGTCTTATCATGTTATATATATTATACATGTTATATATGATATTGTTACATTATATATGTTATATTATTTTGTGCTATATTATGTTATATTATATGATATATTATATTATGATAGGTATTATTTTATGATCTAGTTATTGTTTTAATGTAGACATAAGGATATATGATTATGTGTCACACTGACAAGGGATAGATTGTGATGGCTATTCTTGGTTGTCGATTTTACTATATATGGGATGAACTACACAGAACTTAAAAACATCTTGTGAAAAAGTAAAGAAAAGCTTTCTTGTACTTGCCTTTAATTCCAGCACACAGGAGACAGGAATGTAGATATCTGAGTTCAAAGTCAGTTTATAAAGCAAGTTATAGGACAGCTAAGCATATTCAAACCACCATAGTCAGGGCTGTTGTAGTGACTCTGTTCAGGACTCTGAAGTCATCTTGTTCAAGTTCATTGTTCTTTGTATTTTCTTTTGTTTTTTCATTGTACTTTGCTGTCTGATATAGGTTATTATGTTGTTGTTGTTTTCTCTCTTTTGAATAAAACTTCTCTGTATTAGTTAGCATTTAACTGCTGTGAACAGACACCAAGAACCAGGCAACTCTTAGAAGGACAGCATTTAATTGGGATTGGCTTACAGGTTCAGAGGTCCAGTTCATTTTTATCAATGCAGGAGCATGGCAGCATCCAGGTAAGTATGATGCAGGAGGAGCTGAGAGTTCAACATCCTTATCTGAAGGCAAATAGGAGAAGACTGTCTTCTAGGCAGCTAGAATGAGGGTCTTAAAGCCCATGCCCACAGTGATATACTTCCTCCAGCAAGACCACATGTCCTAATATTGCCACTCCCTGAGCCAAGCATATTCAAACTACAACAATCTCAGTGGGAAAAAAATAAAAATAAACCTCTGTCCTAGAGTTCTCCTAGATCCTGTGGTTGTCATGAGATGAAGTAGCCATGTACTCCCTGTGTCTGAAGGCCATCCAGAAGGGAATAAGTCCATGATAATGAACATCAAGCTTCCTCAGCTACATGATTATACTTGACCTTTTTTGGGATCATGTTACCTAAGCCATGAGTCCTGTACTTCCCTACAGGAACATCTGAACCAGAAAATTTGTCTTCACCTGGAGTACTGCTATCTAACATAGAGGATTTCTCCTGAGGAGAGGGGTCAAGGCCACTTATAGATATACCCAGGCCATTGATTTTCCTTTGACTCACAGCAAGTTTAGATAATATACACAGTAGGTGCCTTCAATCATAAGCACAAAATAACCAAGTTAAAGAAGTGTTTATGCTTTCAGGTTCTGTGAGATTCATAGAATCTGTTTAAGATGGCATGGCTTTACATATTTTAATTTACATAATATTTCTCTATCTTCCTTTATTTTCCCCCCCATTCCTCCTTAAAGATTATTTCTAAACAACTTCAGTTATTTTTTGGAAGCAAATGAAACATATACTAATAGATCAGCAAACAAGATATCCCTGAAGCATGAAATACTTCTAAACAATTGGGTCAGTCTGCGAAAAAATGGATACATTAGTGATTTGAAGTCATTAAACATGAAAGCCATGAAAATACTACCTACATACAATTCACAGACATTTACTGCACACATTTGAAAGCACATACATGCAATATATAACACACACAGACAGACACACAGATACACATGAATGAAATATATTTTATTACTTGATTATTGCTAGTTTCAAAATAAAGTTTCTTGGTCTGATGTTAGTGGTGCTCACATTGAATATTTCATAATTGCAAGACTGTTCTGGTGACAGAATAAGAACTTGAGAAGGAAGATGATATGATGACAGAGTCCCTTGTGTGATTGGACATTTCCATTGCTGACTGTAGTTATAGGATATTGCATTTACTTGACAGGATATGTTGCCCAAAAAAATATTCTTCCTAATAGATACTGCAGTATTTTATAATATATTTACTATAATAGCATAAGTGAAATTGCAGGTATAGCTGTGGTAAAGAAGTATTTTATGTGGTCTTGGACCTAAGAGCATGATAAGTGAAACATGTTCTTCTGGATGGAGGCAATCAACTCTGTCCTGTCATCAGTGACCAGAAGGAGAGCACTGATTAAGAAGAACTTTTAAGAAAAAAGAGGCTGCTTAAAATTGTTGTATTCACATGAGACATAAGAGAACGCCACACAATGGATGTCAGATCAAGTGTCCTTTGTTTTCTAGCAGTAGATACCAGACTTGTGATATGAAAGAATGTGGATCTTAAAGTTTGATAGGATTTGGTTTGTGAAAGCCAAACCTAAGGATTATAGGTATAGATGAGAGTGAAGATTTGCAACTTAAAGGGCCAGTAAACATCTTCAACAAAATTATGGAGGAAAACTTCCCGAACTTAAAGAGAGAGATGCCGATGAACGTACAAGAAGCCTACAGAACTCCAAACAGACTGGACCAGAACAGAAATACCTCCCGTCACATAATAATCAAAACACCGAATGTTCTAAACAAAGAAAAAATACTAAAAGCAGTAAGAGAAAAGGGTCAAGTAACGTACAAAGGAAGACCTATCCGAATCACATCAGACTTCTCACCAGAGACTATGAAAGCCAGAAGATCCTGGGCAGATCTCATGCAGACACTAAGACAGCACAAATGCCAGCCTAGACTACTATACCCAGCAAAACTCTCAATCACCATAGATGGAGAGACCAAGATATTCCATGATAAAACCAAATTTTCACAATATCTTTCCACAAATCCAGCCCTGCAACGGATAATAGGTGGAAAATTCCAATACAGGGAGAGAAACAACACCCTGGAAAAAATGAGATACTAACCTTCTTGAATCAAACCCAAAAGTAGATAACCACTCAAACATAAAGATAGCGTCAAGAATGGCAGATGGCAATAATCACTATGCCTTAATCTCTCTTAATATCAATGGTCTCAATTCCCCAATTAAAAGACATAGACTAGCAGACTGGATACGTAAACAGGACCCAGCATTTTGCTGCATGCAGGAAACGCACCTCAGTGTCAAAGACAAACACTACCTCAGAGTAAAAGGCTGGAAAACAATTTTACAAGCAAATGGCCCCAAGAAACGAGGTGGAGTAGCCATCCTAATATCGGATAAAATTGATTTTCAACCAAAAGTCATCAAAAAGACACAGAAGGACACTACATACTGATCAAGGGAAAATTCCACCATCAAGAACTCTCAATCCTAAATATCTATGCTCCAAATGCAAGGGCACCCTCATTCGTAAAAGAGACTTTACTAAAACTCAAAGCACACATCGCACCGCACACAATAATAGTGGATGACTTCAACACCCCGCTCTCTGAAATGGATCGTTCAGGAAAGCAGAAACTAAACAGGGACACAGTGAATCTAATTGAAGCCTTGGACCAAATGGAGCTAACATATATATATATATATATATACAACATTTCATACTAGAGCTAAAGAATACACCTTCTTCTCAGCACCTCATGGTACCTTCTCCAAAATTGACCATATAATTGGTCACAAATCAGACCTCAACAGATACAAGAAGATAGAAATAATCCCATGCCTCCTATCAGATCACTATGGAATAAGGGTGGTCTTCAATGGCAACAAAAGCAAAAGAAAACCCACGTACACATGGAGGCTGAACAATGCTCTACTCAATGATAACTTGGTCAAGGTGGAAATAAAGAAAGAAATCAAAGACTTTTTGAAAGTTAATGAAAATGAAGGCACAACATACCCTAATTTATGGGACACAATGAAAGCAGTGCTAAGAGGAAAATTCATAGCCCTAAGTGCCGCCAAAAAGTAACGGGAGACAGCATACACTAACAGCTTAATGGCACACCTGAAAGACCTGGAACAAAAAGAAGCAAATACACCAAAGAGGAGTAGAAGGCAGGAAATCATCAAACTCAGGGCTGAAATCAATCAAGTAGAAACAAATAAAACCATAGAAAGAATCAACAAAACGAGGAGTTGGTTCTTTGAGAAAATTAACAAGATAGATAAGCCCTTAGCCAGACTAACCAGAGAGCACAGAGATAGTATCCAAATTAATAAAATCAGAAACGAAAAGGGAGAGATAACAACAGAAACTGAGGAAATTCAAAAATCATCAGATCCTACTACAAAAACCTGTATTCAACACAACTAGAAAATCTTGAGGAAATGGACAATTTCCTTGACAGATACCAAGTACCAAAATTAAATCAGGATCAAATAGACCATCTAAACCGTCCTATAACCCCTGAAGAAATAGAAGTTGTCATTGGAAGTCTTCCAACCAAAAAAAGCACAGGTCCAGATGGTTTTAGTGCAGAATTCTATCAGACCTTCAAAGAAGAACTATCACCAATACTCTTCAAACTGTTCCACAAAATAGAAACAGAAGGAACACTACCCAACTCGTTCTATGAAGCCACAATTACACTAATAACAAAAGCACACAAAGATCCGACAAAGAAAGAGAATCTCAGGCCAATCTCTCTTATGAATATCGATGCAAAAATACTCAATAAAATTCTTGCCAACCGAATCCAAGAACACATCAAAACGATCATTCACCACGATCAAGTAGGCTTCATCCCAGGGATGCAGGGATGGTTCAATATAAGGAAATCCATCAATGTAATCCACTACATAAACAATCTCAAAGAAAAAAACCACATGGTCATCTCATTAGATGCTGAGAAAGCATTTGACAAAATTCAGCATCCTTTCATGCTAAAGGTCTTGGAAAGATCAGGAATTCAAGGCCCATATCTAAACATAGTAAAAGCAATTTACAGCAAACCGGCAGCCAGCATCAATCTAAATGGAGAGAAACTTGAAGCAATCCCACTAAAATCAGGGACTAGACAAGGCTGCCCTCTCTCTCCATATCTTTTCAATATAGTACTTGAAGTTCTAGCTAGAGCAATTAGAAAACAAAAAGAGGTCAAAGGGATACAAATTGGAAAGGAAGAAGTCAAACTATCACTATTTGCAGACGATATGATGGTATACATAAGCGACCCAAAGAACTCCACCAGAGAACTCCTACAGCTGATAAACGACTTCAGCAAAGTGGCCGGATATAAAATCAACTCAAGCAAGTCAGAAGCCTTCCTATACTCAAAGGATAAGCAGGCTGAGAAAGAAGTAAGAGAAATGATACCCTTCACGATAGCCACAAACCATATTAAGTATCTTGGCGTGACTCTAACCAAACAAGTGAAAGATCTGCATGACAAGAACTTCAAGTCTCTGATGAAAGAAATTGAAGAAGACCTCAGAAGATGGAAAAATCTGCCATGCTCATGGATTGGCAGGATTAATATAGTAAAAATGAGCATCTTACCAAAAGTAATACACAGATTCAATGCAATCCCCATCAAAATCCCAACTCACTTCTTCATAGAGTTAGAAAGAGCAATTCAAAAATTCATCTGGAATAACAGAAAACCCAGAATAGCTAAAACTATTCTCAAGAGTAAAAGAACCTCTGGGGGAATCAGTATCCCGGACCTCAAGCTGTACTACAGAGCAATAGTGGTAAAAACTGCATGGTATTGGTACAGTAACAGACATGTAGATCAATGGAACAGAATTGAAGACCCAGAAATGAATCCACACTCCTATGGTCACTTGATCTTTGACAAAGGAGCTAAAACCATCCAGTGGAAAAAAGATAGCCTTTTCAACAAATGGTGCTGGCTCAGCTGGAAGTCAACATGCAGAAGAATGCAAATTGACCCATCCTTTTCTCCTTGCACTAAGCTCAATTCTAAGTGGATCAAAGATCTCCACATAAAACCAGACACACTGAAACTAATAGAAGGGAAACTAGGGAAGAACCTTGAACATATGGGCACAGGGGAGAATTTTCTGAACAGAACTCCAATAGCTTATGCTCTAAGATCAAGAATAGACAAATGGGACCTCATTAAATTACAAAGTTTTTGCAAGGCAAAAGACACCGTCAAAAAGACAAAGCGGCAACCAACTAACTGGGAAATGATCTTTACCAACGTTACATCCGACAGAGGGCTAATATCCAAGATATACAAAGAACTCAAGAAGTTACACTCCAGAGAGGCAAGTAACCCTATTTAAAAATGGGGTACAGAGCTACACAATGAGTTCTCACCTGAAGAATATCTAATGGCTGAGAAGCACCTAAAGAGATGTTCATCATCCTTAGTCATTAGGGAAATGCAAATCAAAACAACCCTGAGATTCCATCTCACACCAGTCAGGATGGCTAAGATATAAAACACAGGAGACAGTAGTTGTTGGCGAGGATGTGGAGAAAGAGGAACACTCCTCCACTGCTGGTGGAATTGCAAGCTGGTACAACCACTCTGGAAAGCAGTCTGGCGGTTCCTCAGAAAACTGGGCATGACACTCCCGGAGGATCCGGCTATACCACTCCTGGGCATATACCCAGAGGCTTTACCTGCATGCAATAAGGACACATGCTCCACTATGTTCATAGCAGCCTTATTTATAATAGCCAGAAGCTGGAAAGAACCCAGATGTCCCTCAACAGAGGAATGGATTCAGAAGATGTGGCATATCTACACAATGGAATACTACTCTGCAATTAAAAACAATGAATTCATGAAATTCCTAGGCAAATGGTCAAAACTTGAAAATATCATCCTTAGTGAGGTAACCCAATCACAAAAGAACACACATGGTATGCAGTCACTGATAAGGGGATATTGACCCAGAATCTCGGAATACCCTAGACACAATCCGCATATCAATAGATTTCTAAAAAGATGGAAGGAGAGACCCCTGGTCCTGGAAAGACTGGATGTAGGGGAATGCCAGGACAGAGTAACGAGAGGGAGTTGAATGGAGAAAAGAGGGAGGGAAGGGGGCTTAAGGGACTTTCGGGGAGGGAGGAAACGGGAAAGGGGAAGTGATTTGGAATGTAAATTAAAAAAAAAAAGCCAAAACACAAAATTACATCACACTAAAGGCAAGTCAGAAAACAGAAATTCCAAAGGTTTCAGTTAGGTTAATTAAAACAATCTGTTTTAAGATGTAAAGCAACTTATCTGGATCTCCTGAAATGGCAAGTACACCTCAATGTTCTGCTTAGCAGGATATTACATTGAGGACTGGGAATAAGTTGAATGACGCACAAGGGAAGGAGTTAGCTAAACCTAGAAAGATATGTAGCTACTTTGGGAAGTTCCATAATAGTTGGATGTCATTGAAGACTTTAAAATTCTTTTGTAATTAAAATATTTATGTCATAAGAATAGCTATATAGAATGCCACAGAACTGAGAGACAACCCTCAAAAATATGTGATAACAGCTTAGCAGTCTAAGACCTGATTCTTTTTTACCACTTGGACAGATTGATTTGTATGACTTTAGATTACTTAAATACGTTTTCTCTTTTCTTCTCTGTAGGTTAAGACATATCACTTAAACTCCCTAAATTTCTTTGATATCTAAAATTACAACTATCATTATGTTGCAGTTAAGGTCAAGGTGGCAAATTAAGAGATCTCCACTCAAATATAGTATCTCAGTAAGGAAAGCTTTACTTCTGCAAGAATGCTTGGCTATCCAAAACATAAGAAGTACACTGTTACAATAGTTTCTATCTTTTTTCTCTAATGGACAGGAGACTTGATTTTTCTCCGGTGACTGTGGTCCAGCCATACAATTACATTTGATTAGATAATATGAAAAGAGGCATAAGTGAGGAAGAATGCAGAATCTGAGCAAAAAAGTGACTCTTTCTAGGACATCTAGCAATGGGTCATCATATCAGACATATCAACAGTCCAGAGATAACCTACATGTAGCTGAGCAAGTTTATATCCTTTAACTAGTGTGGATATGAGGGAAAATAAAAACAGCCATGCAGTAATTAATGCATTTTGGAGGAAAAGAATAACCACCACACACCTTTTATGTTATTGTGCATTTTTTTTCAAGTTCTGTTATTAGGTGAAAGACCTCTTTCCTGGATGTCTAAAAGGAAATGCATTTGTAGAAATAAGGATAGAGAATGTTTGGCAATAAATATTTCTATAGGCTTCTGGACTAGACTTGAAATACAGGATATTAAACGTATGTCTATTAGAATTATAACTAATTATCATAATTAAGGATTGTTGGGCAAAAGCACATACTCTTTCACTTACCAAACATTCAAATGGTGTCTATTAACTTAGTGAATGGGTTGGTGTTTTAGTGTTTCTGTTGCTGAGATGAGGCACTATGACCAAAGAGCAAGTTGGGGAGAGAGGGTTTATTTCTTTTTCCATATTGCTGTTCATTATTAAAGGAAGTCAGGACAATAACTCAAACAGGGCAGGATCCTGGAGGCAGGAGCTGATGCAGAGGCCTTAGATGGATGCTGATTACTGGATTGCTTCCCCTAGCTTGCTTCTCCTGGCTTGCTTAGCCTGCTTTCTTATAGAATTCCAGGAAAAATGGTACCACACCAGTGGGCTTGTTCCTCCACAATTGCTCACTAATTGAAAACTAAATGTCTCATGGAGACATTTCCTCAACTGAGACGACTTCCTCTTTGATGGCCCTAGCTTGTATCAATTTGACAAAAATCCAGCTAGTACACTTTTCAATTTCTGAGATTTCTATTATTTCATCGGGAAGGACATTAAGGGTAGTTATCAAGGGTATTAGGGGCAGTGGTTCCGTATAGAGGTGTATTTAGGGATAAAAGTATAAGATTATTGTCATAGTTTGTGTGACAATGTCCTCTTTAGTCTTGTGTATTTGAATACTTAGTAACCAGTTTGGTAGTGATGTTAGAGGAAAGTTAGGGAGGTGAGGACTTGTTAAAGGAAGTATATCACTAGAAGTGAGCTTTAAAAGCTTAAACACTAGAGCCACTTCTAATTTAATTTCTTGGTTTTGTGTTTTCATGATGTGAACCTTTAGCTTCTTGATCCTGCCACCATACCTGCCAGTTGCTGCCATGCTTATCCGCCATGACAGATTCTCATTCATTGCATATATGTGGCAGTTTGAATTAAAATGCAATCCAACCCTGGATCATATATTTGAATGCTTAGTTGCCAGAAAGTGACACTATTTGAAAGAATTAGGAGGATTAGAGGGCGTGGCCTTCTTGGAGGAAGTGTGCCACTGGAGATTTGCTTTGAGGTTTCAAAAAACCCTGCTAAGCTCAGAGTCTCTTTTGTCTATGGATCAGTATGTAGCACTCAGCTACTACTCCAACACCTGCCTCATACTGCCATCATGTTTATCACCATGATAATAATAGATTAAACCCCTAAATTATAAACAAGCCCTCAATTAAATGGCTTCTTTTATAATAGTTGTCTTGGTCATATCTTTTCACAGCAACAGAACAGTAGCTGAAATAATCTGTAAGTCAAATTAAGTCCATTTGCCTTGTTCATCATGTTTTATCATAACAATGGAAAAATACATAGTAATTCTCCCAGAATTATACAAACTTCACTTTTATCAGTTAAAATCAAGTCTAAAATGAATCTGTTTTCAAAAGCTATCCTATGTGTTGGTCTGTGTACTGTGTACTGGAGCACAGTTGGCAGGCCATTAAGGGATAGCAGAGAACACTCAAAGAATTCTTAGCCCGTCTGGAAAGGAAACTTTTGTGGTCCTCTGACCTGGCCTGAAAGGCCAAAGTGTTACAGCTCTTGAGGGGAAGCTGGGGTGGCATAGGCAGTCAGATCTCTTCTGATACCATCTGAGCCTCAGCAGTGATGAAAATTGGCAGGCAGCCGGAAACCATAGTTTGTTGCCGGAAATATTAAAGAATGAATGGCAAGTTCCAGCGGTACACCAAGCTACTCTCTTACTCATTGCTGTCTTGCCACCTCTGTCTTTAAGCAGTGATTGATCATGGTCTTCCCAGCTCCAGTTTGCATTTCTCAGTGCCACCTGTACCTTCTCAGCCATAAACCCCAAGCAGTCCCACATTCTAGTAACCCAGTAAAACAAAACTCTAGAAGCTTATAATTAATCAGTCAGATTTATATATCAATAAATTCTCAATACACAAGATGCCCACACAGTAAATTCAGGGCCAATTGATAATGGGACAAGCTGCCCACCTAGATTAGGCAAGTTACCCCAATTATTCTATCCCTATATGATATTATATCTACCTGTGGCTATTTAAAACCATGTGGAATCTGAATCATCCTTGTTTGTCCTCCATCTTGCTTCCTTCTCCTTATCTGTCTCCTCTGTATCCATCTTTGGAACTCTTTGCTTCTCCTACCTTTTCCTTGTCCGATTATAGATTTCTTGTTGTATTAATATTTAAAGTTATTGGATAGGGAAAATTCTGCTACAATATCCAGAGACACTAGTGGCAGGATGCTGGTAGCCACAGTGTCAAGCAGAGCCAAGATTTAGGGATGAATGTTTTAGGAGAGAAAAACTCTTCCCTAGAGTGTTACAGGGCACTCTCAGAGGATTCTTGGTGAAATATCTTGTGTACTTTATGCCTTGTGGATAAGGACTTTATAAAGACTTAAAGGGTAGGGTGGGATCCAGGGGTAGATACCCCTGATTGGCTCAGTCTGAGATGTTAGTGATGCTTTATTTACACAGAGAAGGACTTTAAACGTTGCCCCTACATGACTGATTGTCATGGTCTTTTTAGTGGGGTGTCATGGTAATGTGTTCCAGGACAGGTACTCTGGCCGGGAGCTAATTCCAATGACTATCTTCTTAATTATGAGATTTATTGGGGTTTTCAATCTGCTTCAACCTTACTAGTTCTTCTGTATTGTGACATATTGGTCCACTACCCCATACATATAGATAGAACTCAGTCACTCAACTATTTCTTTTGACAGTGTCATATTCACAAACCTTTGTTGGCTATAGTGAATAGAGTTGATCCAATCTACATTTTATTAATGATTGACCACCATAACACACAGTTGCTCTTTGGTTTTAAGCTTTAAACTTTTTGGTTATTTTCTATGACATTGGTTTAGTATCTACATAAATGTGAGGGTCAAAGGGACTCCCTGGATTTTGGAGCTCCATCCTTCTGTTGAAAGATATTGAGATATCTGGGAGTATCTGAACAAAATAGTGAAAGGGACATATGATTAGACTAAAATATGAGTTCCACTTATAATATATCAGCAACAAAACTTCAAATAGGGATATTGCAAGTATTGTAAGACATCTGCTTATGTGAGTGTCAAAGATAACTGATTGGTCATCTCTTCCAATGGCTAGTTTGCACTGGTTACATTGTACCTAGTTACATTACTCCTGTAGGCAACTGCACTGCCTTGTAGAAAGACATGAGGTGTAACTACTATTAAGACATGGGGCTTTTATAGCCTCCAGAGTTAGTTGATGTTTCACATCTTTAAGTAGGATAAGCAGTTATGATGAGATGTGGGATAGGACTCGTTGTCCTATGCCTTTAGATATAGTTTGCAGGAACATCTCAACCAGAAAGGGAGCTATTGTAGTCCATGGTTGACCTATCACACAGGCATAATAGTGATTTTCATTGAAGGAGTAAAAAAAAATCCACTCTAACAAAGGACTGCCATCTCCATATCCTGTTCCAACAGATGCAGTCTTTTTAAAAATCTCTGATCTCCATAGTGGTGACTTTACTGAAACCATTTCTCTAGGGAGAATATTGTATTGGATGAGGAACAAGGATTTAGGGAATGGTGTCATGAGTGCTTTGAGTCAACTTTTTGATGCAAGCTGTAGTCAGTGGGAATTCATATTAAACTGAAAGTAACTTTTGGATCATCTGTAGTGATCCCCACCCGAATGACACAAGTCCTAAAAATTGAAGACTTTTCTTTTATTATATAGATATTATTAATTATTAAGAGAATACTCCCTCCTGTGAGTATTTTGTTTCCCCTTCTAAGAAGGACTGAAGCATCCACATAGAAAACACTTAATTGGGCCTGGATTTCTGTTCCAGAGATTTAGTCTATTGCTGCCATGGCAGGAAACATGGCAGTGTGCAGGCAGAAATGGTTCTGGAGAAGGAGCTAATAGTTCAACATCTTGATTCATAGGCAACAGAAGAAAACTGTATTCCATAGTGGGCATAGCTTGAACATGTAAGAACTTAAAGTCTGGACCCACAGTGACACACTTCCTCCCATAAGGCAGCACCTCCTAATGGTTTCACTCCCTATGGACCAAGCAGTCAAATGTGAGTCTATGGAGGACATTCCTATTCAAACTATCACAGTGGGGATGGCAAAACAAGGGATCACATGGTGGAGAAGAAATGGAGAGAGAAAATAGGATGTTTTGATAGAGCTTCGCAGAAGACTATTAGTGTTAATTATCCATCCATCTATTCTCTTCTCTATCTTGATCTCCCGTCCTTTCCATATAGGAAGTTCAGGAAGCTTTTAATATTCTTTCTTTGTTTAGTACATTTGGTGTTTGATTATTATGTGACAGGAGGTATTTCTGTTCTGGTCCAGTCTGTTTGGAGTTCTGTAGGCTTCTTGTAATTTCATCGGCATCTCTGTCCTTAGGTTAGGGAAGTTTTCCTCCATAATTTTGTTGAAGATATTTACTGGCCCTTTAAGTTGCAAATCTTCCCTCTCATCTATACCTATAATCCTTAGGATTGGTCTTCTCATTGTGTCCTGGATTTCCTGGATATTTTGGGTAACACTTTTTTGCATTTTGCATTTTCTTTGACTGTTGAGTCAATGCTTTCTACGGAATCTTCAGCACCAGAGATTCTTTCTTCCATTTCTTGTATTCTATTGTTGATATTTGCATCTATGACTCCTGATTTCTTCCAAAAGTTTTCTATCTCCAAAGTTGTCTCCCTTTGTGATTTCTTAGTTGTTTCTACTTCCTTTTTTAGATCCTGGATGGATTTGCTGAAATCCTTCACTTGTTTGTTTGTATTTTGCTGTATTTCTTTTTTGTTTTTATAAATTTATTTTCTAAGTTTTTTTTATTTACATTCCAAATCATTTCCCCTTTCCCGTTTCCTTCCTCCCCGAAAGTTCCATAAGCCCCCTTCCCTCCCTCTTTTCCCCATTTAACCCCCTCTTGTTTCTCTGTCCTGGCATTCCCCTACATCCAGTCTTTCCAGGACCAGGGGTCTCTCCTTCCATCTTCTTAGAAATCTATTGATATTCGAATTCTGTCTAGGGTATTCCAAGATTCTGAGTTAATATCCCCTTATCAGTGACTGCATACCATGTGTGTTCTTTTGTGATTGGGTTACCTCACTAAGGATGATATTTTCAAGTTCTGACCATTTGCCTAGGAATTTCGTGAATTCATTGTTTTCAATTGCAGAATAGTATTCCATTGTGTAGATATACCACATCTTCTGAATCCATTCCTCTGTTGAGGGACATCTGGGTTCTTTCCAGCTTCTGGCTATTATAAATAAGGCTGCTATGAACATAGTGGAGCATGTGTCCTTATTGCATGCAGGTAAAGCCTCTGGGTATATGCCCAGGAGTGGTATAGCCGGATCCTCTGGGAGTGTCATGCCCAGTTTTCTGAGAACCTCTGGGGGAATCAGTATCCCGGACCTCAAGCTGTACTACAGAGCAATAGTGTTACAACCCGCATGGTATTGGTACAGTGACAGGCATTTAGATCAATGGATCAGAATTGAAGACCCAGAAATGAATCCACACTCCTATGGTCACTTGATCTTTGACAAACGAGCTAAATCCATCCAGTGGAAAAAAGATAGCTTTTTCAACATATGATGCTGGCTTAACTGGAGGTCAACATGCAGAAGAATGCAAATTGACCCATTCTTATCTCCTTGTACTAAGCTCAATTCCAAGTGGATCAAGGACCTCCACATAAATCCAGACACACTGTAACTAATAGAAAGGAAACTAGGGAAGAACCTTGAACATATGGGCACAGGGGAGAATTTTCTGTATTTTTTAAAGATATTTTTGCATTGCCTCTTTCAGGATTTCTGCCTGTTGACCCAAGTTCTCCTGCATTTCTCTAAGTGATTTTTGTGTTTCCTCCTCATGGAATTCCATCTGTTTATCCATCGTCTCCTGCATTTCTTTAAGCAGTTCTTGTGTTTCCTTTGTAAGGGCATCTATCCGTCGTTTCATTTCTTTAAGCAATTTTTGTTTTGCCTCCCTATGGGCATCCGTCTGTTGACCCATATTCTTCTGCATTTCTTTATGCAATTTTTGTGATTCCTTTGAAAGTGCATCTACCCGTTGATTCATTTCTTTAAACGAATTTTGTGTTTTCTCCTTGTGGGCCTCCATCTTTTGATCCATGTTCTCCTGCATTTCTCTAAGCGATTTTTGTGTTTCCTTTGTAAGGACTTCTAACTGTTGATTCATGGTCTCCTGTAATTCTTTATTAGATTTATTTGTGTCCTTCTTGTGATCCTCTAACGGCATCATGAGAAGTGATTTTAAATCCAGATCTTGTCTTTCAGGTGTGGTGGGATATCCAGGACTTGCTGCTGTTGGAGAGTTGGGTTCGGATGGTGCCATATTATTTTGATTTCTGTTAGTAACGTTCCTACGTTTGCCTTTTGCCATCTGGTTACCTCTGATGTTAGTTGGTCCTGCTGTCACTGGCTGTTGGTTGGACCTCCTGTGAGCCTGCAAAGCTATTTCTGGCCCCCCTGGATTACCAGGATTCCCCTGGCACAGATTTCTGGAGCCTGCCCTGCTCCTGAGTGACTTTGTATCCCTGATGTGCCTTGCCCCAAGTGATGTTATATTGGGGAGTCCCTGCACATCCAAAGGCTCAGCGTAGTGGATTCTTGGAGCAGAGGTCGCCAAAGGGAGGCTGGTAGACTCCTGCCCTGTGCAGGGGTATGTGATCTCTCCAAGGGGGGGAGGGAGTGTCCCTCTGCAAGGCAGAAGTCCCACAGCAGAGCTGGGACACTGGTTACTGCAGATCTGCCCAGCTCTTGGGAGCAGGGTACACACAAGCCACCTGATACCCAAGTGATATTATGCCTGTCTGTCTCAGAGCCTGGTGGTCCCACCTACCTGGCCACTGGAGCAAAGATGGAGGAGTGCACTCTGCACTCTCTCGGCGGCGTAGGTCACCCCGCAGAGGGGATGGCCCACAGCAGAGCTGGCGCCCAGATAACCACAACGTTGTCCTGTTCTTGGGAGCAGACGGGAGCTCCAACAGGGTGTGTCCCAAGCGATGTTATATTAGGGAGAACCTGAGTACCTGTCTCCTCAGTGCAGTCTACCAGAACAGAGGTTGCCAAATGAAAGCTGGTAGGCTCCTACCCAGTGCGGGGGGGTCCCTCTGCAAGCCAGAAATCCCACAGCAGAGCTGGCGCGCTGGTTACTGCCGCTTAGTGTCTTTCTCACTAAGGTTAATCACTGTGCTTTCTTATAAAACCCAGATCTACCAGTTCAGGGCTGATCACACCTTTACAAATCCCTCTCTGAATTACCCCTTCCCTTTTTCCTCAGAGAAGAGGAATTCTCCCTTAGATACTGCACATCCCTAGGACATCCAGTCCTAAAAGGACTATGCACAACTCTCCCACTGAGGCCCAATCAGGCAGTCCAGTTAAGGAAAAGTGATTCAATGGGAGGCAACAGAGTCAGAGACAGCCACACCCCATCCCCCTCCAGTTGTTATGGGACCTACATGAAAACCAAGCTGCTCATTTGTTCCAGATATGTAGGGGTTCTAGGTCCAGTCCAAGCAGGTTCTTTGGTTAATGGCTCAGTCTCTGTGAGTGCCCATGGGCCCAGGTTAGTTGATTGTGTAGATCTTTGTGTGGTGTCCTTGACCCCTCCAGGTTCCTCAATCCTTCCCCTGACATACTTCTAAAAGACGCCCTGAGCTCTGCTGGATGTTTGACTGTGGATTACTGCATCTGTTTCTGTCTGCTGCTAGATGAGAGCTCTCAGGAAACAGTTTTGCACGGTTCTTGTCTGCAGGCATTGCAGATTACTATTAATAGTGCCAGGGCTCTCTCACTTGAAATGGGTCTTAAGTTGGGGCAGTTATTGGTTGGACATTCCTTCTGTCTTCTCTGTCTTTATTCCCTCATATCTTGTAGGCAGGACAAGATTTGGGCTAAAGGCTGGTGGGTTGATATCCTCCTTCCTCCTTTGAGCACCTTTCCTGGCTATAAGATGTGGACACTTCAGTCTCCATACATTCCCTCTTAGGAATCTCAGCTGGGGTCTTTCTCATAGACTCCTTAGAGCCTCTCCTGTTATGGGGCTTCCAGCAAATTCCAGAAAATAGTCCCACTGATTCCCATTTTCACTCCCAGTCCTCTTCTGCACTCCCATAACCTTTCTCTTCCTTAACACTTCTACTACCCTGTTCCTTCTCTCCATTCCCCTAAGATGATTCTTTTGTTTCTCCATCTGAGTGAAATTCACACATTATCCCTGGGTCCCCAGTGTTACTTAGTTTCTTTGGGTCTCTGGATATTAACATGGTTGTCCTGTACTTTATGGCTAATGTTTACTTATAAGTAAGTACATACCATACATGTCTTTCTGGGTCTGGGCTACATCACTTGGGGTATCTTCACCCATTTGCCTGCAAATGTCATGATGTGCTTGCTTTTAATATCTGAATACTCTTCCATCTTGTAGATTTACCACATTTTTAAAATACATCTAAAGTTGAGGGATATCTAGGTTGTGTTCCATTTCTGGTTATTATGAATAAAGTTATTAACATAGTTGAGAAAGTGTTCTTGTAGTATAGAGGGAATATGTCCAGGAGTGTTATTGATATGTCTTTAGGTAGAAATATTCCCACTTTTCTTAGAAACTGCCAAATTGATTTCCAAAATGCTTGCAAAAGTTTGCACTCCCACCTGCATGGAGGAATGTTCTCCTTGCTCCACATTTTCACCAGCTTGTGCTATCATTTGAGGTTTTGATCTTAGCCATTCTGTGGGGTGAAAGATGGAATCTCAGTGTCGTTTTGATTTATATTTCCCTAATGAGTAAGGGTGTTGAATATTTCTTAAAGTGTTTCTTCACCATTGTAGATGCCTCTATTAAGAATTTTATGTTTAGCTCTGTACTCCCATTTTTAATTGGGTTACTTGGTCTGATGCTGTCTAATTTCTTGAGTTTTTATATATTTTGGATATTAGCCCTCTGGCAACTGTAGGGTTGGTGAAGATCTTTTCCCATTCTTTGTGCTGCCCTTGTGTCCTATTGATGATTTCATTAGTCTTGCAAAAGCTTTTAGATGCAGGGGGACCTGTTTATTGTTGATCTTAGTATCTGAGCTATTGTTGTTTTATTTAGGAATTGTCTCCTGTGCCAATGTGTTCAAAACAGTTCTTCACATTCTCTTTTATTAGATTTAGTCTGTCCAGTTCTATGTTGAGGTATTTGATCCACATAGACTTGAGTCTTGCGCAGGGTGATAGATATGAAGACATTTGCATTCATCTAATGCAGTTAAACCAGCTCCATTTGTTGAAGATGCTTTAGTTTATTTTTCCATTGTATGGTTTCACTTCTTTGTCAAATATTAAGTATCTTTAGGCATGAGTATTTATTTCTGGGTCTTTGATTCTATTCCTTTGATCAACTTGTCCGTTTTTATGACAATACAATGAAGTTTTTATTACTATTGCTCAGTAGTATAATTTGAATTCAGGAATGGTGATACATCCAGAAATTCTTTTATTGAACAGGATTCTTTTAGCTATCTTGAGTCTTTTGTTTTTCCATATTAACCTGAGAATTGTTCTACCAAGGTCCAGCCTTAGCGAGAGGAGAGTCCTGAGAATGGTGGCAATAGGAGTAGCATAAATTCAATAATGACTCAGAGTCAGTAGTGGATTCAAGCTGTCCATTCTAATACTTTCTCTTTGCCTAACTATCCTCATCATTCTTTCTTCTTCTCCATTCTTCCTTCTCATTTTTTAATCTCTCTCCTCTCATTCTTTTGGCTTCTCCCTTTTCATGAATTTGACTTCTCCTTCTTATTCTTTTACTTCCTCCCAACCAAAGCATTTGAACTCAGTCTTTTATAATTTAAAATATGCAAGGCTTTGATCATTATTAATAGTATTTTAGGAATCCTTAAATTTACATAAATTCTATGAATTTTGCATCATTATTTCCTACCTCTTCTTCCTAAGAACAGAAATAAAATTTAAAGCAAAAGCACATTCCTTATAGGTTTACACAGCATGTTCTTCATGGGTATCTGGACACAGATTTTGCTATTTCCTGGTACAGCAGAAAGCAGTCTTTAGTAATGACTTCCATGTTAAAACAGAAAGATGACAGACTACTAAAATTAAAATAATTCCTTACAAAGTTTAAATTTTATGCTTGTAATGTGACTAGCTCTCTCTAATATCTCTTCAGGCATTATTATCTCCAATCCTTCAAATAACTAGGAGAACAAAGTACTAACTTTGATCTTGAATTGCTTTTTCAGGTTCTTTGAAGAACTGTGTTAGAATTTTGATGGGATTGCATTGAATCTGCAGATTGTCTTTAGTAAGATAGCCATTTTTAGTATCTTAATCCCACTGATCGATGAGCACAGGAGTTCTTTTAGTCTTCTGATATCTTCCTCGATTTCCTTCTTCAGAGACTTGACGTTCTTGTTATACATGTCTTTTTTCACTTGCTTGGTTACACCAAGAGTTAAATTTGTGGCTATTGTGAAGGATGCTGTCTCCTTGATTCTCTGTCTCTCAGTCCTTTTATCATTAGTATAAAGGAGGGCTATTGGGTTTTTTTGGATTAATTTTGTATCCAGACACTTTGCTGAAGATGCTTATTAGTGTTGTCTGGTAGAATTTTGAGGGTAATTTATATATACTGTTATATCATCTGGGAATAGTGATACTTGGACATTTTCTTTCCAGTTTGTATCCTCTTGATCTCTGTCAGTTGTCTTATTTCTCCAGCTAGAACTTCTAATACTGTGTTGAATAGATAGAGTGACAATGGGAAGCTGTACCATGTCCCCAATTTTAGTGGAATTGCTTTAACTACTTTCTCTTTATTTAATTTTATGTTGGCTATTGGCTTGCAATATATTGCTTTTATTATGTTCAGGTATGCCCCCGTGTCCCTGATCTTTCTGAGAATTTTTTTCATGAAGGGATGTTAGCATTTGACAAGGTGTATTACTTTTTTAATAAGTTGCAAAAATATTTAATTTCTCTTTATATTATCAAACTGCTGTACTTGGAAAGGAGTCTCTTCAGACTTTGGCCCAAATCAAAGCGGGAAATCATGTTTCTTCTTTATTTCCTTTCCTTTTCTTTTTCTCCTTTCCCTCCCTCCTTCCTTCCTTCCTTCCTTCCTTCCTTCCTTCCTTCCTTCCTTCCTTCCTCCTTCCTTTTTTCCTTCCTTTCTTCCTCCCTCCCATCCTCCCTCCCTTTTTCCATTCTCTCTCTCTTTCTTCTTTCTTTCTTTTCTTTCTTTCTTTCTTTCTTTCTTTCTTTCTTTCTTTCTTTCTTTCTTTCTTTCCATCCTCCAGATTCCTTCTTCTTAGCTGCATCTGATTTACATGAACCAGATTTCTCTTAGCCAGTGTGAATTTGCACAGGCTATTTCATTTTCCTACAGAACAGCAGCACTCTTTATTTCTCAGTTTGCCTAATTCTTTTTCTCTTCTGTGGACACAAGGCTAAGTTTTTCTCAGTACCTTTATGGCATGTTTTACTTACATAAATCAAAACATAATCAAATGTGTCTATATGTTTAATCTCCTTTGTTAGGCTTTTATTGCTGTCAGTAGACATCATGACCAAAGCAAATTATAAAGACAATATTTATTTGGGGCTGGCCTACAGGTTCAGAGGTTCAGTTCATTATCATCAAGGTGAGAACATGGCAGCATCCAGGCATGCATGGTGCAGGAGTAGCTGAGATTTCTACATCTTCATCTGAAGCAGATGGGAGAAGACAATTTCAAGGCAGCTAGGAGGAGGGTCTCAAAGGCAACCCCTACAGAGACACACTTCCTGCAATAAGGCCAAATTTACTCCAATAAGACCATACCTCCTAATAGTGCCACTCCCTGAGGCAAGCATATTCAAACCACCACAGTTCCTTTGTTAATATGTGAGCCTTCTTGAAAAATCAAATGTCTCATTGAACTTCTATACTCATCTGATCATGTTTGTCTCTTCTTGAACACTGCTTAGGAGACAGAAAGAATCAAGATATGAGTTTACACTTTATTTGTTTTGTTATGCTTTTGATACTATAATTCTATGGGCCAAGGTTTGAAAATTGAAATTTCATAAACAATTCACATAACACACTAAACTAGGTTAAATATTAAATAATAAATACAAAATAAAATTCTTGAGATTTTAAAAATGATTATAAATATTGGAATTGGTGTTAAACATAATTAAGATTCTAATTTTTTAAAAGGTTTATTTATTTTATGAATACTGTCATGGTTTTCAGACCAGATCAGGGCATCAGATCCCATTACAGACGGTTGAGAACCACCATATTGTTGCTGAGAAATATATGCAGGATGTCCAGAAGACCAGTCAGTGCTCTTAACTGGAGAGTCATCTCTCTAGTTTTAGTCTCATTTTTTTTAATCACTCAAGTTTATAGGTTTTTTTAAATGAGGTCTTGCTGAATAAGTAAATTCCCTAGGAGTTACTTCTCATGAAAAGAACATTCATATATTATCACCATATGGACAACATACAGTCCCTATAAGCAATCAATCTAAGTAGTCCCTATACACAATCATCATGAGGACAATAATACAGTCCTTATATATAATCACCATGGGGACAGAAGTTATGGTTACATGTGTAATCACCATGGGGACATCAGTAGTATGGTCCCCTGGGACATTTACCATGAGGACATCCATAAAGTCTCCTGCACATAATTACCAAGAATATATCATACCCTATACCATCCCAAACAGTAACTCTTTTACATTTATTTCCACTATTTTTATCTTTCACATATCATCCTGAAACAAGCCTAAAATTTTTTGCTTCCACCCTGAGAGATATGGAGTGGTTTGGAGAAGTAGGCCAAAAATATTCTTCCAAATATGTGAGAATAAATATTATCAATAGATTGTCAGGTACAATGATAAAAGTAAGTATTAAGAAACAAAAAATATTATCAAATCCTTTTTTTCCTTCCTCAAATAAAAGAAAAATACAGGATCTTCCCATCAAGGGGTTTTGTCAAAAAGGTATACTTAGTGGAATTTTACAGGTACATTAACATTGAAATATATTGACTAACTTGTGAATGGCTTTCCTAGCCCTTACCAACCATTTATTTTCATTTTGTTTTGCTTTGTTTGTTTGTTTTGTTATGAGTGTGTTCTTGTGATAGGGTCTTATACAGCTGGGCTGGCCTAGACCTCATTATAAAGCTGAGGATGGCCTTAAACTCCTGATCTTCCTATTTCCACTTCCAAGTGCTAGGCTAAAAGTCACCATCCTTCATTGTCAATTTTTCCAGTTTCTTAATGCAGACTTAAGTTTCCATATAGTCAGAGTTTTGAGGCAATTCTTCCTGGATGCACCATATAGCACTGAGGATAGTGAGTCCACATGGATGTGAGTCTCAACACTTAGGCTCTCACAAATAGGATGCAGCCTTGCTTTCAGCATGGTATCTCTCCATATGTAGAAAGAAAAGCTGCACCTTCCCAACTTGATCTCAAATCATTTCTGATTGATTACTCCAGCCACCATCTCCCTGTCAGTTTCTCCATTTTCCCCAAGAGCTGTAGGTGGTCTGCTGAAACTGACTTCCCTGGTGGTAGTCCTATTTATTGCCAATCTATAGAACCCATTTATTTCTTAGCTAAGTAGAGCTGAGATCCATTAGTGTCAGTACTTGTAGCAAGAGAGGCATGGACAGCCATAAATTAGCTACAATCTTCAATAGTCTTTCCTTAGAAAACCAAGAAAGGAGCAGCAGGTAGCTGTGATCCTGTCTTGTGACAGTTCCATTAATGGACAGCATCATGCAGTGGATCAAAGAGTGGGAGGTTAACTGTCCTGAAAGTAAATTGACTCTAAGTACAGGTCTCATTATGTAGTAATAGATTCTTTTAAAGTTTTGCAAAGACATTTTTCTTTGCTAAAATGAAGAGACAGAGCAGAAAGAAGAAAAGCAGAGTAAGAGAAAACATGTTATTTGTTGCCTCTTTCCATAGATCAGTCTCATTTTTGATGTCTTGTGTTTTTAATTATCTAGTGACAATGTCTTCTTTTTTAAATAAAATTAAATCACTTACTGTACCTCTTCCACACCCTCTCTTCCACAGTAATCACTGTCTTTTTATGAGAGCACAGATTTATGTAATAGACATATACCACTTTAAGAAAATACATGAAATTATGAGCATAAAGTTTTTTAAAAAGATTAATGCTTAGAATGGAAGCCACATTGTATAATTATATGAATGAAGCTGTCAAACGTTTATAAACATCATTAAAATATTTAGGAAATATGATGTGGTATTCACTGACATGCCTCTCTAATTCCCTTTTTATTAAATAAATACTTTAAAATATTTTAGTAGAGGATCAGGAAGTTGGCTCAGTGGGTAAAAGCAGTTAGCATCAAGCCTGCTAACCTAAGTTCAATCTCCAGAACCCACATAGTGGGAAGAAAAATGACTTAAAAGTTGTCATTTTTTAAAAAAAAATGGTTATCATATGACTTACACAGCATGAGCAGACATAAACAATTTGATATATAGACACAGAGACACAAAGACACACACATACTTATACACAGACATGTACACATGCATATAAACATATAAGCATACACATATACATATTAAAAAAAATATAACTTTGGGTTGGGGAGCTGGCTCATTGCATATGAGTACTTACCATGTACCTATCAAGTCTCAAGTTTGAACTTTACAGCACTTATGTAAAAAGCCAGGCATGGTCTTATATACCATTGATTCCAGCACTCAGAGTCAAGGGATGGTGTTAGGAAAATCTCTGGGTGTCTTGGCCAAGAGACTGGCTAAAGAGGTTGAGCTCCAGGTTCTGTGAAAAACCTTGTGTCCAAAGAAGCAATTGAAAACTGATGTATAATACAACACAATGTGTTCCTCTGTTCCTTGATTAGCAACAAGAATGGAGAGATGTACACACATGCATACAGAACACATACAGCAAAAAAAACAAGTTTATGATTGGTTAATTTATCTTGGATTTTTTATGTTATCTTATTGTGATTTAATTTATTTAATTTAGTAGATCTATTTTCTTCATTCCTTCATTCTATTTTCTGTACTCACTGGATTCCTTGACACTTCAATTGACAGGCATTTAATAAGACACTGTAAGAAAGGAAAGTTTAGAGGGAAAGGGTAGCCTGAAAAAACTGCATATATTTTCTACCTTTAGGAACATTGAAAGTGTGAACATCCAGGGTCACTGCAGAGAAATTTTTTAGCTTATTCGCATACACATGAAGCCTACTTTATTTTAGTGTTTGAGATAGTATCTAAAGAATCAGGGAAAGCCTGAAACTCCTATGTCATAAAATTCAGTTAAAATCATGGTGAACATATTGAAAATGTGATTTAGTACCAATGAAGGAGAAGCTATTGCTAAGACTTGAAATAGCTATTGTGCCTTATTTCTTAATAAGTCTTGGTCTGGTTAGATATCTCCCTACCTTAGATAGAGATTTAACAAGCACAGGCGCTTTATTCCTTACCTTAACACATAGCTCCCAGGCTTTCTAATTTGACTGCACATTCTATATATGGAAGAGTAGTAATTAGTCACAATTTGGTTGCCATAATCAAACAATAGAGGCATAAAAACTTTATAAGGTGGTCTATTTAGCCTACAACTTTGCAGGTTCCATGACATTACTCAGGCTTTGGCTCATCTCTAGTGTGGACCATTTTGTCTATATCACACCACAGCATACAGTAATGCTAAGAAATTGTGGCATGAAAGATCCCATCTCAGAAAGCATGTCAGAAGGAGATTCTGGCTTTGTAACAACTCACCTAGGCTCAGGCATTCCTAACAACTTGATCTTAGGAGATTTTATTTAGTTCTCTCAATGATCTCAGGAATATAAACCTCTGAAATAATCAGCTATCTTATCAGCACCCTGGACACCTAAGCTTTGTACACTTCTATTGCTGTGCTAAAATACCATGACCAAATGCAGTTTGGGGTTGAGAGGGTCTAGCAAACAGGAAAATCAGGGCAAGAACTTAAGAAAGGAACCTGAAGCAGGAACTGCTTCAGAGCCTGCTGATGGGCTCACTCTTCCGGTTTACTTACCTTGCCTTTTTGTAGCACCCAGAACCATCTACCCAGGAGTTAAACTATTTGAAGTTAGTGGTCCCTACCATATCAATCATCAATGAAATAAATATACAACTGACTTGCCCACTGGATAATCTTGTGAGGAACATTTTCTCAATTGAGGTTCTCTCTTCAAAATTGCTTTAATATGTGTCAAGTTGACTTAAAAGTAGATGGTATACCACTCTAATAGACTAGTAGGGAGACACATTTAAACTATCTCCAAACTACTAAGTAGACATAGAACAACCACAGGATCTATATGTCTAGAAGTTCTTCCAAGGTACGTGATTAAATGACAAATGGATTTGATGACATCTCTTTGTAGACTCTGGGTCAGGATAAGGACTCCACAGTCTCTTTGGCTCTAGATATGGGGCTTTGTACTCCAGAGCACTTCTGAGAGAGAAGAATGGAACTGTTTTTTTTTTGTTTTTTTAATTTATTTTATTTTATTTTTTTAATTTACATTCCATGTCACTTCCCTCTTTCCCATTTCCTCCCTCCCCGAAAGTCCCATAAGCCCCCTTCCCTCCCTCTTTTCTCCATTCAACCCCCTCTCGTTACTCTGTCCTGGCGTTCCCCTAGATCAAAAACACAGGAGACAGCAGTTGTTGGAACTCTTTTAAGAATTTAGAGTTAGAATGAATTTTCTTGCAAGCAAAGATGTCACTCATGCAGTTGTTTCAGTTACAGCTTGTCAGCTCACTACCTGCATCTTACATTTTGTTATTACCTCAGACACAATATCTGTGTAAATTTACCCACCACAGTCATCATGAGCCATTTAATCAAAGATTCTAGTTCAGTGAAGGGCAAAAATATTGATTATTATCTTTTAGAGACATGTGTTGGTGCTTTCTCTTAGAGAAAGTTCAATTGAGAAATAACATTCTTGGCTTTGTTTCTGTAATTTATTCAAGATGTAGTGATACTGCGATTCATCATTGGAGCTGCAATTTTTACACCTCAAAATGTGTATTAAAATGTCCCCAAGTGGATATGGTCTTTTCTTATTAACCTTTAAGACTTCTGTGGGCATTATTTTAACTTAGTATTAATAGAATTTCTTCAAATTTGTTGTTGTTAATTGCAGAAAGGGGAGTGTTACATGGTGTGTCTTGTCTCATTTTATATAAATTTTAAACATGGGTTTCTTTGTTTTAATAGTCCTTTATGTTAAAAATATGAACAAAGTAGTTGAGATCTTTTTCTTACAGGACTGTAAATTAATCATTTATTTGACATTGTCTTATTAACTCTTATTAACTTTCTCAGGGATATATGATTTACAATTGAAGAATGAAAATTTGATATGGATCCATAATTACCAGCTTTATCCTTTAGCCATTGTGACTATTATAATTAATTTCCAGAAATATGTCCTTGAAAGAATGTAGATTTACTATATTATAGTTTCAGAGGTCTGAAGTTTATAATGGTTTATAGAAGGACTGCACAGTACAGCACCCACTTGCAGAGGCTTCAAGGATTTATTTATTCTCTTACTTCTCTGACTCTAGAATGTTGACGCTTAGGTCCAACCTCCTACTTCTGCATTCCATTCATTTTTTTAGGGACGGTCAAATTTAAATCACAATCTTCCAATTACATAGGTAGTGATCTTCCAGTACTAGATTTTTCACCAGCTCTAAAGATTAGACTTCTGGCATTTTTGAGGATTAGATCAGGAACATAATCATTATGCAGAGTTTACCATTCTCAGTGATGTCTTATTTTAATTTTGCTCCAGTTAACAGCAAAAGGAGATTGGGGAATACAATACAGCACCTATGGAAGAAGATATAAAAGTTCTAATATCAGACCACAGGAATTCACAGACACTGTGCACTCTTTGGCAAGCTTTTCTTGTCTCATATCTTTAAAATTATAGCATGTGTATAACCATCTCATTTATTTACCAAGATGAAATCATTTCATGCATGTCAAACAGCCAAGATCTTCAAAGCTAACTGCACATATGAGTGTCACATTTTAGAGATCTAGAGACTTGAACTGTGTGTATTACTGTTTCAGAAAAATGAAAGACTTGATCTAAGCAAGGTAGAAAATTTGCCTCTCTTGAGCTTCCAGCTCTCTCTTTTCTCTTTCAAAAGTACCAGAGTTTTGGCATGTGGAGTATATTTTAGAATGGAAATGCAGGACTGGCTTTTCAAAGCACAACTGTCATTCCAGGTAAAGTATAACTACATATTTTCCTCATCCAGGGAATGTGAATGATACTCATTTATATACTTTAAATTTGCATTTTATATTAGATAATCTTTGACATTAATTTCTATGAATATTCTAATTTAAAGGATAAATAGCACTACTGTCATTACTGAAAATTTGTCTTTTGTGTCATTTCTGTTTGCTTGAAACCTCATTAAACAAAGAGACTTAAGAAACTGTATCCACTCTTTCTTCACTATTAATGGGAACAAGGGAAAGCAATTGCTCTTTTGTAGGTTTTAATACATAAAGAGCATTAATAGACTTACTATTTCTTACTATTTCTGTAGAATATACAGAAAACATTTAGAAGTAATTTTAAAGTATAGCATAATTTTTAGAGGTCAGGTAATGTTTGTATTAGGCTGATATACAAACAATATTTAATAAGTGAAAAATATTAAGGCATGAGAATATATACTGTAGTTTTGCTTGGTTTAGAGGAATTAATGATTTTAAGCAATCTGCCTTGTTTATCAAGGTTTCAATTACAACTAGGCATATAATTTACTATTTACATGCAAACAATATTGTAAAATACTTCTAATTGGTGTTACAAATATTCCTCTTAGAAGGCATCTAAGCCTACAGAAGACAAAAACTAGTTTGAATCAGTTTGGCACGTTTTAAAAGTGAAATAAGACAGAAATTAGTTCTGTCTGTATACTGCCAAATATTTTAGGTTGGTCCGTATTCTTGTTTTCTTACAACAATTGACAGTCTTTCCAATTATTAGACTTTTAAACTTGGTTTATGCATTCAATGAAATCATTTGCTAATTTTCTCTTTTTAATTGAAGTGATATTTGAAAATGCATTCAGATATATAAACTGCCCTTTATATATTGAGATATTTACTTTTCTTCACTTCTTTTTCTAATTAGAAAATGTGGCATTTAAAAAAGGGGGATGGTGAATCATATAAACCATTTGAATAATGCTTCCTTTAGTGACAATATATAACCAAGACAATTTCTTCTAAAGTCATCAGTTCAGTAGACTACTACTCCTTTTTACTATAAACTGTTAGCACTATGGAAGAAGTAAAAAAATGAGTTACATTATCAAAATAGATCAAAGGAAAATGATTCCTTTTTTCAAATTCAGTTACTGATGGGAGATGGCATATGCTTTCTACATGTATCTGTGGGGGACAGATGGCACTTTTGGTACTAAGTTTCCTCCTTCACCATGTGGGTTTCAGAGATTGAACTATGTCCTTTCTCACTGAGTCATCCCAATGGTCCAAGAAAGGACAATTCTTGCAAAACACAATTGAAAATAAGAAACAAAGAGTCAAAGGAACACTAGGCCCTAATGTTACCTTGGCCCATGAATTATGTACACAGGAAAGTTGGTGACATTTTAATCTACGTATATGCTATGAATGGTTGAAATTTGAAATTTCTAAAATGATAAATTAGTGTTAGAATCGAACGGGAAAACTGTGAAACCCTAGAGAGTTTTTTAGAAGCTATTGAAAGACCTTATGTATGTACTGCCACTTGGCTGTGCCTGCCTACACTAACAGATATTGTAACATTCCATGTAGGCACTGCCACATGCTAATGCCTGCTTACACTCACAAAAGACCTTGAGAAACACTGTGTAGGTGCTGTCACACCTGGGTGCCTGCTCACTCTCACAGAAGGTCTTGGGAAACACCCTATACACATTGTTACATGTGGGTGTCAGCTCACATTGTCTCTTACAATTTATAGAAGCTTCAGGATTTGCAAAAATGCCAAGGAATAGGCTTAGTTGGAGTACCCAATAAAACAGCTTTTGTTTTTGATATGGAGATAAAATGTTTGCCATCTAGGACTAATGTACAAAATCTTTTTAGTGTCTACTTAGCATCTATCTATCCTCATCTTCCTAATAAGCATTGATTTATTTCTCATCTGTTATCAATCATGTCTATTTCTGTTGTTGTCTAAATAAAATATGGCAAAGAGTCTATGTTTAGGAAATGTACGGCTGTAACAGTCAACTATCTGTTAACAGTTTAAACAAACTGGAAACAATTTTCACTTTTAAAAAACTTAAAACTTGCTAAAATTTTATTTATTAGAATTTCAACTTGGAGGCCACCATCTTTGCTCCTGTGACTGAGAATACGGGTGCAGCTGGGAATGCAGAGAACACAGAGTGGAAGATCACTTGGGACTTGGTCTGCCAGGGCCACACCTATACCAAGGAGCTGGTCAGTGACACAGCCATCTGTGCACCTATTCTGCCAGGGGATATCTGCTCTGCAGGAAGACCGGCATTTAGAGGGAGTCCCACATTTAGAGGTAAGGCTGCCATCTTTGCTCCTGGAACTGAGCAGATGGGTGCAGCCATGATCGTAGGGAACACCTGAGTCTAAGATCACTTGGGACACAGTCTGCCAGGGCCCTACCTGCACCTAGGAGCTGGGCAGTGCCACAGCCGTCTATGCACATATCCTGCCAGGGGTCATCTCCTCTGCAGGGAGTTCTGCAGTTAGAGGTGAGGCCTCCATCATAACTCCTGCATCTGAGAAGGCTGTTACAGACAGGAACGCAGGGAACACCCTAGTGTAAGATCACTTGGGACTTAGTTTTCCAGGGCCTCACCTGCACCCAGGAGCTGAGCAGTGCCACAGCACTCTGTGCCAGGGGAGAGCTGGTCCCCAGGGGTGCTGAGACAGGCTTACAGGCACACAGGAGGGACAAGCACCAGCAAGAGACAGCAGAATCAACTAACACCATAGATAACCAGAGAGCAAAAGGCAAACATAGGAATGCTACTAATGGAAATCACGGCAACATGGCACGATCCAAACCCAATTCTCCGTCAAGAGCAAGTCCTGGATACCACAACACACAAGAAAATCAAGATTTAGATTTAAAATTACAGCTCATGATGGTGATAGAATGCTTCAAGGAGGACAGAAATAACTCCATTAAAGAAATACAGGAGAACACAAGTAAACAGGGAGAATCCTTTAAAGAACTACAGGAAACCAAAACCAAACAGGTGAAGGAATTAAAGAAAACCATCTAGGATCTAAAAATGGAGGTAGAAAAAATAAAGAAATCACAAAGAGAAACAATTCTGGACATAGAAGACCTAAGAAAAAAGTCAGGAGTCATGGATGCAAGCATCAAAAACAAAATACAAGAAATAGAATAGAGAATCTCAGATGCAGAAGATATCATAGAAAGCGTTGACACAATAGTCAAAGAAAATGCAAAATGCAAAAAGCTCCAGATCCAAAACATCCAGGAAATCCAATACAAAATGAGAAGACCAAACCTAAGGATTATAGAGATAAAAGAGAGCTACGATTTCCAAATTAAAGGGCCAGTAAATCTCTTCAACAAAATTATGGAAGAAAACTTCCCTAACCTAAAGAAAGAAATGCCCGTGAAAATACAAGAAGCCTACAGAACTCCAAATAGATTTGACCAGAAAAAATTCCTCCCATTACATAATAATTAAAAAAGTCTACTAATCAAAGAAAGAATATTAAAAGAAGTAAGGGAGAAAGGTCAAGTAACATATAAAGGTAGACCTATTAGAATTACAACACACTTCTCACCAGAGACTATGAAAGCCAGAAGAGACTGGGCAGATGTCATACAGACCCTAAGGGAACACAAATGCCAACCTAGGCTGGTATACCCAGTAAATCTCTCAATTACCATAGATGGAGAAAATAAGGTATTCCACGACAAAAACAAATTTACACAATATCTTTCCACAAATCCAGCTTTTCAAATAAAAATGAATGGAAAACACCAAAAAAGGAGGGGAACTACACACTAGAAAATGTAAGAAATTAATGTTTTTTCAACAAACCCTAAAGAAGATAACCACACAAACATAAAAATTACATTAAAAATAACAGGGAGCAGCAATCAGTATTCCTTATTATCTATTAACATCAGTGGACTCAATTCACCAATAAAAAGACATAGACTAACAGAATGGATACATAAACAGGACCCAATATTTTGCTACATACAGGAAACGCATCTGAGTGTCAAAGACAAACACTACCTCAGAGTAAAAGGCTGGAAAACAATTTTCCAAGCAGATGGTCTCAGGAAATCAACTGGAGTAGTCATTATTTTTTTACTTGTTTGCTTTTTTATTTTCTATATTTTTTTATTTACATTGAGATGATTTCCCCTTTCCCAGTTCCTTCCTCTGTGAAAGTTCAATAAGCCCTCTTCCCTACCCCTGTTCCCCATTCAACCCCCTATTGCTTCTCTGTCCTGGTATTCCCCTATGGCCAGTCTTTCTAGGACCAGTGGTCTCTCCTTCCATCTTCTTGGAAATCTATTGATATGTGAATTGCTTCTTAGGTATTCTGAGATTCTGGGTTAATATCCCCTTATCAGTGACTGCATACCATGTGTGTTCTTTTGTGATTGGGTTGCCTCACTAAGGATGATATTTTCCAGTTCTGACCATTTGTCTAAGAATTTCTTGAATTCATTGTTTTTAATTGCAGAGTAGTATTCCATTGTATAAATATACCACATCTTCTGAATCCATTCCTCCATTGAGGGACATCGGGGCTCTTTCCAGCTTCTATCTATTATAAATAAGGTTGCTATGAACATAGTGGAGCATGTGTCTGTATTGCATGTAGGGGAATCCTCTGGGTATATGCCCAGGAGTGGTATAACAGGATCCTCTGGGAGTGTCATGCCCAGTTTTCTGAGGAATCACCAGACTGCTTTCCAGAGTGGTTGTACCAGCTTGCAATCCCACCAGCAGTGGAGGAGTGTTCCTCTGTCTCCACGTCCTCGCCAACAACTGCTGTCTCCTGTGTTTTTAATTTTAGCCATTTTGAATGGTGTTGTTTTGATGTGCATTTCCCTAATGACTAAGGATGTTGAACATTTCTTTAGGTGCTTTTCAGCCATTAGATATTCTTCAAGTGAGAACTCTTTGTTTAGCTCTGTACCCCCATTTTTAAAAAGGGCTATTTGGATCTCTGGAATCTAACTTCTTGAATTCTTTGTATATATTAGATATTAGCCCTCTGTCGGATTAGGATTGGTAAAGATCTTATCCCAGTTTGTTGGTTGCCACTTTGTCCTTTTGACAGTGTCCTTTGCCTTACAGAAACTATGTAATTTTATGATGTCTCATTTGTCAATTCTTGACCTTAGAGCTTAAGCTATTGGTGTTCTGTTCAGGAAATTTTCCCCTGTGCCCATATGTTCAAGGTTCTTCCCTAGTTTCCTTTCTACTAGTTTCAGTGTGTCTGGTTTTAAGTGGAGGTCCTTGATGCACTTGGAATTGAGCTTAGTACAAGGATATAAGAATGGATCTATTTGCATTCTACTGAAAGTTGACCTCCAGTTCAACCAGCACCACTTGTTCAAAAGGCTATCTTTTTTCCACTGGATGGTTTAGCTCCTTTGTCAAAGATCAAGTGACCATAGGAGTGTGGATTCATTTTTGGGTCTTCAATTCTGTTCCATTGATCTACATGCCTGTCACTGTACCAATACCATGCAGTTTTTAACCCTATTGCTCTGTAGAACATCTTGAAATCTGGGATACTGATTCCCCCAGAAGTTCTTTTACTCTTGAGTATAGTTTTAGCTATCCTGGGTTTTCTGTTATTCCAAATGAATTTTAGAATTGCTCTTTCTACCTCTATGAAGAATTGAGCTGGGATTTTCATGGGGATTGCACTGATTCTGTATATTGCTTTTGGCAAGATGGTCAATTTTACTATATTAATCCTGGCAATCCATGAGCATGGCAGATTTTTCCATCTTCTGAGGTCTTCTTCAATTTCTTTCTTCAGAGACTTGAAGTTCTTGTCATACAGATCTTTCACTTGTTTGGTTAGAATCACACCAAGATCCTTTATATTGTTTGTGGCTATTGTGAAGGGTATCATTTCTCTTATTTCTTTCTCAGCCTGCTTATCCTTTGAGTATAGGAAGGCTACTCATTTGCTTGAGTTGATGTTATATCCAGCCACTTTGCTGAAGTTGTTTATCAGCTGTAGGATTTCTCTGATGGTGTTCTTTGGGTCACTTAAGTATACTATCATATAGTCTGCAAATTGTGATAGTTTGACTTCTTCCTTTCCAATTTGTATCCCTTTGACCTCGTTTTGCTTATATAGTGTATTACATTGAATGATTCCTTATATTGAACCATCCCTGCATCCTTGGTATGAAGCCTACTTGATTCTAATATCCAATAAAATAGACTTTCAAAATCATAAAAAAATACACGAAAGGACACTTTATACTCATCAAAGGAAAAATCTACCAAGAAGAACTCCCAATTCTGAACATCTATGCTTCAAATACAAGGGCAACCTCATTCATACGAGAAACTTTAGTAAAGCTTAAAGCCCAAAGTGCACCAAACACAATAAATGTGGGTGACTTCAACACTCCACTGTCATCAATGGACAAATCAGGAAACAAAAACTAAGCAGAGACATAGTGAAACTAACAGAAGTTTTGAATCAAATGGATTTAATAGTTATCTATAGAACATTTCATTTTAAATCAAAAGAATATACTTTCTTCTGAGCACGTCATGGTACCTTCTCCAAAATTAACCATAAAACTGGTCACAAAACTTACCTCAATAGGCATAAGAAGATTGAAATAATCCTATGCCTCCTATGAGATCACTATGGACTAAGGGTGGTCTTCAATATCAACAAAACCAACAGAAAGCCCACATAAACATGGAAACTTAACAATGCTCTACTCGCCCTTCCGCGACCTCTGTTCTGGTAGACTGCACTGAAGAGACAGGTACCCAGGTTCTCCCCAATATAACATCGCTTGGGACATGGCCTGTTGGGGCTTCTGCCTGCTCCCAAGAACGGGACAGCGCTGTGGTCGTCTGGGTGCCAGATCTGCACGCCATCGCCTCTGCAGGGTGACCAGCGCCACGGAGAGAGTGCAGAGTGCACTCCGCCATCTTTGCTCCAGTGGCCGGGAAGTTGGGATTGCCAGGCTCAGAGACAGACAGGCAAAATATTGCTTGGGTTTCCGGCGGCTTCTGTGTACGTGGCTCCCAAGAGCTGGGTAGATCTGCAGTAACCAGCATGCCAGCTCTACTGTGGGACTTCTGCCTGGCAGAGGGACGCCCCCTGCCCCCTCCCCACTCTAGGAGAGATCACACACCCCTGCACAGGGCATGAGACTACCAGCCTCCCTTTGGCAACCTCTGCTCCAGGAATCCACTACGCTGAGCCTTTGGATGTGCAAGGACTCCCCATTATAACATCACTTGGGGCAAGGCACATCAGGGCTCCAAAGTCACTCAGGAGCAGGGCAGGCTCCAGAAATCTGTGCCAGGGGAATCCTGGTAAACCGGGGGGGCAGAAATAGCTTTGCAGGCTCATAGAGGGTCCAACCAACAGCCAGTGACAGCAGGACCAACTAACATCAGAGGTAACCAGATGGCAAAAGGCAAACATAGGAACGTTACTAACAGAAATCAAAGTAATATGGCACCATCCGAAACCAACTCTCCAACAGCAGCAAGTTCTGGATACCCCACCACAGCGAAAGACAAGATCTAGATTTAAAATCACTTTTCATGATGCTATTAGAGGATCAAAAGAAGGACACAAATAAATCTAATAAAGAATTACAGGAGACCATGAATCAAGGGTTAGAAGCCCTTACAAAGGAAACAGAAAAATCGCTTAGAGAAATGCAGGAGAACATGGATCAAAAGATGGAGGCGCACAAGGAGACAACACAAAAATCGCTTAACGAGATGAATCAACGGGTAGATGCACTTTCAAAGGAATCGCAAAAATTGCATAAAGAATTGCAGAAGAATATGGGTCAACAGACAGATGCCCATAGGGAGGCAACACAAAAATTGCTTAAAGAAATGAATCAACGGATAGATGCCCTTACAAAGGAAACACGAGAACTGCTTAAAGAAATGCAGGAGACGATGGATCAACAGATGGATTCCCATGAAGAGGAAACACAAAAATCGCTCAGAGAAATGCAGGAGAACGTGGGCAAACAGGCAGAAATCCTGAAAGAGGTAATGCAAAAATACCTTAAAGAAATACAGGAAAATACAAACAAACAAGTGAAGGATCTCAGCAAATCCATCCAGGAACTAAAAAAGGAAGTAGAAACAACTAAGAAATCACAAAGGGAGACAACTTTGGAGATAGAAAACCTTGGGAAGAAATCAGGAGTCATAGATGCAAGCATCAACAATAGAATACAAGAGATGGAAGAAAGAATCTCAGGTGCTGAAGATTCCATAGAAAGCATCGACTCAACAGTCAAAGAAAATGCAAAATGCAAAAAACGTGTAACCCAAAATATCCAGGAAATCCAGGACACAAAGAGAAGACCAAACCTAAGGATTATAGGTATAGATGAGAGTGAAGATTTGCAACTTAAAGGGCCAGTAAACATCTTCAACAAAATTATGGAGGAAAACTTCCCTAACCTAAAGAGAGAGATGCCGATGAATGTATAAGAAGCCTACAGAACTCCAAACAGACTGGACCAGAACAGAAATACCTTCCGTCACATAATAATCAAAACACCAAATGTTCTAAACAAAGAAAGAATATTAAAATCAGTAAGAGAAAAGGGCCAAGTAACATACAAAGGAAGACCTATCCGAATCACATCAGACTTCTCATCAGAGACTATGAAAGCCAGAAGATCCTGGGCAGATCTCATGCAGACACTAAGACAGCACAAATGCCAGCCTAGACTACTATACCCAGCAAAACTCTCAATCACCATAGATGGAGAGACCAAGATATTCCATGATAAAACCAAATTTTCACAATATCTTTTCACAAATCCAGCCCTGCAATGGATAATAGGTGGAAACCTCCAATACAGGGAAACAACACCCTGGAAAAAATGAGAAAATAACCTTCTTGAATCAAACCCAAAAGTAGATAACCACTCAAACATAAAGATAGCCTCAAGAATGACAGATGGCAATAATCACTATGCCTTAATCTCTCTTAATATCAATGGTCTCAATTCCCCAATTAAAAGACATAGACTAGCAGACTGGATATGTAAACAGGACCCAGCATTTTGCTGCATGCAGGAAACGCACCTCAGTGTCAAAGACAAACACTACCTCAGAGTAAAAGGCTGGAAAACAATTTTACAAGCAAATGGCCCCAAGAAACGAGCTGGAGTAGCCATCCTAATATCAGATAAAATTGATTTTCAACCTAAAGTCATCAAAAAAGACACAGAAGGACACTAAATACTGATCAAGGGAAAAATCCACCAACAAGAACTCTCAATTCTGAATATCTATGCTCCAAATGCAAGGGCACCCTCATTCGTAAAAGAAACTTTACTAAAGCTCAAAGCACACATCACACTGCACACAAAAATAGTGGGTGACTTCAACACCCCGCTCTCTGAAATGGATTGTTCAGGAAAGCAGAAACTAAACAGGGACACAGTGAATCTAATTGAAGCCTTGGACCAAATGGAACTAACAGATATATATATACAACATTTCATACTAGAGCTAAAGAATACACCTTCTTCTCAGCACCTCATGGTACCTTCTCCAAAATTGACCATATAATTGGTCACAAATCAGACCTCAACAGATATAAGAAGATAGAACTGATCTCATGTCTCCTAGCAGATCACTATGGAATAAGGATGGTCTTCAATGGCAACAAAAACAAAAGAAAACCCACGTACACATGGAGGCTGAACAATGCTCTACTCAATGATAACTTGTTCAAGGTGGGAATAAAGAAAGAAATCAAAGACTTTTTGAAATTTAATGAAAATGAAGGCACAACATACCCTAATTTATGGGACAAAATGAAAGCAGTGCTAAGAGGAAAATTCATAGCCCTGAGTGCCGCCAAAAAGTAACGGGAGACAGCATACACTAACAGCTTAATGGCACACCTGAAAGCCCTGGAACAAAAAGAAGCAAATACACCAAAGAGGAGTAGAAGGCAGGAAATCATCAAACTCAGGGCTGAAATCAATCAAGTAGAAACGAATAAATCCATAGAAAGAATCAACAAAACGAGGAGTTGGTTCTTTGAGAAAATCAACAAGATAGATAAACCCTTAGCCAGACTAACCAGAGGGCACAGAGATAGTATCCAAATTAATAAAATCAGAAACAAAAAGGGAGAGATAACAACAGAAACTGAGGAAATTCAAAAAATCATCAGATCCTACTACAAAAACCTGTATTCAACACAACTAGAAAATCTCGAGGAAATGGACAATTTCCTTGACAGATATCAAATACCAAAATTAAATCAGGATCAAATAGACCATCTAAACCGTCCTATAACCCCTGAAGAAATAGAAGATGTCATTGGAAGTCTTCCAACCAAAAAAAGCACAGGTCCAAATGGTTTTAGTGCAGAATTTTATCAGACCTTCAAAGAAGAACTATCACCAATACTCTTCAAACTGTTCTACAAAATAGAAACAGAAGGAATAGTACCCAACTCGTTCTATGAAGCCACAATTACACTAATACCAAAAGCACACAAAGATCCGACAAAGAAAGAGAATCTCAGGCCAATCTCTCTTATGAATATCGATGCAAAAATACTCAATAAAATTCTTGCCAACCGAATCCAAGAACACATCAAAATTATCATTCACTACACTCAAGTAGGCTTCATCCCAGGGATGCAGGGATGATTCAATATAAGGAAATCCATCAATGTAATCCACTATATAAACAATCTCAAAGAAAAAAATCACATGGTCATTTCATTAGATGCTGAGAAAGCATTTGACAAAATTCAGCATCCTTTCAAGCTAAAGGTCTTGGAAAGATCAGGAATTCAAGGTCCATATCTAATCATAGTAAAAGCAATTTACAGCAAACCGGTAGCCAGCATCAATCTAAATGGAGAGAAACTTGAAGCAATCCCACTAAAATCAGGGACTAGACAAGGCTGCCCTCTCTCTCCATATCTTTTCAATATAGTACTTGAAGTTCTAGCTAGAGCAATTAGACAACAAAAAGAGGTCAAAGGGATACAAATTGGAAAGGAAGAAGTCAAACTATCACTATTTGCAGACGATATGATAGTATACTTAAGCGACCCAAAGAACTCCACCAGAGAATTCCTACAGCTGATAAACGACCTCAGCAAAGTGGCCGGATATAAAATCAACTCAATCAAGTCAGTAGCCTTCCTATACTCAAAGAATAAGCAGGCTGAGAAAGAAGTAAGAGAAATGATACCCTTCACGATAGCCACAAACCATATAAAGTATCTTGGTGTGACTCTAACCAAACAAGTGAAAGATCTGTATGACAAGAACTTCAAGTCTCTGAAGAAAGGAATTGAAGAAGACCTCAGAAGATGAAAAAATCTGCCATGCTCATGGATTGGCAGCATTAATATAGTAAAAATGACCATCTTACCAAAAGTAATATACAGATTCAATGCAATCCCCATCAAAATTCCAATTCAATTCTTAATAGAGTTAGAAAGAGCAATTCAAAAATTCATCTGGAATAACAGAAAACCCAGAATAGCTAAAACTATACTCAAGAGTACAAGAACCTCTGGGTGAATAAGTATCCCGGACCTCAAGCTGTACTACAGAGCAGTAGTGTTAAAAACCACATGGTATTGGTACAGTGACAGGCATGTAGATCAATGGAACAAAATTGAAGACCCAGAAATGAATCCACACTCCTATGGTCACTTGATCTTTGACAAAGGAGCTAAAACCATCCAGTGGAACAAAGGTAGCCTTTTCAACAAATGGTGCTGGTTCAACTGGAGGTCAACATGCAGAAGAATGCAAATTGACCCATTCTTATCTCCTTGCACTAAGCTCAATTCCCAGTGGATCAAGGATCTCCACATAAAATCAGACACACTGAAACTATTAGAAAGGAGACTAGGGAAGAACCTTGAACATATGGGCACAGGGGAGAATTTTCTGAATAGAACTCCAATAGCTTATGCTCTAAGATCAAGAATAGACAAATGGGACCTCATTAAATTACAAAGTTTTTGCAAGGCAAAAGACACTGTCAAAAAGACAAAGCGCCAACCAACTCTCTGGGAAATGATCTTTACCAACCCTACATCCGACAGAGGGCTAATATCCAATATATACAAAGAACTCACGAAGTTAAACTTCTGAGAGGCAAGTAACCCTATTAAAAATGGGGTAGAGAGCTAAACAAAGAGTTCTCACCTGAAGAATATCTAATGGCTGAGAAGCACCTAAAGAGATGTTCCTCATCCTTAGTCATTAGGGAAATGCAAATCAAAACAACCCTGAGATTCCATCTCACACCAGTCAGGATGGCTAAGATCAAAAACACAGGAGACAGCAGTTGTTGGCGAGGATGTGGAGAAAGAGGAACACTCCTCCACTGCTGGTGGAATTGCAAGCTGGTACAACCACTCTGGAAAGCAGTCTCGCAGTTCCTCAGAAAACTTGGCATGACACTCCCGGAGGATCCGGCTATACCACTCCTGGGCATATACCCAGAGGCTTTACCTGCATGCAATAAGGACACATGCTCCGCTATGTTCATAGCAGCCTTATTTATAATAGCCAGAAGCTGGAAAGAACCCAGATGTCCCTCATCGGAGGAATGGATTCCGATGATGTGGTATACCTGCACAATGGAATACTACTCTGCAATTAAAAACAATGAATTCACGAAATTCCTAGGCAAATGGTCAGAACTTGAAAATATCATCCTTAGTGAGGTAACCCAATCACAAAAGAACACACATGGTATGCAGTCACTGATAAGGAGATATTAACCCAGAATCTTGGAATACCCTAGACACAATTCGCATATCAATAGATTTCTAAGAAGATGGAAGGAGAGACCCCTGGTCCTGGAAAGATTGGATGTAGGGGAACGACAGGAGAGAGAAACGAGAGGGGGTTGAATGGAGAAAAGAGGGAGGGAAAGGGGCTTATGGGACTTTCGGAGAGGGAGGAAATGGGAAAGGATAAATGATTTGGAATGTAAATAATAAACTTAGAAAATAAAAAAAAACAAAAAAACAATGCTCTACTCAGTGATACCTTGCTCAAGGAAAAAATAAAAAAAGAAATCAAAGACGTTTTAGGATTTAAAGAAAATGAAGTCACAATATATCCAAATTTATAGGACATAAAAGCCATTCTAAGAGGAAAACTCATAGATCTGAGTGCTTCCAAAAAGATGCTGGAGAGAGCATACACTAGTAGCTTAACTGCACACCTGAAAGCTACAGAACAGAAGGAAGCTAATACACCCAAGAGGAGTAGAAGGCAAGAAATCATCTAATGCAGGACTGAAATCAACCAAGTAGAAAAATAAAGAACTATGCAAAGAATCAACCAATCCAGGAGCTGGTTCTTTGAGAAAATCAGCAAGATAGATAAACCTTATCCCAACTACTTAGATGGCATAGAGTCAGTATCCAAATTTACAAAATCAGAAATGAAACTTTAGGTATAACAACAGAAACTGAGGAAACTTAAAAAAGTCATCAGATCCTACTACAAAATTCTATAATCAACACAATTGGAAAATCTGGATGAAATGGACAATTTCCTAGAAAGATTGCCAATGCCATGTTAACTCAGGACCAAATAGACCATCTACACAGGTCCATAACCCTTAAAGAAGTATCAGTGGTCACTGGAAGTCTCCCAACCGAAGAAAGCACAGATGGTTTTAGTGCAGATTTCTATCAGACTTTCAAAGAAGACTTAACACAAATACTCTTCAAAATATTCCATAACATAGAAACAGAAGGAACACTACCGAACTTGTTCTATGAAGGCACGGTTTCTCTGACACCAAAACCACACAAAGATCCAACAAAGAAAGAAAACTTCAAACCAATTTTCCTTATGAATATGGATGCAAAAATACTGAATAAAATTCTTACCAAGTTCAAGAAGACATCAAAACGGTCATTCACCACAATCAAGTAGGCTTCATCCCAGGGATGTAGGCATGGTTCAATATACGGAAATCCATCAATGTAATCCACTACATAATCAAAGTCAAAGAGAAAACAACACATGATCACTTTATTAGATGCTGAAAAAGCATTTGACAAAATTCAGCATCCTTTCATGTTAAAGGTCTTGGAAAGAAAAGGAATTCAAGGCCCACAACTAAATATAGTAAAAGCTATATACGGCAAACCAGTAGCCAACATCAACTAAATGGAGAGAAACTTGAAGCAATCCCACTAAAATCAGGGACTGGAAAAGGCTGCCCTCTCTCTCTACATTTATTTGATATAGTACTTGAAATTCTAGCTAGAGCAATTAGACAACAAAAGGAGATGAAAGGGATATGAATTGGAAAGGAAGAAGTCAAAATATCACCTTCTGCAGATGATATGATAATATACTTAAGTGACCCAAGAAAGTCTGCTGGACAACTCCTACACCTGATAAACAACTTCAACAAAATGGTCAGATAAAAAATTAACTCAAGAAAATCAGTAGCCTTCTTATACTCAAAGGATAAACAGGTTGAAAAAGAAATTAGGGAAATGATACCCTTCACAATAACCACAAGCAATATAAAGTATCTTGGTGTGACTCTTACCAAACAAGTGAGCGATCTCTATGAGAAGAACTTCAAGTCTCTGAAGAAAGAAATCAAAGAAGACCTCAGAAGATGGAAAAATCTTCCATGCTCATGGATTTGCAGGATTAATATAGTAAAAATGGCCATCTTGCCAAAAGCAATATACAGATTCAATGCAATCCCCATCAAAATCTCAATGCAATTCTTCATAGAGTTAGAAAGAGCAATTCTCAAATTCATCTGGAACAGTAAAAACCTAGGATAGCTAAAACTATTCTCAAGAGTAAAAGAACTTCAGGGGCAATTAGTAACTAGGACCTCAAGCAGTAGTACAGAGCAATAATGTCAAAAACTTCTTGATATTGGTACAGTGACAGGCAGGTAGATCAACAGAATAGAACTGAAGACCCAGAAATGAACCCACACACCTATGGTCACTTGATCTTTGACAAAGCACCTAAACCATCGAGTGGAACAACAAATGGTGCTGGTTCACTTGTGGCTAGAATGTAGAAGAATGCAAATCAATCCATTCTTACCTCCTTGTACCAAGCTCAAGTCCAAGTGGATCAAGAACCTTCACATAAAATAGACACACTGAATCTAGTAGAAAAGAATGTGGGGAAAATCCCTGAGCACAATGACACAGAGGAAAATTTCCTAAACAGAACACCAATAGCTTATACTCTAAGATCAAGAATTGAAAAACTGGACCTCATAAAATTACAAAGTTTCTGTAAAGCAGAGAACACTGTCAAAAGGCCAAAACAGCAACTAACAAATTGAAAAAAGATCTTTACCAACCCTACATCTGACAGAGGGATAATATCCAAAATATACAAAGAACTAAAGAAGATAGACTCCAGAGTGCCAAATAACCCTAATAAAAATGGGGTACAAAGCGAAACAAAGAATTTTCACTTGAGGAGTATTGAATGGCTGAGAAGCATGTAAAGAAATGTTCGACATCCCTTTTCATGTGGGAAATGCAAATCAAAACAACACTGAGATTTTATCAGTGATTTTATCTCACACCAGTGAGAATGGCTAAGATCAAAACTCAGGTGACAGCAGGTACTGGCAAAGATGTGGAGAAAGAGGAACACTCCTCCACTGCTGTTGGGATTGCAAACTGGTACAACCACTCTGGCATTCAGTCCAGCAGTTCCTCAGAAAACTGGGCATGATACTGCCCGAGGACCCTGTTATACCACTCCTAGGCATATACCCAGAGGATTCCCAAGCATATAATAAGGACACATGTTCCAGTATGTTCATAGCAGCCCTATCTATAATAGCCCACAGCAGGAAAGAATCCAGATGTCCCTCAATGTATGAATGGATATAGAAAATGTGATATATTTACTCAATGGAATTCTACTCAGCTATTAAAAACAATGAATTCATACAATTCTTAGGCAAATGATTGGAACTTGAAAGTATCATCCTAAATGAGGTACCCCAATCACAAAAGAACACACATGTTATGCACTCACTGAAAACTGGAAATTAACCCAGAAGCTTGGAATACCCAAGACACAATTCACACATCAAATGATGCCAAAAAAGAAGGAAGAACAATGTATGGATACTCTGGTCCTTCTTAGAACAGGGAACAAAACATCCACAGAAGGAGATACAGAGACAAAGTGTGGAACAGAGGTTGAGGGAAAGACCATCCAGAGACTACCCCACCTAGTGATTCATCCTATATACTGATAGAAAACCCAGACCCTATTATTGATGCCCACAAGTTCTTGGTGACTGGAACAGGAAACAACTGTCTCCTGGGAGGCTTTGCTGGTACATGACAAATACAGAGGGGGGACACACTCAGCCAGCCATTGAACTGAGCAGAGTGTCCCCAGTGTGGGAGCTAAAGAAAAAACCATAGGAGCTGAAGGTATTTGAGCACCATAGGACTAACAATGATATGAGCCACCCAGTACTCCCAGAACTCCCAGGGACAAAAACATCAACCAGACTGAACACATCATCTTACCAATGGCTCCAGTTTTATACACAGCAGAGGATGGCTTTTTTGGACATCAAAGGGAGGAGAGGCCCCTTGTCCTGGAAAGGCTTGATGCAGCACTGTAGGGGAATACCAGGACAAGGGAAGTGGGAGGGGGTTGATTGGGGAACAGGGAAAGGGGAGATATCTTATTGGACTTTCAGTGTGGGGGGAACCAAGAAAGGGGAGATCATTTCAAATGTAAATAAAGAATATATCTTATTAAAAAAGAATATTAAATTCAATTTAAAAATTCACTGAAATTTATTGGCTATGTGCTAAAAGAGATTTAAATTTAGTAGTTGTCATCTTGTAAATTTTTCTGCTAGTTGATATTACTTTGTGTAAGAAACACCTGAAATAAATAAACTTAGAAAACAGGAAGGTTTATTTTTAGGGGGTGGCATTGATAGGTAGCCTTGAAATCTAACATTGGTAGATTGCACTTGCTTTGTCCTTGGATACAATAATAAAGTAGGGTCAAAGAAGGAAATATTAGTCTGCTCATTATAGTCAGGATGCAGAAAGAGAAGGTAGGGAGGAAATAAAGGAGAAAGAAACACATTGCTACACACACACACACACACACAGAGACACACACACATACACACACGCAACCATGCACATGCATGTGAACATGCATGCACATACACAGCTTGGTGAAAAAATTAATGTCTTTGAAATTTTTGAGGAAAGCTTTGGCATCAGTAACAAAGTGTGTGTGAAACGTATTGCAAAGTATTATTTTCCTTTCTGCTTCTCTCTCTCTCTCTCTCTCTCTCTCTCTCTCTCTCTCTCTCTCTCTCCTCTCTCTCTTTCTGTGTGTGTGTGTTTGTGTATGCATGACTGTAAAAACCATGCAGTTCTTTTGTTCAGTGTTTCTGAGTCTCTGTTTGTGCTAGTAGGCATGATGACCTCATTCTCATTGTTTTAATTTCTCATAAACCCAGTCTCATCTGCTTTCAACTGGTATCCCAAGGCAGAAGACATCTTCTTTTGTGGGAGAGTACTCAAGGGGTTTGTTTATTTGAAGGACATATTTCTAATATTTTTTCTCTCTAAAAGTTACTAAATGATCTAACTTGTTCTGAGAACTCAGAAACGTTTCTAAAAACTTTTCTACAAGGACATCCTATCATAGAGTACCATTCCTTCATATTTATGGAAATTAATTTTATTGTTTCATCAAAATTGTACAGTGCCACATTCCCTGGCTTTAACTCTCTAAATTGAGTAAGTACATATAGTCCCCAGATGCTCACAAAAGCCTTCTGCCCTGCCTTCTGATGTGCCTGCTGAGTGGAACTTATTATTATTCATCTTGCTAAAATCAAACAAAAGTCAAACTATCATTATTAGATTACGTACAGATTGATATTGAGGCCTTTGTGGCATGAAATGGCTTGTTTCAAGGTTTGAAATTTTCTCTTTCAACTCTGCACATGAAAATTCTTACAGAAGTATCATCTAACGATACTGGTTTGACCCTGCTTACCACATTAATTCACCTACAAAATTGGAAATACAAGAAGGCAAATGTAACCCAGTTCAGTGTTACATTAGCAGAAGGATGCTTATGCTGACAATTTCATAGTGGCTTTGGAACAGCATTGCCCAATGTCATACTTACAGGGAAGCTGTAGTCCCTTACTTTAGGCAAAAGCCATAGTGTGTACTGTCAGAACAGTTAGGGAATAGTGGTTTACTAGGTGCATTGTTTAATTTCAGACTTTAAGAGGAAGAGTAGGAGTATCACAGCAAATCTGAGACAACCTAGTGGGTTAATACCTTTTAGTATGGGGCAAATATTGCATATTAATTTGAAAGAGGAATGGTCTCAAATGAAGTGATCCAAGAAGGCCTTTAAAAAGGACTACTTCATGTTCTTACCAATTACACATCATAACCACAAGAGAAGAACATCTACAATAGAATAGGTTTAGCAAACTGAATTGATGTTCTCCTAAATGATGCAGATAAATTGATAACACATGTTCTGAGAAGCAATTGATCTCTGATGCCTCTCTGAGGAAGTTGATGCTAATTTACCTTCCCTGACACATGTCATACACAATTAATAAGTTGCTCAATATGGGACTTATAAAACTCATTGAAAGGCTCCCAGCGCTTCTTGGAATTGCCTTGTGAGCCACAATAGAAATGATAGGCAGTTGTGGGCATAGGAATGTGCAATGTTTAGCTCAATATTTTGAAGGCAAGGAACAGATTAATGTTAGAGGACTGAAATACATAAAACAAAGATTATACTATCTGAGGAAGTTCAATGCTCTGGCTTCAAAAGTCTCCACTTGTTATCTCTTCTGGGTGTTGAGCAAGTTGTAGAGATAAACTGAGCTCAGTTTTCCTGAGTTCCACTCTCCATTATTTTTTATATTTTATATAATTTAATTTTACCCATGCAGAGCACAGCATATATTATGATGTTCAACTAAGTAGCTATAATAACTTTTACTCCTTTTTGTTGTGAACCAATAACTTCTCTAACATTGAAAAAATATACTAAATTTTGAATTTTCAAGTAGAGGAGAGTGAACTCAGTTTGTAGTATTTGCTTTACAAGCTTGAGACTGGAATTCATTCTCTAGAACCCACATAAAAAGAAACAACTTTTGTATAGTGGAACACACTTGTAGTTTTAGTGCTTAGTTGATCTCTACAAAAGATAATGTGCATTAAATAAAAAAGTTCCTGTAGGTTTAGATTTTTCAAAACCTAATTTAATTAGAGTTCTTAAACACATCAACTTCCCTTCTAGTCCAATTACTAGAAGTAGCAGAAGAATATTGTTAAAAAGGCACGGGGAATGTGGACATATTTAGAAGTTCTTTGACTTGATTTCAAACATCATTGTCAGGATATCTGAAGTCTAGTCCAAAACATCAATCATGAATCAGTAGCAGCAGCCCAGTTCAACAAACAAATACTAAACATATATCAGAAGCAGTGTTTTGAGTCAGAAGATTAGTGAAGATCAGTAAAGTATTGTAAGGTGAACCAATGCAAAATCATTGTCCACTGTCTGTTGGGTTATACTTATACTCTTTCAAACAACATGCAGTCCTGTCAAGTGTTTGCCTTAGCAAAACATAGTCTCATAAGACAGCTTCCAGAAAAATATCACATGACATAACAGAGCCTCCAAAGAAACTAGAAATTTCCACTTCAATTTCCTTTTAATGAAAGCACATTAATATTAAATTCCACAATTTCTAATAATAGGTTAATTTTTAACACACACTAGAGGGGATAAAATAGTGATTCTCATACTGTGGGTCATTCCTTCTTTTGAAATACAGTGACCTTTCACAGGGGTAATGTACAATAATCAGGAAATACAGATATTTATATTATAGTTTGTAAGAGTAACAAGATTACAGTTATGAACTGACAACAAAAATAATTTTATAGTTGGAGAGTCACCACAATATGAAGAACTGTAAATGTAAATGGTAACAACATTAGGAAGTTTGAGAGCCACTGTGATAAGAGATGCTATAAAATCTTAAGTCATTTAAATTCTTGTGTAGACAGTAGTAATATGGGATCTTGTTCTTGAAGAAACTTGTCAGTGTAGGAGGGACTTAGAAGTGTGTCTATTTCATTGGAGAATAAACACAACTATTTGTTAATCTTTTTCCTGACATAAATTACCCTTTTATCTTGACCTACAAAATCAGAAATGAAAAAGAAGATATAACAACAGAAACAGAGGAAAATCCTAATGTGTTTCCAGCCCATATACCTTCTGCACTATGAATAGTTATTCCTGGGAAGAGTCATTGCAAAGCAAATTCTTTTAAATAAAGGAGAAATAAGAAGTTACACCTGAAACCTGTTTATCCTTTAATATGAAATATGTTAGCAAGGCAAGCCTGTCTACTTTTCTCAGCAGGAGAACTAATAGATCAAAAAAAAGGCAAATTTTTACACATGAAAGGAACTAACAAGGTGTCTGCAGTCTTGGGGAAGAACTGGGTTGACTGCTGTTGCCAAGCTGATAAAGCTGTAGCTACTCTAGCTGTCAATACCTTGAGAGACCTAAGGATGAATTATAGCTGAAAGTATAATCCAAATGGCCTATGTGTCAATTAAAATAGTAGATTTACCCATTATCTAGATGGTCACCCCACCAGGTTCCTGTGGTCTCCAGGGCTTTGTTTGTGGCAAAGATCCTAGGGCAATATCGGTCTTCAGCTGCCAAGCCCAGAAGACCTGAAAAACATTTCTTGTGTAAAAAGGAACTTGGGAGACTAACACTATTTGTCTGTGCTAAGTGGGGCAATCAATTCTCCGTTGCCCTGCTTGTCTACAGTTTGGGCATGATACTTGTGGTTGGCAAGGCACGAGACAGTCTTTTGTAGGCATTAGCATTACCATAATCCAGGTGAAGTTGTCCTCAGACACCTTCACCTTCTTTGAAGACCTTGGAGTTACTGATACAAAGTGGGATCTCTGTCATAGTGAGCTTTTTTGACATTAATCATTTTAAATAAATGATATTTCACAGATCTCTGACAAGTCTGAAGACCATTATCTGTCTGAGCTAAAGAAAATTTGCTTGATTTTAGTTACCTTGTTTTAGGCTTAGTCTTGAAAATACATACAGAAGACAGAAATAAAGATTTTTTTTCTGTAATTAATGTCGTTAGTTTTGTGTTTTATAAAAAAAGCCAAGGATGTGCTTTGTAGAACCAGGCATGGTTATGTAGAAGGGGTGCTTCAGTGGGCCCATGCTGAGGCATCTCTCTCCCGTGAGATACCAGCCATACAATAGGTATAATAGGTATAGTATAGAATATATTTAGCGCATGGGAATGGGACTTGAGAAAGAAGAAAGGAGGAGAGAGAGAGAGAGAGAGAGAGAGAGAGAGAGAGAGAGAGAGAGAGAGAGAGAGAGAGAGAGAGAGAGAGAGAGGAAGAAGAAGAAAATGTAGAAGAAGAAGAAGAAGAAGAAGAAGAAGAAGAAGAAGAAGAAGGAGGAGGAGGAGGAGGAGGAGGAGGAGGAGGAGGAGGAGGAGGAGGAGGAGGAGGAGGAGGAGGAGGAGGAGGAGGAGGAGGAAGAGGAGGAAGAAGAGAAAGAAGAAGAGGAGAAGGAGGAGGAGGAAGGAGGAGAAGAAAGAACAACAGGCTATCAAGGAACACTTAGCAAGAGAGGGAGAGGGGTAGGGTTAGAGAAGGAGAAAGAGGTCAGTGAGAGAAGAGAGTCAGAGAGAGAAGGGGCAGAGTGAGAGGAAGGAGGGCCAAACATACCCTTTTATAGTAACCCAGGCCTACCTGGCTGTTGCTTGGTAACTGTTGGGTGGAGCACAGAAGGAATGCCAACAATTAGTATTTACCATGAGGATAACTGTAGTTTTGAACATATTAAAGATTTTGATCATTTATTAGGTGATTGACCATTAACCTGCATGTCTAAATTATCTTTAACAGTTTACAATAAATTAATGAATTTTATAAGATTAGAATTTTACAGCTTTACTGCTGTTAATTTTGAGCCTTAAAAATGACAAATTCTGAATTGAACAATTTTTAGTATTCAAATAAAATGTTAACTCATAAATACAGTCCATAAGAAGACTGGCAACTTTACTCTCCTAATTCTTTCATAGCACAACATTACAGAATTTACCAGTTTCTTTTATGCCTCAGTTTATCAAAATGTCTAAAGCTTAACAAGCTTGCAAAAACAAGTGGGCCAGATATAATTTCTTAAGCCTGAATATACTTAGATTAAGAGAGAACATTCTCAAAGCCAGTGGTTCTCAATCTTCCTAATGCTCTAACCCTACCACACAGTTTTCTATGCTGTGATGCTTCAACTCTAAAATCATTCCAATTTCTATTTTTTTTTAAGCCTACAGCACCCGGTATTCCCAGCCAATTTCTATTTTATAACTACAATTTTGACAATGTTATGAATCATAGTACAAACATTTGACATGTAATCAGTCTTAGGCTACCTCTGCAAAGGTCTTCCAATATTCTAAGGGTTACAGCCTGTAGCTTGAGATCTGCTGCCAAAAGCACTTTTCCAGACTGCATAGGTCATTGTCTTGCTGTATCATAAAATAGGAACATCACAGTTTCTAATGTTTGTATTTGGTGCTCAAAGCTGTGGCCTTTATTTTTAAGCTTTTTATTTATTTCTTTTTGGGATCATATATTAATAATATAAAAGCTTGTATAAACTTAAGATATCCTATAGCCTTATAAATTAAAATATTTGAATAGATATTACTTTTCTTTTAAAATGTCATTATTTTTGTTTAATTTTTTAAAAAAATCCAACACTTACTCTTTCCTTATCTGTGTGCTCCTGCCATGTCAATAAATAAAGTATGTTTTTTACTTCAGGAAGGAAGATACAGGGCACAACCATAATGTGCACAAAGCAAACCCAAGCTCCAACAGTGCAAACAATTCAATGGTCAATATTTGAGATTCACTCACAATCCTTTGGGGCTTGGGTTGCCTCTCTGGCCCAACCCTCTGCAGCATACACACCCTTACTTCTGGGTCCCAATAGGTCCTGTTTAATTTTAGTTGATGATTCCGGTGACTATCACATGGCATTGGCATCTTCAAATTTTCTAGGGTCCCCTATTGCAATTGGGCTCTCTGTAGGACTCTAACCCTTTCATAGACTGGCAAGCCTCACCTGTTCTTCATGACTCCTTTATATCTTTAAAACCAGTACCAACTTGGTGACCCCATATATTACAAATTTAGCTTCCAGTTTTGTCATAGTCAATAGATGGCTATTAAACTGCCATGCTTATGACTTCTTTGTTCTTTCATGACACATTGGCCTTCTGTCTCAAACACATGGTTATTATACACTTGGAGAAGCTCTGATGCTACATGAGAGTGAAACTACACTTTCTATCACAGGAACTATAGGATATGTAGCCTATTCAACAAGGGAACAAATTGTTAGCCTTCAAATCTTCTAGAGTGGCTACCTGACATAGATGATTGCCTAATCCCTTCAAACAATAACAGTGGGGTTGTAATGATATTTTGCTGCATATTGATATATTACTGGACAAAACCAATAATAATCTAATATTGTAGGGAGGATGGTATTCTTTCCTGGCCTCAGGTTCTTGGTGAACAGGTCTAGGAAAAATGAAATCTCTGCAAGTTTTCAAATGATGAACATAGGAAAACCCAAAAGAGTATTTGTTTCAATTTGCCTTCAGTGTCATTCTTTGTCCAAGGACTTTGAACATTGATGTCTTGGCAGGGTATGAGACATTGTATAAGGTGTCCAGAAATGGGTATGTGGTTTCATTACACTCACTGCAGAACAGTTCTTGGGGTTCTGTGATAGGTCATATATGTAAGCAGCTATCTCACATATTTACCATGGATATTTCAAAGCATGTATAATTATTGCCATTTCCCATGTGTGGACAATGAGACTGCAAGAAATTCAAGTATCATTTTTATGATCACAGCAGAACTGCAAGCTTGGGTAGACCTCTGCCCTACTTTCTCTGATTGTTCTTGCGGGGCAGTACACAATCCCGGCACAGTAAGTGTGTGTTCAGGATGTGTAGAGTTCTGTGCTGCTTTTCATTGTGGTGCACTTTTAAACATCCATGAAATGGAAAAAACATTGTCTGGTTACTAAAGTGGAATACATCTCTTATAAGCCATGTTTCTTAAGGAAAATATTATGCCAAGATTTATTATGTTTTTGTGACCCTTTACTATCGGGAGAAATACCTTTTCTAAACACACTTTTTGAAAATGTATCTTGGAATCAATTAGCTATTATTTATGTTGTGCTGGGGATGTGGAAGTCAACCTTGTGAAGGAATAAAAATTGGGATGGAGAACAAATAGGTATCACAGGCTCCTGCAAACTTTTCAAAGAGTTCTGATCTGCAATACACAGAATGATATCTAGGATGACTTCCAGAACACCAGTGAGACAACAAAAAGGAACTGAGGCTAGAGACTGTCTGCTTCTTCCATCTTCATGGGAGTTTCAACAGGTGACCATGCTTCCCTGAATCTTTGTGATTCTTGATCTTAAAATTAAAAGAGCTTAAAATTAAACTTGGAAGGAAAGGTGAGTGCCATTTTATTTGAATTTGAGAGAGAAAATAAGTAAGATAGACAAACTGGAGATCTTAGTGAAGACTAAGAGGAAGGAGTAAATGAAAGGAGAGAGAAATCCATGTTCTTTAAATTATAAAAGCAAGGCAGAGAGACTTGAAACTGAAGTCAGGAAGGAAGTGCTTGGTGTGCAGAGTGCCAGATATGTTGTAAAAAGTGTGTGGGAATAACACAGAAGAAAGTAGGCTTAAAACTTTGGATGTCAACTGAACAGGAGACTAGAAAGAGGGCAATCAAAAGTTATTCTTTGGAATCAGAATGCAAAAAATCAAGCACATTTAGCAATGAAAATGTGTAAGCAACTGTATCAAGAGAGTGGCTTCTGTGGTCTGTAAGGCGTAATTATTCTCTAAGATATTTTTCCTGAGGAGTTTGACCAGGGGATTAGCAGTCGCATTTGCAAACTTTTAGGGAAGAGATATTAATATGTCTCTATAATCTTATAGTCTTTTGGACTCTTAATATGGCATGTCTTCACATATGGCCAGATATAGAACTCATATACCATATGACCAACAATTAATACTGATGAATTTGATGTTCCTTTTTTATTGATACACAAATTTTTAGACTCAAGGGCAAGTGTGAGGACCAAGTTTTATAAGTTTTTGAGAAAAGATCAAGGCAGGCATACTGAAAATCTCAGATGCTGCCAATAACAGGAAGACAGAGAAGAGAGGAGGTTCCAAAAAGTTGGAATAGGGGTCATCAAGAACTTGCTTAAAGTTTAGCATTTAACAAACATGCTTGAAGACATCAAAATCTATGCAGTCATACACATTTACATATATCAGTGCATGTCTCCATTGGCTACTTTATAAAAGGCTTCCAAAAGAACTTCTTGATAAATGTTTTATTAAATTTAAGATGCCATGATAATTTCTAAATTTATATGTATTACTTAAAACATAAATGTTACCAAAAAATTTAGTGTTTCTTTCTTGGTTGTTAATCTCCTTAATAATTATTTTAAAACATCCCACTAGGGTGCTTGAATATTATTTTATTGGAGTTTGAAAGAAAAACAAGTGAGACAAGTAATAAATCTCAGCAACTCCCATGTGGAACAGAATCACACCTTTGAATTAGGAGTTAAGGAAGCTGCATGCTCTGTAATGGAGCCCTACAAGCAGCTGCCTGTTTTGGGCATTGGAAAGAACTTCAGAGAAATGGTACAACAGTCAAGAGTGTTATGGAAGGCATACACGGGCTTCCAGTCAATTTCAAAACAGGATAAAAAATGACTTTATGCTTTTTGAATAACAAAAGCTGGCAGGCTTATCAGTGATGCATGATGAGAACTTTGTAAGTAGCCTTCCCTCAATGGATTAATGGATTTAGAAGATGTGGTATATTTACACAATGGAATACTACTCTGCAATTAAAAACAATGAATTCACGAAATTTCTAAGCAAATGGTCAAAACTGGAAAACATCCTTAGTGAGGTAACCCAATCACAAAAGAACACACATGGTATGCATGTTCTGGGATATTAACCCAGAATCTTGGAATACCCAAGACACAATTCACATATCAATAGATTTCCAATAGATGGAAGGAGAGACCCCTGGTTCTGGAAAGACTGGATGTAGGGGAATACCAGGACAGAGAAGCGAGAGGGGGTTGAATGGGGAACAGAGGGAGAGAAGGGGGCTTTTGGGACTTTTGGGGAGGGAGGAAATGGGAAAGGGGAAATCATTTCGAATGTAAATAAAAAAAACTTAGAAAATAAAAATAAAAAAAGAAAAGGACTTATGGAAAGTATAAATATGTTTGTAATTAATAGTGTAATTATTTCTTTCATCTCTTTAGCATGGCCTCAGAGGAACCTGTGTTTCTAGGAATGAGGGAGCCCCCACATCAGCTGATTGATAGGTCCAGCTGCATTAACTCGTAATGGAGAAGACAATAATATGTGGTTTTCTGATCTTTGGAGCAAATCACAATGTCACATCTCCACGTAGGGTCAGCAGCAGTACTCAGATTGCGTTTTTTTGACCAGTGAGAAGTATCCTTCCCTAAAGAGGCTCAACCAATACCTCCAACTTTTCAAATGGTCTTTTAAATTTTAAAGAGTTACAAACCAATTTTCTCTCCAGTGACTTGCAGTCAGGTATGGCCAGAAGCACAGGAAACACCAGAGTGGCAGAGTAGCTGGGACAGGGTCCCTCTGGGATCCACCTGCACCCAGGAGCTGGGCTACTCTACACCCATCTGAGCACCAGTCCTGCCAGGAGAGAACTGGTCTGTAGGGAATGCTTTGACTCCCAGGTTTGGAGGTGAGACCACCGCTTTCTCTCTGGTGACTGTGCAAGGCAGGTACAGCCAGGAGCCCAGGGGATACAGGAGTAGCAGAGCATCTGGGACAAGGACCTTCCAGGCTCCATTTGCACTGAGGAGCTGGGCTGGGTCACAGCCCTCCATCCCAGGGGAGAGCTGGTCTCCCAGGGGTACTGAGACAGGCTAGGCTTGAAGGCCCACAGGAGGGACAAACTCTGGCCAGAGACAACAGTAACACCAGAGATAACCAGATGGTGAAAGGCAAACATAAGAACATTATCAACAGAAGCCGAGGCAACATTGTAGAATTCAAACCCAGTTCTCCCACAACAGCAAGTCCTGGATACCACAACACACCAGAAAAACAAGATCTGGTTTTAAAATCACAGCTCATGATGCTGATACAGGACTTCAAAAAGGAAATAAATAACTCCCTTAATGAAATACAGGAGAACACAGGTATACAGGTAGAAACCTGGAAAAAAATCGCAGGAAAGCACAACCAAACAGGTGAAGGAATTGAACAAAACCATCCAGGATGTAAAAATGGAGGTAGAAATAGTAAAGAAATCACAAAGGGAAACAACTCTGGACATAGAAAACCTAGGAAAGAAGTCAGGAGTCATAGATGCAAGTATCAACAACAGAATACAATAGAAAGAACAGAGAATTTCAGGTGTACAAGATACAATAGAAAACAATGACACAACAGTCAAAGAAAATGCAAAATGCAAAAAGCTCCTGACCCAAAACATCCAGGAAATCCAGGACAAAATGAGAAGACCAAAACTAAGGGTTATAAGTATAGAAGAGAGTGAAGTTTTCCAGCTTAAAGGGCTAGTAAATGTCTTCAACAAAATTACAGAAGAAAACTTCCCTAGCCTAAGAAAAGAGATGCCCATGAACATACAAGAAGCCTTCATAACTCAAAGTAGATGGTCCAGAAAAGAAATTCCTCCCATCACATAAAAATTAAAATGCCAAATGCACTAAACAAAGAAAGAATATTAAAAGCAGTAAGGGAAAAAGTCAAGTAACATATAAAGGCAGACCTAAGAGAATCACATCAGACTTCTCGCCAGAGACTGTGAAAGCCAGAAGATCCTTTGAAGATGCCATACAGGCCCTAAAGGAACACAAATGCCAACCCAGACTACTATACCCAGCAAAACTCTCAATTACCATAGATGGAGAAACCAAGGTATTCCATGACAAAACAAATTTATACAATATCTTTCCAAAAATCCAGTCCTTCAAAGTATGATGAATGGAAAACACCAACAAAAGGAGGGAAACTGCACACTACAAAAAGCAAGAAAATGACTGTATTTTAACAAACCAAAAAGAAGAGAGCCATACAAACATAACTCCACCTCTAATAACAAAAATAACAGGAAACAACAATGACTTCTCTTAATATCTCTTAATATCAATGGACTCAATACCCCAATATAAAGACATAGATGAACAGACTGGATATATAATGAGGAACCAACATTTTGCTGCATACAGGAATCTCACCTTGGGCACAAATATATACACTAACTCAAAGTTAAAGGCTAGAAAACAAATTTCCAAGCAAATGTTCCCAAGAAACAAACTGGTGTAGCCATTCTAATATCAAATAAAGTAGACTTTCAACATAAATTAATCAAAAAAGATAAGGAATGACACTTCATACTCAACAAAGGAAAAGTCTACCAAGATGAACTATTAATTCTGAACATCTTTGCACCAAATACAAGGATACCCACATTCATAAAAGAAACTTCAATAACATTCAAAGCACACATTGCACCTCACAAAATAATAGTTGGAGACTTCAACACCCCAGTCTCATCAACAGAAAGATCAGGAAAACACAAACTAAGTAGAGACACAGTGAAACTAACAGAAGTTATGAAGCAAATGGATTTATCAGATATCTACAGAACACTTTATCCTGAAACAAAAGAATATACCTTCGTCTCAGCAACTCAGAGTACCTTCTTCAAAACTGACCATATACTCAGTCACAAAAAAGACCTCAATAGATATAAGACGATTGAAATAATTCCATGCTCCCTATCAAATCACCATGGACTAAGGGTGGTCTTCCATGGAAAGATCTCCTGCGCTTATGGATTGCCAGGGTAATATAGCGAAAGTGGCTATCTTGCCTAAAGCAATCTACAGATTCAATGCAATCCCCATCAAAATTCCAACCCAATTCTTCAAAGAGTTAGAGCAATTTCCAAATTTATCTGGAATAACAAAAAACCCAGGATAGCAAAAAACCATTCTCAATAATAAAAGAACTTCTATTGTCATCACAATCTCTGATCTGACGCTATACTACAGAGCAACAGTGATAATAACTGCATGGTATTGGTAGAGTGACAGGCAGGTAGATAAATGTAATAGAATTGAAAACCCTGAAATGAACCCACACACCAATTGTTACTTGATCTTTGACAAAGGAACTAAAACTATCCAGGGGAGAAAAAGACAGCATTTTCAACAAATGATGCTGGGTCAACTGGCAGTAAACATTTAGAAGGATGAAAAGAGATCCATTTTTTTCTCTCTGTACAATGCTCAACTCCAAGTGGATCAAGGACCTCCACATAAAACCAGATATACTGAATCTAAGAGAAAAGAATGTGGGGGAAAACCTGGAGCGCGTGGGCACAGGGAAAAATTTCCTGAACAGAGCACCAATAACTTATGCTTTAAGATCAAGAATTGACAAATGGGACCTCATAAATTGCAAAGCTTCTGTTAGGCAAAGAACACTATAAATAGGAAAAAAATGGCAACTAACTGATTGAGAAAAAATCTTTACCAATTCTACATCCAATAGAAGGCTAACATACATTATATACAAAGAACCCAAGAAGGTAGACTCCAGAGAACCAAATAACCCTATTAAAGATGGGGTACAGTGCTAAACAAAGAATTCTCAACTGAGACATACTGGATGGCTGAGAAACACCTAAAGAAATGTTCACCATTCTTAATCATCAGGGGAATGCAAATGAAAACAACCCTGAGATTCAACCTCACACCAGTCAGAATGGCCAAGATCAAAATTTCAGGTGACAGCAGATGCTAGAAAGGATGTGGAGAAAGAGGAACCCTCTTCTATTGCTGGTGGGACTGCAAGCTGGTAAAACTACTCTGGAAGTTTGGCAGTTCCTCAGAAATTTGAATATAGCACTACCTGCGGACCCAGCTGTATCACTCCTGGGCGTATACCCAGAAAATGTTCCAACATGTAATAAGGACACATGCTCCACTGTGTTCATAGCAGCCTTATTTATAATAGCCAGAAGCAGGAAAGAACCCATATGTACCTCAACAGAGGAATGGATACAGAAAAAGTGGTACATTTATGCAATGGTGTACTACTCAGCTATTAAAAATAATGAATTCATGAAATCTTAGGCAAATTAATGGAGCTAGAAAATATCATCCTGAGTGAGGTAACCCAATCACAAAAGAACACACAAGGTATACACTCACTGATAAATGGATATTAGTCCAAATGCTCGGAATACCCAAGATACAACTCACAGACCACATGAAACTCAAGAAGAAGGAAGATCAAAATGAGGATACATTGATCCTTCTTGGAAGGTAGATCAAAATACCCATAGCTCACAGCCAACCAATAGACTAAGCATAGGTTCCATATGGAACAGCTAGAGAAGGAACCCATGGAGCTGAAGAGCTATGCAGCCTCACAGGAAGAACAAAAATATGCACCAACTAGTACCCTCCGAACTCCTAGGGAGTAAAACACCAACCAAAGGGTAAATAAGGAAGGGCCCATGGCTCTAGTTACATATGTAGCAGAGGTTGACCATTTCATACTACAATGAGACGAGAGGCCATTGGTCATCGATACCCCAGTATAGGGGAATTCCAGGTCAGAAAAGGGGGTGTTGCTAGGGAAGGGGGTTGTGACAGGGGGTTTTCAAAGGGGTAAGGAGAAAAGAGGTTACCATTTGAAACATAAATAAGGCAAATATCTAATAAAAAAAGAGTTATAAGTCTTATATTTACCTTTCTGATGTTACCTTGGAAGTGAGAGGAAGAGTCCAAAATTGATCAAGAGGGAAGAGTCTATACTCAATGTACTCTATGGCTGGTAGTCCCCTTCTTGTTATGTAATATAGCTGTGTAGGGAGAAAGAAAAGATAACAGGTCACCAAAGACATTTTCAGCATTTCTAGCCTCTGGCAAAGACAGAACCAATCACAAGAATCAAGGTCCCTGGTATATAAGATTGCCTTTCCAGGTCCTGCCTTTTACTTTTTTTGAACTTTACAGTGATTGCTACTGTATTTGCTTTTGTGATAATTTATGATTAAAAACTTGCTAATCTCAAGTTCATTTTAAACTCACACTACCTATTTTTATTTTTTAAGCAACTTTCCCTATAGCTATTGGTTTAGGATATTTTCTCCCTGTGCATTGTGTGCTTATAGACTTTGTCTTTCTGTCAATATGTAGGACTACATTGCAGATTCCACATGATAGCACTGTTGAGATTGACCCTCCCAGACTTGTTCTAGAATTGAAACAATTTTATTATTTACCTGCAGCAAAATATTTGAATATATATTATATATAATATATTATATATAAATTTCTTTATAGAAAAATAGGTTTCTTTTATTCTGTGCACCATATCTTTAATAGAAGTACCTTCTTGTTTCCTCAAGATGCTTCAACTGCCTGTGTATTGTGTGCCACATGTCTTAGCTTACAATTTCTTTTGAAATACAGCCACTATCTTTATTGTCAGTTTGATCTTGTAGGTCAGTGTTCTTTAATTTATCAGGTATATTTTTATATATTACATATATAAATACATAAGAAATATTATGTACAGTTTTATACATTTGAGGTGCTTTGAATTAGAATGGCTTACCACAAGCTGTTCTCACATTAGTGTACAGATTTTTTTATGGTTTTTCCACTGTTGGTAGAACTGTTTTAGAAGAATTAGGAAGTGTGGCCTTGTTAGATTGGTCATACGGCAGGGGATGAGGGTCAGCTTTGACATTTCAAAACCTCACACCATTCCCAAGTTAGGTCCTTGCTCGTGGATTCTTCCTCTGAAACTTTAAGTCCCCAATAAACTTTTTTTTGATATGTTGCCTTTGTCATGATGTTTTAGCATGGTAATAAAAAAGTAAGAGTAGATGTATAGTGTGTTCATATATAAATTGTCTATATACAAGTGTGTGAGTTCATGACTAGGTTCATGACTATGTTTACATGAACATATGATAACATGTATAAGTGTATAATTTATACATTATACAATCATAGGGATGTGCATGCATAAGTATGTGCATTCACAGATGAACATATATACAAATGTGTTCACATATGCACATGTATAGGTGTAGCTGAACACATATAGAGATGTACACATGTATAGGCATGCATGCATGATGCTTATGGGTGATTGTACAAATGTGGACATATACAAATGTGACTCACATATGGATGTGTGCATTTGTAGGAGTAAACTTTTGCACATAACCATTTTCTCTCTCCATTTCTCTAAAATAATCTCCCCTGTTTTAGGGTTATCTAGTTTTCTCTCAAGTGATACTTTATTACTTACACAAATTTAATGCAAAATACTTTTTTAATTTTAAAACTCATCCTCTGTTTGAAAGTTAGAGTTATGTTGTACTTACTGGATTCTTGATGATGACTTATCACAATGCAGCATGGTTGCCTGTTCTAGTATTAAATGCTTACCCTGAACTTAGAAGTGTTGGGGGCAATCTGTTGTTTTTTAAATGCTTAAGTTGTTGTTTTTTTACTGATTCGACTGGATTCCTATTAAATGTTTTAACTTGTTTGGAGTTCTGATTCCAAAAGTGATTACTATTTCTGGAGTTGGGTTTCATACTGTAGCATAGGCCGAATAGGATCTCACTAGGACTCTAGGCAGACTTTTGACTACCTCATACTACCTAAACTATCTTATTTTTTTTTTGTTTAATTCAGAATTTTGGAATTAGATTATAATATACCTTAATGTAACTATTGGAAAGTCACAGATATTGAAATGCAATCTTTTTTTCTCTTTAGATTTTAATATTTTTTAATTGTTTAATTTGCCCCTTTGATTTTTAAAGAACCAGAAAGAGGACATGGAATTGGATGGGTAGGAAAGTGGAGAAGGTTTGGGTGGCTATGGGGAGAATCAAAGTTAGAATACCTCATATACATTTTTAATAAATAGAGATAAAATATTATAAAAGAGTTTAATGTATTTATTTGAAAGTCAAGTACTATAGAAGAGCACAGTAAATAGTCATATCTGCTACATATGTGCCAGGGGCCTCAGAAAATCCCTCTTTGGTTGGTGGCTTAGTCTCTGGGAGCTCCCAGGGGTACAGGTTAATTGATACTCTTGTTCTTCTTATGGCATTGTCATCCTATTCATTTCCCTCAATTTTCCCCCTAACTCTTCCATAGGGGTCTCTAATTTCTGTCCAATGACTGGTTGTAATGATTTACACTTTTCTCCGTCAACTGCTAGTAGAGTCTCAAGAGGACAGCTATGCTAGTCTTCTGTCTGTAAGCACAACATAGCATCAGTAATAGTGTAAAAGTTTGGTGCCCACCAATGGGAGGGATCCCAGGTTAGATCAGTCACTGGTAGGTCATTCATTCAGTCCCTGCTCTATTTTTGTCCCTGTATTTCTCTTAGACATGAACAAGTTTGGGTCAAAACATTTGAAGGTAGTTTGGTGTCCCCATCCCTCTACTGGGGACCCTGTCTAACTAATGGAGGTGGTTTCTTCAGGTTCCATATCCCTGCTGTTGGACATTTCAGCTAAGGTCACCCACTGAGTCTTGGGAACCTTCCCCATCCCAGGTCTCTGGTGACTTTATAGGCATCCCCCTCATTCCACCTCAGGCAGATGCATATTTCCATTCATTTCTCCTGGCCCTCTGGGCTAATCTCCTGTCTCCCTCCATACATGAGCCAGCTCCCTTTCCCCCTCTCCTATTCACTCTCCCACCCAGATCTCTCCCTCACTCTGCCTCTTATGATTCTTTTGTTCTTCCTTCTGAATGGGATTGAAACATCCTCACTTGAGTCTTTCTTCTTTTTTACCTTCTGAGGGTCTACGGGGTGTAACATGGTTGTTCTGTACTTTTTGGCTAATATCCACTTATTACTGAAAATATACCATTCATGCCTTTTTGGGTCTGGGTTACCTCACTCAGGTATTATCTTGTTCTATTCATTTATCTGCAAAATTCATGATGTCTTTGTTTTTGTCAGCTGAATAGTATTCCATTGTATAAATGAACCACATTTTCTGTCTCCATTCTTCCACCGAGGGACATTTGGATTGCTTCCAGTTCCCGGATGTTACAAATAAGGCTACTATGATCATAGTGGAGCATGTGACATTGTGATATTGTGATACATTAACTCTTATTCATCAATATAGTCTAGTATTTCTGAGACTCTGGTTTTTGTTCTTTTTCTGGTATCCATCAGAATTATGATACATCTAATGAATAGTAGGTTGAAAGGCTGCAATCTACAGATCTCTATTCATAAGACTTTAAGCTGGGCAGACATAAATCATGCTGGATCACTTCCTTTTCCTCCCCATTGCCCCATTCCTTTATCAAGCCTTGATTTACTCCTTGATAGATATTACAACAGTAGATCTTTTAATTTCCTTTTATTTTGTTCCTTTCACAGGGGCAAAATAGGCAACTGTGGATGACTTAGAATTCAATTTATGCTGAAATTTTAGCATCTTGAAGTCTTTGATAAGGTCAATGACTAAGGCAGAGGCATAAGCTAATGACATGTAATGTGAAAGAGGAAACCAGAATTGAGTAGCAAGACAAAGAGCAACCTAGTAGGAACATGAGTATGGTCAGTCCTGAACTGTAGGAAGATTGTGAGACTGTGACCACCAGCATTCACTAAACGTCACTATAAATGCCACTAAACCATAGTACCATCAGGCTTGTCAGTGATGAGTTTGGAACACAGCTGCCTGAAGTGATTACCTTCGGACACATGAGTTTGATCTGTTCTATCTTAATGATAGTTGAAGCTATCAGAGCCTCTTGCCTTACATAGTTCATGCACAGGGTTATTAATTACACATTCTAGTAAACTAGTTAATCATGTCCTGAACTAGTAGATCCCCAGGACCCTTACTCTCTATAGCACACATGATTATAGCAACTGCCTGACAACAAAGAAACACCATTTGGACTCTGTTTAGGCATCCTGAACTAAAAAAAAAATACTTCTGCCACCCATGACATCATCATTAGCATCACTAACAGCAACACACAATAGGAGTTCAATATGTTTATTGTTACCAGAGCCACAGTAAGCCATTGCTACAGTATACATTACAGTCCATGAAGGAACTGAAGAGTCAATGAGAAATCAGCCTCTTCCAACCACCATCACTAATGAAATTCCAATAGACTATGTAGAATCTTCTCATGTTGAGTTTCTTGTGCATAACTGACTATATCCTCAATAACCTGGGCATTTTTAGGTCCCAACATAACCAAACTTAGGGCTAGGCCGGACAGTTCTTCCAACATTCCAATAAAGTTTTTTTTTTAAATATTTGTACATCCTGAAGTTTAGTTCCCATGGCATGGCAGTCAAACCAAGGCTCAGATCACTGTTGGCACTCTTGAGTTGATTAAGGAGAAATGCAATTATATCATCATCATGAGTGATTATGAGTATGAATAAGGTCTAGTGCAGAGACATCTATTATACTGATTTATTAAAAAGGAAAACTTCAGAATGATTCACAAGTTTTCATATAATCCTTGCACAATTGCCATACTGTCTAAGAAAGCACTTAGTACCTGTTTTAATTCATTGATTTATAGGTTTTCTTCCATAATAAAAAATTATTTCTGATATTTCTATAATCATATATGTTCTCCTCAGGATATTTCATCAAATTTCAGGAGTCTTATACCACATAGCCACAGCTTTTATATATTTACGGAACATCCCGTTACAATGTGTTTTTTTGTGAATGTCTGAATTCATTTATTAACTTCATGAGGCTTCCCCTTTGAATTTGTTAATATAATTTTGTAGAACCAATATTATTTATTTATATTTTAGAGGCTTTTTCTGTAATGCTCATGATTATGACATCTAAATTAATTGAGTATCCAGTTATAGAACTTCATGGCTAGATCAATGTAGTTTACATGCACATATGATAATATCTATGACTATGCAACTTATAGATAATGCACATGCAAGAGTTCATACATATATACACATATACGGGCAGAGATAAAGAGAGAGGGAGAATGGGGGAGAGAGAAGGTAAAACAGCAGGGGAGAAAGAATATATAATGTGCGTATACTTTTTGATTTCTGTAGTAGGACTTCTCTGTAGCTCTGGCTGGCCCAAAAGTTACTATATAGATCAGGCCGGCCTCAATCTCAGAGATCCAACTGCCCCCACCTCCCTTGTGCTTGTGTTAAAGATATTCATTACCATGACTGTCAAATATATATTTTAAAAGTAGTTTTAAAAATATCTTTTTAGATGGTACACAGAATACTGAGTTTCATTGTCCTATTTTCACATTTAACGGGGACTCCTGTTGGTCGCACTTCTCACATCATATAATCCTCTTTTGTGTTCATATTTCAAGTCAGAGAAAAACCTATGATTATTTTGTCGATTTGGTCTTTTTAAGCCACCAGTTCCTTCTGTTGTTTCCCTTGAACCTCTTCCTTCCCCATACAGTCTTACTTCTACTTTCTCTCCCTCCCTCCCTCCCTCCCCCTTCCTCCCTCCCACTCACTCTCCCTCTTCCTTCCCCCCTCTCTCTCTCTCGCACACACACACTCACACACACACACACACACGGTGTGTGTGTACAGGTATAGATAGGTGCATATGAATGTGGGGATGTGTGCATGAGTGCATGCATGCACAGTTGTGCATTCATTAGCATCTGTGAACATATGAATGCTCATGTGTGTGGAAATGTCTATACATGTGTCAATCAGCCCACACACATGGGAGAAGGATGTAATATTTACCTTTCTAAGTCTAACAATTTCACCGCTTATTTCCAATTTCATCCATTTTGCCAGAGATAACAAAATTTCATTCTTTTGCCTAAATACAGTTCCATTGTCTATGCGTGTGTGTGTATACTTATTCACATATTTTTTTAACCAATCATTCCTGTCTCTTCTGTCTTCAGCACATATTTTGTTTTACTTATCATCTCCTCTTATTGCTCTATTTCTCTAAATAAGAAGTTGCTTTTGCTCTTTAGTCTATGGGGTTCGCATAAGGATGTAAGGAGGTGAACCCTACAGTAGGATCACAGTGAAATGGTAGAGGCTGGTTGGGTTGGTTGCAGTATCTACAAACTGACTCTGGCAGGGAAACAATCATTTTATTTAACTTCTTCTTGGTATCCTTAACGATGGAAATGTTTGGGAAGGTTTAAATATCAATATAAGCATAGAAGCCCCAGAATCAAGTCTTTGCAAAGCTAAACTGTTCTTAGTCTCAGCTTGGATAGACATGATTTCTCAGAGACTGCAGTCTCATTGGAAGAATCCCTTGTTCAAACTTAGGGTGATAACAGTACCCTGTCCTGGGACACAGACACTCACAATTTTACATGGTTTGCCATGGTAGGGGCTATATCTGGGGTTGATGCTTAACATAGAGGTGAAAGCCCATCTTCAGAGTGCTATTCTTCTGAATTCTGTGTTCTCTGAATTGGGAACTCCTTCCAGATCCTACAACTCTTGGGATAAAATAAACATCAAACCACATAGCAAAGTGAACAACTTTACCTCTTGCCTTGTTGAGAGGCATTATTTTTTATCATCATCTAAGATCTATGGAGGAGTTTTCTCTGGTTTTCTTTCCTTCATAGCAACACTAAATAGCAGGACTAGTTTGTGACTGTCAAAGACAATTTTCTTTAATCATTTAATGTGCACTGCTGTGTGAACTGAATACACACTGAAGCAAGCCTGGAAGAATTTATTTAAATGTGAAGGTACAGGAGGTCCTGGGGTGTGGTAATGAAGAACAGTTTCTTTGAAGATCGAAAGAGTTTCTGTAAAAGTCTGCAGTAGCCAATTTACAGAAAAGGTAAAACAGCCATTAGCTCTTTACCGAGTCATCTGTCACTGTCCTGTTCTCCAATCTGGGCAGAGGAAAACAAAAGAGTATCCAATGGGCCATCATTCTAAGTATTCATTTTATCTGTCCAAAGACAAGATATGAGGATTCAGTTTCAATCTCTTACCAAGGTGAAACTATGTGTGATATCCTTTCTGGGTCAATATTCTCTGTGGATAAACAAGGAATGACTCTCATGATAGAACAAGGTATTAAGTCTTGGAGAATGGCTCTCTTGATCTCAGGGACACTTTCTTTTTCTACTGAACTGACATCATTTTACTCCTTTTCTTTTCTGTCACCTGATTTGAAATTTCTCCAAAATTTGTATTTCTTAGCACTTAATTTCTTTGAACAGTATAGTTTTTGGAGAATATTGATGAACATATGAAATCTACAAGTTAGCACTGGTATCCTTGGTTGTTGAAGGAGTTGGACTATATTATCTCTTGCTACTAAACAATAAACATTCATGTCCTCTGTTGAAAAACATATGCAATTCAGCTAAACTATCTAGTGAATTTCCTTTCCCTATCACCACAGATATCCATTCAGCCACTGTTAAGTCCTTATCTTGCCTTCCAGGCTTATTTCTTTGTGTGAAAGATTTTGACATAAAGGTTAAACTATCTGCTGCTTGCTGTCATTGATTCTGTTAATATTATTGAATATCTTCAAAATATGTGTAGACAAAACTTGAAATGGTTTCAATTATTTCATTCAATTATTAGTAGAGGGCACCAAATGCCAGCCAGGTATAGAACTTGCTTAGCAAGTTTGACATTTGGGTTCATCATCGGCACTGGATACCCATAAACAAATAAATAAATATGCGTAGATACCCGTAAATAACTAACTAAATAAAACAACTAATGATGATAGAACTCAAATTCTAACTTCTAGCACTCTAACTCTGTAATTTTCCTATTCCACTAAGTGATGTCACAACTATTTTTCCTTTCTTCTGACATTGTATAATGTTTTCAAAGTCTATTTTATTGTACTTAAAGTGGGAATTTATTGCTTACTAAATGACTTCCCCTTTTAGAATCTTGTGCTAAGGAATTATAGAAGCAACATTCTTTCCATTTTGACATTAATTCAAATTACTTTTCAGAATAAGTTGATCATTAGAGTAACAGGTTTTGTATAATACTGTAAGACATCACAGAAACAACTATACAGCATTCACAAGTCCTTATTATGAACCTGATTATTTCAGGAAACTGTAATTGGCACATTTGTTTGTGTCATAAATCAAATCAAAATTCTATAGATAGAATTTACTTTGCAGTATAAAATACCCTTTGAATATGTATGAGAAAATGATGCACTGTTCATTTATTTCAAAAATAAAAAGTTAGACAAGTGGTGCATTTCTTAACACAAGAAAAAGGATATGTCAAGGAACCATGGCAGTCAATTAAATATTACTTCCCTAAAATAAAACACTGGCACAGTCAACAGATGTGAGTTTACTTGGGGATTTATCAACCATCTGTGCTTGTCATATCCAGCTGCAGGCTTCACAGTAAGTTTCATTTTTAAAGCATTGAGTAATTGTAAATACAGTAGATTTTATGTGCAAATATAAATAGATTTAGGCTTACTCATGAGTTTCTCTCAAATAAATGGTGCTTATGTTTGTAAACTTGTGAAAATTTAATTTCCTCCATGAGAGACTAATTTTATTGCTGTGATATTTCACAATGATGTGCTATTTGTGTTTAGCTTATAAATGACTTCGGAGTATCAGAGAAGTAGTAGAATTTCAGCAACTACTCTAATGAACCAATTATCTTGCAATGTGTCCTCAAGTTTGCCTTCAGAAACTGATGCTATTTTTAAATGGTTACCCTTAAATCCATTTTCTATTTTCTTTGCTGCTGATAAAACAGAATATATAAGTTTGTGGGGTATAATGTGAAAACAAACATTGAAGCAGAGAAAGTGTCTTAACCAGCCTAAAGTGATAAGAAAAAAAGTGATAGGTAATAATCAAATGCTACTCATGATATTGGCATTTCCACAGATATAGAACATTACTGAGAAAATACGCTTTATCTATACTCTAGGGTAAGTTGTCATCAAAGCAGCATTCTGCACTTCCATACAGCCTGTGATATCCTACATGGGAACACTTTCCCATCACAAGTTAGTAATACACACATAGTGCTCCTTTAAATATTTAAGTTAAAAGAATTGTTTCAAAATAAGAAATTGATTTTCCATCAGAGAGTGACTTGAATTACCACTGTGTAAAGTTTTTACTTCCATTAAATTTAGAATTATTCACACTGTTAGTGTATTAATATTGATAATTAATGAAATTTTATTCCAGATGTCATTCCATGAATTGTAAAATATGCAGAAAAAGAGAATGAATGCTCCAAAGGTCAAACCTCAGTGTATTAAGTATGTAGAAGCTAAAGGAAACATTAAGAAAATATGAATTTAAAGGTGTGGCTAAGATTTAAATCTTTAAAAAGCATTGTTAACAAATAAATATTCTTTGTTAAATATAAGCTTTACACAATATACAAAGTATTTAGAACAATCAAAATCAAATATATGAGCTTACTTTTACTCAAAGTATTCTAGACGAAAACAAATGTAACAGATGTACTATCAATGAAAGCTGAATTTAAGCAAGAAAGATGTCCATTGAGATACGTTTATCCCATGTCTTTCCAGAAATATCTTAGAATCTAACTAGCAATCTTTAAAAGAACCATTTATGCTTTAAAACTATAAGAAATCTGCCCAATTTTGTACCATATGTGAAAACTATATTTAATTTTAATGACAAACTTTTCAAGTTTCAAATATTTTCTCATAAGGAAATAAGAAATTTGCAAGAACAAATTTTATATATACTACAATTTTCCACACATTGATATAATCCACACAAATACAAACGCTCCCATCTTTCCCCAAATTTTTTTTCTTTTTTTTCTTTTCTATACTTTTTATTTACATTCCAAATGATTTCCCCTTTCCCGTTGCCCCCTCCCCAAAAGTCCCATAAGCTCTCTTCCTTCCCCCTGTTCCCCATTCAATTCCCTCTCGCTTCTCTGTCTTGGTGTTTCCCTACATCCAGTCTTTAAAGGACCAGGGGTCTCTCCTTCCATCTTCTTGGAAATCTATTGATATGAGAATTGCATCTTGGGTATTCTGAGATTCTGAGTAAATAACCCCTTATCAGTGACTGCATACCATGTGTGTTCTTTTGTGATTGGGTTATCAAACTAAGGATGATATTTCCAAGTTGTGACCATTTGCCTAGGAATTTCATGAATTCATTGTTTTTAATTGCAGAGTAATATTCCATTGTGTAAGTATACTACATCTTCTGAATCCATTCCTCCGTCGAGGAACATCTGGGTTCTTTCCAGCTTCTGGCTATTATAAATAAGGCTGCTATGAACATAGTGGAGCATGTGTCCTTATTGCATGCAGGGGAAGCTTCTGGATTTGTGCCCAGGAGTGGTATAGCAAGATACTCTGGTAGTGTCATGCCCAGTTTTCTGAGGAACTGCAAGACTGCTTTCCAGAGTGGTTGTACCAGCTTACAATCCCACCAACAGTGGAGGAGGGTTCATCTTTCTCCACATCCTCACCAACAACTGCTGTCTCCTGAGTTTTTGATCTTAGCCATTCTGACTGGTGTTACGTGGAATCTCAGGGTTGTTTTGATTTGCATTTCTCTAATGACAAAGGATGTTGGAGATTTTTTTAGGTGCTTCTCCAACATTAGATATTCTTCAGGTGAGAACTCTTTGTTTAGCTCTGTACCCCATTTTTAATAGAATGATTTGACTCTCTGGAGTCTAACTTCTGGAGTTCTTTGTATATATTGGATATTAGCCCTCTGTCGGATGTAGGGTTGGTAAAGATATTTCTCCCAGTTTGTTGGTTGCCACTTTGTCCTTTTGACAGTGTCCTTTGTCTTACAGAAACTTTGTAATTTTAGGAGGTCCCATTTGTCAATTCTTGATCTTAGAGCATAAGCTATTGGTGTTATGCTCAGGAAATTCCCTCCGTGTCCATATGCTCAAGGTTCTTCCCTAGTTTCCTTTCAATTAGTTTCAGTATGTCTGGTGTTATGTCCAGGTCCTTGATCCACTTGGAATTGAGCTTAGTGCAAGGAAATAAGAATGGATCAATTTGCATTCTTCTGCATGTTGACCTTCAGTTGAACCAGCACCGTTTGTTGAAAAGGCTATCTTTTTTCCACTGGATGGTTTAGCACCTTTGTCAAAGATCAAGTGACCACAGGAGTGTGGATTCATTTCTGAGTCTTCAATTCTGTTCCATTGATCTACATGCCCATCACTCTACCAATACCATGCAGTTTTTAACACTATTGCTCTGTAGTACAGCTTGAGGTCCAGGATACTGATTCCCTCAGAAGTTCTTTGACTCTTGAGAATAGTTTAAGCTATCCTGGATTTTCTGTTATTCCAGATGAATTTTTGAATTGCTCTAAGTCTATGAAGAATTGTGTTGGGATTTTGATGGGGATTGCATTGAATCTGTATATTGCTTTTGGCAAGATGGTCAATTTTACTGTATTAATCCTGCCAATCCATGAGCATGACAGATTTTTCCATCTTCTGAGGCCTTCTTCAATTTCTTTCTTCAGAGACTTGAAGTTCTTATCATACAGATCTTTCACTTGTTTGGTTAGGGTCACAGCAAGATACTTTATATTGTTTGTGGCTATCGTGAAGGGTATCATTTCTCTTATTTCTTTCTCAGCCTGCTTATCATTTGAGTATATGGAGAGAGCAGGCAGCCTTATCTAGTCCCTGATTTTAGTGGGATTGCTTGAAATTTCTCTCCATTTAGTTTGGTGTTGTCTACCTATTTGCTGTAAATTGCTTTTACTATGTTTCGATATGGGCCTCGAATTCCTGATCTTTCCAAGACCTTTACATGAAAGGATGCTGAATTTTGTCAAATGCTTTCTCAGCATCTAATGAAATGACCATGTGGTTTTTTTCTTTGAGATTGTTTATGTAGTGGATTACATTGATGGACTTCCTTATATTGAACCATCCCTGCATCCCTGGGATGAAGCCTACTTGATCGTGGTGAATGATCGTTTTGATGTGTTCTTGGATTTGGTTGGCAAGATTTTATTGAGTATTTTTGCATCGATATTCATAAGAGAAATTGGCCTGAGATTCTCTTGATGGATCTTTGTGTAATTTTGGTGTTAGCATAATTGTGGCTTCATAGAACGAGTTGGGTAGTGCTCCTTCTCTTTCTATTTTGTGGAATAGTTTGAAAAGTATTGCTGTTAGGTCTTCTTTGAAGGTCTGATAGAATTCTTCACTAAAGCCGTCTGGACCTGTGCTTTTTTTGGTTGGAAGACTTCCAATTACCACTCCTATTTCTTCATGGGTTATAGGACAGTTTAGATGATCTCTTTGATCCTGATTTAATTTTGGTATTTGGTATCTGTCTAGGAAATTGTCCATTTCCTCCAGATTTCTAGTTGTCTTGAAAACAGGCTTTTGTAGTAGGATCTGATGATTTTTTGAATTTCCTCAGTTTCCGTTGTTATATTTCCCTTTTTGTTTCTGATTTTGTTAATTTGGATACTGTCTCTGTGACCTCTGGCTAGTTTGGTTAAGGGCTTATCTATCTTGTTGATTTTCTCAAAGAACCAACTCCTAGTTTTGTTGATTCTTTGTATGGATTTATATGTTTCTACTTGATTGATTTCAGCCCTGAGTTTGAAGTTTTCCTGCCTTCTACTCCTCTTGGGTATATTTGCTTCTTTTTGTTCCAGGGCTTTCATGTGTGCCATTAAGCTGCTAGTGTATGCTCTCTCCCGTTTCTTTTTGGAGGCACTCAGGGCTATGAATTTTCCTCTTAGCACCACTTTCATTGTGTCCCATAAATTAGGGTATGTTGTGCCTTCATTTTCATTAAAATTTTAAAAGTCTTTGATTTCTTTCTTTATATCCTCCTTGATCACGGTATCATTGAGTAGAGCATTTTTCAGCTTCCATGTGTAAGTAAGCTTTGTGTTGTATTGGTTTTTATTGAAGACCACCCTTATTCCATAGTGATCAGATAGTAAGCATGGGATTATTTCAATCTTCTTATATCTGTTGAGGTCTGTTTTGTGACCAATTATATGGTCTAATTTGGAGAAGGTACCATGCGGTGCTGAGAAGAAGGTATATTCTTTTGCTTTAGGATGAAATATTCTATATATATTTCTTTTAGTTCCATTTGGTCCAAGGTTTCAATTAGTTTCACTGTTTCCCTGTTTATTTTCTGCTTTCCTGAATTATCCATTTCAGAGAGCAGGGTGTTGAAGTCAACCACTCTTATTGTGTGTAGTGTGATGTGTGCTTTGAGCTTTAGTAAAGTTTTTTTTCACGAATAAGGGTGCCCTCGCTTTTGGAGCATAAATGCAGAATTGAGAGTTCTTCTTGGTGGATTTTTCCTTATGTAGTGTCCTTCTGTGTCTTTTTTGATGACTTTAGGTTGAAAGTCAATTTTATCTGATATTAGGATGGCCACTTTGGCTTCTTTGCTGGGACCATTTGCTTGTAAAATTGTTTTCCAGCCTTTTACTCTGAGGTAGTGTTTGTCGTTGACACTGAGGTGCATTTCTTGCATGCAGCAAAATGCTGGGTCCTGTTTAGGTATCCAGTCTGTTAGTTTATGTCTTTTTATTGGGGGAATTGAGACCATTGATATTGAGAGATTAAGGAATAGTGATTATTGCTACCTGCTATTCTTGATGCTATCTCTATGTTTGAGTGGTTATCTACTTTTGGGTTTGATGAAAGAAGGTTAATATCTCACTTTTTCCAGGGTGTAGTTTCTCTCCTTGTATTGTCGATTTCCACCTATTATCCTTTTCAGGGCTTGGTTTGTGGAAGATATTGTGTAAACTTGGTTTTATCATGGAATGTCTTGGTCTCTCCATCTATGGTGATTGAGCATTTTGCTGGGAATAGTAGTCTAGGCTGGCATTTGTGTTCTCTTAGAGTCTGTATGAGATCTGCCCAGGATCTTCTGGCTTTCATAGTCTCTGTTCAGAAGCCTGATGTGATTCGCATAGGTCTTCCTTTATTTGTTACTTGGCCTGTCTCTTACTGCATTTAACATTCTTTCTTTGTTTTGTACATTTGGTGTTTTGATTATTATGTGAGGTATTTCTGTTCTGGTCCAGTCTGTTTGGAGTTCTGTAGGCTTCTTGTACTTCATTGGCATTTCTCTTTAGGCTAGGGATGTTTTCCTCCATAAATTTTTGGAAGATATTTACTGGCCATTTAAGTTGCAAATCTTCACTCTCATCTATATCTTTAATCCTTAGGTTTGGTGTTCTCATTGTGTCCTGGATTTCCTGGTTGTTTTGGGTTACACATTTTTTTGCATTTTGCATTTTCTTTGACTGTTGAGTCGATGCTTTCTATGGTATCTTGAGCACCTGAGATTCTTTCTTCCATCTCTTATATTCTATTGTTGATGTTTGCATCTATGACTCCTGATTTCTTCACAAGGTTTTCTATCTCCAAAGATGTCACCCTTTGTGGTTCCTTAGTTGTTTCTACTTCTGTCTTTAGATCCTGAATGGATTTACTCAGATCCTTCACTTATTTGTTTGTGTTTTCCTGTATTTCTTTAAGATATTTTTGCATTTCCTCTTTCAGGATTTCTGCCTGTTGACCAAAGTTCTCCTCTATTTCTTTAAGCGAATTTTGTGTTGTCTTCTTATAGCCCTCCATCAGTTGACACATATTCTCCTGCATTTCTCTAAGTGATTTTTGTGTTTCCTTTGTAAGGGCTTCTACCCGTTGATTCATGCTCTCCTGTATTTCTTTATGAGATTTATTTGCGTCCTTCTTGAAATCCTCTAATAGCATCATGAGAAGTGATTTTAAATCCAGATCTTGCCTTTTGGGTGTGATGGGGTATCCGGGATTTGCTGCTGTCAGAATTAGATTTGGATATTGCCATATTGCCTTGATTTCTGTTAGTAATGTTCCTACGTTTGCCTTTTGCCATCTGGTTACCTCTGTTTTTAGTTGGTCCTGCTGTCACTGGCCGTTGGTTCGACCTCCTGTGAGCCTGCATGTCTATTTCTGACCCCCCTGGATTACCGGGATTCCCCTGGCACCGATTTCTGGGGCCTGCCCTGCTCCTGAGTGACTTTGGAGCCCTGATGTGCCTTGCCCCAAGTGATGTTATATTGGGGAATCCCTGCACATCCAAAGGCTCAGCATAGTGGATCCCCACAGCAGAGGTCGCCAAGGGGAGGCTGGCAAGCTTCCTCCTTTTTTTTTTTTTGTTTCTTGAAATTATTTGGGCAAATGGATATTTGTGTCAGTAAGGCAATGAAAATTAAATGCAATAATTAAAATGTTAATATCATTTGAGTAAAAATGTTAGGAAACAGTGACAACTAAGTCAATAGAAAAGTACCCTTAGATATCCATGATGAAGTAGTGTCTATCAACAGGCACACTCTGTTGCAGTGAAGTATCCATAAAATGGAGCATGCTGACACCATGACTGTGATACTTCAGAGTCTTAGTAAAGAAGCATCCATATCCATATGGCATTCTTCCTGAGTACATGTCTCTGTCCACACTGACCCTATTTAAAAGGGCACCAATCATGAATAGGAGTTTCCTATTCCAGGGTGGCTCAAGTGTGATGACCCTCAGACTATATAAAGGTGTATTCTGTGATACTAAGGGTTAGAATTTCAACAATTGAATTTTAAGGGACATAATTTGTATCACAAAACGCATCAATACTCTTGAAGCTATTGTTTTTGTTTATAACATACTCTAAAGCAAGGAAAAGAAATCTACTATTAAGACTATAGAAACACCAGTGGTATTCTCCTAGAAGAGTTCAGGTGGTAATTCTTCACCAATTCTAATTTATGCAAACTATTTCCATCATCTAAAAGCATGAGTTATTAAACTATACATTTCTCTTTCCAAAAATGCTTTCTTTCTTCTTATCTTATGTGTATGGGTAGTTTGTCTGCATGTACATGTGTGTAGCTCATGTGTGCAATGCCCTTGAAAGCTAGATGAGTCAGATCCTTTGAAACTAGAGTTATACAACTCAGTTGTTAGCCACCTTGTGTGTACTGGGAATTGATCCTTTGGGGGCAAAACCCCTCTTATTTTAGAGACATCTTTTCAGTCTTAGTAGACCCCTTTAAAAGAACTTGAAATATTTTACTAACTTGTGTGACAGTATTGTAAATCTAAGATAGTGAATATATCTTTTCTCGACCCTCTACCTCCAATTTATTGTCCTTTTGATGAGCTTATTAAAGCATTTGCATTCTTTTTATATTACAATCTAATTATAGGTCCAGTGAAATGACTTCATAAATAAAAGCATTTGCTATGGCAATCTGATCAAAGATCAGCCTGATAATCTGAGTTCTATTCTAAAAATCCTGGCCTAGACCTCAATGAGTATGTCTCTGTATGAATCTAAGACACAATACAGTGAGCAGTTAACAATCATGGTTGCTTTAATGTGGTGTGGCAACGAAGCTCTGTGGTAGAAAATTTGCACTGCATGTAAAAGGCCATAGCTTGATCCCATACTGAAAACAAACAATCATGAAAAAGAAGATACAGTCTCTCTCTCTCTCTCTCTCTCTCTCTCTCTCTCTCTCTCTCTCTCTCTCTCTCTCTCTCTCTCTCTCACACACACACACACACACACACACACACACACCACATCACATAGTGATCTTTCTTCAATGGTTTTTATTGGATATTTTCTTTATTTGCATTTCAAATGTTATCCCCTTTCCAAATCCTCCAGTCCCCCACTTCTATGAGAATGTTCCTCCACCCACTCCACTCTCACCCCCCCTTGATTTCCCTAACCTCTCCCCCTTTTTCTTTTCATAAGCTAGTCACATGGCTTCTGTCTTAGGTTGTCCCCTGCTTGGAGATCCTACCCATCTCTGGATACCATGTGCCACTCTGGCTCAAGGAAAATGCTCCATGGCCTGTCTAAGGTTGTCTCAGCATATCTGAGATCTTACCCATCATTGGTCAAATGGAGAGCTGTATGTGTGTGTGTGGAGGGGGGGTCTCTAAGAATCTGAAGGCCAATTTTATGTTGATCTTGGCTCTCAGGACATGAGTCTTTGATAATGGACCTGGACCTTGTGAAGCCGTATCGCCTCTAAACTCTGTTAGTTGAATTGTATGATATTATTAAATAAACACTGTCCCACCATGGGAGGGAGAAGGAGAAGGAGGAAGGGAGCAAGGAGGGGAAGTAGATGCAGTAGGAAGCCATGGAGGGCAGTCCACAGTGGGTTGTCTTGAAACTCTCTTCTTCTCTAAATCTTCTTGGAATGGATTATTGAATCCCCCATCAATCTCTTGGAGGATCTTCATTGTCATTGATGGGGGAATCTTCATTCTTTTTTCTTGATAAATCTGTGGAGGAAGCAGAAGGAGGGTTTCAGGACTGAGAATTTCCCTGGGGTGATTATTATCATCATGCCTCTGTTGGGGAAAGTATTTTATGTCTTTGGTATGTATTCATATTGGCCTTTTTTCATTTTCAGAGAACACAGAGCCAAATCCTCTTCCAGCTATCAAGAATCGGTCTCGCCCTCTCCATGCTCCGTTCAGTGGGTCTTTCCACCTGACCCAAATGGAATTGTACGAAACCAATGAAGACAATGTTTTTGAGATGGGGACAGTTGTGGATCCTCTTTAGAAAAATTTAAAATATTTAAGGTAAAAAATATTTAAGGTAAATGTTACCTTTTTCAATTGATCTTGTGGGGGTAGAGACTCCCCCTTTTGTTTATGTAATTGAGTCTTAAGTACTTGGTTATAACGTTCTACAATGGCTTATCCCCTGGGATTATATGTAATCCATGTTGAGTGTGTAATCTCCACCATTGGCTGTCCCATACTGCGGACCTCTGTCCTCCACATCTCCTGTGCTCTGCTCGGCCTATGTGCTGCCCCAGGGCAGGGGGAGTAGGCTCAGGCAGTGGGCAGGCCTGACATGCAGGAGACTGAATGTGCCTGGCCATGTGCAGAGCCGCCTGCACCAATGCCGATCAATGAACACAGCCACACCATGGGCCCTACCTCTGGGCACACCTGCAGCCTGGGGCCTCTGCAGTTTTGCCTTTGTGGTTGCCACTAGGGGCCTGAGCCCAGCCTGTGGCAGTCCACTTGAGCACTAGCAGCAGAGTAGGCACCATTGTGCGGGGCAGGTGTCAGCAGGGGTTCTGCTCAGAACACTCGCCAGTCCTGGTCCACGGGGGGGGGGGGGGAGGGGCGTGGTGGGTAGCTTTCCATAGTCACCCTGCATGTGGGCACATAGTTGCAGTGGGAAAGCACTGCTGTAGCACCAATGCTCATAGTCATCTGGGCAGCAGTCACCTCAGCCCAGAGCATAACCCCAGTGTGCAGGCAGCACATGCCCAGTGTGGTCTTAAGTTGCCCTTCCATCCCATGCCTAGGCTGATGAAGCCAAGCTGAGACTCTGGGCGGACCAACTGGCTCCGAGTCGTCAGGGTTCGAGGGAGGTGGTCTCGAAGGCAGGGGCCCATTGGATGACCAGGGGGCACTGCTACAGGGATCAAGTCAGAGGTATAGGGACTAAGAAGGGGGTTTGGATCTGGAAAAGTATTGCCCCTTAATTTATGGGGGTACACTGAATCTGCAGATCAATTGATCAGTACATGCTTCCAGGATGAGGCGGGGAGGTCGGGGGCAAGTTCCTCACACGGGGTACCAGTCTGTCAGCTCTTTGCGGAAGGTCTAGGCTGAAAGGAGAGAACCCAGTCCAGCCAAGTCTCTCTGGGGCTGAAGCAGGATGGTGAGTGTTTTAGCTTGGATCTCCTGCCATTCTAAGAATAACCACCCTGAGCCTAGAGTCTGTCAAAGCAGGAACTCCTTCTTTTGTATCAGTCTTTTTTTGATATAGGGTTGGGGAAGGAGGTGGGGATTTCTGCTGTGGTGAGATGACATAGGGGGCAGGGAAGGGTGACAGAGGGTATGCGGTGACTGACAGGGCCAATAAAGTTATTCAAGACAACAGTGGTAGCTAGGCAAATGTAGACTTAAGACTTAAATAGGTCATGTTGAGTCATTCCAGTATGGAAGTGACTGAGACTGAAACTAAAGCAAAGGCTGAGGCTCCCTCATTAGGCCTCAGTATCTGGCCAAATAAGGCCCAGCACCCATACACTAAGGCATCTATCACGCCTTCATAGGACCAAGGACCTCTCCTTCCATTGATGCCTGACATGGTAATCCTCTGTTACCTATGCAGCTGGAGCCATGCATACTATTGGTTGATGGCTTAGTCCTTGGGAGCTCTGGGGGTTCTGGTTGGTTGATATTGTTGTTCTTCCTATGAGGTTGTAAACCCCCTTCAGCTCCTTCAGTCTTTGCTCTAACTCCTCTATTAGGGACCTCATGCTCAGTTCGATGGTTGGCTGTGAGCATCTGCCTCTGTATTTGTAAGGTCCTGGCAGGGACTCTGAGGAAACAACCATATCAGTCTCCTTCCTGCAAGCATTTCTTGGCATCCAAAATAGTGTCAGTGTTTGGTGACTGTATATGCGATGAATCCCCAGTTGGGACAGACTCTGGTTGGCCTTTCTCTACTCTACACTTTATCCGCATATTTGCTCCTGTGAATTTTTTATACCCCTTCTCAGAGGAACAAAAGCACCCACATTTTGATTTTCCTTGTTCTTGAGCTTCATGTGGTCTGTGAATTGCATCTTGGGTATTCTGAGCTTCTGGGCTAATATCCACTTATCAGTGAATGCACACTGTGTGTGTTCTTTTGTGATTGGGTTACCTCACTCAAGATATTTTCTAGTTCCATCCATTTGCCCAAGAATTTCATAAATTCATCATTTTTAACAGCTCCTTCATTGCTGGTGGGATTGCAAGCTGGTACAACCATTTTGGAAATCAGTTTGGCAGCTCCACAGAAAATTGGACATAGCACTACCTGAGGACTCAGCTATACCACTCCTGGGCATATACCTAGATGCTCCAACATGTAAGAAGGACACATCTTCCACTATGTTCATGGTAGCCTTATTTATAATAACCAGAAGCTGGAAAGAACCTAGATGTCCTTCAACAGAGAAATGAATACAGAAAATGAGGTATATTTATACATAATGATCATTAAAAGTGAATTATTTGACTCATCTACATTTCTTCATATGTGCCTCATAGAAGTAACTTGAAACATTCAATGTACAGTATTTCATTCTTCAAGTAAAGTAAATAAAAATTTCACTGTACTTTTAGACAATTTAAGTTCAGGTTACATCTATTCTTTTTCTCTCTCTCTTTCTCTCTTACTTTTATTTTTTACAGTCCAATCAATCATTACCCACCTCCAGGTCTACCTTCATACAGTTCCTCATCACATTCCTCCTCATCTGTCTACAAGAGGATGTTTCCCTGACACCCCCAACTCTACCCCAGCTAGGTCTCTCTACTTTCTGGGGCCTCAAGTCTCTAGAGGGTTAGACTCATCTTCTCTCACTGAGATAAGAACTGGCAGTCCTCTGATATCAGGGTCTGTATGTCAGGGGCTTTGGAACAGCTAGTGTATGCTGCTTGTGTCTGTGGCTCAGTTTCTGAGAGATCTCAGGGGTCCAAATTAGTTGAGAATGCTTGTCCTTCTATGGGGTAATCTTCCTCCTCAGCTTCTTCTAGCCTTTCTCTAACAACCACAGGAGTCCTTGACTTCAGTTCATTGGTTATGTGTAAGTATCTGCTTCTGTCTCAGTTAGCTGCCTTTTGGGCTTCTGGGAGAACACAGTGTCAGGTCTTGGAGCCTACTCTTGAGACAGATCCGACACTGGGCTAGTCACTGGAACTTCTATCCCTCAATCTTTTCTCCATTTTTGTCCCTGAAGTTCTTTTAGACAGGAACAATTCTGGGTCAGAGTTTTGGACTGTGTGATAGCAACCACACTCCTGTACTTGATGCACTGCTTTTCTACTGGAACTACCTCTACAAGTTTCCTCTCCCAAGTGTTGGTCATTTTATCTAAGGTCCCTCCCTTTTAATCCTTAAATTTTTATCACCTCCCAGGTATCTGGTACATTCTAGAGCATTCCCTCCACTTGCCATGCCCAAGGCTGCATATTTCCATTAATTCTGATGGCCATCAGGGCTTCTTCCATCCCCCCCCCCATACCTGATCATGATCTCCTTTTCTCCCTCCCTCTCCCACCCAGGTCCCTCTCTTCCTCTGCCTCCAGTGACTGCTTTCTTTTCCCTCTCAAGTGGGATTGAAGCATCCTCACTTGGGGCCTTTGGATTGTTAATCTTCTTTAGTTCTGTGGATTGTATTCCAGGTATTTTGTACTTTTTTGGTTAATATGCACTTATCAGTGAATATATACCATGCATGTTCTTTTTGGTCTTAGTTACTTCACTTAGGATGATATTTTCTAGTTCCATCCATTTACCTGCAAAACTCATGATGTCTTTGTTCTTAATAGTTGAATAGTATTCCATTATGTAAATGAACCACATTTTCTGTATCCATTTTTCAATTGTGGGACATCTGAGCTGTTTTCAGCTTCTGGCTTTCAACAATAAAGCTGCTATGAACATAACAGAGCATGGGCCCCTGCTGCACGGTGGGGCATCTTCTGTGTATATGCCCAAGAGTGATATAGTTGTGTCTTCAGGTAAAACTATTTCCAAATTTCTGAGGAACCTCCAGATTGATTTTCAGAGTGGTTGTACCAGTTTGTAATCCCACCAGCAATGCATCAATGTTCCTTTTTCTCCATATCCTTGCCAACATGTATTGCCACCTGAGTTTTTCATCTTAAATATTTTGATAGGTGTGAGGCAGAATCTCAAGATCTTTTTGCATTTCCCTGATAACCATGGACTTTGAACATTTCTTTAAGTGCTTCTCAGCCATTCAAGTTTGCTCAGTTGCGAATTCTCTGTTTATGTCTATACCCCATTTTTTGATTGAGTTGTTTGTTTGTTTTTACATTAACTTACTATTGGATATTTTCTTTATTTACATTTCTATTGTTTTTCCCTTTCCAGGTCTCCCCTTTGGAAACCCCATAAAATATTCCCCTCCCCCTGCCTATACAAGGGTGCTCCCCCACTAGCACAACCACTCCCACATTTCTGTCCTGGCATTCCCCTACACTGAGGCATCAAACACCCTCAGTCCCAAGGGTCACTCCTCCCACTGACATACAACAAATGCATCCTCTGCTACATATGCAGCTGGAGGCATGGGTCACTACATGTGTACTTTTTAGTTTGTAGTCCAGTCCCTAGGAGCTCTGGGGAGTCTGGCCAATTGACACTGTTGCTCCCACCATGGGGTTGCAAAGCCCCTCAGCTCCTTCAATTCCTTCTCCAAGGCCTCTATTGGGGACCCTAAGCTCAGTCCAATGGTTGGCTGCAAGCATCCACATCTGTATTGGTCAGGATCTGGCAGGGTTTCTCAGGAGACAGCGGTATCAGTCTCCAGTCAGCAAGCAGTTCTTGGCATCCACAGTATAGTCCAGGTTTGGTAACTGTATATTGGATGGATGCCCAGGTGGGGCAGTCTCTGGATGGCCTTTCCTTCAGTCTCTGCTCCACACTTTGACTCCATATCTCCTCCTGAGAGTATTTTGTTCCCACTTCTAAGAAGCACTGAAGCAGCTACACTTTGGTCTTCCTTCTTCTTGGGTTTAATAAGGTCTATGAGTTGAATCTTGGGTATTCCAAACTTTTGAACTAATATCCACTTAACAGTGAGTGCATACCATGTGTATACTTTTGTGAGTGAGGTACCTCACTCAGGAGGATATTTTCAAGTTTCATCCATTTGCTTGTGAATTTCATGAAGTCATTGTTTTTAATAGCTAAATAGTATTCCATTGTGTAAATGTACCATATTTTCTGTATCCATTCCTCTGTCGAGGGACATCTGGGTTCTTTTCAGCTTCTGGCTATTATAAATATGGCTGCTATGAACATAGTGGAGCTAGTGTCATTCTTATATGTTGGAGCATCTTCTGGCTATATGCCCAGGAATTACCATTGGGTCCTCAGGCAATACTTTGTTCATATTTCTGAGGAATCACCAGGCAGATTTCCAGAGTTGTTGTACCAGTTTGCAATCCCACCAGCAGTGGAGGAGTGTTCCTATTTCTCCATATCCTCGCCAGCATCTGCTGTCTCCTGAGTTTTGATATTAGCCATTCTTACTGGTGTGAGCTAGAATCTCAGGGTTGTTTTGATTTGCATTTCCCTGATGTCTAAGGATGTTGAACATTTCTTAAGGTGCTACTCAGTCATTTGAGATTCTTTAGTTGACACTTCTCTGTTTAGCTCTGTTCCTCATTTTTAAATTGGGTTATTTAGTTTTCTGGATTCTAACTTCCTGAGTTTTTGTATATATTGGATATTTGCTCTCTATCAGATTTGGGATTGGTAAAGATATTTTCCCAATGTGCTGGTTGCCTTTTGTCATATTGATAGTGTCCTTTGCCTTAAAAACCATTTGTCAATTCTGGATCTTAGTGCATAAGCCATTGATGTCCTGTTCAGGAAATTTTTCCCTATGCTCATGTGCTCCAGGTTCTTCCTAATTTTCTCTTCTATTAGATTCAGTGTATCTGGTTTTATATAGAGATTCTTGATCCACTTGGACTTGAATGTTGATCAGGGAGATAAGAATGGATCAATTTGCATTTGGCTACTTGTTTACTGCCAGTTGAGCCAGCACCATTTGTTGAAAATGCTGTCTTTTTTCCACTAGATGGTTTTAGCTCCTTTGTCAAAGATTAAGTGACCATAGTGTGGGAATCATTTTTGGGTTTTCATTTCTATTCCATTGATCTACCTGACTGTCACAGTACCAATACCATGCAGATTTTATCATTATTGTTCTGTAGTACAGCTCCACATCAGGGATGGTGATACCCTGAGATGTTCTTTTATTGTTGAGAAGAGTTTTTGCTATCCTGGGTTTTTTGTTATTCCAAATGAATTTGAGAATTGTTGTTTCTAATTCTATAAAGACTTGAGTTGGAATTTTGATGGGGTTTGCATTGAATCTGTAGATTGCTTTAGGCAAGATAGCCATTTTTGCTATATTAACCCTGCCAATCCATGAGCACAGGAGATCTTTCCATAGAAGACCACCCTTAGCCCATGGTGATCTTTTATTTATTTATTTATTTATTTATTTATTTCTTTATTTATTTATTTATTTATTTATTGTGAGACAGGGTTTCTCTGTGTAGCCCTGGCTGTCCTGGAACTCACTCTGTAGACCAGGCTGGCCTCGAACTCAGAAATCCACCTGCCTCTTCCTCCCAAGTGCTGGGATTAAAGGCATGCGCCACCACCGCACGGCTATCCATGGTGATCTTATAGGGAGCATGGAATTATTTCAATCATCTTATATCTATTGAGGTCTGTTTTGTGACTGAGTATATGGTCAGTTTTGAAGACAGTACTGTGAGTTGCTGTGATGAAGGTATATTCTTTTGTTTTAGGATAAAGTGTTCTGTAGATATCTGATAAATCCATTTGCTTCATAACTTCTGTTAGTTTCACTGTGTCTCTACTTAGTTTGTGTTTTCCTGATCTTTCCGTTGATGAGACTGGGGTGTTGAAGTCTCCAACTATTATTTTGTGAGGTGCAATGTGTGCTTTGAATGTTATTGAAGTTTCTTTTATGAATGTGGGTATCCTTGTATTTGGTGCAAAGATGTTCAGAATTGATAGTTCATCTTGGTAGACTTTTCCTTTGTTGAGTATGAAGTGCCACTCCTTATCTTTTTTGATTAATTTATGTTGAAAGTCTATTTTATTTGATATTAGAATGGCTACACCAGCTTGTTTCTTGGGATCATTTGCTTGGAAAATTGTTTTCTAGTCTTTTACTCTGAGGTAGTGTATGTATTTGTGCCCAAGGTGAGTTTCCTGTATGCAGCAAAATGTTGGTTCCTCATTATATATCCAGTCTGTTTGTCTATGTCTTTATATTGGGGTATTGAGTCCATTGATATTAAGAGATATTAAGAGAAGTCATTGTTGTTTCCTGTTATTTTTGTTATTAGAGGTGGAGTTATGTTTGTATGGCTCTCTTCATTTTGGTTTGTTAAAAGACAGTCATTTTCTTGCTTTTGTATTGTGCAGTTTCCCTCTTTTTGTTGGTTTTTTCCATTCATCATACTTTGAAGGACTGGATTTGGAAAGATATTGTATAAATTTTTTTTGTCATGGAATACCTTGGTTTCTCCATCTATGGTAATTGAGAGTTTTGCTGGGTATAGTAGTCTGGGTTGGCATTTGTGTTCCTTTAGGGCCTGTATGGCATCTTCAAAGGATCTTCTGGCTTTCACAGTCTCTGGCGAGAAGTCTGGTGTGATTCTCTTAGGTCTGCCTTTATATGTTACTTGACTTTTTCCCTTACTGCTTTTAATATTCTTTCTTTGTTTAGTGCATTTGGCATTTTAATTTTTATGTGATGGGAGGAATTTCTTTTCTGGTCAAATCTATTTGGAGGAAAAGTGAAGGAGCCTTATCTAGTCCCTGATTTTAGTGGATTGCTTCAAGTTTCTCTTCATTTAGCTTAATGTTAGCTATTGGTTTGCTGTATATTGATTTTACTAGGTTTAGGAATGAGACTTGAATTCCTGACCTTTCCACGACTGTTAATGTGAAGGAATGTTGAATTTTGTCATACGCATTTTCTGCATATAGTGAAATGATCATGTGGTTTTTTTCTTTGAGTTTGTTTATGTAGTAGATTATGTTGATGGATTTCCCTATATGGAACCATCCCTGCTTCCCTGAGATGAAGTCTACTTGTTCAGTGTGAATGATCATTTTGATGATTTCTTGGATTTGGTTTGTGAGAATTTATTGAGTATTTTTGCGTAGATATTCACAAGGGAAATTGGTCTGAAGTTCTCTTTCTTTGTTGGATCTTTATGTAGTTTTGGTATCAGCAGAGTTGTGGCTTCATAGAATGAGTTGGGTACTGTTCATTCTGTTTCTATTTCTGTGGAATAGTTTAAAGAGTATTGGTATTAGATCTTCTTTGAAGGTCTGATAGAATTCTGCACTAAAACCATCTGATCCATTAATTGGGAGACTTTCAATGACTGTTTCTATTTCTTTAGGAGTTATGGGACTGTTTAGATGGTTTGATTCTGATTTAACTTTGGTATTTGGTATCTGTCTAGAAAATTGTCCATTTCATCCAGATTTTCCAGTTGTGTCGAGTATAGGCTTTTGTAATAGGATCTGGTGAGTTTTTGAATTTCCTCAGTTTCTGTTGTTATATCTCCTTTTTCATTTCTGATATGATTAATTTGGATACTGTCTCTGTGCCCTCTGGCTAGTATGGCTAATTGTTTATCTATCTTGTTGATTTTCTCAAAGAACCAGCTCCTAGTTTGGTTGATTTATTGTATAGTTCTTTTTGTCTCTAATTGGTTGATTTCAGCCTTGAGTTTGCTTATTTCCTGCCTTCTACTGCTCTTGGGTATATTTGTTTCTTTTTGTCCTAGAGCTTTCAGGTGTGCTTTCAAGCTCCTAATGTATGATCTCTCCAGTTTACTTTTGGAGGCACTCAGAGTTATGAATTTTCTTCATAGTACTGTTTTCATTGTGTCCCATGAGTTTGGTTATACTGTGCCTTCATTTTCATTATATGCTAAAAAGTTTTTTAATTTCTTTGTTTATTTCTTCTCTGACCAAGTTATCATTGAGTTGTGTGTTGTTCAGCTTCCCTGTGTATGCTGGCTTTCTGTTTTCTTTTGTTTGTTTTTGTTTTTTGGTTTTGTTTGTTTTTTGTTGCTATTGAAGAGCTGCCTTAATCTGTGATGATATGACAGAATGCATGGGATTATTTTAATCCCATATGTCTGCTGAGATCTTTTTTATTACCAATTATATAGTCAAATTTAAAGAAGGTAAGATGGTGGGCTGGGAAGAAGATATATTCCTTTGTTTTTGGGTGATAGTTTCTATAAATATCTGTTAAATTCACTTTGTTCCATAACTGCTCTTAGTTTTACTGTGTTTCTGTTTAGTTTGTGTTTCCATGATCTGTCTATAGATGAGAATGGGGTGTTGATGTCCCCCACTATTATTTTGTGAGGAAAATGTGTGCTTTGAGTTTTAGTAAAATTTATTTTATGAACATGGATGCCCTTGCTTTCAGAGCATAGATATTCAGAACTGAGAGTTCAGTTTGGTTGACTTTTCCATTCGTGAGTATGATGAAGTGTCATTATCTTTTTTGATAAATTTGGATTGAAAGTTGATTTCATTCAATATTAGAATGGATACTCCAGTTTTTTTCTTGGGACCATTTGCTTGGAAAATTGTTTTCCACCCCTTTACTCTGAGGTAGTGTCTGTCTTTGAAATGGAGGTTCGTTTCTTGTATACAGCAAATGCATTATGTATCTAGTCTTTTAGTCTTTGTCTTTATATTGGGAATTGAGTACATTGATGTTAAGCGATATTAATGAGTAGTGATTATGCTTCCTGTTATTTTTTATATTTTTTCTTTTTTTGATGACTGATAGCTTTTACTAATCAGTGTTTTGGAAAAGGCAGATAGGTAGTTAGAAGGAGTTAAAAAAGAAGTTCCTGAAAATAAGAATGTTAAAAATCAAAACCCAACAACAATGATTCTAAAACATTTTCCTGAGCCCAAAAAGGTGACTGGGTATTGACAGTGGGGTGATACTAAACATTTTTGCGATCTAAGATAATACCATCAAATATATTTATAGCCAAGGTTTCAACCATTGAGAAATTCTATAGAAGAATATTCAGCAGGTTTGGTGACAGTTCTCAAATCTCTCCAATGTAACATTGTCATTAACCATCTTGAAACCAATTTAGACTGCTTTTGACTATGATTTGATCTTTTTCTTTATTGAAGACCTTGGCAATTTCTATACCCTTAGCCTTCCTCTATATGAGGAGAGTGACTGTCTTTTGAAAACTCAACATGTCTCCTAACATGCTAAGAGAAGCTGTGTCTGAATCTTGCTCTATCAGGACTATGTACCGGTGTGGAGATCTAGTAATGACAGCTTTTGAAACTGAAGAGTTAATAATGTTTGTTTATTTTGTAATTGCTCATTTAACAAATTTGGCGATATTTTTGTTTTTAATTCTTCATATAACACAGAAGGTATTTGTGTGGAAAACTTTTCTGACTAGAGCTTAATTAAGCAAATTTGTAAATAGACAAAAGTCAAAGTTGCCTTTATGTTTTAAAAGCTTAATGATCCTTTTATAGTTTCAACAGTACCTCCAGGAAATTGCCTCATTTTTCATACTTAAGTATACATCTTACTTCTGATCAACAAGTTTCAAAGTAAATGCCATCAGTGTCTACCACAATGAGAGGGCAAAGAAAAGCTTGATTCTTTTCCACCAGAGGAGTTTTGCATGACTTTTGGAGCTTGTTTTAATTTTCTTTAATTTTTTTTCTTCCCAAAAAATTTTAAGAAGAAAATGGTGATCATTGTACACTATGAAGCTGGACTTACACTAACAGTGAATTGTTTGGAATGTGGGTATTGAGTCTAACTGGATCCTCCATGATAAATAATAGGGTAATTGTGAAACACAAGGGCCAGCGAAGGTTAAGGAACCCTGGGATGGGAGAGGTAGGATCCACACCAAGCAGGGAGGCTGCTAGTATATTCATTTACTCCTAAGTTCAAGGATCTTTACCTTTACACCAGTCTTAGCTTAACACTTTTTCCTCTTGGTTGTTCCTCCCTCTCTGATTATTGGCAGAGACCTCTGAGTTTAATGAATCACTCTATCTGTACAAGTCTGCTGGGTCTTTTTCTGACTCTCAATAAACACCTGGTTTCCATGAGTAAGAGTAAGATAGCCTCTTCCTCCCCAGGATAGCATGGAGTCTTCCCTTCTTAAAGCTACGATGGCTACTTTTGCTCCCTTCCTGGGTTCCATTGACAAGAGTCACTTCTCTATCTTCCTTTAGATGGCAAATGGCTAGCAACTTCCTGAATACCAATACATCTTCTTGCTTGTAAAAGTTGTTTTTATTTTCTCAGATGATGGGATGAGATGACAGCCATACCAAGCTTTACAAATAAACAGCTTAGTGTGAGCCCAGAGCCCAGACCTAGGTCTGGAAGTTTCTACACTCTAATCTTCTGCAAGCCCAGACCTTGAAGGCATTAGCGACTAGGCTTCATATGCTAACATAGGCCTAGACTGTTTCAGTCTCTGAAACTTATTGCTGAATAAAAAAAAATGCCCTAGAACTTTCTGAACTCTGACTGGCTCATTCAACTTGGCTGTTCTTATTCAAACTCTTCTCCAAACTGATTGAGTCAATCTGATGTGTTTTAGCTTTTGTCTGATTTGCTTTGCTTGGAAAACTTGCCTCTGAACTCCACAAAGTGTGTGGGACCATGAAAGACAGCTTCGTTCCTGGTTGAACTAAGGTTTAAAGCTCTGGAAATCCTGAAGGGACAGTAGGTGCTTCACCTGATTCCTGAGCACTAGGCCAGTCACTAACCGCAGCCTCCCCATAGATTTGTGGCCTTCAGTCATGTAAAGGCAACACCATAAGCCCCTCCACAGGTAGAGGACCTGACCTGTCCTCATGTAAGCTCAACACAGTTCTACATTTTAATGAGGTACCTAGAGGCTTTGAGGGATTCGCCAATAAGTTTTCTTTCCCAGACACTCCTCCCTGCAAAAGTTATTTAATCTCAGGCTCACCCTGAGAAGTAGGGCATAGTTTTATTCATCCACTTTCTTTTTTTGTTTTGTTTTTTTTTGTTTTTTATTATTTATTTTATTTTATTTTTTTATTTACATTCCAAATCACTTCCCCTTTCCCGTTTCCTCCCTCCCCGAAAGTCCCATAAGCCCCCTTCCCTCCCTCTTTTCCCCATTCAACCCCCTCTCATTACTCTGTCCTGGCGTTCCCCTACATCCAGTCTTTCCAGGACCAGGGGTCTCTCCTACCATCTTTTTAGAAATCTATTGATATGCGGATTGTGTCTAGGGTATTCCGAGATTCTGGGTCAATATCCCCTTATCAGTGACTGCATACCATGTGTGTTCTTTTGTGATTGGGTTACCTCACTAAGGATGATATTTTCAAGATCTGACCATTTGCCTAGGAATTTCGTGAATTCATTGTTTTTAATTGCAGAGTAGTATTCCATTGTGTAGATATACCACATCTTCTGAATCCATTCCTCCGTTGAGGGACATCTGGGTTCTTTCCAGCTTCTGGCTATTATAAATAAGGCTGCTATGAACATAGTGGAGCATGTGTCCTTATTGCATGCAGGGAAAGCCTCTGGGTATATGCCCAGGAGTGGTATAGCAGGATCCTCCGGGAGTGTCATGCCCAGTTTTCTGAGGAACCGCCAGACTGCTTTCCAGAGTGGTTGTACCAGCTTGCAATTCCACCAGCAGTGGAGGAGTGTTCCTCTTTCTCCACATCCTCGCCAACAACTGCTGTCTCCTGTGTTTTTGATCTTAGCCATCCTGACTGGTGTGAGATGGAATCTCAGGTTGTTTTGATTTGCATTTCCCTAATGACTAAGGATGATGAACATCTCTTTAGGTGCTTCTCAGCCATTAGATATTCTTCAGGTGAGAACTCTTTGTGTAGCTCTGTACCCCATTTTTAATAGGGTTATTTGGATCTCTAGAGCCCAAGCTACAGGAAAACTGGACTCAAAAATTATGCTCACTAATAAAATTTTAAAAATAAAAATTTATCCACTCACAACAAAAAGCTCAATTTTAACTGCATCAGAGTCACATTTAAAAGAAATGTTTAGCCTCTGATATTTTTATTAGTTCATTTGTGATTTGCAACTAACATTTTTTGTCTATTTTTAGTTGTTTATTTAACTTTCAACATAGCTACCAAGTTTAAGATAGGTAAGACTATTGGTACAAAATTAAATTCAATCATCAAAAACATGTAAAGTCTCTAGAAGAATTCATGGTAAAAATGTTGCAAAATAAAGATATTTACCTGGACAGTGTGTCATAGCATCAAAGAATCAAAATACCCTATTAGAGTCAAAGGGGAGGGGGTATAGGATGAGAGGCTTGTGGAGAGGAGACCAGGAAGGGGGTCATCATTTGAAATGTAAGTAAATAAAATAATCAAGAAAAAGAAAAAGAATTTTCAAAATGACTGAGAAATGCTGCAAGGAGAGGAAAGCAAGGCATAGGATCTACTGAGGAAAGCAGAGGTGAGAAAAGAGAAAGAGAAGATTTAAGTTTAAACTGATGTAACCACAGAAAAACTGATTTCAATCAGCTGTTGTCTGTGTTAACTCAACATGTATGCTATTCAAGTTAGAAAATCTCACTGTATTTTTGAGATAATTATTCATAATCTGTTCAAAAGCTACATCTGTAGCAGAGGATTGCCTTTTCAGGCATGAATGAGAGGAGAGGACATTGGCCCTGTGAAGACTTGATGCCCCAGAGTAGGGGAATGCCAGGACAGGAAAGTGGGGGGGGGCATCGTGAGCAGGGGGAGGGGTGATGGGATGGGGGTTTTGGGAGGGGTAATGAGGAAAGGGGATAGCATTTGAAATGTAAATAAAGCAAATATCTAATAAAAAAAGAAAAATGTGTAGCTCAGTACACACAATTTTTATACACATGCATACAATTAGTCACTTCCCAAAAAATGAATTTCCATGCAATTGACAATTGTTCCAAGATATTTCACATAATTATCTGCAAAGTCTTTTTGGATTCTGACCAGGCCTATGCTTGCAAAGTAAAGTAGAAAATCTGAAGCTATTATTTGGGAAATTCAGGATGAAATGTCCTATCTGTTAAGTTTATTTCGTTCATAACTTCTGTTTGTTTCAATGTGTCTCTGTTTGCTTTGTGTTTCCATGATTAGAGTGCGGTGTTGAAGTCTCTCACTATTATTGTGTGAGGTGCAATCTGTGCTTTGAGCTTTAGTAAAGTTTCTTTTATGACTGTGGGTGCCCTTGCATTTGGAGCATAGGTGTTCAGAATTGAGAGTATTTTTTTTGATAGTTTTTATTTTTTTCTTTGATGAGTATCAAGTGCCTTTCCTTATCCTTTTTGACAACTTTTGGTTGACATTTGATTTTATTCAATGTTAGAATGGCAACTCCAGCTTGTTTCTTGGGACTATTTGCTTGGAAAACTGTTTTCCATCCCTTTACTCTGAGGTAATGTCTGTCTTAGGCACTGAGGTACATTTCCTGTATGCAGCAAAATGCTGCATCCTGTTTATGTATCCAATGTGCTAGTGAATATTTTTATTGGGGAATTGAGTCCATTGATGTTAAGACATATTAAGAAATAGTGATTGTTTCTTCATGGTATTTTTTTATGTTATTTTTATAGTTGTTTGGCTATATTCTTTTGGGTTTGTTGAAAGATTACTTTCTTATTCTTTCTAGGGTGTAGTTCCCTCCTTGTGTTGGAGTTTTCCATCTATTATCCTTTGTAGGGCTGGATTTGTGGAAAGATACTGTGGAAATTTGGTTTTATTGTGGAAAATCTTGGTTTCTCCACTTATGGTGATTGATAGTATTGCTGAGTATAATAGCCTAAGCTGGCATTTGTATTGTCTTAGGGTCTGTATGACATCTGCCCAGGATCTTCTAGCTTTTATAGACTCTGGTAAGAAGTCTGGTGTAATTCTGATTGATCAGTCTGTTAGCTTATGTCTTGTAATTGGGGAATTTGAGTCTGTTGATATTAAGGATGTTAAAGACAGATGATTGTAGTTTCTGTTATGTTTGTTGTTGTACGTGGTATTATGTTTATGTAATTCTCTCCTTTTAGTTTTGTTGTGAGATGATTAATTTCACGTTTTTTCTTTGGTGTAGGTACCCTCCTTATGCTGGAGTTTTCTCTCTAGAGTTCTCTGTAGGGCTGGATTGGTAGATAGATATTGTTTAAATTTGGCTTTATCATGTAAGGTTTTGGTTTCTCCAGCTAAGGTAATTGAGATTTTTGCAGGGTTTAGTAGCCTGGGCTCGCATATGTTTTTCCTTAGGATCTCCATAATCTCTGTCCAAGCTCTTCTGGCCTTTAGGGTCTCTGCTGTTAAGTCTTTGTAATTCTGATAGGTCTACTTTTATATGTTTTTGGCCTTTTTCTCTTATAGCTTTTAATATCTTTTCTTTGTTCTGTCCATTTAGTGTTTTGATTATTATGTGATGAGAAAATTTTTTTTTGATCCAATCTATTTGACATTCTCTAGGTTTCTTGTACATTTATGGCCATCTTTTTCTTTAGGTTGGGAAAGTTTCTTCTATGATTTTGTTGAAGACATTTTCTGGTCCTTTGAACTGAAAATCTTTGTTCTCTTTTATTCCTATTAAGCTTAAGTTTGGTCTTTTTATTGTGTCCTCAATTTCCTGGATATTTTGGGTTAAGAATTGTTTTATGTTTTGAATTTTCTTTTACCATGTGTCAATATCTTCTGAGGTATCTTCTATGTTTGATATTCTTTCTTCTATCTCTAGTATTCTGTTGTTGATTTTTGCTTCTGTAGTTCCTGACCCCATTCCTAGGGTTTCCATTTCCAGGGTTGCCACCATTTGTGTTTTCTTTATTGTATCTGTTTTTATTTTTGGGTCCTGGCTGGTTTTTTCAATTCTTATGGTCTTGAGCTTACCTCTCACCATCTGGCTATCTCTGGTGTTAACTGACTTGGGAGCCTCTGTCTGAAGCCTACCTCCTGTGTCCCTGGCTTGCTACAGGTGTCCTGGGAGACCTGTGGACCTAGCTCTAACAGATCACAGATTGTATGACTACGGGGTATTAAGATGTACTCTGTTGCCCTAGGTATAGCAGATATCCTGGGAGGACTTCACACTATGGGGTCTGTTGCTCTGGGTGCAGCAGATCTCCTGGGACACTTTCAGACTGTGGAGTTTTCAGAGGAGCAGACAAGCTGTTGATGTGTCATGGTAGAAGGCACAGGCTGGAAAGCTCCTCTTTCTCTTTTTACTTAGTGAAAGGCAACCATTTAGTTGTTTCTCAAGTATTTCTCTCAAATTGCACAAACCAGTAATCTAGGAATTTATCTTATTACTTCTATATTTCTCATTCTATACTACAGTGCTAATTTTGAAATTTAAGTCCAATTTTCCAGATTAAAATCTTCCTTCTTTTGTTTAAAAGTCATAGCATTCATGGCTGAAAATAAGTTAGTTGAATGTTGAACCTCAATGGGAGCAACTTTGTCTCCTGCTTTAGGTCTGAGACAACCTTCTGGAAGAGGGAGTGGAAAGAATGTCAGGGGTGGGGATGAGGAAGAATGATATGCAATGGTGTCTTCTTCACATTGCAGGGCCTTTGATCTTTTAAACTTAAAATGTTTGTGATTACCCACATAAAGCCTGAACAAGATCAAGCCTGCCAGCATGAATTGTAAAGAAGTTAATGAGATTTCTCTCCTATCTGAATGGGACTGGCAATTGATGGCTGATGTAGTGAAGAAGATCTATTTTTCTTCCATAGTATAGCCCCTAATAAATTAACTCCAGTAATATCTTCACACTTACATTCATAAAATAAACCATAATTGAATTCTGTAGGTCACAAAAAAGACACAAAAGTAGATAGAAAGTTAGGGAGAAAACTGCTTTCAGGGAGTAGAAGGAAGATAAGAGAGGGTAAGATTTGCCAATATGAGCAAAATTGTTAAGCTATGTGTCTCCTTTGCCTGTGGAGTGTCAAGGTGCTACTTGAAAGATGCTCTTGAAAACAGAACACAATCTGTAGATCTCTGGCCAGACCATAATGAAAAGTTCCAAGGAGTTTTGGTCTGGCCTCAATGGCCAAAGTGTTACAGCTCTCTGAAGGGAAGCCCTTGCAGGGCAGGTACCAGAGTCTCTCCTGCTACCATCACAGTGCACAAGCCTGGACTGCTGGGCAGATCCAAGGTCCAGCAATGAGTGTTTTAGGAGAGAAAACTTTTGCCACAGAGTATCACAGCTCAATGAAACAGCCAACCTTAGATGATTCTTTGTGAAATAACTCAAAGTAGTTTTTCACTTTTGGAAGGGCTTCACACTATGGGGTCTCTTGTCCAAGGTTCTTATAAACATTTTAGGGGTAGGGTGGAATCCAGGGGTTGATGCTTCTCATTGGCTCAGTTTGAGATGTTAGGGATGCTCTAACTAAGGTGGGTGCAACCTTGAGGGAAGGAGCTTCAGGTGACTTCCTGAGTAACTGATTGCCATGACCTTCTCAATAGAGTGTTTTGAGATTCCTTAAAATTTGAACCTACTCAACCTTACCAGTTCTGTTTGGTGGCATGGTCCACTTGCCCCCCCCCCAATATGTATTATATGTATATGTGAAATAGTCATAGGATAAATAAAAAAATATTAAGAATTCATATTATTTTGTAATAGTGTCTTTCCACATTCCTTATTTCCTCAGGGCTAATTATATCCACTATAATTTCTATTGTTAAAATTAATAAGTCATACAAAGATGAAAATAGAGACTAATCAAATGCATAATTTTGTACACATAGAATTATTTGTGTATATATCTATTTAAGTAAGATGTAGGCATGGGAATAAGAGCAAAATATCTACCAATGAACATGACATTTGGACTCAAATCTTGTATGATAATGAATTAATATTTAGCAAGCAAAAGTGTTTTTTTTCTCTACTATATATAGATACCACTGTCAGAAATAGGACATCTTAGTTGCCACATTAAGTAAGCTACATATCACTGCAGCCTCATGGGTTGCTTCTGCTTCTTTATAGGTCTCCAGTCCTGTGACATTAGTACCCAAGATTCACTCTTGTGTATTAAATATGTGGCTGTGAATATTCTAATTGCTTGCAAATAAGTCAGTTCTAAAATTTTACCTTTCAAAAACCCAAAATAAAGACAATAAATAGTGCATTGTACTGGAGCACTTTTTTTCTAGTTTATGGAAAAATTAAAAGATAAGTGTGGCATAGTTAAAGAATATAATCATAAAGTCTTAAAATCATGAGTTATACTTTCTTTGCTATTAATTTTCACAGTATATTATCTAGTTACTTAATTTATAAGTTCTTCATCAGCATATATTGACAAAACAATTGACCAGACAGAAATGCAATACCAAGGTTTATTATATGATTGAAGCTTATTTATTCAGTTTTAGATTTTAAGAAACATTCTATTTACATTTTTGTCATCAAGATGCACAAATATTTACAATTAATTACTGATGAAGAAGTTGTTTGAATTAAGTGTTTTAAGGGGAAAAGAGTCACCTACAGGTCTGTCAGTATGATATACAACATTGCATAGGGATATTTTAACCTCTCTGATATGAAAAGAACCTGTGATACATTTCCAGTGGCATGAGTTCTCTATAGTTCATTGTCAAATCTCCCTAATGTACTTCTAGAGTCATTCATTTTCCTGATTCTCTGGAACTTAGTGTTTTCATGTTATGTTTGGTTGTTTAGAATTTTTATTATAATAGGCTTACTCTACTAAGTTTATAGACTTCAAGATCTTTCTGTTAAACTTACATTTCCAGAAAATTTCCAAAAATGACAACACTGATTCTTAGCTGAAGATTTCATTTTCAGTAATTAACTATTTACAGTCTAAAACCCAGAGAAACAATCTCTTAATACTTTATTGAAAACAGAGATAAAACATAGTAAGTGTAGAAATATAAATAAAGAAGGAAAACAACACAACCAATATTCTGGTGAAAACAATAGATTTAACAATATGTGTAAATGACCATTTTATTTCCTTATGCCTTTATTTCCTCAGATTATAGAATGAGATGAGAGGCAGCTCTACCCAAGCTGGGAAATATATGGCTTGCACTGATCACAGAGCATTTCTTTCTTTGTTTTAACTATTCCTAGTTATAGGCCTGGAAGCTTCTAGCTTCTGTAAAATCTAATCTTTCAATCTGACTGATCCAATCTGGCTTCTTTCAGTTTCTGACTGAATTGGTATGTTTGGCTGCATACTAACTTTGAATATGTATTCTATTCTTCAGGTGAGAGACCAAATCTGTTGGGCTCAGACTCCACCTTAGAGAACCTGACTTAAAGTTGAACTTATCTAACAGTTCAGTACCTAGCACCAGTTTCCAGGTTACCCCTCAACAAGACCTGCATCTAACACCAGTTTCCAGGTTATTGCCAGACAAATCTGCACCTTCCAGTTACAAGCCTGTCCCTGACAGTTCACTTCCTAACAACTACCAATTGGGAAGAAAACAAAAGTTAAGTTAATGGTGTGGCTCCTAGCACCAGGTAATTTTGTTAAAGTACATAATGGCCCCCCATTCAAATGTGAACCAGACTAGATACCCACTTTCTTGCCTTTATAAATGCTTGCCTGAAACTGGGCTCTAGTCCCCCTCCTGTTCTCCTACATCAGAGATGGTAGTGTGGCCCAAGCTCAAGACTGAATAAAGAGACCGTAATGTGATTACATTGGATGTGACTCCTTGGTGGTCTTTTTTGGTGTTCACAAATGTTCCCTAGCACAACACTGGCTCCTTCTCATTCTCTGGCTCATTTTTCAGCACGTGTGTCTAACTTGTTTTCTGTGATGGCTATCTTTGTAAAACTGTACCTTGTAAATGGTCACACCCCATAACACATCACCCACTACCTTTTTCTCCCTGCACTGCTCTTAAGTAACTTCTCTTTTTTAGGACACTTTCATAAGAGTTGAATATATACTATCCCTGACTCATTTTGTCAAATCTGTTTCTGATTCATCACTTCGTCTGCCCCTCAATTAAACATCACTTCAAACATAGCTATTTCCTTCTACAAAATATCCTTACCCTCATTGTTACAGATTAAAGGTATGTACTAAGCATGCATCTGTATTTCAGCCAGATTACACTTTAATCCAGACTATGTCTGCATTCCAGCCAGATCACATAGGCCTAGAAGGTCTTTGGATGTGATTCCTTGGCAAAGCAGCCCTGATAATCTATTAGAACCCCTCTACAGATATTTAATTTTAGTATATATTCAATATATTTTCACATCAAAGTAGGAACTATTATTCAATGCAGAAAAATTATATATAATTTTATATTTCAGTTTAATGAGATTAAAATGTCGTCATGAATTTTAAATTCAGGATTTTCTAGTCATTAAGAAATATTCCTCTTGATTGAATTTATAAGTATCAGGTGATGGACTAGGACTCATTTCCATTCCTTTTGTTAGAATTAAATTAAGAATTGCTTAAGACAAAAGCTCCAATCACTCCCTACCATATAATTTACATTATTCAATATAACATCTTAAATTTGATTATGTAAATGACAGGTGATCTAGGATTTTCCTTTTGCAGCATTTTTAAATCATTTCCCCACTAATATCCAGGATTTCTAAGACATTTTGTAGAAGTCAGTGTCACTGTCTAAGAAGGTTGACTACACCATTCTTTCTTTTTTTCTGTGTTTGCTGTGTGTGTGTGTGTGTGTGTGTGTGTAACCATGTTTGTATACATATGGGTATACATGTGTGTGCATGTGGAGGCCAGAGATTAATATTGGGTATATTCCTTCATTGCTTTCCACTTTTATTTCCTGACACAAGATCTCTTGGTAACATGTGAATTTGTACATTTGGCTAATCCAATCAACCTTCTTGCCCTGGGGATCCCATCTTGACCTCCTGAGCACTTGGATTATAGGCAGCCTTTATCAAACATGGCGTTTAGATGGGTTCTGGGAATCCAAACTCTGATGTTTTGCTTTGTTGGGAAGTGATTTATCTACTAAGCTACTCTCCCAACCCCTATTTTTCTATTCCAAAATAACTTCCCAGCATGTTTCTCTTTTTTATAGTAACTTAACTTCCAGTTTGTCGCTGCAGCAGCTTGAATACTTTTGTTAATTTATATCCCCCAAACTGCTCATACAAATGTTCCCATGTAAGACACTCAGGACCCCTTCCCCTAGTTGTTTCTGATTGACAAATAAAAATGCCTTCAGCCAATTGATGGGCAGGGCAGAGAGGTAGAAATTTTAGGATTCCTAGGCTAGGGAGAGAGAGGAGGAGGGAAGAGAAAGAATTCACTGTGCCTGGAGAAAAAGGAGGAGGAGGAGGAGGAGGAGGAGGAGGAGGAGGAGGAGGAGGCGAAGAAGAAGAAGAAGAAGAAGAAGAAGAAGAAGAAGAAGAAGAAGAAGAAGAAGGAGAAGGAGAAGGAGAAGGAGAAGGAGAAGGAGAAGGAGAAGGAGAAGGAGAAGGAGAAGGAGAAGGAGAAGGAGAAGGAGAAGGAGAAGGAGAAGGAGAAGGAGAAGGAGGAGAGGAGAGGAGAGATGCCAAGTCTGAGAAGGTACAGGACAGAGAGCTGAGTTGCCATGTAAGATCTGCTAGAGGGCAGACCAAGAGGACTGCCTGACTGGGTCCAGGGCAGCCACAAAGGAATATAGGGTTTAGTAAGTAATAACTTGGAATTATTGGAGGGAGGTGGATTAACCACCTGAAGGTAAGGAAGTGACCCAACTATTGAGCTTATTAAGGCATATCAAAATATAAAGACTGCATATATCTTTCATTCATGAACCCAGAACATTGGGGTGAGTAGCAGGGAATGCTCCACCCCCAGAATCTATTTAAATAAATCATGCTAAACCAGTCCTTCTGCTTTCAGATAACATTTGTATAGCAAACATATTTTAAATCTCATTTGCAAGTCAATTGGAATACATGATTTTAAAAACACATGACAAAATTTAGCATCTTAACTTTTTAAAAATACTTGTATCAGTACCACATACTGGGCAACATAACATATTTTAAAACATCCCTAGTTCGACAGTTTGAGGAGTCCTCAAAATTTGAACATCTCACTCACCACAATTCTACTTTTTTGGATTAAGTCCAAAGCTGTACAGGTGGTATGGGAGTCAACACACTTGTTGAGATTTCTACATCATCTTCTCTGGCTTTGCTTCTTACCTGCTCTCCTAAAAACAGAGATTTACCATCAGGCAAAACCAACAGGAATTGGCAAGGGGCATTTAGGAGAATCCACTGGATTTAAGGAATATCTCTCTTATATTGGGGGTGGTGGTGGTTGATCTTGGCTTTCTCTTGGTTTGTGTATATAGTCCCTTAAGGAATGTGATATCTAGGGTTTGGAGTGGAGGTAAGTCATGACACTCACCTAGTTTGCTGTCAGGATCCAGTTGACACTGGATCAGAGTTCTCAACTGGAAGCAGGGATATCTGGAAAGTGCATAAAAAATATACACAAACTATCGGGTACAAGCTAACAGGCAATTTTTCAAGGCTTAGAGTTTTTCTCTCTTCTCTCTCATTCTCTGTTCTTTCTCTCTTGCTTGCTCGCAGCTAAAGGCTGCACAGACTCTGAATTTTCCTGGGCACTCTGCTTTTCCTGAACTCCCACACTCATACACACCTCTGTGTATTCCACTTTCACTCTCTCTCACACACACACACTTCACACACATTTCACACACATCTCAAACATATAACACATGCACTCTCCTTTCACTCAAACACACACTCTCCAAACACACCTCACATTCTCTCTTCACTCACTCTTCACATGCTCTTTTCATTCTCTCTCTCTCTCTCTCTCTCTCTCTCTCTCTCTCTCTTTCTCTTTCTCTCTCACTCTCTCTTCATTTGTTCTCCACACTCACCTCACATACTCCTCACTTGCTCTCTACATGCTCTCTAGCTCTTTTCTTGCTCCAGTCTTTTCTTGATACTCCAAAAGCAGATAAAAAAGGCATTAAATAATCATTGGCAAATCAAATTCAAAAGAATAACCACATCCCACAAAGAAAGAATTACAATTGTTCCCCAAAGTTTCAAGCTTCTTTATTCCCAGGTTTATAGCCAAAATAATACTTGAAAACTTATTATTTAAACTTTAACATTTAACTTACTATATATCAGAAATCAGAGCTCTGAGGCCAGCTACTTGCATTTTCTAGTGAAGCTCTAATGATAAATGACATGGGCAGAGCTGCCAGGCAGTGGCCAGAAAGAATCAAATTAACTCTTAACTCAACAGTTGTGCTAGCTTTCTGCTTCTGCACATTGCACACAATGACTCTCCTAAGAGTCCCAGTGTTTTGACTTAGTTTTATTAATATAAAATTTTACATATTCTATACTTGCTTATCCAGAAATCACTCTCAAATGTTACACAAAATTTATTTCATAACTTTAATAATTTTTTCTTGGGGTTCCAATGTTGGATCTATTTCACTTTCTAATAATTTCTTCAAACATTTTTTGCAAGTCAAGCATTAATCTGCAACTACCATTGTGTAGTTATTGCATTGTTTCCAAGATGAGAACACACAGTATGCACCTGGGCCATTAGGACTGTGCTGTACTGTGCCCCATGCCTTGATTTTTAATTGTTTAAGAATCATTATGTCAGGGAACATCTAGTTTCAAAGAATTCACCAGAACAGAAGGAGAAAGAAGTAAGAAAGTCAGATATAATAGAATAATTATGCACACCAAAACCAACTGAAAAGCAGTCACGCACAAATGAAATTTATACAGCTGTTGTTGAGGGCTAAGTTTAGGAGAAATGGAAACAACTGTTGTTACAAAGAGCTGCTGTGAGCTTCTGAGATGTCCCCATCCTGGCCTACTACAGGCAGTCCCCGTCATTGTATGCTTTTCCCAGCAGTATGTATTGTACATTTTAGTCTTGTTTCATCCTCTGTAACACACACACACACACACACACACACACACACACACACACACACACACACACATACTTCTGAATCCCGTCTTACAGAATAATGTTGTCACAGCTACATTTCTCTTCATACACCACAATAGTGGAATAAAAACTCAGCAAGAGACAGTCTGCTCAGTATAACTCTCCTCATGATAAAAATGTAAATTCAGTAGATACAGATAGGAATATCTCATTTGTTTCATTGCTGTCTAGAAAACAGGTTTATACTTTCAATTTAGGCTTTTCTATAAATAGTGCAGTTGAACACATATGTGAATGCTATGACAATTGTTCTTTACTTTGGAACATTTTACAATGACATACTTGGTAATGGATTTTTCTTACATCATGGATATTGATACTTTTCTAATTTATTTGAGAATGTGAAATAATATGTTGACTGTTAGAAAGGTAATATAGTGTAATTCAGTTAAACTGATTTTATACATGAGTAGTGCATTGCAAACAAAGCTTAATGTATGATCAAAATGGAATACCTTTTAACTCTTACAAAATTGAAAAATGTTAGACAGCATGGTGGCACTTCTTAATAGTACTAGAATCTGGGTGACTGAGGCATGAGGAACATACATTTTATAACAACTTAAGCTATAGAGCAAGACTCTATCTTAAATACATGACAACACTGAAACAGAAGTTGATAAATGTAAATTTTACTCTCTAGAAATTTCTTAGATATTCCTCTGTGAAGTATTCATACCAGAATAATATGAAATTATTTCTTCACAAAGCTTTACTTGAAGGCATCTGATATGGTACCTTGCAAATTGGCATGCCAGTATAGTTTTTCTTTCATGGGGATAAGTACCACTATGTGCTTGTATAAAATTACAGGAATTATAGTCCAAACTCCACATACAAGGATGACATATACTGTACTATTTGCTTTCATGGCTACTTCCAATAAAATTCAAAATACAATTGTGGGCTCCATTCCCTCAGATACAATTGTGAAGTTGTGACAAGATTCCCATCTTTCAGGAGCTAAGATCTAGGAGATGATAGAGCAATGTCCACCTTTGAAAATAAGGCACTGGAAGCCATTGGAATTTTATCAAGTCTTGGTTTCTTTACTTATTGCTCTAATTTTATTATTGTGGCTATAATAGAACACTGTGATTAAAAGCAAATTATGGGAAAGAGTTTGTGTCACAGTTTTAGGTTATAGTTCATCACTGACAGAAATCAGGGCAAGAGCTCAGACAGAAAATTGACTGTAGTAACCATAAAGAAATGCTCATGCTTAAGTAGCTTCCATATGGCTCAGAATGACCCACCTCAGGCTGATGTTTTCTTCAGTGAGATTGGTCTTTCGGCATCAATTAATAGTCAAGATGTGGCCCCACAGCAAGCTGTTCTTGGTCTTTCTCAATTAAGGTTTTCTTTTCCGATAACTTTTAGCTGTGTAAAGTGAACAATTTAAACTAATGAGGATACTTATATAGTGTACATATCTGAAATTATTGTGTTAACCCATACACACACACACACACACACACATATATACACACATATATATACATATATATACACATACATACATACATGCATACATACATGCATACATACATACATACATACATGCATACATACATACATACATGCATACATACATACACACATACATGCATACATACATACATACATGCATACATACATACATACATACATACATACATGGCTGTGAATGAATGGAAAACACTCTGGGTACTAGCTAAGCACAAAAAATATCTTTTTCAATTCTGATTTTTATACTAGATGATTTTCTACTTTCACAAATTTCCCAATGAGCTATAGCATTAAAAGAAATTAAATGTTAAAATACAATTTTGTAGAAATTTTAAATCAGGTAAGAGAAAAAAACGTTTTCCAAAGATGTCATTTCAGTACAAACAGAAGAGTCACTGAGATGAAGAGAGCTATTCCTTGTTTATCCACAGAGAATAGTGACCATCTGGAAGGTTGTCATACATAGTTTCAGCTTAGTTCAGGATTGAAACTGAATCCTAATACCTTGTCTTTGGAAGGATGAAGTAAAGTCTTAAAATTAATGGTCCATGGGATTGTCTTTTGTTTTCCTCTGTCCAGACTGGAGAACAGGACTGGGACAGATAATTCAGTAAACAGCTAATATCTGTTCTGCTTTTTCCATATGTTGACTCCTGCAGACATTGCAAGCAGTTCTTTCCATCCTCAAAGAAGCTGCACATCATCGTCTCATCTCAGGACCTCCCTTACCTTCCTATCTAAATGGCTTCTTCCCAGCTTGCACCAGTATAATTTTAGTGTTCACAATAGTCTCCATGAAATGATTAAACACAATCTTCTGTTACAGTTGAAAACTGGCTGTGCTGGTTAGTGTTGTCATACAGGACTGAAAGCCATAGAACATTCTTCCATGTAGTTGAAGAGCAAGATATGTGACACTATCCAGCTGTGCTAAGAGCCACTTCACTCACATTTCCTATGATGATACTAGAGCTTAGAAGGTCAGTTCCAGGGAATGCGGCTCCTGTGATGTCTTTTTTACTTTCCTTCCTTTTTTTTTCAAGCTAGCTCAATGTAAAGATATAGTTACAACAACACCCTAGTTTTACCTAAAACTAGTTAAAGAAATAACATCTTGTCCCTTGTCCCTTGTCCCCTAACAAGCTAAATGAGTAGTCAAAAGAAAACTTGGCAAACTGAACAAAATGGCTATATATAACGCCAACTGGCATACATAAAAAATGGACCTGCAGTTATAAACAAGTAGATTCAATAACTGAAATAGTTCTATAATAACAGGGTCCTTGGCCTGCTTTATATAGAGCAAAGAGGTATCAGATTTAAGAAAAATATTGTTTCTACATAAACCATTCAAAAGTATAATTTGTCTGTAGTAAAAAAAAAATTACAAATGTACACCAGAGATAAGATAAATGGCTGCCCTGTCCATTTCTAGGCTCCTACTAGACAGTAACTCTGACGTCAGACATTGTTGGGCCTTTGGCCCTCCTGCTTTTGCTTGCAGTTGTATTGCACATCATTGGTGCCTTGACTAAGTGATAATTCCTGTCTGGGTATTACAAAGCTGGCCATTATTAGACCCCAAGAGGAACAAGTACCTATCACAGATTCAAGAATTTGACTGAAGACACAACTCAAAGGAGGAATGTAAAAGCCAAAGCCAAAGTCTCAGCTCCCCAAGTTCCTAGTAACTTCCTGGAATGCTAGGGTTTATAGTTTCTGTCAAATACCAAAATCGCATGGGAAATGCAGTCACAGAATCCTTTTGTCCTTTAAAAGCCCCTATACCATGTCACTTATGGCTAATTACTGGTCACTTGCTGGGATTATAAAGAGTGAACCTGACTAGAGACCATTCCAGTCAGTATTTAATTAAAACATGCTTCAAATTAAATCAAAATTATGGAAATGTTTTTTCTCTTGTGAATCTCATAATTAACAGATTTCCTTTTAGAGATTGGGGAATTGGAATTTCCTTTGAACCTAAAACCTGTAAATAACTGAATCTTAGAGAACATTGAGATATTAAAAATGTGTGGGTTTGGGGGCAAAAGAATGAGCTGTGTTCAACAAGAATTAAGTACTACTAAATTGACAACTTTGTATTAGTTGGACCATTAATTATTGTTAGGTGGGACTTTAAAATGACCTGTGATTAAGGAGAAGAACGTTATTGAGGCAAAATTATCTGGGAAACATTTCTTCAAGGTCAGAATACAGAAGCAGTGGTCCAGTATGAAAGCCAAACCTGCATCTCAGGCAGGCAACCAAACATAGTAATGTACATGATTCTTATACACAGGATTGATTTTGATGGCATGAAAGCCACCATGCATATAATCATTAAATGCTATAATATAATGTTATAATATATTATAATGTGTGTATAGTATATTTGTATGTATTACTCAATATATAAATACAACCTGTTTAGTTCATACAATGCTAATTGTGCATACATGCTTTCTGGGCTGCTCATTTGGTATTGGTTGTGGGAACTTCTGAGAAACAGAATCACTGAGTTGGAGAAATGAAAGTTTATTCCTATGGCCTGCCCTGGAATCACTTGTTAATGGAATTGACTTTATGCCTCAGGTTTATCAGGCCTTTATTATAAAAGAATAAAAGCACAGAAGTAACCAAACAGGAAGTATAATTACAGAAGCCTACAGTGAAATAACAATGGCTAGGCAGAGTTAAAATTCATTACCTCAGTACTTTCATTTTTGGAGATAGAATGAATTGGGTGGGACAGTTCAAGGAACTATCTGAGCACTGGAAAATTTTCTTTAACTTGTGACAGTCTGGGGAATTTCTACCACATAACTATATAAATTGGTGACATGACAGTTCTATGATGTGGTTTAGGGGAAGGTATTTGTTATAGATATGAAAAAGAAAACAGGCAGAGAAACCTGGAAGAGTACTGAGCAGAGAGAGACATTATTAGCCTGAACATTGCTAGCAGATTGGATCTGGCCACGACAGAAGTAGGAGTAGAGAGATGAGGGGTGCGAGTGAGCGAGAAAGATATCAAGTGAGCACATAGTAAGCACAGGGTTGAAGGAAAGGCCATCCAGAGACCATCTGCAGACACCAAATTCCAAGACTATTGCTGGTGGCAAGAAGCTCTTACTGACAAGAGCCTGTTATGGCTGTTCCGTGAGAGGTTCTACTAGCACCTGACCAATATAGATCCAGGCACTCACAGCCAACCATCAGACTGAACCTGGGGACCCCAATGGTAGAGCTAGGGGAAGGACTGAATGTGCTGAAGGGTATCACAACCCCATAGGAAGAATAATATCAACTAAACAGAACCACCCAGAGCTCTAAACCACCCAGAGACTAAACCACTATCCAATGAGTATACATGGAGGGATTCATGGCTCCAGATATGTATATAGGAGAGGATGGCCTTATCTGATATCAGTGGGAGAAGAGGCCCTTGGTCCTGTGGAGTTTGATGCTCCAGCATAGGGGGATGGTAGAGTGGTGAGGCAGGAGTGGGCAAATGGCTGGAGGAGCACCCTCATAGAGGAAAAGTGGAGGGAGGAGAGGGTGGTTGAGAAGGGAGTTCGTGGAGGGGTAACCAGGAAGGTGGATATTGTTTGAAATGTAAACATATAAAATGATTACTAAAAAGAAAGAAAGTAGAGGTTTGTATGGAGAATTGGGTAGCTGCAGGGAGGAAAGCCCAAGAATCAAAAAAAAAAAAAATTAAGGTAAGATGAGGAGATGAGAAGAGCTGAGGAGAACCAGGTTGTCAGTATGGACATGGAAATGTGTAACAGTTACTGCTGAGAGTAAGTAACTGAGAGACCCTGGAGGCAAGCATGCTCTTTGTTATGCTAATAGACACCAGAGCAAGCCATTTAATCTTCCTGTCAGTGATAAGGGAAATGGATCTATTTGTAGAGGGAAACTATATTCACAAGATCATGAAGAATTCTGCTTTTTTTTATTTTTTTTTTTATTTTTTATTTTTTTTGCCTAACTGTCAGAATTTTTGGAAATGGAGGTTTCTTTGGACCAGATCTTTAATGTGCTCTTCCCTGGAGAAGACATTTTCTCCTATACAGCATTCCTTTTGTCTAGGGTTGAGGTCCTGAAAGCTTCCCCATTCTGCATTATGGTGTCTATCACTGCCATCTTTGTTTAGATTCTGTTTATATTTTCACATTCCTGAGACTTCATAGGTTTAACTTCGCTGAAATTTTGGGAGACATAATGTCATAGCAAACTCCTTGTTCCTCTGGTTCTCATAACTTTCCTGCCCTCTCTTCCACCTGAGTGTTAGGTACAAAAGTTATATTGTATATATATGACTGTGGGAGATTTAAAAGTTGTTCTATTTTATATTGTGATAATATTTTGGTATCTTGAGGATAAATGAGAAAGGAAACATTGTGGTTTAAAGTGATATGTTTGTCAATTTGACAATAAATCATTGTGCTGTTTTCTCTCTCTCTCTCTCTCTCTCTCTCTCTCTCTCTCTCTCTCTCTCTCTCTCTCTCTCTCTCTCTCTCTGTCTGTCTCAAAATAGAGAAAACTTAGAGAGAGAAAATGTCAATTTAGGAATTGCCTCTATGAAGTTTTCCTATATTCAAGGCTATCAAACATTTTCTGGGTTAATGATTAATATAGAAAGGCACAGCCATTGTCAGTCATGTTCTCCTTGGGCTGGTAGTACTTGAAAGAAAGGAGGCTGAACAAGCCATGAAAATCAAGTCAGCAAGCATCATATCTCTGCCATCGTTGCGTTAATTATTTCCACAAGGTTGCTGCCTTGGGTCAAGTCTCATCCCTCTATGACAGAATGTAACTGGTAAGCCAAAACCCTTCTCTTTCCAAGTTGCTTTTGGTCATGGTATATTATTCCAGCAATGTAGATACAACTAGGATAATATCTGATTTAGAAATTGTTTTGAAAGCTCATACAAATCTTATTAAACAATAGAAGGCATACCTTAAACAGAACAAAGAACAACGTTTGAATTAATAATGGCTTCTCAGGTATCAGGTTGTAATAAAATATGGACATAACTTAGAAACTTGATACACAAATATATTGACAAGTAAATAAAATCTATAGAAAAAATTTTAACAACACCTATAGTTGTACAGAGACAAAACATGCAGTTTTATTTCCCAAAGTATTTATTTTCCTTTGGATTTTGAGAACTTCAGTTGAGTGCTAAAAAGCATAATGTTAATTCAATTGTAGACTTCAGATTGCCTTAATTATCAACAGTGAACTGCCTGTGGTGTTTTGCATCTGATTTCATATCAAACTTCTATCATATATAGAGCCCTTATTATTAATTCAATTGTCACCATGAATATAAAATATGGCAAGCCATTTTCCTACCTGGGTGCTGAAAAATATGCAGAATTTAATTTCTTATTGATCTTTCATTGGATAAAGTGAAATGAGAAGATCATTATAAAACACACAGACACATGACAGGATCCAAATAATATCAAAAATACACATCGGTATAACATATCCTATGTTTCATAAGAATATCATCTTCCTTTAAATAAATTACATGAATTAGTTGAAATGCTGGGTTAGTATCTCATATGTCACTCGACTTAAACTCCTAGTTCTACTCCTACCTTCTTCAAATAATCATACAATGTACAAATCACAGTACTTTGTGCATGCCAGGATCCTCAAGGATAAGGGGTTTTCACTGAGTGTAAAAGCTCACAATTTCAGCACTTTATGTATCTTCATAAGCAGGAAGCAAGATAAATTCATAATGGGTGAGGATCCTAGAAACTTGATGTTTCTGGCAAAAACAGTTCTCCCAGGATTTAAGCAATTCTGGAGTAGAAATTCAAAAAATCATTACCATTCTCAGAAAGAGGTTTGTTTTTTCCCTCAAGAAACATGTTCTTATTGAAATAACTAAACTTAAGAAAAAATACCTACAATTCTTCAAAGTTACAGCACAATATCAAAATAACAACCACAAAGAAAGACTTTCATTTATAAAGAGTTGAACTAAAGAATGAAAAGCTTAGTGAAGAACACATCACAAAGGTACAGAAAACTTTATCTTTTCTGCCTAAGCCTACATCTCTAACACATCTAAATCCTGGTAGATAAGGTTTGTAGAGTTTTTTCTTTATCAGCCAGACTTGCAGATTGTGAGTGTGTGCCACATCTGAGCAGAATGTACATATTTTTTAATAGGTACTCCATATTCTATTCAGATTCATTTCTCTTTTTTTTTAATTTTATTATCTAAGTTTTTTTTTATTTACATTCAAAATCATATCCCCTTTCCTGTTTCCTCCCTCCCCAAAAGTCCCATAAGCCCCCTTCCCTCCCTCTTTTCTCCATTCAACCCTCTCTCGCTTCTCTGTCCTGGCATTCCCCTACATCCAGTCTTTCCAAGACCAGGGGTCTCTCCTTCCATCTTCTTGGAAATCTATTGATATGCGAATTGTGTCTAGGGTATTCCGAGATTCTGGGTTAATATCTCCTTATCAGTGACTGCATACCATGTGTGTTCTTTTGTGATTGGGTTACCTCACTAAGGATGATATTTTCAAGTTCTGACCATTTGCCTAGGAATTTTGTGAATTCATTGTTTTTAATTGCAGAGTAGTATTCCATTGTGCAAATATACCACATCTTCTGAATCCATTCCTCCATTGAGGGACAACTGGGTCCTTTCCAGCTTCTGGCTATTATAAATAAGGCTGCTATGAACATAGTGGAGCATGTGTCCTTATTGCATGCAGGTAAAGCCTCTGGGTATATGCCCAGGAGTGGTATAGCCGGATCCTCCGGGAGTGTCATGCCCAGTTTTCTGAGGAACCGCCAGACTGCTTTCCAGAGTGGTTGTACCAGCTTGCAATTCCACCAGCAGTGGAGGAGTGTTCCTCTTTCTCCACATCCTTGCCAACAACTGCTGCCTCCTGTGTTTTTGATCTTAGCTGCTCTGACTGGTGTGAGACAGAATCTCAGGGTTGTTTTGATTTGCATTTCCCTAATGACTAAGGATGATGAACATCTCTTTAGGTGCTTCTCAGCCATTAGATATTCTTCAGGTGAGGACTCTTTGTTTAGCTCTGTACCCCATTTTTTAATAGGTTTACTTGCCTCTCTGGAGTTTAACTTCTTGAGTTCTTTGTATATATTGGATATTAGCCCTCTGTCGGATGTAGGGTTGGTAAAGATCATTTCCCAGTTAGTTGGTTGCCTCTTTGTCTTTTTGACAGTGTCTTTTGCCTTGAAAAAACTTTGTAATTTAATGAGGTCCCATTTGTCTATTCTTGATCTTAGAGCATAAGCTATTGGAGTTCTGTTCAGGAAATTCTCCCCTGTGCCCATATGTTCAAGGTTCTTCCCTAGTTTCCTTTCTATTAGTTTCAGTGTGTCTGGTTTTATGTGGAGGTCATTTTTCTTGGATACAATCAAAGAAGTTTTTTTTAGATATTGTACATTATTTCTCTAAGTTTCTGTTATTATTTTTTAATTTTTTTGAAAGTTGTTAACTCACATCATAGAAGCTTCTTTTTGCAGTCAGTGCAATTCACAGAGAAATCCCCCTTTGTGGATCAAGTTGTAAATACTAAATAACTGCAATGCTTAGACCTAAATAGGACAATCCCTGCTCTCCAGGCCCAGATATTGTATTAGTTAAGGTTCTCTAGAGTCACAGAACGTATGGGTAGTCTCTATATTGTTATGTATTATAGTCTCTCTATTGTTAGGGATGACTTACAGCTTATAGTCCAACTCCCCACAATGGTCAGTAGTAGCCTTGGATGGAAGTCCAAGGATCTAGCAGTTGCTCAGTCCCTTGAGGCAGCTGTGGATAGAAGTCCAAGGATCTAGCAGTTGCTCAGTCCCACAAGGCAAGCAGGCCAGGAAGAGTGAGAGTAAAACTTTCTTCTTCTAATGTCTTTATATAGGTCTCCAGCAGAGGGTGTGGCCCAGGTAAAAGGCATGTGCCACCATGCCTTTAATCCCAGATGACCTTGAACTCATAGATCTCCTTAAGTTAATCTTCTGGAATTCATAGTAACTATGCTTCAAGATCTCCATGCCAAGATCCAGGTCAGAAAATTGTATCTCTGAGCCTCCAGACTAGGATCATAGGTGAGTCTTCCAATTCTTGATTAGTTCATTCCAGATATAGTCAAGTTGACAACCAGGAATAGCCACTACAGATATCACTGCAGAAAAGGGGCTGAAGAGAGTGTAAAAACCAGGGGTAGCAGATGAAACAGGTTTGTTTGTTTGTTTGTTTGTTTGTTTAGGTATATATATATATATATTTATTTATTTGCTTTATTTATTTTAATAGATACAGCAGGAAAGTTGCACATATAAATTCACAGTAGTTGAGAAAGTTTGTAAAAACCTATGCTACTCAAGCTAGACCAAATTTCAGAATACAGAAGATAGGTGACACAAAGTCCTATCCCTACCTAAGAAGATAAGAACAACTGACAGCTGCTGAAAGGTTGAGGAGGACCAGATTCTTTAAAGATAGAAATTGACTCTGCTCCAGTGGAAGGGCATACATCCAGGAGTATGGGCAACACCAATTCTAGTTGATGAAAGAACAAAGGGTACACAGAGTTGGGTGGGAAGAAAAGGGGGTGAATTTGAGAAGATCATGGAACAGAGATGAATATGATTAAAATACATTATATAAAAATTTCAATGAAATAATAATGTTAAAAGGTTGGTAATAACAGAATTCTTATACTCCCTTGTATTTTTTTTTTCAGAAACAATGGTAACTCAATCTCTGGATGCAACAACTAGAATCCTAATCTTGTAAGCCATATTAAATCTAAATCCTCTAATGGCAAATTGCCTTCTAAACCAGGAGACACTAGTAGCTACATTTTTTCCTCCTGTTGTCCTGTCCCAAATCCCCTATCTCTCTCCTGCTTCCTTCCTTCCTATGTCATATCCAGAAGTCCCGCCTACTTGCCCAGTGATTGGTTACTTTATTCATTAGGAGAAGGTTCACAAAAAAGTCACCTGAGTACCTGACTCATTCCTGGTTCCAGACAACCCTTCCTGGGCAAACAGAATTAACATCAAAATACAACCAGCACCAGAGACATCCACAACACTTCCCCCTTTCTGCTCATTTAAAAGACTTTTATCTCAGATACAAATTTAGCACAACTATTACCATTTTGCAATTTATAAAGTACAAGATAGACCTAACACCCTGTCCATTATTTTTTATCAGTTGAATAGAACACTCTGTCATCTATCCTAACTTAAAAGACTTATAATTTTACACTTGACTTATGTCCTGGCTTTAGATTGTATACCATCTGAAAACTATCCTCTCAAATCTGTTCTTTCAATGTAAATAGCTTGGGATGGTTATGAGAATATAAGTAGTCTTTCAACACCATCAGAAATCCAAACATGACCAACATTATCTGAAAATATTGAAAGCCTGTCATAGCATCCAGAACTGAGACAAATTTTAGAGACAGTTGCCTACCTCTACAGCCCCAGTAAGTCAGGAAGCTGGAGCATCAGCCTTAAGTCTTCTGGCCCAAGATATTCTGAGAGACCTTGAAAAACAGGAATTATTAAGGACTAATTTACTCTGTCTTGATAGAACTAAGCTATCCTAACTTGTAACATGTCCTCTCAAGGATGGTACAGGTCTGCAGGAGAGAGAGAGAATTTCTGATAAGTGGCCACCAAGCTACATCACCTGGAGGTATAGACGCTCAGCTGCTTCTTTGAATAAATATCATTAAATGCCACATTCTGTGGATTTCTGATATTTTGAAAACCAACTATCTATGCAAAGTAATCGGGACTGTTGTCAGTTAATTATCCTCAGCTATTTCTAATTAAAATATCTGAAATCCCATTTGTCAATTCTTGATTTTAGAGCATAAGCTATTGGAGTTCTATTCAGGAAATTCTCCCCTGTGCCCATATGTTCAAGGTTCTTCCCTAGTTTCCTTTCTATTAGTTTAGGTGTGTCTGGTTTTATGTGGAGGTCCTTGATCCACTTGGAATTGTGCTTAGTGCAAGGAGATAAGAATGGGTCTATTTGCATTCTTCTGCATGTTGACCTCCAGTTGAAACAGTACTATTTGTTGAAAAGGCTATCTTTTATCCACTGGATGGTTTTAGCTCCTTTGTTAAAGATCAAGTGACCATAGGAGTATGGATTCATTTCAGGGTCTTCAGTTCTGTTCCATTGATCTACATGCCTGTCACTGTACCAATGTCATGCAGTTTTTAACACTATTGCTCTGTAGTACAGCTTGAGGTCCTGGATATTGATTCCCCCAGAGATTCTTTTACTCTTTAGAATAGTTTTAGCTATCCTGGGTTTTCTGTTATTCCAGATGAATTTTTGAATTGCTCTTTCTAACTCTATGAAGAATTGAGTTGGGATTTTGATGGAAATTGCATTGAATCTGTATATTGCTTTTGGCAAGATGGTCATTTTTACTATATTAATCCTGCCAATCCCTGAGCATGGCAGATTTTTCCATCTTCTGAGGTCTTCTTCAATTTCTTTCTTCAGAGACTTGAGGTTCTTGTCCTACAGATCTTTCACTTGTTTGGTTAGAGTCACACCAAGATACTTTATATTGTTTGTGGCTATCGTGAAAGGTATCATTTCTCTTACTTCTTTCTCAGCCTGCTTATCCTTTGAGTATAGGAAGGCTACTGACTTGCTTGAGTTGAAAAAAAGTTTCTGCAAGGCAAAAGACACTGTCAAAAAGACAAAGCAGCAACCAACTAACTGGGAAATGACCTTTACCAATGCTACAATCGACAGAGGGCTAATATCCAATATATATAAAGAACTCAAGAAGTTAAACTCCAGGGAGCCAAGTAACCCTATTAAAAATGGGGTACAGAGCTAAACAAAGAGTTCTCACCTGAAGAATATCTAATGGCTGAGAAGCACCTAAAGAGATGTTCATCATCCTTCATCATTCGGGAAATGCAAATCAAAACAATCCTGAGATTCTGTCTCACACCAGTCAGAATGGCTAAGATCAAAAACACAGGAGATAGCAGTTGTTGGTGAGGATGTGGAGAAAGAGGAACACTCCTCCACTGCTGGTGGGATTGCATGCTGGTACAACCACTCTGGAAATCAGTCTGGCAGTTCCTCAGAAAACTGGGCATGACACTCCCGGAGGATCCGGCTATACCACTCCTGGGCATATACCCAGAGGCTTCCCCTGCATGCAATAAGGACACATGCTCCACTATGTTCATAGCAGCCTTATTTATAATAGCCAGAAGCTGGAAAGAACCCAGATGTCCCTCATTGGAGGAATGGATTCAGAAAATGTGGTATATTTACACAATGGAATACTACTCTGCAATTAAAAACAATGAATTCACGAAATTCCTAGGCAAATGGTCAGAACTGGAAAATATCATCCTTAGTGAGGTAACCCAATCACAAAAGAACACACCTGGTATGCAGTCACTGATAAGGGGATATTAACCCAGAATCTCGGAATACCCTAGACACAATTCGCGTATCAATAGATTTCCAAGAAGATGGAAGGAGAGACCCCTGGTCTTGGAAAGACTGGATGTAGGGGAACACCAGGACAGAGAAGCGAGAGGGGGTTGAATGGGGAAAAGAGGGAGGGAAGGGGGCTTATGGGACTTTCGGGGAGGGAGGAAACGGGAAAGGGGAAATGATTTGGTATGTAAATAAAAAAAAACTTAGAAAATAAAAATAAAAAAAAGAAAAAAATATCTGAAATCACCCTAAAAGTAAACTCAGTGCCATGCATTTGCTATTTGGCCCTTAACTTACGGGCTTAATCATCTCAGATCTCTTTATAATGGCATTTATTGAAGGACTGGGTCCAAGCCTTGTACTTTTTTTTTTTTTTTTTTAGAAATACCAGGGTTATGTGTATTTAAATCATGGCTTTTACACACATCGCCCAAGATGCATTTACTAAAGTCTGTGGTTTACTTCATAAGAAACTGTGAACACTTCCATTGTTGAGCTGATCTTCACAAAGTTCTCTGGGGAACTTCTTTGAGGCTAACATATTGACATGATTTTGGCACTCAGAACAAGAGTACTTTATTAGACAATTGAAACTACTGTACAGTCAAACCAGTAATGATAATCACATCCTAAAAACAGTGGTTAGATGCCACGAAGTAGGTGGCAATGCCTTAACCTTATGTGTGTTGTTAGGCCCAAGGGCCTCTTCCATCCTTGTCAAGGGGAGTGCTAACCTTCTCTCCTTTCATACAACACAGCCTTGTACTTTTAAATTTTTTTTATCAATAGAAGTAATTTATACCAGTGAAAACCTTGATTTAGCATCAAAATAAATTCTCTACCAAAATAACAAATTATGACTTCAACTTAGTAACAATTATAAAGATTTCTCCCAAATGAGATTATGGGTATATAATCAGTTCTAATTTCCTCCCTGTTCCAATTATGACCATTTCTAAATTCCCTAGGAAGTCAACCTTAGAACAATCACCTCCAGCTTCAAAGCCCAGGAAACTGAGATGATGAATCTCCATAACTTCTTGGCATAATGGGCACTGAGATATTTTTGAAGGTGGGGAAGGGTAGGTAAAATGGAGGAGTTTGTTGACCTTAAGAAGGCCACACAAATGATTGTTTTAGTCTCTGATGTCTGTGTCCTGACTGGATGTGGCTGAAAGTTCAAGAGATCAGGAGTTCAAAGCAGGTCAGTTCAGCATGTCTGATGATGAGGCCCAGCAAGGCTATATATTGTGTAATATACAAATCTCAAAACAAAATTTTAGTATCATCAAGATAACATTTTTTTGCTTGGTTCTCTGGAATCTAGTTTGTCAGGGGCTCTCACTTCATCATATCTGATCCTTATTACTCTGGAAAGTGTATAGACACTAATCACATTTTCTAAAAGCAAAAAAAAAAAAAGACAAAAATCTTTCTCCCAAATCACCATATTCTTGATCCAGCATCCAGAATAAAGCTTTATTTTGACCTCTCTCCCAGAGGAGTAATATAACCACAAATCTCAAAATTGCACCCATTTTTGAAATGTAAAACAATCCAAAATGAATGAAGTAAACTAAAATACTGTATGTACCTATTCTTAGGCTTTTTCTATTTTGCCATGCAGAATTCCTGTGGAGCCCACATTAGAGAATATGAGTTAGCTATCTTGCAGACCTTATAATACAATCTTTAAAACAATTAATTCAGACTTTTATCTATACCTGCTTATAAGCAGGCATCAGTCAAACCAGGATTCGAACCCGAAATTCCCATGAAGCCCACGTTAGACAGAATTTGAATATCCTGTAAGACTTAATAGAGCAATATATCTTTATACCATCTTTAAAGCAATTAATTCAAACTTTCACTAATATCTACATATGGAAAGCAGGTAGTTTTTACTTGTTAAGCTCTCTGCCTAGAGTAGCCATCCTGTTATAACATCTATCTGTTGAGCTCTCTACCTGGAGCCACAGACATTTATTAATTAATACCTGTTTATAGCAGGTAATTATCTCTGCCCTCTCTGGAGTCAGTGACTAATTTTTCCTATACTAGCTCTGAACCACGGGTGAAATTCTCCACGTGATTTAGACAAAGTCAGTATATAATTCTATCCTAAAAGTAAATAATATCAATATTATAAATTCACAGTTAAATCAATATCTGCCCCTAGATGTAGGCAGCTTCCATTCTCCTGCTCTCTAACTCAGAGCAGCCACCTTGTCTCTTTTCACATCAGGGGACCTCAGAGTCCTCTTTCTTTGTTTCAAGTTTCCTGTTCTTGAGTCCATGTGACTTGTCCCAGTGCCACCCTTCTCTCGCTTAGAAAATAAAACTCTAACTTTCAGGCTGATGATCTTAAATTTCCAGTGGACTATTGCCCAACATGTTCTTTTGCCATCTGCTGCAGAAAATATTAAAAAGAATCCATGCTATTCCTTCAAACCCATGGCTAGCCTGTTCTCATCTCATGAACACCTCTCTGACTCAGAGCTCTGAAATTTCTTGACTCAGCTTGCTAAGTTCCTACTGGTGAGTCACTACCATGCCAGATCCATCTTCAAAACTCCACAGTCTTTTGTAGTGAACATCTGGCAAACCCATGTTTTGCTGCTGTACCTTTCTCTCTGGAACCCAGTCGACTACCTGAGTGAAGGAAAACACCACACAAACTTAGTAACTCAATTACTGGGTGCAACAACTAGAATCCTAATCTTGTAAGTGTCATAGTACATATAAATCCTCTGGTGGCAAATCCTGGCTACATCTTGTCCTTTCACTCTCTCCATCCAAAAACCCTTGTATCTTTTATTCCTCAATATTTTCCCAGTTGTTCTAGTTTCTTTTTTTTTTTTTCTAAAAATCAAAAGTTTGGCTTATATTAGAAATGTCAATAAAGACATTTCAGAACTGTAAATGTGATTTTAAGGCCTGAGACTAAATGATTTGTTCCTTAGACCTTAATGCAAGTGTGAGGTGTATATTCTTATATTGTAAAAAGGCTTAGAAATAGAGACTAGTCCAGTAGCATGGGAACTCATGGTTTGCCATCAGATGAATTTGCCCTTACTTGTGGTCTACACAATTTATGTAATTGTTCAGAGCAATATGATCATCTAGTCCTCTAGGCTGTCTTAAGTACTAAGCAATGTTATACTCCAGAACACATTGGCATACCTTAAAATATCTGTACCTTTGCATATGAATATGTATTGTCCTAGTACAGATGCCTGATGAGCTCCTGAAGAAACTCCACTAACACACCCTAAGAGTAGGTCATAGTCACAGTCAGGATGCTGCATGCCAGTGTCATCGCTTTAACCAGGGCTCCTTGCCACCGAATGCCCCCTTCCAAATTTCAACCCAAGCATAGACATTTCAAAGATTGTAATGTGTGGGGTGACTAGGACTTTGAGATGCTCCCATTTTGGCAACTGTGCTTCCCTTCCAAGGAATGATCTTGTCAGAGGAAAGAGATGTCAAAAATTGGAGGGAGTCTGCAGGGTTGGGCTAGAGATGTTGATTCATATTTTTACATATTTTACATACTCACACTGCAGTAATTTTGTTTCCATCAATTTATTTTGTGGGTGTGAACACAAAGGTAGGATCTATTAGGAAATTATCAGTCAAAACTGATATGGATATTGATAAAAAATGTAATCTTTTGCAGATTGAAAAACATCCCAGACTGCATTAGTTGCCCTTTCTTGGTTCCACTAACATTTTCTTTTAATTTCCTGTGGTGCTATGGATTGAACCGAGGATCTAATGCATACTAAGCAAATGGGCTACCTTTGAGCTATATCCCACTCTGATATTGTGAATTAGCTCCATTTCTCCAAGTAGATCAACTATAGAGTTTTGTTTTTTCTGTTCCATTATGATTTCCTTTATTAAAGGAAAAATTGCACTTGGAAGAAAACCAAAATTAATTTATATGCCTGTTTATTTTAGGCATATAAAAATAAAAAAATATTTACAAGTATAAAAACATTAAAACAAATTTTAGAAATAAAGAAAAGAATACTTTAATAAGGATCTCTTTAGGAACACTGCAGGAGAAAGGCTCATGGTGACAAAGACTAGCACTTAAATTAACAGACAGATTCCTTAAGCTGATAAGAGTACAATTCAAATTTAATAAAATGTGTCTCAGATGCCTGGAAACGGTATCTGCTTTTAAGATTCCAGTAAAATTATTTGTCCTTCTCTTACTATAACATCAACTCAATAATACATTTAAGAAAAACAAAACCAACAATAACAACAACAAAAAAAGAATTGGGGGGAGGGGGAAAAAGAGAGAAACTATAAACAATTCTACTTTATCTTTATCCTTTTCTTTATATATCTAGCTTTCTCCTTTTTATAAAATATCTAAATCATTGCATGAATAATGTTTGTTTTAACTTTAAGGTATAATTATTTTTACAAGGCATATTTCCCCTCTATTCACCAATGGGGATAGAACCTCTGATACTACATAAAATTGAAAATAGACATGAAACTACTTTTACTTTCATCAGTTAAAACATATCATTTTAAACAGTAGCCTTAAAGATCACTTAAAATTGTTTTAATTAAAGGCCACAGTCTTTGTAAATTCTTTTTGTTTGTTTTTATTCCAAGGGTCATTTTACAAGTGACTTTTATGAGCTTGCCAACCCAACAGTCTTTAGTGTTATGATAATCACATGCCATTTTTGAAATACTCAAACTCACAGATTTCCCATTAGTGTACACTAAATGGTCCCATTTTTACAAGGAAATTTTAGCCAACACAGGATTTGAGGTTTTCCCTGTTGTTAAATGTCTTAGAAACTTAATGAAATTCACTGTACCAATTGTAAGCAGAACCTTTCTGATCATACTCACTGGAAAATTTAGTTTCTTTTTTTGCAAGGAGTTTGATTGCTTTAGAAACAAATTAATGTGGTTCTACACATAAGAAAATTTTTGTTGAAGTTTATAGTGATAACATACTGTTTTCAAAGACTCTTTGCATTGTTCTACTGTGGAACAAAATGGTCCTTTATCTTCTTCTAGAGTCTTCTTTCAAATTCTACTCACTTTAGAAAAAGTTATTAACTCCTTGTCCTTGATCTTTGTCAAAATATTAGGCAAGAGATGTCCGAATATCCTCAAGAGAGCTCAGTAAGAATATCTTTTTGTTCCATGCTCCTTTTCTTGCCAGTTTTATTCTGTAGTCTGCCCTTACCACTGGTTGTGGCTTTCTGCAGCACTTATGCATACACTTTAGAGTTTCTCTTAGCATGCCTCTTAGTGTGTAGCAAACCACTCTTTCCAAATGAAGAATGGGTAGCAGGTTTCTACTGGGATACAGGTCTGGGTTATGGTAGCAGCAGAGTGACTGGTGACTGTCTGAATTTCCCCTCAGGCTTATTTTGATGTGAACAGTCAACATCTTCATGTACTCTACTGATGTGTTCTCAAGTTCTTCAATTTCCACTGAACTATTGGGTGTTTGACACATCGATTTTCCTTGTTGTCAAGTCCCAAAGTTGGTGTCTCAATGAAAGACAAGCTTTCATAATTTCTATCTCAATCTTTCATAGGACATCCAAAACACTCAGGGGGGGAAGGAAGCTTGTCTTCCACAATTGTTCTGCTTACCACTTTAAATTCAGAAAGATCATGATTGCAGTTAGACTACACTTCATTTTAACAAAAGGAAGAGGGATTTCTCTTTTACAACTGCTGGTAGGGAGAGTCTGTGCACTATCAGCCATAGGTTTAGATCCCAGCAGGTGTGCATGCTCATCCATCAGGCATGGGTTCCAACACAAGTGAAGCAACTGCAACCACTGGAGAGATCTCCATTATGAATTTCTATTATCTGAAGTAATTTTATTAGGGCACTTCAGTGTCAGATGCATAGCTTCTATTTTTAAAACCTCTGTTTCATCGTATAGGATCAAGAAAATTAGTGTTAGGTCCATGAGACTATGTACGTTTAAAGAGTCTAAACAAGTCTAAAAGGACCTAAAAGGTGCTCTTTGTTGGAGCTCAGAGATTCTGAGAGATATGTGGCAAGTGATTATAGGTGTGCTAGTTTTCATACATACTGGGTGTTGAGTAGCTGATACTCACAGAGAGTTGAGAGCATTAACAAGTTATAACATCAATTGATGGAAGCCCCAAATCAACTAAATCTTCCAATAAGAAACAAGAATGAAGATGATCTAAGTATAAATAAGAGCCAAGTAGAAATAAACTTGGAACATTTCTTGTGTGGCTTCCTGGTACAACTACACTGAAGCTGAGCAGAAGTGGATGGGACAATGAAAGTAGACTTTTTGAAGGGAAAGGCAATTTTCAGGATGTAAAGCCTGTGGGAATTGTAAAATTTTTCGTTTTTTATTTTTTTGATTTGGATGTCAAATGTACTTATGTGCTTTAACTGCTGGCCTCCTCCACTGCTACTGTTTTAGGAAGTGTATTAAAATATTTGGTATAGGAAATTTAAAGATTGAAAAATGTTCAGACTTTATTATGTTACTGTTCATTGTCTTATCCAAGTCTATAGTGGGAATCTGTAGCTGAAAGCAGAGCAAAACACATGCAACAGCCTCAGTTTCTCAATTAAAAGTGTAAAAAATTTTAATCCTAATCTGGGGTTTCTACCTCACCTTTAACCACTTAGTCACCAGATAAAAGAAATATACAACCTCTATATTTACAATAAGCCTTAAACAGGGCAAGAGCTAGTCAGATATGCCATTAGAATCCACTTTCCTCTCGATAACCCCAAATTCTTACTTACTGTGTTGGATCTGGGTTGTCCTTAACTCCAAATGGCCAACCCTCAGGGCCATGTTTTCATGACTCACCTAACCTACAATGGAATGGCTTCTCTCTCCTCCTTCACCTTTTCTCCCAGATACCTCCCTGAGGTTCTCCTCCGACCCCTAAGCTCAGAAACCCTAAACCCAGCCTATGTCTCTTCTGCTAAGCTATTGGCTGTTGGCACCTTTATTCACCAGAGATAACTTGGAATAGGGTCACATAGTGTCATTTGGGTTTACTTGTCTCTGGGGTAACCAGGTCTTAGGAAGCCAGTATTAGCATTAGAATACAAGCAGCATTAAGACAACCCACTAAAAAAAGAGCTGAAATATGCTTAAAATTACAGATGAAAACAAGCATAAGTTAGAGCTGTTTCTAAAAATTCAAGGAAATCCCTTCCTAAATTAGCACATAGTGATAAAATAATCAAAATTAATCCAGAGGTTTTACTATAAATGACTGGTGTTGGCTCAAAACACTCAAGACCAATTTCTCAGCACAAGGAGATTTTTTTTTTTTTTTGCATGAGAGGAACAAAGGGAAGGGAATAAGAGGCAAAGACAGCACAGAGGACTGCTCACTTGTTATCCCAACCTCTTCCTTTCTTCTATCACTCTCTTTGTCTCTCTGTCCCCACCTGTTCTCCACTGGCTTCTCTTCCTTAATTCCTCTCTTTCTTTCTTTATGGTATGCTCCTTCTTACCCACTCTTCTTGCCTCTACCCCTTTCCAGGCTTCTGCTGCATTCCCCTTAATAAATCTTCACACACACAAATAGGTATGTAATACACACAAACACACACACACAAATACATACGTAATACACACACACACAAATACATACGTAATACACACACAAACACACACACACACACACACACACACAGAGAGAGAGAGAGAGAGAGAGAGAGAGAGAGAGAGAGAGAGAGAGAGAGAGAGAGAGAGAGAGAGGTACAAGAGCAAGGAAGAAGGGGTATTTGTCCCAGGGGAAAAAGGACCGCCTTTGGATAGCCAATAGGCAGACCTGGTCCATTGGAAAATGATGGTTTATAGTTAAAGAGGGAGATCCCATGTTAGGGTGAAATATTTTATTTTGATTAGGATGTTAATGAGTAAACAAGGGAGTGGTTTTGATTTCTGGCCTACAATACTTTATAGCTAGACCTTGGAAGTCAGTCTTAGGAAGTCAAAGTGGCCAAATAAAGGAGCAGAACTTGGTGATTACATTTAGGAATGTAATCTAAGAGGGTTTATTTATTTATTTATTTATTTTTATTTAGCTACTTTTTATCAAGGCAGAGTGAATTGGAAAGAATTGCCAGGCCTGACAGAGACATATTTGCTATGCTTTAGTTGGTTAGAATACCTTCATTTACCTTTTTTAAATTCAGAGGCAGGTAGAGTCACTGCTGGGTAGGAACTCAAAAGAGGAAAACCATTATGGTGACAGAGATTGTGATATATCATATATAACACAAAGAAAGAAGCCCAGTGAACAGCATGGCATTAAGAATGACCAAATCCTCCTGAAGGGAGTCTGAGTGAAGAGTATTGAGATGGAAGGGCCTTCTGGGGATAAACTCCCAGACTCACTGAAGATATCCCATTTGCTCAGACTGACAATATCCCATCTCACATTGAAGATGTCTTATTGGCTTTTACCCAGGATGTTCTATCAGCGCATACTGGCAGGATCCTATTGGCTTACACTCATGATGTACCTTTGGCTCATACTCAAGATGTCCTATTAGCTGACACTAAGAATTTCATCGTGGTTCACAATGAGGATTTTTTTTTTCCTGACTTACATTGAGAATGTCTTATTGGCTTATATTGACTGTGTTTTTCTGGATCTTGTTGAGGATGCTCCCTTATGACTGGGGCAGCAGTTAAAAATGTGGAGGACCAAGTTTACTATCTAAGATTTCATTTGAGGAACACCATCTATTCTCAGTTAAAAGAAAATGCAAAGAAAATAAAAGTGGCCACAATAACCTACCTTGTCACCTATCAGTCTCGTGGCATATCATATGTTGTGATAATTTTTTAAAAGAGAAAGGAGGGTACCTTGGAGTGATAACTATGCAGTAAAAATAGTGAGAACCTATCTATTGAAAGTGTCCATACAAAACTAACTTGATATGTGATTTGTTCTGGTCCTGCAGGGTATATGGTTACTCACAGGATGCTTTAAGTTGAATTTCATATTACATGATCATTCTAGAAAGGGAACTTCCAGCAAGATATCAAAGATGCCAATTTCTACAAAATTAAAAGGCAGAGAATGGAGAGTACATGTGTTTGTCAAGTGTCAAGTAGAGATAATTAGGTTGTTATCAGAGGTGACAGTCTTCTGTGATAGACTTCCTAGGGAAATGACACACATTGGTCTATTCATATCAGATAGGAAGCTAATAACAGGTCAAGTTATAGACACTACTAAAATCCAACTTTATGAACCAGTGAGGTTTATTTGGGTTACTTGCAGAAATATGAGTGATGAGTTACATGCAGGAGCAAAAATGATTCAAATACATCTATGTCCCCAAAGTTCACCCAGTATGAGTGACAACTCATGAAAATTGGAAACCTGGAACACACTGCACAACCTGAAGGAAGATAAACAGGTTGAAGAGTATCTTTCTAAGTTGTTCAGCTGTTTTAACCTTCTATTGCTGTTTCTTTGTTGCAAGGTTTGCCAGCTAGTGATTTACAGTAGCTTTTTTCTTTACTCTTGGATGGGAGGGGCCTAATGCATCTGGTCATGTTCATGAATTTCCTGAGCTGTTTTGATTTATTTACCTTCTGTCATAAGAAGAGTCCATGGAAAATGGAATGTTTCATCTTGGAGAAAATTGCTATACAACATACAGGCAGAGACTGGCAATAAGGTCCAGAAGCAGCAGAGTGAATTCAAACTCAATTGTAGTCCACATTTTGCTCCTATATCATTCATGGTCCTCATGTTGATGGTAAAGAAAAAGACTATAGAATATAAGTATGCAAAACACATACTCTGAATGAATTATAATGCCATTTGTCACAAATATCCAACAACATTAGGAAATAAAGAAAAAAGATCAAATAAAATCTTACTCATACAAACTGCATAAAAAACACGAAATTAAAATACAGAATTTGAAACTGTAATGAATGAAAAGTGAATCCTAACCATAAAAAAATTTCAAGCTCTAGCTAACGCAGTACTCAGGGGGAAATACATGCTAAATTAATAATCAACACAGATTGCTTAAGAAATCTAAGTACAAACTGAACTGAATTCAATGAAAGGAAGCAAATGCTGAGTACCAGAGTAAACAGTAAGGGTGTGAGGGACAGCAAGTTGATATATTTCAGGTAATACCATAACCAGTCTGAAATCACATATTACTAAAGGGATTCATTATTGCCTCATTTCTTATATTGTGCTTAGATTTTTTTCTGTTGCTCTTTCTCACTTTACTTTTGTATTTATTTTTGGGAATTTCAGTTTAACTAGTATTTCTCTTGACCATATGGAATATAGCAATTATTTTCATGTGTTAGCTGAATTAAATAATGGGATTTCCAAGTAGTCTGTGAGACTACTTCTTGAAGAGATGAACACTGTAGGTGTAAGTTTGGATAAAGAAGAGTCCACCCAATGTGGGTGATTGTTGTGGTATGAATAGGAATGGCCTACATAGACTCATATATTTGAATGCTTGGTCACCAAGGAATAGAACTATTTGCCAGGATTAGGAGTTGTGTCCTTGTTGAAGTAGATGTGCCCATGTTAGAAAAAAATATGTCACTGGTATTTGTTTGAGGCTTCTAAAGTCCATGTCAGGGCTAATCTCTCTGACTGTAGAACACAACATATCTCTCAGCTACTGTTCTATAGCCATAAGTGTTGTTATGATCCCACAATGTTCCTTCCATGATGATAATGGCCTAACAATCTGAAACCACAAACAAATTTACAATTAAATCATTTTAATAAGAATTGTCTTTGTCATGTTCTCTCTTCATAGCAATAGAATAGTGACTAAGACAATAGGTATCATTGAACTTGTTGGGAACCTAAATCTAGAAAGAGCATGTAGAGAAAACAGATTCCTGATATCTTTACCTTGTGTAAGGACTTTTGGTTCTCAGTGATTCAGAGTTCCCTGTGACCTGCATGCCTAGCTTTTAAGCCTTTTAGGCATTCAGATTACCTCTTTGGATTTACCTTAAAAATGGCATAATGTAAAACTTTTCAGTCTTCATAAATACCATAGCTAATACAGTAAGTTTATTAAGGTAAATAATTATGAAATATTATATATCCAATTGTTTTTTATTCTGGAGAAACATTACATGCTAAGAATACCAAAGAAATTAGAAATTAAAATAAGCTAGTTTTCTCAGTCTCTAACACTCAGAGGCACTCTCTTCCTTGGAATCATGCTACCCACAAAGGCCTGGGTATCAGATAAGCTATCTTATTTCTCCTTACTGTTCTTCATTTCCAATACTCCAGTCTTATGCACTACCCTTTAGTAAACCACATACAGGCACCTGTCTTCACCATCTTCCTCCATTTCCTTGGGAATCCATAAATCTACTTGAGACACCTAAAGGGCCAAGCTTACCATTATAGACTCCATTTTGTTTTCAAACTTCATTCCATGTTTAACTTGCCCTTTGAATGAATTCACCTTCTGGAAAAACTTCAACTTCTTCTGGGAGCCATGTTGCCCTGGTAAAAATCACAATTCTCCTGAGCATAGCCACTACCCCCTAACAACAACCAGTCAGTTCCTAAGGGGAAAATACTTAGTGTCTAAAGTAGGTTGATTAAGCTAACAACCATTGTTCATATCAAGCTGAAATCATTGACAGTTCATGGATGTGTGCCAAACAAATGTCATCCAATCATGTAATTGCCAAGTTAGAAAGTCCCTCACCATGCTACAACAACCATGGTAGATAGATAAGGTTTTTACCAGCTCAGGACTTTCCATACCTTCCGCTGTGCTGGAGAGGTTGAAGTGTCTGAACTTGAGCTTGAATAAAGACTCTTGCTTTTACATATAGTTGGACTCCTGGTGGTCTCTGTTGGTCTGTGGGGACCTGGCAATCTGGGTGTGAAAACACCCAAAGTTCTTTTGTCCTGTAGACTATATCCAACCCTTTAGCCTTCCCTCTCCTTCTTGTAAGCTCCTAATACTTAGACATATATTCTACTCAGGAACCCCAGTGGCTACTCTTGGCATGGAGTCAGAAGCACTCCCCACCAAACAAGCCAGGCCATCACACTTTCCCAAGATCCATAAAGGACAACAGACCAAGGAATAGAACACCTATCCAAAAAAGACAAAAGTATGTACTAACATCTAACAGTTATCATCACGCCAAACCCAGATACCTAGATGCCACCACAAAAACACAATCAATATCAGCCAGGATATCATGTCTTCTCTTGAACCCAGCAACCCTACTACAGTATGCCTCACATCTGAAGCAAAAAATGACTTCAGAATAGTTATTATAAATATATTCAAGGACTTTTAAAAGAACATGAAAAAATTCAATAATGAAATCTAACAACACAAACCAACAGTCAAACAAAATTAAGAAAACTCTTCAAGAAGGAAAATGGACATGCAATCACTAAAGAATGTCCAAACTGAGGGAAATCTGTATATGTAAAGGTCTGGAAGTCTAAAATTTTACTCTGATGTAAGCCTCACCAACATTATACAAGAGATGAAAGAGACCATCTCAGGCATCAAAGAGAACAAAGAAGATATGAATAAATAGAAAAAAAATCCAGGTACAAAACATCCAAGAAATTTAGGACTCAAGAAATAAATAATATCAGATCAGCAAATCAAAAGAAGGGAGTAAAACCCAAACCATCACAACAACAACAGAGAATGAACAAACACTGTCCACTGATAATTTTCAAAATGAATGTTCCCAATTCCCCAATAAAAAGACACAGACAAGCAGAATAAATTAAATATAGAATCCATTCTTCAGCAAACAAGAAACATACCTTAACATGAAGGGTAGACATCACCTAAAGGTAAGAGGATGGAAAAAGATATTCTACTGAAATAGGTTCATAAAACAAAATGGTAGTGGCCATTTTAATATCTGATAAATGAATCATTAAACCATAATTAATCAGAAGAGATAAGAGACAATATCAACTCATCAAAACAAAAATTCATTAAGGAGTCATGTAATTCTAAACATCTATGTACCAAACACAAGGGCAAACAAGTTCATAAAAGAAACACTAATATACCTATATCATACATTAACAATCATAGTTTGTGACTTCTATACCCTATTCTCACTGTAAGGAAGGTCATCTAGACAACAGTAAACAAAAAATGCTGGTGCTAACGGACTGTATAAACCAAATAAATCTAACAAATATTTACAAATCATATCAACTAAATACAAAAAATATGTACCTTCTTGACACTTCATGAAACTTTTTCCAAAACTGACCTTAGACTTGGATACAAAGCAAGTTTGAAAAGATAAAATAAAATGGAAATGACACCCTGCATTCTTTCTAACAACCATGGATTAAAACTGAATATCAATGACAACAAAAATAACATAAAGCTTACAAACTCATGGAAACTGAAATCACTGCTAAATAAAAACTGAGACAAGATACAAATTAATAAAGAAATTAAAGACATTTTCAAATTGAATAAAATTAAAATATAACATATTAATGGTGTCCCAGACTAATGGGACTCCATCAAGGCAGTTATAAGAGGCAAGTTCATAGTACTAAATGCCTACATTGTGAAAATTAAAAGAAGATATCTCCTGTGAGTAACTTAACAGCACACATGAAAAGTCTGAAACAAAAAGAAATTGCACAGAAAAAATAGTAGGTAGAAAAAAATATTCCAAAGCCATCAAGAAAAAAAAAAAACCCAAATAAACAAATAATCAAAGAAACAAAGAGTTATGTTTTTGAGAAAGTCAATAAGATTGACAAATGAACTAACAGGTGGAGAAAGAATATCCAAAGTAACAAAATTCAGATTAAAAACATGAATGTAGTAGAAACAGAGAGCAAGGAAATGCAGAGGATCATAAGGACTTTAAAACATGATCTTCACCAAATTGGAAAGCCTAAAAGAAAGGGATAATTTTATTGATTACTGCCTATTGAGGTTAAACCAAGATTAAACAAGCAACTCAAAGAGATCTATAATCCCTAGTGAAATATAAGGAGTAAATAAAAGTTTTACAACTATAAGAAGTCCATCACTAGATGGTTTTAGTTCAGAATTCTAACAGAAAATCAAGGGAGAATTAACTGCTTTTCTGCACCAATTATTCCAAAAAATAGAAATGGAAGGACCATTAGCTAATTCTTTTTATAGGTACATACTTTTATTATTATTTTTTAGATGCCTCTTTGTTCTCTAAGGAATGAAACAAGATTGTGGACTTGGATGTGAAGGAAAATGGAGAAGGTCTTGGAGGAAGGTGGCAGAGGGGAAACTGTAAAGAGAACACATTGTATGAAAAGAAGTATTTTCTTTTCATTTCTTTATTTTAAAGAATTATTTATTTTATGTATATGAGTGCAGCTCTCTTCAGACATACCAGAAGAGGGCAACAGACCCCATTACAGATGATTGTGAGCCACCATGTAGTTGCTGAGAATTGAACTCAGGACCTCTGAAAAAGTAGTCAGTGCTCTTAACCACTGAGTCATCTCTCCAGCCCGAAAAAAAAATGTATTTTCTACAAAAGTAAAATAGAAAAAAAAAGTCAAAATTCAAAAAATAAACAAACAAAACAAAAAGACTATTGTCATGGGCCTAATGAGTTGACTCATTCTCCATTTCTGCTAGATTTCTAGCATTTTCTTCTTTTTATTTGATATGAAGTAATGGTTTTTGTTTGTTTACTGTGGTGCCTGGTATTGAACTCAGAGCCTTGCATATGTTAGATGATGTTCTAGAACTATGAAGTATCCCAGTGTTTCCTCTTATTTCTCTCTGTTGCATTGCCAGTGTTTTTCTGCATGTGGTTCATTTTCCATTAGAGCCATGAACAGAATAACTGCAGCTATGTTTAAATCCATGGATCTGGTTCTCATGCCCAAGTATGCTTTCTGATGCTTGTTTTGTATTTTTAGGCTATTTTTTTATTTTTTATTTTTTCTTTCTCCCATTTATCTTGTAAGTGTACCTCAAAGCAAGATAACATGTATTAGACAACTGGAGTGTCAACTAGTAGGCCTTAACTTCAGGGTTTGTACTAAACAGACTGAACATTGAACTGTAGGTACGTGTGGCCTGTAGGTACGTGTGGCCTGTAGGTACGTGTGGCCTGTAGGTACGTGTGGCCTGTAGGTACGTGTGGCCTGGCATTAATCTCTAGCATCCTTGTTTTTTGCTTTCACTATTGACTTTAACCTTTCTATGGCCCTTTTCAGGCACAAATCCTGTGTCTTTCATCTGTTTCCACTGCAATCCACTATTATAACAGGTATACTGTTGGTGTTACACTGCATGTAGAAGGTTATTATATTATATTTAATTTAGGTTCAGTTTCTTAATGGGCCTCAGGCTTGGGAATTTGACCTTGACAAATATTTTTCCAGTGCTCAGATATTCTTTCCCCCATGTTCAATTCTCTTCCATAACTAGGACATTGTTAGTCAATTTTTGTAGAGGAATTGAACATTGGCTTTTATATTGTCTTTACCCCCTTGAGTTCCAAAGTCTGGAGCAGAATTTTATAGATAAGTGTTCCCTCCTCCTGCTTTTAATAAGGTTTTAGATTGCTGCTACATAAATTCCTCTTTCATGGTATATAGGCATGTCCTGTGGAGAATGCTCTGGGTATATTCTTTGACATTTATTTTTCATAAATGCTTTGTCCTTAAGCCCATGATACTTGAACACATTCTTTAAAATCAGTTGCATTTTTATTTTATATTTTTTCATGAAATATATTTTGATCATGTTTTTTCTTCCTCCAAATCCTCCCAGATCTTCCTCAACTTCATCTATCTATCTATCTATCTATCTATCTATCTATCTATCTATCTATCTATCTATCTATCTATCTATCTATCTATTATCTCTACCTCAAAAATAAAAGAAAAATTAAAATAAGGCAAAAATGCCAAGATAAATTGAAACAGAAATGAAGCTTTCCAGGAATTGCACACGAGCGGGTTTTCCATGGATGAAGAGCTGTGGAGTGAAACGATGGGGGTCAAGAGAAAAAGAACACACAGAGACATTAGTGCATGGCTGTACAAAATCTCTCTTTACTTGGGGGATAAGAGTGACAATATATGTGCTGTGGGCGTGACCCTCCCTCCCAGGGTTGCAAGTCTTTTTGGTGCTTCTCAGCAGGCCTTTGGCTCCACTGTTCCTCGAGGAAGTTGACCCCATAGGGTCTGTTGCTCTTCGGGAGGCTGAGGTGTGACAAAGGCTTGTTCCCTGAGCTCTGCCAGCTCTGCCAGGTTGGGGGGAGGTGTAGCTCGAATTCCTCAGCTCGGAATGCCACGGGGTGGGGGAAGAATGCAGGCAGCTGAATAATGGCTGTCAGGCTATACTGCACTTCGATATGACTCTCTACACAGAAAGTGCAAAAAACCAAAGCAAAAACCATTGAGTTTATTTGACTACTCCTGGTCATCATGCCTGCCCTAGAACATGGCTTACTGAGTGCCAGTAATTGGGGGAAAATTGATTTTCTCTTTTTCGGAATTATCAACCACAAACAGCTTCTTGGTTTGAGGTTGTAATCCATGTCAACTTTCCCTTCCAGCCCAGGATCCCATCTGTCTTGAAGCTGTGCAGGCATTATGCATGTTGTCATTGTCTCTGTGGGTTTATATTTGATTCACTCTTATTGTAGTAGAAGGACACTGTTTCTTTAAAGTCATCCAATATCACTGATTCTTGTAATTTTTCTGCCTCCATATAGATCCCTGAGCCTTAAAGGAAAGGATTTGATGAAGTAATTTCTTTCTGGACTGTGTACTCCAAAGTTTCTTCCTCCCTGCACATTGTCCAGATGTGGGTCTCTGTTTTAACTGCCATTTGGTGCATGAAGACGTTTCTCTGACACAGGTTTAGTGATACACTGTGCCTCTATCAATTGTGTGATTTTTAAAGATAGGTATATCTTTTAAAGGATGTCCTGCTTCCTTTTCCTTTGGATTGCCTTGTAAATTTTCCAGGGTCAAGCTTATATCTGTGCAAGAATGCCCTTGGGCTGCAAATACCAGTGAGAGTTCATACAGGGTCCCAGTGCAATCTATAGTAATTTCTCACAGCTATACTTAAATTTTGTGTTAATCAGATGCTTAAGGTAAATGGATTCAGTGGAATTTATATATGAAGGTACTTGACAGCACATAAGTGTTCATTTATTATACAACACCTTCTATACATAATGGAGGCTGGAAAGTTCAGTTTGGAGTTTGCCAGCCTGAGGCCCAGGGTAGTGGTAAAGCAGATGAAATTGATGGCTTAAAGAGACTTCTGTCAACCCTGGAATCTTTGTTTTGCTTTTTCTTTGTTTTTTTTTTGTTTGTTTATTTGTTTGGTTGTTATTGGTTTTTGCCTCCATTTTGCCCATTGACATTGTTGTGTTTTATAAAAAGATAAAGAGACAAGGAATATGATTGGTGGATGTGCAGTCAGATGTGGGTGAAGGGAGCTCCACTGTGGGCCCATGCTGAGGCATCTCTTCCCCCTGAGAGACTAGCCATAAGATGGTATAGTATAGAACAGAGGTAATTCATGGCACGGGGAGGGGAGAGAGGAGAGGGGGTAGGGGGGCAGGGACAGATGGATATTGGAAAACAGCAGCAATCTCTCAGTAAACAGTGTCTCAGGCAGGGCCCAGAAGTGCAAGGGGGATGGGTGAGACCTGCTTTTCCCATTGAAAGTGGGGAGCCAAGCAAGTAGCTACAAGCTGCAGGGCAAGAGAATGAAGCGGGGGTGGGGGGGGTGGAAGAGGGTAAAGCCTACTAGTGAAATAGTTGTTTTAAAAGTGCCAGTTAAGTGGCCACATAGAGATAATGCTTGCTGGGTAATGTGAATTAGACCTAGAAATGCCTGGTAAGAAGGGACAAGGTGGTGAAGACCATTAAAAATATTCCTATTGGCATCCTGAGAACAAGATTTAGTAACTAATAAACAAAAGACCAAATACACCAGTCAGGTCTAGACAGACTGGGTCATCACGAAGACACTAATGGCTAAATGTGAGTCTCAGACTCAAGGGAGAAATCAGTCTGCCTAAGCTTAGGTCTTCTCTAAGTTAGCAAGAGAAAATCACTTGTGCGTGGGTGTGTGTGTATATGTGTGTGTGTGTGTGTGACATTCAAGCATTAGAGGTCCTAGAACAAGGGTCAGTGAAAAGACCAATCATAAAGACTGAATATCTATGCCTTAAGGGCAGCACAGGAGTGGCTCCAAGCTCAAGAATGCTCCCCTGGGATGAGGGGGACATTTGCTGACCAGTGTGGGAGGGAGCTTACCAGTTCTCTGAAGTTTGGGTTAGTAAGGGATTACGCTCCATGTGGCAGCAAGGGATGTGAACTTTGAGTTTCTAACTGTTAGACAGAAACTCCACAAAATGCCAACAGACATTACATATATTATTCTGTTTTATCCAGTCTAAGTGTCCATTTATAAAATTCTTAAAAGTTGATACAAAACTAACCAAGAGACTTTTGCAGCAGGGAACCAGGCAGCTCCACAGCTTTCTGGGCTTAGCCCACCAGAAGAGAATGATCTCCCAGCCTCAATTTAACTTCCGAATGCAGAGGTAAGATCTCCACCTTCTCTCTGGAGGGGTATTGCTAGGAGCACACAGAACATACAATCAGTGGAGCAGCTGGGACCGGAGTCTTCCCTTCCCCGCCCTCTGCAGCAAGGAACCAGATGGCTCCAAAGATTTCGGTGCTTAGCCCACCAGGAGAGAGTGATCTCCCAGCAGAGATTTCACTTCTCAGTGCAGAGGTAAGATCTCCACTTTCTCTCAGGTGGTGTACAGCTAGGAGCTCACAAGGCATATGATCATTGGAGGAGCTGGGACAGGAGTCTTCCCTTCTGGCCTCCATTTGCAGCAAGGAACCGGACAGCTCCACAGACTTCTGTGCAAAGACCCTGCCAGAAGAGAGTTGGTCTCCCAGGAGTACAGACATAGGTTTACAGGCCCATAGGAGGGGCAAGCTCCAGCCAGAGACAACAAGGTCAACGAACATCACAGATAATCAGATAGCAAAAGGCAAGTACAAGAACCCTACCAACAGAAACCAAGGCTACTTGGCAACATCAGAACCCAGTTCTACCACAGCAAGTCCCGGATACCTCAACACACCAGAAAAGTAAGAGTTAAATTTAAAGTCTCTTCTCATGATGCTGTTAGAGGACATCAAGAAGGACATAAATAACTCCCTTAAAGAAATACAGGAGAACATGGGTCAAATGGTAAAGGCCCTTAAAGAGGAAACACAAAAATCCCTGAAAGAAATACAGGGGAGCATGGGTGAAGAGGTAGAGGCCCTTAAAGAGGAAACACAAAAATCCCTGAAAGAAATACAGGGGAGCATGGGTGAACAGGTAGAGGCCCTTAAAGAGGAAACACAAAAATCCCTGAAAGAATTACAGGAGAACACAAACAAACAAGTGAAGGAACTGAACAAAACCATCCAGGATCTAAAAATGGAAGTAGAAACAATAAAGAAATCACAAAGTGAGACATCTCTGGAGATAGAAAATCTTGGAAAGAATTCAGGAGTCATAGATGCAAGCATCAACAACAGAATACAAGAGATAGAAGAAAGAATCTCAGGGGCTGAAGATACCATAGAAAACATTGACTCAACAGTTAAAGAATATGCAACATGCAGAAAGCTCCTGAGCCAAAACATCCAGGAGATCCAGGACACAATGAGAAGACCAAACCTAGGATTATAGGTATAGAAGAGAGCAAAGATTTCCAATTTAAAGGACCAGTAAATATCTTCAACAAAATTATAGAAGAAAACTTCCTTAACCTAAAGAAAGAGATGTCCAAGCACATACAAGAAGTCTACACAATTCCAAACAGACTGGACCTGACCAGAAAGTCCTCCCAGCACATAATAATCAAAACACCAAATGCACTAAACAAAGAAAGACTATTAAAAGCAGTAAGAGAAAAAGGTCAAGTAACCTATAAAGGCAGGTCTATCAGAATTACACCAGACTTCTCACCTGAGACGATGAAAGCCAGAAGATTCTGGGCAGATCTCATACAGACCCTAAGAAAACACAAATCCCAGTCTATACTACTATACCCAGCAAAACTCTCAATTACCATAGATGGAGAAACCAAGATATTCCATGATAAAACCAAATTTACACAATATCTTTCCACAAATCCAGCCCTACAAAGGATAATAGACAGAAAACGCCAACATGAGGAGGGAAACTACAGCCTAGAAAAAGCAAGAAAGTAATCTTTTTCCAACAAACCCAAAAGAAAGTAACCACACATACATAAAAAGAACATCAAAAACAACAGGAAGCAACAATCACTGTTCCTTAATATCTTATAACCTCAATAGACTCAATTCCCCAACAATAAACATAGTCTAACAGAGATGTTTTTCATGCGGATCTTCGATTTGATCAGAAAATGTTTGTGACTCCTCTTTCAATTTAGTAAAGCTTTTTGAGTCAAACCATTTTGACTGTATTATTTTCCATGAAAATTTTTAATTTTAACATTTTTTCTGTGTATTTCTTCGATTTCGTTGGAGGTGTTTTTCATGTAGATCTTCGGTTTTTTCGGGGGGAGTGTTTGTAGTTCCACTTTCAATCAATTTAGGATTGTTTTCGTGCCTACCATTTTGTCAGTATAATTGTCCATGATGATCTTCAAATTTAGCATTTTTCTGTATTTTTCTTCAATTTTGTCAGAAGTATTTTCCATGTGGATCTTCAGTTTTATCAGACAATGTCTATAATTTTACTTTCAATCAACTTAGGATCATTTTTATACCTTCTATTTTATCTGTATAATTTTCCATGTAATAGTCAGTTTTAACATGTTTTTCTATATATTTCTTGAATTTTTTCAGGAATATTTTCCTTGTAGATCTTCAATTTTATCAGAAAGTGTTTATAATTCCACTTTCAAAAAACTTAGGAATATTTTTATGCCTATCATTTTATCTGTATAATTTTCCATGAAATACTCAATCTTTATGTGTTTTTTATATATTTCTTCAGTTTTATCAGACACATTTACCAGGTAAGTCTTCAATTTTATCAGAAAATGTTTATAATTTCGCTTTCAGTGAACTTAGAAATATTTTTATGCCTACCATTTTATCTGTATACTTTTCCATGATAGTCTTCAATTTTAATGTGTTTCCATATATTTTTTTCAATTTTATCAGAGATATTCTCCATGTAAATCTTCAATTTTATCAGGAAATGTTTATAATTCTACTTTCAATCAATTTAGGAATATTTTAATTTCTACCAATTAATCTGTATAAATTTCTTCAATTTTATCAGAGATATTTTCCATGGAAATCTTCAATTTTATCAGAAAATATGTTTACTTCCTCTCTCAATCAATTTAGTAATATTTTTATGCCTACCATCTTATCTGTATAATTTTTCATGAAATAGTCAATTTTAACGTGTTTTTCTATATATTTCTAGGAGTTTTATCAGAATTATTTTCCTTGTAGATTTTCAATTTTATCAGAAAATATTTATAATTCCACTTTCAATCAACTTAGGAATATTTTTATGCCTACCATTTTATCTGTATAATTTTTTCATGAAATAGTCAATATTAACGTGTTTTTCTATATATTTCTTCAATTTTATCAGAGATATTTTCCATGTATATTTACACAGTGGAATACTACTCAGCATTTAAAAACAATGAATTCATGAAATTCTTAGATAAATGGGGAACAGGGGGAGGGAAGAGGGCTAATGGGACCTTTGGGGAGGGTGGAGGGGGGAAACCAGGAAAGGGGAAATCATTTGGAATGTAAATAAAGAATATAGAAAATAAAAATAATATTAATAATAAAAATAAATTTAAAAAAGATACAAAAAAGAATTGAAACATAAAAAAAAACCTAACCAAGAAAGATTTCACTTGAGTTTTTGTTCTCAAGAACTATGCTCAAATGTTAACTGTGGTGGCTTTTTTTAAACACAGCTTCCTTCTCAGATTTTAGCAATGTGTTTAGTCCTATGGCCCTATTTTTCCAAGAAAAAACAATGATTTTCAGTTTGTGGAGTTTTCCTGGCTGTAAGGAGGATGACTGACAAGTTTGTTAAAATTAGAGATAAAACTGGAGTCCCCAGTTTATTTTTGACTCATCATTTTCTGAATAAAGAATTGTTTTTACTGTTCTGACACACAGGAAGGTCAACTGGTGTCCTGTAGAAACATTGGCATTTTGTAGCTATATTCTTCTAGGTGACCAAAATCTCACAAGGTTTTTAGACAGACTATTAGCACTCTGAACAAGCCTGCTGAGCTTTCCAACGTAGGGTTAACCAGTGCGGGTTAAGCAATTCAAGTTTAACACTTGCTATGTTGCCTTCCTTCCTAGTCTCTCCTGTGAATTTAGCATTACCAGAATTTTGACAGTATGAATAAATCAATACACACTTCCTTTTGTTTCCTCATAACCATTTTTCTGCAGCTACAGACAAGAGTATTAACAAAATCATCAGTGAAAAAATAACTTTGTAATTCTGGTATTATGTATAAAAGCACTCCCTAGATCCCTCCCTGAGTTATCTGTCTGTGCTGCAGTAGTAAGCTCACATCCTAGTGTTTGATATTGAGTTGTATTGGATTATTTCCCATTGTGTTTCATGTCCTTGGTACTCAGCTGCTCATTTCTTAGATAGTATGTCAAAACCATCCTTATCAGAATAAAACTTTTGTGGCAGAAGGAATTTAAAACTTCCTTAGTTGTGACCTATTTTAACTCTACTCACTTTCCAGTGGTGAAGACAAGTTACAAAAACACCAGTGAAACATGAAGAGAAATTTATACCACTCCCGGATAGTCACCATGTGGGACTCAGAGCATGGCTTAATTCAGAGAGCTACTGAGCATTGTAAACAAAGCAATATGACAAAATAAGCACTTGCAATACAGAACACCTTGGTGACAAAACTGAATGAGTCTCAGAAAAACAAAACAAAACAAAAACACAGTTACTAAGACTAGCCACAATTCTGTAAAATAAGCCAGAAAATATTTAGTACATCCAGACTTAATATTTTTTTGTAAATTGTGATGTTATACTTAATGCCTTTAAAGTCACTGTATATTTATCTGTCAAACATAGAGTGCACCAGGCACTATTAGATCAGTGGCAGTCTGCCATGGAGAGGGATAGTTGTACCCTGCTTTTTTTTCTCCTTTATTTCCTGGCTGTCTAATGAAGAGCAACTTCTCTCTGCCCTACATTTCTCTCATGGCATTCTGCCAACACAGGATCCTAAGCAACAAGTGCTGAGTGGCTATGGACTGGTCATCTAAAAACATGAACCAAAATGAATATCTCTATTTACATTGATTATTTTAAGGTATTTTGTTATAGCAACAAAAAGCTAATTCATATAATTGGACATATACACATTTCATTTAGTGTTGTTTGTAGATGCATGTATTTAGCATAGGACATTTGAGACTGAATAGCCGATCAGGTTGCTCATTCATGAAGAAAACTAGAGTCTACCTTTTTTCTACCAAACAATACATTCTGAATATAGTTTCTTCTCCCATAACTCCTTATAGATCCTCTCACTTTTGCCACCAGCCAGATCCTCCTCCTTTCTCTGAAGATTACTTTTAAAAGGGCAGACATTCTTTCTGGAGAGTTTTTGCCAAAATGTTACATTTCTAAGATTAGATTTAAAATAGTTAATGATTTTGCTTTTTAAGCAAGAAAAGATTTATACCATTAAACCTCTAAAATTAACCTTTATTTTAAAATAACAAATTTACCTTAGACATTTTGTATCACAGTGCAGATAAACTTAATAGAATAGTCATGGCCAAACACTATAGAAAAAAAAGTGTATTCCCACCCTTAACAACTGAGCAAGTGCTGGATGAGAAGCCTCCTTCTATCTCCAGAGTACACTGAAACATCCTAGCCTCAAACCTTGTGCTGCTATTTCTGAGAAACTGGGAATTTGCTTTCCACCAAAAAAAAAAAAAATGAGCGAATTACTTGGAAAGTCTGGCTGGCTACATTTTTAAAATTTATTTATTTATTATTTTTAATATTTCTTTTACAGTTCATTTGTTATCTCCCTCCATGTCTGCAATCCAACAGCTCCTCGTCTCATTCCTCCTCCCCCTCCATCTCCAAGAGGATGCCCCCATGCCTCCACCCCTACCACCCTCACCCTGCCAGGCTTCCCCACTCCTTGTTGCCTCAAGTCTCTCCATGGTTAGGTTCATCTTCTCTCACTAAGGACACAACAGGCAGCCCTCTGATATATATGTGTCAGGGCCTTGGACCAGGTAGTGTATGCTGCCTGGTCAGTGGCACAGTGTCTGGGAGATATGGGGGTTCCAGGTTAGTTGAGACTGCTGGTCTTCCTATGGTTGGGTATAAATATCTGTATCACTCTCTGCCAGTTGCTTGTTGGGCCTCTCAGAGGACAGCCATGTTAGGCTCATGACTGCAAGCACACCATAGATAGCATCAGTAATAGTGTCAGGCCTTAGAGCCTCCCCTTGAGATGGGTCACAAGTTGGGACTGTCACTGTACCTCCTTTTCCTCAGTCTCATCTCCATTTTTTGTCCCTGCAGTTCTTTTAGACAGGAACAATCCTGGGTCTGAGTTTTTGACTGTGGGATGACAACCTCAGTCCTCCATTTGATGCCCTATCTTTCTACTGGAGGTGAACTCTGCAAGTTCCCTCTCCCCACAGTTGGGCATTTTATCTAAGGTCTTTCCCTTTGAGTCCTGAGAGTCTCTCATCTCCCAGGTCTCTGGTATATGCTAGAGGGTCCCCCACCTCCCACCTCCCATCTCCAACTTCCCACTTCCCACTTCCTGAGGTTGCCTGCTTCCATTCATTTTGCTGGTCCTCAGGGTTTCACTTCTATTCCTTCCCCCAGTACCAAGTCATGTTCCACTTTTCCTCTCCTCCTTCCCTCTCCTACCCAGGTCCTTCTCTCCTTTTGCCTCCTGTGATTGCTTTCTTTTCCCTCCCAAGTGGGATTGAAGCATCCTCACTTGGGCCCTTTGTTAATCTGGTAATTTTATCCTTGTTATTCTGTACATTTTTCTCTGATATCTACTTATGAGTAAGTGCATACCATGCATGTTCTTTTGGATCTGCGTACCTCACTCAGGATTATGGTCTCTAGTTCCATCCATTCACCTGCAAAACTCACTCATGATATCTTCCTTCTTGATAGCTGAATAGTATTCCATTGTGTAAATGACCACATTCTCTCTATCCATTCTTTAGTTGTGGGACATCTGGGTTGTTTCCAACTTCTGGCTATTAAAAATAAGACTATTATGAATGTAGTGGATCATGTGCCCCTGTAGCATGTTAGCATCTATTGTGTATATGCCCAAGAGTGATATAGCTGGATCTTCAGGTAAATCTCTTTCATATTTTCTGAAGAACTTCCAGAATGATTTCCAGATTGTTTTGTACCAGTTTTTAATCCCACCAGCAGTGGAGGAATGTTTCCCTTTCTCTACAACCTTGGCAACATGTGTGGTCACCTGAATTTTTGAACTTAGCCTTTCTAATTGATTTAAGGTGATTCTCAGGAACATTTTTGCATTTCCCTGATGACTAAGTACTTTGAACTTTTCTTTAAGTGCTTCTCAGCCATTTGAGATTCTTCTGTTGTGAATTCTCTGTTTACTTTCATACCTGATTTTTTATTGTTTTTTATTTTTGTGGTGGTTAGCTTCTTGAGTTCCTTATATATCTTGGGTATTAGTCCTCTATTGGATGTGGTATTAGTGAAGATTCTTTCCCAATCTGTAGGTTACCAATTTGTTCTATTGACTATGTCCTTTGCCTTACAGAAACTTTCCAGTTCCATGAGGTCCCATTTATCAATTCTTAATCTTAGAACATGAGCCATTGAAGTTTGTTTAAGAAATGTCCTCTGTGTCAATGAGTTTAGGGCTCTTTCCCACTTTCTTCTCTATTAGATTTAGTGTGTCTGGTTTTATATTGATGTCCTTGATCCCCTCAAACTTGAAATTTGTGCTAGGTGACAAATATGCCTCTATTTTCATTTTTCTACCTACAGACAGCCAGTTAGACCAGCACCATTTATTGAAGATGCTTTCTTTTTTCCACTGTATACTTTTGACTTCTTTATCAAAGATCAAGTGTCCATAAATTTGTGGTTTTGTCCTGGGTCTTCACTTCTATTCCATTCATCAACCTGTCTATCTCTGTACCAATAATATGTAGTTTTAATCACTATTGCTTTGCATTACAGCTTGAAGTAAGAAATGGTGAGTCCTTCAGAAGTTCTTCATTGTTAAGAATTTTTTCACAATCCTGGGATTTTGGCTGATTGCTTCATACTAGCAGTTTAGAGTCCTGCTGAGATCCATCAGGGAAGGCCTTGTAGAGGTACAAGACATTCTTCTCCACCTGGTAGTGATTAGCGTAGCTTTCATCCTTTCTCAAAGTTTATGGAAGGGTATGAGAAGAGTAATAATAAGAACTTCTTTGGCTCTATCCTCAGGTACTTTAGTGAAGCCATAATAAGAAGGAAAGAATCCCAAGTCCATCAGTAATAGTAATGAAAACCTATTTGTATTCTAATGGAATCTAAGAAAGGAGCCTGGATTTCTGCTCCCTCATGGAAGTGATATAAATATTCTCTTCTCTTCATCTCTGAGCATTTAATAAAGAAAATTCTTAACAGAGAAGTTTAAATAAAATGTGTCTTATGTAACAATTCAATGGATGGGCTCAAGAACAGAATGAAGAATGCAGACAGAAAAAGAAGTGCAATGATCTTTTGAACTGTAAAAAGAACTAAGTCTCACAATCTGCAGACAGAGAAAACAGACAGAAAATGATGAACAGAGCTTTGGAACCCTATAGGAAAATATCAATAGCAAAAATAGCACTTGTGCTGTCAGAGTGGAAGGCATATACAGACAGGAACAATCCTCACTATGCTGCTAAGACACCTAGTCAAATTTGTGAAAGCAGAATATAAGAAAAAGAGCATCTTAAAAGCCACAGGCAAGAGATAAGACCTTACCAGGCACAGGCAGATGGTTATCTATTCTGGCTCCTTAGCTCAACTCAATAATGGAAGTGGAAGAAGGCAAGAAAATGAAAGTACCTGAGAATTGGGAATGAAAAACACAAAACCATTTTCACATAATCTAGTTATCCGTGTAGAAAATGTTGAGAGTTTTCAAGAAAAGGAAACAAAGAAGAAAACATCCTCAGAAGTTCTAAAACAAAAATGCAAGTTGAGCAAAGTTACAGGATACAGAACCAACTGGGGATAAGCCTATGAAAAGCTAAATGTTTTTCTGTGTAATACCAGTGAGCAAATTGCAGGGTAGAGAAGGAATATTGTGCTCCAGGTTTTGTTATTGTTGTTGCTTTTGCTGTTGTTGCTGGGAGAGGTGGTTTTTTGTTTGGTTGGCTGGTTGACTTGTTTTGTTTCATTTTGCTTATTTTAAGTGCTTTCAGACATTAAACAATTGGTTTCTTTCCTATACATTTAACCTTTACAGTGAACATTATAGCTTTACTATTTTTTATATATTTGGAATCATATTTTCCTTTTGATATTTTAACATTTATTCAAGTTGTGATTTGAATAGAAAGTATTGTCACAGACTCATTAATTTGAATACTTACCATCAGTTGGCAGTGCTATTTGGGAAGTTTGTGGAACCTTTAAGGGTTTGAGACTAAGCCATAAATGGGATATTTATATGACACCATCTAACACGAAGGCTCAGGGAACATCACAGAAAAAGGGGTAGAAATAGTGTAGAAAGATTGAAAGAGCCAGAGATTGAGAGGAACTATGGTAAAATTATGCCTTTTGGACATTACATGGTCATTGCACTTAGAACTCACAGTACCTGTGGTTGCCTGTAGAAGGCACAATATCATGCCAGTTGAGATTTCAAGAAGGATGAGGGGTGGGCTTTCAAAACTCCACCCGAGATGAATAGCTGATAACAGGTGTTGACTTCTGGAGAGGCATAGTCATCAAAATTAATAATACAAAATGTGTATAGCCTTACTGGAGTGAATGGGCCTCACTTAAGTCTGAAGGCTCTGCTTCCTGAGTACAGATACAATCTGTGCTCACAGGTTGCTACTTCTGCCAGCCATATGTCTTTCCCACAATAATGAATTGTGCTACTTTAGAACTCTAAGCAAAAATAATCTCTTTCTCTCCTAAATTGCATTCGTCAGGATATTTTATCATAGAACAAGCATGTAATAGAGACAATTCATTACTAGTGTTTCCCTGTTTGATTAGTAGTTTTGGAAGGAGTAATTACTCTAATCTTCTTAGATATAATAAACAAAGTCTCTAGAAATCCTTGTCATTCATACCTCTCACCACAATTTAACTCAAGTAATGAATTGTTCAGTTTACATTGAGATTTTTATAGAGTGCTATAATTCCTGCTTCCAGACTGATTTATGCTATATCATCCTCTTCAAGTTTACTACTTGTGTAACACAAATGTTAAGTCTCATTATATTGTTAATATGCTACAGATATTAGAAAATATATATTTTAGAAATGTGAAAATTATTAAGATTAGAATTGTTACTTTTATTTAACTAAGGAAAAAAAATCAAAGTTTGTGATGCGATCATTCATCATTGCCTGATGGCAACTCACAAAAGACTGCCAAAATCCGTCTATACAACCTTATTCAAAAACACTCAGACAGATGTCATTCCTATTAATCATTATTGTGCCAATGATTGTTGTTTAAAGCATCCGATGTAATTTATCTTCCTTCTTTAAAACCTTACCCTTTCCTCAGTTTCTGTCTTATGCCTCCAGGTTTCCTGCTAAACATAATCCAATGTCAATGCTGCACTATTTCTATTTCATCACTATTCTCACATAAAACTTCTGAGAACTCATCACCTTTGTGTTCCCTTTATTTCTCAGATGGACTAACTAATGAATGAATTTAAGTGTACTATTTAAGTGTAGATATTCTAACGATATAGTTACATCTTCCCATCCTATTTAAACAGAAATACATTAAAATACAGACCAACCCTGTTTATTTTCAAGTGTTTTCCCTGTGTAGTGAAGTTAGAATTTATGTTTGCTTTTTACAATATATTCATCACTCTACTGCTTGTCTAATTTCTAATCTCTTCTACACGATTTATGTATTGTTCATACTAAAATTCTCACTCTTTTCCCCTTTCCTAAACTCATTCATGCTTTTTCAATTCTCAAATGCCTTTTTTAGTCTCTCCTGTCCCAGACTTCAATGTTCATAAACATATACATATCTGAATGAACCATTTATCCAAAAAGCAATAGAGTTTGCTACTTTCTTTGTCATTCTCTGACATTGCTGACAAAAACAACTAAGGGAAATTTCCTTCAGAGTTATTAGTCTACCATGGCTAGGGAGAAGGATGGGTATTTAAGTAAAGCAGTTCACAATATTTTATCCCAATTACATAGAGCAAGAGAAGACAGGGCAGGGAACACTACATCCTCAAACCCTGTCTCCATGTCCTAGTTTCTCTAGCTAACCTCGGTGTCATAAAGTTTCTAACCTGCTTCCTGAAATGCTGCTAAAATTACGCCCTCAGCTTGGGAACCTGGTGTGGGAGGGAATTTCATATTCAAACTGCACTCATATACAATTTAAGTTGCATGTTCTCTAGAGATACAACCCATAGCCCATTTTGCTAAAATTCTATTTCTTTGAACTCAACATCATTATGTATGTGCTCTTTATGACACACAAAACTAAACTTATATAACAATTATTTTCAAATAAAATCACTCTCCTATCAGATTGAAAAATCTTTAATAGTGAACATTCTGGATTATTCAACCTCTTTGCTTCCCTCGGGCTTACTTGACAATCTCTAAAATAACATGACTTTAATAACTATTTTATATATGTAATCAATTTTATGGTTCTCAAGGTGCACTTTGTATTCAATAGTTTCTCTCAAAAAGTTTTTAGACATGAAGATTTTTGCTACTACTTGCCAGTGTTTGAAATTATGATGTGTTATTTTACAAAATAACAAAGTCAGAAACATTTGGAGGAACATTCTCTAAGGAGAGATAATGATCCACAGTTAAAATACAAAGAACAGAGAAGTCATTTAAAAGTATGAGCTTCACCTTAATGGTGCTTGAATTAACTTGCTAAAAATGATGTAACATAGGTCAAAGCATGGCAAAAATTTATTCTCTCACCACTCTTTAACTGTGAGTCTGAGCTCTCAGTATGACCAGCTTGGTCCTGTGGAACATGGCTTGCCCATTTTCTATGTCTATACAAAGTCTTCCCTCCATGTGTGTCACTGTCCCATTGCTTCTTTTAAGAGTACTAATTGACCCAGACAAGAGGCCACCCTATTTACCCTATCTTACCTTAATTCCATTTGTGGGTCTTTATTTTTAAATACAGTCTGGGACAGTTGGGGGTATGGTGTATTATTACTTAAAATTTGGATACAATGAATCCCAACCACAGAGAAGCAGTTAAAGTTTCACTCAGTAGTGTTTGATTAAGACTATTTCTTTGTGACAACTATGTCATTTTAAAAATTCCTGAAATTTCTGCTATTAAATATCTGATTTCTCCACATGTCACTATTCTTTTGAAATGTATTCTCCAGAAAAAGTATAGCTTATGAAAAAATGATTAATGGATCCATCTCAGAATCTTCTTCCTTTCTTGAAATCATATCCGGTCAACACCTCTACGGGGCAAGTGGCTTCAAAATTCTCAGTCCATCTTTTACTTGGCTACGTGCTGGTATCCTTGCTGATTTCTGTCTTAATTAGTTTATACTTTGTATTGCTATTGTAGTTACCTGAGTAGGAACTGTAGTCTTTGCTGCCCACTTACCCAACATCAGAATCATCAATTTCCTCTTTCCACTCCGTAGAACTTGGTCAAGTAGTAATTTTGTTTCTCAAATGCTAACTACTTCATGGTCTTCCTATTGTGCTAAATAAATGTTCAAAATGTCTTTTCTAAGCTTGTTCTCAGAAAAGACTTGGTCATCTTTCACAGCTCAAATGTTTCTTTTTTTTTCTTGTTGTATTCTTGTTTTTTGGGTTTTTTTTTTTGTTTTATTCTCACGTAAAGTGTATTATTCTTCTCTACCACCACAATACATTTCTAAAATATTGTAGTTGGCCTTATGTTTCTGTGATTAAAACACTGATTGAAGCAACTCAGAGTAGACTCCATTCATTTAGCTTATAATTATAGACCATCATTGAGAAAAGCCTAGGCAGGAGTTTGAGGTGGAAAATATGAAAGAACCATTTGTAGTAATGTGATTTGGGATATTTGATCACATTGTGAACCATGTGATTGTGCTATTTACTGAAAGAACTGTTTAAAGTTGTGGTATGGCTCAACGATTTAGTCCAAGAGTTTTCTGTTTGAATATTGAAAACAGGATTAAATAAAATCAACCATAGTTTAAGAGGTGAAAGTAGCAATCAGCTGACAGAAATGAACGTAGAATTTTGAAGGAAAAAACTATAGAGAATAAGAAGGAGTCAGGAGAATGGAGAGATCGACACACAGGAAGTAAAAGTAGAGACATTGTTTTGGAGAGAGGTTTTCTGAGAAAGCATGAGAAAGGGACATTGCTTCTCAGCCTTCTCCTAAGGAGGAAGGTCAGTTGTTTTCTTTCTCTGCCTCTCTGAGCTAGCAGACTTTCACCCTAGCATTTTGCTCCTGAGTCTTCATTGGTAAAATCAAATGATTGAGGTTTTGTTTAAAAAAAATGCAGAGAGTGTTACAGGTAGTGCATAGCCTAATTCTTGAGATACAGATTCAATAATAAACATGAATGCACCTACTTTGCCTTTATTATAGGTTGGATTCAGGCCCAGCATGGAGAAAAGCAGGTTTATCATATATTTCCAAAATTCTGGGGCCTCCACTGAACCTGAGGTTGTGCTTCCACCACTAACCTTTCTTGGTCCCTTCAGTGTCATAATTCTACCACATTTTCTAAACCAGGACCATTCATGAGACTCTTTTATTATTTATTTACGTACTTTTTCTGTTTCATTTTTTATTGGATATTTTCTTTATACACATTTCAAATTTTATCACCTTTCCCAGTTTCCCTCAGTCCCAGAAAACCCCTATTCAATCTTCCCTCCCCATGCTTCCATAAGGGTGCTCCACCCACCCACACACTCCTGCCTCCCTGCCCTCAATTCCCCTGTACAGGGGCATCTATTGCGCCTTCATAGGACCAATGACCTCTCCTCCCATTGATGTCTGACAAGGCCATCCTCTGCTACATACGCAGCTGGAGCCATGTGTACTCCATGGTTGGTGGTTTAGTCCCTGGGAGCTCTGGGTGGGGGTCTGGTTGGTTGATATTGTTCTTCCTATGAGGTTGCAAATCCTTTCAACTCCTTCAGTCCTTTCTCTAACTTCTTCATTGGGGACACCACACTCAGGCTGTGAGCATTCGCATCTGTATTTGTAAGGCTCCTCCAGGGCCTCTCAGGAGAGATATACTTTGCAGAAAATTTTATTTTTCTGGGTCATTTATTATTCACAGCTGATTTTTAAACTGAAGATAATTAATATTTATTGTACTAGTAAAGCACAGAAAGTTTCATATCACAGATTAGTAACTAAAATATCACATGAACAACCACTATATAGCCTTTGCTTTCCTCTGCCTTCTTTCATTATTTGTATTTTCCAGGTTTTCACAGAATAGTCCATTAAGCTTTGAGCCCTCTATACAGTTCTCATAACAAAGTTCCAACAATCTTTCCATATTTCTTTTCCTCAAACCAATGCCATGGTCAGCTCTTCCAACATCTCACTCTTTGGTACCAATTTCAGTCCAAAGGTTAATTTTTTGGTTAACCAGGGACAAAGGTTGAATGATTTCTTTCTTCACAGTTCTGGAGTCTGAATTTTGAGGTGCTTTCTTCTTAGGCTTGTTCTCGGTTGCTGCTCACCTTATTGGGTTTTGGTATTATTTTGCCTGTGTGTGCAACCATGGCATCTTTTATCTTTGACAAAGGAGCTAAAACCATCCAGTGGAAAAAAGATAGCCTTTTCAACAAATGGTGCTGGCTCAGCTGGAGGTCAACATGCAGAAGAATGCAAATTGACCCATTCTTATCTCCTTGCACTAAGCTCAATTCTAAGTGGATCAAGGATCTCCACATAAAACCAGACACACTGAAACTAATAGAAGGGAAACTAGGGAAGAACCTTGAACATATGGGCACAGGGGAGAATTTCCTGAACAGAACTCCAATAGCTTATGCTCTAAGATCAAGAATAGACAAATGGGACCTCATTAAATTACAAAGTTTTTGCAAGGCAAAAGACACTGTCAAAAAGACAAAGAGGCAACCAACTAACTGGGAAATGATCTTTACCAACCCTACATCCGACAGAGGGCTAATATCCAATATATACAAAGAACTCAAGAAGTTAAACTCCAGAGAGGCAAGTAACCCTATTAAAAATGGGGTACAGAGCTAAAAAAAGAGTTCTCACCTGAAGAATATCTAATGGCTGAGAAGCACCTAAAGAGATGTTCATCATCCTTAGTTATTAGGGAAATGCAAATCAAAACAACCCTGAGATTCCATCTCACACCAGTCAGGATGGCTAAGATCAAAAACACAGGAGACAGCAGTTGTTGGCGAGGATGTGGAGAAAGAGGAACACTCCTCCACTCTCCACTGCTGGTGGAATTGCAAGCTGGTACAACCACTCTGGAAAGCAGTCTGGCGGTTCCTCAGAAAACTGGGCATGACACTCCCGGAGGATCCAGCTATACCACTCCTGGGCATATACCCAGAGGCTTTCCCTGCATGCAATAAGGACACATGCTCCACTATGTTCATAGCAGCCTTATTTATAATAGCCAGAAGCTGGAAAGAACCCAGATGTCCCTCAACGGAGGAATGGATTCAGAAGATGTGATATATCTACACAATGGAATACTACTCTGCAATTAAAAACAATGAATTCACGAAATTCCTAGGCAAATGGTCAGAACTTGAAAATATCATCCTTAGTGAGGTAACCCAATCACAAAAGAACACACATGGTATGCAGTCACTGATAAGGGGATACTAACCCAGAATTTCTGAATACCCTAGACACAATTTGCATATCAATAGATTTCTAAGAAGATGGAAGGAGAGACCCCTGGTCCTGGAAAGACTGGATGTAGGGGAACGTCAGGACAGAGAAAAGAGAGGGGGTTGAATGGAGAAAAGAGGGAGGGAAGGGGGCTTATGGGACTTTTGGGGAGGGAGGAAATGGGAAAGGGGAAATGATTTGGAATGTAAATTAAAAAAAAATAAAATAAAAAAATGATATCAGTGTGAGTGGGTTTAAACTCTACCATTAGAGCTCCATTTAATCTTCATTAGTGCCTTATCGAATGAAAATCTTGTCTAAAACTCTAATGTTATACAGACTGAGCAAAATATATTTATATGTGTTATACACACACATACATGTATACATACACATACACACATACTTACACACACATACATATATACATACACATACACACACACTATAATTGTTACAACAATTAAAGGCCATGCATTTGAAGAGGAAGATGGACACATTGCAAGAGTTGGAAGGAGGAAAGGGAAGAGAAAAATTATATAACTATATTATTAAGGTCAGAAAATTAAGCATTCTAGAGAGATGGATCAGTGATTAAATCACTGAACACTCTTTTAGGGAAGCCAGGATTAGTTACCAGCACCCAAATTCTGACAAAAACCATCTATAATTCTAGTTTGAGAGAATATGATTTCCTATTTTCATGTAGTACACAGATATACATACAAAACACACACAATATTTATTTACAGATATACATACAAACACAAGCATACATACAAAACATACACAAGGCAAAACATACACAAGCATTAAAAATAAATAAACTTCCCCAAACAATGGAAACTAAATTGTAAAATGTTCATTTAAAAATATAAAAAAAAATGATTTGTCTTAAACATTTAATGTAATGTACCTCCAAGAAAGACTATCAGGGAGAGAGCTTTACTGATTTTCACTCACAAAATAAACGTACAACCAGATACATTTTTTTTAAGTATTGAGTTATTTTGTAAAATGCAGTATTGGTTTTAGTCTAAGTATTCCAATGGTTTGTGCATTGAGGATGAAGAAAAACATCTTCATATTTTTAGTGTTTGTTGAAATTTTTAGAGTTTGGTGAAATATTTCTTGCTGGTTTTTAATTTTTTCAATAGTTGATTTCTAAATAAATTATTGATTGTTTTCTAAGATTCCAAGCGATTTTTACCAAAATAATTTTGAAAGGCAGTATTGACAGTTATATTCATTATGGCCCTTTCAAACAATTTAAAACAAGCTGTAGTTAGTTTTTGTTTTCAAATATAAAACAACAAATTCCAGAAGCCTGACACTTAATTACTTTTCAAAATCCAACTATGGGAAATATAGCAGAACTGTAGGCATGCTGTTTTGCTTCTCAGTGACAGTCTGAGCAATGAAAAACAGAAGTAACAGTCACAAAAGGCACACTGCAAGATTCAGGCTCCTCAGGAGGCTGGTCTTTCACTTTGTCACTTTACTCAAGTTTAAGGATAGAGTATGTGTTCATACATCAGGATTTTGATGTATTCATGATGTGTCCCTTTTGATGTTACTTAGTTGTTAATGTTTGGTTCAATAAACATATTCAAACACTATAGTATCAGGCCAATATTTTCACTTACTTGGAATTGCCCTATTTACATGAGGATTAGATCTGCTTGTCACATGTAAGAACGACTCAAAAAGGCAATCATCTTAATACATAAAGTTGTAATTTAAACACATGGATTAGGTTTTCTATATATATTATCCTGTAAAACATTTACTGGCCTCCTCTACGTATGTGTTTTGGGTACTGAGAATCAAGGGTGGGTCCTTGCTCACATAAAGCTTGTACTCGACCACTGCATTATATCCTCCACTGTGTTTTCAGTTTCAAAAGTTATATTCAAAATGATAAATGGTTACAATATTTTCCAAGGATATGCAGACCCTCACCCTTGACTTCTTCAGTGCATACATGCACACTATACTCAAGTTCAAAGAATTTGAATGCATCTGTATGTTCTTCATGGATTTTGTTTGTTCACTTTGCATGTGTACAATCAAAGTAGCACAAGTTCCTGCTTAGTGATTTTATACTGGAAATCTTGAGACAAAAATTAAGTGAGGCAAATGAGGCTTCTCTTCAGAGAAAAGCTTGCACAGGTCAAAGACTGTCTTTGACAGGCAGGTGTACAGAAGTAACAAAAAAGCGCCTTCTGTTCGCTAATTTTCTGATTTCCTTAATGGAGAAAAGCAACGAATTTTAGCCAGTTTGTAAAACTCTCTAAGAAGAGAGAAGTTTCTCAAAATGACTTTAACTTCTTTCCTGTGCCACTCATACAAAGAAACTGGAGCTGTGTGACATGAGGCAAAGAGTCAATAGACAGCTTTGATTTGGAATAATAGTTGACAGTAGACAGCTCTCTTTATAAACAGTCTAAATTTCAGGCAAATAACAACGTAGAAGGAAAATGCTGGTTTCAGGTGATTTGCTGAGTTTTCAGGCTTGAATTTGGATGGAGGTAACCAACAAAGAAATCACTGGAAATTTCCACTAATTTTATTCTTTAAAAAAATCAACTAAACTATGAAGGTAATGTATACTCACTGGAAATGATTAGGTATCCCAGTGCCAGTGCCACCTATATTCATTGTGAATTTTCATTTCAGATGAAACATAATATATTAATAAGCTAAGTTGGACATGTGGATGGCTCATCGGAAAATTCTTCTTCACTTTAGAATAATTAGGAACCCTTAAAGTCATACTAAGTAGTGTGTCATCAATATTAATTGATGTCACGGATTTAAAGAAAAATGATGCAAAGCCTATTTGTTGTACCTGAATACAGAGACCTAATGTCAAGGGCTGTGAAATCCACATTTAAATGTAACCTGCACCTGGAGTAAAGTATCTTCATGAAACTTACATAACTCATATTTCAAGAAACAAAATATTTATATCAATATTACAAATATAAACTAGAGGAAACAGTGTAAGCTTCTTAATATTATAAGGAATATCATATATTGAATATATAAGATTATAATGTATTAATAAACATTAAAAAAGATCCAAATTTAAATATAATTATTATCCAAAGGATTAAACTCCATGGTATATTTGTATTTATAATGCATTTAAGTATAATATATGCATATATATGTATATATATATATATATATATATATATATATATATTCATGGATGTTCCTATCTATTTAGTATTTATTTATAAGGAATGTATAACTTAACACAATTAATGTCTTTTGACATCAGAAGGAACTATATTAATTACTCATCCAGCATTTGCCTGACTACCCACCATCTATATTTTTGGTAATGGAATTTTGTAAAAACTCTTAGTTTTATGCACATGAAAATACCATAAAATATTTAGAATAAATTAAAATTACTCAAGGAAGTTTCTTTGATTCAACTTCTTAAAATAAATTCCTTCATATGTTTCCATCTTTACATATCACATTGTTCAGTGAAAAAGCATAAAATATTTTTTAGCAGAATATTGATATCCTACACTGATTCAGTTTTTTTTCTAAGTTTTTTTTTTATTTACATTCCAAATCATTTCCCCTTTCCCGTTTCCTCCCTCCCCGAAAGTCCCATAAGCCCCTTTCCCTCCCTCCCTCTTTTCCCCATTCAATCCCCTCTCGCTTCTCTGTCCTGGTATTCCCCTTCATCCAGTCTTTCCAGGACCAGGGGTCACTCCTTCCATCTTCTTAGAAATCTATTGATATGTGAATTGTGTCTTGAGTATTCCGAGATTCTGGGTTAATATCCCCTTATCAGTGACTGCATACCATGTGTGTTCTTTTGTGATTGGGTTATCTCACTAAAGATGATATTTTCAAGTTCTGACCATTTGCCTAAGAATTTTGTGAATTCGTTGTTTTTAATAGCAGAGTAGTATTCCATTGTGTAAATATACCACATCTTCTGAATCCAAACCTCTATTGAGGGACATCTGGGTACTTTTCAGCTTTAAGATATTTAAGATTTCTTTAAGATATTTTTGCATTTCCTCTTTCAGGATTTCTGCCTGTTGACCCAAGTTCTCCTGAATTTCTCTAAGCGATTTTTGTGTTTCTTCCTCATGGGCTTCCATCTGTTGATCCATAGTCTCCGGCATTTCTTTAAGCAATTCTCGTGTTTCCTTTTTAAGGGCATCTACCCGTTGAATCATTTCTTTAAGTGATTTTTGTGTTGCCTCCTTATGGGCCTCCATCTGTTGACACATGTTCTCCTGCATTTCTCTAAGCGATTTTTGTGTTTCCTTTGTAAGGGCTTCTAACCGTTGATTCATGGTCTCCTGTAATTCTTTATGAGATTTATTTGTGTCCTTCTTGAAATCCTCTAATAGCATCATGAGAAGTGATTTTAAATCCAGATCTTGTCTTTCGGGTGTGATGGGGTATCCAGGACTTGCTGCTGTTGGAGAGTTGGGTTTGAATGGTGCCATATTACTTTGATTTCTGTTAGTAATGTTCCTACATTTGCCTTTTGCCATCTGGTTACCTCTGGTGTTAGTTGGTCCTGCTGTCACTGGCTGTTGGTTGGACCTCCTGTGAGCCTGCAAGGCTATTTCTGATCCCTGGATTACCAGGATTTCCCTGGCACTGATTTCTGGGGCCTGCCCTGCTCCTGAGTGACTTTGGAGCCCTGATGTGCCCTGCCCCAAGTGATGTTATATTGGGGAATCCCTGCACATCCCAAGGCTCAGCGTAGTGGATCCCCGGAGCAGAGGTTGCTAATGGGAGGCTGGTAAGCTCCCGCCCTCTGTGGGGGGTGTGATCTCTCCCAGAGTGGGGGGGGTTCCCTCTGCAGGGCAGATGTCCCACAGCTGAGCTGGCGTGTAGGTTACCGCAGACCTGCCCAGCTCTTGGGAGCAGGGAGCACACAAGCTGTCTGAGACCCAAGCGATATTATGCTTGATTGTCTCTGTGTCTGGAGGTTCGAGTTGCCCTGTTGCCAGAGCAAAGATGGCGGAGTGCACTCTGCACTCTCTCGGTACAGATCACTCTGCAGAGCAGATGGCCCTCAGCAGAGCTGGCGCCCACATGTCTGCAGAGCTGCTCCGCTCTTGGGCGCAGATGTAAGCCCAACAGGCTGTGTCCCAAGCGATGTTATAATGGGGATTCCCTGGGTACCTGTATCCTCAGTGCAGTCGATCCCTGGAACAGAGGTCGCCAAAGGGAGGCTGGTGTGATTCAGTTTTTAAATAAACAATGTTTTCTGAAACATGAAGAGATTGATTTAAATTCCCTCTGAACAATTAAGGGTGCCTTTATTGATTTGTTGATGAAAACTGCATTTCCATGTTTAATAGAGGGAGCAGCCTACTCTGTTGTAAAATGTGTATCTTGGAGTCAGTCCTATAATTTTACACTAAGAGGTGCTGCAATCACCTATTAAGTTTTTGTGAATTTGGATTGAAAATACAGTATAAGATTTAATGGATTGAGTAAAGGGATATTCAGATGATATAACTTAGCTATGGGAAGTTATAATCACAGCTTTGGACATTCAGATGCAAGTCAACCACTTGTGCAGCCCATGTAAATAAAATAAGCCGATAAAGTCAGTTTGTAAAGAAACTTGAGTTTTTAGATACAGATTCATTTAAAGGTAGAAAAAAATAAGCTTTAAACACACACACCACACACACACACACACACAAAACCATGTGATTTGCTAACAGGGAATGGGAGTATGATTGACATGGGAAACTTGACCAAGGGCAATTGAGTATAAGGCTATGGAAGCAAATGAAACTGAAACACCCACAGTGGATTCACAGAAGACTGCTCAGAGAAGCACTTAGAACCAGAGCTGAGAAAAAGTCTTAAGACCCAGATCATGACTGCTGAATGTAGGAATCCTAGCAATATACCAAGCAGATGAAGAGGACAGACAAGACACCTGTTGTCAGTGTTAAAGATGAGCTCAGAGTATGAATGTGCCACAGGGCTTTAGAAATCTGTGTGTCTGTAACCTATTCTCAATTTATAACAATCTAGAGAACTGAGCTAGAATGAAATAGGACATAAAACATGTAGTGTAGCTCCCTCCATGGGGCTGCAAACCCCCTCAGCTCCTTCAGTCCCTTCTCAAACTCCTCCATTGGGGACCCTGCACTCAGTCCAATTGTTGGCTGCAAGCATCCACCTCTATTTGTCAGGCTCTGGCAGAACCTCTCAGGAGTGAGACCTATCAGGCACTTACTGGCCTCCACAATAGCATCAGGGTTTGGTGCCTGAATATGGGATGGATACCCTCATGGGGCAGTCTCTGGATGGTCTTTCCTTTAGTCTCTGCTCTACACTTTGTCTCTATATTTCCTCCTGTGAGTATTTTGTTCCCCTTCTAAGAAGCACTGAAGCATCCACATTTTGTCTTCCTTCTTCTTAGGCTTCATATGGTCTGTAAATTAAATCTTGGGTATTCTGAACTTTTGGACTAATGTGCACTTATCAGTGAGTACATACCATTTGTGTTCTTTTGTGACCGAATCACCTCACTAAGGATGATATTTTCAATCCACCCCCCCCCAGATCTCCTGAGGACTGGACCACCAACTAAAGAATACACATGAAGGAACCCATGGCTCTGGCTGTGTATGTGGCAGAGGATAGCCTTGTTGAACATCAGTGGGAGGAGAGGTCCTTGGTCCAGAGGGTATTTGATGCCCCAATGTAGGGGAATGCCAGGGCAGGAAGATGGGAGTGGGTGGGGGAGTGAGTGGGTGGGGGAGCAATGTCATAGAGGCAGGGGGGAGATGGGACAAGGGTTTTCTCAAAGGGAGACCTGGAAAGGGGAAAAATTTGAAATATAAATAATGAAAATATGCAATTTAAAAAGAAAAAAATTAAAAACAAGTAGTGTGTAATTGAACACAAGAGTGAACAGCAAAAGAGTTATAGTAGGGATGTAAGTCAAGTACAGTTCAATTAGACATTTGCTATAACTTGCAGGCCTTGGGAAATTATATGCATATTCAGGATCATTAAGACATAATACACAAAAGTGCTTTCTTAGTATCCTTCTCATGAACGTGTTGTGGAGAAAATATAACTCCTAGACCACAGATGCTGTAGGTTAAATATCTACTCAGACCCGTACACAGAAGAAATTCTCTCATTTCGTACTACTTTCAGGTATGGAGTCAACATTGACACTCACATTGAGCTGAGAAAATCTCAAACTGTGACAAATCAAAATATTTTTCACATACCAATGAAGAAATCACAAGCCACAGTAGGAAGCATCCCCACCTACAGAGTAATCAAGGACAGGAAATATCTGAGAGTTGGAGAGAATGCAATGTCTGAACAAAAAGAATGGAAGATAAAACAGATGGACAAGTACCCAGCACTTACCCAGTACTCCTCCACCAAGAGAACTGACATAACAAGAAGACAGTTGCTTTTTAGGTTGCTAACCATATGAGATCACTGGAAATCAGCCAGAGACCATGGGGAATTCACAGAATGGTGACAGTCTCATAGACGGGAAAATAAATAGCCATCTTGCATGTCACACCAGCCTCACAAGCAGGCAATAAGGAAATGACACTTAGCGAACAGGTAAAGGTAAAACACAGTCTCAATAGATAACCTCAGTGAGGATGATATATCCTAACAAATAGAATGTTTCATTACGCTAAGTATTAAACTCCGTTTAAAACCTTAAATTGGTATAGTAGGTTTGTGTGGTAAAGGATCCCATCTCAAATTCCAGTAGATTCTGAAAAATGGTGGCCAATACCCATCTTGAAAAGAGTTCAATTGTCAATTTGGGTTTCCCTTTGTAGTCCCATCGTTGGAACTGTGGAAACATAAAATCCACAGCATGAAGTCAAGAAAACTGTTCCTTATACCCAACTTGAGAAACTGACTGACTCTTTAGATGAGTGTTGTGAAACAGGTAGGAAGAGAGGGACTGTGTTTGAGGAACAATGCAATGAACTTGATTGACTGCTGGGCCATAATCCATGGGCCTATGTGTAGTCCTATCAGTGCCAGAAATGCTTCTCTTTCCTACTATGTTACAATTGATCTTTGTTGCAAAGAATCTAGCAGTTTCCCCACCCACAAGAGAATTCATACTGCATAGATGCCAAAATAAAAAACACAAGAAAGAAGAAACAAAGTAATAATATACATGCTAACTGTAACAAGATTTTAACAAAATTGAAATGGACAAATAATAAAGGTTACAAAAGAATATTGTCATATAATTAACTTTCACAATCACTGTCACAGTGTGGTCTACAGTTTCGGAGGACTGAGCCCATCATAGTTGAGAAGGCATGGTGGAACACTTCATTTCACCAAATAGTACTAGGTATTAAGCCACAGATTAACACCCATATAGAGTAGATGATTTCAATACTCTGTTTTCACCAGTGACTGGGCCATCTAGATAAACAAGCAAATACACATCCAATTTAAATTACTTTATAGACCAAATAGACCCAATTCAGATATCCAGAATATTTCACCCAAACACCATTGTGTATACATTACTCTCAGCAACTAATGAACGTTTCTCTAAAATAGAAGATATATTGGCATACAAAAGCAAATCTCAAAAGATTTAGTAAAGTTTTCATAATTCCACATGTTATCTGTTTATCAAGAAGTAAATATTGAATTAAATAGCAAAAGAAACCAATCCCAAATATGGACTATTAAACCCATTATTAAATAATTAATGATTCATTGAATAAATCAAACAGAAAAAATTTAAATTATTGGAATTCAGTGAAAATGCAAATACAGACCACCAAAATTTCTATGATATAAAGATAACTTTAAAAGGGAAATTTATACCTTTAAGTGCCTCCACTTAAAAAAATTTTGAAAGAGCTCAAAAAAATAATAATATACTTGGAGAGTTTGGGGAAAATATGAGATCAGAATAAATAACAAATGCAAAGAAAGGAATTAATTAAACAGAAATTAAAATCTAAAATAATACAACCAATAAAATAAAAAGAGGTTCTTTTACACTATAAATAAGATATACAACATTGTCCAAATTTAGAAACTCTTTTAGAGACTACCTAATTAATAATATTAGAGATAAACATTGAGTATCACAGTGGATAATTTAAAAAATTGAATATCATAAAGATATACCTTAAAACTCTATATTGGACAATGTAAATAAATGAATTTATTGCAAACCATGAACTGCTAAATTTAACAGGTAACACAAATTATTTACATGAACCAATAACAATCAAGAAGATAGAAGCAAATAATTGTCCAAAATTAGTTAACCAAAATCTTGAACTGTAGAACAATATCCTTGATAAGCACATGTGGCCCTCCATTCTCCTTGGGCTACCTGCCCACAAGAATGAAGGCAGTAGAGTAGATGACATGGTTTCAGATGGCCCAAGAGTACAATGGAGATGACAGACTTATCTTTGGAATCAGTTTTGGAGAGACAGCTTAACTTTAATTGGGGAAGATCAAGGCTATATGGTTTGGAGGGATCAGAGGAGGGATTTCTAGTGTGGATATAGCTTAGGTTACTGGATAATGCATGAAGAAGTATTCCAGAGATTCTTTCTGGACAGGTTTTTTTCGGAAGAAAGGATACTGAACCTTTTACCTCATCAAGGATACATGACATTCCAGAGATTTGAGTTCACTAGACAAGATCAGAGAAGAAGAAACCCTGCTGGTAAAGGGAGTCCAAGAAAGCTGTCTGAACAATGATAGATGTCAGCCTTAATTATCAGGGACCAACAAGCACCTGTGCAAAAAATCACAACAACAAAAGACTTGTAAACCGCATAAAAATGTACATCAAGATATCACTGTTTTAGTTTTATTTCTTATTATAGTAATAAAGATCATTACCAAAACAAACTTGGGTAATTAAAGGTTTTATTTCCTCATATAGTTTACTTTCCTTCAAGATGTGAAGTCAGAACAATAACTCAAGTCAAGAACCAGGAGCGGGCACTGAAACAGAAGATATATAAGAAAGATACTTTACACCTTGCTTTGCATAGCTTATTCTACCTGTTTTCTTATACATGATCACCCAACCATTGGCGTACCAGACCCAGTGGACTGTGACCTCCCCTATTGAACATTAATTAAGAAAATGGCTCACAATCTTGTTTGCAGACCAATCTGATGGTAGTATTTTCTCAATTGAGGTTTCCTTTTTCCAGCTGAAACTAGATTGTGTTGAATTGATGACCAACCAATCCAAGCATTTATACTGACTGACCAGAGGTGAGAAAATGATTCAGTATATGTAAGCTGATAAAGACATTAAGTCATATAATGGAATTAAAGATAAAAATTACATGACCATTTTAATAGATGCAGAAAATAAAGGCTTTTGGAAGAATCCAAAATTGCATAATAATGAATTTCCTAGAGAGAATAGACAGAATGGGGTTTCAGAACACCTTTGTCAACATAATGAAATCTATATTGAACAAATGCGCACTCAACATAACTATAGAAGTCCACTCCTATTCAATATCGTGTTCAAAGTCTTAGCAATAAAACAAGAGAAGGAAATAAAAGGGATACAAATCTAGAAAACAAAAAGCTGGAAAATTTACTTGTATCAAATGATAGGACAATTTACCTAAGAGATCCCTCAGACTCCAAAACAAAACTACATTATTTTCAGCTAAGTGGTAGCATACATTTATATACAAAACCTATTAACAGTTCTATGAAGTAATGACAAGAGAATGACACTGATAAAGGAATCTGGGAGAAAATACCACTGAAAATAGCATTAAAATGAAATCAAAACAAAAATCTCTTAGTAATCCTAACAAATTAAGGGAAGGACTTCTACAATGTAAATAATAAAACTATGGAGGAAGAAAATAAAAAGACACTAGAAAATGGAAATCATTCCCATATTCATGGAATATTATAGATAATATTGTGAAAATAATCATCCTATCAAAAGCCGTGTACATACTCAATGCAATCTCAAGCACAATCTTCATGACATTCATCACAGAAATAAAAAGGAAAATCTTAAAAATCATTTAAAAATAAAGAAGAGAATACTACTCCAATACCTGGCCCGCGTGGGACCCACCCAGAGTCCACAGGACAGAGGAACCTCAGAGCAAGCTGGGACACAATCCTTCCAGTTTCTATCTGCATCCCAGAGCTGATCCTGAGCCACAACTCTCTGTACCTAAATCCCACTCAGAGAGAGCTGCTCACCCAGGAACAGTGATATACCTAAGATCACAGGATCACAGGTTCACAGATAAAGCTACAGTCAGAGACAGCAAGACCAGCCAACACCAGAGATAACCAGTTGGCTAGAGCAAGCACAAGAAAATAAGTAACTGAAAACAAATCTACTTGACAGCATTAGAACCCAGTTTTACCACCACAGTAAGACCTGGATATCCCACCATACCAGAAAAGTAAGATTCTGATATAAAATCACATCTCATGATGTTGGCTTTAAGATAGATATAAATAACAGCCTTAAAGAAATACAGGAGAACACAGATAAACAGGGAGAAGCCCTTAAATAGGAAACATATAAGTCCCTTAAAGAAATACAGGAAAACACAATCAAACAGATGAAGGAATTGAACAAAACCATTCAGGATCTAAAAATGGAAATAGAAACAATAAAGAAATCACAAAGGGAGAGAACTCTGGACATAGAAAACCTAGGAAAGAAGTCAGGAGTCATAGATTCAAGCATCGCCAACAGAATAAAAGAGATAGAAGAGAGAATCTTAGGCATAGAAGATACCATAAAAGTAATTGACACAATAGTTAAAGAAAATACGAAAAGCAGAAAGGTCCAAACTCAAAACATTCAAGAAATCCAGGACACAATAAAAAGACCAAACCTAAGTATAATAGGTACAAAAGAGAGTGAAGATTTCCAAGTCAAAGAACAAAATTCTAGAATAAAACTTCCTTAACTTAAAGAAGGAGATGCCCATAAACATGAAGCCTACAGAACAGCAAACAAATTGAACCAGAAAAGAAATTTCTCCCATCACAAAGTAAATAAACCACCAAATACATAGAACAAAGAAAGAATATTGAAAATGGCAAGGGAAAAAAGACAAGTTACATATAACGGGAGACCCATCAAAATTACACCAAACTTCTCAACTGAGATTATAAAAGACAGATGATCTTGGGCAGGTGTCATACAAACTCTAAGAGAACAAAAATGCTAGCTCAGGCTACTACTATACATAGCAAAACTTCCAATTCCCATAGATGGAGAAACAAAGATATTCCATAAAAAAACAAATTTAAACAACATCTTTACACCAATCCAGCCCTACAGAGGATAATAGAAGGAAAACTGCAACACAAAGAGGAAAACTACACCCAAGAAAAAGCAAGAAACTAATCTCACAATAAATTCAAAAAAGGAGAACTATGCAAGCATAATTCTGCCTCTAACAACAAAAATAACAGGAAGCAACCATCATTAGTTCTTAAAATGTCTCAACATCAGTGGACTCAATTCCCCAATAAAAAGACATAGATTAACAGACTGGTTAAAATACAGAGCTCAGCACCTTGTTGCATACAGGATACACACTTTGATGAAAAAGACAGATAGTACCTCAAACTAAAAGGCTGGGAAAAAATTTCCAGGCAAATGGTCTGAAGAAACAAGCTGGAACAGCAATTCTAGTATCCAATAAAATAGACTTTCAACCAAAAAAGATGGGGAAGCACACTATGTACTCATCAAAGAAAAAAATCCACCAAGAGGAATTTCCAATTCTGAACATCTATGCCCTGAATGCACATTTGTGAAAGAAACATTGCAAAGCTCAAAGCACACATTTAACATCACACAATAATAGTAGGAGAATTTAACACTGTACTTTCACCAAAGGACAGATCATGGAAACAGAAACTAAACAGCGACACAGTGAAACTAACCAAAGTTATGAACCAAATGGACTTAACAGATATCTATAGAACACTTTACCATAAAACAAAAGAATAAACCTTCTTCTCAGCACCTTATGGTACCTTCTCCAAAACTGATCATATAATCAGACACAAAACAAGACTCAACTAATATAAAAAGACTGAAATAATCCCATCCATCTGACAAAGGTTGGTCTTCAAAAACAACAAAAGACAACAGAAAACCCACATACACATGGCAGCTGAGCAACTCTCTACTTAATGAAAACTAGGATAGAGATGAAATAAAGAATTTAAAGAATTTTTTTAGAATGTAATGCAAATGAAGGCACAACATATGCATAATTATGGGGCACAAAGAAAGCAGTCCTAAGAGGAAAGCTCATAACTCTCAGTGCTTCTATAAAGAAATTGGAAAAAGTGTATACTAGCATCTTAACAGCATATCTGAAAGTTCTAGAACAAAAAGAATTAAATACACTCATGTGGACTAGACTGCAGGAAATAATCAAATTTGGGGCTGAAATCAACCAAGTAGAAACAAAAAGAACTATACACAGAATCAATCAAACCAAGAGCTGGTTCTTTGAGAAAATCAAGAAGATAGATAAACCCTTAGCCAGACTAACTAGAGGGCACAGAGACAGTATCCAAATTAGCAAAGTCAGAAATGAAAAGAGAGATATAACAACAGAAACTGAGGAAATTCAAAAAATTATCAGATCCTACTACAAAAGCCTATACTCAACAAAACTGGAAAATCAGGATGAAATGAACAACTTTCTAGACAAATACCAGGTACCAAAGTTAAATTAGGATCAGATAAACCATCTAAACAGTCCCATAACCCCTAAAGAAATAAAAGCAGTCAGTAAAAGTCTCCCAATCAAAAAAAAAAAAACAGGACGACTGGTTTAATGCAGAATTCCATCAGACCTTCAAAGAAGACCTTATACCAAAACTTCTCAAACTATATCATAAAATAGAAAAAGAAGAAACACTACCCAATACATTCTATGAAGCTGCAGTTACACTTATACCTAAACCACAAAAAGACCTAACAAAGAAAGAGGACTCCAGACCTTTTCTCTTATGAATATTGATGCAAAAATACTCAATAAAGTCCGTGCAAATGGAATCCAAGAACACAGCAGAACTATCATTCATCAAGATCAAGTAAGTTTCATTCCAGAAATGCACACTTGGTTCAATATATGGAAATCCCTCAATGTAATCCACTACATAAACAAACTCAAAGAAAAAAGAAAGATGATAAACATTAAATGCTGAGTAAGCCCTTGACAAAATACAAAACTCCTTCATGCTAAAAGTATTGGAATTACCATAAATTCAAGGTCCATACCTAAATATAATATATATATATACACCAAGCCAATAGCCAACATCAAACTAAATGGGGAGAAACTTGAAGCAATCCTACTAAAATCAGGGACTAGACAAGGCTGTCCATTCTGCCCATTTTTATTTAATATAGTACTTGAAGTTCTAACCAGAGCAATTAGAAAACAAAAGGAGATTAACAGGATACAAATTTCAAAGCAGGGAGTCAAGATATCACTATTTGAAGATGATATGATATTATACATAAGTGACACCAAAATTCCAAAGGAAAACTCCTACAGTTGAAAACAATGTCAGCGAAGTGGCTGGATACAAAATTAACTCACACATATTAGTAGACTTCCTCTACTTAAAGGGTAAATGGGCTGAGAAAGAAATTAGGGAAATAACATCCTTTACAATAGTCACAAATAATATGAAATATCTTGGTGTGATGCTAACCAACAAGTGAAAGATCTGCTTGACAAGAACTTCAAGTCTCTGAGAAAAAAACTGAAGAAGACCTCAGAAGATGGAAAGATTTCCCATGCTCATGGATCAGCAGGATTAATATATTAAAAATTGCCATCTTACTAAATGAAATCTAGAGACTCAATTCAGCCCCATCAAAATTCCAACTCAATTCTTCACAGAGATAAAAGAGAATTTCTCAAATTTATCTGGAATAACAAAAATCCTAGGATAGCAAACACGATTCTCAACAACAAAAGAACTTCTATGGGAATAACAATACCTGACCTCAAGGTATATTACAGAGCAATATTAATAAAAACCACTCAGTATTGGTACAGAGACTGGCAGGTAGATCAGTAGAACAGAATTGAAGACCCAGAAATGAACCCAAACAACTTTGGTCAAATGATCTTTGACAAAGGAGCAAAAACCATCCAGTATAAAAAAGACAGCATTTTTAACAAATGGTGCTAGTTCAACTGGTAAGCAGTCTGTAGAACAATGAAAATTGATTCATTCTTATAAGGAGAAGGGCTCTGAAGTATTTAAGAATAGACAGTCTCTACATTTGCACAATCACTGTAACTACAGATACCTTCATCAAGTCCATTTAGGAGTAAGCCCATTCTATTTGGAGTCATGGATGTCTCAGGAGCTCAGAAATCCTATCCCCTACTACTAAATTATTTTTTCAGTATAGACTCAGAGAGAGGGAGAATATGCTTCAGTTGTCAATAATGGATAATCCCAATCCAAAGGTTGCAAAGGCTCTAGTGAAAACAAATTGTTTACAAAATTCACCCACCCAAAATACACAAATCTTGGAAAGACTGGTAGAAAGTTTATGGCATGATAGGAATGTGATGGTGTCACATATGAGTGTGAGAAGAGACTAAGCAGAATGTATCCTATATATAAATAACGTCTTTAACAATATAAAAGAAACAATGAAAAATCACCAAGAATATAATGTGTCTCCTATCTGCGAGAATGTTTGAGGCTCAAATGAAAAACAACAACAGCAACAGAAAATACACTCAAAAGGCCAGTTTATTTCAATGGTACTTATATATGAGCAACATTTCTTTGAAATATGTACACATACACACACACTCACACTCACATTCACACCATAGCCAATATCCATGAATTCTTCATCTACATACTTAACCAACTTTGGACTGAAGATATTGAAAAAGATTATTGAGAAAGATATTTCCTTACTGCAGATGCACTGTTACCATCCAAAATCCTGGTGCTGTAGTCATACTCTCCAGGTAATGGAATGAATCATCTCAAAGTACAAGACTGAATAAATCAATCCCTCCTTAAAATTTTCCCTGACATTTAATTGTTATTGCAGATATAAAAACAATTAAACAAAATATAGAAAATCCATTTTAAGGAAAGATAATACTACTGTTGTGTACCTGATCATGTGGTTCTTATTCCTTTGAAATGAGTGTGTAAGAAGAATGGAGAAGTTTCAAGTTTTAGGCTAGAAATACCTTCAAATGCCAGAAGCAGGAATTAATAAGATGGGAATATCTAATTTGAGTTTGAAAGAGCAGAGGTCTAGAGGACATTCAGGCTGTGTAAAAGTATTGAAGTTTCAGGGCAACAGAGATTCTACCAAGAACTGGGCTACAGATCATTTACATTATATTTTAGCAAAGAGTTTTTCTGCATTTTGCCTATATTCCAAGAACTAATCTTTTTCAGATAGTTCCACCAACTGATAACCATGTATTGAAACTCATGACTCTCTCATTCAAACTACCATAGAAGGATAGCATTCAGGCTGTGATATACTCATATCCAGGTCTACTCTAAACTAAAAGTAATAAGTGGGCAGAAAGATAGAAAAACTAACTATACATTTTGTCCAGAAAAAAGATCTGGGAAAATTTGAAAGTTGAAGCCTCAGACCCTGTACTGTGACAATAAGAAAAGTGTTCCAGGGACAAGATCCCATAGAGCAAATGTTCCAACTTGTGAAAATATAATTCAGTTGAAAGAAGATAGATACATTCTAAGTATACCTCTGAAATACCTTCCTGTTCCTAGAAAGAAACTTCCTAGGGAAAAGTTTCTCCATGGTTAGCACATAGCAGGTATAAAACTAACAAAAGGAGCCAGTATCCTTTCCCAACCTGGAAACAGAAGTTAGTAGTGACTTCCACAGAGGACTGGTATTTTTAAGCATTAAAGATAAGAGTTTTAGATTTATGGAGCTTTCCTAAGGGCAGGTAATGTGTGACAGGGTCAACTACATGGGGTTTTGAGGTGATACCTAAGTTGTAATGCAGTCTCCCTGGTGGAATGATGGAAAATCAATTGATAAACACGCAAGAATAAATAGAGCTGGCTCAAGAAGGAGGCTATGTGTGCTGCATGTGGCAGAGCTGGTTGGAAGAGGCTACCCATGTCTGCTGGTTTGAACGAGAAATGTTTCTGAGAGGCTTGGAAATTTGAACACTTGACCCTAGTTAGTCATGTCCTTTGAAATGATTTACATGATACGGCCATGTTGGATGTCATTGGAGGCAGACTTTTAGATTAGATAGCCTTGCCCTGTGTTGCCCTTCATTCTTTCTACTTCATGCATGAGATTAAAATATAATCTCTCAACTTCTTATTCATTTTATTCTCAACTTCTTATTCATTTTATTCATTCTTATTCATATTTATTCATTCTTTATTCATTTTAGCATACCTGCTTTCCATGACAAAAGTGCAAAATCAAATAAATTCTCTTTTCTTTGTCTGAATATAAGATTCTATTATAACAACTTAAATATAACTAACAAACTAAGCCTTTTGAATTTTGAATTCCAAGTGAGTCTATCAAAAGACTTAGATGCCTAAAATGGTACTATAGAATTTATTTGAAGATACACACACACACACACACACACACACACACACACACACACACACATATTCACCCCCCCACACACACACACTAACAGGGTGCCAGATTTGGGAGTATCAAAAGAGTTCAGACACTAGATTTTATAATTGTTGGGACTAATAAATACTGAGTACTTCTGCAAATTCACTGACTGAGCTTTGCATTATGAGATATCTGTGAACCAATTGAAAGCAGTGACAAAATCTTGGGTTTCGAATGTGAAATATTCCTTATAGATTCAGGTGACACAAGCTAAATAACCTGAAAAGAAGGAATGACAAGTAAGGAAATACATAAGATTGGGTTTCCAGAAATCCTGTAAAGCATTTTTAAAATAGTGCAATCCCTGGATTGGTAGTCCCAGATTTTATAAGAAAGTAAGATGAGAAGGTCATGAGGAGCAAGCCAGTAAGCAGCACTCCTTCATTGCCCCTGCATCAGCTCCTTGTCTCCAGGTTCCTCCCCTAATTTAGTTCCTGTCTTGAGTAGGTGATGAACTGTGACATGGAGGCTTAAGCCAAATAAACCCTTTCTTCTCTGATTTGTTTTTTGGTTAAGGTGTTTCATCACAGCAGTAGAAACCCTAACTAAGACAAAATCTTTCCTTTGTTGTTGTTGCTTTAATGTTTCTTTGCTGAACATACACAGACTTCAAGTTTTATTATTATTTTTATAAACACAGAATATCATTCAACTGGAGATATGGCTCTGTGCTTATAAGTGCTCTTCCAGAATAGGGTTTGATTCTCAGCACCTGCATCAGGTGACCCACAGAAATATTTATTCCAATCTCCAAGGGAACCAATGGCTTCTTCTGGCTTGTACAGCACACATAAAATATTGACACACTTAAATGTATAATATATACATATACACACACAATTACACATATATCTTTATAATGTGTTAAGATTAAATAAACAAGAGATGATTTAAAACATATAGAAAAATGTTGAAGGATATTATAAAAATACTGTTATTTTATCTGGAAGTATCTGTGGGTTTTGGTATTACTGGAGCATCCCAAAACTAATTGTACAGCTACAGTAAAAAGAGAAGACTATGGAAGACTCTGTGTGTGTGTGTGTGTGTGTGTGTGTGTGTGTGTGTGTGTGTAAACTGTTGCCTTTATCCTACTGCTGAGTGTTTACATAGTCCCTAAAGCAATATAGAGATTCATACCCAATGCAGGATTCTCTAATTCTTTCCTCTCATCTAACTCCTATGTCCTCTCCTCCTTTACTTTTACTTAATTTTTGATATGGATATATACACATACATCATACAACTGAATCTATTTAGGACTGATCAATTGGGATTGGATTACCACCAATTAATATCATGCCTAGAACTAATCCTTTTCTTCCTGTTTCAACATTCATTGATTTCCTATTGCTCTTATTCATCCTTGGTGAGGTCTTGTGAAATTTTCCCCATTCATCTTGGCATAGTAACTGCTGATATCAATATGCAGGTCTTATTTAGGCAATCATGTTGTTAAGATTTCATAAGTGCATGTTTCTTGTTATGTCTCGAACATAGCTCCCAGCAGACAACCGGATCTTTTGTCTCTTATAATTTTTCTATTACCTCTTCTGAAAATTTCTCTGAGTCTTAGATATAGTTTGGATTGCAGATGTAAATGTTGGGGATGAGTCTATCATGAAAAATTTTTCTCTACATTTTGACCAGTTGTAAGTCTCTGGAATCATCTCCTTTACAGAGGGAAGGTTTTGTTCTGTTTTGTTTTGTTTTGTTTTGTTGTTTTTTGAGGGATGAAAGACAAACTTATCTGTGAGTAAAAGGATAGGTATCCAGAAAAAGTTTAAAATTACATTCATTTAGTAAACACTTGTAGATTTCCCTCTAGCATTTACAACAACCATGGATATTTGGAAACTTTTCCCTATTCAGTGGGCCTTAAGTAAGTGGGCCAGGCGTTGATTGCAAACAAGACAAAACTTCCACACTATTATACCACTGAGACAATCTTGTCAGTCATTGTTGAGGATCATAGGTTTAGAACTAGATAGGACTAGTTAGTAATTTTCTCCCTTGGAAACATACACAGTACCTTCTAATACTATGACAACAAATTTTCATGGAGGAGGCTTCAAGGTCAGTTCCAATCAATTTTTCCAACTCATGTGTATGATGTATTGGTTGTTTTAACACTAAGATCTTACCCTAAAGTTCTGGTTGCTAAAAGGGGCAAGCATAGCAACTTTTATTTGTTTCTTGGAAATTCAAAGACCAAGAACTCGAAAGTGTTTTTTCAATGTTTAGCACTGATGTTTTGTTGGATTCTCCTTGACTCTTAGAGGAAACATTAGCACTTTTGTGGCACACCCACACACAATATATATGCATTTTAAGTAAGCATAAAATTGTTTTTCCTCCATTCTTATCTATGGTACCCTCTTCCTTAACATTTAAAGTAGTTCCTATTTCTCCTTTCCTCCTCCTCATATCACTTATGTCCTACTATTCCTCCCTTTAAATTTTCTTTTCCTCCTTGCGTTTTTGGTCTCTTTCTACATTCCCAGCTTCTTTGGTGCAACTGCTAGAAGAAAGCACAGGAAAATCAAATAACCTTCTTTGGATCAGTGCTTTCTTTATTGCATTAGTGTATAAAAGTACTCTGAAATTGAAATAACATATGCAGCATTAGACTGTAGTCTGCTCCATTTTTAAACTCTTCAAATTCCAGGTCTTGCAGACTGATCTGTATAGGATGATGAAAGTTTTCAGGCATCTGTATCCACTAGCAATCCTTTGCTTTATTCAGTCAGAGTTCAGCCTGAGCTGAGCCTAGTATGTCACTTACAGCATTTCAGTGGCACAGCCATTTGGAGGGACCCACTTGGACCTAACAGAAACCCCCATAGTGGGAGAAAACTCTTGCCAAGTATATACCTTGTAGAACTTCAAGTAACATCCTGAGTATGCAAATAACTTCAAAAGTCAAAGATCAAACAAACAAATAACCCACCTATTGAAAATAAGCAAGGGATGTAAACAGAGATCAAAAGAAGAAATAAATATTTCTAAGAATTATCTTCTAAAGTCTTTAGCATTTCTTAGCAGTCAAAGAAATGCAAATTAAAACTACTTTGAAATTACATTTTATCCCACTTAGAATGGAAAATATCAACAAAACATCAACAACAAATGCTGGAGAAAATATAAGGGAACTGTAATCCTTATTCATTGTGGGTAGAATTACAAGCTAGTATAGCCACTATGGAAGCACCATGAAGAATTCTCAAAAAGGTGAAAGTAAATCTCTCACCTGACACAGATCAACTAGTCCTTGGCATATGGACATAAGATTCAACAGTCTACTCCACAAAAACATGCTCAGCCATATTCATTGCTGCTCTATTCACAATAGCTAGGATATAAAAATAACTTAAATGTCCTTCAACTGATGAATGGATAATGAAATTGTGACACATATTTGCAATGAAGTACTATGAAGCTATAAAGAAAAATGAAAATATCAGGTAAATGGGTTTAACCAGGTTGAGAGAGACAAATGCCACATGTTCTTTCTTATGTGTGCATGCTAGCTCCAGATCTTTTGATTTCAATGTAAACATTTTTATTTTATTTCAAGGTAACTGTTTTTTGTTATTTTATTTACTTATATGTTAAATGTTGTCCCTCTTCCCAATTTCCCCCCTTGCAAACCCTCCATCCCATCTTCCTCTCCTTTGCCTCTATGGTCCCCCAACCATTCCCAAGTTCCTGCCTCACTGCTCGCTCTAACATCCCCTTAAGCTGGGGTATCAAGTCTCCTGAGGACCAAGGGACTCCCTTCTCATTGATGCCTGATAAGGCAATCCTGTGCTACATATGTAGCTAGAGTCATGGGTCCCTCCATGTGTACACTTTGGTGGCTTAGTCTCTGGGAGTTCTAGGTGGTAAGGTTAGTTGATATTGTTGTTCTTCCTATGGGGTTGCAATACCATTTAGCGTCTACAGTCCTTCCCCTAAGTTTTTTATTCACATCCCCAGGCTTAGTCTGATGGTTGGCTGTCAGTATCTTCATCTGTATTGGTTAGGTAATGGCATATCCTCTTAGGGAAGAGCTAAACCAGGTTACTGTCAGCAAGCATGTCTTGGCATCAATAATAGTGTCAGGGTTTGGTGTCTGCAAGCAGAATGGATCCCTAGGCAGGGCTGTCTCTGGATGGCTTTTCCTTCAGTCTCTGCTCCATTTTTTTGTTTCTGCATTTCCTTTAGATAGGAATAGATCTGGGTTAAAATTTTTGAGATAGGTGGGTGACCACATCCCTCAACAGGGCCCCTTGCCTATCTACTGGAGAGTATCTCTACAGATTCTACTTCCCCTTTGTTGGGTATTTTGGCTAATGTCATCACTATTGGTTCCTGGGAACTTCTTGCTTCCCTGGCATCTGGGACTTTCTAGTGGCTATCCCAGTTCCCCATCCCCCACTGCTACATTGTTCTATTCGGTTTCCTGACCCTCTGTACTGTGTCCTTTCTCTTTTCATACCTGACCCTTCTTCCACTGCCCTTTCTTCTTTTTACCTTCCCCTCCTCTCTCCCTCCCTAGTCTCTCCCTCCTTCTATCTCCTGTGATTATATTGTTCCCCCTTCTAAGTAGGATTGAAGCATCCATACTTTGTTCTTCCTTTGTCTTAAGCTTCATATGGTCTGTGAGTTATATTGTGGGCTAATATTCACTAATCAGTGAGTACATACAATGTTTATTCTTTTGTGTCTGGGTAAACTTACTCAGGATAATATCTTCTAGTTCCATTCATTTGCCTGTGAATTTCATTAAGTCATTGTTTTCAATAGCTGAGTAGTACTCCATTGTGAAAATATACCACATTTTGCAACCATTCCTCTGTTTAGGGATATCTGGGTTCTTTCCAGCTTCTGGCTTTTATAAATAAGGTTGCCATGAACATAGTGGAACACGTGTACTTGTTATATGTTTTAGCATCTTTTCGGTATATGCCCAGGAGTGGTATAGATGGGTCTGCTGGTAGAACTATTTCCAATTTTCTGAGCAACTGCCAGATTGATGTCCAGAGTGGTTTTGCCATCTTGTAATTCCACCAGCAATGGAGGAGTGTTTCTCTTTCTCGACATCCTTGACAGCATCTGCTGTCACTTGAGTTTTTGATCTTAGCCATTCTAATTGGTATAAGATGGAATCTCAGAATTGTTTGGATTTGCATTTCCCAGGATAGTGAAAACTATTCTCAACAATAAGATAACTTCTGGAGGAATCACCATCCCTGACCTCAAGCTGTAGTACAGAGCAATAGTGATTAAAATCTGCATGGTATTTGTACATAGACAGACAGTTATATGAATGCAATAAAATTGAAGACCCAGAAATAAACACACACACCAATGATCACCTGATCTTAGATAAAGAAAGGAAAACCATCCAGTGGAAAAAAGACAGCATATTCAACAAACGGTGCTGATTCAAGTGGTGGTCAGCATGTAGAAAAATTCAAATTGGTCCATTCTTATCTCCTTATGCAACCGTCAAGACCAAGTGGACCAAGGACTGCCACATAAAATCAGATACACTGAATCAAATAGAAAATAGACTTGAACACATTGGCACAAGGGAAAATTTCCTGAACTAAACACCAATGACTTATGTTATAAGATTAAATATTGACAAATGGAATCTCATAAAATTGAAAAGCTTCTGTAATGCAAAGGACACTGTCAATAGGTCAAAAGGGCAACCTAAGATTGGGAAAAGATCTTTACCAACTCTTTCTCCGATAGTGGGCTAATATCCAATAGATGCAAAGAACTGAAGAACTTAAACTCCAGAGAATCAAATAACCCTATTAAAAATGGGTACAGAGCTAAATAAACAATTTAAAACTTAGGAATTTTGAATGGCCAAGAAGCATCTAAAGAAATGTTCAACATCCCTAGTCAAGATAATTTTTTTTAAAGATTTATTTACTTATTATATGTAAGTACACTGTAGCTATCTTCAGACACTCCAGAAGAGGGAGTCAGATCTCATTACAGATGCTTGTGAGCCACCATGTGGTTGCTGGGATTTGAACTCAGGATCTTCAGAAGATCAGTCAGTGCTCTTAACCCCTGAGCCATCTCTCTAGCCCCAAGATAACTTCTTGACAGCTCTTCCTTGATAGGCCAAATTTCTATCTATTTTTTTTTGTCAAATATAATCATGGCCCAGCTAAAACCCCATAAATTTTGACATTTTGCAGCTATGAGACAGAAGAAAATTAGCTCAGTTAGGGGGAAAATGGTTACCAGCTAGGGACTTGCCACTTCCTGTGCTTGAGGACACTGTCCTGAGGTGGGGCTCTCTTGAGATGGACTCTGACTTCACACAGCAAAAACTTCTTTTTTTTCTTTTCTAAGTTTTTTTACTTACATTCCAAATCATTTTCCCTTTCCTGTTTCCTCCCTCCCCGAAAGTCCCATAAGCCCCCTTCCATCCCTTTTTTCCCCATTCAACCCTCTGTTCTGGTATTCCCCTGGTCTTTCTAGGACCAGGGGGTGGTCTCTCCTTCCATTTTCTTGGAAATCTATTGATATGCGAATTGAGCAAAGACATCTGCTCACAGCAGGGAACTCCTTTGAGCTAGTCTTTCAGAATTCTATCAGTAACTGCAAGCAGAGGAACTGAGTCCTGCCTCAGCCACTAGAAACCTGAGACTCTCAGACCTGCCAGCAAGAGACTTGTCTCTGCTACTGCAATGTGACCTGAAGACTTACTGTACAAAGAACTGTTCTTAGTGAGTAAGTAAAACTCTTAGTGATCATAGGGCCATAACGCCTTCAATCTCTCATCTAGGCATCTTAACCCGCTGAGAACTTAGAGCAGGAATTTTCCCATTCAAATTGTTATTGCCACGAGACAAATAGAAGTTCCCTTGGTTTTCTCCTTGCAGTTCGACCACTTGGTTGAACTGTTAAGGCAATCTGTATAGAACATTAGGTTAAAATCATTCTCTACCATTCAATTCAATCAACTGAATTTACCATTAATCAACAAACCAATTCACCAAAATTACTAAAATTCAATAAATAATCTATATTTAATCATCTAGGCATTGGAGGCTTAAGGCATTTAGGTTTTGTTTTTATTTTCATTAAGAACATCTTTTTTGTTAGCCACTACAAGCAGAACTAGAGTACCTCTTTCTCTTTATTACAAGTAAGTTGATATGATAGTTCATGCCTGTATTCTTAATATTTGAGAATTTGAGGGAGGAGAATTGCCATGATTTTGTGGACAGCCTGAGAGTCTACTGAGTTCTACATGAACCTGTTTCAAAACTAATGTGATTTTTTAAAAATACAAGATAGAACCTTTAAGAGAATCAATTTGTGAATATTTCTTTAATTTCTTTACTATGATGAGGATCAGTTGAAGGTGTTAGTGCAGTTTGGATGTAATGCTGTTACTTTCCAATTTCTATGAGCATGAGTCTTCTGAAAAATAGTCGTCTGTCCTCACAGTTCACTTATATTTAAGTGCTTTCTGTATTCTGCAAATGCTAACATTTATCAATCCTTTAGAATTTCCCTCTTACTGCTTTGTTTGTCTCTAAAGCAGTTTATAATTGTATAAAATGATGTAACCAGTTGTAATAAATAGGTGGTAGAAACAGAATGGTATAGAAATAGCACTAACTATTTTCCATTAAAATAAATTTTATAGTATCAGTTATCTGAAATCATGAGAAAAAATTATTAGCAATAGTACTTTTGTTTTCTAAGATTTTCTTAGATTACATTCATGTTACAATTTATTAATAAAACACAAAAATATTTTTCTTTCATTTTAAGAATAAGTACACATTTTCTTAGCTACAGATAAAGGATTCTTTGCTCTAGATGTTGCTGGGGAGTCCTATGTACACAGAGAGAAGATGGCTTGAAACCTGTATGACTGGCTTCTTTTGTCACAAACAGATAGTGTTTTTCTTTTTCAGACAATGTATACCTCACACAATGAGATATCTATCTTTTGTTGCTTCTTAAAACAGATATGTGTGCACTGTGGGATTAAGAGATAGTACAGAATTTTGACAAGAGGCAACTTGCTGAAGCACAGTTTGAAGCTCTGTGTCATTGCACTAATAGCTAGAAAATTACAGGAGCTAAGATAGCATGCTGGCATCAGGATTGCCCATGGCAGCTGGAAATGGGGTGGCTCCAGACTCCCAAAGCCTTTGTTGACCTTTAAATAAGAACTTTTGCTGAGTTTTTGACTCAGGTAGGGCTCCACATGGCAGGGTGCTCTGCAGGCATAACCACAATGCTAGTTTCTAAACCGGTTATAATTTTGGGATACCACTTACAAAACTATTCCAAACTTCCAATCCTGCATAGGAAACCAACTTCAAAAATCCCTTAGTCATGGTGATAGTCATTTGAATACTATAACCAAGAAAAATATCAATTACCAAACCAAGAACAGATGTTTTACTTAAAACTATATGTATCCAGGGACTTTAAAATCAGATATTAAGGTATGGACTATATTTGGATGCTTCTCTTTACTGAGGGAGCAATTATATTTGTCAGTAAAAACCAGGATAAGATACTTTAGGATCTTCAGATGTAAGTGGGAAATTCCTATTATTCATCCTCTTCCCAATGCTTGGGGATCATTGAGAACCGGGGGCAGAAAGACTGTTAGAGACAGAGGTAGAGGCAGATTACAAATAAAGGATGAATCCTGGACACAGCAGTGAAATTGAGTATATAAACTCACAACAGTTCTGATAGCATGTACAATATCTGGACAGGCTCAAGTCAGACTAAATGACACCACGGACAAAAGTGGATGTGAAGTCCCATACCTAGTTGAGGGACTACTGACAATTGATTGTTGCTGGGAAAGGGAAAATGATTTCTTGTTAATAATAGTATCTTTTTTGTTAAATTAAAATATAATAACAGCATATCCCCCTGTTGGTTGGCTTCTGTCAACTTGACACAGAGATAGTTTATTAGGATTAGTCTTGTATATTATGTATTCAGAAGATGAATTCTGTGTCCCTTTTCAGACTTCAATTTGATCTTTGGGCACTGTATTAAACAAGGTTCTGTAAAAATGCTCCCTAATAATCTCTGATTAATTAATAAAAGACTAGAGCCTGTGACTGGATATGATAGGAAGACAAGACATGAGATCAAGTAGGGGTCTCAGGTAGGAACCACAAGGAGAAGGACAGAGGAGGTCAAAAAAGTGGCTCATCATGAAGTGAGATGGACTTTGAGCATGTGGTCAAGTGAAACTAACCCTGACTATACACATGGAGATGAATAAGCAAAAGTTGGCAAGTAATAGGAGTATTTATCTGGTTATGAATTTTCCAGGTGGGTCAGAATAACTCAGAACCTGGTCAGCACAGTGCCAGGAACTTGTAAATAAAACACCAGGTTTCCGTGTCTTATTTGGAAGGTAAATGGAAAAAAGTGGGTCTGAACCTCCCTTAAAAGTACAATAGTAGACATGATTGGAAAAAGAGAATATTAACTTAGAAAATGCTACCATAAACCTGTCTGTAGGCTAAATCTGTGGATCATTTTCTTGATTGATATAGAAAGGTCCAGCGCACTGTGGGCTATGCCACCACCTGACAAGATGGTGCTAGGTATACAAGAAAGCAGGTTTAGCAATTATGAAAGCAGAACTTCTCCAGGCCTTCTGCTTAAGTTCCTGCCTCTAGGTTCCTGATTTGATTTCATGCTCTGACTTCTGTCGATGTTGGGGAGTGTGACATGCGAGTTGAAAGTAGAAAGTGTTGAGGTCCTGTCTTTTCTTGTCTATTGTAATGCTCTGTGTAGCCCCCAAGACCCAGAGTCTTCATGTAGCCTCTGGAACCCTGCCCCCAAGTTAAAAAAAAAACAATAGCTGAGCAGAAAAGACATAAGGGGGTTGAGTTTTCTCAGGCTAGAGTACACGAGGAGAAGAGAAGGAAGCCACCGTGGAAGAACAAATAGGCTGGAGGGAGAAGAGCAGGCATGGGCAAGGGGCCAAGAGACTAGGGCCTAGAGGGCTGCCAGGTTGGAGTTGAGAGCAGCCCACATGGGTAAGTAGTGAGTGATGGATTGAGGTTATCAATAGGAAGGTAGATTCTTTTTTTTTTCAAGTGGTACAGTCCTTTAATAAGGTAAACCAGGCTCTCACAGAAACCCCAGAACTAAGCATTCTATCATCAAAACCCCTTCTGTTATTTGTGGCAGAAAGCAAGGCCTTATCCTTGGGTGACTCAGTGTCTAGGGACAGAACAGAGGCCTGCAAGCTGTGTTTTCAAAGATGCTGCATCAGAGTTGATCCTCGGTCTAAAAGTTGTGGAAGCCTTGGCACTACTAGTTGGAGCAACTCTAAGGTATCTTTGAGACTATTATCAGAGTGTCTCATATTCCATCAGGTAAAGGCTGTACTAGAATTAAAGGGGTACCCATAATTGAAATTATACTAACAAAATGTAAGGTAATCTTCATACACAACCCCAAGATAGCTATCAAAATTTGTGATACACTGAGTCACTCTTTGTCCTGTTTCTTTCTTACAAAGGTCAGTTAAAATATTGTCATTGCAAAAGAAGAAAGAAATCAAGAGAGTGGAAGAGGAACAAGAGTTTTTTCATTATCAACTTAGTGAGTTATGACTGTCTTAGTAATCACTCAGCAGGTCTACTAGACAGATTCCTATGGTGGAAGATGAAGTTAGCAATCCATGTTTAGAATACCACACAGGCAATCTGATCTTCTTGAGTGCTTCAAAATGTACGAAAATATCAAATAAAGTGAAAACATAGTCATATACCTGAATAAATGACTTCATGTAGAGTATAAATAAATAAATAAATAAATAAATAAATGAATAAATAAATAAATAAATATAACAACAACAATAATAACCAGAAAAGATCTGAATATTTTTGAAACAACTTAGGAAAGGAATTAGAAATCAATAACTGTCTAAAAACATTCAAATGAGGAAATAATTGCAAAGAACCTGTGGCATTCTGGGAAGTTGCAAAAATAATATTCAGGAAGGTAGATTCTAAGAGCATGGAGGCTTGAAAGTTGCCTAGTTATTGTGCTGCCAGTGGCATATTTTAAATACAAAGGCTGTGTGTGTCCTTCATCTGGGAACATGAATTGTCTAAGGCAGGGAAGAAACCCTGGGCCAGGATTCTTAAATATTACCACAGAAAAGAAACACTTTTCTGACAAAGGTACCCTTTCTTATTATAGGAATTTTAGAAATATTTGTTTTTATAGTCTATGGACGTGTTATGTTTCTTTCTGATTATGTCTCTAACTTTATCAATAATTTATGCTTTTCATGAATATTTCATTTCCTTTTTTAAAGTTATTTTACTTCTGTTTTGTACACATTATATTTAAGATCGCATTTTTTTTTATTTTTTTAATTTACATTCCAAATCACTTCCCCTTTCCCGTTTCCTCCCTCCCCGAAAGTCCCATAAGCCCCCTTCCCTCCCTCTTTTCTCCATTCAACCCCCTCTCGTTACTCTGTCCTGGCGTTCCCCTACATCCAGTCTTTCCAGGACCAGGGGTCTCTCCTACCATCTTTTTAGAAATCTATTGATATGCGGATTGTGTCTAGGGTATTCCGAGATTCTGGGTCAATATCCCCTTATCAGTGACTGCATACCATGTGTGTTCTTTTGTGATTGGGTTACCTCACTAAGGATGATATTTTCAAGATCTGACCATTTGCCTAGGAATTTCGTGAATTCATTGTTTTTAATTGCAGAGTAGTATTCCATTGTGTAGATATACCACATCTTCTGAATCCATTCCTCTGTTGAGGGACATCTGGGTTCTTTCCAGCTTCTGGCTATTATAAATAAGGCTGCTATGAACATAGTGGAGCATGTGTCCTTATTGCATGCAGGTAAAGTCTCTGGGTATATGCCCAGGAATGGTATAGCCGGATCCTCCGGGAGTGTCATGCCCAGTTTTCTGAGGAACCGCCAGACTGCTTTCCAGAGTGGTTGTACCAGCTTGCAATTCCACCAGCAGTGGAGGAGTGTTCCTCTTTCTCCACATCCTCACCAACAACTGCTGTCTCCTGTGTTTTTGATCTTAGCCATCCTGACTGGTGTGAGATGGAATCTCAGGGTTGTTTTGATTTGCATTTCCCTAATGACTAAGGATGATGAACATCTCTTTAGGTGCTTCTCAGCCATTAGATATTCTTCAGGTGAGAACTCTTTGTGTAGCTCTGTACCCCATTTTTAAATAGGGTTATTTGCCTCTCTGGAGTTTAACTTCTTGAGTTCTTTGTATATATTGGATATTAGCCCTCTGTCGGATGTAAGGTTGGTAAAGATCATTTCCCAGTTAATTGGTTGCCGCTTTGTCTTTTTGACAGTGTCTTTTGCCTTGCAAAAACTTTGTAATTTAATGAGGTCCCATTTGTCTATTCTTGATCTTAGAGCATAAACTATTGGAGTTCTGTTCAGGAAATTCTCCCCTGTGCCTAAGATCGCATTTTAAAAAACTTTTTAATTAGTTCATTCTTAGTGTATCACTACAATACTCCTATTTGTGTAAATTTATACCTTTCATCTTTACTGAGTTTATTATTCTTAATAGTTTGGGTGGAATCTGTATAATTATAATACAGCATTATATAATCTAAAGACAAATAATTTCAGTTATTTTTCAGTCTTCATTCAGTTTTTTTTATCCTCTTGTCTAGTTATTCTAAGTAGAACTCCAACTATATGTTAAAAGAAAGTGGATGTTCCAATCTTTGTCCAAATTCAGAGTAAAGCTTGAAGTTATTTACCATTGAATATGTTGTTAGTTGTGGATATGCCATACAAAGTTTTTGATTTATTAACATTTTTTTTCTTGTTGAAATTTTTTTTTTAATTTAATTTAATTTTATTTTTTTAATTTACATTCCAAATCACTTCCCCTTTCCCGTTTCCTCCCTCCCCGAAAGTCCCATAAGCCCCCTTCCCTCCCTCTTTTCTCCGTTCAACCCCCTCTCATTACTCTGTCCTGGCGTTCCCCTACATCCAGTCTTTCCAGGACCAGGGGTCTCTCCTTCCATCTTTTTAGAAATCTATTGATATGCTGATTGTGTCTAGGGTATTCTGAGATTCTGGGTCAATATCCCCTTATCAGTGACTTCATACCATGTGTGATCTTTTGTGATTGGGTTACCTCACTAAGGATGATATTTTCAAGTTCTGACCATTTGCCTAGGAATTTCGTGAATTCATTGTTTTTAATTGCAGAGTAGTATTCCATTGTGTAAATATACCACATCTTCTGAATCCATTCCTCCGTTGAGGGACATCTGGGTTCTTTCCAGCTTCTGGCTATTATAAATAAGGCTGCTATGAATATAGTGGAGCATGTGTCCTTATTGCATGCAGGTAAAGTCTCTGGGTATATGCCCAGGAGTGGTATAGCCGGATCCTCCGGAAGTGTCATGCCCAGTTTTCTGAGGAGCCGCCAGACTGCTTTCCAGAGTGGTTGTACCAGCCTGCAATTCCACCAGCAGTGGAGGAGTGTTCCTCTTTCTCCACATCCTCGCCAACAACTGCTGTCTCCTGTGTTTTTGATCTTAGCCATCCTGACTGGTGTGAGATGGAATCTCAGGGTTGTTTTGATTTGCATTTCCCTAATGACTAAGGATGATGAACATCTCTTTAGGTGCTTCTCAGCCATTAGATATTCTTCAGGTGAGAACTCTTTGTTTAGCTCTGTACCCCATTTTTTAATCTTGTTGAAATTTTTATCAGGAAAAGATATGAATTTTCTCAAAAGTGTTTTCTTTGTCTGTTAAAATAATCATTTAGTTTTGTCTCTCATTCTATTGATATATAGATTGATATAGTCATGTTTTGTTGTGATATATATATATTGCTTGACATATACTGAACCATAATCAGCTTTGTGATAATGAATCATTTTTGATACAACATCTCAGTATGTAACCCCGGTTGACCTAGAACTTATAAAGATCTCCCTGCTTTAGTACTGGGATGAAAGATAAAGATCCCAATGTTATGTACACATGATATATTAATATGTTATTAAAGTTGGTTTCCTATTATTTCATTGAGATTTTTGAAAATCAGAATACAAGAGAAATATTGGAACACCATTTGGCTTTGGTATCAAGGCAATGTTTGTCAGGTAAAATGCATTTGGAAATGTTGCCTCTTCTTTTCATTCTTTGGATTCAAACTTTGTAAAAGTTTGTTATAAACTCAAAATAATGAGTGAAAATCACCAACTAAATCTGATTATTGCTCCAAGGCTTTTTCAGTGATTTATTTGGCTTCTTTCAGAACATTGTCAGGAATGGAGCTATGTGAAGAGAATTCTGAGTGATTGTGAGATCACTCAAAAAAAAAAAAGACAAGCATTCTGCGACCTCAGCTTTAAAACTTCAGAACACATGATAGTTCTTAGAATGCCCTCCTCAGCTATAGCAGGTGGAAGTGAGTTTGTTTCAGATAACCCATTGCCATTTACTGTTATTTAGAATATTTACAGGCTGAACTCATATGAAATTTACTCTTATGATCTGTTTCTCAATGCTCAGAGTATAACTTGTCTGATGTTCTAAATGAAGTTTACTGTTGCATAAGACTTCAGTCTGCCTTGTTCATTGGCTTCATTATTCCACGTTCCACCATCTCTAAAGCAGTGGTATGCCTCTTTTTTGGTATGTTAAATTCTACTTCCTGATTGCTGTTTCTGAAACTGTGTGTCTATAGGAATTTATTCTAGTTTATACAATTAATTGTCATTAATTGTCTATAATAGCTTCTTGTGATCTTTTGCATTTTCATATAATGTACTAATTTTACTTAGCTCGTATTGATGTTCTTATACTGCTTATCTATTTATGGACTTTTTTCAGTATTCATTTTATTTTTAATATTTTTATTAATTATCTGTGAACTTAATACAATGTGTTTTGGTGATATTGACTCCCACTCTTCCGTACAGTTTCTCCCATATCCACTTTTGACAATCCTCCTCCCAACTTATGCCTACTTTTCAAGAAATAAAACAGCAATTCCCATTTGTGTTATGCATATACTCACAGTTGTTGGACTGTCCATGGGAACATAACCTATCTATTTGGGCCACATAGCAAAAGAAAACTGACTCTCCTTTCCACAGAAGTCATCAAATATTAATATCTCCTTAGTTAGGGAAGGCAGTTTCTGACCCCTTCTTTAATTGTAGAATGTTCACTGGCTTAATCTTGTGAGGGTCATATGCATGGCATTTTCTAAGTAGTATGAAAGTTAGAAGAGAAAAGCTTCCCAATCCGCACCACATCCTGTGAACAAAAACACATGTACTTGCATACACACACACACACACACACACACACACACACACACACACACACACACACGCACGCACGCACGCGCACACGCACGCGCACACACACACATACACACATATACACGCACATATGTGTATATATGTGTGTGTGTGTGTGTGTGTGTTTCTCCAGCAATAAGATCTTACTATCAAGTTCTAACACCCAAGAGCAAAGTCCAGGGTGAAGCCAATAACAATGTTGTTTTCATGGTTTCTGGGACCCAACTGACCATTAACTTGGGGAGCTCTCACATATCTAACAAGATAAAACTTCTAGGGGAGAATACTACACATGTAGGTTTACCACAATAAAATAAATGTGTGTGTGTGTGTATGTGTAAACCGTGATTCTCTTTGTGGTTTTACAAGCAAGCAATTTTTTTATTTACCCTGTCTGTTTTTCCTTAGTTTTTATTTCATTTATTTATTTAATATTTCTCTCTTATTTACTTCACTTATTTACTTCAGATCTATTTTTTCTTTTTTCTTATTTACTACTAAGTTCTTGTATAAGGTTTTTAATTTAAGATCTCCTTTCAATGTAGTTTTTCTTATAAACTTCATTTTAGAAAATTATTTTGCTGCATCTCTTTGAACAAATATGTTCATGTACATATCATACTGAAATTATTTTTTACTGGTTTGAACTTTTGATTGGTATCTTTTTTTTTAATTAAAAAAGAAACTGTTCCACATCCCATACCTCCTCAACACCCTCGTATCTCCACATGGATGTCCCCACACCTCACACCACCTGACCTCTAAACACAGACCCGGCAGTCCACTACTGTATTTGCGTTGGGAGCCTCATATCAGCTGGTATATACTGCCTGTTTGGTGGTCCAATGTTTGAGAGATCTCGGGGGTCCATATTATTTGAGATTGCTAGTCCACCTACAGGGTCCCCTTTCTCCTCAGCTTCTTTCACTCTTCTCTAATACAACAGGGGTCAGATATTTATGTCCATTGTTTGGGTGTAAATATCTGCCTGCATCTGACTCTTTCAGCTGCTTGTTGGGTCTTCAGAGTGTGGTCATTCTAGGTCCCTTTCTGTGAGTGCTCCATATCCTCAGTAATAATGTCAGGCCTTGGGACCTTCCCTTTAGTTGGATCCCACTTTAGGTCTGTCACTGGACCTAATTTTCTTAAGTTTAGATACAAATAGTTGAATATTTGAAGTATTTAAAATGCAAAGTTGCAAGTACACATTGGTAAATAACCAGTAATTATTGAAAATATCACAAGAAAATACTTTGAGGAAAAAATTAACAAGAAAGCACTAGAAAATTATGAGGTATAGTGAATGTGAGTTAAGGAATCTCACACTGGTCATTCTAAAAATCAAAATTAACTGAAATTAAAATATCCAACCTTCCACTTTGTAAAAATGGAAAAACAGTAGCTAAATTCTATAAAAAAGTAGAAAACAATACAGAAAATAAGCATAGAATGTTGATTCATAAAAACAATCATAATTGACATACCAGTTACACTATTCATGAGAGTTACACTAATCATGAGAGAAGATAAAAACTACCAACACAAGAAGGAAACTGATTGTCACAACCCTAATGACATTAGAGATAATATATATGACTGCTGTGGATAATTGAACTGCCACATATTTCCGTAGGAAATGAAATAGGTATATCCTAGAAATCTCCATCACTAATACAAACTCAAGTCTGAGGAGAAGAAAAATTAAGTAAAGAGATTTAATTCATATTTAAGTACAACTGCTCATACTGGAAAATTGAGTTTTTGTAGTTTTATAATTGGGTTCAGATAAATATTTAGGAAAATTTGAAGATGTTTATTTATAAAAAAATCTCTATGAATATTCTCTAGCTGCATATGGTGACTGTATATATAAACCTAGCATGTGGGAAGCTGAGGCAGGAGGGTTACAGCAAGTTCAATACTACACTGGATTATGTAGTAAATTCTAGGCCAATCTGGACTCTAGAACAAGACCTCATCTTTAAAAAAAAATGACGACTAAAGAGAAACCAACTCCATGAGAACAATATTACCTTAATATCAAAACAAAACAAAGATACCTTAATCAAAGGCTATTGTGTGGATGTAAGGATACAATGTAAAAATATTTGGATGAAGCATGCATCAGCACATATATAACTGTATGAAGGACAAATAAATTATCTAAATACATATTGAAATAACACTTGACAAAAACATAATATTGCTTTATGATTAAAAACTCTTCAAGTGGGAATTGAAAAAAAAAGCCTTCTGCTTTTGAAGGGCATCTACACATAGTACAGGGCTTGCATTACTTAACTATGTGATATCAAATGCTTTCTCTTAAGATCAGGAGTAAAACCAGCATGTCCAGTGTCACCACTTCAAGTTCTTTTTCAGTGAGTGATGCCAGAAATAGAATTACATTTTATTACAAGGGAAAACTTCCTTATTTTTAAGACACATTCTGGCATATAGAAGAATCTGGAGAAATGCACTGACAGTTATTAAAAAGAGCAAGTTCAGCATGGTTCGGGGACTGAGTAAAGAAATATATTACACTTACTTACATTGTTATAGGTATGATACAAAAATGAAAAGGAGTTGAGATTATAATTCTTCATATATATATATATATATATATATATATATATATATATGAAGAATTACAGCAGGATTGGGAAGATGGCTAATTAGGTAAAGCCTTTTGCTTTCATGCACAAACCATAATTTAGTCCTTAGCATCAACATTAAAAACCAGGTGTGCTGGCACACGCATGCAATCCCAGCTCCATGATGGAGGTGGCAAATAGACCTCCTATTGCTTGGTCACTAGTCAGCCATTGTAGCTTAATTGATGAGCTCACTACCAATGAAGATCTTATTTCAGAAGAAGTCAATTGGAGTGTTTCTGAGGATGATATGTGAAGGTGTCCTCTGGCTAGTTCCTGTACCTCTGTCCTACACACACATACATATCCAATAAAACAGTACAAGAAAAAAAATAAGGATAGCTGCTAACAAAGATAGATGACCTTCAGATTATAGGGAGGATAGAAGTTATAAAGAATCTTGAATGTTAGTCATAAAAGTCAATAATAATTTCTATTGGATTTTAGTATCCTACAAAGGCTTTTGAACATGCAGGTTAATCAAGAACTTAAATCTGAAGAGCACACACATTTCATTGAATGCAAGTGCTTACAGGAATTTGCATTAAAAATATGAACTGAAAGCCACACCCACAGTGAAGTTTAGCTTGGTCTCTATTTTAAGCTCTCTAGGCGTTAGTTTCTAATAGCCACCAATGGTTTCACAAATTTAAACTATTTAAATTATCTTAATATTTTCATTCCTCAGATACAAAAATCATATTTCAAGTGAGAAGAGACAAAGGACATTTCATCAAGAGAAATTTCTTACAGGTAGAACAGCTCAGAGGCTTGTCTCCAGATACTGTGATAATCAGATTTTAAAGTCCATTAAAATGTTGTAGACAAAACAGGGGAGGCCCAGGGAATAAAAAGTTGTACACCCACACTCAGCTAAGCACATATTCGAGAACCAAACACTGGCAATAATACTGTCACTGCATTTATTTCAGGGGGTAGTGAGAACTGGCAGATGTAGTGATGTGCTCAGGAAGCTGAGGTAGAATTGGAAATTTGAGGCTTATTTGACAGTTTGGTGATAGCCTGTCCAAAATAAAATAAAGAAGGGTTATATATTGCTCAGTGACAAAATGTTTACTTGACACACTTTATGTACATGACTCAATCCCTATCACAACAAACAAGTTATTAATAAAACTTGACTAAAGAAAAACTGAAACGTAATATAGGATGCAAGAAGTTTTGGAAAAAGCATAGAAAATATGAGAAATCACGAAACCAATCTGCTGAGAGATTATCTGTTTGAATGTTTTCATTTGTAAGTAGTCTTAATTCTTATGTCTTAGAAATAATATGCAGACATAGTATACTGGCATTCATCTATTGATAAGCTTAATTTTTCTCTGACATAGTCTTATTCTTCCTTTCATGATTTCAGTGCCTTGGCATTTTAATACAAGTGGTGATGCCACAAGAAATTAATAATTAAAGCTTTCTGTTTCTCTTTGTATAAAATCAAGATTTCTTCAAAGTCCATGCTTCCATTTTCCAATTATATTAGTTAATACCATATTATCTAACCACTCCTAAGTATAAATTTGCCTTAGAATAGGAATAGTAAGCTTCTAGATTGGGAAAGATAGGCTGAATAGAAGATCTCCTTCTCTGGAAACTTGACAACCTAAATAACTATATTAGTTTCTGTATAACAAATCATAAAACTTGGCAAAGAAATAATTTAAGATATTAGGATCTACTACACTTGAATAGTCAGTAATCAATACCATGTACGTGTAAGATCAATTGTTCTAGCTTTTAGATATCACTCCATTTACTGTGAAACTGGTATTTGACAAATAAATGAGTATTTCAAAGATTTCTTGTTAAAAAGTGTGAACCATTTCAGTTGTCTCATTTCTCTTTCTCAAGAATGTCAGACGATCAGGCATCACTGTCAGTAGGCAGAAAGATCCAATTGAATGCCCAAACACTATCATTTTTTCAACAGAAGTTGATTATTGCTATTGAATTCTACATTTTTTGATGTGGTGTTCATGTCCAGAAGTTTATTTGTTTGTATACCATGGAAAATTTAGTGTACAATGAATGCAAAATTGAATGAGAAAAACTGATGCACTCACAATTCAGCTAAAACTCTTTAAGTTTATCTCACATTGTCTTATTACATGAAAAATATGTAATTAACATTTACAAAATGAGAATATATTAATCAAAGTTAAGGTAAACTGTTATACTACCAAATGAAATATTATCATACTCACAAAATGGGTATCAGTCAAGATACTGAAGAATTGGTGCCAGATAATCCCAATAGGGTGATATTAGAATTAAATAAATCACCTGGTAAGTTTAGTTTTCCACTGCACATAAACATTGTTTATGAGAGTGAGTTTAATGAGTATTAACCCCAAAACCTGTATACATAATTAAAATTACTTCTTACTCAACCATTGCTAAAGATCATCTGAGCTATTGAAAGCATGATGATACTGGACATATTGGAAGAAGTACTGGGTTTCCACATGCCTTTACAATGGGATATTTAATATCTATCAAGAAAAATAAATGAGTCCTGTAAAATTAATATGTTCACAACTCTTCAGATACTTGCTACCTTAAGCTATTCATGCTTTTATTTCAATGCCATAGAAGAGGCACTGGTCTTGCTATTTTGGTTCTCAGGTTATATGTGAGCAAAAGATTTTGAATACACACAACATATAGATATAGAATAGACCTAAGTAGTGAAATTCTGGACAAATTATATGGTGCCAGAATGTCAGAAACATTTAAAATTTTATGTGAATTTATAAGTCAGAATACCAGCAAAAATACAAAATTCAGAAACAAAATCTTTGCTATTATCCTTTGGATTTAGGTATGTGGCTGGAAGGGACGCTTAGGATATTTATCTTGAACAGTAAGCACAAGCAGAAAGACCAAATAGGAAATGGAGTGTGACTTTTGAAATCACAAAATCTTTCCCCAGTGACATACTTCTTCCAGCAAGAACAAACCTTAAAAATACAATGAAAATGAAGTTATACCACTAGGGTCATAAAACTATGCCCCAAAGCCATAGATTATCTAGCAAAAATCTTGTGCCAGACATGGAAACCTCCCTTTGAGTTTTTGACCATGGTGGAGTGGTCCAAGAAACTTCCAAAACAAGACAGCTTATTGATATCCTGCACTTACTGGTTTTCACTCTGGACCTGAATGAATGATGCTATTATTTAAGACATCAAATACTTCAAACACAAAACTTGGAGAAACTAGACATAATAGGTTGATCTGGGGCTGCTATATATTAAAATGTATACTGGAGCCCAAGATCTGGTTGCCTCTGATGAGGAGATCCTGAGGAGCAAGAAGATCCTCCAATATACAAAACGATGCTACATAACCTTTCTCTACAAGTTAATTGGTCAATAAAATATAAAGCCTGTGATTGGGCTGTATAGATAGGTTAAATTTTTTAGTTTCCTGTCTGGGGGTTGCAGGGAGAGAGGAGAGAGAAGAGAGAGCATGAAGTGGAGAAGGCCAGCAAGATATGAGATGGAACATAAGCATGTAGCTAGGAAAAACAGCAAGTACCAAGGCACATTATGGCTGGGGAATAAATTAGAATAACTCCAAATTTGCCCAATCTAGGTTTAGAGCTTGCAAACAAAATATGTGGACTATATGTCTTTTCTACAGGTTAGCAAGAATAATTAGTTTCATTTACTACTTGAATTGATGTGGAAGCCTTCTCTGTGAAGACCAACTCTCATAGTATAAGAAGATGCTATACAAGTTACCAAGAAAGAAAAGAGACCAACTGGAAAGCCTACAAACAACTATATTTGCTCCAGCAAGGTATCCCTTGACAAGGTATCCCTCCCTTATTAGAGGCAAAAATTAGATATTTTTGGATTTACACCTGCATAAGATGCCTTTGTAGCTGCATTCCTTCTACATATCTACCCTTTTGTTTTTAGATTTTGCCATACTAGTGGGATAATGGATTCCACTGCCTCAACATTGTTGACTCCACATCAGAGAATTCCTAGTATATTGCACTATGCCTGCTTTAGGTTCTTCTGTCTTCCAGGATTTTATCTGTCATTGATTACCAGCCCTCAAGGAGATATCACTCTGGAGGCATGTCACACAAGGGGATGATGAGGATAATCTACATGGTGGTCTCACAGATATCTGCCATCCAGTCTTTGATGACAATTTTTTTGGGGGATCTCATTTTTAGAGACATCAGCACCTTGTGGGTCCCCTTATTTATGGAGCATTGCCTAGAGATATGTTGTGTGAGACACTTAAACAAAGTAACTGTTAGTATGCAAATTACTCCTATCAAAGCATTAAGTGGCTGTTCACAGGGATCAAAATCTAAAAATAAAGGATGAAAATGTAGGAGGAAAGGTCACCACTAGGTAAATGCCTAGTTTGCCAATAATTTTTACTGAAAGAGTTAATATTGTTTTTTATTTGCATAATAGTAAAAATATACCTGCAGTGAACCTGTCAGGGAGTTTATCCCTGAAGAACACCAATTTTTCACGTTTCAGCTGAATCTATTATCTGTAGGTCTTTATCTAGCCATGTGATTTGAGAAACTTCCACTATACACCTTGACATGTTAACTGGTAGTGTCATTACACAAGTCTTATTTAGGTGACCACATTTTTACTAAGTCTTTGCTGATGCTAATATCCAGAAGATAACGTGTATCAGTAGTCAACATAATTTGGCTCTTACTATCTTTCTGTCCCTTCATCAGCAAGTTTCTATGAGGTATAACTGTTGGGGCTGGATTTTATGTGTACCAGTTGGAGTTTGAATCTGTGATAGCTTATTCTCTACATCCTGGCTAGTTGTGGATCTCAATAATAGTTTACAACTGTTGCAAAGGCATTTCCTTCAGGGGGATCTAAATGGAGACTGCCTGAGACATGAAGGATTGCTGGCACAGACAATGCCAACCAATTGGAAACTGCAGTTTAGAAAAGATGCTTCCTTGGGACCAATGGGGCATGGATGGAGGGTATTGACGGAGCTTACAGCAGTGTTCAGATGAGCTTGATTTGGCATTTCTCACCTGTTCCTAGAGTCTGTGTCATAGATTCCACACCACCTCACCTCCAACCCTCAAGGGAAGGTGGGGTCATGGGGCACAGGCAGCAGGAGTATATAATCTTTTTGATATATGCCAGTATGTGCAATCATTTAGTAAAAATTTTTTGCATCTAGGTACTTTAGGAATAGTGATTTTTACGTTTGTATGTATTTATGTGTCTGTTTTGTTTTGTTTTGTTTTTGTTTTTTGTTTGTTTGTAGTGTTCTATCTCTTTTTGATATTAGACTAGTTATGGTTTCATAGGAGTTCATAAATCCTACTTCTCCTTTTTTTGTCTTCATTTAAAAAATATTTGTTGTAGTTCTGTGAAAGTCTGTAGAAAGTCTGCTGAAACTAGTTTTATTTAGTTAGAAGAATTTTTGTTTGCTTGTTTGTGTTTGTTTTGTTTGTTTTTGTATTGTTTCATTTTTCCAATTTTCTTTTTTATAAAAGAAAATGCTGGTACATTATTGAAGTTTTGACACTTTACTGGTTTAACTTTGGTTATTTAGATAAATCTAGAATTTTATTGACCAACAAAACTTATTAACTTAATGGATATGTTTTAGAGTATTCCCTTATAGTGTTTTAAATTTCTGGTATGTGGTGTTGTACTGTTTTTGCATTCATACATGATTCTATTAATCTGGGTATTCTCTTTCTTTCACTTAATTGTGCCAAGTGTCTATTGATCCATTTTTTATCTTTCCCACAATTAGTTCTTATATTATTTCATCCACTGATTATTTTCTTTGTTTTAATTTAAAAGAAAATCTGCTCTAATTTATAATATTTCTTAGACTCTCCTGAATCTAGATTGTTTGATTTTAAAACAAATGGTACTAATGGAATCAAGAAAGTGGTTTAAGTTCCAGCATAGATTTTAGTTTTGTGTTATGAGATAAATGTAATTTTGATCATAAATTTAAAGGAATATATGCGACAGACAGAATCAAAGGTAAAGACCTAAATCTCATTCTGAACTTCAGTCCAAAAGTCAAAAATCACATTGGAGATACAACATATGACTTAGAGACCAAATTCTGTTGAGAGGTGGAGTCCATCAAGAGACAGAGTATATGCCAGACAGCTTAGCCAGTAAATCATTGTGGCAAGGACCCGACAAACTCAGCCTAATAGTCAGGGCACTATATCAAGCTTCGGACTGTGAAACCACCAGACTCAGTATCAGGGAGCTCAGTGTCCTGAGGGAGAAAATGCAATTCTATTATAAACAGTAGCCTGTGAAGTAGGATGGAGCAGACACTGAAGAAATGGCCAACCAATAACTGGCCCAACTTGAGACCCATCTAATGGACAAGCACCAATCCCTATCACTATTAATTTCAAACGTCTAGCATTCATTTAAAATACTGCCTTGTTCAAATGCTGAATTTCAGAAGCCACATTGTTGGCTCTGTATAAATTTTGAAAATATTTCTTTATAGTGTCATTAACATACTTAACTGTTTTTAATATCTTTCCAGACATTCTTCCAATTAGCAATAAAGAAAAATTTCTTACAGAGAATCATGATGTATTTATTAATTTTGAAAACTCTAAAAGTTTAATTATAGCTTACATGCCATATGTATGCTTTGTTCTTAATTACTTTGGTCATTATTTTAATCTTTACTGTGTAGTCATTAATTAGAAATCCTGGAGCTTGGCAGCTGCAGCATATGGATCATTAAGACTATTAACAGTACATTCAATTTTACTTCCCATGCAAATTACTTGCAAAGTCAGTAGGTAGGAGACATGGTCTATAGAAACCAAGTAAGTTTTAGTATATTTATAATCCAATATATTATAACACATCTTTCTAAATTTGCAGTGAAAGGAATCAGATTTGGCATATATGTTATTAAGCTTAGGGTCATAGCTTCTGCCCTAACAAGCCAAATTTATCATCTCATCTTCAGTAAACCAACTTAAAATGGCCAAATTAGTAGTGAAAACCAGAAATCAGTGTTTCAGTCAGTGTGACCATATTGGAAAAGAGGGACATAAAGTCCATTGAACTCATTCTATATCAAATCTCACTCCAGGCTTCTAATGTGAGGATATGGTTAACAAAAAGGCAAGAAATATGAATATCTGCCTTCTGGCTAAGGTGTGTCCCCTACTGAGTCCACTATAAGTCTCTACTGCAGTTTACCTGACAGGTTATGAATCATTCTTGAGGAAACAAATTCTTTCTCTCTAGAGTTCAGTGCTTCAGTGCTAATAGTACTTTAGCAGTTTCTTCTTCCAGTTGGAGATTCTCTGGGAAATTCTATTTTGGGGGATCCATTTATTAAATCTGATAACTAAAGAGTGGAACATAAATGTGTCTTTTGTATATATTCATTCCAGCCAGGCAGATAGTTTACATGTGTTCTTATTGATCCCTTTAGAAACCATAACTCACCTAGATATTTACAGTAACAGGATTGGTGATTTTCTCTGTTTATCATACTATATACATTTTCACCTCATGAATGGCAACTCAGTGATTTTTTTGAGCGATTCATAATCTTATAATATTTAAATATAAAACAATTACATATTTTTAAATTAATTGATTATAAACAACCATTTGATGCAAAGAAAATTTGAATTTGTGGAGGTAAAAGAAATTTTGCTTCAATAGTCTATTTAAAAAATGTATTCAGATAGATGTTCTTGTATATTTTAAATTACAGTTCATTTTATATAATCAATAAAATTGCAATGATATTTATTTTGTTCAGTAATACACAATCATTCTTTGTGGAATTTAAAGGCAATTGGTGTAGAAAGGAGAGCTATCTTTGAGTGAGGATACAAACAGAAAATGTTTATTAAATTATTATCGGAAGAGGGAGGCACCTTTGCCCATGATCAAAGTTTCTCAATAGCTGAGTCACAAATTTGAGTAAATTTAACAAATTTTCTGGTAGGATTATCTATATACAGAAATTCCTTTTAAACAGAAGTATTCTAAGTAAAAATGTTAAGAAAACAATGTGAATGAATAAACAAGCATTTTCTCTGCTTCAGTCTATAAGACAATTATCTGGGAATCTCACACGATACTTCATTTACTGTAAAACACATGACTTAATTGATAAAAATTGTGATACTTTTTATGAAATAGAGTATTACTCAGCTATTAAAAAATAAAATCTTGAAGCTTGCATATACATGGGTGGAGCTGAGGTAACCCAGATCCAGAAAGACAAACAAGATATATACTCACTTGTAAGTAGATATTAGCTATAAAATAAAGAATAACCATGGTACAATCTGCAAACTCAGAGAAGCTAATTAACAAGGAGGGCTGAAGCAGGGAAACATGGATCTCCCCAAGAAATAGAATAGATTTCTCATGTGGGCTGGTGGTAGGTAAGGATGAGAACAGGAATGACAAGTTGGGCAGGTAGAAAAAGAGAATACTTCAAATGACAACTAAAATTAGCTTGAAAAGAAACCTAGTGCACTGGAAACAGACTCCCATGAATCTATGAAAGTGACTCTAGGAAAGATTTCTATTAATGGTGAATACAGAGTCTGAACTGGCCATCCTTTTTAACTAGGCATGCATCCAGTAAAGAGATAGGGACACCTAAGCAATCCCAAATCCTGCTTCATACAATTTGTCCTGCCTTTAAGAGGTGCTGGGGTAAAGGTGGCACAGAACATGTGTGACTGGCTAACTAATGGCTAGTTCAATTTGAGACACGTGCCAGGAGAGAGAGTCCATGTCTGATATTGCCTGGAAGGCCAGGAACTAGAGGCTGACTAATTCACAGACCTAGGACAGAAGCAACCATGACTGGAAAAAATAAGTAAGTAAATAAACAAACAAGCTAATAAATAAATATCAAAAAGACAATGAAATGATTCCTAATGATACTTTCCTATACTTATAGACCAGAGCTTGACATAATTATCACCAGAGAGGCCTTATTCAGTAACTGATGGGAGAAGATGCAGAGATCCACTGCCAAACATTAAAAGAGCTCAGAGAATCCTGGGGAAGAAAGCAAGGAAAGACTGTAGGAGCCAGAGGGGTCAAAGACACCACAAGAAAATAGCCGACAGAATCAACTAACCAGGACTCATAAAGTATCATATAGACTGAACTGACAATCAGCGAGCCTGCATGGGTATAACTTATGTCTTGATCAAATATGGTATGACTTTGTAGTCTAGTTTTCTTGTGTGACACCTCACAGTGGGAGCCACAGCTGTCTATAACATTTTTGAGTACTTTTGGACCCCCTTTTTAATACTGGGTTGCCTCCTCCTGTCTTTATATGAGGGTATATGCCCAGTCATAAGACAACTTGATGTTTGGTTGATATCCCTGGGAAGTCTGCCCTTTTATGAAGGGAAAGGAGGAAGTACATCTGTGCAAGAGGGGGAAGGTAGGAGGAATGGAATGGGAGAAGAAGAGGGAGGGGAAGCTGCAGCCTGTAGATAATATATGAGAGAAGAAGAAATTAAAAATAGAACTGTCTTTAGGGACTTAATACCTATCCTTTCCTTCAGGCCTAGTTTTATGGTATCTGGTTTGTCTGACTAAATTTTAGTATTATCTTATATAGTGACTAAGCTATTATTAAATATTTTGGAATCTAGTATTAACAATGTCTCTTAGAACTCAGTTTCCCCTTAAATATTTATGTGTGATTGTTTTGTTTGGTTTTTTGGGTAGAAAAGCTTCTAATAGTAGAACCAGGATAAGTATTTATGTGCAATCCTCAAGAGAATCACAATATGATCCATGTGTAGTGGGAAACTTTGTAGATTCATTATATCTGGTATAAACATCTGAATTAAGTAATTGTTTTTAGGTGTACTTGTATTTGAAAAATATCACTGTAAAAGTAGTGATTGTTTTCTGGAGTATATAGTATTGTTTTTCTAAAGGATCTTTATAGCCTTTATAGATCTAAATCACAAGACACTCTTGACAACCAGGAAGTGTTATACTATTGAGTACTGCAAACAGTACACAATAAAAGCTGGTATGCAGAGTGATGTGTTAGTTCAAGGACTAATGGATTAGACCAGGGACTCTGGTAAAAAAGAAACTGGTTCATTCTAAAAAGAGTTTTTTGTAACAGTCAATAAATATGCTTCTGGAAAGTTTCATAGTGTCAGTCTGTTGAGGATGCCCCTGTACTTCAAGGCTTGATTAGATCCTCCAGTGTCTCTCTTTGATCACTCCTCATGATTCATTTTATCATGAGATACTTAGGTAATTAACTTCCTGCTGGTAGAGTTGGAATTTGTCTCTTGATATTTTCTAGCCTTTCTTGGCTAGATAGTTTGATAAAAGATTGTATTTTTTCTTTTATTTTATTATATATTTGCTTTATTTTACATTTCAAATGTTAACCCCTTTCCATGTTACCCCACCGAAAACCCCCTATCTCATCGCCCCCGCCCCCCAGTTTCCTGATTTGCATTCCCCTATTCTGGGGAATTGAACATTCACAAGACCAACGGCCTCTCCTCTCACTGATGTCTGAAATGGTCATCTTCTGCTACATATGCAACTGGAGCCATGGGACCTTCCACGTGTAGTCTTTGCTTTGTGGTTTAGTCCCTGGGAGCTCTGGGAGTACTGGTTGGTACATATTATTGTTCCTCCTGCAGGGCTGCAAACCTCTTCAGCTCCTTGGGTCCTTTCTCTAGCTGTTCCATTGGTGACTTTATTCTTATTCTATTGATTGGTTGTGAGCCATGGGTGTTTTGATCCACTATCCAATAAGGATCAAAGTATCCACACTTTGGTCTTCCTTCATCCAGAACTTCATGTGATCTGTGAGTTGTACCATGAATATTACGAGCTTTTGGGCTAATATCCACTTATCAGCAGTTCAAACCATGTGTGTTCTGTTGTGTTTGGGTTACGTCTCTCAGGATGATAGTTTCTAGCTCCATTCATTTGCCTAAGTATTTCATGAATTCATTGTTTTTGATACCTGAGTAGTACTCCATGGTGTAAAAGTACCACATTTTCTGTATCCATTCCTCTGTTGAGGGACATCTGGGTTCTTTCCAGATTCTGGCAATTATAAATAAGGCTGCTATGAACATAGTGGAGCATGTGCACTTATTACATGTTGGAGCATCTTTTGGGTATATACCTAGAAGTGGTATAGCTGGATCCTCAGGTAGTGCTATGTCCAAATTTCTAAGAAACCACCGAACTGATTTCCAGAGTGGTTTTACCAGCTTGCAATCCCACCAGAAATGGAGAAGTGTTCCTCTTTCTCCACATCTTCTCTAGCATTTGCTGTCCCCTGAGTTTTTAATCCTGACCATACTAACTGATGTGAGGTGGAATCTCAGGGTTGTTTTGATTTGCATTTAACTGATGATTATGAATGTTGAACATTTCTTTTGGTGTTTCTCTGCCATCTGGTATTCCTCAGTTGAGAATTCTTTGTTTAGCTCTGTACCACATTTTAATAGGGTTATTTGGTGCTCTAGAGTCTAACTTCTTAAATTTTTTGTACATATTGGATATTAGCCCTCTATCAGATGTAGTTTGCCATTATGTCCTATTGACACTGTCCTTTGTCTTACAGAAGCTTTGCAATTTTATGAGGTCCCATTTGTTAATTCTTGATCTTAGAGCATAAGCTATTGGTGTTCTATTTAGGAAATTCTCCCAGGTGCTCATGGGCCCCAGGTTCTTCCCCAGTTGCTCTTCTATTAGATTCAGTGTATCTGGTTTTATGTGGAGGTTCTTTATTCACTTGGACTTTAACTTTGTACAGGGAGATAAAAATGGATCAATTTACATCCTTCTACATATTGACTGCCAGTGGACCAAGCACCATTTTTGGAAAATGTTATCTTTCTTCCACTGGATGGTTTTAGCTCCTTTGTCAAAGATCAAGTGATCATAGGTGTGTGGGTTCATTTCTGGGTATTCAATTCTATTCCATTGTTCTTCCTGCCTGTCTCTGTACCAATACGATACAGTTTTTATCACTATTGCTCTGTAGTAGAGCTTGAGGTCAGGGATGCTGATTCCCCCAGAAGTTCTTTTATTTTTGAGAGTAGTTTTTACTATCATGGGTTTTTTATTATTCCAGATAAATTTGGAAATTGCTCTTTCTAACTCTTTGAAAAATTGAGTTGGAATTTTGATGGGGATTGCATTGGTTCAGTAGATTGCTTTAGGCAAGATGGCCAGTTTTACTATATTAACCCTGCCAATTCATGAGCATGGGAGATCTTTCCATCTTCTGAGGTTTTCATAAATTTCTTCAGAGACTTGAAGTTCTTGTCACACTGATCTTTCACTTGCTTGTTTAGATTCACACCAAGGTATTTTATATTACTTGTGGCTATTGTGAAGGGTGTCATTTCCCTGATTTCTTTTTCAGTCTCCTTATCCTTTGAGTATAGAAAGGCTACTGATTTGCTTGAGTTAATTTTATATCCAGCCACTTTGCTGAAGGTGTTTTTCAGGTTTAAAAGTTCTCTGGTGGAATTTTTGTGGTCACTTCCCTATACTATCATACATTCTGCAAGTAGTGATATTTTGATTTCTTCCTTTCCAATTTTAATCCCTTTGACCTCCTTTTGTTGTCTAATTGCTCTGGCTGGGACTTTGAGAACTATGTTGAACATGTAGTGAGAGACTAGACAGCCTTGTCTTGTCTCTGATTTCACTGGGATTGCTTCAAGTTTCTCTTCATTTAGTTTAATATTGGCTACTGGTTTGCTGTATATTGCTTTTATTATGTTTAGGTATGGACCTTGAATTCCTGATCTTTCCAAGACGTTTATCATGAAGACATTTTGGATTTTGTCAAATGCTTTCTCAGCATCTAATGAAATGATCATGTGGTTTTTTTCTTTGAGTTTGTTTACATTGATGGATTTCTGTATATTGAACCATCCCTTCATCCCTGGGGTGAAGCCTACTTGGTCATGGTGGATAATCATTTTGATGTGTTCTTGGATTCTGTTGGCAAGAATTTTATTATTTTTGCCTTGATAGTTATAAGAGAAATTGGTCTAAAGTTCTCTTTCTTTGTTGATTCTTTGTATGGTTTAGGTATCAGAGTAATTATAGCTTCATAAAACAAATTTGGTAATGTTCCTTCTGTTTCTATTTTGTGGAAGAGTTTGCAGAGTATTGGTATTAGGTCTTCTTTGAAGGTCCGATAGAGCTCTGCATTGAATCCATCTGGTCCTAGGCTTTTTTTGCTTGGGAGATTATTAAAGACAGCTTCTGTTTCTTTAGGGGTTATGGGATTGTTCAGATCGTTTATCTGATCCTGATTTTACTTTGTTACTAGGTATCTGTCTAGAAAATTGTCCATTTCCTTTAGATTTTCTACTTTTGTTGAGTATAGACTTTTGTAGCAGGATCTGATGATTTTTTTTAGATTTCTGCAGTTTCTGTTGTCATACCTTCCTTTTCATTTCTGATTTTGCTGATTTGGGTACTGTCTCTGTGCTATCTGGTTAGTTTGGCTAAGGGTTTATGTATCTTGTTGATTTTTTTCAAAGAATTATCTCCTGGTTTGGTTGATTCTCTGTATAGTTCTTGTTTCTACTTGGTTGATTTCAGCCCTGAGCTTGATTATTTCCTGTCCTCTACTCCTCTTGTGTTTATTTGCTTCTTTTTGTTCTAGAGCCTTCAGCTGTGCTGTTTAGCTGTTAGTGTGTGCTCTTTCCAGCTTCTTTTTGGAGGCACTTAGAGCTTTGAGTTTTCCTCTTAGCACTGATTTCATTGTGTCTCATAAGTTTGGGTATGTTGTGCCTTCATTTTCATTAAATTCTAAAAAGCTGTTGATTTCTTTCCTTATTTCTTCCTTGACCAAGTTATCATTTAGTAGAATGTTGTTTCATTTCCATGTGTATGTACTTTTACTTCCTGTTGTTTTTGTTTTTATTAAAACCAGCCTTAGCCTTTGCTGCTCTGATAGGGTGCATGGAATTATTTCAATCTTCTTATATCTGCTGAAGTCTGTTTTGTGATCAAGGATATGGTCAATTTTGGAGAAGGTACCATGAGGTGCTGAGAAGAAGGTGTATTCTTTTCTTTTAGGATAAAATACCATATAGATTTCTGTCAAATCATTTGATTCATAACTTCTGTTAGTTTCGTTTTTCTCTGTTTAGCTTGTGTTTCTGTGATCTGTTCATTGATGACAATGGGCTTTGAAGTCTCCCATTATTATTGTGTGGGGTTTAATGTGTGCTTTGAGCTTTAGTAAAGTTTCTTATATGACTGTAGATGCCCTTGTATTTGGAGCATATATGTTCAGAATTTAGTGTTCTTTTGGTAGATTTTTCCTTTGATGAGTATGAAGTGTCCTTCCTTGTCTTTTGTGATTTTTTTAGGTAGAAAGTCAATTTTATTTGGTATTAGAATGGTTACACAAGCTTGTTTCTTGGGATGATTTGCTTGGAAAATTATTTCCAATCTTTTAATCTGAGGTAGTTTCTTGTTTTTTTGCCTGAGGTGTGTTTCCTGTATGCAGCAAAATGTTGAGTTCTGCTTATGTATCCAGTCTGTTAGTCTATTTCTTTTATGGGAGAATTGTGTCTATTGATATTAAGTGATATTAAGGAGAAGTGATTGTTGCTTCCTGTTACTTTTGTTATTAGAGGTGGAGTTATGTTTGTGTATCTCTCTTTTTGTTTTGTTAAAAGACGATTAATTTCTTGCTTTTTCTAATGTGTAGTTTCCCTTCTTTTCTTGGTATTTTCCATTCATTATCCTTTGGAGGGCTGGATTTGTGGAAAGATATTGTGTATATTTGGTTTTGTCATGGAATACCTTGGTTTTTCCATATATGATAATTGAGAGTTTTGCTGTGTATAGTAATCTGGGTTGGCATTTGTGTTCCCTTAGGGTTTGTATGACATCTGCCCATGATCTTGTGGCTTTCATTGTCTCTGGCGAGAAGTCGGGTGTAATTCTGATAGTTCTTCCTTTATATGTTTTTTGACGTTTTTCTCTTACTGCTTTTAAAATTCTTCCCTTGTTTAGTATATTTTTTGTTTTAATTCTTATGTGACAGGAGAAATTTCTTTTCTGGTTCAAACTATTTAAAGTTCTGTAGGTTTCTTGTATATTAACGGAGATCTCTTTCTTTAGGTTAGGGAAGTTTTCTTCTATAATTTTATTGAAGACATTTACTAGCCCTTTAAATTGGAAATCTTCACTCTTGTCTATACCTACCATCCTTAGGTTTGGTGTTCTCATTTAGTTCTGGATTTCCTGAATATTCTGAATTAGGTGATTTTTGCATTTTTCATTTTCTTTGACTGTTGTTTCAATGTTTTCTATGTTATCCTCTGCCTCTGAGATTCTCTCTTCTATCTCTTGTATTCTGTTTTTGATACTTGTATCCATGACTCCTGACTTCTTTCCTAGGATTTCTATGTCCAGAGTTGCTTCCCTTTGTGATTTCTTTATTGTTTCTACCTCCTTTTCTAGATCATGAATGGTTTTGTTCAATTCTTTCACCTGTTTTGTTGTGTTTTTCTGTAGGTTTTAAGGGCTTTTCCCAGTTTACTTGTATTTTCCTTTATTTCTTTAAGTGAGTTATTTATGTCCTTCTTGATACCCTCTATCAGCATCATGAGCTGTGATTTTAGATCCAAATCTTGCTTTTTGGGTGTGTTGGGATATCCAGGACTTGCTTTTGTGGGAGAATTGGATTCAGGGGGTGCCATGTTGCTTTGTTTTCTGTTGATAATGTTCCTATTTTTGCCTTTTGCCATATGGTTATCTCTGGTGTTAGTTGGTCCTACTGTCTCTGGAGGGTGCTTGTCCCTCTTGTGTGCCTGCAAGCCTGTCTCAGCACTCCTGGGTGACTGGCTCTTTCTTGGCACAGAGTGCTGTGGCTCTGCCCAACCTCTGGGTGTATGCAGAGCCTGAATGTTCTACAGCAGCTTTTGGCCCCTGGTTCCTGGCTGCATTTGCTGATTGGTTACCTGAGAGAAGGAGGTAGTCTGACCTACAAAGCTGGGAGTCGATCACTCACTCCCAGTAGAGAAGTACTCCCCTGACAGGATTGGTGCACAGAGGACCTTGGAGATGCCTAGCCCCTGGGTGCTGGTGGAGCCTGGTTGGACCCAGCTGTTCTGTAGCTCTTGGTCCTTGCCTCCTAGCTGTACCTGATGCTCAGTCACCTGAGAGAAGCTGGAGGCGGTCTCAAAAGATTGTATTTTTGAGACAGGAACTTTTTTTGAGACTTAGAACACAATAACATTTGCTTATTTCAAATAGACTCAGAAAAAATTCCATGTCCTGTGAGTCAGCTTTAAGTGTTTAAGAAAAATAGATAGGGCTGTTATACCCCTGTCTGTTGTGGAATACACAAGGAAAGGGAGAGAATACACCAGTGTATTATTATTTCCACCACATAAGTGGGGACACTGATTCATCAGGGCCATCAGAAAATGATTCAGGGGCCTTGTTTCTTCTGGCAACTCTAAGTAAGGGCTAAAACAGGGTTTAGAAGCATAAAAATACTTGAGTCAAGTTACAGTGAAAATTCTTACCAATTAGAACTCAGGTATTAGGAACTTTCTCCTGTGTTCCATCATTGTCAATTGCAATTGAATGTAAGTGATTTTACCCAACCAGTCAAATTCATTTGTTCTTTCTGTTGTTAGGAACAGGCATTATGTTTTGAATAACTACTATTGCCTGGAGAGGGGATAACAGTATATGTTTTAGGGAACTATTGCTGCTAAGAGAGGGAGTTATTCAGTTTAAATAAAATGGAGTTTGAATCAAAATGGCAGTACTTAAGACACATTAGTTTGCTACCAACAAGGCTTTCTCCGTATCCCTGTAGTACAACTATACTGACATTTCACCCCATATAAAATCAAACAAAAAATAGCTGTTTGATGCCACAGGGATGCTTTTAATGTAAGAACAAATATATAATACTGGAATATAGGCTGTAATTAGTAGAATGTTAGATAATGAAGTGTGGAGTAGGGTACCACAGAAATCAAGGATTTTATCATTTAATCTAATTTCTGGTTTTTGAGTCTTGCACAAATTTCCACCCTCTTCTGTCTCTTTTATAGGTAATATTGATATCTTTTGAGGGCTGGCTTAAAGGATTATGAGCCTGTTTTGTTGGAAGTTCTCTATGTTAGGTGTATTCCATGTATTATCCTTTGTAGGGCTGAATTTGTGGAAAGATATTGTATAAATTTGGTTTCATCATGGAATATCTTGGTTTCTCCATCTATGGTGATTGAGAGTTTTGCTGGGTATAGTAGGCTGGGCTGGCATTTGTGTTCTCTTAAGGTCTATATGAGATCTGCCCAGGATCTTCTAGCTTTCATTGCTTCTGGTGAGAAGTCTGGTGTAATTCTGATAGGTCGGCCTTTATAAGTTATTTACTCTTTTTCCATTACTGCTTTTAATATTCTTTCTTTGTTTAGTGCATTTGATGTTTTGATTATTATATGACAGGAGGACTTTCTGTTCTGGTCTAGTCTGCTTGGAGTTCTATAGGATTCTTGTATGTTCATAGGCATCTGTATCTTTAGGTTAGGGAAGTTTTCTTCTATAATTTTGTTGAAGATATTAACTGGCCCTTTTAGTTGTAAATTTTCACTCTCTTTTATTCCTATAAAACTTACGTTTGGTCTTCTCATTGTGTCCTGGACTTCCTTGATGGTTTGGATTACATGCCTTTTGCATTTTACATTTTATTTGACTGTAGAGTCAATGTTTTCTATAGTATTTTCAGCCCCTGAGATTCTTTCTTCTATCTCTTGTATTCTATTGTTGATGCTTGCATCTATGACTCCTGATTTATTTCCAAGATTTTCTATCTCCAGAGCTGTCTCCCTTTGTTATTTCTTCATCGTTTCTACTTCCATTTTTAGATCATCGATGCTTTTGTTCAGTTCCTTCACTTGTTTGTGTTTTTCTGTATTTCTTTAAGGGATTTTTGTGTTTCCTCTTTATGGGCATTTACCTGTTGACACAAGTTCTCCTGTATTTCTTAAGTGGATTTATTTATGTCCTTCTTGAAGTTCTCTATCAGCTTCATGAGATACAATTTTAAATCCAACTCTTGCTTTTCAGGAATGTTGGGGTATCTAGGACTTGTTGTGATGGGAGAACTGGGTTCTGATGTTGCCAAGTAGACATGGTTTCTCTTGGTAGGGTTCTTGTGCTTGCCTTTCACCATCTGGTTATCTCTGGTGTTAGTTGGACTTCCTATCTCTGGCTGGAGCTTGTCCCTCCTATGAGCCTGTAAGCCTGTGTCCTTACTCCTGGGAGACAAATTCCCTTCTGGCATGGTCTGTGCACAGAAGGCTTTGGAGCCACCTGACTCCCTGGTGCAAACAGAGGTTGGAAGACTCCTGTACCAGCAGCTCCACTGATCATATACTCCAGTGCACCCCTAGCTGTTCCCCTCCAGAGAGAAGGTGGAGATCTCACCTCTGTGCTCATAAGTGAAAGCACTGCTGGGAGATCCCTCTCTCCTTGATGGCCATGCACTGAAGACTGTGGAGCTGTTTGACTCCCTGGTGCAAATGGCAGCTGGAAGACTTCTGTCCCATCAGCTCCCCTAATTGTATCTCTTATTAGCTCTTCTAATGAGTATAATGTTTCTTTTTATTGTCTTGTGCCCAATTGTGGTTTTGCAGAGCATGATGGTCAATCTCAAATAGGAGTATATCAATCAGCTTTTATTATGATGCCTGCAAATTTATCTGAACCCTGGTATTCTGAAAAAGACTTACAGATATCAGAAGAGTTAGATCACATTCTGGTTGGGCTGATCACTGCCAGGGTTATTGCTTTCATAACACTTATCACCAGTTCTACAACTTCTACAACAGCTTTAGCATATGAGGTACAAACAACTACTTTTGTTAATCACCTTGCTGAAAGTTTAACTAATTCCTTGATAATACAAGATTTGAATAGATGGCTAGAACAAAGATTTAATGCATTATATGATATAATGTAGATCAAGTGAAGTGAGGTACAAGAAGTGAAAGTTAGAAGCCAATCTTCCACTGCTGGTGGGATTGCAAGCTGGTACAACCACTCTGGAAAGTAGTCTGGTGGTTCCTCAGAAAACTGGGCATGACACTCCTAGAGGATCCGGCTATACCACTCCTGGGCATGTACCCAGAGGCTTCTCCTACATGCAATAAAGACACATGCTCCACTATGTTCATAGCAGCCTTATTTATAATAGCCAGAAGCTGGAAAGAACCCAGATGTCCCTCAACAGAGGAATGGATTCAGAAGATGTGGTATATTTACACAATGGAATACTACTCTGCAATTAAAAACAATGAATTCATGAAATTCTTAGGCAAATGGTCAGAACTTGAAAATATCATCCTTAGTGAGGTTACCCAATCACAAAAGAACACACATGGTATGCAGTCACTGATAAGGGTATATTAACCCAGAATCTCGGAATACCCAAGACACAATTCACATATCAATAGATTTCCAAGAAGATGGAAGGAGAGACCTCTGGTCCTGGAAAGACTAGATGTAGGGGAATACCAGGACAGAGAAGTGAGAGAAGGTTGAATGGGAAACAAGGGGAGGGAAAAGGGCTTATAGGACTTTTGGGGAGGGAAGAAACGGGAAAGGGGAAAACATTCGGAATGTAAATAAAAAAATATAGAAAAAAAAACCAAAAAAAATGGAATGTTATACCTACTAAATATGCATTTGTGTAACTCCAAAAATATATAAGGGGAATAAGCACCAGTGGACCAGATTAAAATGGCACCTTCGGGTGTCTGGCTTAGTACTAATACTTCTTTAGATATGTTAACTCAGCATTAGGAGGTTGTGAATTTAAGAAACGCAAAGCCTTAGTCTTTTGTTACTGCTAGAATTGTAAAAATTTTCTGAAAATGTCACAGACCATTTTTCCTTCATGATCCTTATTTCTACCTTTTATATTGGGCACAGCCATACTTTACTTTATTATACTTTTTCTGAAATGTCTATTGTCAGTCTCTTGAGAGGAATCTTCAGAGGTTTTACAGATGTCAAAGCCGAGTTACTTAAGCTCAGGTTCCAAAGTCTTCCCTAGCAGAAGTTGGTTGTCAATGATGGGTAAGATCATCTTGAAAACCTTCTCAAACTAAGTCAGGCAATGAATACACAATTAATTATGTGCCATTGACAGGTAAGAGCTGTGTCTCAGAGGGCAACCTAAGACAGGCACAACGTTCTGCCCCATGACTGATAAAGTGCCTATTATAGATACAAAATGTGGGTAAGATTTTCTCAGAGGTGGATCAACCTAAGACAGGGCAGGAATGCTATGATTCATGTACCAACAACAGGTAAGGTCTATACTTTTTGAGGGAACATCTAATACTGTCACCGTCTTTCTACACCAATAGCTGAGAAAGCTTTGGCTTGTATAGATAAACAGGGGGACATGCAGGGAGCACTTCCCGAGTTGATTTTGGCTGAATTCTTGCTTGTGATTAATCATGAATGAGTCTGCAGACGTCTGACCTTGTTTTTAATTAGGACATGCCTTATACCATGTTACATTTTACCACCTACACATACGTCCTTGAGAGACTCTCCTAGTCTAAAGGAAATGGCTTTAATAAAACATAGATACTATGTACTATAAACGTGGCATATGAGCATTTAAAGTCATTGTTTATCTTCCTAGAATTGGTCATGCTTTGTTTTGCTTGCCTTCAAAAGACACTTAGAATGTATAGTTGCTCACTGGCATGATATTAACCAACAACCATCCTACTTTGTGTCTCTTCCACCTTCTTTCTACCTTTCCTTTAATTATCCTCAGTAACCTAGTCATGGTTACCTTGTTGACTGACCCACTGGGTCTGGCAGTCAGTTGATAATTTGTGGAAATATTTTTGCTATCAATTCAGAGAAACAGTTCCCTAATTCATGGCAGATAATTTAAACATCATTAATTCTTAACATTCTTGAGAGAGTTTCTCTGCTCTGACAAGGAAAACATTTTTTCTGTGTTATTTCTGGTAGCCAATTGTCATAATTCATAAATTTTGGTTGATATGACAACAGAGTGATGAAAAATTCATTAGTACATTCTAGTGTGTTCTGATATTGGACCCTCATCCAACTATTTTAGTTTGTATTTCGCAAAGTTGTATAGACAGTATAATCTCGGATGCTTTAACCTAGGTTTTAATAGATAATAAAAAATATAGAAAATAAAAAACAAAAAAACAAAAAAATAAAAAAATAAAAAAATAAAATGTAAATAAAGCAAATGTCTAATTAAAAAAAAGAACAACAACAAAAAAAGAGATATACTAACCTTCATTATAGTGTAGAATTATGGTTCCCTTGTGAATTCCTAAAGTCCCCATAGGAACTGCTAGAAGAGTAGGATGGGGGGAGGGTAAAAGAGGGTGAGGTGAATTTCGTCTGTTATAGGAGGCAAGGATAGAGAATAGAAAGGAACAGAGACCTGAGGAAAGAGAAGCGCTGCAGAATTTGTCTTGAGGTTTAGCAAAGTGTCTGAGATTTTCTTGTTATTCTCTTGTACTTCAATGTCTCTCTTTAATTCTTGCAGTACTTCCAAAATTCTTATATTCACTTCCTATTCTTATGTTCACTTCCTGTAAGTTAGCAATTTTATCATTTCTCCTCTTAGAAACACTTCTAAATTCTAATAAAAGCAGGGTGCCCACTCATTTATTTGTTTTGTTGCCTAGATTTTCTAGTTTTACATAAAAAATACTAATTTTTGAATATCAAAAATTCTCCATTGAGAAAACCATAAAGCTAAGTTATCTATCCGTGGGTAAATCTCTCCATTTTCCAAAATGCTTTCAAATGTTGAAAGTGTGTAACTATCATATATAAAGCCTGAAGTGTCAGATGGCATTATCTCTACACACAACCAATCTTCTGCTATTTGAAATCCTCTTCCTTCCCTTTCTGTCCCCTCTTCCTCTTCTTTCCTCCTCTTCTCTCTGTCTTCTCTCTCTCCTTTCTTTTTCATGAAAATTTCATGGATTTTCTATGATATCTCACAGATATCTGTTTTGGATCAGGTCTATCTGTTGTTTGGGGGATTAGCTTTCTCAACTTTCATCCAATACCTGTTTTTATCCACTGGATATCCTGTTGCTATTATAAATTGTCCTGGGCAGTGCCTCTGAACATTCACATTATTGTGTTGGATGACACAATTGGTTCTTAGGCTATTAATGATCTGGTGCTAATAAAATTCCTGAGGTAAAGGATGCAAAAATCCATTAAGTATAAGCAGAAGACTCAAAGAAACACAGAAATAAATGAATATTTGAGGACTATCAGTAGACAAAGGCCAAATGCCAACAACCAAGCCTTCCTAAAGCAAATAAAAGCAAGAAAACCAAAATGCCATTGAAGGTCTGAAAGTTCATTTAGTTCTAAATGACCTAAAAACCAACTAAACTACCATAAACCAAAATTCATCTGATCTGAAGTACTAAGACAAACATATTGAAAGCAAATAATGCATACATATGATGTGGGGTCAGAAGAATACAGTTACCTATAGAAAATAGCAATGCCTTCCTATGCTGCTACTTTCTTAGGCACACACATTTGCATCAGGCAATAAGGACAGTGGGAGGACCCAGAGACTTTATAAAACACTTAACTCAGGGACCCCTTGGAAGACTCCCAACTGTGGATTCAGTAGGCTTTGATTTTTTTTTAAACACTTTTAATAAGGGTTCTCAAACAATTCAATGCCCATCCACAGATAGGGGAAAAAGATGCCAAATAGGCCAAGGGTATATTTCCTGTTTAGAAGTAGTTCCTTGGGGCAATTCTAATCTCTGTCAAGATACCAGCAGTCCAGTTTAGTAGTACCAGCAAGCCAAACACAAATCAGCACAATACAGCAAAAAAAACCAGGCCTCTTCCAAATCAGAATTAGTCATTGAGAGCAACAAGGACCACCCATGAAGCCAGGAGAAATTCTCTGCTGTACCTTTATGAATGAAGTGAAGATTAGTGAAGATGCAGGATTAACAAAGTATTGCAAAGCTAGGTATGCAAACATGTTGTCACTGTCTGTAGAATGCTGTCTGTTGACTTCTGTTCATACTCTTTCCAACTGTCACATGTCCAGCCATGGGTCTTGCCTCAGACATAACATGAGTTTGCATCGCATGACACTTCAAGAAATTTCCATTTCAGAACTCCCCATTTTGAATAACAATAGGACATGACAGCCTGCCCCAATACAGGTTTCTTATTTTTCTTTTCTTTTACTCTATTCTCATTTCTGTCTTGCTGATCCTGTATTTTGTTCTGTTATCTTTTCCAAAAAGTGAATTCTCCTCATGAACACCAGGATTCTTAATACCTTTTATTGTTTTATTTTAGTATTTTTGGAGCTTCCACTGAGATTTGAGAGACTTCTCTTGAAGCAAGAAGGCCTGAGTGCAAACCACAAAGAACAATTAAGAATGACTGTGATCACGTAGCTTCCCTTATAACACTTTGATGTGCTGGTAGTGCATAGGCATTTTAGCCTGCCTGAATGCCTCACTCTTTACTTTTTTGGGGGCTAGGAAGAACTTCAGGCCTGAACTCTGAGGAAGGTGCAGTTTTCACTTTACATAGCTAGCTTACTAACTTGGTAAGAGGCACTGCTGCCTTCCAGCAGAAGTCCACACTCCCAGGTCCAAAGGATCTCATGTTAATCTAATAGATTGGTCAGTATCTTTGTTTCTGTGGCACTTGGACAGCCTGCTTTAAAGAATCCTAGTCAAAATCTATGACAACGAAGTTTGCATCCTCTATTAACATCTAGACTACATATTCCTGATAACCCCTTCTGCACTTTCTAGGTTTCTTGACCCTTATGTGTGTTTCATGAGCACTCTTTGTTTTTATGTTTCTGTCTCTGTCCCTTCTGTTGTGGGTCTTTTCACTAGCCTCATTGGACAAAGGAACCTAGGGAACTTGACTAAATGGAAAACATTATCATTTCAACAGCAAGTAGACTTTAGTCAGGCTTTCAGCAGACGAAGAGTGTCTCTAGGAAAATAGCTTTTGGAGGTGGGACTATTTAGTCCTGGAATGCGAGAGTAAATGTTTCAATCCTCCTGCGGGCACATTTTGGTTAGTTTAATATCAACATATTTTTGCTACACTCATGAATCATTTTCCAAAAAATCAAATGGTAGAATCAGATCATAAATATCTGGAAGGCAATAATGGCTAAAAGAGGTTATGTCTCAAGCCCCTACAGGCAGGACTAAGGAAGTAGCATAACCATTAAAAGGACAATTGAGGGGGGATGGGGCAGAGTTTGGGAGGAGGAGAGGAAGAGAGGTGGAGGTGGGAGGATGTTGAGGAGATAAAGGGAAGAAATTGGAAGATGGCAGGGACTTGATCATGAGGAAGTGCAGAAGTGTTACCACTTGGCTGGTCACACACTGGGGTTGACCACACTAGACAGTGCTACATTTTCACTCTGACAGGGGTAAAATAGTTGCCATTTTAAATAGGCTAGAACATGGAGGTAGAGGAAAGCCAAACCTGACCAAATATTGTTCCATCTTTACTCTTCTATCTTGTTACATGTGAGATAATCTGGTTTGAAAATTTTTCCAACACCATTATTTGACCACCTTCTCAAATACTGGGCAAAATTAGATCCTCAGGCAATCAAACAAACAGTCTAATATTTTTTATTTTTTTTCTGCCAGGAGATATCTCCACCAAATCTCCTGGGATATTTTTACAGGACATGATGGGAATACATAAATACACATACATTTTTAGAACTATCTTGTCAGCAAAGCCTAAAGAAAATCAGAGAGCCAAGTAACCCTATTAAAAAATGAGGTACAGATCTAAAAAAAGAGTTCTCATCTGAAGAATATCTAACAGGTGAGAAGCACCTAAAGAGATGTCCAACATCCTTAGTCATTAGGGAAATGCAAATCAAAACAACCCTGAGATTCCACCTCACACCAGTCAGAATGGCTAAGATCGAAAACACAGGAGATACCAGTTGTTGGCGAGGATGTGGAGAAAGAGGAACACTCCTCCACTGTTGGTGGGATTGCAAGCTGGTACAACCACTCTGGAAAGCAGTCTGGCTGTTCCTCAGAAAACTGGGCATGACACTCCCAGAGTATCTGGCTATACCACTCCTGGGCATGTACCCAGAGGCTTCCCCTGCATGCAATAAGGACACATGCTCCACTATGTTCATAGCACCCTTATTTATAATAGCCAAAAGCTGGAAAGAACCCAGATGTCCCTCAACGGAGGAATGGATTCAGAAGATGTGGTATATTTACACAATGTAATACTACTCTGCAATTAAAAACAATGAATTCACGAAATTCCTAGGCAAATGGTCAGAACTGGTAAATATCTTTAGTGAGGTAACCTAGTCGCAAAAGAACACACATGCTATGCAGTCACTCATAAGGGCATATTAATCCAGAATCTCGGAATACCCAAGACACAATTCACATATCAATAGATTTCCAAGAAGATGGAAGGAGAAACACCTGGTCCTGGAAAGACTGGATATAGGGGAATGTCAGAGAAGTGAGAGGGGGTTGAATGGGGAACAGAGGGAGGGAAGGGAGCTTATGGGACTTCGGGGAGGGAGGCAATGGGAAAGGGGAAATAATTTGGAATGTAAATATAAAACTTAGAAAAAAAAGACAAGATTTAAAAAAAAATGAAAGAAAGAAAATCAGAGCCTAGACAGTGCTCTTCAGTGAAAAAGTGAAAAATTCCTCTAACTTGGTTTCTTTACTGGGAATAAAGCACTTTTACAGTCTTTTGGGGTTTATATCTCCATTGGCAGGCACACAAACTGCTCATGTATATCACTTTCAAGTGGTTGGTTACCTCAAGACTAGTCCAGAAGAATCTCAAGTTAGATGTCAGTATACTACTCTCAGCTTGATCCATCCTGAACATGATTATAGACTACAACAAATACATGGCATTATATAATATAATGATATCAGAGAGTGACCCTTCAAAATCAAATGTTATGCCTTTTATAGTATTTTAAATGAAAAAATACATATTTGTGGTCTATTGCCAGTCTCTGATTCTGTATTATGAATGCAGAAATGGAACCTATCACTTCACACAAGCAAGTTTGTCTCAAAATGTCCTCCAAAGCCCATTTATTTTGAGTCAGCCTGGCCTTCTGGCTTAGGACAAGAAAAAGAGCAACAAAATGGTTAGAAAGTAAAGGCATTGTGCCTATAGGGATAGCTAAGGTGTAAACTATTTCCAACATAGATTATTTATATTACTATATAGTGGTTACCATAGTAAAGGCAGCTAATGGGATGCTTTAGTTTGTCTCAACAGTAAAATAAGGTAATTAACGCAGATTAACACAAATTCATAGTAAGTATCAAGATTTAATTAACTACCTAATAAGTAAACCAGTATGGTAGATGAAAAGAAAAGACTGTTAACTAAAAGTCTGTGGAAAGGACAGAGTATATTTGCTGACCAAAAGTACCTCAATTACTCCAATAATTTGGCTTCCTTTGTTGAATCTTGCTGGAGACTCTGAACATAGAGCTGATATTTGGCTATTTAACTGTTGTTTCTCTGTGTCTGATACTTATACTCATTCAAAATCAAAAGCATGGCTATTGTATATTATCCTCTATACCATATAAAACACAAATCAAGAATATTTTGCTATCTTGTATTTTATATAAGATTTTCCTGAGATTATGTATGTATGTATGTATGTATGTATGTATGTATGTATGTATGTATGCAACATTAATTTATTATCTCATCCAGTTGTTGTGGTTTATATTTAACTTTTAATTAGAGAGCAAATTTACTTTTCAATATTACTTTATCTCATGACATTAAGAAAGAAAATTTAGAAGAAAATCAGCAAGTATAAAAAGTAAATGTTAAAAGGATGTAATAAATGAAATATTTTTAATAAAGAAGGATTTATTTGTGAACATTAAGGAGGTGGATGTCCTTTTCAAGATATGAAAGAACTAAAAATCTTAAATTTTGAAGTTCTGAATATTATATAAGACTTAAAGGATAGGATTTAGTGATAAAGTAAATTTGATAAAATTTCTAAAGTCAAAGTTCTGTGCATCAATATAAAATACCTACTTAAATCAATAGAATTATCCTAACTTAATGATTTGCTTTTGGTGCTATTTAATTATTGTAACTTAAAAATATCCAAATAGATGTCTATTTAAGGCTTATCAAAAATTGACTGGTTCTTGTTCCATGTTTTATCTAAATATTTACACTATTTAATACCTATTAACAATAGTTTATATCTAGTTGGCCTATCTCCTGACCACAGCACTCCTCACTATGCTACACTATTCTATGAGTCCAAGCCTAGACTAGTGTAGTTAAAGTGACCAAGAAGAACAGTATTTTTGTCCTTGCCCTTTATAATGAACTAAATCCCAAGGGACTGTAGGAAATTCCTAAAAATATTTTGTTATTCTTTCTTCATGCTCAGGCAGGCCATAGGGATACTACCAGATGGACTGTAACAACTGTATCTTCTACAAAGTGGAGTTTATAAACAAAGGAAAATTTCCTCAATGCTTGCAAGTAAATCCATGGACAATGAAGCCGTTCTTATAGGATGAGGCACCTATTAAAATAATAAAAGTAAACAAAGACGCAAACAAACAATAAAGCAGAATCAGTGGTTTCTCCTGAGCTCTAGTGACTTTTAAGGGATTAACTATCAACTGACCTTGAAGTAAAAACAGAAAATAGTTAATTTTGGCTTCCTTCATACTCTTATGTACGGAACAGGAACTTATGATCAAGTATTAAAATGATTGCATGCTTCTTTCACAGTCCAAACTCTCATATTCCCTAGGCAGGGGATTTGATGGCCTCTTCTGACTTCCACAAGCATTGCAAATACATAGTGCAATAACATTCCTGCAGGCAAAATACTCACATATAATACATAAAATACTATAAAATGAAACAAGAAAGAAAGATCAGCAACAAAATATGGAAAGTGTATGTTTTAGAGACGCAAGTATTTTAAATGTTTTAACCATAAAGATACAAACATGCTGAGAAAAGAAGCTCATAGAATTTGAGCATTTTACAACTTAGACATATATAAAAATAACATATTGTATTCCATAAATGTACATTTTTATGAGTCTACTTAGAATAAGAAAAGAGAGAGGAAAGACACTGAAAATGTTTAAAAACTCTAGGACCTGTACTCATTCTTCGCTATTGCTTAACAACAGTAGGCATAGCCGCTGAAACAGCATCATTTTGCTGTTATCCTTTCTATCTGTTCTTCAGCATTGTGTTATCTGCTGAAGTATTCTGCTTCTGTACACTAACTTCACAATCATTCTCTCAATATCTAGATAATAACCATTTGAGTTTTAGGTTGAGATTACATTGAGTCTACAGATCAAACTGTAAAGGATAGTTATCTCCACACATTGATATTTATGCCTGTGAATATACAATGTCTCTACTTATTTAGTTCTTTTATTTACTTCACCAGAATTCTCATCCTCCTTGTATGGATTTAGAATATATTTCAGTAGCTTTATGTCTTGGACTTTCATGTGAAGACTGCATCAATATAAATAATATAGTGCTTTTAAGTTTCAAATTTCATTTGTTTATTGCCTAAATATAGTAAAGCTATTGTCTTGTATATTAATTTTGTAACTGCACACCTGTTATAATTCTTTAGCTTCAAGTGAGTTTTGTCATTTTTCAGATTTTATCAAATACTACTCTCAAATTTTTCTCCAATATCACTTGATAGTCAAGTAATTTCTTAATTTTACTTCTTTCTTGTTAATCTCTCTGAGACTTGTTTCCTTTTGTTGTATTACCTTTTGTATATTACTTGATAGTCAAGTAATTTCCTAATTTTACTTCTTTCTTGTTAATCTATCTGAGACTTGTTTCCTTTTGTTGTCTCATTCTATCAGCGTATGTTGAAAGGGTATTGTGTGGAGGAGTGTGCTAGCATTGTTCTTGTTCTGACCATTGAACATAAAATAATCCATAGGCTTTTGTCGAATCTCATTTTATTAGATGGAGGAAGTTACTCGCTTTTATGCATTCATTGCATGTTTTAAAATATTATATGATACTTTTTGAGCATATTGGTTGCCTTTTCCATTGTTGGGACAAAACATTAAACAAAAGAAATTTAAGAGTTTTAGGTTTTTTGGTTCATTCATATTTCACTTTCCGTTCCAGGTACATAGTTCGATATACGAAGGAAAGTGTAGCAAGCTGAAGCCACACTGCACCTGTGCTCAGGAAGCAGAAAGCACAGAGAAGTTGAATGTGGTTGTAGAGCCTGAAGGACTGCCTCAGTGACCTAGTTCATTCAGTAGAACTCTACCCCCTAAAGCTTCCACCAGTCTCTCAACTGCACTATAGGCTTGTGAGCAAGCACTCAGACACAGGAGATTTTATCAGATCCTTCATGCAAACCTGTGTATATAAGAATTTGTGAAATTGATCTTTTCTATGGATATGATAAAATGTTATTTTTAACAAAGTTATATAATAAACTCCTTTATTGGCATTTGACTTTTATTATTATTATTATTAATAATATTATTATTATATTCTAATTTTTTCTTTACATTCCAAATGATAACCTCTTTCCCATTTCCTCCCTCCCCTAAAGTCCCATAAGCTCCCTTCCCTCCCTCTTTTCCCCATTCAACCCTCTCTCGCTTCTCTGTCCTAGTATTCCCCTACATCCAGTCTTTCCAGGACCAGGGGTCTCTCCTTCCATCTTCTTGGAAATCTATTGATATGTGAATTGCGTCTTGGGTATTCCGAGATTCTGGGTTGATATGCCCTTATCAGTGACTGCATAGCATGTGTGTTCTTTTGTGATTAGGTTACCTCACTAAGGATGATATTTTCCAGTTCTAACCATTTGCCTAGGAATTTCATGAATTCATTGTTTTTAATTACAGAGAAGTATTCCATTCTATAAATATACCACATCTTCTGAATCCACTCCTCCATTGAGGGACATCTGGGTTCTTTCCAGCTTCTGGCTATTATAAATAAGGCTGCTATGAACATAGTGGAGCAAGTGTCCTTATTGCATGCAGGGGAAGCTTCTGGGTATATGCCCAGGAGTAGTATAGCAGGATCCTCTGGGAGTGTCATGCCCAGTTTTCTGAGGAACTGCCAGACTGCTTTCCAGAGTGGTTGTACCACCTTGCAATCCCACCAGCAGTGGAGGAGTGTTCCTCTTTCTCCACATCCTCGCCAACAACTGGTGTCTCCTGTGTTTTCGATCTTAGCCATTCTGACTGGTGTGAGGTGGAATCTCAGGGTTGTTTTGATTTGCATTTCCCTAATGACTAAAGATGTTGAACATTTCTTTAGGTGCTTCTCAGCCATTAGATATTCTTCAGGTGAGAACTCTTTGTTTAGATCTGTACCCCATTTTTTAGTAGGGTTATTTGGCTCTCTGGAGTCTAACTTCTTGGGTTCTTTGTATATATTGAATATTAGCCCTCTGTCAGATGTAGGATTGGTAAAGATCATTTCTCAGTTTGTTGGTTGCCACTTTGTTGTTTTGACAGTGTCCTTTGCCTTACAGAAACTTTGTAATTTTATGAGGTCCCATTTGTCAATTCTTGATCTTACAGTATAAACTATTGGAGTTCTATTGAGGAAATTCTTCACTGTGCCCATATGTTCAAGGTTCTTCCTTAGTTTTTTTTCTATTAGTTTCAGTGTGTCTGGTTTTATGTGGAGGTCCTTGATCCACTTGGAATTGAGCTTAGTGCAAGGAGATAAGAATGGGTCAATTTGTATTCTTCTGCATGTTGACCTCCAGTTGAGCCAGCAGCATTTGTTGAAAAGGCTATTTTTTTTTCCACTGGATGGTTTTAGCTCCTTTGTTAAAGATCAAGTGACCGTAAGAGTGTGGATTCATTTCTGGGTCTTCAATTCTGTTCCATTGATCTACATACCTGTCATTACACCAATACCATGCAGTTTTTAACACTATTGTTCTGTAGTACAGCTTGATGTCCAGGATATTGATTCCCCCAGAAGTTCTTTTACTCTTGAGAATAGTTTTAGCTATCCTGGGTTTTATGTTATTCCAGATGTATTTTTGAATTGCTCTTTCTAACTCTATGAAAAATTGAGTTGGGATTTTGATGGGGATTGCATTGAATCTGTATATTGCTTTTGGCAAGATGGTAATTTTTACGATATTAATCCTTCCATCCATGAGCATGGAATATTTTTCCATCTTCTGAGGTCTTCTTCAATTTCTTTCTTCAGAGACTTGCATTTGACTCCTTATTGAAGATAGATTCTTCTCTAATATAATTCATGCTAACCACAATTTGCCTTTCTCTACACCTTACTTCCTCCCACCCTTCTCTTTTCACCAAATCCATTGCACCTTTAATTTCCTCCTCAAGAAAAGCAAGCTTCCAAGAAACAACAGCCAAACAAGACAAAATAAGATACAGGCAAACAAGGCCAAAGCTCTGGTATCCAGGTTCAGGAAGGCAAGCAAATAGGAGGAAAAGTCTCTCAGGAGAAGTTAAGAGTCAGAGATAAACCTTCTTCCACTGTTAGAAATCCACAAAACCACCAATTAACAACCATGCCATATTCAGAGGTCCTGGTGCAAACACATATAGGCCCCATGTTTGTAGTTTAAGTCTCTGTGAGCCCATATGAGCCCTGCTTAGTTGATTTGATGAATCATGTTCATTTGGTGTCTTACATCTGGTCTTACTCCTACATTTTTCTCCTTTCCCTCCTTGCTCTCAGCTGGGAGGGATCCAATAAAGATCTCTAACTTCAGCTCTCTTTCTGCATAATATGTAGCTGTGGGTGTTAAACTCCTTGTTTAAATGGAATTCCTACTTGTGTGATTATTCTACAAATTTCTGGATTCAATATTTTGTTAGGAGCTTTGCATTTATGTTTATGAGATATTAGTCTGATTCTTTTATTGTGATTCTTTTTCTACCTTTGTTATGATGGTGGATCCAAAATGAGTTGGAAAGTATTCTATTTGTTTTATAAGAAAAAAAGACTCAATTTCCATGTGGCGCAGGAAGATAGCTATCCACCCAGCAGCACAGAGAAAACAGTCAGTACAGGTGAGACTTGCCCTGCAGCTCAGAGTATGCCATCTGGAGCCCTCTGGCAGAAGCCTTTGATTTTGGTCTCCAGTTTGGGACCATCCTCTACTACAGTGCCATCTCCAACTGGCACAGGAAGGTAGCTAACCACCCAGCAGCACAGAGAGGAGAGTCAGCACAGGAGAAACCTGCCCTGCTGTTCAGAAGAAGCAGCCAGAAACCCTAAGAACACAAGAACTTAAGAGCGGCTTGGGACAGGAGTCTTCTGTTTTCAGCCCACATCCAGAACTTCTGGAAGAAAACTTCCCTAACCTAAAGAAAGAGATGGCCGTGAACATACAAGAAGCCTACAGAACTCCAACAGACTGGACCAGACAAGAAATTCCTCCTATCACATAATAATCAAAACATCAAATGTACTAAACAAAGAAAGAATATTAAAAGCAGTAAGGGAAAAAGGCCAAGTAGCATATAAAAGAAGACCTATCAGAATTACACCAGACTTCCCACCAGAGACCATGAAAGGAAGAAGATTCTGGGCAGATCTCATACAGACCCTAAGAGAACAAAAATGCCAGCCCAGACTTCTATACCCAGCAAAACTCTCAATCACCATAGACGGAAAAACCAAGGTATTCCATGATAAAACCAAATTTACACAATTTCTGTCTACAAATCCAGCCCTACAAAGGATAATAGATGGAAAATGCCAATATAAGGAGGGCCATTACACCCTAGAAAAAGCAAGATAGTAATCTTCTTTCAACAAACCCAATGGAAGATAACAACCAAACATAAAAATAAAATAAAAAATAACAGGAAGCAGCAATCACTATTCCTTAATATCTCTTAGCATCAATGAATTCAATTCCCCCCCCCCAAAAAGACATAGACTAACAAACTGGATATATAAACAAGACTCAGCATTTTGCTAAATATAGGAAATGCACCTCAGTGTCAAAGACAAATACTACTATCTCAGAGTAAAAGGCTGAAAAATAATTTTCCAAGCAAATGATTCCAGGAAATGAGCTGGAGTAGCCATTCTAATATAAGATAAAATTGACTTTCAACCAAAAGTCATGAAAAAAGACACAGAAGAACACTTCATATTCATCAAAGGAAAAATATACCAAGAAGAACTCTCAATTCTGAACATCTATGCTCCAAGTGCAAGGGCACCCTCATTTGTAAAAGAGACTTTACTAAAGCTCAAAGCACACATTGCACCTCCCACAATAATTGTGGGTGACTTCAACATCACACTCTCATCAATGGACAGATCAGGGAAGCACAAACTAAACAGAGACACAGTGAAACTAACAGAAAATTTGGACCAAATGGATTTAACAGTTATCTACAGAACATTTTATCCTAAGTCAAAAGAGTATTCTTTCTTCTCAGCACCTCATGATACATTCTCCAAAATTGACCATATAATTGGTCACAAAACAGACCTCAACAGATATATGAAGATTGATCAAATCCCATGCTTTCTATCAGATCACTATGGAGTAAGGGTGGTCTTCAATAGCAAAAACAAAAAAGAAAGAAAACCCACATATACATGGAAGCTGAAAAATGATAACTTGGTCAAAGAAGAAATAAGGAAAGAATTCAAAGACTTTTTAGAATTTAATGAAAGTGAAGGTACAACACACCCAAATTTATGGGACACAATGAAAGCCATGCTAAGAGGAAAACTCATAGCTCTGAGTGCCTACAAAAAGAAGCTTGAGAGAGCATACACTTTCAGCCTAACAACACACTTGAAAGCGCTAGAACAGAAAGAAGCTAATACACCCCAAAAAGATTAGATGGCAGGAAATAATCAAACTCAGGACTGATATCAAACAAGTAGAAACAAAAAGAACTATAAAAAGAATCACAAAACCAGGACTTGGTTCTTTGAGAAAATCAACAAGATAGATAAACCTCTAGCCATACTAACCAAAGGGCACAGAGAGAGTATCCAAATTAACAAAATCAGCAATGAAAAGTGAGATATAACGTCAGAAACTGAGGAAATTCAAAAAATCATCAGATCCTACTACAAAAGCCTCTACTCAAAACAACTGGAAAATCTGGATGAAATGGACAATTTTCTGGACAGATACCAAATACCAATGTTAAATCAGAATGAGATAGACCATCTAAACAGTCCCATAACCCCTGAGGAAATAGAAGCAGTCAGTGAAAGTCTCCCAACAAGTAAAAGCACAGGAACAGATAGTTTTAGTGCAGAATTCTATCGGACCTCCATAGAAGACCTAACACTGATACTCTTCAAGCTATTCCACAAAATAGAAACAGCAGGAACACTACCCAACTTGTTCTATGAAACTACAATTATGCAGATATGAAAACCAAGCAATGATCCAACAAAGAAAGAGAACTTCAGAAGAATTTCTCCATGAATATCAATGCAGAAATACTCAATAACATTCTTGCCAACCAATTCTAAGAACACATCAAAATGGTCATTCACCATGATCAAGTAGGCTTCATCCCAGGGATACAGGGATGGTTCAATATAAGGAAATACATCAATGTAATTCACTACAGAAACAGACTCAAAGAAAAAAAACACGTGGTCATTTCATTAGATGCTGAAAAACCATTTGACAAAATTCAGCAAGCTTACATGTTAAAAATCTTGGAAAGATCTGGAATTCAAGGCTCGTACCTAAACATTGTAATAGCAATATATAACAAACCAGTAACCAACATCAAACTAAATGGAGAGAAACTTGAACAATCCCACTACAATCAGGGACTACACAATGCTGCCCTCTCTCTCCATATTTATTCAATATAGTACTTGAAGTTCTAGCTAGAGCAATTAGAAAACTAAAGGTGGTCAAAGGGATACAAATTGGAAAGGAAGGATTCAAACTATTACTATTTGCAGATGATATTATAGTATACTTAAACAACGCAACAAACTCTACCAGAGAACTCCTACAGCTGATAACTTTAGCAATGTTGCCAGATATAAACTTAACTAAAACAAATCAGTACCCTTCCTATATTTAAATGATAAGCAGGCTGAGAAAGAAATTAGGGAAATGACACCATTCACAATAGTCACAAACAAGATGAAGTATCTTGACGTGACTCTAACCAAACAAGTCATAAATCTGTATGACAAGAACTTCAGGGCAGTGGTGGTACACGCCTTTAATCCCAGCACTTGAGAGGCAGAGGCAGGCGGATTTCTGAGTTCAAAGCCAACCTGGTCTACAGAGTGAATTCCAGGTCAGCCAGAACTATAAAGAGAAACCCTTTCTCGAAAAAAAAAAAAAGCAACTTCAAGTCTCTGAAGAAAGAAACCGAAGAAAATCTCAGAAGATGGAAAGATCTCCCCAGACTCGTGGATTGGCAGGATTAATATAGTAATAATAACCATCTTGCCAAAAGCAATCTACAGATTCAATGTAATCCCCATCAAAATTCCAACTCACTTCTTTAGAGAGTTAGAAAAAGCTATTCTTAAATTCATCTGGAATTACAAAAAACTCAGAATAGCTAAAATTATCCTCAACAGTAAAATAACTTCTTGTGTAATTATCATTCCAGATCTCAAGCAGTACTACAGAGCAATAGTGTTAAAAACTGCGTGGTATTGGTACAGTGACAGGCAGGTAGATCATTGGAATAGAATTCAAGGCCCAGAAATGAACCCACACACCTATGGTCACTTAATATTTGACAAAGGAGCTAAAACCATCCAGTGGAAAAAAAAGATAGCCTTTTCAACAAATGGTGCTGGTTCAACTCTCTGTTAGCATGCAGATCGATCCATTTTTATCTCCTTTCACAAAGATAAAATTTAAGTGGATGAAGGACCTCCATATAAAACCAGACACACTGAAACTAATAGAAAAGAAACTGGGGAAGAGCCTTGAGCACATGGCCACAGAGGGAAATTTCCTGAACAGAACACCAATAGCTTATGTTCTATGATCAAGAATTGACAAATAGAACCTCATAAACTTACAAAGTTTCTGTAAGGCAAAAGACACTGTATATAGGACAAAGCAGCAACCAACAAACTGGGAAATGATCTTTACCAACCCTACATCTGACAGAGGGCTAATATCCAATATATACAAAGAACTCAAGAAGTTAGTCTCCAGAGCGCCAAATATCCCTATTGAAAATGGGGTACAGAGCTAATCAAAGAATTTTCACCTGAAGAATATCAAATGGCTGAAAAGTACCTAAAGAAATGTCAAAATCCTTAGTCGTCAGCGAAATGCAAATCAAAAGAACTCTGGGATTTTACCTCAATGCAGTCTAAATGGCTAAGATCAAAAACTCGGGAGACAGCAAGTGCTGGTAAAGATGGGGAGAAAGAGGAACACTCCTCTACTGCTGGTGAGATTGCAAGCTGGTACAACCGCTCTGGAAATCGGTTTTGCGGTCCCTCAGAAAACTGGGCATAATACTACAGGAGGATCCTGTTATACTACTCCTGGATATATACCCATAGGATTCTCCAGCACGTAATAGAACATATGCCCTGCTATTTTCATTGCAGTCCTATTTATAGTAGCCAGAAACTGGAAAGAACACTGATGTCCCTCAACAGAGGATTGGATCCGGAAAATGTGGCATATTTACATAATGGAATTCTACTGAGCTATTAAAAACAATGAATTCATGAAATTCTTAGACAAATGGATGGAATTAGGAAATATCATCCTGAGTTAGGTAACCCAATCACAAAAGACAAATGGTATCCACTCACTGATAAGTTGATATTAGCCCAGAACCTTGGAATACCCAAGACACAATTCACACATCAAAAGATGATCAAGAAAAAGGAAAAACAGTGTACGGATACTCTGATCCTTCTTAGAAGGGGGAACAAAATACCCACAGAAGGTTATACAAAGCAAAGTGTGGAACAGAGTCTTAGGGAAGGGCCATTCAGAGACTACCCCACTTTGTGATCCATCCCATATACAGTTACAAAACCCTGACACTATTATTGTTGCCCACAAGTACTTGCTGCCCAGAGCTAGATATAGCTGTCACCTGGGAGGCTCTGCTAGTGTATGACCAATATAGAGGGGAACACTCTCAGCCAACCATTTAACTGAGCACAGGGTCCCCAGTGGGGGAGCTAGAGAAAGGATCCAAGTAACTGAAGGGTTTTCCCGTGCCAAAGTAGAAACAACAATTTGAGCCACCCAGTACTTCCAGAGGTCCCAGGGACAAAACCATCAACCAGAGATTGCACATGGAGTTACCCATGGCTCCAGACACATAGGCAGCAGAGGATGGCCTTGTTTGATATCAAAGTGAGGAGAGGCCCTTGGTCCTGGAAAGGCCCGATGCATCTCTGTGGGGGAATGCTGGGACAAGGGAGTGGGAGAGGGTTGGTTGGGGAACAGGGGGAGGGGAGATGGGTTATGAGACTTTTTTTGGGGGGGGGACCAGGAAAGGAGACAACATTTGAAATGTAAATGAAGAATATATCTAATAAAAAAGAAAAAATATCTGAGAAAAACAAAAACAAAACAAAGCAAAAAACAAAAGGGACTCTTCAGGTGTGAACAAGTTAAGGACATCATGAGATGCAGAGGTTATCCTTTATTGTCCAAATGGCCTCAGGGTAACCCAAGGGGTGGGGAAAGACTCGAGAATGAGAAAAATTAACACAAATATGTTTAAATTCACTTGAATTAGATATGAACCAATAATGTATTTAATTGTTTTTATTGGTTTTTTAAAACGTATTTTTAGTTTTGAAAATTAAAATTTAATTATATAATATTCCCCTTCCTATATCCTGTCTTCTTTTCCTTCCATCTCCCCCATTCTTGCACCATTTAAATTTATAACTTTGTAGGATGCCTCCCTATTATGAGGAGAAGGGGAGCAGGGGAGAATCCACACTCAGTATTATTTAGTTGTCTACTGTTCTTTGGCTAGGTGTAAGACCTATGAGATTTCTTCCTTCTACATCAGCATGTCTATTGGTACTGTCCTTGTTCAGATCTTATTTAGGCAGTCACAGTGTTGAGGTATCATAGGTAAAGCTGCCATCTATAGGAAACCTTATTTCATAGTAGATTTTCCTGGTCCTCTGGTTCTTACATTTTTACTGCTCTACTTCCTGGATGTTTCCTGAGCCTTAGTTTCTGGAGTTGTGATGTAAATGCATCCATTGAGGCTAAGTATTCAAATATAAATTTTTATTTTCGTTTTGACCAGTTGTGGCTTTTCTGTATAGGTTTCCAATTGTTGCAATATAAATTTCTTTCATGAGAGATTAAAGACACACTTGTCTAAGGGAAAATCTTTAGAATGTAATTAGGAATTATTCTGGATTAGTAAATAGCAGCAGTAGATTCTCCACTAAGTTATGTGAGACTCTAGTCCTCTTAGATGGCAAGGTTCTAGTGCCAAGCATGACTTTCTTCTGTAAAGTAGGCCTTAATTTTAATTAAACAGCTGTTTGTTATCCTAAAATATCACTACCACTATTGAAACCTTATGAGATAGCATGTCATGCCAGTCATTGTCATGGTTCATAGGTATCAAAGCTAGGTAGCAATATTGGCTCCTTTCCTTCAAAAGCTTGTATATAATCTTCTAGTACAAGAAATCTATTACTTATGGAGGAGAGTTTCAATGCATATACAACTCATATCCTCTTAAATTTTGTGCTTAATATATATGAGGTCTTCATTAATAGGGATTTATCTTCAACTTCTGGAAGGCAACCAAGTACAATTGCAACATTCTATATTATCTTGAGGATATTCTTTTTTTAATTTTTATTTACTAATTTATTATATGTGAGCACATTGTAGCTGTCTTCAGACACTCCAGTAGAGAGCGTCAGATCTTATTATGGATGGTTGTGAGCCACCATTTGCTTGCTGGGATTCAGTAAAGCAGCCAATGCTCTTAACTGCTGAGCCATCTCTCCAGCCCTCTATTTTGAGAATCTTTTAGACATCCCTGACAAACAACTTGAGTTTATTTCATGCCTGGTTCTAATTGAGTGGCCTATGGTTTTTGGGGGAAACATTGTTAGCCCATGGAATATAACTGCATTTAAATTACATATGCAAATGCATATATACATATAATTTTACACAAATAAATAATAATTTTCCTTATACTTTTCCAGACATCCTTAGTACTATTTTTCCCTATTCCTTCTCTGATCTTCTGCATTTATCTCTTTCCCTCTTACTCAGTTAATGGCCTTCCATTTTTCATACTTTCTGGAGTGTATCCCATCTCATCTGATTTTGGAAGCTAAGCAGAATTGGGATTGGTTAACCTGGAAGGGAGAAATTTTTCTTATTTAAACTGCTTAGAAGAATTCAACATGGAATCTATCTGTAGTTTGTTGCAGAGAATTATTAGTTATTGTTTTTAATCCTTAATCAGGGTAAGCTTATTCAGACTTTTGTTTTAGCAGATTATCATGTCAGTTCTGATACTTAATTTGTTTTTTCCAAATTTTGTCTTTTATTCCTTGTGTCTTTATTTTTCCTTTCTTGGTGGTCACATGTGCCTTGTTATATAGGTTTATTTGTAACAGGCTTTAGTTACAGACTGGCAAGGAATCAACGGAGTGGGGAATTTTGTCGTTTCTAGCCTTTGCTGCTGTTCAGTCGATCTCAGTTACTTCTCTTCTTGTTTTGTTGGATACTTGTGGGTTTTTTTCCTATTGGGGAGGGAGGGATGACTTGCAGTTATAATTTGTCTACAGCCAGTTCAAGCAGTCTTTCGCTTTGGTTGCCTCTTTGTCCCTCTTCCTTCCCGTTCTAATGTCTTATCCTATTATGTGCCCATTACCTGAAGAGGAGGTCACTTCCCATTTGATATATTTTTCCCCATAATAAGTCTGAAACTCATTTCTTCTTATTTTTTAAGCTTTTATGTTGTTATTAGAACAGATGGGCAATTTTTAACTTCTTACATAGAACCTAACTGAATGAAATTATTTCTATATAAAGTAAACCTTAATGTATCTGACCATATCATTTCTCCTTAATAAAAAATGAATAAACTAGTTTCCCACAGTACCACTCATAAAAATAACAAAACATACTCTTTAAAATAATTTCATAACATTACTCTTCAGAGTACTTTCCTTATTATATATATCAGAACATTCAAGTAGCATAAACCACTGCCACAGCAAAGGCAAATCTACCTTTAAAAAGTAATTTGGTACATTGAAAATGGAATGTTTTATACTTTAAGTGTGTATTAAACCTTTCTTTGAGATAGTGACTTTCCATATCCTAGATTATCCTTGAACTTGTGATATTCCTGTTGCGGCTGCTCAAGTAATGGTGTTACATGCATAAGATACAATTTCAGCACCATTTTAAAGTTAATTTAGTCAATTTACACCTCGGACCACATGTACAAGTGAAGTATCTATAAAGGAAATGGTCAACATGTTAGAATGAATACAGATAAATGGTTTATTTCTTATCATGTATCAATTCATTTCTAGAAGATATACAAAGAGAAAAAGTATTATGTGAGAATATACAGATCATATTCATTATAAAGTCAAATGAGCATTTCATTTGAGTATCAGAACATAAATGAAGTAAGAAAAAGGTCTGGGTGTCCAGGGTAGACTTCCACTGATACTTAAATGTTATAAAGTCTAATTAATGACCATAAAGCTTTCACCGTACAAGGTAGAACCAGAGACCAAGACATTAATAAGCCTTCCTTCTTCCTTTCCTTCTGCTTTTTATTTTAGCACTTATTATGATGGACAAAGATAAAACATTGCAACTACTAAAATAAAGTCATAATGCTTCTGGAAATCCTATAACACACTATATTTTGAGTCAAATAAACATGGTGTATGGCAGAGCACTCTGCTGACTAATTGGATTGCAATGGAGGTAAAAGAGCAAACACGATCTGCAAATGGAGATCAGAGAGGAGTGTCAGGGTTGGCTAGAGTACAAATGGCATTAATATAGCTCAGCAGCGGACATAAGCTGAAATGGACCAGAGCTTCTCCACAGTAAGGATTTGTGTGTTCTTCAGGGTTAAGTTTTACCTGTTAGCTATTTCAAGATTCAACATTTGTGTAAATATTATACTCACAAAGTCTCTTAGAATAACTGAATAAACAATGTCTATTTCTCTCACATAAATGCTTCCATTATTGAATTCTAAATAAAATACTTATAATTCTGGATTTGATTTCTTTATTGGCATCAGAATAAGTTTGGCTTCATTCCCTGGCTCCTTTAAAATACCTTCTGTCACTGACCATTTTTGTTTCTCGGTTTTACATTATCTAAATACTCCTGCTTTAGTACATTTGGCATTATTACAATAAAATACATTGTACTTCATGTTTTTTGATGCTGTGATAAAATATCATGACCAAAAGCAACTTATGGAAGAAGACATTTCTTTTAGTTTATCATTCCAGAGGCCTAGAGTTCTTGTTTATCAGGGAGACATGGCATCTGGCTACTGTATCAGGAATCTAAAAGCTAATGTCTTCAAGCACAAAGAGGAAACAGAGAAGTAACAGGAAGTAGAGTGAAACTATAAGCTTTCAAATCTTGCCCACAATGACTTAAATTCTCTAGCAAGTATGTGCTACCTTCCTAAGCAGTATCACCAGATGAGGTCTAAGTGTTCAAATACCTGTGTCTATAGGGGTGTTTCTCATTCTAACCAGCATGCATACAATATTTAACACCTCTATAAAGGAAAAGGCTTTATTTTTTCAAATTTCTGGAAGTTTGAGTACCCAAATGTGGTAATGTCAGTTTTAACTATGTGAGTACTCAGGACAGGTGACACATAGATTTTATTTGGAGAGTCTGTAGCTACACCTAATCAGGATACTTCACTTTAATGAACTTGTCTAGCCTTAGTCACCCTCTCAAAACCCCACCTTTAAATATCATAGTTGGTTTCATTTACGCCCTTCAAGTATTTCTTAATGGTGATTACATTTTAGAACATTGATCTTTCAATGATACTCATTCAAGCCACAGGCAAGGCATCCCATTATCAATTGAAAAAGAAAGTAAATCCCTGATTTCAATAAGAATTAAATAAAGGCCAGGCATAAAAATGTGTATTGACAATTACACTTCTGGATTAAACATATGGTGTTTTTACTCCCATTTCTACCAAGCAGTCAGTTACTAAAAGCTATTTAATCAATGTTATTACTTTCTGTTCCTCTTCTTCCTTCCTTCCTTTCTTCCTTCCTTCCTTCCTTCCTTCTCTCTTTCTTCCTTTCTTTCAACATAAACTCATATGTCCAAGGCTAATCTTGAATGCCTTCTGCTATATTTACAGTTGTGCAGCAAAATACCTGGTTTCTGATTATATTTCTTGGGACATTACAAGTTTAAGTCACATATGGTTAATTCTTAGCTATTTACTACATATTTATGACATTATTAAATCAGTTCTTTCATCAGTCATATCGGATGTATAATTATGTCAATTAAGGAAGTGAGCTTTGACAAATTTATTAATGTATCAAAGTAATATACCTCAACAGGAAGTTAGAATTTAAACATAAACTATCAAGTATATACTATTATGTATAATCTTTATTCCTAAAAACCAAAATATGTTCTGAACAGAAAAAAAATTATGTGAGCCATAGGAAAAATAGAAGAATCTAATCAATTTTAGGTAAGAATTAGCCAAATTGAACACAGAAACGAGAAAATAAAATTCAGAAATTTGGTACATAGTTAGAAAAACCAAATGCTTTTAAATTGTGTGAAGTAGTTGAAGACCGTACTGAGCTTGATATACTAGTGGGTTCAGATGACCAAAGGTATTTATCATTAAATTGGTAGAAATGCTTTTATTGAACAAGGAACTGAAAAAACCAATCAGGTGTTAAGAGCAAATTCCACTTATCAGTGAGTACATACCATATGTAAAATCCACAGACCATATGGAAGGAAGACCAGTCTGTGGATGCTTCAGTCCTGCATTGAGGGGGAACAAGCTGATTGTGGGAAATGGAGGGAGGGGGATCTGTGAGGAAGAGAGGATGGGGGAAGATATAAAGGCGGGAGATTATCAGGTACTAAAGGGGACATGAGTGTCAGGAAATCAAATAAAATATGGAGGAATGAAGGATGAGGAACTGGGAATAGCCTATGGAGGGTCCCAGAAGCAAGAGGCTCCCTGAACCCAATGGGGATGACTTTAGCTGAAATGAGCAGTGAAGGGGAGATAGAATCTATAGAGACCACCTCCAATAGATAGGCATGACCCATGGTCAAGGGATGGGGTCACCCACTTATCTAAAGGTTTTTTAACACAGAAATGTTTCTGTTCAAATGAAAACAGGGACAAAAAAAATGGAGCAGAGACTGAAGGAAGGGCCAACCCTGAGTCCACCCCACATCAGCATCCATGCTGTCTACAGACACCAAACTCTGACACTGTTGCTGTTGCCAAGAGGTGCTTGCTGACAGGAAAGTGGTATGACATTTTTGGGGGGAGTTTCAGCCAGAAACTGACTAATGCAGATGTGGATGTTTGGAGCCAACCATCAGACTGAGCTCAGAGATGCTGATGGGAGAGTTAGTGGAAGGACTGGAGGAGCAGAGGGTGATTGCAACCCCATAGGAAGAGCTGATGGCCTTGTCTGACATCAGTGAAAGGGGAGGCCCTTTGTCCTATGGAGATTTGATGTCCCAACATAGAAGGATGCTGGACCCCAGTGAGGTGGGAGATGGCGGGTGGGTGAGCATCCTCACAGAGGCAAAGGGCAGGAGACAGAGTGCAGATGTCAGAGGGGGTTTGTGGAGGAGGAGCAACTGGGAAGTAGACTATCATTTGAGATGTGAACAAATGGAGTGATTAATAAAAAAAAAAAGAACTAATTCCAAAATGCAATGCTGAATGTCTTCTGTATATGCTTGGTTGTAAGCAGTAGATTCATAGATTATCATGGACCACGGTTCCTCTAGAATTTTGAATTTAAAAACAGTAATAAAGTGCTTCCAATTTGGAAGATTCAAAATCATGGTTGATTGTGAAAGTAGTTAAACAGGAAAGCTAAGCAAGTTAATGCAAAGATGACTATGGCAGAGTCCATGTCAATGGCATTACCAGTGCTCCAGAAGAATGTAATCATATTACAGAGGAACTCACAAAAGAGATAGAGAAAGAAAATTAACCTGCCCAGTATCCTCCCATAACCTAGTTTCCATGTCTGATAGATAGATAGATGATAGATAGATAGATAGATAGATAGATAGATAGATAGATAGATAGATAGATAGATGATAGATAGATAGATAGATAGATAGATAGATAGATAGATAGATAGATAGATAGATAGACAGATATAGATAGATTGCTGATCATGTCCCATAGACAATGTCATACATGAAATTTGTCCCGTACTCAAATATGTATCTTATCCAATCCAAATAATAGACAGAATATTCAAGGTTCATGAGGAATTCTAAAGCCTGGGTGTAGATTTTGTCACTTTTGTAAGAAAAATTAAAAAAAAAGTCAAAACATTATCAAGGGGTACTGTCATGCACATGATATTATAATTCAGAGTTAAAATACCTGCAAAACTTTGATGCTTTAAACTAGTCTTTATGCTATCAAGCTTTCCAAATATATTTCCTATAACTGCAGCACAACATGGTTGTTAGGTTGTTAGGTTGTCTAAGCTCCACCCCACAGTTACCTGGCAATGGCCAGGTATGTCCCTTCCCACAGTAACCTGGCATCAGCCAGGTAGACCTGACCCACTATAAAAGGGGCTACTTGTCCCCTCTTTTTTCTCTTGTCTCTCTCACTCTTACTCCTGTTTCCTGCTTACTTATCTCTTGCCGTCTTGGGCTCGTCTCTGTTCCCCTCTCTATCCACATGGTCATGGCTGGCCTCTACTGTTCTACTTTCTCCCTTTCAAGATCCTATGGGAAAATAAAATATTTGTCTCTAATGGCAGCCCCAGCTACTTGCCGTTTGACTATACAGCTCCAACCATTGCCTATAATTTCTCATCTTTCCCCTCTTGTGTTTGTTTGTCATTCCTATTTCCAAATGCATGATTTTCTCTGGGTTTAGGTTCAACCATTAATCTTAAATTGTCTCATTTGAATTCTAAATTATTTAGGGAATTCATTCATTTTAAGACCATCGTAGACATATGTTCTAGAAGTTATGATATGAAAATGTTTTTGGAGGAGACATTATTCATATTACTACTCCTAGAAATGCATATTTATAATGAACTAAAATGGAGTTACCTTATACTGGTGGGTACAGTATTCTTAATAAACATTGTATGCCAACAAAGAAAACCTCTAATTCCAGGAATGAGTCACATAGTAGCCTCAGGGCTTCAAAAATCTCCCCTCCACAAACATGACAAGCTATTTCCATGGCTATTTACTGTTCTTCATAATGTGATAGTAAGGAACTATTACTGAAGACACCATTTACTTATGTCATTGAACATGGAGAAATTAACCCGAGGCCTAACTAGAAGCTTCATTTTTACTGATTAGTACTCAAGGTGCTGGAAGGTACATTGCATGCTATTGGAGTAGAAAAATAATTATCAGTTTTACACAGATACAAGCCTGGCTATCTACAACAGAGACTTACCTGCAGGATCTATTTGTTTAATAGTTTCACAAATGTTATGGGAGTAAGAAAGTACATTTCCATTGGCAGTAAGGCACACTTTATGAGATATAATCCATACCTGACAGTACAAAGTGTCAAAGAATCTGAAACTAGATATCACACTGGTCCTAGCAGAAAACTTTCTATTATTATTCCACTAAAGTTACATAGCAAAAAATAACTTGTAATAACATATTGGTATACTCACAGATCAGTACATTATTCAACTCTTCCCAAAGAAGCTTCTTCTTGCAGTAGATGATAATTAACACAGAAACACACAATTAGACAATATGCAGTGAGTAAGAGACTTTGGAGCACTCAGCCCTAACCTGACTTTTTTAAATCTCTCCTATCATGTTCCTGGAATCTATGCAGAAGAAGACTGAAAAAGATTGTAATAGCCAGAGGGTAGTGGGTGACTTCAAATATCTTTCAGACATAATAAAGAGTTTGTAAAAAGGATGCAAAAGAATAATACAGGCTCAATCCAGATAAAACTCAGCGCTAAGAAGGGGAGTGGGCACAAAATCCACTTCCAAGAAGTTATTTGCAATTGATTTCCACTAGGAAAAGGAAATCAGTTTTCTCCAATTAAATGTTCCTTGGTATATTGGACGGGTCTCATGCTCAGGAGTGTTGACCAGAGCAAAACAGATTCCATGCTTTTTTGTGTGTGTGTGTATGTGTGTGTGTGTGTGTGTACTTTAAATTTAATTTTGCTTTGTTTTAGTATTTTTGTCATTTTGATTTTATTTATTTTTTTACTATATTCTGTTTTTTGAAAGAGAGAAGTCAAATGAATAACATAAGAGACTACCTGACAAGATTTGTGAGTGGTCATGCATATGGGACATGAAAGTAAGAAGAGAATTAGAGGACTAGTTTAGGAGAAGAGAATGAATAGTAGTGGGAAGAGAGTAAAAGGAGGTAACATGTCTATAGGATCCCAATACATTATATAGAACAACAAAACTATCAAAAGAATTCAAAATAAGAAAGATGGAATATTTAATAAAAATTGCTGAAAATTTTGCATAAATCTCTTTGCCACTTCAAGTAGTAGTGGGTGTTTTGTTTACAATGAATACAGAAATAGTTAAATATACTTGTTTTATATTAAATGAGCCAAGAATTACAGATTGTTAGAGCAGTTGTCACATAGCAAATTGGCATTGAGGCTGGTATTGTTTTAAGGTTTACTGTCATTGTTTTGAGTTGGGACCCAGAAGTTATACATTTAATGATCACATTTCAGGCCAAGTTTCCTAGGAAGAAAAGCTCTTAAGGATAGAAATGTCTAATTCAGTGGTTCTCAATCTGTGGGTCACGACCCTCTTGGGGGTTACATATCAGATATGTTATATATTAGGTATTTATATATTGCAATTCATAACAGTAGCAAATCTATAGTTATGAAGTAGCAATCAAATAAATTTATAGTTGGGAGTTACTACAATTTGAGTAACTACATTAAAGGCTCACAGCATTGGGAAGGTTGAAAATTACTTATCTAGAAATATTAAGAAAGAGAATAGTGTGACTTCTCTGTAACAAGACACACACACATACTCAAGAGAGATACATAGAGCCAGTGCTGTTCTAAGGGGTTAGACATCCTGGGTCTGAGGTCAGTTCTGCCCAGGATACCAGGCAGAGGAGCTCCAAATTGTAGGGTTCACAAGTGTCTGGGGACAGACTTAAATTCAGAGAAACTGAAAAAAAATAGTGACCCAGATATGAAGCTATTTTCATAACTACTGAAAAGTATGTAATTAAGTAAGAGGTGAAGCTGTGAGGAAGAAAATGAAGGGTTTGGAATCACAGAATTTATAGAACTTGATAACTGATTACACGTCAAAACTGAAGGTAAAGATAGAAAGAGAAAAGAAAAAATATAAAAGTGTTATGTTTGTGAGTGACATAGAGGTAGAGGTGATACGAATCTCAAAGTAAGTAAATTTAAAAGGCATTAGTTTGCACACTACTGATGAACTTTGCTCTGAAACTTGACAACATTTTCTGTGTCCTTTTATGTTACAGGAAGGCATATAGGCAAGGTTTTCATATTAGCATTGGGGATTTCAGTGTGAACTGTAGCCCTCAGCTTTTCTATCTGAACTCTGTTCCCTGAATAATGACCAGGAGACTTGATTACTTATGAATGAATGCCTAGCCCATAAGCTTTGGCTCATTTCCTCAACTAGCTCATAATTTTTATAACCCATTTATTCTAGTGTATGACTGCAACATGGTTAGTTACCCCTCCTCCGTTTCATGAATTATACCTCTGCAGAGTTTGGGGTGAATCTCCCACCTCTGTCTAACTCCCAGAGTTTTAATCTCTTTCTGCTGTACCTCCCATCTTCTATTTCCTGCCTTTTGCTGAAAAAGCATTAGGTTTTTATTGGCATGTGAGGCTTCCACAGAGTACACAAGAGGTTTTCTCTACATCTCCATGTTTTAGTACAAGAAAAGTTTCTTTCTCTTAAATTAATAAACTAGATACAATAAAACAATTATGAAAACATAAAGTAAAAATTATATTTGTAATGCAAGTCTATTTGTATTACTCTATTGTCTATCCTATCTTTATTCTGTAAATAAAATAAATCATTTTCTTTCTTGCAAAACTTGCATTTATAAACTTAAGAACATCTTCTTAGACTTTAAAACATATTCTAAAATTCTAAACAAATAGGTTTATTTGAGAGATTATAACTATCTTGTCTTCAACCACATCACATATTTGAGAATGAATAATATTGCCTGAGTATGCTCAAAGTACAGAGCAGGCAGCTTCCAAAACTATGGAAATGACAGAAGTGCATACTGCCTGGATATTCTTTCAAAATTTCTGAGTCAGTGGAGCCCTTTTAGCCCAGAATATCTGACAGAATTTTGTTCTTTTTGTGAAGCTTGAATTATGAAGGACTGCTTACCTTGTCTTGACAATGTTCAGCAATCAACTTCTCTGCATCCTCTTGGGGCAGTTTGAACAGGATTCTGTCTGTATTTAAGCCAAAGTCAGAGTTTCTGCTTTTTGTTTTGTTCCCGCCTCCCAGTGGCTAGCTTTGCTACATGGGAAACAAACCCCATATTGAGGTTCTTCAATGCTCGTCATCTTATTTGAAGTAGAAGTAGTGCTGAAAAAAGTTGACATATTTCTGTGTCAAGGAAATCCTTATGTTAATAAAACATCTTTAAATGCAATATTCTGTAAATCTCTGAGGATTTTGAAGACCATCTATCTATCTACCTATACTATATCTGAATCAGAAAAAAAAATTACTTGTGTCTGGCTATTTACTATCTCTTTAATCTAGGAAATATTTCTGTAATTAACTAAACTAGCATATAAAATTTCCATGAGTTTGATTGACCAACTATAAACTTGTATTTCTTAATTATCCTAAACAGTATTTAATAGCAGCCTTCAAAAGGACTAGAAATTAACATTGGATTTTAAAGAATTACAGTTTCAATACCTAAAACAGGAGGTGAAACATGCATATATAGTATGTTATACCAAAACATAACCTTAATTTTGTATCAATATACAAAGTCCATACCAAATTACTTGGCTTATTAATGCTCTTTGGTCTAAAAGTAGATTTAACAATCTACCCTTTAATTTATCATTGGGCATCATTGACAGAGGATTCTCCAGTATGCAATAAGGGCACATGTTCCACTATGTTCATAGCAGCCCTATTTATAATAACCAGAAGCTGTAAAGAACCCAGATGTCCCTCAATGGAGGAATGGATACAGAAAATGTGGTATATTTACACTATGGAATACTATTCAGCTATTAAAAACAATGAATTCATGAAATTATTAGGCAAGTGGGTGGAACTGGAGAATGTCATCCTGAGTGAGGTGAACTAGTCACAAAAGAACACACATGGTATGTACTCACTGATAAGTGGATATTAGTCCAGATGTTCAGAATACCCAAGAAACAATTCACCTATTAAATGATGCCCAAGAAGAAGGAAGGAGAGGCGCATGGTCCTGGAAAGGGTCAATGCAGCAGTGTAGGGGAATACTAGAACAGGGAAGCAAGAAGGGGTTGATTGGGGAACAGGGGGAGGGAAGAAGGTTTATGGGACTTTCGGGGAGGGGGGATTCAGGGAAGGGGAAATCTCATATATATTTTATGAGATTATATATCAAAAAAAAAAGAAAGAAAGACAGAAAGAAAGAAAGGAAGAAAGAAAGAAAGAAAAGTAGCTATAACATTTGTTGTCCAATCTCTGTGTGCTGAGAAAGTACAGGGTTAATTGAAGTCCTAGCTGTTGATGAGCCTGGATGAGACAGGATGCTGGAATAAATATGTCTCAATATCTCAGCATCCTTCTCAGTATCCTCAATGGTTAATCTTGATAGGGTCTTTTTAACTTCATTGGTGTCTGTAAACATAGAAACTTTCTCAGGTAGAATGCATTTCTGTATTAAATCATGTATGAAATGTGCCTTATACACAACTTAGCTGAAGATGATTTTCTGCTCTCTGTTCAAGCAGGTAAGACTTTCTTTTCTAAGATAGTTTGTACTTTAAAACTAAATTGTAATATAAATCATTATCTAGACCTCGTGCCATGATTTGAGATGTAAATTGTCAGGTATTGCTCTGTAATCATGTAATCCAACACTCTAGAAGCATAATTCCAAAACAAATTTTCCTCTAAAATTTGTGTTGGTCATAGTATCTTATCACAATGATAGAAGAGTGGAATTGCAAACACTTCATAGTACCTGTGTACTACTATAACCTCACTATACTTTCCCTCTCACCTTTCATACATAATGCCTTTCCTACTTCACATTGTTATCATGTTTTTAAAACCCAGTATTACTGTGACTTTTAATTGAGAATCATTTTGAAATCAGTGTAAATAAGCCTTGCCTTTCATGCCTCTAACCTTTTCTTTTCTATTAAAATAGACATATGTTGTCTCTTTCATTTAATTCTCTTGTTGATGTTGTTGGTATATTCTGTTCTCTATGGTTGTTGTGACTTGTTTCAAATTTAAAGACCATCACTATTAATATATATCAACTATCACAATTGAGAGGAAATAGATGATTTTTTTTTTACAGAGAAAAGCATTTATTTGTCTTACACACCCATATTGCTGTTCATCATTGAAGGAAGTCAGGACAGGAGCTCAAACAGATCAGGATCCTGGAGGCAGGAGCTGATGCAGAGGCCATGGAGGGGTGCTGCTTACTCTAGATGATTTAATAGTAGGAAAAACTGTTAAAATTTTAAGCAGCTACAGGATGTTTTTTATTATAATTTATTACTATCACATGTAGTATTTTTGACACATTGTCTTAGTTAGGTTTCTATTGATGCAATTAAAAAATGACCAAAAATAACTTGGGAGCTAAAGTGTACTTTCAAATTACACTTTCTTCATTACAGTCTATAATTATGAGAAGTCAGGGCAGGAACTTGCAGGTAGAACTGATGTAGAAGCCATGTAGGAATGCTGTTTACTAGCTTGCCCCTCATGGCTTATTAGCATGCTTTCATATAGCACTTAGAACCACCTGACCTGAAATAGCATATCCCACATATACTAGACTCATCCACATGAATCATTAATCGAAAGATGGTTCCAGTCATAAATTCAGGCTAAACTGTTGGGGACAGTTTCTCAGTTGAGGTTTCTTCTTCTCAAACAACTCTAGACCATTCCAAGTTGTCATAAAACCAGTCACCACACACATATGTAATAAAATGCTAGATATGACAGAGTTCTTAAATACTTATTAGACAACCTAATATTTTCTGTATTTGATAACAGACATTAGCTAAGATTGTTCCTACTTATCTAGAGATAATTGTTTTTCATACTATCAGGAAATCTCAAATGTTGGTACAGTGTTCTTACTAATTGGTAGAAAGTAGAGATCTCATTGTTTGGTTTGTTTTAAAAGCAAATATCCATGAATTATTAAAGCAATCTTTGGTATTCATGCAAAATTGATTTCTGAACTCCCAGAATACCCAACTCTATGGATGCTCATTTCTACCATTCTATTAAGTGGTGTGGTATGTCTGTATATTATGCTTGTCTGGCTAAATCCCTTGTAGATTGAATAAACCACACAAATTCAGTGTGATTCCTACCAGTTTTTATATTGTATTAAAGGAACACTGACAGGTAAGGTAGATTTATGTTCAGTACAGACACTATTTTTAAATATCTTCTCTCAACAGTGGGTTAACCCTCTATTTGTTAGTCAATATTCTGTCATTTTGAAAAATACATGGAATAATAAAACAAAATGTTTCTTTTCTGGATTCAGTCCATAGCTGTTTACCACTTAACTTTTGTCCTATCTTCTACCCTTAGGAAGGTAGTAGATATTTTGATTATTTCAACAAAACCTATCTGTCTTCCTTCCCATAGCAGATGGGTGCCTCGATAAGTCAGTCCTTTCTCCTGTGTTAGAAGGTACAATGTTTATATTCTCTTCCTTAGATAAGTCCTATCTCATTGAGAATGCTTCTTGGTACAATAGAAAAGGTTCTAATTCCTTATTCAAAAAAATTAATTAGTTCAGGAGTGAGCCTCGCCATATGGAAAGCAATGAAAACCAGATATACAGGTCACTGGGGACTCATGCTGCTGACTTTTCACAGGGAGCTGAGCAAGATGAATGCTATGTGCTCTGGGTATTGAACAACCTTATTCAAGGTTAAAAGCTCTAATAAAGCCAACACTGAAATTGAAAATTTTGGTTTCTTTGGAGACTCAGTTGTATCATGTGATGTTTTCTGAAAACTGTCTTAAGAGAAGACGTTTTGCTGAGGAAGACACAGGGAAAGATGTTTTGCTGAGAACAGACATGTGGTATTTTTTCTGGAAGATGCCTGCAAAAATTGCATGTTGCTTGGATTTTATGGATCAGATGCTAGAAAGGACATGTGATGTTTAAAAGGAGAGAAGTATAACCAAACAAACAGTGGCCATGACTATAGCATTGGTTTACCTTGTCTATCTTTGCTGATCATCATTTGCCATGACTTTGAAAAGAACTTCTAAAAGTTCAGTGTCTTGTCATCCCCACAGATTCAGGCTGATCGGTGGAGCCTGGAGTATTCTTTTTCATTGAACTACCATTGCTAATTTGTGAATGGTGCTTGTGAGTGAATGGAGTAGCACTACTGATTTGTGTAAACTGAACTGGTGATATCCTGACAACAAAGATTAAAATAGCGCCAAAGAACTATTTCTAAACAGTCACATCCCCCTTTTGTCCTATTAACCTTTCCTTTCCACTACCTCAGGGGGAGGACACTAGAAGGGGAATTAAAGCATTTAAAAACCCTTATGAAAGTAGATTTTGAAAAATATTAGTATACAAAGCATGCAGAAAAATAGGAGAATGAGTGACACTTCCTCAAGAAGTGGATCTGATGCAGTAACATTTTATTTTCTAACTTTGGGGGTTTTCAATGTATTTTTCTACAGTTCTGTTTTGTTTTGTTTTGAGAGAGAATTTTGTATAGTCCAATCTAGTCTAGAACACCTGATCATTCTCTTTCAGATTCTTAAGTGCTGCTAATTCAGGTGTGCACTTTCATGCTTGGCTTTTATGATTTTTTAATTACATTTTATAGACACTAATATAAGAAATTGTGAGAGAGGTTTTATAGTTGAAATGAAATTGTAATAAATGATCCATAGTGATTTTGTGTAGAAAAGATAGTTAGAAAAAACAAATTTATCTGAATTTATAAGATAAATATTATAAATTGGCCTCAGTGGAAATAGTTAACATACATTATTTGATGTATTCTTGGTGCTGCAATAAGATATATCATTTTAATGTACAAAACAATACTTTAGAAGACTGTAAGATGCAAACATTTCAAGAAAAAGAAAAAGTAAATTAAAACACTGTTCTAAGTAAAGTAAAAGTCAAGTATTTCAAAGGACATTGAGAAAAAGAGAAATAAGAAGACATGAAATAGAAACAAAAATCAAACACCTAGAAAAACTAACAGATTTCTCCCATGTCAATATTTATAATTGAAGGATATGATATAAACAAACAAAATTAAGGTAAAGACTTGCAGTGGATCAAAGCAAAGAAAACATGAATCTGATACATACACAGTTCAAGAAATTATTTTACATAATATTTTCACAATAATGTTGAAAGATAATGAATTGTGAAACTTGCTAGGAAAACATTGATTAAAACAAATAGATGGCTATATTAATACCAGCAAAAGTGAACTTCTTGTCAAATACAATTGCTAGAGACAAAATGAATATTTCTATGTTAATGTCATTCTCAGCACTAACGGATTCATTAATTCAGACAGAAACCAATTGCAAAAAGATGAAAGAGAATTTTCAGTAATAGAAAATAAGCTATACTCCTCCAATTAAACTATAGGCAAAGGGGACTTTCTAAAGCTAAAAAGTTGTGGATTGAACTGAATAGAAATTAATACACACATCTGAGGAAATGGGATCTAGTTGAAGTAAGTTGAGAGACAATCTGCAGAACTGAATGCTTACATTATAGAGAAGAAAAGTTTTGGAGTAGGCCACCTATTTTCTAACATCATTAAGGTAGAAAGAAAAAAGACAAAAGTAAATTCAAAGCAGACAGAAAGAATGAAAATATTAATAATCAAAGCAGGTGTCAAAAACAGGAAAACAGAATATTGGTGAAGCAAAGAACCACTTCTTTTACCATGGACATGAACAGAATAAAAGAAGAGAGAAGACAGAAGTTACCAATATGGAGAAAGAATCATGGGTGGCATAATGACATTCACAGATATATAGCAAGTTACATCCTGATGAATTTGGCGGCTTGTGGCTAATTTTGTTCAGTTTACAAAAAACCAGAAATAGGAAAAACGTTCAAATATGGTTTAAATTATAAAATAAATTGGATCTGAAATTTAAGAGTTCTTGAATACAGATACTATTTATTTATAATTATTTTCTTTATTTACATTCCAAATGTTAATCTTCTTTTCAGCCTCCCCAGCCTAGATTTCTGAGAGGGTGCTACCCCACCAATCCAGCCACTCACCCTCCTCACCCACCCATAGGAGAATTAGACCAAACACTTACAGAGTGATCCAAAGTTAACAAAATGTTTTTTTAAAAATAGAAACCACTTAGCAGCTTTTTCTATGTGATTCATTTTAAGTAGCCACAACAAAAGATGAAAGAACAATCTTCTCAAGAATGTAGACACAAATGTCCTTAAGAAAATATTAGTAAATTAAATAAAGAAACCCTCAGTAGTATATGAAGGGCTTGCATCACTCTGAACTGATGAAGAATGATCTAGAAGGCACAAATAAATGGCTGTGTTTATAGGGTTGGAATTGGCAGAGGTTAGATTTCACCCTATATTGTCAACCCTTCGATGTATTATATTAATTACAGTACATTGTTTTTTTTTTTATTTTCTAAGTTTTTTATTACATTCCAAATCATTTCCCCTTTCCCGTTACCTCCCTCCCCGAAAGTCCCACAAGCTCCCTTCCCTACCTCTGTTCCCCATTCAACCCCCTCTAGCTTCTCTGTCCTGGTATTCCCCTACATCCAGACTTTCCAGGACCAGGATTCTCTCCTTCCATCCTCTTGGAAATCTATTGATATGTGAATTGTGTCTTGGGTATTCCGAGACTCTGGGTTAATATTCCCTTATCAGTGACTGCATACCATATGTGTTCTTTTGTGATTGGGTTACCTCACTAAGGATAATATTTTCCAGTTCTGACCATTTGCCTAGGAATTTCGTGAGTTCATTGTTTTTAATTGCAGAGTAGTATTCCATTGTGTAAATCTACCACATCTTCTGAATCCATTCCTCCGTTGAGGGACATCTGGGTTCTTTCCAGCTTCTGGCTATTATAAATAAGGCTGCTATGAACATAGTGGAGCATGTGTCCTTATTGCATGCAGGGGAAGCCTCTGGGTACATGCCCAGGAGTGTTATGTTCAACATTCTTTTTATTTTATTTATTTTCTATTTTTTGAGGGACATCTGGGTTCTTTCCAGCTTCTGGCTATTATAAATAAGACTGCTATGAACATACTGGATCATGTAGCAATTACAATAACACACCTTTTAATTTCCTTTATATTTTGACTGGGAGGTGGACAATTTTTTCACCTATTTTGTTTTGATGTGTTCCTTTTGTTATAGATCTTAATGATACTGTATCACTATCTCACTATTGCTTTAGATTATGGCCTGTTTTTGGTGATATTAAATGGCATGTACGAAAAGCTAATCACTGGAAGGACAAGAAGGTGAACAGTCTTGCCTCCCACTCCTTTGCCACCAAAACAGTTGGTTAGAGCCATGCTAAGTAACCCTGTGGGCTGCGAAGTAAAATGAGACAGGTAGCTGCATATTAAGAATGGTAGAAGAAAGCACTGGAACCTGCTTCAAGGATTCAGCTATCTAGTTTTTATATATATACTTGGAAGTCATACATTTAAAATTCTTGTAGATGAAGGAAGAAGCAACTATTTTGTGTATTTGGTTACTTTTGGGTTTTCTGAGAAATGGAGTCCAAGTTAATATTAACTTTCTGATTAACTCTCATGTGGACAGTAAAGCCACTGATATCTAATTAATGTTCAGGTCTTTGAGTAGAAAGGCAGACACAGTCTTTTTGCAATACATCAATGTCCAATTTGACATTCTTACCTGCTATATGAAGAACAATTAACTTGATTTCTGAAATCCATTATTCTTTCACTATTATCTTTAAGGTTTGACATTAACAGATGTTCTTTATTAAATTCTCTGTAATGGACATTTCACAGATTTTAGACAAAAGTGGTTCTTCTAGGCTTCTCACAAATATGGGCTGCACTTATCAAGTAGTTTTGATTACAACCTGCTTCTTGAAAACTGATTTGTGGCTACCAGTACTTGGCATATAAAAAGAGTGAACTTTACAGTGAAATATTTTTGAGCTGATGTAGACTCCAGAGATATGATAAAAGCCTTCACAGCATGTTAGACCAAGTTTTTTGCTACTTAATTATCCCCCTAATTTAGCAACCAGTCTTTCTTTTTAAGTATATATTTCATTAAGTAAAAGTAAACACTTTTTGTCCTCAATTACATTAATTTCCTTAGAATATTTTCTAATCCAATGTTTAGAGAAGTTGGGACAAGATAATTGAATGAATTTATTTTGGTAAATTATAGCCAGCCATTCAAAGATGAGTTGGATAATGTAGTCAGAGGCTTTTTTATTCCAGAAAGGAGACATAGTGGATTATAAAGCAAATGAAGAGAAACAAACAAACAAAACAAAAACAAGAAACAACAAACAAAACAGGTCATCAATGAAAATAAGTCGAGTCAAATAGGTACATTTAGGGCACAGTTATGCTTTGTAATGATGGCTTCAGGCTAGAACATTCTTAAATAATGCAGAGATTGATTGTTGCAAATGTCCTGAAATGAAGATCCTGCAGTTATGAATGTCTGGGATGCTTGGATACATATACAAATTTTTATAATAAATTTAGTTCTTGTTACCCATCTCTATACGCTAATAGACTAAGAAATCCCATTCTCAGTTGCTATCTTGAAAAGAAAGTAGGATGCAGGACATTGATTGGTCTTCTTCCTGCACTGAAGTTGTGGTAGCCATTACATTTTTATAGCCTCTCTACTTGTTGTCTGTTTTAACCTCTCTTTTACCATTTGGATGTGTGTGTGTGTGTGTGTGTGTGTGTGTGTATGTATGTGTGTGTGTGTGTGTGTGTGTGTACAGGCCACAGGTAAAAGTTAGGTGTCTTCTTCAGTTGTCCCACCTAATGCTTTGAGACATGGTCACTTTCTGAACTTAGAACCCTCTGATTAAGCTAGAAAAGTGGCCAGTGGAATCCAGAAATTTTATTCTCTGTGCTTTCCCAACTCGGAAATTTGAGGCACATTCCTTTTCATGTTCTGTTAGTGATTTGAACTCAGCGCCTTTTATTTGCACATCAAGTACTTTACTGACCAAACCATTTATATAGACTTTACTCTGTTTTTAATGAAATATTTTGTTTCAAAACTTTCCTATTAATATTTTATTGAGTTTTTCCCATTTATTTCTCATTAGTAGCTGATCAAAGATTTGCAGTATTTATTTACAACTGAATCAAAATATTTTTCAATTACAATTACATCTTTTAAGGTTAGTGTCAGAGTTTTAAACTCTTCCTTTCCATCACTTAGCATTTCTGTTAGTAACTTAATGTTCCCCTAAGTTGTAAGCTTTAATGATTCTTTTAGATAGTATATTTTAATTACTATGTCTCTATTATATTCTAGAGATTGTTATCTATTAGCTTAATTGAAAATATAAAAGTGAAGTGTTCTACTTAGCCTACTTTATTTTTTTCCTATATATTTGATGGGATTTTTTACACTTATTTGTTAAATCGAGTTGATCCATGGTATATGGGGAGCTACAAATTTCTTTGCTTTATTTTAGTTTGAAGATCTATGTAAATATAAGTGGAACTATATTGTGTCAAGACCCATATGTCTTCTATCTTTATGTTTGTTTTATGAACTTCAAGCTTCTAATATTTGATGTATTTACAGTTATTGTATCTTCTTACTAGATTGTTCTGATTCCTAATTTAGTCTCTCTTTTATCCCTTCTTTTCTTTGCTACTTTGTGGGTTCTACTTTTTCCAACCATTTATTCCTTCCTCTGTCCAGTTTTACCTACTAACAATAGATAGGACAGGAACAAGAGTATAGAAGGAGCTCTTTGAATTTAATTTTTGTTTTTTACTTTTTTCTTCTTTTACTCTGGCTGCTAGCATACAACCAATCTCCCTTTAGGGGTTCAACAACTACCCACATGACACCCCTCAGCATCCTAGCCTTTATATGAACTCTGAAATTTTCCAAGAATTAAAAGATCACACACTCATAGAAACTCTCTGCAGCTGGCAGAATCATGCTTCAGCTAGAGCACAGGGCAAATCATAGTAAGGTTCTGTGAACAGTTTGAAGCAGCCCCACATTCCTACTCCTGGGGTTAACATGAAAGCATATACTTATAACATTTCTGTTTCTTTTAAAGAACCCCAAATCCCACAATTCTCAAAAATGTCCCTATTGTTGACTGTTTATGATTTCCATTTGCTTAGTAGTTCATTCATTTCTAGAGATCATCACTGGTAAATTTTGTTTCTAGGATACAATATATAGCTGGTTCTTATTGTATTTCTGTTTTTAATTGAAAACAGATTCTTTTCTCATACAATATACCCTGATTATAGTTCCCCTTCCCTTTAGTCCTCCATGTTTCTTCCCACCTCCCCTCCTTTCCAGTGCCACACATTTTCTGTCTCTCTTAAAAACAGATTTCTAAGAGCCAACACTCAAACACAACCAAATAAAACACTGTAAGATAAAAAAATATTTTCATGTTGAAGTTGGGCACAATAACCCAATGTGAGAAAAAGAGTCCAAACAGCAGGCAAATGAGTGAGACACATTCCCACATTCTCAAAATTATCTGTCTCATAAAAATCAAAGCTAATTGTTATATACACAGAGGACCTGGTATAGTCCCATGTAGGCGCTGTGCTTGCTGCTTCAGTCTCTGTGATCTCATATGTATATTGCTTAGTTGATTCAGAGGGCCTAGTTCTCCTGGTGTCCTCCCTTTCTCTGAATCTTACAATCTTTTTGCCTCACCTTCGATGTGATACCCTGAGCTGTGAGTGGAGCAATATGATGGAGTCTTCTAATTGAAACTCTTTCTCCACATTTAGTTGTGGCTCTCTGCATCTGTTCCCATATGCTGCTGGTGGATGCTTTTCTGACAATGACTGGATAAGGCACTGATTTTTAACTATAGCGAGCTATGATCAGGAAACATTTTATTTTATTAAAAAAAGTTGTTTGGATCAGTAGTGTTGGGTTTTACCCTACGTCTTTTTGCTATCTAGTCTCTGTTTCTTAGTATACTAGCAGTAAGGGATATGGGTTCCTTCTTCTGGAGTGATCTTTCAGTACATCTCAGTTATAGTTTTGATACTCCCATAAGTTCTATGCCACCATTGCATTAGCAGATTTTGGATGCAGGACAGATTGTACATCAAAGAGTTTGTGTCCACATTTCTATTTCCGTAGTGTGCAAAGAAGACAAAGAGACTAGAAAACACAGGTGAAGCCATCATGCAAGTGACAGCTGAACTTTTCCAAGTTCAATGAATTGTGTGGAGGTTATTGCTTGGCAACAAGGTCATACTCTTAGTTTGCAGAGAGAAACCTTTGTTTCATTTGATTTGGTATTTGTTTTAGCCTGGGTTCTCTGGGGAATTTTTATGAAACCTCCTTGACCTGAAACTGAATTGAATGCAACCCAACCCAAAACTGGAAGTGATGTTTGTGGACAAGAGATGACTAATTGCTACTTCCTATCCACTTTTACTAGGAGTCTTCATTAGGATCACCTTCATTAATTCCAGGAAGTTTCTACTGCACTAAGTTTTAAAACCAACCAACAGATGCCCCCAATTTATAGACATTTCTCCTTCACTTTTTCCCTCCATCTCATCTCCCACTACACCTGATTGCACATGCGTCCATCCCCACACACCTATAGTTCATCTGTAAAATCTATTCTATTTTTCCTTGCCAGGGAGATCCATTTGTCCCCCACATTCCTACTCTGTATCTTGGTATACCACTATATCTCTGTATACCTGCCTATATAAAGGTATACCTCTATATCTCTGGGTCTACAGATTTAAGGTTAGTTTTCATTTACTTAAAGGTTAACATCCACTTATATGTGAATACATAGCATAGTTGTCTTTCTGGGTTAGGCTTTCCTTAGGTTGATTTTTTTTTCTAATTCTATCCAATTTCTGATAAAATTTCATGATGTCCCTTTTTAAAAAAAATAGCTGAGCAATACTTGATTACAAAAATATATCACATTGGGATTATTTTCATTGCCTTACAGAAGGGTTTCAGTTTATGATGTCTCATCAATTAATTGTTGATCTTAGTGCTGCAGGATCAGTGCATCTGGTTTTATTTTGAGGTCTACTTGGACTTCAGTTTGGTGCATGGTAATAAATATGGATCTGTGTGTATTCTTTGACATGTAGACTTCTAGTTTGATGAACACCATTTATTTTTTAGCATTTATTTTTAAAGAAACTTTATTTAATGAATACTATTAGAGGTAGATTTTTTCTTTTTTTTTCTTTTCTAAGTTTTTTATTTACATTCCAAATGATTTCCCCTTTCCCGTTTCCTCCATCCCCGAAAGTCCCATAAGCCCCCTTCCCTACCTCTAGTCCCCTTTCAACCCCCTCTCGCTTCTCTGTCCTGGCATTCCCCTACATATAGTCTTTCCAGGAAAAGGGGTCTCTCCTTCCATCTTCTTGGAAATCTATTGATATGCGAATTGTGTCTTGGATATTCCGAGATTCTGGGATAATATCCCCTTATCAGTTACTGCATACCATGTGTGTTTTTTGTGATTGGGTTACCTCACTAAGGATGATATTTTCAAGTTCTGACCATTTGCCTAGGAATTTCGTGAATTCATTGTTTTTAATTGCAGAGTAGTATTCCGTTGTGTAAATATAACACATCTTCTGAATCCATTCCTCCGTTGAGGGACATCTGGATTCTTTCCAGCTCTGGTTATTATAAAAAAAGGCTGCTATGAACACAGTGGAGCATGTGTCCTTATTGCTTGCAGGGGAAGCCTCTGGGTATATGCCCGGGAGTGGTATTGCAGGATCCTCCGGGAGTGTCATGCCCAGTTATCTGAGGAACCACCAGACTGCTTTCCAGAGTGGTTGTACCAGCTTGCAGTCCCACCAGCAGTGGAGGAGTGTTCCTCTTTCTCTACATCCTCGCCAACAACTGCTGTCTCCTGTGGTTTTGATCTTAGCCATTCTGACTGGTGTGAGGTGGAATCTCAGGGTTGTTTTGATTTGCATTTCCCTAATGACTAAGGATGTTGAACATTTCTTTAGGTGCTTCTCAGCCATTAGATATTCTTCAGGTGAGAACTCTTTGTTTAGCTCTGTTCCCCATATTTTAATAAGGTTACTTGCTTCTCTGGAGTCTAACTTCTTGAGTTCTTTGTATATATTGGATATTAGCCCTCTGTCGGATATAGGGTTGGTAAAGATCATTTCCTAGTTGGTTGGTTGCTGCTTTGTCCTTTTGACAATGTCCTTTGCCTTACAGAAACTTTGTAATTTTATGAGGTCCCATTTGTCAATTCTTAATCTTAGAGCATAAGCTATTGGAGTTCTATTCAGGAAATTCTCCCCTGTGCCCATATGTTCAAGGTTCTTCCCTAGTTTCCTTTCTATTAGTTTCAGTGTGTCAAGAATAAGCAGTCTGAGAAAGAAATAAGAGAAATGATACTCTTCACAGTAGCCACCAACAATATAAAATATCTTGGTGTGACTCTAACCAAACAAGTGAAAGAGCTGTATGACAAGAACTTCAAGTCTCTGAAGAAAGAAATTGAAGAAGAACTCAGAAGATGGAAAAAATCTTCCATGCTCATGGATTGGCAGGATTAATATAGTAAAAATGACCATCTTGCCAAAAGCAATATACAGATTCAATGTAATCTCCATCAAAATCCCAACGCAATTCTTCTTAGAGTAAGAAAGAGCAATTCAAAAATTCATCTGGAATAACAGAAAACCCAGGATACTAAAACTATTCTCAAGAGTAAAAGAACTACTGGGGGAATCAGTATCCTGGCCCTCAAGCTGTACTACAGAGCAATAGTGTTAAAAATTGGTACAGTGACAGGCATGTAGATCAATGGAACAGAATTGAAGACCCAGAAATGAATTGACACTCCTATGGTCACTTGATATTTGACAAAGGAGCTAAAACCATCCAGTGGAAAAAAAGATAGCCTTTTCAACAAATGGTGCTGGTTCAACTGGAGGTCAACACGCTGAAGAATGAAAATTGATCCATTCTTATCTCCTTGCACTAAGCTCAATTACAAGTGGATCAAGGACTTCCACATAAAACCAGACCAACACCATTTATTAAGGGATGTTGTATTTTTCCAGTATGTATTTCTTGGTTCTTCATCACAATAAGATGTCTCTACGTATTTGGGTTTATGTGTGGGGCTTTAACTTGACTGAATTCATCAACATCTCTATTATTATGCCAACACCATGTGATTTTTATTGCTATAGCTCTGTACTACCACTTGAAATCATTAGATATTGTGATAACTTCAGAGGTCTTTCATTTTCGGGATTATGTTAGCATTTAGAGATTTTGTTCTTGAAGTTGAGTTATGAAGTTTAGAATTGTCCTTTCTTGATCTGTAAGGTATTGTGTTGGAGTTTTGCTAGAAATTGCATTGAATCTATAGATTGCTATTGGTAGGGTGACCATTTTTATTTTGACTATGTCTGTCCTACTGATTCATTAGTATGGGTGTTCTTTCTATATTCTGATATTATTTTCAATTTCTTTCCTCCTATAAGTCTATGGTAGTTTGAATATGATTGGTCCAGGGTCTTATTTTTATAAGAATTACATTTGATGTATGGCACTGTTGGAGTATGTATGGCTTGTTGGAAGAAGTATGTCACTTGGGCATAGGTTTTAAGACCCTTATCATAGCTGCCTGCAAGCCAGTCTTCTCTTAACTGCCTTTGAACAGGAGGTAGAACTCTTCAGCTCGTACAGGCCACATCTTCCTGAACACTGCCATGCTCCCACCTTGATGATACTAGACTGAACCTCTGAACCTGTAAGCCAGATTGCATGCTACCCATTGAAATGCTGTCCTTTATAAGAATTGCTTTGGTCATGGTGTCTGTTCACAGTAACGAAACTCTAACAAATACAAAGTCTTTCTCTTTCTTGGTTAAAGTTACCTTAATATATTTTTTATTATTTATGTCTAGTACAAAAAGTGCCATGTCTATTTTTTTCTCACCCCTCTGGTTCTTATGTAGAAGGGCTAGTGATTTTTTTTTTTTTTAGCTAATCTTACATCCAGCCATTTCAATGGATGTGGTTATTAGTTGTAAAAATTTTTTGGTAGAATTTTTGGTTTTGCTTATGTATGCTATTATATTATCTACAAATGAATATACTTAGGCTTCTTCCTTTCTAATATGCATCCCCTGATCTCATTCAGTAATCTAACTGCTCTAGCTAAAAATTCAATTTCCACACTGAATAGGTATGGACAAAGCAGACAACTTGTTTTGTTCCTAATCTTAGTAGAATTTCTTTGAGCTTTCCTCATTTAATTTAATGTTGACTGTAAGTACAACTTTTATATTTAGATATGTTCCTAGTATTGCTAACCTCCCTAACATTTTATCTAGATATAGTGTTAGTTTTTTTTCAAAAGATTTTTTTTGCATATACGAGATTATGATATATTTCTTTCTTTCAGTTTTTTTATATGGAGGGTTAAATCTACTGGTTTTATATACTGAACCATCTCTGCATCTCTAGGATGAAGTCTCCTTGATCATGGCAGATGATCTTTTTGTTGTATTCTTGGACTTGGTTTACAAGTGTTTCATTAAATACTTTTGCATCTGTGATCATAAGGGAAAACAGTCTGTAACTCTGTTTCATTGCTGAGTCTTTATGTGGCTTGTATATGGGGGAAGCCTCAGGCCCATAAAATGTAGTGCATAATATTACTTCTGTTTCTATTTTGTGCAATAACGTTAAGAGTATTGTCATTAACACTACTTTGAAAATCTGGTAGAATTCTGCACTAAAACCATCTGGTTCTGAATATTCTCTTGTTCTTGGGAGATATTTAATGATTGCTTCTCTTTTGCTAGGGATTAAGGTCTATTTAAATTGGTTGTCTAATCTTGATTTAACATTGGTAAGCAATACTTATTGAGAAAATGATCCATTTCTTTTACAGTTTCCAATTTTGTGGAATACAGGTTTTCAATGTATGTCCTCTGGAATGCCTCGATGTCTGTTTTTCTGCCTACTTCTTTTATTTCTGAGAAGGTTGATTTGGATATTCTATGTCCTTTTGTTAATTTGTATAAAGGTTTGTCTACCATGTTTTCTCAAAGGAACAATTTGTTTCATTTATTCTTTGTATTTTTCTCTTTGTTTCTATTTTATTGATTTCAGTCTCTTGTTTGATTATGTCTTGCCATCTACTCTCAGGTGTGATTACTTCTTTTTGTTCTAGAGCTTTCATGTGTGCTGTTATGTTGCTAAGATGAAAACTCCATTTTTTAATGTAGGCACTTAATGTTATTATCTTCATTTAGCACTGCTTACATTGTGTCACATAAGTGTGGGCATGCTGTATATTTATTTTCACTGAATTTTAGAATGTCTTAAATTTTTACGTTGACTCATTCCTCATTTGGTAGAGAGTTGTTCAGATTCTACGCCTTTGTAAGTTTTATGCCACTTTTGATATCCCAGGTTTAATATCTGATTGTCTAATATGATACAGAGAGTTATTTTATTATTTTTGTGTCTGTTAAGACTCGCGTTCTCTCCGAGTATGTGATGAATTTTGGAGAAAGTTCCATGAGGTACAGAAAAAAATGCTATGCTATTTTGTGTTTGAATTAAATGTTCTGCAGATACCTGCTAGATCTGTTTGGTTTATAATATATGCTAGCTCTAGTGTTTATCTGTTTCATTTTAATTTTAATCAATTGGTATGTGTCAGGTAGTAAAGTTTCCTGTTTTTAGTGTGTGACAGTTAATAAGTGATTTAGGATGTAGTAGTGTTTATTTTTTAACAAACTTGAGAGTCCCTATGTTTGGGACATACATGTTCAGAATGGAAATATCATTTTATGAATTTTTATTTTGGTGAGTATGCATGTCTTTCCACAACTACTTTTATTAGTTTTGATTTGAAGTCTATTTTGGTACATATTAAAATGGCTACACCAGCTTGCTTTTTAGATCCATTTGCTTAGAATACCTTCTTAAAAACTTTCACCCAGAATTAATATCTATCCTTGGTACTGAGTTGTTTCCTAGATGCAACAAAAGGATGGATCCTGTTTTCACATCCATTTTGTTGGTCTATAACTTTTTATTCTGAAATTGATGCTATGATATTGAGAGATATGAATGACCAGTGATTATTTATTCCAGTTATTTTGTTGTGGTGGTAATGATGATATTGGTGCTGTTTTTGGTGGTAGCATAGTGGGTGGTGGTAGTATGTGTATGTCAGTGCATGAGTTGCTTCTTTTGGCTTTGCTGGTATGGGATTATATATTATCTGCATTTCCATGATATAGCTAATGTCCCTGGATTTGAGTTTTTCATCTAGCAGCTTTTGGAGAGCTGTGTTTGTATGTGGATATTGTTAAAATTTGCTTTATAATAGATTCTCTTATTTTCTCCATAAATAGTTATTGAAAGTTTCACTGTGTATAGTAGACTGGACTGACATTTGCGGTATATTAGAGTTTCTAGGGCATTTGTCCAGGCACTTCTGGATTTTAGAGTCCTTTGAGAAGTAAGGTGTAATCACTAATATGATATTTGCTCTTTTTCCCTTGCAGCTTTTAATAGTCTTTCTTTGTTCTGTATTTAATGTTTTGATTATTACATGGTGATGGGAATATCTTTTCTGGTCCAATATATTTGGTGTTCTATATGCTACTTCTATGTTATGGACATCTCTTTCTTTAGGTTAGGAAAAATTTCTACTATGATTTTGTTGAAAATATTTTGTGATCCTTTGAGCTGGATTTCTTTTTCCCTCTATTCTATTATTCTTAGGTTTGATCTTTGTGGTTCCCCAGATTTCCTGGATGTTTCATGTAGAAATTTCTTATATTTAATATTTTCTTTTACAAATGCATTCATTTTTCTTATTGCATCTTCAATGCCTGAAATTCTTTTCTATTTCTTGGATTCAGTTGATAATGTTAGACTATATAGTTCCTGCTAAAATATTAAAAATTTCATTTTCAGAATCTTCTCAGTTTTGGTTTTCTTTATTGTTTCTATTCCCATTTTCAGATTGTGAACAGGCTTATTTCTTTCTTTCAATTGTTTCTTCTTAGTTTTCTTTAAAGGATTTCCTAATGTTCCTCAATTGTTTGTGTTTTCTTGAATTTTCTTAAGGGATTTATTCATTTCCTCCAAATATTTGTGGTTTTCTGGATCTCTTCATTTCCTCTTTAATGACATCTCTTATGTGCAAATAACTGTTTTTAAGGTTGTTTTCTTGTGCTTCAGCTATTTTGGAATATACAGAGCAGTAAGACACAGCAGGCTGTGATAAGAATAACTGGGATCTAGTAGGGACAAATTGTTCTGACTGTTATTGATTGTGATATTGTTTTGGTGTCTATGTACCTGGGTTTGGGATGATAATAAGGTAGATGCTGATTACTATCTTTGTCTTTGTTGAGTGGGTGTTTTATTCCTGAGCTTCTGTTTCCTCTGTGGATTTTTGGAGAGTATAATGGCTGTGTACTGCCTTCTTTCCTGGCATGCTCTGCTGATACATTCGTAGAGAATTCCCACTGGTATAAAAGGCTATGTTGCAGCAAAGTGGGGACTGGTGATGATGCCAAGAGGTGATGTTCTGTAGTATCCAGAGTAACATGAGTTGTTAGGTTAGACAGGTTGGAAGAGAAGCTGAAGCTGCTAATATCTTGAGTATTAGAGATAAGACTGAGGGATTGGGTCTAGGCAGAGAACTAAGAATTTTTGAGTGCACTCTATCTGGTTTTCTGGCAGGTGTGGCCTGTATTTGAGCAGGAAATACCTGTTTGGGCTGGGGGTTACAAAACAGTGATGTGTGGGGCCAAAGGGGTTTCAGAGATGATGGTCTGTGGGATAAAATAGTTGTGGGCAGGGCAGAATTGAGTTAATTAGTCTGCCTTATTGTTTGGAGAGTTTAGTCATTTTCATTTAAAGTTATAGTTAAAAAGGCTTACTATTTCCTAAGAATCATGAATTGATGTGCTCTTCTACTGGATTATTGGTATTTATTTTCCTTCTCTAGTGTGTATTTAAAAAAATTGAAGGTTTGCTGTGTTAGTTGTTGTTTCTTTCCCTACTGTACTTTATTCATCAATTCCTTCCATGGAGTATATATTTTCATGTGTTATTTGAAGTAAGGTTTTTCTTACTCCAGCATTGCTTTTGCAAGTCTGGTTCATTTGTCATGCATTGCCTTAAGTTTTATTTAAATATTTTAAGATCTAAAATTTTCTCAATCAACTTTGGAAGATAACTTTGTAGTTAAAGTATAATTTCACAGTTATCTAGTTCATAGTTTTAAAACTTTTGATTTTATGATTTTATAGCTTTTGTATGAGAATTGACATTTTTTTCAGATTTACTTTATTGAAAGTAGACCAACACAATATATTCTGATTATAAGTTCTCTTTTCCCAACTCCTCCAGCTCCTCCCCACAACTTTGTTCACCAAACCCACATCCTTTCTTTCTCTCATATTCTTTTTCAGTCTCTATTAATTAGTTTATTTATTCACTTTCAACATACTATCCTCCAAATCTCACACTACTACCCCTTCCCATGCCACTGTTCTTTCTCCTCAGAGAAAGGGAAGCCCCCAGGATGTCTACCCACCTACATCATGTCACATCAGTGCTAAGTGCTTCTTTCACTGAGGCCAGATAAGGCAGCCCAGCAATGGGAAAGGACACTAAATGAATACAGCAGAGTCATGTTTTTCTATTACAACTTTTAGTACTGTTTTTCACTTGATATTTTTGACATTGTTACTATGACATATTGAGTAGGGAATTTTTTTTTTCTACCTCAGGACATGTGCATTTGAGTTTCTAGTGATGCTTGCATTTGAATGTCTATTATGCTCTAAAGGTTTGGGAATATTTCTGTGATGGTTTATTTAAATAACTTTCATTTATTGCATTTAATGTCTTATTTGTCCTTTCTACACCATGAATACTTAGCTTCAGCCTATTGAATCCATCTTAACCATCTTGGTAAGCCTTCACGGTATTTTTTTTCTTATATAAGTCACCTTGTATTACTGTCTCCTTGTTGTACTCCATCCTTGAGATTCATTCTTCTGCATGTTCTTACTTACTGATGGTATTATCTGATATCTTTTTGTTTGCCTATTCCTTTTATTTTAAGTATTTCTGTTTGGTGATTTTCCAGCGTTTCATTTATTTGTTGAATATTTTCTACTCACTTTTAAATTTCTTTTGCAATTTAGTTTTCTTTCTTATTTTTATTTCAAAGATGATCATGTGTGAATTTGGCTTGCCATTCCCTTTGTTTAAATCTTACACATGATCATTAATTCCTATGAAAATAAGACCCTGGATTCTTTATCAAAAATTTCAGCTATCTTTGTAGTTTCATATTTCCTTATAGGAGAGTTGAGCTATTGAGGATGAATCATGGTTTATAGATATATCATATTCTTTGTGTTTCTTTGTTCTGTTTTCTATATGTGTAAGAATTGATTTTTCTTTCAATTTTGACTTCCACATCAGATTCTCTTTGAGAGTTTTTCTTCTGTCAAAATTTCAAAAAGGATGTCTGCATGAACTTTAGCCAAGAGAACTGATAAAACTTGGTGCTTGTTGTCAAGTGGGATCATTATGTGCCAGAGGCACCAATGGTAGGGCTACACACTTATCACAAAAACAAAACAAAAAAATAGCAAAAACCAAGAAAACTTAACATAATGAGTTAAAATCTTAGTCATAGTGAATTTTGGAGCTTGTTTGAGGCAGAGTGCCATATACCAGTCCTACTGAAATCTGATCTGCTTATAAACAGTAATCAGAATCTAAGACCTTTTGAGACCTCTGAACTATATGTTCCTGGCTTTTTAATGACCACTGCGACCTCAAAATCGAACCCTCAATCTAACATTCATCTCTCTACAGTAACTCTGAGCCCACTAGTACGAACTCTGGTCTTGCATTGAATCTAAGACATTCTGGAAAAAGACACTTGATTCTTCATATCTCACTTATTCTTTTTATATATTTATGATGCCATTACCTTTTTCTTCTTTCTTGAATATTTCAAGTTATGCAGTTCATTTGTGATTTTGTTCTCATCTTATCACAAACCTCAAATAAAAGATTCAGTAATGGACTTATGTTGCTCAAATGAGTGATATTCCAGTGTCTCATGTATATTATAATCATGTTTCTATAATAGTAGATTGCCATATGACTCTTTCAATGACTTTTGTCCCTTCCAATTATGCCCCTGTGCCCCTCTATTCCATTTCCTCCCAGTTTACTCCTGTACCTATTTCTTTAAACTTTCTCTCCATAAATATATAATCTATTCTCTCTTCTATGGGTGATTTTCCCCCCTCCTAATCCCTTACTTTACACCTAACCTCTGTGGTTATATGGATTTTAGCACATCTATTGAAGCCTTAGCGTCTATACACATACTTGTCTTTTAGTCTCTGTGTTACCTAAACATATTTTTTTCTTTCTATGTCTAATTATCTATGCATTTGATAATTTAATTGTTTTCATTTGATCATACATTTTAGTGGATATTTTATTTATTTACATTTCAAATATTATCCCCTTTCAGGTTCCCCCTCCCTCTGTTTCTATTAGGGTGCTAGTTGGTATTAGTTGGTTTTGCTGTCTGACTGGAGCTTGTCCCTCCCGTGTGCCTGATAGCCTGCGATCTTATGTGTGTCTGCCAGGATTTGGGTATAGAAAACTGTGCCACAGTGTTAGTTCTGGGGCACAGATGAAGACTGGAAGGATCCTGTCCCCTTCTACCCCTAGGTTCCTGTGTCCTGTGAGGTCCTGGCAGGTCCCTCTTTGGCCAGCTATGGGAGCAAAAGTTTTCATCTCACCTGTGAACTTAGCAGTGACAACACTCCTGGGAGACCTTCTCTGTCCAGGTGGGATTTGGGTACAGAAACCTGTGCACCGGGGTTAGCTCTGGGGTGCAGATGGAGACAAGAAGGCATAATTTAATTTTTAAAAGAATTGAATAATATTCCATTGTATTAATATATCACATTTTTATTATCCACATATCAGTTATTGATGGTCATCAAAGGTGTTTATAATTTTTGAACATTCTAAATAGGGTAGTCATTGACATGAATGAGCAAATATCTGTGGAGAAGAATGTAGAGTTACAGCCGGGCGGTGGTGGCGCACGCCTTTAATCTCAGCACTTGGGAGGCAGAGGCAGACGGATTTCTGAGTTCGAGGCCAGCCTGGTCTACAGAGTGAGTTCCAGGACAGCCAGGGCTACACAGAGAAACCCTGCTTCGAAAAACCAAAAAAAAAAAAAAAAGAATGTAGAGTTACTTGGGTATATGATGAAGAATGGTATAGCTGGATTCCGTGCCAGATCGATTTCTATTTCTACCTTTCTGAGGAAGCACTACCTTGCTTGCCAAAGCATCTGTAATAGTTTGCATTGCCCATACAGCAATGAATAAGTGTTTCTCTTTCTACACATCATTATCAGCATGAACTGTAATTTTTAAATTGACCTTGGACATTCTGATAGGTACAAGATGAAATCTCAAAGTTGTTTTGATTAGCATTTCCTTGATGACTAAGGGTGTTAAATTTTTTAAAGTGTTTCTCATCCATTTGTATTTGAACATTTGAAAATTCTTGACTTAGTTCTATGCCTCAATTTTTATCTGGGATATTTGTTTCTTGATGTCTAGGTTTTTTATTTTTCATATATTTTAGATATTAACCTATATTGGATATGTTATGGCAAAGATATTTTCCCCTTTATAGATTGTTGTCTTGCCTGAATAAACTGCAAAAGAGATAGAAACAGCAGATTTGTATTTATAGAGAAGTATCCACAAAGTAAGTTCATGAAATTATATAACAATTCACCCAATTTAAATTATATATTTTCTTTTTTAAAATTTTTTATTAGATATTTTCTTTATTTACACTTCAAATGTTATCCCCTTCCTGGTTTCCCCTCCCAAAACACCCTATCTCATCCCCCACTCCCTCTGCTCACCAACCCACCAACTCCCACTTCCTAGTCCTGGTATTCCACTATACTGGGGTATTCAGTTTTCTCTTGACCAAGGGCCTCTCCTCCTTTTGATGTCCAACAAGGCAATGTCCCTTGCCAGAAGCCAGCTCCAGCAGGTGGTGTTCTTTCTTCTTGTTGGTTCTTCTTCAGGCAGCAGAGCGGGGAAGAGTGTTGGCAGGGGTAAAACTTGGTCTTATGAAATTCTGGGGTAAGACTTTATCTTATGAGATATTTAGGGTTGCTGTATAATAAAAAAGTTTACTTATCTAAGTCTAAGTTACTATGCTAATGTAGCTGGCCTGCCTTCTGTGTTCCTCTGAAGTCAGAGACTACAGTCTCAGGCACTTAACACCTCATCCTAAAACAGCAGGAGATTAAGTAAAGGATTAATAGCTAGAGCCTTTTCCCTATTGTCCAGATGCCTCTTGCTTGTCCAGCTAGGGGCAAGTTTGGAGCAATAAACTTCTATTGAACCAAGAGAGGAGAATAATACTCACAGAAAGAAAACTTTTACATAAGTGAATATGCATAATCTCACATAAGTTCATACACAGATTCATGCATCCAGAGATCTCATTTATACATTTCCACACAAATTCAGTTGGGCCCAGATTGCATGCATTGTCACAATTACATATTTACACACACATATGCATACATTCTCACAATTACATACTTACATACACATCAATACTTACATACACATATGGAGCAAAAGACCAAGGACCAGTGCATAATGAACTCACTAATTCTGGATGAAAAATAAGCCCCAATATTTATTGCATAGAGAAAGAAAGAACTTCCACACTTTTAATGATAAATGAATTAAAATTATGTTTGTAAGAAAGAACTTTGTTCATTTCAATAAAACTAAGCCTGTCTTGTCCTTACCATGAGACCTGTTCTGTCCCATGGTAAGGAGAAGTCTGTCTGATCCTTCTGCTCTCTGCAGCATCTTCCTTTGTACTGTTTCCCTCTGTGTTCTGCACATTGTTCTCTTAGATTTTTTGTTACCTATAGTTTCTAAGTTATTCCACTTTGCATTCTCCTTCTAATCTTGTTCTCTTATGACTAAAAATTTCTCCTCAGTTCAATTCCTCTCTCAGTTCAGTTCTTCTCACCTCAGTTCCTCAGTTCTGACTCTTGTCTTTGTCCTCAGCCCTTAAACATCTTTCAGAATACATGATCACATGTTACAAAGTTCATCACAAGTTCACACAAAAAGTCAAATCATAAATTGAAATAGTAGTTTACAACAGAGAATGTTTATATGCATATCCATTAGGCATAATTATCTAGCTAAACCTTTATCACCTGTCTTAGCTCTACAGGTTCACCTAATGTTTAAAAACCATAACTAAGTTATAAGTGAAGTTTTGTATAGATAAACCCAGTCAATATTTTATCTTCTGTCCTAGCACCTATAAGAAATCATTAGTTCCCTTTTTATGACCTTTGGTTGTTTTACAACCTCTTTGAATGTGCTCTGAGTAGGAGAAAGTCTGGTTGTCATCTAAGAGCAATTAACTGGTGACACTTGGAAGAATGGCAGATTTCTTTTTGCAGTGTTGACTATCAGAAAAGGACCTAATAACAGTCCCATTAGAAAAGAGCTTAATAATCACAGATATAATTTTAGGAATTCTTATAGGATCATCATTAAAACTTAAGTCATCTATTTGTCTACATAACATCAATATAAGATAAGACATCTTTGTGAATCTGCAGAGATCTGCTCCAAAGGGGTGTTCTATTACTTATTGATTAGTATATATGTTTAATAATAACAGGAAAAGCATATTAATAGTAGGAATCTTTCCTAAAATTAGCCCCTCACAGCCTTGCTGAATGAGGACTCACCTGTGGCAGATTACATAATAATGTGAAGCAGGACATTTCTGGATGATCACCTGCTAGTATATTAGCATGTCCCATTATGGCTCCTGAGAGATCCTCAAGGGCAGCAGGCAGACATGCTCATAACCAGAACATGAGCTGAGAAGTAACATACTGATTTGCAAGCAGAGCAGAAAGAGAGACACTGGGAAGGATGGGGGCTTTAGAAATCTCAAGCCTATCCCAGGGCCACATCTCCTTCAACAAGGCCACAACTCCCAAACCTCAGACAGTTCCACCAATAGAGGACCAAGTATTCACACATGTGATTTTATAGGAGCCATTCTCATAGTGGATATTCAAATACATGAAGTATTATTAATGTTAATGATTAAAACAAGACAAGCGCTGTTCTGATGATTATAGTATTTTCTATCAGCTAAATGAAACAGATAATCAAATAGAAAATAATTACAAATAAATTCAATGTGAGACTTTTTTTTTTGGTTTTTCGAGACAGGGTTTCTCTGTGTAGCCCTGGCTGTCCTGGAACTCACTTTGTAGACCAGGCTGGCCTCGAACTCAGAAATCCACCTGCCTCTGCCTCCCAAGTGCTGGGATTAAAGGCGTGCGCCACCACCTCCCGGCTAATGTGAGACTTTTTATACAAGTTGCATAAGTAAATTTATTAGATAAACTATCAGTATTAAACAGATTTTTCATGATTATATTCAATATATATGCATATATCTTTCAAAAGTTGAAGGAATGTCCTTTCTTTTATTAAATATGTTATTTTTACAATTTAACGTGTTTACCTTGTGTATTTTGACTTTTGTCATTCTCAAATGCTCTGATTCCCCCTATTTCCATTTCCTCTTGGCCTCTCTATAAATACTACTTCCATACATATTTCTTTTGCTCTTGTTTTTTGATCCCTTATTTCTATCAGAGCTCTCTGTGTGACAATGTGTCTGCTATTATTCAATGGAGTATGGCAGGCTCTTTAGATTGTATAAAATAGAAGGTCATATTTGATCTCTCCCAGAATCAATCAGAAGCTGTCTTTTTATCAGAAGGGTTAGTACCACTTGTGTCTCTATGTACTTCCAATAAAATGCATACAAAGACACTAACATGATTGTTTTGTTTTGTTTTGATTTGATTTGATTTTCAGTCCAGTGGTTATCCTCCTCCAGGTTTGTCTTCTGACTGTCCCACATCCCATTCCTCCTCCCCTGTTTCCAAGAGGATGTCCCAATCCCAACTCCTACCCCACCTGATCTCCCCACTCCCTGGGGTCTCAAGTCTCTTAGTCAGTCCTCTGCTGTATATGTGTCAGAGGCCTCAGATCAGCACATGTATGCTACCAGGTTGGTGGCTCATTGTCTGAAAGATATCAGATGTTTGGGTTAGTTGAGTCTGCTGGTCTTCCTATGGGGTTGCCCTCCTCCTCAGTCTCTTTCAGCTTTTCCCTAATTCAACCCCAAGGTCCCCAGATTCTGTCCATTGGTTTGTTGTAAGTATCTGTATCTGACTCTTTCAGCTACTTCTTGGTCCTCTCAGAGGTCAGCCATGCTGGGTTATTGTCTGTAAGCACACAATAATATCAGTAATAGAGCCAGGCCTTGGAGCCTTTCCTTGGATCTCAGCTGGTTCCCAAGTTGGTTTGGTCACTGAACCTCCTTTCCCTTAGTCTTTTCTCCATTTTTGTCCCTGCAATGGTTTTAGACAGGAAAAATCATGGGTCAGAGAGAGAGACTTTTGGCCCCAGGGAGTGAGCAGATCAGGTGAAGTGGGAACATCCACTTGGAAACAGGGGAGAAGGAGTGGGATAGGGGGCAGTTTTTGACTGTAGGATTGCAATCTCATCCCTGTTGTGGATTGTTGTTTGTATTTTCTGTTCCCTAAAGAAGGGTGCCCCAATGAGAAGTAGATCATATATTCAGGTGATTCTAGGTGAAATCTTAATTGGTCAAATAAAGGCCAGAGCCTGTGATTAGGCAGTGGAAGGAAAAGGCAGAACTGAAAGTATTAGAGAAGGGAGAGAAGAAGGAAGAAGAAGAAAACCAGGCAGAGGATGGAGGAGTTGAGAAGAAGATGGAAGAAGAAGAGGTTAAAGATGGTGCAGATCAACATGGCCTGGAAGAGCTGCAAATAGCTAGGGATTTCATGCTGGGCAATAGAGTAGTATAGTGGTATATTTGTCTAATCTAAGTATGGAGCTTGTAATTATATTACTGAGTTGTGTGACCTTTGCACTGGCATTTTGGAGTTAGAGATTTACCAATACAATTCTGGTTGTTATAAATATAAGTCTCTGGTATTTTCATTTCGTGAAGCTAGAGGTGCCATGGACCACCCCAGCTGAGTATCGGGGTCCCTGGGATGAGGGTTCTTGAAGTCCAGGTGGGTAAGGATTCGACAGTGACAAACAGAAACAAACAGGGGCAGTTTGAATATGAGGGTATTTTGCAGCTCTTAAGCAGGGGATTTTATACATTAAATCAAACATGACATAACTCTTAGAAACCATATCCAGCAAAACAATCATAAACACCAACAAGAATCATTTGGCACAGTAAAATACAAAAATAGTCTAAGCATTACGACTCTGAAACTACATGTTCAGTGACTCACAAACAGAACGGGTAACATCATTATCAAAATATAACAATTCTAAAAGAATATGTTCAATAGGGCGATCATCCAAGGCTACTGGCATATTCCCAAGAACAGGTTAATAAATCTTTATGGTCAGTGCTCTTAACCACCGAGCTAACTTTCCATCCCCTATAGTTAATTTTTGCTTAATATCTAATGCCTGATTTTTAATAAATCTTCAAAGCACAAATTTAAACTATTTTAATTCTTTCTAATTAAGGCTTTCTTCACCATATACCAAAACCCACCTCCGATGACACATGCAGCCATATGAAATATTATTGTTGGGAAAGTTTTTATCTATCATAATAATTTTGTAAACAATTTGAAAAGTAAAGCATTGGTTTCCCTGGAGATAAGGTCATGTTAGTGACCCTTCTCAAAGGGTGGTTTTGTACCCATTATTCTTGCTTAAGATCATTGTCTAGGCTACCAGAAATGTGTAGATAAGAAAAGGAATGAAAGAGGACAAAGAAAGAAAAATTGCCGTGAGAACTACAGCTCAATATGTTTTCTCCAGCAGAGAGTTCCATAATCAGTTCCAGGAGAACTCCTTCTTTTGAAATCTAATGCCTCAGTCTGTGGAACTTGTCACACAGATTCTACCAGGGTCAGTGTGGCATAGTGGGAACTGGGTGAGACTGAACTGATGTTGGCTTTCCGCAGACCAGTCACTGGGAATGGGGTGATGGCCTATGGAACACAAGTGGCAAGCTCTAGGCATTTTCAGGAAAACCTGGTTTGGTCAGCTTAGCAAGTCAAGCATGGGAACCAGGGCCTAACTGAGGGAGCTAGCTGTGGGGGCCCAGCAATCAGAGACCAACCTGTAGAGCCAGCCTGGGAGAAGAATGAGATCCCAAGCAGCTGCTGATGCCAAAGTCTAACCAACAGTTGTGTTCACTTTTTAAAATTACACACTACATATCCTCCCACTTGATGCCCTGTCTTTCTACCAGTTCCCTCTCCCCACTGTAGAGAATTTTATTTAAGGTCCCTCCATTTGAGTCCTGAGTGTCTCTCATCTTACTGATCTCTGGTACATTCTAGAGGGTCCATGCACCTCCTACCTCCCTAGGTTGACTGTTTCCACTGTTTCAGCTGGCCCTCTGGGCTTCACTCCTGTTTTTTATCCAATAACTGATCATGTTCCCCTTTTCCCCTCCCTGTCCCCTCTCGCACGCTGCACCCTCCCTCTATCTGCCCCCCCATGATTGCCTTCTTCTCCCTCCAAAGTGAGATTGAGGCATCCTCACTTGGACCCTTCTGCTTGTTAAACTTGAGTACTGTGGATTGTATCCTGGGTATTCTGTACTTTTTTTGCTAATATCCACTTATTAGTGACTACATACCATGCATTTCCTTTTGGGTCTGAGTTCCTCACTCAGGATATTTTCTAGTTCCATCCATTTGCCTGCAAAAGTCACAATGTCCTTGCTCTGAATAGATGAATAGTATTCCATTGTATAAATGAACAACATTTTCTGCATTCATTAGCCTATTTTGGGACATCTGGGTTGTTTCCAGCTTCTTGCTATCACAAATAAGGCCAATATGTACATAGTGGAACATGTGCCTCTGTTGCATGGGGGTAAGGGGGTATATGCTCAAGAGTGGTATAGCTGGGTCTTCAGGTATATCTAGTTCCAATTATCTGAGGAACCTCCAGATTGATTTCCAGATTGGTTTTACTAAATTGGAATCCCACCAACAATAATATACATATATGTATGTTTATGAGAAAGTGAGAAAAGGAAGAGAAGGAGAAGCCAAATTAATTAAGCTATTCAGTACAGACATTTTTGAGGAGTTCCTTTGTCTTTGTGACAGGGACTAGCCTAAGATAAAGGAGATTCTAGACATAACTAGATGCAAAAAAAATCATCTGCATTAAAAATTCAGAAAGCAAAGTTTGCAAACAGGACAAAGTTAATAAATGACAGTAATAATGAATGCAAGCAATGTCCCAAGATTATGAAGTTTATTTTGGCTTATCCCTGTTCCAAGACTTCTAAGTCTACTCATGATCTTGAAACTTGTTCATGGAAAATTCCACTGCTTCTATCCCACATTTTATCAGTTTCTTCAGTTAATTCCGTAATCACTGATACTTTGACTCCTCTTCAAAGCCTGTATGTTCTTCCTTTGTCAGCCTGGTGTATCAAAATAATTGAATTACTTTGAGATGAAGAGAAAGATATTTAAAAGGCAAAGACAATAAAGTTATAAAAATAATAAATGGGAATATGAACATAAAAACCAATCTTAAAATGCTATAAATCTGGTTAATGATTTTAAATGGTAGATCATGGAAAAGAAAAGCTCAAAACAAAAATTGTATTGTGTTTTCTGTGTGCAGCAGAAATAATTTTAAGCTATAGTATTGTGAAGAAACATTACAAATAAGGTTAGGTAGTGGAAGGGAAAGAAATGATCATGTTTAATGGATTTCTAAAAGCATATTCATGAAATGACAATAATATCCACCCTCTGATGAAGAGATAAACATACTGAACCCAGCAATGGTACCACAGTCACGTATAATTTCATCACTATGAGTATCAAATAATTTAAATAATTCTCTTCATTCACTTATAACTTGGCACCATCTTTAGATATAGTGTTTAAAATGAAAATACACATACAATCCATCTATTTGAATTCACTTTGTAAGAGAAAGCACAAATATAAAATAAATCAAAAGTCTAAAAGGCACACTAAAGTAAAAGAATGAGTTGCTTATTTAGAACTGGTTGAAATGAGTCAAATTCACATTTATTGTTTTTAATCACTGTGATATTGTGAGTGTGTGTGTGTGTGTGTGTATGTGCTTACAGATTTAGTTTTATGTTATCTTTTACTAATATATTTATATATCTTCTATCTATCATCTATGATTTTTCTATCTATTACCTATTAGTCTATTTAGAATTACAGAAATCACTAAAGTATGAAGTTCTTATGGTGGAAAAAAATACCAGAATTCTGTTTGTAAAAAGAAGTTTAGTTGGTTAACTTGAAATCATTTGGCTTTTTCATTCATTTTCTTGGAAATCATTGATTGCATAATCTGAATTCCTGACTAGGTAGTGAAAATTTAATGGTAACAAGGTGGGTCCATTTTTATGGCTTCAACTTCTAGATGGAAACAAAAGTGAAAATGTAGTAATTACCCATTAATATTTATATATGTAGTAAAATCATATATAAAGAAAACCTAGGTCTGAGACAGAAACAGGAAAAAGAAGAACAGGCATACCATATATCATTTGGTGTCAAGGAAGACCCATAAATTATGGAAAATACATTTAGGTTATATATCAGCAAGGATATTAATCATAATACTCAAAATACCAATATTCAAAACAAAAGATATTCAAATAACGTTAGTATAACATTCATGATTGAAAGATGTAGTGTAAAACTTTTCCTCTGGAGACACAAAGCAAAGGTTTATTTTTCTCTGGAAAAGCACTAAAAGACATCCAAAGTAACAATTATAACTAATTGCAATTTGCCAGACCAATGCCTTTATTGGATCACTTAAGGGAGTGTAGGTGAGGTATGAAAATGACCCTCATAATTTCATAGCTAGTTGCATTATTAGGAGGTATGGTCTTTTGGAGTAGATTTGACCTTGTTGGAATAAGTGTGCTACTAAAGATTGGCTTTGAAGATTCAAATGCTCAAGCCAGGCCCTGTGTTTCTCTCTGTTCCTGCTGTCTGTCGATCCAGACTTAGTACTCTCAGTTAATTGTCAGTACTATGTCTGTCTGAATGCCACCATGCTCCTCTTAACATTGACAATGTACTAAACTTCTTAAGTGTAAGGCAGCCCCTAATTAAATGATTTCCTTTATAAGCCTTGCTGTGGCCATAGTGTCTCTTCACAGCAACAGAAACGTTAAGACACAGCATAAAGCAAAAACATTTCAGAAGTTAATTAAGCTTGTTGAAGTAGAAGCAGTGTCTTGTCCTTATCACATTGACTATGCAAAAGACATTGTTTTAGGAAGCAGGTTTCCACATTGCCAGTTGTCTTAGCTAGGGTTTCTATTTCTGTGATAAAGCAAAGATCACAAACAACTTAGTAAAGTATGTGTGCTTACCTTCTGTAACTCATACTCCATCTCTTAGGTAGGTCAGGGCAAGAACTCAATGCAGGAACCTGGGAACAAGAACTAAAGTAGAGGCCATGGAGGAATGTTACTTATTGTTTTATCCCTCATATCTTGCTCAGCCTGCACTCATATGTCATGTAGGACTGTGGCCCAGGAGTGGCACTACCCATACTGAGCCTGTCCAGTCAGCAATTAAAAAGAGAATGCCTTGAAAGAGTGAAAAACTTTTTATTACTTCTCATAGGCTGTTTTAGTTGGAGTATTTATCAATAGAAACTTCCTTTTCTAAAATGACTTGTTTGTGTCAAGTAAATATAAGCACAGCCCTGAAAACTCTCATATGTTTTCATGATGAAACTGGTGTTTGAATTATACATATTGGGGAATGAAACATAGAATTATAGAGAAGAGCAAACTGAAATATTTAAAATGCCCAAATCATTTGCAGCAGGGAACCAGGTAGCTCCACAGCCTTCTGTGCTTAGCCCACCAGAAGAGAATGATCTCCCAGCAGCGATTTCACTTCTGAGTGCAGAGATGAGATCTCCAACTTCTCTCTGGAGGGGCACAGCTAGGAGCACACTGGGGCTACAATCAGTGGAGCAGCTGGGACAGGAGTCTTCCCTTCCAGTCACCATCTGCAGCAGGGAAATAGGCAGCTCCAAAGCTTTCGGTGATTAGCCAACCAGGAAAGAGTGATCTGCCAGCAGTGATTTCACTTCTCAGTGCGGAGGTGAGATCTACACCTTCTCTCTGGAGGGGTACAGCTAGGAGTGAACAAGGCATATGATCATTGGAGGAGCTGGGACAGGAGTATTTCCTTCTGACCGCCATTTGTAGCTGGGAACCAGACAGCTCCGCAGCCTTCTGTGCACAGACCCTGCCAGAAGAGAGTTGGTCTCCCAGGAGTACAGACACAGGTTTACAGGCCCATAGGAGGGGCAAGCTCTAGCCAGAGATAACAAGACCAACTAACACCAGAGATAACCAGATGGCGAAAGGCAAGCACAAGAACCCTACCAACAAAAACCAAGGCTACTTGGAAACATCAGAGCCCAGTTCTCCCACCACAGCAAATCCCTGATACCCCAACACACCGGAAAAGCAGGAGTTTGATTTAAAGTCTCTTCTCACGATGCTGTTAGAGGACATCAAGAAGGACATAAATAACTCCCTTAAAGAAATACAGGAGAACATGGGTCAAATGGTAAAGTCCCTTAAAGAAGAAACACAAAAATCCCTGAAAGAAATACAAGGTAGCATGGGTCAACAGGTAGAGGTCCTTTAAGAGGAAACACAAAAATCCCTGAAAGAATTATAGAAGAAAATAAACAAACAAGTGAAGGAACTGAACAAAACCATCCAGGATCTAAAAATGGAAGTAGAAGCAATAAAGAAATCACAAAGTGAGACATCTCTGGAGATAGAAAATCTTGGAAAGAATTCAGAGTCGTAGATGCAAGCATCAACAACAGAATACAAGAGATAGAAGAAAGAATCTCAGGGGCTGAAGATACCATAGAAAACATTGACTCAACAGTTAAAGAAAATGCAAAATGCAAAAGGCTCCTGAGCCAAAACATCCAAGAAATCCAGGACACAATGAGAAGACCAAACCTAAGGATTGTAGGTATAGAAGAGACTGAAGATTTCCAACTTAAAGGGCCACTAAATATCTTCAACAAAATTATAGAAGAAAACTTCCCTAACCTAAAGAAAGAGATGTCCATGAACATACAAGAAGCCTATAGAACTCCAAACAGACTGGACTAGACCAGAAAGTCCTCCCAGCACATAATAATCAAAACACCAAATGCACTAAACAAAGAAAGAATATTAAAAGTAGTAAGAGAAAAAGGTTAAGTAACCTATAAAGGTAGGTCTATCAGAATTACACCAGACTTCTCACCTGAGACGATGAAAGCCAGAAGATCCTGGGCAGATTTCATATAGACTGTAAGAGAAAGAAATGCCAGCCCAAACTACTATACCCAGCAAAACTCTCAATATCCGTAGATGGAGAAACAAGATATTCCATGATAAAACCAAATTTACACAATGTCTTTCTACAAATCAAGCCCTACAAAGGATAATAGATGGAAATCCCCAACATGAGGAGGGAAACTATACCCTAGAAAAAGCAAGAAAGTAATCTTTTTCCAACAAACCCAAAAGAAAGTAACCAGACAAACATAAAAAGAACATCAAAAATAACAGGAAGCAACAATCACTATTCCTTAATATCTTATAACGTCAATAGACTCAATTCACCAACAAAAAACATAGTATAGTCTAACAGATGTTTTTCATGTGGATCTTCGATTTTATCAGAAAATGTTTGTGACTCCTCTTTCAATATAGTAATGCTTTTTGTGTCTATCATTTTGACTCTATTATTTTCCATAATAAACTTTAATTTTAACATTTTTTTCTGTCTATTTCTTCGATTTTGTCGGAGGTGCTTTTCATGTAGATCTTCGGTTTCATGTGTGTATGAGGGTGTTTGTAGTTATACTTTCAATCAATTTAGGAATGTTTTTGTGCCTACCATTTTGTCAGTATAATTTTCCATGATAATCTTCAATTTTAATGTTTTTCTGTATTTTTCTTCAATTTTGTCATAAGTATTGTCCATGTGGATCTTCAGTTTTATCAGACAATGTCTATAATTTTACTTTCAATCAACTTAGGATCATTTTTATACCTTTTATTTTTTTCTGTATAATTTTTCACATAATAGTCAGTTTTAACATGTTTTACTATATATTTCTTGAATTTTTTCAGGAATATTTTCCTTGTAGATCTTCAGTTTTATCAGAAAGTGTTTATAATTCCACTTTCAAAAAACTTAGGAATATTTTTATGCCTACCATTTTATTTGCATAATTTTTTCATGAAATACTCATTCTTAACAAAATTTTTATATATTTCTTCAGTTTTATCAGTGATATTTTCCATGAAAATCTTCAATTTTATCAGAAAATGTTTATAATTTCACTTTCAATCAACCTAGAAATATTTGTGTGCCTACCATTTTATCTGTATAATTTTCCATGATTATCTTTAATTTTAATGTTTTTCCATATATTTTTTTCAGTTTTATCAGAAATATTTTCCATGTAAATCTTCAATTTTATCAGAAAATGTTTATAATTCTACTTTCAATCAACTTAGAAATATTTTAATTCCTACCAATTTATCTGTATAAATTTCTTCAATTTTATCAGAGATATTTTCCATGTAAATCTTCAATTTTATCAGAAAATGTTTTTACTTCTACTTTCAATCAAAAAAATAAATAAATAAAATACACAAATCTGCCATGTTTCTACTGGTAAAGAGCCTGTGAATCAAGACAAACCAACAACAGAACTGAAACTTGAATTATGCTGAAATTTATAGAATTGATAAGATTTTCTTTAAAATCTCCACTATTTACCACCCTGTGTTCCTGTACTTCTCCATTTGGGACATCCTACTGCAGTCTATATCTGTAGTACTTACTTTGCTTCTCTTAATAAACTTCTGATTTACTTTCTGCTATCTCTTGAAAATTCTTTCCCTCAGAAGACAAGAACTGAAGAATTCCTATAATACTTACATGACTTTATTTATCTATATAAATACTCTAAAATCTTTTTTCAGTTTAATGTAAAGTATACAGTTTTTTAAAAAAAAATAAAAGACACAACTTACTTGCCTTTTTAACTTAAAATTCTATACATTCAGTGTGATGGTTGGTTTCATGTAAACTTGACACAAACTAGGGTCATTTGGAAAGAGAGAGCCTCATTTGAGAAAATGTCCTTATCAAATTGGCCCCTGGCAAAGTCTAGGGAACATTTTCATGATTGATGACTAATATGGGAGGGTCCTGCTCACTGTAGATGATGGCATCCTTGGGCATCTGGTTCTGAATACTATATAAAAGAAGGCTGAGCAAGCCATGAGAACCAAGCTAGAAAGCAGTACTCCTCTATGTTTTTTGGATCCTACCTTCCATGTGTTTGTGCCTTGCCTTGACATTCCTCAGTTCTGAGCTGTTACCAAGAGATATAAAGGGAAATTAACTCTTGTTTCCTAAGTAGTCTTTTGTCATGGTACTTTATTTCAGTAATAGATACTAAATTAAGTCAGAAATTAGTACCAGATAATGGAATATTGCTGTGACAGACCTAATCATGTGTTTTTGAGAGGATTGTACAGGTATTTAAACTTTGGGGTGGAAAGCAGCTGACTGTTCAGAGTACAGTGTACACTTCTGTGGGAGTATGGAAGATAAGAGTGCTGATAGAAATGCAGACACTGGTGGAGGGACCCCGCGCAGGGAGGGAGCCTGCCAGCTTCCCTTCCGCGACCTCTGTTCCCGCGGACTGCGCTGGAGAGACCTGTACCCAGGCTCTCCCCCCGATATAACATCACTTGGGACACGGCCTGTTGGGGCTTCCGTCTGTGCCCGAGGGCGGGTTGGCGCTGTGGTCGTCTGGGTGCCAGATCGGCGGGCCATCGTGACCACAGGGTGAGCGGCGCCACGGAGACTGCCCTCCGCCATCTTTGCTCCAGCGACCAGGTAGTTGGGACCGCCAGGCTCAGAGACAGACAGGCATAATATCGCTTCGGGTTCAGGCAGCTTGTGTGTAACCTGCTCCCAGGTGCTGGGCTGATCTGCAGTGACCAGCGCGCCAGATCTGCTGTGGGACTTCTGCCTGGCAGAGGGACGCCCCCTCCCCCCCCCAGGAGAGATCACACACCCCTGCACAGGGCAGGAGCCTGCCAGCCTCCCTTTGGCGACCTCTGCTCCAGGAATCCACTAGGCTGAGCCTTTAGATGTGCAAGGCCTCCCCAATATAAGATCACTTGGGGCAAAGCACATTAGGGCTCCAAAGTCACTCAGGAGCAGGCAGGCCCCAGAAATCGGTGCCAGGGGAATCCTGGTAATCCAGGGGGGGCAGAAATAGCTTTGCAGGCTCACAGGAGGTCCAACCAACAGCCAGTGGCAGCAGGACCAACTAACACCAGAGGTATCCAGATGGCAAAAGGCAAACGTAGGAATGTTACTAACAGTAATCAAAGTAATGTGGGACCATCCGAACCCAACTCTCCAACAGCAGCAAGTCCTGGATACCCCACCACACCCGAAAGACAAGATCTGGATTTAAAATCACTTCTCATGATGCTATTAGAGGATCACAAGAAGGACACAAATAAATCTCATAAAGAGTTACAGGAGACCATGAATCAACGGTTAGAAGCCCTTACAAAGGAAACACAAAAATCGCTTAGAGAAATGCGGGAGAACATGGATCAAAAGATGGAGGCGCACAAGGAGACAACACAAAAATCGCTTAACGAGATGAATCAACGGGTAGATGCACTCACAAAGGAATCACAAAATTTGCATAAAGAAATGCAGAAGAATATGGGTCAACAGACGGATGCCCATAAGGAGGCAACACAAAAATTGCTTAAAGAAATGAATCAACGGTTAGATGCCCTTACAAAGGAAACACGAGAACTGCTTAAAGAAATGCAGGAGACGATGGATCAACAGATGGAATCCCATGAGGAGGAAACACAAAAATCGCTCAGAGAAATGCAGGAGAACGTGGGTCATCAGGAAGAAATCCTGAAAGAGGTAATGCAAAAATACCTTAAAGAAATACAGGAAAATACAAACAAACAAGTGAAGGATCTCAGCAAATCCATCCAGGAACTAAAAAAGGAAGTAGAAACAACTAAGAAATCACAAAGGGAGACAACTTTGGAGATAGAAAACCTTGGGAAGAAATCAGGAGTCATAGATGCAAACATCAACAATAGAATACAAGAGATGGAAGAAAGAATCTCAGGTGCTGAAGATTCCATAGAAAGCATCGACTCAACAGTCAAAGAAAATGCAAAATGCAAAAAACGCGTAACCCAAAACATCCAGGAAATCCAGGACACAATGAGAAGACCAAACCTAAGGATTATTGGTATAGATGAGAGTGAAGATTTGCAACTTAAAGGGCCAGTAAACATCTTCAACAAAATTATGGAGGAAAACTTCCCTAACTTAAAGAGAGAGATGCCGATGAACATACAAGAAGCCTACAGAACTCCAAACAGACTGGACCAGAACAGAAATACCTCCCGTCACATAATAATCAAAACACCGAATGTTCTAAACAAAGAAAGAATACTAAATGCAGTAAGAGAAAAGGGCCAAGTAACATACAAAGGAAGACCTATCCGAATCACATCAGACTTCTCACCAGAGACTATGAAAGCCAGAAGATCCTGGGCAGATCTCATGCAGACACTAAGACAGCACAAATGCCAGCCTAGACTACTCTACCCAGCAAAACTCTCAATCACCATAGATGGAGAGACCAAGATATTCCATGATAAAACCAAATTTTCACAATATCTTTCCACAAATCCAGCCCTGCAACGGATAATAGGTGGAAACCTCCAATACAGGGAGAGAAACAACACCCTGGAAAAAATGAGATAATAACCTTCTTGAATCAAACCCAAAAGTAGATAACCACTCAAACATAAAGATAGCGTCAAGAATGGCAGATGGCAATAATCACTATGCCTTAATCTCTCTTAATATCAATGGTCTCAATTCCCCAATTAAAAGACATAGACTAGCAGACTGGATACGTAAACAGGACCCAGCATTTTGCTGCATGCAGGAAACGCACCTCAGTGTCAAAGACAAACACTACCTCAGAGTAAAAGGCTGGAAAACAATTTTACAAGCAAATGGCCCCAAGAAACGAGGTGGAGTAGCCATCCTAATATCGGATAAAATTGATTTTCAACCCAAAGTCATCAAAAAAGACACAGAAGGACACTACATACTGATCAAGGGAAAAATCCACCATCAAGAACTCTCAATCCTGAATATCTATGCTCCAAATGCAAGGGCACCCTCATTCGTAAAAGAAACTTTACTAAAACTCAAAGCACACATCGCACCGCACACAATAATAGTGGGTGACTTCAACACCCCGCTCTCTGAAATGGATCGTTCAGGAAAGCAGAAACTAAACAGGGACACAGTGAATCTAATTGAAGCCTTGGACCAAATGGAACTAACTGATATATATAGAACATTTCATCCTAGAGCTAAAGAATACACCTTCTTCTCAGCTCCTCATGGTACCTTCTCCAAAATTGACCATATAATTGGTCACAAATCAGACCTCAACAGATACAAGAAGATAGAAATAATCCCATGCCTCCTATCAGATCACTATGGAATAAGGGTGGTCTTCAATGGCAACAAAAACAAAAGAAAACCCACGTACACATGGAGGCTGAACAATGCTCTACTCAATGATAACTTGGTCAAGGTGGAAATAAAGAAAGAAATCAAAGACTTTTTGAAAGTTAATGAAAATGAAGGCACAACATACCCTAACTTATGGGACACAATGAAAGCAGTGCTAAGAGGAAAATTCATAGCCCTGAGTGCCGCCAAAAAGAAACGGGAGACAGCATACACTAACAGCTTAATGGCACACCTGAAAGCCCTGGAACAAAAAGAAGCAAATACACCAAAGAGGAGTAGAAGGCAGGAAATCATCAAACTCAGGGCTGAAATCAATCAAGTAGAAACAAATAAAACCATACAAAGAATCAACAAAACGAGGAGTTGGTTCTTTGAGAAAATCAACAAGATAGATAAGCCCTTAGCCAGACTAACCAGAGAGCACAGAGATAGTATCCAAATTAATAAAATCAGAAATGAAAAGGGAGAGATAACAACAGAAACTGAGGAAATTCAAAAAATCATCAGATCCTACTACAAAAACCTGTATTCAACACAACTAGAAAATCTTGAGGAAATGGACAATTTCCTTGACAGATACCAAGTACCAAAATTAAATCAGGATCAAATAGACCATCTAAACCGTCCTATAACCCCTGAAGAAATAGAAGTTGTCATTGGAAGTCTTCCAACCAAAAAAAGCACAGGTCCAGATGGTTTTAGTGCAGAATTCTATCAGACCTTCAAAGAAGACCTAACACCAATACTCTTCAAACTGTTCCACAAAATAGAAACAGAAGGAACACTACCCAACTCGTTCTATGAAGCCACAATTACACTAATACCAAAAGCACACAAAGATCCGACAAAGAAAGAGAATCTCAGGCCAATCTCTCTTATGAATATCGATGCAAAAATACTCAATAAAATTCTTGCCAACCGAATCCAAGAACACATCAAAACGATCATTCACCACGATCAAGTAGGCTTCATCCCAGGGATGCAGGGATGGTTCAATATAAGGAAATCCATCAATGTAATCCACTACATAAACAATCTCAAAGAAAAAAACCACATGGTCATCTCATTAGATGCTGAGAAAGCATTTGACAAAATTCAGCATCCTTTCATGCTAAAGGTCTTGGAAAGATCAGGAATTCAAGGCCCATATCTAAACATAGTAAAAGCAATTTACAGCAAACCAGTAGCCAGCATCAATCTAAACGGAGAGAAACTTGAAGCAATCCCACTAAAATCAGGGACTAGACAAGGCTGCCCTCTCTCTCCATATCTTTTCAATATAGTACTTGAAGTTCTAGCTAGAGCAATTAGACAACAAAAAGAGGTCAAAGGGATACAAATTGGAAAGGAAGAAGTCAAACTATCACTATTTGCAGACGATATGATAGTATACATAAGCGACCCAAAGAACTCCACCAGAGAACTCCTACAGCTGATAAACGACTTCAGCAAAGTGGCCGGATATAAAATCAACTCAAGCAAGTCAGAAGCCTTCCTATACTCAAAGGATAAGCAGGCTGAGAAAGAAGTAAGAGAAATAATACCCTTTACGATAGCCACAAACCATATTAAGTATCTTGGCGTGACGCTAACCAAACAAGTGAAAGATCTGTATGACAAGAACTTCAAGTCTCTGAAGAAAGAAATTGAAGAAGACCTCGGAAGATGGAAAAATCTGCCATGCTCATGGATTGGCAGGATTAATATAGTAAAAATGAGCATCTTACCAAAAGTAATACACAGATTCAATGCAATCCCCATCAAAATCCCAACTCAATTCTTCATAGAGTTAGAAAGAGCAATTCAAAAATTCATCTGGAATAACAGAAAACCCAGAATAGCTAAAACTATTCTCAAGAGTCAAAGAACCTCTGGGGGAATCAGTATCCCGGACCTCAAGCTGTACTACAGAGCAATAGTGTTAAAAACTGCATGGTATTGGTACAGTGACAGACATGTAGATCAATGGAACAGAATTGAAGACCCAGAAATGAATCCACACTCCTATGGTCACTTGATCTTTGACAAAGGAGCTAAAACCATCCAGTGGAAAAAAGATAGCCTTTTCAACAAATGGTGCTGGCTCAGCTGGAGGTCAACATGCAGAAGAATGCAAATTGACCCATCCTTATCTCCTTGCACTAAGCTCAATTCTAAGTGGATCAAAGATCTCCACATAAAACCAGACACATTGAAACTAATAGAAGGGAAACTAGGGAAGAACCTTGAACATATGGGCACAGGGGAGAATTTCCTGAACAGAACTCCAATAGCTTATACTCTAAGATCAAGAATAGACAAATGGGACCTCATTAAATTACAAAGTTTTTGCAAGGCAAAAGACACCGTCAAAAAGACAAAGCGGCAACCAACTAACTGGGAAATGATCTTTACCAACCTTACATCCGACAGAGGGCTAATATCCAAGATATACAAAGAACTCAAGAAGTTAAACTCCAGAGAGGCAAGTAACCCTATTAAAAAATGGGGTACAGAGCTCCACAAAGAGTTCTCACCTGAAGAATATCTAATGGCTGAGAAGCACCTAAAGAGATGTTCATCATCCTTAGTCATTAGGGAAATGCAAATCAAAACAACCCTGAGATTCCATCTCACACCAGTCAGGATGGCTAAGATCAAAAACACAGGAGACAGCAGTTGTTGGCGAGGATGTGGAGAAAGAGGAACACTCCTCCACTGCTGGTGGAATTGCAGGCTGGTACAACCACTCTGGAAAGCAGTCTGGCGGCTCCTCAGAAAACTGGGCATGACACTTCCGGAGGATCCGGCTATACCACTCCTGGGCATATACCCAGAGACTTTACCTGCATGCAATAAGGACACATGCTCCACTATATTCATAGCAGCCTTATTTATAATAGCCAGAAGCTGGAAAGAACCCAGATGTCCCTCAACGGAGGAATGGATTCAGAAGATGTGGTATATTTACACAATGGAATACTACTCTGCAATTAAAAACAATGAATTCACGAAATTCCTAGGCAAATGGTCAGAACTTGAAAATATCATCCTTAGTGAGGTAACCCAATCACAAAAGATCACACATGGTATGAAGTCACTGATAAGGGGATATTGACCCAGAATCTCAGAATACCCTAGACACAATCAGCATATCAATAGATTTCTAAAAAGATGGAAGGAGAGACCCCTGGTCCTGGAAAGACTGGATGTAGGGGAACGCCAGGACAGAGTAATGAGAGGGGGTTGAACGGAGAAAAGAGGGAGGGAAGGGGGCTTATGGGACTTTCGGGGAGGGAGGAAACGGGAAAGGGGAAGTGATTTGGAATGTAAATTAAAAAAATAAAATAAAATTAAATTAAAAAAAAAAAGTAAAAAAAAAAAAAAAAAAAAAGAAATGCAGACAGTGGAAGGCTGACTTGGGAAGTTTCTGATGGAAGCTTTGAGAATCCCCTAAAGACTGTACTGGGCCATTTGAGGTTCTTAATGATGAATATGTGCTTCTGGTGAGATGGAAACAAAGAATTGGCTGTGATTAACAAGAGACCAGAAATACTCAAGTGAAATGTTTGCTTTGCTGGGACAATTTACAATGCACAGTTACTGAAAGCCCTGGAACAAAAAGAAGCAAATACACCAAAGAGGAGTAGAAGGCAGGAAATCATCAAACTCAGGGCTGAAATCAATCAAGTAGAAACAAATAAAACCATAAAAAGAATCAACAAAATGAGGAGTTGGTTCTTTGAGAAAATCAACAAGATAGATAAGCCCTTAGCCAGACTAACCAGAGAGCACAGAGATAGTATCCAAATTAATAAAATCAGAAATGAAAAGGGAGAGATAACAACAGAAACTGAGGAAATTCAAAAAATCATCAGATCCTACTACAAAAACCTGTATTCAACACAACTAGAAAATCTTGAGGAAATGGACAATTTCCTTGACAGATACCAAGTACCAAAATTAAATCAGGATCAAATAGACCATCTAAACCATCCTATAACCCCTGAAGAAATACAAGTTGTCATTGGAAGTCTTCCAACCAAAAAAAGCACAGGTCCAGATGGTTTTAGTGCAGAATTCTATGAGACCTTCAAAGAAGACCTAACACCAATACTCTTCAAACTGTTCCACAAAATAGAAACAGAAGGAACACTACCCAACTCGTTCTATGAAGCCACAATTACACTAATACCAAAAGCACACAAAGATCCGACAAAGAAAGAGACTCTCAGGCCAATCTCTCTTATGAATATCGATGCAAAAATACTCAATAAAATTCTTGCCAACCGAATCCAAGAACACATCAAAACGATCATCCACCACGATCAAGTAGGCTTCATCCCAGGGATGCAGGGATGGTTCAATATAAGGAAATCCATCAATGTAATCCACTACATAAACAATCTCAAAGAAAAAAAACCACATGGTCATCTCATTAGATGCTGAGAAAGCATTTGACAAAATTCAGCATCCTTTCATGCTAAAGGTCTTGGAAAGATCAGGAATTCAAGGCCCATATCTAAACATAGTAAAAGCAATTTACAGCAAACCGGTAGCCAGCATCAATCTAAATGGAGAGAAACTTGAAGCAATCCCACTAAAATCAGGGACTAGACAAGGCTGCCCTCTCTCTCCATATCTTTTCAATATAGTACTTGAAGTTCTAGCTAGAGCAATTAGACAACAAAAAGAGGTCAAAGGGATACAAATTGGAAAGGAAGATGTCAAACTATCACTATTTGCAGACGATATGATAGTATACTTAAGCGACCCAAAGAACTCCACCAGAGAACTCCTACAGCTGATAAATGACTTCAGCAAAGTGGCCGGATATAAAATCAACTCAAGCAAGTCAGAAGCCTTCCTATACTCAAAGGATAAGCAGGCTGAGAAAGAAGTAAGAGAAATAATACCCTTCACAATAGCCACAAACCATATTAAGTATCTTGGCGTGACTCTAACCAAACAAGTGAAAGATCTCTATGACAAGAACTTCAAGTCTCTGAAGAAAGAAATTGAAGAAGACCTCAGAAGATGGAAAAATCTGCCATGCTCATGGATTGGCAGGATTAATATAGTAAAAATGAGCATCTTACCAAAAGTAATACACAGATTCAATGCAATCCCCATCAAAATCCCAACTCAATTCTTCATAGAGTTAGAAAGAGCAATTCAAAAATTCATCTGGAATAACAGAAAACCCAGAATAGCTAAAACTATTCTCAAGAGTAAAAGAACCTCTGGGGGAATCAGTATCCCGGACTTCAAGCTGTACTACAGAGCAATAGTGTTAAAAACTGCATGGTATTGGTACAGTAACAGACATGTAGATCAATGGAACAGAATTGAAGACCCAGAAATGAATCCACACTCCTATGGTCACTTGATCTTTGACAAAGGAGCTAAAACCATCCAGTGGAAAAAAGATAGCCTTTTCAACAAATGGTGCTGGCTCAGCTGGAGGTCAACATGCAGAAGAATGCAAATTGACCCATCCTTATCTCCTTGCACTAAGCTCAATTCTAAGTGGATCAAAGATCTCCACATAAAACCAGACACTCTGAAACTAATAGAAGGGAAACTAGGGAAGAACCTTGAGCATATGGGCACAGGGGAGAATTTCCTGAACAGAACTCCAATAGCTTATGCTCTAAGATCAAGAATAGACAAATGGGACCTCATTAAATTACAACGTTTTTGCAAGGCAAAAGACACTGTCAAAAAGACAAAGCGGCAACCAACTAACTGGGAAATGATTTTTACCAACCTTACATCCGACAGAGGGCTCATATCCAATATATACAAAGAACTCAAGAAGTTAAACTCCAGATAGGCAAGTAACCCTATTAAAAAATGGGGTACAGAGCTACACAAAGAGTTCTCACCTGAAGAATATCTAATGGCTGAGAAGCACCTAAAGAGATGTTCATCATCCTTAGTCATTAGGGAAATGCAAATCAAAACAACCCTGAGATTCCATCTCACACCAGTCAGGATGGCTAAGATCAAAAACACAGGAGACAGCAGTTGTTGGCGAGGATGTGGAGAAAGAGGAACACTCCTCCACTGCTGGTGGAATTGCAAGCTGGTACAACCACTCTGGAAAGCAGTCTGGCGGTTCCTCAGATAACTGGGCATAACACTCCCGGAGGATCCGGCTATACCACTCCTGGGCATATACCCAGAGACTTTACCTGCATGCAATAAGGACACATGCTCCACTATGTTCATAGCAGCCTTATTTATAATAGCCAGAAGCTGGAAAGAACCCAGATGTCCCTCAACGGAGGAATGGATTCAGAAGATGTGGTATATCTACACAATGGAATACTACTCTGCAATTAAAAACAATGAATTCACGAAATTCCTAGGCAAATGGTCAGATCTTGAAAATATCATCCTTAGTGAGGTAACTCAATCACAAAAGAACCCACATGGTATGCAGTCACTGATAAGGGGATATTGACCCAGAATCTCGGAATACCCTAGACACAATCCGCATATCAATAGATTTCTAAAAAGATGGAAGGAGAGACCCCTGGTCCTGGAAAGACTGGATGTAGGGGAACGCCAGGACAGAGTAATGAGAGGGGGTTGAATGGAGAAAAGAGGGAGGGAAGGGGGCTTATGGGACTTTCGGGGAGGGAGGAAACGGGAAAGGGGAAGTGATTTGGAATGTAAATTAAAAAATAAAATAAAATAAATAATAAAAAAAGAAAGAAAGAAAAAGAAAAAAAAAAGGAAAAAAAATAACCAATTAAAAGAGACCACCTCCACGGAGACAAAATCTGAGAAGTATTTCCTCAGAATCAGTATACAGTATACGGAGAGACCTTCTACCAAATTTGAAAATGTCTATTTCCCAGGAGGTACTGGTCTTGAAGGCACAAAGATGTCACAGCAAGGAGCCAAGGCTTAGCACTGTGAAGGGTTAGAAAAGGTCTGGTGAAAGCACTGACTCAGATGTAAAAGAAGCTCAAGGGTGGGAATGGTCATTTAGGGAGTATGATGCTTCACACCACATAAAAGGGTCAGTCCCTGAAGATAATAGAGAGACCACTGGGGAAAATAAAGTCCATTGCAGTGGTAAATCAACATTTGAAGGTGCCAGTAGAGCAGAACAACCACAAAGAACAGCAGAATGTATGCAATGTAGCTGGCCTGAACTTATGAGATGCATTATATGTGCTATGGCAAGAACTTTGGAGTCCTGAAGATTATAAATTTTATGATTTCCTTGTTTTAAATATAGTATATAAATGTTCCCTATTTCTTTATCTATTCTTCATTTGAGGGCCTTCTAAGTTGTTTATAGTTTTAGGCTATTACAAATAAAGCTGCTGTGTACATAGTTGAGCAATTGTCCTTGTGATATTGTGGAAACTTCTTTTGGATATATGCTAAGAGTTGTACATTGGGTTTTAGGTTCTATATTCCCAATTTTCTGAGAAACCACCAAATTAATTTCTAGGGCAGTTATACAAGTTATCATTCTCATTAGCAATGTAGGAGTGTTCTTCTTGTTCTACATCCTCACCAAAATAAATCTTGTGGAGGAGGGGAAGGAAGGATTGAAGGAATGAGAGTGATCAAGAGCACCACAAGAAAACCTACATAATCAACTAACTTGATCACATAGGATCTCATAGTGACTTAACTACCATCAAAGAACATGCATTGGGCATACCTAGAAATTCTACATATATGTAACAGATGTGCTGCTTGGTATTCATGTAACACTCCTAACCAATGGAGTAAGGGCTATCTCTGATTCTGTTGCCTGCCTTTGGATGCCTTTCCCAAATATTTGTCTGTCTTATGTAGGATCAATAGAAGATGCTCCCTAGTCCTACTGCAACTTTATATGCAAAGGCATATTGATATTAATGGGAGCCCCTCGCCCTTTGAGGAGGAAGGAAGAGTACTGGGACATCAGAGTTGAGAGGAAGCAACTGATAGGGCATGTGGGAGGGGAAGTTGTGATCAGGATGTAAGTAAATAATCTAATTACTTATAAAAAGAGTCAAAACTTGGAGAGAGTAGACATGGTCAAACACTTAAGAAACTTGAATGGATGTTTTGATAAATGTTGAAATGAGGTGAGTATGGAAGAATTGCAACTACTGACAGGAACTAAGAATGATATTTTTTAGGGAGTCAAATTCAACTGGCCTTGATTAAGGATGATTACTATCAATTATGATGTGGTGGCCTGAAAAATAATTGCCTCAGAGTTTCATATATTTGAATGTTTAGAGAGCAGCACTTTTTGCAAAGATTGAGAGGTACATTGTGCAAGTAGGTGTATCTTTGTTGGAGCAAGTGTGTCATCAAGGGTGGGTTTTGAGCTTTCAAGAGCCTAAGCCAAACCCAGTTGCTCTCTCTCTTTTCCTGATGCCTTCAAATCTGCAAATACAACTCTCAGGTTCTATATCAGCCACTGTCTACCTGTATGTTGCCATGTTCTGCATCATGATGAGAATGAACATATTCTGTGAAACCATAACAAGCACCAAATAATGGCTTTCCCTTATAAGAATTGTGGTGCTCATTGTGCTTTTCATAGCAATAGAACAGTGACAGTGACTAGGACATAAAAATTCATTAAGAGCAAGCAAATGGATACAGAGTATCTGCCTAAATTATTTTACATTCAATGAATATAATAAAACACTTAAAATATGCTAATAAACTGGAGTCGTTGGGTGGAGAATTTTTTTTTACAAGACTTTTACACAAATGATAGTAATTAATATACTGGAGAATGGATTTAATGTAATTAACTAAAAGAACTGACTGTGAAACAAAACATGTTGTAGAACCTCATTCCATCCAACTGTCCAGGAACATAGGAAAAGTCACCATCTCACAATAACATAGGAAATGAAGATGGAAAGAGAAAAATGAGAAGAGTTGGACATAGTTCAGAAATTTTGTACAATGTCCTATCATAATTACTATAAAAAGATTTTTTCACAAGAAATAGTTTATATTATACCTAGACAGTTTTCTGTAATCAGAAATGGCCCTGGTATTCATTATTACTTTGTCTTCAGATAATTTGCCACTTTTCTTACAAGGTGATTTTTTTGTAAACAAAATATGAACTCATGTTACAGAAGATTTAGAAATCAAAGTTCAATTCATTTTCTAGCTGTACTACAAACAGTTCAAACATGTTCACCATTTAGCTCACATTGTTTTAGATCCTAGAGACAAAATTTGAGTTTCCCATAAGATAAAATTTTTTTCATTGGTGGTTCTAATGAAATTTCTGTAACTTCTAAGCAACTGAGAAGCATGTGTGATCAATCAGTTAGGGCCTGTAATCTGGATACTAGAAATGTCTATTTTATGATAATTGTTCAATGCAAAAATATTTATCAGATCTCTTATATATTTACAGTCTGTTGTGAGAGGATCTTTTCTGATTTACACATGCAGTTATTCACCAGCACTAGAAATGAATCATTTTTACCTGCCAGTGACTTGCATGGTAGAATGTCATTGAAGTGAACACTCTCAGGAATGTCCTCAAGTCATTTCTGCAGGAGGTCTTTTTACCCTTCACATAGACACATGCACACATATGTACTGTATATGTATATGAATACATACAATGTGTGTGTATTCACTGGTGAAAATAGAGACAAGCCAAAAATCATAATAAACCAGAAATCTTAATAGTGTGCTGCTAATTCCTCTTTTCCCAGTTTCTTAGAAAATGTTATATTGCTGTAAAAAGACATCATGACCAGGGCAACTCTTAAAATGTAAATAATTTACTTAAATTGGGGCCAGCTTACATCTTCAGAGGTTTAGTCCATTCTCATGTCAGGGAGCAGGGTGGCATGAAGGAAAATATAATTCTGGAGAAGTTGCAACTTATCTGCCAAGGGGAACAGAGAGAGCCCCCGGGCCTGGCTTGAGCTTCTGAAACCTCAAAGTCTTTTTCTCCTGACACACTTCCCCTAACAAAGGTGCACCTACTGATGAAATGTCTTAGCTTCTAATCTCTATTAAGGAATGCCATTATCTAATGACTAAATGTTTAAATAAGTGAAGCTATGGAGAGCATACCAACACATTATTCTCCCTGACCCCATAGCTTTGTAGCCATCTTATAATGAAAAAAAAAATTACTCAGTTTAATTTCAAAAGTCCTCATAGCCTCTACATTGTTTAAAGATCCAAATTTTCCTTTGAGTTTGTAGGAATCTATTAACTTTAATCCTCTGTAAAATGAAAATAAAAAAACAGATTTTATGCTTTCAACATACAATGGCACAGAATATACATTACCATTCTCATCAAGAAAGTGAATATACTGAAGAAATACCAGACCAAAGCAAAACTGAAATCCATCTGGGCAGACTTAGAATCTATATTTTCATGTCTAATGTCAAAGTGTTCTTCAGATCTCCAACTTCTTTCATCTTTGCTGACTGGAACACATGTCGTTATTTTTGGCTTGTTCATTCATGGTGTGAAGCTATCCTCTATCACATGATTCTGGAATCTACAAAATCTTGGAATCATTGACATAATCCAGGCTTCGCCTTTAAAATTTCACTCAATGGCCTCTTTTGGTCTCCATGTAAAAACACTCTGACATATATCTTGCCTTATCAGCTCTCTTTAGTCAAAGGAGGGAATTCCACCATAAATTCTTTGATTTCATCCTTGATTGTAAAGCTTGATCCTCATAAGAAGTATAGCCAATCTGTTGCTTGCAAGGGCTGGAATATGGACCCCTTCATTTAGTTTATCTTCATCATTTTACTGTTTCCAATGCTTTCCTTCACTGATTAAAGTTATCTTTAATTTCTTTTCCCAAGTTAGAAGCTAGCTGGATGGGATCTTGCCCTGAGGTTAACATTCTCTTTTTTCTATTTAGCATCACACTTTTCTTTAATCTGTTTATCTCCCCGAGCATAGGTCTTAGCTCAATTAAACTCACTGATGCCCCCTTTGTCTTCAAACTTTGCATTTTGTATTTTTCTTTGCCCAGCTTGTTCCTTTCATTATAGAGCTGCATAAGATTATCTGTGTCTATCCACACCACACAAGGCTGCTTTGAAATCTTCTCTGCCAATGTCATTAATATAAAGATTTTCAATTTAGTCTTAGGCAAACTTTTTGGACAAGAGCAAATAGCAACCACATTTTTCTACCAAATAGTACAACAACCATTTCTAGGGTATTCACTAATATTCTTCTTCTTTGAAATCACTGGAAAAGGACTGTACTAATCTACATTGCTCTCAGTATGACTGTCATCCATGATCCTACTCGTGTGGTCCATTAAAACCTGCTTAACAGACAAATGGTCAGAACTTGAAAATATCATCCTTAGTGAGGTAACCCAATCACAAAAGAACACACATGGTATGCAGTCACTGTGGGATATTAACCCAGAATCTCGGAATACCCTAGACACAATTGGCATATCAATAGATTTCCAAGAAGATGGAAGGAGAGACCCCTGGTCCTGGAAAGACTGGATGTAGAGGAATGCCAGGACAGAGAAGCGAGAGGGGGTTGAATGGGAAAAGAGGGAGGGAAGAGGGCTTATGGGACTTTCGGGGAGGGAGGAAATGGGAAAGGGGAAATGATTTGGAATGTAAATAAAAAAAACTTAGAAAATAAAAAAAAATTGCTTAAACTGTTTTCTTAATACAAAGCCCCAAGGTCTACATTCTGCCAATAATCTGCCTATTACAAAATAATAATAATTTGCCTATTACAAAAATACCCTATCAAATTTTCTTCAAAATACTACACCAAACAATTATTACTTCCCTATAGTCCTTTGTTGATGGGTGAGACCACACAAAATTTTCTCCCTTCCACCTTAATATAGTCATTGATGTTACTATATTCCAGTCTTGGTTATGTAGTCTTTTCTAGGAGAAGTTTTTCACAGAAGAATTCCTTGTAGTCCAACTCATATAGTCTTTTGTTTTTTCTAAGTATCTTCTGTGATCCTCCCTGTTCTATAGGTGCAGGAGCTGCAATGTACATGTTTCCTTTTGGACTAGGTCTATTTGGTCTGTTAGCTTTGCATTCTGTCCTGGTATAGTTTTCTGTGGTAGGTTCTATCTGCTGCAAAAAAAATTTCTTTAATGAAAGGGAGTAGCTAAAATTATCTATGGGTATAAGAATAATGTTTAAAATGTAAGAAATTATGATGGTCTAGTAAAGTTGCAGCAGAAAATTATTTTTTAACGTTCATTACCTTACTCAGCTGGAAATGTTTGTCCAATAGAGAATGGTCAGGCCAGAAACCATTTATATATAAACATCAAACATTGATTCATCAGGATGTCTTTGTTTATTTTGGCACATGCACAGATGGAGAAACACAGACAAATATCTCTTATATAACAAGAAAACGCCAGTGTGATGTGGCTATCAAATTTAGCGATGAAGGTCTGGAGGAAGAAAAGAAAGGGTGAGATGTGATTTAACTCTAATTCAATTAAAATGAGCATGCTAGTATATGAAAGAGGATAGTCTGGTGACATTTACTTTCAGTTTAACTTAGAAACAATGCAATGGAGGGTGGGAGCTCTCAAGAATTTGGGGTATATGAGGGTTGATCAAGTGCAGTCAATGCATTTCATAGGACACAGTGAAACTAGAATATGTTATACTCAAATACTAGACAAATGTCTTTATGAATTTTTGAAAATAGAAATTCATCGCATAGAGTAGAGTTGAAGGTACATGAACTTAAAGCTAATTTTAGATGCTTGAATGATAGTAGCATGGAATATGAAATAGAGAGAACACCATAGCTTCTACCTGGCCTGAGAGGTGATCATTCTGTGTTGCTGCTGTCCTCAGCAGCTAAGTAGTAGCTTGTCACCATCCCTAAGGCAAGTAGAGGGTAGGCACAATTTTTTTCTTACCCCTTGCTACCAAAATATCTTTCTCTCAATCCACTTTTTTTTTCTAGTTTCATCACCCTCCCCCCATATTAGAAAACTGCCTTAAATATATCTGGAAATGAAACTATATGGATAAATCAAATGTCCAATATATTGAAGGCATTTAATCTCAGAAAATATTTTACTTAGGGACCTCTTTTGCTCAAGCAAAGAATTGTTTTCTTAGTTTGAGGCTTTGATGTTTTAAGGCAATTCTCCTCAAACTTTTATGGCCAACGAATAAAAGGGATTCTGACTGAAATCATCTAAAAAAGATTCTCTCTATTCTAAGAGAGGAAACAAAAAGAATGCATAAGTGTTTAAGTAATTTTTGTGTATTATTTTCCTATGTCTAAAGCATTTCCAAATACTACTAGATGAAGTCATGAACAAAATATTTCTATAAGTTTAGTGAATTATTGCTTATAATAATATAGGTCAAGCTTTAAACATATAATTTCTTGCCTTCTTTTTATTATTAAATAATTGTGTTGGTTTAACGAAATTCCTAGGCAAATGGTCAGAACTTGAAAATATCATCCTTAGTGAGGTAACCCAATCACAAAAGATCACACATGGTATGAAGTCACTGATAAGGGGATATTGACCCAGAATCTCAGAATACCCTAGACACAATCAGCATATCAATAGATTTCTAAAAAGATGGAAGGAGAGACCCCTGGTCCTGGAAAGACTGGATGTAGGGGAACGCCAGGACAGAGTAATGAGAGGGGGTTGAACGGAGAAAAGAGGGAGGGAAGGGGGCTTATGGGACTTTCGGGGAGGGAGGAAACGGGAAAGGGGAAGTGATTTGGAATGTAAATTAAAAAAATAAAATTAAATTAAATTAAAAAAAAAAAAAAAAAGATCTATCACTAGTCTAAAAAGTGTCCAGCCTTTCAAGTAAGCCCTTCTGTCACATGAAGGATTTCACAGTAAAGTCTCCAGATTCTCTAAAACCAGAATGTAATTTACAGCGTCATTCACATTCAGCAACATAGTACTGCTACAAGCACTCTCAGTGTTCTGCATCTCTGGATGGCACTGTGCTATGGGCACAGTATCTTTTAGCCATGAATGACGCTATGCAATTGGCACTCAGTCTTCTGTATCATTCACTGGATGGAACTGTTGCTATGGGCACACTAACCTCTATGTGTGGATGACACTGTGTAATAGGCACTGAGTCTTCCGTATCCCTGTTGGTTACTGTACTACGGGCATTGCATCTTCTATCTATGGATGATGTTGTGCAATAGGCACTCTTCTGCATCCCTGGCTGGCACTGTGCCTTAGTGCGTAGATAGCCTTCAGAGTTTAAAGGCTGTGACTTTCTTTCTTTTATTTTTTTAGAGGCAAGGTTTTTTTTTTGAGTCTTTTTTCTCTTTTTTGTTTATTAGATATATTGTTTATTTACATTTCAAATGATTTCCCCTTCCCTGGTTCCCCACTCCTTGAAAGTCCCATAAGCCCTCCTCCGTCCCCCTGTTCCCCAACCCCTTCCCACTTCCCTGTCCTGGTATTCCCCTAAACTGCTGCATTGAGCCTTTCCAGGACCAGGGGCCTCTTGTTCCTTCTTCTTGGGCATCATTTGATATGTGAATTGTGTCTTGGGTATTTCGAGCTTCTGAGATAATATCCACTTATCAGTGAGTGCAAACCATGTGTGTTTTTTTGGGATTGGGTTACTTCACTTAGAATGATATTTTCCAGTTCCACCCATTTGCCTAAAAATTTCATGCATTCATTGTTTTTAATAGCTGAGTAGTACTCCATAGTATAAATATACCACATTTTCTGTATCCATTCCTACTTTGAGGGACATTTGAGCTCTTTCCAGCTTCTGACTATTATAAATAGGGCTGGTAAAAACATAATGGAGGATGTGTCCTGATTATATGCTGGGGAGTCCTCTGGGTATATGCCCAGGAGTGGTATAAAGGGGTCCTCTGGTAGAATCATGCTCTGTTTTCGGGCTGATTTCCAGAGTGGTTGTTCCACTTTATAATCCCACCAGCAGTAGAGGAGTGTTCCTCTTTCTCCACATCCTGAAGAACACCTGCTGTCTCCTGAGTTTTTGATCTTAGCCATTCTGACTGGTGTGAGGTGAAATCTCAGGGTTGTTTCGATTTGCATTTCCCTAATGACTAAGGATGTTGAACATTTCTTTAGGTGCTTCCCAGGCATTCTATATTCCTCAGGTGAAAATTCTTTGTTTAGCTATGTATTCCAATTTTTTTTTAATTTTCTATATTTTTTATTTATATTCCCAATGATTTCTCCCTTCCCAGTTCCCCCCTCCCCAAAAGTCCCATAAGCCCTCCTCCCTCCCTCTATTCCCCAGTCAACCCCCTCCTGCTTCTCTGTACTGGTATTCCCCTACACTGCTACAGCCAGTCTTTCCAGGACCAGTGTTCTCTCCTTCCTTCTTGGAAATCAATTGGTAAGTGAATTGGTCTGGGTTAATATCCACTTATTAGTGACTGCATACCATGTGTGTTCTTTTGTGATTGGGTTACCTCACTAAGGATGATAGGGTTATTTGGCTTTCTGAAGTCTAACTTCTTGAGTTCTTTGCACATATTGGATATTAGCCCTCTGTTGGATGTACGGTTGGTAAAGATTATTTCCCAATTTGTTGTATGCCATTTTGTCCTTTTGACAGTGTCCTTTGCCTTATAGAAACTTTGTAATGCTATGAGGTTCTATTTGTCAATTCTTATCTTAGAGCATAAGCTATTGGTGATCTGTTCAGGAAATTTTCCCCTAGGCCCATGTGCTCAAGGCTCTTCCCCAGTTTCTTTTCTATTAGTTTCAGTATGTCTAGTTTTATGTGGAGATCTTCAATCCACTTGGACTTGAGCTTAGTACAAGGAGATCAGAATGGATCAATTTGCCTTCTTCTGTTTGTTGACCTCCAGTTGAACCAGTGCCATTTGTTGAAAAGGCTTTTTTCTACGGGATGGTTTTAGCTCCTTTGTCAAAGATCAAGTGACCATAGGTGTGTAGTTTCATTTCTGGGTCTTCAATTCTATTCCATTGATCTACCTGCCTGTCACTGACCAATACGATGCAATTTTTAACACTATTGCTCTTTAGTACTGCTTGAGGTCTGTGATACTTCCCCCAAAAATTCTTTTACTGTTGAGAATAGTTTTGGCTAACCTGGGTTTTTTGATATTCCAGATGAATTTGAGAGTTGCCATTTCTAACTCTATGAAGAATTGAGTTGAGATTTTGATGGAGATTGCATTGATTCTGTATGTGACTTTCAACACACCTAGGAAGCTAAAGACTTCAGAAGCCTGTCTGTTTCTAATAGCCAGTCATTGGTTTAGGTAATTTGCCAGTGCTTAGGAAATTAAAGCATGAAATGGTGTTGCATATATAAGTAGTAGGAAATGAAATGTGTATTCTTCTACCTCATATCTTTTGCAAGGCCAATTGAGCGTGATCACACACACACACACACACACACACACACACACACACACACAGAGAGAGAGAGAGAGAGAGAGAGAGAGAGAGAGAATAAAATTTATATAATTTACATTTCCCTCTGACCTTTTCTATAACCAGTCAACACTTCCCCGTTGCCAACCATTATCCCCAAATCTCAAAGTACTTTTTCTCATATAATATACTGTTTCTTTATTAGAAGGAATATTGTATCATCTAGCTTATGCCCATGCTATACTTTTGCAAACTCACTAGGTACATTCTCTGTGCACTAATTCTTAAGATACATTCATTCTCAATGCTTCTCCCAGCTCTGCATCTTTAGTGTAAAAACTGTAACTGGTCATGGCGAGGATGGGGTAGCACTTTACCTGGTTTGCACTGTCGGGTCTCTAGCTAGAATCTTTGAATTATTGTCTCCAGTGCTCTCTTCTTGTACTCATTGCAGTTATATTTAGAGTTTTCCGTTGACCTCTATGATTTTTGGACTTCTATAACTTTACTGGGAGGAAATAAATATACTTATAATGAAGAAATCCAATGCTATTCTCTATGAAGAGGTACTTGGCACACATAATTATATATATTTAATGCATTTTGATATAAATTACTTGTTTCCTACCATGTGATTTAGTCATTGTTTCCACTTTGTTCTACTCTAATGTAATTCTTTATTTTTTTTTTAAATTTGACTATCAAGGAAGCCTCTTTAATGATCTATATTCAGGTTTCTCTTTTCTCTATTACTACCTTTATTAATCAGCACTAGAAAACTATTCCAGTCACTTGAAATTTCATTAGGCTTAAGAATATACAATCTAAGTCTTAATTAAAAGATCTGACTGGGCCTGTCTCCAATTTTCAGTGTTCTTTCATTCTGCATATATGGTGACCAGAGATTAAAAACTGTTTACCTTGAATGAATTGCAGCCTAAGGTGTTTAGGTCAACTAATTGCAATTTCCTTCATCAAAGCCTAGTACATCATCTCACTTGACTTTCACACATTTTGTTTCCTGAAGCTTATTATTGTGAGGTTAAACAAATGAGTGTCAGTGGTTTCATTAGGGTTTCTATTGCTGTAAAGAGAAAATATGATCATGGTAACTCTTCTAAAGGAAAACAATTAATTGGGGCTGGCTTACAATTTAGATGCTTAGTAAATTGTCATCATAGCAGGAATCATGGTGGTATGCAGGCAGACATGGTGATGGAGAAGTAGCTGAGAATTCTACATCCATATCTCAAGGCAGTTGAAAGAGAGAGTGAGTCACTGGACCTGACTTAAACTGCACAAACCTCAAAGCCTGTGACACACTTTCTCCAGGAATGACACCCCTGCAAAAATAGTAATTTTTTTTGGATCTATGAAGACCCATTCAAACCATCACAATTAGATTAGAATTTAATTAGAATCAGAAATTTTTCCATAGCCCAGTATGTCTTACTTATTGATATTGAACTTGTTATAATTTATTTGAAAAGATGATCTGGATCAAATTAATCATATGTCATTTAAGACAGACAGGAAGCTCACAAAAGAATCCCTATTTTGACTAAAGATTATCTGGATATTATTGGGAAAATAATAGTTCAACATTTTCAAGTAGAATTACTACTCATTTATCCTGCCAAGATAGAGGCAAGATTTGAAAGGATAAATGGATGCTATAAGCAGAGTCCAAGTAACCATATTATCATACTAATTTGGATAAGAGGAGAGGAATCTATGAGGGATTTTAAGTCCTAAGTAGTATATTCCTCGGTATAAAGTATAAGCTTTTTATTCAATATATCTTTTCAATATAGTACTCAAAGTTCTAGCTAGAGCAATTAGACATCAAAAGGATATTAAAGGGATACAAATTGGAAAGGAAGAAGTCAAACTGTCACTATTTGGAGATGATATGAGAGTATACTTAAGCGACCCAAAGAACTCCACCAGAGAACTCCTACAGCTGATAAACTTCAGCAAAGTGGCCAGATATAAAATCAACTCAAGCAAGTCAGTAGCCTTCCTATACTTAAAGGATAAGCAGGCTGAGAAAGAAATAAGAGAAAAGATACCCTTAACAATAGCCACAAACAATATAAAGGATCTTGGTGTGACTCTAGGCAAACAAGTGAAAGATCTGTATGACAAGAACTTCAAGTCTCTGAAGAAAGAAATTGAAGAAGACCTCAGAAGATGGAAAAATCTGCCATGCTCATAGATTGGCAGGATTAATACAGTAAAAAATGACCATCTTGCCAAAAGCAATATATAGATTCAATGCAATCCCCATCAAAATCCCAACTCAATTCTTCATAGAGTTAGAAAGAGCAATTCAAAAATTCATCTGGAATAACTGAAAACCCAGGATAGCTAAAACTATTCTCAAGAGTAAAAGAACCTCTGGGGCAATCAGTATCCCGGACCTCAAGCTGTACTACAGAGCAATAGTATTAAAAATTGGTACAGTGACAGACATGTAGATCAATGGAACAGAATTGAAGACCCAGAAATGAATCCACACTCCTATGGTCACTTCATCTTTGACAAAGGAGCTAAAACCATCCAGTGAAAAAAAAGATAGCCTTTTCAACAAATGGTGCTGGTTCAACTGGAGGTCAACTGTCAAAAGGACGAAACAGCAATCAACTAACTGGGAAATGATCTTTACCAACCCTACATCCGACAAAGGGCTCATATCCAATATATACAAAGATCTCAAGAAGTTAGACTCCAGAGAGCAAAGTAACCCTATTAAAAAATGGGGTACAGAGCTAAACAAAGAGTACTCACCTGAAGAATATCTAATGGTTGAGAAGCACCTAAAGAGATGTTCATCATCCTTAGTCATTAGGGAAATGCAAATCAAAACAACCCTGAGATTCTATCTCATACCAGTCAGAATGGCTAAGATGAAAAACATAGGAGACAGCAGTTGTTGGCAAGGATGTGGAGAAAGAGGAACACTACTCCACTGCTGGTGGGATTGCAAGCTGGTACAACCATTTTGGAATGCAGTCTGGCGGTTCCTCAGAAAACTGGGCATGACACTCCCAGAGGATCCTGCAATTCCATTCCTGGGCATATTCCCAGAGTCTTCCCCTTCATGGATTCAGAACACACACTCCACTATATTCATAGCAGCCTTATTTATAATAGCCAGATGCTGGAAAGAACCCAGATATCCCTCAATAGAGAAATGGATACAGAAGATGTGGTATATTTACACAATGGAATACTACGCTGCAATTAAAAACAATGAATTCACAAAATTTCTAGGCAAATGGTCAGAACTTGAAAATATCATCCTTAGTGAGGTAACCCAATCACAAAAGAACACACATGGTATGCAGTCACTGATATGGGGATATTAACCCAGAATCTCGGAATACTCAAGACACAATTCACATATCAATAGATTTCCAAGAAGATGGATGGAGAGACCCCTGGCCCCAGAAAGACTGGAGGTAGGGGAATACCAGGACAGAGAAGCGAGAGGGGGTTGAATGAGGAAAAGAGGGAGGGAAGAGAGCTTATGGGACTTTCAGGGAGGGAGGAAACGGGAAAGGGGAAATCATTTGGAATGTATATAAGAAAACTTAGAAAAAAATATTTTATTTATTTTATGAAATGCATTCATCTGTTTGCCTAGTGGCAGTACCTGTAGAGTTCAGAAGATGACATCAGATGCCAATGCGTTAGTTATTCTGTATTTATATTTTGAGTGTAAAATTCATCAGTGTTCTTTCCTGGTACAGTAATTACATCTATTTTTTGTGTGTAGAGAATACTTTTATGGAAGTGCTGTGACATGTTTATTTTCTGCTATTTATAAAAATTTGAATTATTTCAGAGACAAGTCTTCTATTGGGCATAGATGAAAACTATTTTCACCTATCAATCTTATCTCTTACTCTCTTAATCAAATCTTTTTGATGTATTGGGATCTTTATCTGAATTAAACTATGTTAGTCAAATTTTCTTATATAGTTAATGTTTTCTGTGACCTTTAAAGAAGTTTCTGGCTTTTTTTTAAATTTTATTTTCTAAGTTTTTTCAAGATAAATGAGTATCATCCTCTTTCTGTTCAACAGTAGTATACCTGCTTCATCATTTAAATCATAAAGTTCATTTAGCTCACAGTTCTAGAGATTTATAAGTATGGTGTTGGCATCAGTTGGGTTCTTGTGAGTTTCTTCTTGCTGCAACATCATTATGGTTGTAATAATGAATCAGTCACAGCAGAAGGGAGATACATGGCCACTCACACAAAGTCTGATTCACTCCTATAAGGGGAAACCATCTCTTAATAGAGCAGAACTACCATCACACCTCCAATGTATTCAACTTATTGGAGGAATGAAAATGAATTCATTTGTTTCCTTACTCTTAAAGATATCAGCAATTAGGAGAGAATTCATCTAAGTAAACAAAGTGCATTTTGTTAGCTGAAATTACCTTACAAAGTAGGAAAAATTAGGGGAATGCCTATAATAAACATGTTTCAAGTAAAGTTTTGAGAATTTCCTCAAACTAGCTAAGCCACATAGTTTTCTGAAAGTTCACATTTCTAACCACATAAAGGACAGGTTTCACCATTCACTCTGATTCATATATTTTTTTGTTACAGGACTCCCTCAAATACTTATATGTAATGTAGATTATCATTTTCTTTCTTCCTTATGTGCAAATTTAGTCACAGTGTTTGGGTGACAACAAAATTTACAGCCATATTAGAAAAAAAATGATAATTTTAAAGGAAATTTTGGCACAAAAGATAACTACTTAACATTCTCAAAGTAATGAGGAAAGAAAAGTAGGAATGTCCATTTTCTAAATGATATTTTTGTTCATGTAGTTGTTGCAGAGTTATCTCTTTTAGGGAAATTGCACAGGGAAACTTATTAGTAATGATGATATTTACATGTTCATTTTAAATGAATCTGTATTAATAGGAAACTATGATTCTTATAGCAATTGAATTCATTAGAATAATAGCAAATATAAAGCAGAGTATAAAACTCTATAACATATAAGCAAGCGAATTAATGTCACATATTGCATGTCTCCTCTCTGAATAAAGGAGATCTTAGTTCTCTGAATTTCTCTAGTCTCATTTCAAGTTAAAACATCACTAAAATGTAGTGTTTGGTGTTTTTACCATAATTAAGAATACCAAGGTAGCCAAACAAAGGAAGGCAGAGTTACGTTACTAAGAAATGTACTTAGTGGAAACTACCCTTTGTGTAAGTAAAATAAAGATTATAACCTTTATGAGAAAATTCACAGTGAAAAGGAAAGACTGGATCTGGCAGTGCTTAAACCTTCCCAGTGTTTTGGACAATGATCTGCTGGAAGTTCTTGAAAGGTCTTGTTCCTCACTCTTGATCATTACTACAGACTCTGTCTCTCCCAGTAAATCAAGGGAAAGAAAGATATCCAGGCCCACTACGCAATGTGCCTGAATGTACATAAATTTAACCATGCTTCTCTGACACTCCCCTCCTTGTTTAGGAAGCCTTCCCAGAGATCTTGAATAGAAGGACTGAAGAGTCATTTTTATTCCATTTTTGTCTCCACTCAGAAACTATGCCATAAATCATTTGCTATCCATCCTAAGTGTAAGGTATTTTGTTTCTGCAGCTGATTGGCCTGTCTGGTTGCTCCTTTAGCACCTCATAATAAAACATCAGGAGGCTAGGTAAAGTGGCCTTTTTTCTTCTATCTTGGTAAGGAATTGCCCTCTCTAAATCTTGGAGGGGAAAAGGGGGAGGGTGGCCTGTCTTTGCCCTTTGTTCTCAGCACTAGTACAACTTTCAAAGTGTATCTTCACATGGGAAAAAGATCACTATGAGTTTGCACATACATTCAGGTCATAAATTGAATAAGAAGTTTATAATGAGTGTCACATTCATACCTACTATAGGTAATACATTCATCATTTGTTAGTAACTTAGAGGTTCTTTAATCTCAAAGTTAAAGACCATAAATAAGGTATCATTGAAGTTTTATATAGATAAATCCAGTCAATATCTTATCTCCTGTTTCTGCACTTCTAATCACTGTGGTAAATATCTTCCTTATGACTCTGGGTTAATGATCTTTGTAACTCCTTGGAATGAGCCCTATGTTTAGAATTCTTTTTATCTCAGAAGCAATTAAGCAGTTCTGTTATAAAAGGGACTCAAATGTCTTTGTCTGTATTGCCATTCTGAATGATGGTGGCCCTAACATGCTAGTTGTTTCTGAAGAATAAACGATCTTTGTTTTTGCATACTACATGAGTCAGGAGTCTTCCTTCAGCAATATTCAGACCCTTAGAGAAAAAACAAGCCCACCATGTTTAGTGTGTGCTAAAATCATCATTATCTCCTTCGAGCAGTACTTTCTCCTTGCACATCCTTCCTAGCTTTAGAATGTCCCCACTTAATGTTTTAAAATAACTGATAACCATATTTAAATTTCTCTGATTCTACCTTATCAAATATTTAAAGATAGATACATCATTTAAGAGTAGCATTTACTCTAGCACCTCTCTCATTATCAAAGAAGCCAAAAGAAGCTTCACCCAGACATGAAGTGTTACACTCATTAAGTGTGATTAACTGGTGAAAATATGTTTGCTGGAAACTATCCTGACTTATAAATAAGGAAAGGGCTAGAAGCTTACCATGTATGGGAGACAAGGAGGTAGTCATGTGAAACTCCTGTTTTGCTGTATTGATCATTGTTTGTTGTTTTATTTTCCAAACAAGGATCTGATAAAGACTGTTAGCATAGTTAAATGCTGATTTTTTTTTCTGACTAAGCCTCAGTATATGATATCTCTGTTCAGATTCCCACAACACAACCATGAATGTTGAACTAACACAAGTGAATTTTCATGATTATGAAAGTGTTCTGCATAAATGGGAATGAAAGCCCATACTTTTGAAAAGATAAAAGCTTTTGAGATTCTGGTTGACAAGATCATGTGGTCCACCACTGAATATTCAATATATTGTTGAACTTAAATAATGTTACCAACACTGAACTATTCATTGCAATCTAGGTTAATATTTGTCATAGTTAACTTCAGTTGTCAACTTGATATACCTAGGAATCTGAGAAAATGAAACCTGAATTGAAGAATTGCCCTTTTTGCCCATGACCTTGACTCTGGGACATTTTCTGGATTGTAATTTCTCTAGTAGGAATCAGTTCATTGTGGTTCAGGTAGAACAGGGACTGTAAGAATGGAAGGTAAATGTAAGGCCAGCAATAAGCTAGTAATCAGTATTTCTCCATTTTCTCTATTTCAGTTCTTGCATCCAGGATCCTGTCTTAAATTTTTACCATAACTTCTCTCAGTGATGAAGTGTTATCAGAAAGAGTAACACTTTCTCCCCAAATTTTGTTATTAGTGGTGGTATTTATCATAGCAACAGAGAAATTTGTCTAGAAGTCAATGTTTGATTTAAATGAGAAGTTATATATTGTGAATAGATTCATCAGGGAAGACTTCATTCTCCAAAGTTATACACTATACTTTATGATTCTGATTAATGAAGCTAAGTATTTCTAGAATTTCTACCTGGCAGCTTTCACTTGGAAATGGCTAACATGTGAACTTCTTTTCTAGTGCTAAGAGGAAGCAGGAATTCATTAGGCAATATTTCTATTCATATTTATCTTTCTATACTATTTTCAGCTTAAAGTAAATTGAAATGAAAGTAGCTTCTTTTTGAGGTAAAAAAGCCTTAATTTAACAGATAGAGAGGAACTGTACCTGTAACTCTCATGGCTGTCATACTTACGGAATAAGTTGCCTAACAAAATAAAGAGTCAGAGACCACTTACAAAATTTGATGCTGTTTAATGGCAGAGCTGCACACTGAGAAAGATGTTTTTATGCTGCTTCCTTTCTTGTCTGATCAATACAGAATGTATTAGTTTGATGTTTGGTGTCTTACCTAACGTTTTCATTGCTGTAATGAGGAGTTATTTGATTGAAACTTTCACAGCACTGTTTGTTCATCATGGAGGGAAATCAGGGCAGGAACTCAAACAAGGAAGGAATCTGGGGGTAGGAGTTGATGTGGAGTTCTGTAGTATTATACTCCAGCCTCATATACACTTTGGTTAGTTATCATTAATGAAAAAGTGCACTCTCTAGGTTCTCATGTATCTCATGCAGGGCACTAAAGCTACTTCCATAACATCAGTATTTCTCAATCAGAAAAAAAGTGGAATCACAGCAAGAAGTTGTAAAAGAGCACATTAAACTAATCTTTCAGAGGTCTTATACCATCTAGGGTTCCATTTATCAGCAAGTATGCTCACACAGGAAAACTGAGAAATTACAGTTCAGTGCACTGTCAACTTTGAAGGTCAATTGCTTTCTTGTCATTCTCCCCACATTAGTATATGACCTTTTGGGTTTTCTTAGTTTGTTACCATCCTTTATTCAAGACTTGTTAGTGTTTTACCATGTACTTCCCTAGCTTCAGCCACTTCCTGAACATTCAATATGCCCTGCCTATCTTCAGGCTTAATAGAGCTCTCCCAGTTCCCAAACTATGTTTTCAATTACACTGACAGCTTGAAGGGAATATTGGCTTTTGTTCAATAAAATATTATTTCATTTCAGGTTCTGTGTGTTCTGTTTTATGCAGAAAGTGTGTGAGAGAGAGATGTGCATTTTTCATATATCAAGTATCTTCATGTCAGTATGGTGAGTCATAGAATAGAGAACGGTGAAGTTAAAAATGGGTTTTTGTACTGGAAATTCATTCTCCATTTCTGGCTGTGCAGCACAGCATCTGCAAAATTTATTTGCTCTTCTGTTTCAGAGAGTGTTCTTTTGCCTTTGGTTCTGTGCATAGTTCATGATGTCAGTGATTGCTCAGTATTGTTGTATTTATTTTGTAATTCAAAGATTTCTAATTATTGCCATCTTTGCTCTTTGCCTAGGATCCTGTATCCTTTTCTTATCAAATGCTGTTGTGTTTTCAGTACATTCTTACTTTATGGAAGATGCTTCTTCTCTTTTTATTCATTCTTTGTCTTGCTGTAGAAAGTCATCCCTGCTCCAAGCAGTTCCACTTCTTCACTTGGAAACCAGGAGAAGGATGTCACATTTTTTTCTTCTAAGATGAAGCATTGTTTCTACATACATGCTTCATAGCCTAGGAGATCTGAATATATATACTAATTGAACACATATAAAACATGTGTTTGTACATATATAAAGTACACAGATAGCCATGAGAATCTGGGTTAAGCTTGGTGAGTATTCTGGAGGTCAGGATTTAGTTAGCCTAGCCCCTGACTTATTTCTGCCCAATGACCTAAGCATGCAAGTTAGAAAATATTTCTTCTGTGCTCATATCTAATAAGCGTTGTCTCCTTAGATTAAAATTCCAATGCATTCACTTTGGACCCTGCATTCATATAATGTACTTGATCACTTAAATGTCTTATTTTCTTTGTAATTAGGGAGAAGATTAGGGGTATTCTCTGTAGGTACTTCTTTTTTCTTTTATATAATAAGAAAGTAACCCTAAAATAAAGTAAATGTTCATTTGTTCAAATGTTTGAACTACTAATTCAAAGCTAATTCTACCTAATTAATTTATGTTTTATTAATTAATAATAAGTACATATTCCATTATTAATTTCACAATATATGCAGCAAAAGAGAAATTATTTTGTAGTCATATTTTTTCAAATATTCCTTTTTCCTGAATCATTTAGCTAGGTTTATTACATATATGAAAAATAAAATTAAAGAAAATAATAATACTATTTGTCTGTTTTTGTGTGTCTGTGCATGTGTGTAGGTATGTATATGTACATGTGCACCCTCCTGTTAAAAATGTGCTTTCAGTTCTTAGAAGCAGAATGTACAAAGTTCCAGCAAGACAGGTGAGTAATAAGCCATCCTTGTTTCTGGTTTTCAGTTATTCTTTAATCAAGACAGGCATTTCTAATTCACATCTCTACTTGAAGAAATGTAGAGAGGGCTTTGATACTTGTGAAGCTGTCTTAGAAACCCAGACTTGGTTTTATAACTGAAGAAATGTTACTGGTGTCTCTCAGAAAGGACCAATGAGGAAATGTTGAAAACTTCAGTTTCAACATTTCATTGGAAGAAGATTGGGATGCACTGCTTTGCCATGCCTCTGAATGTGTTCTTTTTTTGTTGTTGTTTTAATTTATTTTAAAGACTTATTTATTTATTATATGAAAGCACACCATAACTGTCTTCAGACACCAGAAGAGGGTATCAGATCTCTTTAAGGATGGTTGTGAGTCACCATGTGGTGCTGAGATTTGAACTCATGACCTACAGAAGAGAAGTCTCTTACATGATGAGCCTATAAACCTATAAACTTAGCTTCATTCTAAAATATAATTACATGGATTACAAAGGTTGTCAAAATATTATCAAATAATTATGAAAACTTTTCTCACTTAATGAAAATCCCCGAATGAGTATGTTCCCTAATGAGACTATAGTGGTGTCCAGAGATGATTCATGTTTTCATGTGCTCTCCCGGAGCTACAAGGGAATAGCCACTCTTCTGCTTTTGTGTGGTTTCTGTGGTGTGCAATGAGTAATAGGCTCCTATGCATTCCTTTTTGGCATCAATAGTAAGCTTTTATGTTAACTTTGGTACTGGTTATAAAATTTATGCATAATAATATTAGTCATGTTTTAATATTTTAATTAATTGAATTAAATTTTAATTCAAACAATAGTTGTTTGAATTAAAATTTTCAAATTTAAATGTCAACGTACAGTTAATGTGTTACTTGTAAAACATACATTTGATCAAGATCAAGAAAATCAGAATGTTCAAGAAATGAAAATACAATTTGCCAGGTTTAGAGCATCTCCTGATGTTGTCTCAAAGACAATAGAAGGGAAGCAGGAATTTTGTGATGAATAATAGAATATATTTAAATAATCAGCATTGTTCTTTACATTCAAAACTTTTTCAGAGCCAATGTGCCTTTAAAATATTCCAATATTTATCTCATTCGAAGTCCCCATGTTATTCATGAGTCACAATCCCATGTAATGTATATTCTGTACCTAGCTCTTTAAATTAACTCTGTTTTAAGAAAACCTTGTCCTAGTTGGTGGGTAGGAGAGTACCCTCATAAAAGCAGGGGGAAAGAGAGATGCAATGGGAGTTATTGGAGGGGGGAGCAGGAAGGGGAATAACATTTGAAACATAAATAAAATAACCAATAAAAAAATCTCAAAAGGAACAAAAAGAAAAAAAAAGAAATTCTTGTTAGCTACAGATCCATGTTAGTCAATTAGATTGGACAGTATTTGAATATTATTCAATGAGGTGTAAATATGAACAGATCATGCACAAGGATTAGCACTAAATTAATAAATTTGACAGATTGACTCTTATTATCATTTTTATTCCTACTCCATACAAAATTAAATATATACCAACACCATAACAATAATATAGAAATAGTGATGGAATAATTTAAAAAGCAAAATCAGTAAACAAAATAGCAACAAATTAGATCCATTCTGGTTTTCTTGAATAATCAATGTGGGATTGTGAGATATTGACATATGTCATCAAATCTGTTTTTGTTTTTCGGTTTGTTTTGGGATAGGGTTTCTATTTCTAGACCTGGCTGTCCTGCAACTCATTCTGTAGAGCAGGCTAGCCTTGAACTCAGAGATCCATCTACCTCTTGAGTGCTGAATTAATGGTATGCACTACCACTACCAGACTCATGTTACCAAATCTGTAAGTAAGAGTTTACTTAGATTTTTTCTAGTGCTTATAAATCAAATTGCCCCTATCTTTCTTATAAATCTGTCATAGAAACTGTGAATTATTCAATATATGTACAAAACTATAGATATTATTTACCAAGAAAATGTATAAGAATTGACTTAATGCATACTTATTTACTATGATTAGAGGAGCCACATGTTTTTTTTTTTTTTTTTTGGTTTTTGGTTTTTCAAGACAGGGTTTCTCTGTATAGCCCTGGCTTTCCTGGAACTCACTCTGTAGACCAGGCTGGCCTCGAACTCAGAAATCCGCCTGCCTCTGCCTCCCAAGTGCTGGGATTAAAGGCGTGTGCCACCACAGCCCGGCATTTACTATGATTAGAAAGATGTACTCTTGTGTTTTTATGATTCTAATATTTGTCAAATTTCTTATTTAATTGTAGTTTCACTTGGCAAAAGATTTCGAGCTCTCTATATTCAAGTACATAATATCCCATATTCAAATGCCATTATAAAACAAGTGAAACAGAAGCAAGTGAGTAAGGTGTATTTAGAATCCCTTTCACCTAGATACACTCAAGACAAAAGTCTAATTGAATGGAGGATGGCCTAGTTCTTGTAACTTTGAAATAGTATGTTAAATATACTGCTTTAGAATATAACATTTGTGAAAACATATTTTCACAGCTTTAAAGATGTAAAATGGGGATAAGATATATAAAAGACTTGCTATGCAAGCAAGGGGACCTGAATTTGGATCTCTAGCATAAAAGCTAAACATGATGGCATCTGCTTATTAACTACAGTGCTGCAGGGTATCCGGAGGGAAATAGAGACAGGAAGATTCTAGAACTTTGTTGTCCAATCAGTAGAACATGAAAGACTATTGAATCTCAGGTTTAAGAAGAGACCTGGAATCACAACGTAAGTTAAAGAAACAATTGAGGATAACATCATGACTTTAACTCTGGCATCATATACCCCTGCACATTTAAGTATAGCTGTGCATACATGTGAATATGAATACATTCTTCTCTATCACACAGATGCACACACAGACCTCCTGACCCCACAAATACACATGCACTCTGTAAAGCAACAAATTACCAGTTTTAAATTTATGTACTGATATTCTTATCCTAATGTCAAAAAAGATTATGAGATGTTTGTGGACTATAAGCAAATGAAAATGGTAATATATTATGTACAAAATGGCTAGCATAGCCAGGCGGTGGTGGCGCACGCCTTTAATCCTAGCACTTGGGAGGCAGAGGCAGGCGGATTTCTGAGTTCGAGGCCAGCCTGGTCTACAGAGCAAGTTCCAGGACAGCCAGGGCTATACAGAGAAACCCTGTCTCGAAAAACCAAAAAAAAAGCAAAAAAAACAAAAACCAAACAAAATGGCTAGCATGAAGGAAAAGACAAAGGGAAATACAACATGGTTCAAACCTCTACACCACAAGTCAGGAATATTGTTGTCATTGTGTTCATTCCAGTAAGAGCTTCCTGACTTGGTCAAGTGTAATGGAAGTCACAGAGCTCTGTCTGCCACATTCCTTATTTCTGATTTCCACTCACAGGGGCCAAGTGCACTTTAAGCAATATCGGTATGTTAGCATAATTGGTGAAATGACCATATGCAGTTAAGACTTCTAAACAGCTTCTCAGATTTCCGTGTATCAACATAGCAGTCCCAACATGGACACATTGAGACAGTCTGAAGAAAAGGTGGTTTTCTAAGCAGATTGGGTTTAAGCAACTGGAATGGTAAGAACACTGAAAATGTTTTCTATAATATGCTGGCAGTATTTGGCATGGTCTTCTCCCTTTCATTTTTTTTTTTACATTTCTGAAGATACTTCAGTTAAATATTTAACTCAAAAATCGGTTAATATATTTAGTTACCTAGAAAACAGCCATTTCAAGGTCAAAAACAACACTGTCAGTTGAAGAAGAATGAAAAGGCATATTCTGTATTTTATCATCTGGAAAGAAAGTGTCTTTATTTTTTTAAGATTTATTTATTTATTTATTTATTTATTTATTATATTTATATGAGTACACCACAGCTGTCTTCAGACACACCAGAAGAGGGGATTTGATCCAATTACATCCAATTACAGACGGTTGTGAGCCACCATGTGGTTGCTGGGAATTGAACTCAGGACCTCTGGAAGAGCAGTCAGTGTTCTTAACTGCTGAGCCATTTCTCCAGCCCAGAAAGTATCTTCAATGTGTGATGTTAGCTGTTGTGTGAAATACTAAAAGTAATCTATACTACTACCTTAAGGCACATGCAGACTGAATGGCCTGTTCTCAGCCCAGCAGAATCTTTGATTCTGAGCACTGAAATCTTTCCACCTGACTTGCTAAATTCCCATGGTGGGCAGCTGCCTTGCATGCCCCACACTTCCAAATTCCCATAGCCCTCTGTGGTGCTATGCTGCTGTATCTCTGTAATCAAGCTGAGTTGCAGCAAGGAGGAAAATAAGACACAATCTTAGTTTAGAATCAGCAGGCAACAGATTCACTGGGCACAGAAACTAGCATCCTAACCTTTGTAAGCTATTCTGTTACATCCTGTGGTGGTGGATCATGGTGTATCACCACTTATACTGACCAACCATCTCTGGCTACCTACATTATGCCTCCATTCTCTCTCTGGTCCAAAAGGAAATTGCCTTTTCTGCCTCCCCTCTTCCTCTCTCTGACTAAGAAGTCCCTCTTACTTGCCCAGTGATTGGTCCCTTGAAATCTTTATTCATTAGGTGAAGGTTTTGCCACATTTAGCAGCAAGTGTAAAGGAATCCCCATGGGTCAAATTGCTACCTGTGGTTCCCATTAGCATACCAAAGCAAAAACTTGTCTCTATGCTCCCTCAGAATTACAAGCACTTGTATATTCCAAACTTTATTTTTTTCTTTTATTTTCTATATTCTTTATTTACTGTAAACCATCTCAGCTACTCATTCTCCTTATAATCCCAGCTACTCATTCTCTTTATAAGCCTCCTTAGAAGCCTTATTGGCTTCTCAGAACTCTTTAGTCTCTCTCCTTCACCTTCTTTCTTTCCCACTCTCTGCCCCTCAACTTGCTCTCCCCTTCATTATGTTCCCTTATCTCTCTGTCCTTGCTTCTCTCATGGCCAGATCCAGTATGCTGGCCATGATATGTGTACTACTTTCTCTCTTTGCTCTGGATTTTTTCCAGATGACTATGGCTATTCTCTCTCTTGTCTATGACAAAAAAACCTTCTTGCTAACCATACCATTGAGTGGTCATGTCATCACTTTACACAGTTATCAACGATTCCTAGAGCTATTCGAAAGGGCACTTTTCCCAAACTGGAATTGGATAGGGGAGAAAACATTGATTTTAAAAAGTGAAAGGAAGTACCCAAGAAAAACAGTGAGGAACTCTGAGTTGAGAGAATATAGCTCTCTATTTACTGACTTAATTTCAAAACTCCTCTACTGTTGTAAAGAAAGATTGTGAAACATAGACTTACACTCAAAGCCATCAAAAAAATGGAAGCAGAATTGGCAGGGCCAGTTTGGGATCTTTCTGGAAAGAAGACGTATCTATGAGTGAAAAAATGGGTCCCAAAGCAGACTGTATTGTCAGCATTTTGGGGATATTTGGAAAGGGACATAAAAGAAATGGGGCTCTATTTAGCAATAGATTATGTCAAGCATAAGTCACTTAAAGATGTGTGGCACCTGAAGTTACGACTGTTTCCTTGGAAGATACAGTACTTGGAAAAAACTTTGGCATCTGTTCAATTGCCAAGGCTAATGCTCAGTGAAACAAAACTGAAGAGATCAAAAACTCAGGAACTTTCACAGTCCTAGTGTCACTTCCTGATAATTTATATTTTTAACATATTGTTTACTGGTCATTTCTATCTATAGACTTTTTATGTATTACCAAGTTTTGTATTTGAAAAGCACTATACACATTTCCTCTATACATCTTTCACATTTAGATATGCAATCTATTTGGGGTTTACTTTTGCTTAGATACAGAGTGATTATGAGAGATTATGTATGCATTTGTATAAGTAAAGAAACTGAGGAAATTAATGTGGCTTGATACATATATAGAGAATTTCTGGAAAGAAGTACTAGTAATTGGATTTATTTAAAGTGACTATTTTACAGTGGATGAAGCTCGGAAACTCTTATGGAAAAATAAGAATATTTTAGGCCCTAAAGTGTTAGGAACTCCACATGAAGACAATCAGAATCAACTAACCTAGACCTTTGGGGGGTCTCAGTGTCTGAACTACCAATCAAAGAACATACATGGTATGGATGTAGGCTTCCCCATATATGTGTAGCAGATGTTCAGCTTGGTCTTCATGTGGGTACCAAACAACTGGAGCAAGGGCTGTTCCAAAAGTTGTTGCCTATGTGTGGAATATGTTATTCTAGCTGGGCCACCTTTTCTGAACTCAGTGGGAGAGGAAGCACTTAGCCTCTCAGAGACTTGAAGTGCCAGAGTTAAGAGATATGAAGGGAGATTCCCAACCACTCAAAGGAGAAGAGGGGGGAACATGGGGAAAGTCATGTCAGAGGGAGTGACTGGGAGAGGGGACAAAGAATATATTGTAAAGTGAATAACTAAGAAATAAAAAAAATGAAAAAGTGATTGTTTTAGAGACTAACACTAATTATCAAGTGTGAAGAAGGCAATGCTCTATGTTTAATATTATATATATAAGTAAACTAAAGCATGTTAAAAATAAAGCAACTAAACTAAAGCATGTTAAAAGCAACAAATTTCAAAAACCATTTTGTATGGTGTCAGTGAAAATGAAATTTAAAACTGAAGGAGTTCTTCAGGTGAGAACTCTTTGTTTAAGAGTTAAACTCCAGAGAGGCAAGTAACCCTATTAAAAAATGGGGTACAGAGCTAAACAAAGAGTTCTCACCTGAAGAATATCTAATGGCTGAGAGGCACCTAAAGAGATGTTCATCCTCCTTAGTCATTAGGGAAATGCAAATCAAAACAACCCTGAGATTCCATCTCACACCAGTCAGAATGGCTAAGATCAAAAACACAGGAGACAGCAGTTGTTGGCGAGGATGTGGAGAAAGAGGAACACTCCTCCACTGCTGGTGGAATTGCAAGCTGGTACAACCACTCTGGAAAGCAGTCTGGCGGTTCCTCAGAAAACTGGGCATGACACTCCTGGAGGATCCGGCTATACCACTCCTGGGCATATACCCAGAGGCTTTACCTGCATGCAATAAGGACACATGCTCCGATATGTTCATAGCAGCCTTATTTATAATAGCCAGAAGCTGGAAAGAACCCAGATGTCCCTCAACAGAGGAATGGATTCAGAAGATGTGGTATATTTACACAATGGAATACTACTCTGCAATTAAAAACAATGAATTCACGAAATTCCTAGGCAAATGGTCAGATCTTGAAAATATCATCCTTAGTGAGGTAACCCAATCACAAAAGAACACACATGGTATGCAGTCACTGATAAGGGGATATTAACCCAGAATCTCGGAATACCCTAGACACAATCCGCATATCAATAGATTTCTAAAAAGATGGAAGGAGAGACCCCTGGTCCTGGAAAGACTGGATGTAGGGGAACGCCAGGACAGAGAAGGGAGAGGGGGTTGAATGGGGAAAAGAGGGAGGGAAGGGGGCTTATGGGACTTTCGGGGAGGGAGGAAACGGGAAAAAGGAAATGATTTGGAATGTAAATTAAAAAAAAACTTAGAAAATAAAAAAAAATAAAGAAAAAAAAAGAAGTTAAACTAAAAAAAAAAAACCAAAACTGAAGGAGTGTCGCAGGAAGCCAAGTTTATCCTTGATATTTTTGCACTGCAGTGGCAAAGCTCTAAATTATGAAGAATTTCTTCTTACTGAGAGTCATTATATTACTTTACAATGACACTTGGATTACTCTGAAAAACAGCATGATTCCAAGTAGTTAATTTTTTTTTCCATAACCTTATACAAAACCTACATACTGTGCTCAGGCTGGTAATAAAGTCTTGAGGAAGCCTGAGAATCATAAGCCTCCCATGATTTCCAATAGACAAAACTAATTAAATGAGTCTAGTTCAGGTTGATTTGCTTACTTTATGTCTTAGAATGCAGCTTAGAGACTCTATAGAACAAAGTTATAAATATATACTGGGCCTGATGGGTTTTCAAAGCCAGTACATGGATGGTTCAAAGCATGCGAAACATTTTTTACAAGATTATTTGAGAATATAAAAGAATTTTGCGCAATAAGGATTAAATCCTCTGTTTCTTATTATGTCATTAAAGAAAAACCAGAAAGTTACAGTGACCTAGAAATGGCAGCTAAGCATTGAATCTATATAATAAAAATACAACTCTTACAAAGTAATTAAAGAAACTATGCAGTCAACTGGACAATGGAAAAAAAGTGGATAATTTCACACCACAAAACAGGTCAGTTCTCCATTATGCTATTTAAATGATGCAGCAATTTAATATTGGTTTATGAATGAGTATTGCCAAGCCAAACAATGTGTACTTACTACTAGAATTTAGGCAAAATCAATTATTTGATGATGGAATTAAGGTTTATTATTTCATGTTACGACAGTAAATTTTCAGTTGTGAATGTACATGGTCAATGATTGTGACTTAAATAAACGGAAATGCTCTTGGATCATTTTGCTAAAATGAGCATTGAGAGGAAGATGGCTTCACTATTTTTGCAAGAAACACAGTGATTCCTATTAGGTCAGTGTTAGGAGCAAGAAAGAGCTTGGTATATGAGATGATATCCAGTAAAAATGAAAAATTAATAAAGCACACATTAATTCAGGAAACCAACTTATTTAAAATCTCTCTATTGCTCAACTAGTGACTTAGGGAAGGCTTACTTATAATATAAGTGATTTCAGGAGGATTAGTAATTTGTTGTCTTTGGGGATGATTTCAACAAGCTATTATAATCAGAAGAACCTGGCACCAGTAGGTATAGTGGTTATATTTCTCTATGAAAGATAAATATTAGAAAATGGACATTTTATATCTAAGTGATAAATGTTATGCTAGTCATTAAGATTTTAGCTCATTGCTTGAACCTAGCATTTAGATGCTCTGATTTCTGTCTCCAAGTCAATAAAACAGAATGAACTCAAAATTCCAGGTAAGTTAGTATAAAGTGTGCCTGGTAAACTTTTAGGGAAAATAATTTTCCTGGAAGACTAAGCTGATTCCAGGATAAGAAAATGTCAGGAAGACAGTTTAATGCATATAACCTGATATTACTGAAAACCATTAGGAAATTCACAATGTCTATCATATCTTTCCAGACTTTGACATGCATATATTTATAATTGTGATATAATTCCCCAGCATGTATTCAGGACACATGCTCCAATATGTTCATAGCAGTCCTTATTATAATAGCCAGAAGCTGGAAAGAACCCAGATGTCTCTCAACAGAGGAATGGATAAAGAAGATGTAGCATATTTAAACTGTGGAATATTTCAGCTATTGAAAACAATGAATTCATGAAATTCTTAGGCAAATGGGTACAACTGGAAAATATCATCCTAAGTGAGGTAACCCAATCACAAAAGAACACACATGGTGTGCACTCACTGATAAGTGGATATTAGACCAGAAACTTGGAATACCCACAGATATTAGGGACAGATGAGAGTGAATATTCCCAACTTAAAGGACCAGTCAATATCTTTGCTAACTTAAAAAAGAGAGAGAGAGATGCCCATAAACAGATAAGAAGCTTAGATAATCCCAAATAGATTAGACCAGAAAAGAAATTCCTCTCATAACATAATAGTCAAAATACAAAATGCACAAAACAAAGAATATTAAAAGCAGTAAGGGGAAAAGGTCAAGTAACATATAAAGGCAGACGTATCAAAATTACATGAAACCACTCACCAGAGACAATGAAAGCTATAAGATCCTGGGCAGATGTCATACAGACCCTAAAGGAACACAAATGCCAGCACAGTCAACTATACCCAGCATAACTCTCAATTAACATAGATAGAGAAATCAAGATATTCCATGACAAAACCTAATTTACACAATATCTTTCCAAAACTTCAGCCTATCAAAGTATAATAGGTGGAAAAAGCCAACACAAAAGGGTAACTATACCCTAGAAAAAGCAAGAAAGTAATCTTCTTTCCACAAACCCAAATAGCCACACAATATAAAAATAATATAAAACAATACGAGGAAGTAATAATCACTATTCCTTAATATCTCTTAACATCAATGGACTCAATTCTCCAATAAAAAGACAGACTATGAGACTGGAAAGGTAAAGAGGACCCAGCATTTGCTTTGTACAGGAAATGGAACTCAGTGTCAAAGACAGACACTACCTCAGAGCAAAGGGTTGGAAAACAATTTTCCAAGCATATGGTACCAAGAAACAAGCTGAAGTAGCTATTTTAATAATGAATAAAACCAAGTTTCAACCAAAAGTTATCAAAAGGTAAAGGAAGGACAAATCATTCTCAACAGAGGAAAAATCTACCAAGAAGAACTCTCAATTCTGAACATCTATGCTTCAAATGCAAGGGTACTCATATTCATTTAGCTTTACTAAAGCTCAAAGCACACATAGTACTTCACACAATGACACTGGGAGACTTCAATTCCTCACTCACATTAATGGTCAGATCATGGAATTACAAACTAAACAGAGACACACTAAAATTAACAGAAGTAATGTACCAAATAGATTTAAAAGATATCTATAGAACATTTCATCCTAAATCAAAAGAATATACCTTTTTCGTGCCTCTTGGTACATTTGCCAAAACTGATCATATAATTGGTCACAAAACAGGTCTCAAAAGATACAAGAAGATTGAAACTATCCTTTTTACCCTGTCAGAACACCATGGTCTAAGGCTGGTCCTCAATAGACACAAAAACAACAGAAAGCCCATGTACATATGAAAGTTGAATAGTGCCCTACTCAATAATAACTAAGTCAAGGAAGAAATAAAGAAATTGAAAATGTTAAAGAATGTAATGAAAATGAAGGCACAACATACCCAAACTCATGCAAAACTATGAAAGCAATGCTAAGAGAAAAACTATAGTTTTGAGTGCCTTCAAAAAGAAAATGGAGAGAGCACACACTAGCAGCTTAACATCACACCTGAAAGCTCTATTTAAAAAAAGAAGCAAATACACCCAGGAGGAATAGATGGCAGGAAATAAACTCAGGGCAGAAATCAACCAAGTAGAAACAAAAAGAACTATACAAAGACTGAACAAAACCAGGAGCTGGTTCTTTGAGAAATTCAACAGGATAGATAATCCCCTATTCAGACTAACCAGAGGACACAGAGACAGTATCCAAATTAACAACATCAGAATTGAAAAGGGAGATATAACAACAGAAACTGAGGAAATTAAAAAAATCATCAGGCCCTACCACAAAAGTTTATATTCAACAAAACTGGAAAATCTGGATGAAATGGACAATTTTCTAGACAGATATCTGGTACAGATCAGATGAACTATCTAAACAATCTCATAACCCCTAAAGAAATAGAAGCAATAAATAAAATTCTCCTAACCAAGAAAAGCCAAAGACTAGATAGGTCTAAAGCAGAATTCTATCAGATCTTCAAAGAAGATCTAATACCAATACTCTTCAAACTACTCCACAAAATCAAAACAGTAGGAACCCTACCCAACTCATTCTATGAAACCATAGTTATGTTGAAAACTAAATCACATAAAGACCCAACAAAGAAAGAGAACTTCAGACTACTTTCCATGATGGGTATTGATGGAAAAATACTCAAGAAAATTGTGTCAAACAAAATCCAAGAGCACAACAAAAAGATCATTCACCAATATCAAGTAGGCTTCATAGCAGGGATGTAGAGATGGTTCAATATAAGGAAATCCAACAATGTAATCTAATACATAAACAAAGTTGAAGAAAAAACCCACATCATTTTATTAGATGCTGAGAAATCATTTGACAAAATTCATCATCCTTTTATGTTAAAAGTCTTGGAAAGATCAAGAATTCAAAACCCATCACTAAACTTAGTGAAAGCAATATACAGCAAACCAGTAGCCAACATCAAACTAAATGGAGAGAAATTTGAAGCAATCTGCTAATATCAAGGACTAGACAAGGCTGCCCACTGTCTCCTTACCAATTCAATATTGTAGTTAAAGTCCTAATAAGAGCAATTAGACAACAAAAGAGATCAAAGGGAAATGAATTGGAAAAGAAGTCAAAATATCACTATTTATAGATGGTATGATAGCACACTTAAAATTCCACCAGAGAACACCTACAGCTGATAAAAAAACTTCAACAAAGTGTCCAGATATAAAATTAACTCCAACCAATCAGTTGCCTTCCTATACTCAAAGGATAAATGGGATGAGGAAGAAATTAGGGAAATGTTACCCTTCACAATAGTCACAAGCCATATAAAAATATTTTGGTGTGACTCTAACCAAACAAGTGAAAATTCTGAGGACAAGAATTTCAGGCTTCTGTAGAATGAAATCAAAGAAGATCTCAGAAGATGGAGGGATCTCCCATGCTTGTGGATTGACAGAATTAATATAGTAAAAATGGCCATCTTGCCTAAAGCAATTTACAAATTCAATGCAAACTTCATCAAAATTCCAACTCAGTTCTTCATAGAGTTAGAAAGAGCAATTTCCAAATTCATTTGGAGTAACAAAAAAACAGAATTGCAAAAACTATTCTCAAAAATAGAAGAAATTCTGGTGAAATCACCATCCCTGACCTCAAGCTGTACTATAAAGCAATAGTAATAAAAATAGCATGGTATTTGTATTGGTACAGAGACAGGCAAGTAGTTCAATGGAATACAATTGAAGACCCAGAAATGAATCCACACATCTACGGTCACTTGATCTTTGAAAAAGGAGCTAAAACCATCCAGTGGGAAAAAAAACAGCATTTTCAACAAATGATGCTGGTTCACCTGGTGGTCAACATGTAGAAGAATGAAAATTGATTCATTCTTATCTGCCTGTAACAAGCTCAAGTCTAAGTAGATCATGAACCTCCACATAAAACCAATACACTGAAACTAATAGAAAAGAAAGAGGGGAAGAGCCTTGAGCACAAGGACATGGGAAATTTCCTAAACAGAACACCAATAGCTTATGCTCTAAGATCAAGAATTGACAAATGGGTCCTCATATAATTAAAAAGGTTCTATAAGGCAAAGGACACTGTTCCTCCTTTGAGAATTCTCTATTTAGCTCTGTTCCCCATTTTAAAGGTTATTTTTAATTAATTAATTTATCATTTTGCACTCATATTTTATTCTCCCACCCCTGTCCATCCTCCTGTTTCACATCCCATACTGCCTCCCCACCTCCCTGTCTCCATGTAGCTTTGGTTCTCTGGATTCTAACTTCTTGTGTTCTTTGTGTACATTTGATATTAGCCCTCTATCAGATGCAGGGTTGGTAAAGACATATTCCCAATTTGTTGGTTGCCTTTTTGTTCTATTGACAGTGTCCTTTGTCTTCATCAATAGGACCTTAAGAACCAACAGTTTAGTGATAACTTAAGATGTTTTGGAGGTTCCAGAGACCTCTTTGGCCAATGATCCATACAGTTTCTTTCTAGAGTTGGGAAGCTGAAGCATAGTATAAACCAGAGTCTTCTGGTACAGGGTAAGACACTTATGGATACATGTTTTTTGACTCCTACAATCTTCTTTATTGGACAAAGATAAATGATTTCATTATAAATGTTTATTCTATCACAGTCTAATGGGAATATAGATCACTATTTTTATTATTGCTATTTTATAATGGTCTTCATACATGAACAATTCAATAACTTCAAGCATCACACATTCTTTGTGAGATCCCTAAATGGTCAATGTGCAGAGAAGAAGAGATCAAAGATTGCACAGCCCTAAATAGGAGGTCTATATCACACCCTCTCCTCCAAATGATCAGATATTGTGGAAAAGATAGAAGAAGAATTGTAAGAAGCAGTGGATAATATCACTTAATTGTAAGAGGCAAGAATAATATCTTCTAGACAAAATGGGGCACATCTACACATGAACTTGTAGTGGTTATTATGGCATATTTTAGAGGTGCACAACATCAAGGCTGAAAATATTTAAGAATGAAGAGAAGAAGGGAGATCATATTCTCACCTCCAATGAAGGAACTATTGTTATGTGATAGTTGCTGTGAGAAGGATAATTATTTCCCTTCAAGAACATTTGAAGGGGTTCTTACACTTCATTAAATGTTCATATACATCCATTTTCATCAAATCAGCTCAACTTCTAAATTTGAAACAACAGATTGTTTGATGTTTGTAGTAAAATTGATGGTGGAATGGAAGGAATCACTTGAAGGGGATGGGCTGGAATTTGACCAAAATATACTATGTGCATATATGAAATTCTTAATAAAAAGGAAAATATTCCCTATGGAGTTTTTAAGAATAAAACACTTTAGAATGTTAAGTGATTCAAAATGAATCATTTGCATGCTCATTATAACTGACTGAATTTACTAAGTGCTTAATAGATGCATTTTACTTTGTGTAAATGAATAAAAAATACTTTATTTTTTTTAATTATTTATTTTATTTTATATTTTTTAATTTACATTCCAAATCATTTCCCCTTTCCCGTTTCCTCCCTCCCCGAAAGTCCCATAAGCCCCCTTCCCTCCCTCTTTTCTCCATTCAACCCCCTCTCATTACTCTGTCCTGGCGTTCCCCTACATCCAGTCTTTCCAGGACCAGAGGTCTCTCCTTCCATCTTCTTAGAAATCTATTGATATGCAGATTGTGTCTAGGGTATTCCAAGATTCTGGGTCAATATCCCCTTATCAGTGACTGCATACCATGTGTGTTCTTTTGTGATTGGGTTACCTCACTAAGGATGATATTTTCAAGATCTGACCATTTGCCTAGGAATTTCGTGAATTCATTGTTTTTAATTGCAGAGTAGTATTCCATTGTGTAGATATACCACATCTTCTGAATCCATTCCTCCGTTGAGGGACATCTGGGTTCTTTCCAGCTTCTGGCTATTATAAATAAGGCTGCTATGAACATAGTGGAGCATGTGTCCTTATTGCATGCAGGTAAAGCCTCTGGGTATATGCCCAGGAGTGGTATAGCCGGATCCTCTGGGAGTGTCATGCCCAGTTTTCTGAGGAACTGCCAGACTGCTTTCCAGAGTGGTTGTACCAGCTTGCAATTCCACCAGCAGTGGAGGAGTGTTCCTCTTTCTCCACATCCTCGCCAACAACTGCTGTCTCCTGTGTGTTTGATCTTAGCCATCCTGACTGGTGTGAGATGGAATCATCTCATTAGATGCTGAGAAAGCATTTGACAAAATTCAGCATCCTTTCATGCTAAAGGTCTTGGAAAGATCAGGAATTCAAGGCCCATATCTAAACATAGTAAAAGCAATTTACAGCAAACCGGTAGCCAGCATCAATCTAAATGGAGAGAAACTTGAAGCAATCCCACTAAAATCAGGGACTAGACAAGGCTGCCCTCTCTCTCCATATCTTTTCAATATAGTACTTGAAGTTCTAGCTAGAGCAATTAGACAACAAAAAGAGGTCAAAGGGATACAAATTGGAAAGAAAGAAGTCAAACTATCACTATTTGCAGATGATATGATAGTATACTTAAGCGACCCAAAGAACTCCACCAGAGAACTCCTACAGCTGATAAACGACTTCAGCAAAGTGGCTGGATATAAAATCAACTCAAGCAAGTCAGAAGCCTTCCTATACTCAAAGGATAAGCAGGCTGAGAAAGAAGTAAGAGAAATAATACCCTTCACAATAGCCACAAACTATATTAAGTATCTTGGCGTGACTCTAACCAAACAAGTGAAAGATCTGTATGACAAGAACTTCAAGTCTCTGAAGAGAGAAACTGAAGAAGACCTCAGAAGATGGAAAACTCTGCCATGCTCATGGATTGGCAGGATTAATATAGTAAAAATGAGCATCTTACCAAAAGTAATACACAGATTCAATGCAATCCCCATCAAAATCCCAACTCAATTCTTCATAGAGTTAGAAAGAGCAATTCAAAAATTCATCTGGAATAACAGAAAACCCAGAATAGCTAAAACTATTCTCAAGAGTAAAAGAACCTCTGGGGGAATCAGTATCCCGGACCTCAAGCTGTACTACAGAGCAATAGTGTTAAAAACCGCATGGTATTGGTACAGTGACAGACATGTAGATCAATGGAACAGAATTGAAGACCCAGAAATGAATCCACACTCCTATGGTCACTTGATCTTTGACAAAGGAGCTAAAACCATCCAGTGGAAAAAAGATAGCCTTTTCAACAAATGGTGCTGGCTCAGCTGGAGGTCAACATGCAGAAGAATGCAAATTGACCCATCCTTATCTCCTTGCACTAAGCTCAATTCTAAGTGGATCAAAGATCTCCACATAAAACCAGACACACTGAAACTAATAGAAGGGAAACTAGGGAAGAACCTTGAACATATGGGCACAGGGGAGAATTTCCTGAACAGAACTCCAATAGCTTATGCTCTAAGATCAAGAATAGACTAATGGGACCTCATTAAATTACAAAGTTTTTGCAAGGCAAAAGACACTGTCAAAAAGACAAAGCGGCAACCAACTAACTGGGAAATGATCTTTACCAACCTTACATCCGACAGAGGGCTAATATCCAATATATACAAAGAACGCATGAAGTTAAACTCCAGAGAGGCAAGTAACCCTATTAAAAATGGGGTACAGAGCTACACAAAGAGTTCTCCCCTGAAGACTATCTAATGGCTGAGAAGCACCTAAAGAGATGTTCATCATCCTTAGTCATCAGGGAAGTGCAAATTAAAAAATATTTTATATCTCTCATAAGGAACTCCCTACATTGTTCCCTGCCATATATTTTATGTCTCCTAATCTTGTAGAAAAAAAAAATCTTGGCATTGTAGAAAGAGGTAGGAGTATCATGTTTATCAGTGGAATGCTCTGAAATATGATTTACCTGTTCAAAGTAGAAACAAAAAAGATGAGAGAGACACCATGGGATTCTTCACTATGATGGTACCTAATAGCATCAGTAACACAGTCACTTGAAACTAACCCTCCATTAGATGGACACAGATTTAATTGTCCAGAAAATAGTAAATATGGTCAAGAAAGTAAAGGCAGTGTTCAGTCAATAAAGAGTTTGCTGTACAAGCAATCATGAGGACCTGAGGTTGAATCTTCAGCATCCACATAAAAATTTCAATTCTGGAATAATTGTCATATTTTTTCTTTGCTGTTGACTTCTTTATGCTCAGTATATATTCCAGACATTAATGAATGATCAAATGTATGCCATGAAAATATTTTCTTTTGCTGTAGGTTGTATCCTATTTTTAATTACTTTATTTGCTGTATAACAGCAGTGTAACAACTTTTTAGATTGATGAAGCATTTTTCTTTTTCCTGTGAACTTTGAATGTCATGCCTTAAAGTTCTTTGATGATCCCAATGTCCTGAAATTCTTTTTATGTTTTTTTCTACTACATTTATAGCTTTAGGTACTGTCTTCAGGTCTTTATATTTATTTGAATTGAATTAATTTTTGAATATTATGTGGAATGGGGTTCTAACTTCATTCTTCTGTGAATGGACAAAATATTCTTATGACCATTGACTGAAAGAACCCATTTATCCAAGTTTGTATATGACAGGTGGGTTTGCTTCTGATTCTCAATATTTTTATTATTGTTTCTTTCTTCATGCAGCACCATGCTTCATAGACTTGGAAGATACACTGGAGTCATACTTGTTCTTTTTGTTTGTTGGAGTTTTATGTTTGCTTTTTTGTTTTGATGTTTAGGGTTGCCTTGGGTGACTGGATTTTAATTCCTGTAGTTTTAATTTTCCCAAAATACACAAAGATTGATAGAATTTTCTAGATTTTGTTAAAAGGCGATTATAATTTTAATATTGCAATTTTCATGAAATATGACTATACACATGTTACAAAATGTTTACATTGGCATGTACTTTTGAACAATGTTGAATTTTTGTAATTCATTAAAACATATTTTCCCTATTTTTTGTGATTTCTGTTCTTATTTCTTTTTTCCATGTTCTAAATGCTTCATTATAGAGATTTCCCACATTACTAGTTATTTTATGTTTTATAACTATTAAAATGAGATTATACTTTTTACTTATTTTAAAAATACTTTTCTGTGGCTGAATAATAATCAATCTCCTTTAAATTTTTATTTTTGTGTACACTGCTTGCAATATGTATTAATCCCAATGACTTTTTGGTGGAATTTTGAGATTTTCTGCACATAACAGCACACCATTTGCAAATGCTGGGAATGTACTTTATCTTCTCTAATTAGTACACATATCTCCTTTTCTTACCTAATCTCTCTTGATATGATATTCTTGGCCCTGTTTACTTGAGTACTAAATGTGGACATCCTGGTTGTTTCAGATCTTAGAATATCTTCCATTAGTGTACATTCCACTGTCAGTTGTGGTTTTATGATTATGGCCTTTAACGTATTGTTAAATTTCAAATTTGAATCTGAGAATAGTTCTCAGTGTACCATCATGCTTCTGGGACTAGAGTAAACTAATCTATTCTGCTTATCAATAGAGTTTTATAAACCTCATTTGACAGTTCTTATAAATTAAATATGTTTTCAGGTATTTTATGGCATGAAAATCACAAGAAATATTTTCTGATTATAAATATTTTTTTTAATTCAGAAAGAAGAAAAAACTCTTAGACTCAGATGTCAGGGTGTAAATATTTTCTGGTAGACAAATCTTTTAAGAATCAACTTGCTATGCATTAAAATACTTTTCTAACATTCTCATTATTTTATGTTCCCATGTAAGTTTCTAACTTCTCATTATTAATGTACTCATCATTTTGATTGTTCTTAGATGAGAACCTAAATTATGAAGCTTATTATACACTCATTTTAAATAAAGTAGCCAACCAGTGATTAGCTACGCTCTTTGAGGTAATTGTCATGTGCTTACACATTAATTATGAAAATACAAATTTTGTTTGTCAACAACTCTGAAACACATTAGTGATTACAACAATGAAATCATTTTAAATTTAGTTATGAGAAGACATAAATAATATGAAACTATCTACAAAGCTTCTCTGTTACTCAGAATCTAGTAAACTGATGTGTCAGTGGTTTTTGGTGAGGCCATAAATCATTCTAAATCAATCCATTTATTGGGTAGTTGATCAGAGGAAAGTCATTTAATATTGTACGAGAATACTTCTATGTGAAATTTGGACATTATTAGATACACCGAACAAGCTCAACTATTGTTTAGAGGCATATCCGATATATGCAGAATAGTGCTTGATAAATAGTTTGTAAGTAATCATTTCATTTCTGACTGAGGTGGTCTTTGTTCTCTCAGCTGCATCACTGGAGATCTATGAGTGACTTGAGGAACTAAGGCAGGTGAATTCTCTGTTATTCTAACATTACCTGCTTTTTATACACAAAGTGCTACAGAGCATTTCAATTCAGAACTCTAGAACAGACAGAATTTCAAAGAACAGGCAAATAATTGATTTAAATGTCACAAATTTGCCCAGAAACAGTCACAAATAGTGTAAATCTAAATAACTCCATTTCAAACCACATCTCAAATTCTGAAATTATAGATGATAAACCTTGAAATGTTATATAAAAAATCACAAATTGCATTATTTATATGGCAGAGTAAATGAATGTTGACTATTCACATTAATCCATGAAAATTAGAGAAAGGATATATATTTGATTTTTTTCCACTGAATAAAAAAGTATGATGTATTTATATAGCAGTTTTTTATCATCATATTCTTTTTTTTTATTTTATTTTTTTAATTTACATTCCAAATCACTTCCCCTTTCCAGTTTCCTCCCTCCCCGAAAGTCCTATAAGCCCCCTTCCCTCCCTCTTTTCTCCATTCAACCCCCTCTCGTTACTCTGTCCTGGCGTTCCCCTACATCCAGTCTTTCCAGGACCAGGGGTCTCTCCTTCCATCTTTTTAGAAATCTATTGATATGCGGATTGTGTCTAGGGTATTCCGAGATTCTGGGTCAATATCCCCTTATCAGTGACTGCATACCATGTGTGTTCTTTTGTGATTGGGTTACCTCACTAAGGATGATATTTTCAAGATCTGACCATTTGCCTAGGAATTTCGTGAATTCATTGTTTTTAATTGCAGAGTAGTATTCCATTGTGTAGATATACCACATCTTCTGAATCCATTCCTCCGTTGAGGGACATCTGGGTTCTTTCCAGCTTCTGGCTATTATAAATAAGGCTGCTATGAACATAGTGGAGCATGTGTCCTTATTGCATGCAGATAAATCCTCTGGGTATATGCCCAGGGGTGGTATAGCAGGATCCTCTGGGAGTGTCATGCCCAGTTTTCTGAGGAACCACGATCAAGTAAGCTTCATCCCAGGGATGCAGGGATGGTTCAATATAAGGAAATCCATCAATGTAATCCACTACATAAACAATCTCAAAGAAAAAACCACATGGTCATCTCATTAGATGCTGAGAAAGCATTTGACAAAATTCAGCATCCTTTCATGCTAAAGGTCTTGGAAAGATCAGGAATTCAAAGCCCATATCTAAACATAGTAAAAGCAATTTACAGCAAACCGGTAGCCAGCATCAATCTAAATGGAGAGAAACTTGAAGCAATCCCATTAAAATCAGGGACTAGACAAGGCTGCCCTCTCTCTCCATATCTTTTCAATATAGTACTTGAAGTTCTAGCTAGAGCAATTAGACAACAAAAAGAGATCAAAGGGATACAAATTGGAAAGGAAGAAGTCAAACTATCACTATTTGCAGACGATATGATAGTATACTTAAGCGACCCAAAGAACTCCACCAGAGAACTCCTACAGCTGATAAACGACTTCAGCAAAGTGGCCGGATATAAAATCAACTCAAGCAAGTCAGAAGCCTTCCTATACTCAAAGGATAAGCAGGCTGAGAATGAAGTAAGAGAAATAATACCCTTCACGATAGCCACAAACCATATTAAGTATCTTGGCGTGACTCTAACCAATCAAGTGAAAGATCTGTATATTTGATTTCTAACAGTTACACTGAACTGATTCATGTTTCCTATACTTAATTTTTATTCAGTAAATTATTGATATTTATTAACCAAAGTTTACATCTAGGAGAAAGGGCAGCTAAAATCTGGCACTTTGAAAGACTTCAGTTTGAAAGAGTCTTTCCTCACTTGAGCAGGTATTAGCAATTTGTTTTTTCACAATATAAAATGTAAAATTATTTTGTCTATAATTCAGACATACAAGCAGAGATTAGCCTTTTACTCCATACAATATCATGTTTTATAATTCAAGAAAATCTACCCGGATCCATGTTCTAGTATTTCCCAGGGCCATCTTATCACCATAGGAGACATGAAACCCATTCAAAGCCTTGGTGCTTCACACAGGGTAAATACTGGTCTAATCATATGCATAGAAGCATACATCATAATTTTGTGCTTATCATTCCTGGACTATACATGAGCTGAATATAACTTACCAACAAGTCCAAAATCTAGAATTATTTAAATTCTTAATTTTAGGAGCTGGGATACTGCTGTAAGTAGGAAATTTCACATTGGATCCTATATGACAAGCTGCTAGCACAACATAATCTCAGGGAAAGTTGAGTAAAATTACCTTTAGGAAAGGGGTTTATAATACATGATACACACATAAGTCTCTATCTGTCTACCTACTTCCATATAGTTTATAATATGCACAGTATTTACATTTGTGTCCAATCCACAAAAGTTTCATTTTGATGGAAAAATTGTTCCAATATGAAGAAGAAGAAGAAGAAGAAGAAGAAGAAGAAGAAGAAGAAGAAGAAGAAGAAGAAGAAGAAGAAGAAGAAGAAGAAGAAGAAGAAGAAGAGGAGCAAGCACATAGGTATATTGCCAAAGCATGGCATAAATACAACAATTTACTTGCCAGCTTTGTTCCTTTAAGAACTCAGGTTGTTTTTTTTTTTTATTTTCTATTAAGGTCTAAAGAAAAATTATCAAATAGTATGATATTTCTTTTAGATTTTTCTAAATTTTTGGAATGAAAATTTGATGTGCAAATTTCTGAAGTATGACCTGATGATTATTTGGATTTCCTTGGTATCTGTTGCTTTGTCCCATTTTTTTGTTGTTGTTGTTTCTGATTTGTTAATTTGGAAACTTTTTTTTGTGTCTTTAAGTAATTTTGGAGAAGGATTTGTCAATCTTGTTTATTTTTTCAAAGAACTCACCCGTATTTCATTGATTTTTTTGTATTGTACCTTTTGTTTCTATGTTATTGATTTAAACCCTCAATTTGACTACTGCAGGCTGCTTGCCTTGGGTGTGTTTGGTTACTTTCTGTTCTAGATTTTTAAGGTGTACTATTAAGTTGTTAGTATGAGATCTCTCCTATTTCTTTATGAAGACACTTAGTACTATGAACTTTCCTCTTAGCACAGCTTTCATTGTGTCCTGTAAGTTTGTGTATGTTGTGTATTCATTTTCACTGTATTCTAGAAAGTTCTTAATTTCTTTATTTCTTACTTTCTTTATTTCTTCCTTAACCCAGTGGTATTTCCCTCCAGAGATTTTTAGTTTTTGTGATGTAGGATTTTTCTTGTTTAAATCTACTTTTATCTGTGGTGATCTGATAGGATGGCAGAATATTATTTAAATTTTCTGTTGAGACTTGCTCTGACTGATTATATGCTAAATTTTGAAGAATGTTTGATGGCATGCTAAAAAGAAGGGGTATTCTTTTGTGTTTTGTAAGCTGTTTTATAGATATCTTTGAGGTCTGTTTGGCTCATAGTTTCTGTTAACTCCATTATTTCTTTTTTTGGTTTTTACTTGGATGACCTGTCTACTAAAAACATTCCAGATGTCATTCAACTCAAGTATGCACAAAAGCAGAAGGAGGAGGAGGAAGACAGGAGGAGAAGGAGAAAGGAGAAGTAAGAGGAAGAAGAAGGAAAAGGAGAAAACAAATGAAAGGAGGAGAAGAGGAAGAAGAGAAAGAAGAATAAGGAGGAAGAAAAAAAAGAAGTGCTACATTTATAAAATGGAGTATTACTCAGCTGTTATATATAAAAAAAACAGCATCATGAAATTTGGTGGTAAATGGATGGAACTAGAAAAAGTCATCTAGAATGAGTTAACCCATTTCCAAAAATCAAACAGGGTATATACTCACTATATGTAGATATTATCAGTAAAATAAAGGATAATCAACAGACCCAGAGAGACTAACTAATAAGGAGGACCACAAGGATGGAGAAAATAGCATACATTTCATGGATGAATTAGGTGCAGGTGGGGAGAGGATCAGAAATGATCAGGTGTGGCAAGCACAGGAGGAGTGTGATGGAGAGAGAGAATAATGGGAGAAATGACTAGAATTGGGGTACATCTCAGGGGTAAGGGGGAAACGTAATGCAATGGAAATTCCATGGAATCTATGAGAGTGACACTAGAAATGACTCCTAGTAATGGGGATATGGAGCCTGAACATGCCGTCTTTTTAACCTGGAAGGGCATCAAGTGGGAGGATTGGGAAGCAACCGAGGCACAAAACCTCCCTACTACAGTTTCTCATGCCTGTAGGATGTGCTTTGAACAGAGCCTAGCATAATCATCATCACCAGAGATAACAGAAAACTTCATGCAGGAACTAATGGAAGCAAATGCAGAGTCCTACAGCCAAATATGGGGAAGATCTTGAGAAATCCCACAGAGGAGGTGTATTCAAAGATATTCAAAGATATTACAAGGACATGACCCCAAAAAATCAATTGACTGGGATTCATTTGGGTTCACAGAGATGAGGCAGTTTGTATGAGCCTGTCAAAGATACTCTGCATATATATGTTATGGTTGTATACCTTGGTGTTCTTGTGGAATTCTGAACAGTCAGAGCAGAACATGTCTCTGAGCCCTTTAGGTGTCTTTGGGACTGATTTCCTCCTACTGAGTTGCTTCAATCAACACTGATATGAAATAAGTGCCTGCTCTAATTGTACCTCATTTATCTTATTTGGCTGATGTCCCTAAAAGGCCAACTCTTTTCCATGGGGACATGAATGGGGCAGATCTGGGGGAAAGGAAAGTGGAGGTGGGGGCAAGAGATTGGGAGAGGGAAGGGAGAGAAAACAGCAGTCAGGATTTAAATATAAGATAATAGTAAGTAAAATAAATAATGCTATCATATACAATCTAAATATAACAATGAAGTAAAGGAAAATGTAGACATTGAACAGATTTCACATGTAGGTATAAGGATTCATGTAAGCCAGATAGTCCATACTTAATGGCACAGGAGCACCATAAAAGAAACATTATATATCTGTCAAGTAACAGATAAACAGAAAGCTATAGAATATTGATTTTATGGCATTAATTTTCTGGTTAATTTTTATAATGCCCTTTTTCCCTACTATATTATAAATAGCCTGTTCTGAAGAGTTTGTTTGAATAGCCAAGCATTTTGGAATTAAGAGAATACCTACTTTGTTTTAATTTTTTGTTGTACATGTGTATGAAGTATGTTCATATGTGTGTATAAATACTATATTTTGGGGGTGTGTAGTCACATGTGTGTGAATAGGCTCATGTTCATATATGTGCATATTAGTGTGAAGACCCAACACAATTTACTTGATTCTGTTCAAGAACCTAGAACACACTGTTTTGAGTAATCTGATTAGCCAGCTTGTTCTGTGGAACTTCTGTCTTTGACTCATGAGTGCTAAGATTACAGGCAGTTCCCTACATGCATCTGGAACTTATTCAGGCTCAGGGCATCAGAACTCCTGTCCTTCTGTTTGAACCACAAGTGCTTTCTACACAGAGTCATCTGTTCAAATTCTTAAAAGATACATTTTCTATTTGTTAAAGATTTACTTATTTTATTTATGTACATGCATAATTTTCCTATACAAATGTACTATGTTCTTAAACACTGAGCCATTTCTCCTGACCTCTAAGGAATATTTCTTGATACCATCCTCACTTTACTGAAATGACTGACAAATCCCAGCAGTAGGCAAAACAATAGCATTTCAGAAGTATGAAATATATTTGAAATCACGTGTTCTTGGTTAGATGCCACTTATTGTTACCAAGTGAACTTTCAGTCTTGAATGTCATCAAGGTATGTTTTATCTTTTTATAAATCAAATCTGTAATTATAATCCTCTTCTTGTAACCTACATAGAATTAGTAATCACAGAGGAAAAGAAAGTCTATGAAGAAAATTGGTGGAAAGTTTCGATGATGTTATTAGTGAGTAAATAGTCTAATCTTTTTACATAAGATGCTAAAAACTCATTCTAGCTAATGTTTCCCCTTCTATCTGAGGATTAGGGCTGATTGTATTAAAATTCCCTCTTATCCTTTAAAACCTCCAACACTATGAAAAGCAGTAATCACACTTTAAAGTATTAAAAAAGAAATATGAATATTGTAGACAGGGCTTTGGTCAGAGCAGGTAAACTGCAAATTTTTTACCAAATAGCATCACTAAATAACTAAATAAAAACTATGTTTGCCTTGTCAAAAATAACAGGCAACTTTCCTCATTTTCTAGCTGAAAAATCAAGGAACAAGATAAGCTGAGTAGGTTGGGGAAAAATAAACTCACAAACATCTGCAAAAGCTCAAGGCTACACTTTGGGCTATCACTCTAAGGAGTTCAAAAGGGAATGTGGGTGTGCATGGCATTGTTTCATGTTAGTGAAAAATAGATCTGCTGTCACTAGTCCTTGGGTTTGCAACCCTATAGGAAGAACAACAATATCAAACAACCAGAGCTTTCAGGATCTAAACCACCAACCAAGGAGTATACACGGACACATGGCTCCAGCCATACATGTAGCAGATGATGGCCTTGTAGATCATCAATGAGAAAAATGACCCATGACCCTGTGAAGTCTCAATGACCCAGTGTAGGGAAATGTGTGGGCGGGGAGGCAGGAGTGGGTGGGTGGATGGGTGAGGGCACACCCTCATAGAAACAAGAGGAGGGGAAATGGGATAGGCGGTTCCTGAGGTGGGGAATCAGGAAAGGAGATTACATTTAAAATGTAAATAAATGAAATATCCAATAAAAATGACTAAGCAAAAAAATTAACATTAGTTACACAAAGGAAAAAAATGGCTCACAAAAATATCACAAGGATGCAATACATTATCATAGCTGGTAATAAGAAGATAATTACTTCAACTCACCAGCACCGAGCCAGAATAAAAATATTTGAGTCACTAACATGGTCTAGAAGTATTTTTAACCAAATCACTGGCTCCCTGTGAATAAGTAATAATTATATATATGACATTTCAGAAATTTAGATCAATGTAGGGTTGCCAATTGTAATTTATGTTACTGTGGCAGTACAGCAGGGCCTCTGCAACTGTGTTGACTAATTGTATGTCAATGTTACATAAACTGGAATAATTTTGGAAGAGGAATTCTCAATTGAGAAAAAGCAGATTGGGCTCTGGGGCATTTTTTTTTATTGATTATTGATCAAAATGGCCCAACTAACTGAGGACAGTGTCACTTTTTAGCTGGTGAACTGGATTGTGTGTTTTGTGGTTGTTTTAAAGCACACCAAGAAAGCCATGGAGAGCAATTTAATATAAAGCAGTCTACCATGGTCTCCTAAGATTCCTACTTGGAGTTCCTTCTAGGATAGATGGAATATAAACTACAAGATGAAGTAACCTTTTCTTGCCCAACATAGTGTGATTATAGTATTTTAACTCAGCAATAGAAGCCCTGACTAAAACAATAACCATGTGTTTCATATAATGGACTAAAACATTAGAAAATATTATATTTATTAAGGAAGCACAAATCCAAAAAAGACAAACAATACATGTCCTGTCTCATCTCTGGTTTCTTGCTCCATCTTCAAATGTGAGTATGTAAACTAGATTAACCAGAGAATCTACAAAAGCAAAAAGATAGTAAGTTCATTGTGGGATGATAGAGAGGAATAGAAGGATATAGATGATATAATAAGGTAAGTGGAGAAATGGGGGTGGGGGTGAATAGGGAGGAGAGATGTGGGGTGGTGAACTGTGATAGGCAGACTGGTCCCTGGTCGAGGTCAGGCTTGAAATTCCAGTGACCCAGCTGGTGACTGTTGCCTGCAAGGAAAAGCAGGTATTTGGCCATGCCCCTTGGGCCTCTGGATCCTGTCATGTAGCTACAGCCTCCCACACCCCCCTGTAGAGAGGTCTGAGGCCATCAGTCACGTGGAAGCATCCCCTGCACTCCACGCTGGATAGATGACCTCAGCCCGGCCCCACTCAGAGCAGGGTGATGTGGAGTAACTGAGATGGCAATGGTGGAGATTGAGATGGAGCCAAGTGCAGCAGCGGAGACAGTGGAATGACTTCCCCTTCCTGCTCACACTCTCTCCCCTTTGCTTCAACCATCACACCTGGCCGGGCCAGAGATCTCCATGGAAATTCTCAGGTACACAGGCCCACAGAGATAGAAAGAGGTCAAAAGTTAAAGAAAGAGAGGCAAAAAAACAACACTAAGGATATTAAAAAAAATTTAGAAATTGATATTATGCTTTGTTTCTCCAATTTATATATAAATATATATGTATACATAGATTAAATGATGTTTCCCATTTGGGCTGATAATGTTTCCAATAACATAGAATATCTAACAAAAATTATTATAACCAGACACAAAACACTGTCTTTTAAGTTGTTGACTGGAAGAGCCCAATAGGCCTACCCCCAAAATATAGAATACTACTATAGACTTCATGTGCCTACCAGAGGTTGAAGGTCAGTCATTCTTAGATACCATGTACTTCTAACACTGGACTCAGAGGATTTGAGCTGTATATGACTTGAAAACCATATTCCTGAGGACTAGCTTACATAGTACCAGAAGTTGCATTACAAGCTTCTAAAAGAGAGAAACAAGCAATAGTCCTACCTATCTGTGGCACCTATGGAATAAAAAAAAATTCAGAATGACAAGAAATCCCTAAGAGTGCAATAATGGTGCTTATATCTTGGTGGTAATTTATAACTGTCTAATTAATCTTTAGGTCCCTCAATGGAAATGAAGCCATATCTGGTGCTAAATCTAGTCAAGTACCCAGAGACAATATGGAAATGGATCTCTGGAAAACCTACTATCACCATTTTATTAAACATGTATAAATCCTAACTGCAGTCTATTTCAGCCCTTAACAAAGAAGATTCTCTTTTCAACAGATGGAGACCATTATAGAAAATTATAAGTGGCCAGAATGCAGAGAACAATTGCTCATATGGGACAAAGCCCCAATGAATTTACTTAAAACAGATCTTCTATATCTAAGTTTCAGTAATGATGTTTGAAGAGAGAGCAGAAGTATTTCAAGGGTCAGAGAATCAGAAAACATACTGTGTGACTATGAGTAGTAGAAATAGCATGGTGACTCAATAAGGTATACGTGGTAATATATGTGTATTCATACATTCATGCAATAACAATTAGTATAAAAGTGGTCAGGAATTTGAAAGGTAATGAAGATGGAGAGACTAAGGAAATATAATTATGTTATTATCTCAAAAATAAAATAAAGAAATAGCATAACATATGTAAAATTCACTGTCATGTAGACAAAATTCTCTAGAAATTATACTTGCAATATCTCATGTCCTGTTTCTGCTGCTGATGCAGCTTTTGAAAGCAATAAGACTCTCCCAACACAATTATGTATGACCCAATGATATAACATACTGGACACTAATCATCATCAAAGTTTTACATGGGACAATGACTCGGAGTTTATTGTCTCAGGCCAATGAAAATTATGTTGGCATATTGTATGAGTAACATGAAAAAGAGAAGAAGTTTATTAAGAAATACTACAGAAAAACTAGGAGGTGAAAAATAGTAAGGGAATCATTGAGTTTGGAGGATTTCCAAAAGAAGTGAACTTTCCTTGTCTAGGAGGTTTACATATCAATGGCAAAAATGGTACAAAGTCTGAGAAAAACTCTTTTTAAAAGTTTTATTCTCAGGGCGTTCATGACCTGAGTCCATGGATGATTTGCATGCCCAGTGCCTGTCCTCCTGGTCCAACCAGGGAGATGGTCATTGCAGTTTCTAGGCTGCTCACCAAGGTAAAGATGAATGGCATTCCCTTAGCTCACTTCTCACTCTGCTTTGTTAGTTGCTGACCTTGATTACTTGCTAATCATTAGTTACTAGCAGATGCTGCTACCTGTGACCTTGCAGATGTCCCAAGTGCTGCTAATTATTGAAGCCATTTTTTTGTTCTGACATATACCCATAAATAGCTACAACAGTCTTGGTTATGTTCTTGGCCTAAGATTATCTTTCTTGAAATGGGGTCAGGTTTTTTATCGATCTAAATTAAGGAGGTGTGCTCATTCATATAATACATTTGGAGTAGAGGATACTGATGCCTACCTGCCCCTGTGTTCCATTCACTGCCCTATCAGCCAAAATATCTCTTATTCACTGTCCCTCAGAATAATCTGAATACATTCTATAAATTTGTAGTATGAAATGTTTACCTTACTATCAACTTTGATATTCTTGGTAGAAGAAGAATTAAAATTTTGCTTGAAAGATATGTTGAATGATCATTGAATCACAAAATATATTTTAAACTTATTTGTAAATCTTGTAATTAGTGATATGTATGAAATACTGATAAGGGGATATTGACCCAGAATCTCGGAATACCCTAGACACAATCCGCATATCAATAGATTTCTAAAAAGATGGAAGGAGAAACCCCTGGTCCTAGAAAGACTGGATGTAGGGGAACGCCAGGACAGAGTAACGAGAGGGGGTTGAATGGAGAAAAGAGGGAGGGAAGGGGGCTTATGGGACTTTCGGGGAGGGAGGAAACGGGAAAGGGGAAGTGATTTGGAATGTAAATTAAAAAAATAAAATAAAATAATAAAAAAAATAAGTCTCACTTGTATTATTCACATTTATTTTCTCTCACAGTTGAAGTTGCATCCAAATGGAAACTAAAAATTGCCACAAAATTTCTGGCTGTACATCTAAAAATTCTATCACAAAGACAAATAGATGTACATGGTTATTGTGGCACTGTTCATATTATCAATGAAAACCAACCTAAATGTCCAGTAATAGATGAATGAAATATATATATATATATATATATATATATATATATATATATATATATATATACACATACATACATACATACATACATACATGTGTACATACATACTACGTTCACCAAAAATATAGTGCTGGGACTGGGAAGAAAGGTTAGTCAGTGACATAAAATGCTTAAAACTTAAGCATGAAGACCTAAATTCAATTCCATGTAAAAGTGAAGTGGACTTCTAACCGTTGATTCATAGTCTCCTGTATACCCAGAGGCTTTACCTGCATGCAATAAGGACACATGCTCCACTATGTTCATAGCAGCCTTATTTATAATAGCCAGAAGCTGGAAAGAACCCAGATGTCCCTCATTGGAGGAATGGATTCAGAAGATGTGGCATATCTACACAATGGAATACTACTCTGCAATTAAAAACAATGAATTCATGAAATTCCTAGGCAAATGGTCAGAACTTGAAAATATCATCCTTAGTGAGGTAACCCAATCACAAAAGAACACACATGGTATGCAGTCACTGATAAGGGGATATTAACCCAGAATCTCGTAATACCCTAGACACAATTCACATATCAATAGATTTCTAAGAAGATGGAAGGAGAGACCCCTGGTCCTGGAAAGACTGGATGTAAGGGAATGCCAGGACAGAGAAGCGAAAGGGGGTTGAATGGGGAAAAGAGGGAGGGAAGGGGGCTTATGGGACTTTCGGGGAGGGAGGAAATGGAAAACGGGAAATGATTTTGAATATAAATAAAAAAAACTTAGAAAATAAAAAAAAAGAATGATAAAAAAAGATAAATAAATAAATAAATAAATAAATAAAAAGTGAAGTGGAATATGCTGTAGCTATAATACAGGGCTCTGGAGATAGCCACAATTAAATTTCTAGAACTTTCCAACTAGCCTGTTTAGCTATTTAGATGAGCTTCAGTTTCAGGAAGGTACAGTGCCTCTTAAAGGAAAGTAGAGAATAATTGAGGAATACACAAGACATTGACCTCTGACCTTTACACACAAACAATGCATTCACATGTAGAGAAACATGTACACACGCAATTGTTCAAACACATACATACAATACAGAAAAGAGGAAGACCAGTAGAATTTTTTTCGGACAAAAGTGAACTCATGGAATTTTCAAAACTGTGATGCAACTGTAGATCATTATGTTAAACAAAACAATATGTTGTCATATAAGCCAAACACTAATGTATTGTTTCATATCTAGAACAAAATTTTAATATGTGCACATGCATGTATGTATATGTTGTCATGAACTAGAAAGATTATAATGATAAAGGAAGACGAGATCTGAAGGGGAAGGAGTACCTTTGATATAAGAGTCATAGCATGGGTATTTGGGAGAGGAAGGAACCAGCAAGACAGGACAAGAGAAATGAAGAAGAAAAAGAGACATAAGATAAATATGACAAAATACACATTAAAAGACTGGAATGGAATCCAAGACTTTGTAGACTATAATGGATTTGAAATAATTACTGATTTTCAGTGATTTTAGATTGAGAACTACTGGTGATATAATCAAGTACAAGGTCAGCACTAAAAAGTACAGAGGTATGGATGACATGAGAAATAACAATATCTTTGAAGAATATAAACCCAAGCAAACTTCCATTATATAATATTATAACATAGCATAGTTGAAAGAAAAATAAAATACAACAGAAAACTATTTACTTGAAGAAAAAAATCTAGCAGGCCAAATATATTTATAAATAAACTAAACAGCTATATAAATAAACAAATGTCCTTTAAAGTTAAAGAAAAATGTGTTTTTGTGGTGTAGTAAAAAACATCTTGTGCCAAGCAAAGGCTCATTGTTTGTCAAAGTACTTTACTTTTTATATCTACCTAAATCTTATTATTATCCTCTTTTATGGTTGTGTCTTATTAGTCATCCTCCCTTAGTTTTGAACCTGTGATCCTCCTGTCTTACTATTTTGAGTATCTGGGATCACAAGTGTGTGATACTGAGTCTGATTTACCTCAGTCTTTACAATAATATATTAATAAAAAGTGAACATCAAGTTTCTTGAATATCATTGGCTTTATGACCGATGAAAATCACTGAAACTGCTCTTATCAATGGCACATGCCCTCTAAGTCAAAAAATGGGCAAGTTACCATTTTTTTCTACTTGATTGCCACAGGCAAGTCTGGTGGTAATGGAAGTCACAAGGAAACAACACACACACACACACACACACACACACACAAACAACAACAAGAACAACAACAATAAAACAGTGTTCAGACACACATGGGAATGTGTGAAAGAAAGCCTATCAAGTTTTTCTCTTCTGAGAGGACAATCTTCTCTAAACCCTTTCTACATTATCTCAATCAACAAACAATTTATTTTAATTAACCATAAAACAGAACTTATAATGTGTTCTTAAGAGTCATTTAATGAATGGATAAAATCATATTATCAGGGCAGAAATTGTTAAGAGAATTTGAACATTATATAAGGCTTTAAGCAACTACATTGGGGGAAGACAGACATCTTTAAATCCAGTTCAGCCATAACACTGAACATGAGCAATATGGTGCAGGCTCAACAGTTTGATACTTCTCATCTAGTCACCCAAACCAGTTCACCAATTCTCTATGTCTGTGACTCTGGGTAAAACAGACTTCAAAAGGTTGTAGACTTTGTATTCATAGAATTCTTTTTAGGGAATTATGGACATTCTCCCTTCTTTTACAGTGGGTCACTTCAAGGACAGGGGTTTCCCCTGAGGACAACTATCTTCTCCAATTCCCTTTTCTGCCTCTTGTAAAGCTCAAAAAACCCCAAAAGTAGATAACCACTCAAACATAAAGATAGTGTCAAGAATAGCAGGTGGCAAAATCACTATTCCTTAATCTCTCTTAATATCAGTGGGTTCAATCCACAATAAAAAGACATAGACTTACAGACTGGATATGTTAACAGGACCCAGCATTTTGCTGCATGCAGGAAACGCACATCAGTGTCAAAAGCAAACACTACCTCAGAGTAAAAGGCTGGAAAACAATCTTACAAGCAAATGGTCCCAGAAAACGAGCCAGAGTAGCCACCCTAATATCAGATAAAATTAACTTTCAACCTAAAGTCATCAAAAAAGACACAGAAGGACACTACATACTGGTCAAAGGAAAAACCCACCAAGAAGAACTCTCAATTATGAACAACTATGCTCCAAATGCAAGTGCACCCTCATTCATAAAAGAAACTTCACTAAAACACAAGGCACACATCGCTCCTCACACAATAATAGTGGGTGACTTCAACACCCCACTCTCTGAAATGGACCGTTCAGGAAAGCAGAAAGTAAACAGGGACACACTGAAACTAATTGAAGCCTAGGAGCAAATGGAACAAACATATATATATATATATATATATATATATATATATATATATATATATATATATATATAAAATTTCATCCTAAAGCAAAAGAATATACCTTCTTCTTAGAATGGACCACATAATTGGTCACAAAACAGACCTCAACAGATATAAGAAGATCAAACTAATCCCATGCCTACTATCAGATCACTATGGAATAAGGGAGGTCTTCAATAACAACAAAAACAACAGAAAGCCCACATACACGTGGAAGCTGAGCAATGCTTTACTCAATGATACCTTGGTCAAGGAAGAAATAAAGAAAGAAATCAAAGACTTTTTAAAATTTAATGAAAATGAAGGCACAACATACCCTAATTTATGAGACACAATGAAAGCAGTGCTAAGACAAAAATTCATAGCCCTTAGTGCTGCCAAAAAGAAATGGGAGAGAGCATACACTAGCAGCTTAATGGCACATCTGAAAGTCCTGGAACAAAAAGAAGCAAATACACCCAAGAGGAGTAGAAGGCAGGAAATCATCAAACTCAGGGCTGAAAGCAATCAAGTAGAAATAAATAAAACCATACAAAGAATCAACAAAACTAGGAGTTGGTTCTTTGAGAAAATCAACAAGATAGATAAGCCCTTAGCCAGATTAGCCAGAGGGCACAGAGACAATATCCAAATTAACAAAATCCGAAACAAAAAGGGAGATATAACAACAGAAGCTGATGAAATTCAAAAAATTATCAGATCCTACTACAAAGGCCTGTATTCAGCACAATTAGAAAATCTGGAGGAAATGGAAAATTTCCTAGACAGATACAAAATACCAAAATTAAATCAGAATCAAATAGACCATCTAAACCATCCTATAACCCCTGAAGAAATAAAAGTGGTCATTGGAAGTCTTGCAACAAAAAAAACACAGGTCCAGATGGTTTTAGTGCAGAATTCTATCAGACCTTCAAAGAAGATCTAACACCAATATTCTTCAAGCTATTACACAAAATAGATACAGAAGGAACACTACCTAACTCATTCTATGAAGCCAGTTACACTGATACCAAAATCACACAAAGATCTGACAAAGAAAGAAAATCTCAGGTCAATTTCTCTTATGCATAACATTGCAAATATACTAAATAAAATCTTGCCAACAAAATCTAAGAACACATCAAAATGATCATTCTCCACGATCAAGTAGGCTTCATCCCAGGGATGCAGGGATGGTTCAATATAAGGAAATTCATCAATGATATTAACTACATAAATAATCTCAAAGAAAAAAAAAACACATGGTCATTTCATTAGATGCTGAAAAAGCATTTGACAAAATTCAGCATCCTTTCATGTTAAAGGTCTTGAAAAGAACAGGAATTCGAGGCCCATATCTAAACAAAGTAAATGCAATTTACAGCAAACCGGTAGCCAACCTCAATCTAAATGGAGGGAAATGAAGCAATCCCACTAAAATTAGGGACTAGACAAGGCTGCCCTCTCTCTCCATATCTTTTCAATATAGTACTTTAAGTTCTGGCTAGAGCAATTAGACAACAAAAGGAGGTCAAAGAGATACAAATTGGAAAGGAAGAAGTCAAACTATCACCATATGAAGACGATAACATAATATACTTAAGTGACCCAAAGATCTCCACCAGAGAACTTCTATAGCTGATAAACAACTTCAGCAAAGTGGCTGGATATAAAATCAACTCACAAAAATCAGTAGCCTTCCTATAATCAAAGGATAAGCAGGCTGAGTAAGAAATAAGAAATATGATACCTTTCACTATAGCCACAAACAATATAAAGTATCTTGGTGTGACTCTAACCAGACAAGTGAAAGATCTGTATGACAAGAACTTCAAGTCTCTGAAGAAAGAAATTGAAGAAGACCTCAGGAGATGGGAAAATCTTCTATGCTCATGGATTGGCAGGATTAATAGAGTAAAATTGCCATCTTGCCAAAAGCAAGTGTTCAACAGCTTCAATGCAATCCCCACCAAAATCTCAACTCAATTCTTCATAGAGTTAGATACAGCAATTAAAAAATTTATCTGGAATAACAGAAAACCCAGGATAGAAAAACTATTCTCAACAGTAAAAGAATTTCTGGGAGAATCAGTATCCCAGACCACAAGATGTACTACAGAACAATAGTGTTAAAAACTGCATGGTATTGGTACAGTGACAGGCATGTAGATCAATGGAACAGAATTGAAGACCCAGAAATGATTCCACACTCCTATGGTCACTTGATTTTTGACAAAGGAGCTAAAACCATCCAGTTGAAAAAAGATAACCTTTTCAACAAATGGTGCTGGTTCAACTGGAGGTCAGCATGCAGAAGAATGCAAATCGATCCATTCTTATCTCCTCCTACTAAGCTCAATTCCAAGTGGATCAAGGAACTCCACATCAAACCACACACACTGAAACTAATCGAAAGGAAATTAGGTAAGAAACTTGAACATATGGGCACAGGGAAAATTTTCCTGAACAGAACACCAATAGATATGCTCTAAGTAAAGAATTGACAAATGGGAGCTAATAAAATTGCAAAGTGTCTGTAAGGCAAAGGACACTGTCAAAAGGAAAAAGCGGCAGCCAAGAAACTGGGAAAAGCTCTTTACCAACCCTACATCCGTCAGAGGGCTAATGTTCAATATATACAAACAACTCAAGAAGTTAGACTCCAGAGAGCCAAATAACCCTATTAAAAAATGGGGTACAGAGCTAAAGAAAGGATTTTCACCTGAAGAATATCTAATGGCTGAGAAGCACCTAAAGAAATGTTCAGCATCCTTAATCATTAGGGAAATGCAAATCAAAACAATCCTGAGATTCCACTGCACACCAGTCAGAATGGCTAAAATCAATAACACAGGAGACAGCAGTTGTTGGCGAGGATATGGAGAAAGAGGAACACACCTCCACTGATAGTGGGATTGCAAGCTGGTACAACCACTCTGGAAAGCAGTCTGGAGGTTACTCAGAAAACTGGGCACGACACTCCCAGAGGATCCTGTTATAGCACTCCTGGGCATATACCCAGAGACTTCCCCTGCATGCAATAAGGACACATGCTTCACTATATTCATAGCAGTCTTATTTATAATAGCCAGAACCTGGAAAGAACCCAGATGTCCCTCAACAGAGGAATGGATTCAGAAGATGTGGTTTATAAACACAGTGGAATACTATTCTGCAATTAAAAACAATGAATTCATGAAATTCTTAGGCACATGGCCAGAACTGGAAAATATCATCCTTAGTGAGGTAACCCAATCACAAAAGAACACACATGGTATGCAGTCACTAATAAGGTGATATTAAGCCAGAAACTTGGAATACCCAAGACACAATTCACATATCAATAGATCTCCAAGAAGATGGAAGGAGAGACCCATGTTCTTGGAAAGACTGGATGTAGTGGAATACCAGGACAGAAAAGCGGGAGGGGGTTGAATGGGGAACATGCGGAGGGAAGGAGTCTTATGGGACTTTCAGGGAGGGAGGAACCGGGAAAGGGGAAATCATTCAGAATGTAAATACAAAAAATATAGAAAACAACAACAACCACAACAACAAAAGAAACCATGGTGGCATAAGTCTGAAGTAAGTGCTCTCATAGATTTTACAAGGAAAACTGCCCCCTCTCAAAGCAGGTCACTCAAGAAGGAGCTTTTCCTGAGTCTTAGCACCATAAGCAATATGCATATGATATTCCTGTTTGACTTACTTTTCTCAGTACTGTGATGAGCCCTAGGTAAGGAATAAGCTCTCATGACAACTGGACTGACCATCTTCCCTTTCTAGAGCACCTTGCCCTAGTCAGCTTTCCCAGCCAATAGGACTTAGGGGTTCTTTGAAATGAGTTTAACCAGAACTTTTCCATAATCTGCAAAAAAACAGGTTTTAAATTGAATGTCTATTTTCAAACTAGATACCTAGATACTTTGCAAAAACAAACAAAAAGTAGAAGAAAAATAAAACTAAAAAATTGTCTCAACCTGTATCATTTTTAATTTCACTTGAATTATTTTCAATGAAACCTGAACAGTTTCCATAATAACCATCTGTTCTTTATGAGACAAAATATCCCAGTGTTGCTGAGGCAGCATGCTCCCCGAAGTAGTATCTGAAAACAGAACTTGCTTTTTATTTTTTGTCACCGCTGATCTCAGCTGAGATACAGCTCTTAATTTTCAGCATCATTCAGACCGTGTACCACTCATGGGATTTCTCTATGTTTAGATGAGAACAACTGTTACAATAATTATGTAACAAATGATGTAACTTGTTTGATTTTCTTTAACTATAACAAATTTCACTATTGGCTTTATTCATCTTGTGCTGCACATTATCACTCTGCATAGACTGTGTGAATATGAGGCTGAAGTCTGCCCAGACATGCTGCTTAATGTGGTATGAAAGACAGATTTGTTTTTGAGCAGTCAATTTGAAGTCTTTGTAGTGATTTGAAAAATATGTTTTTTCCCCTAAACACTTTCTGCAGTGGCAGCAGCATTGTTACTACCCAGATCACAAATGCATTCCTCCTCATGAGCCTTCACAGCAGATTTCCCTCACATCTCATGTCCATTTTCCCTAGTATCCCCATTACTAGTGTAATTTAGTCCACAATTTGCTTAGTCACATGATTAATATTTTGCTATGACCTGTGTATGGAGCATCTAATTACTCTGATTTTGGAAGTTATGAATTCATGAAGTTATTAAAATAATATGCTTGCCTTCTAACATCACCACTCAGGTTACCACTAAGCATTAACGTAAGTTCACTTAATGAGAATGCTTCCCAATAACATATGAAAGCTGACACTCTGTGCTTCGTGGATTTCATGAAGTTTTAAAGGCATTTACTCATATAATTAAAAAGAAAGACAGTGGTCTATGAGCAGGGATGTGCTGTTATAAAAATAGTAATGCTGGTAAATGCCTGCCTTTGGTAGAAGCAGTTTGGGAAGGAGCCCTGTGGAAAACTAGGATCTGTCTATTAATGGAGACTCTTCAGCTTCCTAAGATCTGAGGATACAAATGAATCTCCTTTATCTCATGCACACACACACACATACATATGCACATACACACATGCCACACACACACATATACACACACATATGCATACACCAAACACAGCTCAAGGTAACTGACTCATAAGACAAATGAGAGGACGGTCACACTTTATGAGCTCAGCCTCCATGCCAGTGAAATTTGGTTGGAGGTTAATCCCTGCTGACTAAACAGAAAGTAGGCAGGAGGTAGATGAATGTTTATTGGGAACTGCTTAGGTTGAAACAAAGCCCATCCTGAAGAGAAATATAACACTCCTCTATCTTCTTTGGTTCTTTTGTTCAATAGCAGTATCCTATTCCCATCCCAGGCTAATCCACCCTGCAAGGTTGGTGTTAAACTATAACACATGATGATGACAGCAAAAAGAAGTTAGAAAAAACTCAGAATCACCTTGAAACTCAAAATTTCCAGACATAGTGACTGAGTCAATCAACCCCAAGTCATGTCTTTCATGTGCTCTGGAATCCTGATATACAGCCTCGTGTTATTACAGGCAGTCACTTCATAGAGCAAAGTTAGGGATTTATGCAAGCTGCAAAATAAATTGAGAACATTTATTATGCTGTCATCATTTGAATTCTCTCTGATAACTAATATAAGATCATGATCAATTTGACACTTATGAGAGCAATATTGCTATGCAGACTAAAGAAATAATTGATAGAACTTGAACCTTTTAAAAATGTTTTCAATTCTCATTCTGTATAAATACTCATGTTTTAAAAAAAGATTTTTTAAAAAGTGAATCCTTAAATGTTAACTGTTCGTGAAATAAGAGAACACATAATTTTGTCTTTCATTTTTAGATTTGATGAAATTTACTTACATAAAAAGTCACATTCACAAACAATACAAAAACAAAAACAAACAAAATAGACCATAGTTGTCTCCCTCCTGGTCCACCCTCATCTCATTTCTCCTCCTCCATCTCCACGAGGATGCCCCCACACTCTCACACACTCCCATATACCCTGCCAGGCTTCCATATTCCCTGGGGCCTCAAGTCTTTCATGTGAATATACCAGAAACCTGGCAAGTGAGAGAATTTCAAGACTCAAAGGGAGAATTTGTAGAATCCACCTCCAGTTGAAAGACAGGGTGTGTCTTCTCTCACTGAGGCCTGACCAGGCAGTCTTCTACTATATATGTGTCAGGAGCCTCGGATCAGCTAGTGTATGCTACCTGGTGGGTGATTCAGTGTCAGGAATCTCAGGGGTCCAGATTTGTTGAGAGTGCTGTTTTTCCTATAGGGTTGTTCTCCTCAACTTCCAGCCTTTCCCTAATTCAACCACAGTGTTCTCCAACTTCAGACCATTGGTTGGGTGTAAGTATCTACTTCTGTCTCACTCAGCTTCTTGTTAGGATTCTTAGAGTTTTGCTAGTCTCCTGTCTGTCAGTACAGCATAGCATTAATAAGAGTGTCAGGCCTTGAAACTTCTGCTTGAGATGGGTTCCAATTTTGGTCAGTCACTGGACCTCCTTTCCCTCAGTCTCTTGTCCATTTTTCTCCCTACAGTTCTTTTAAGACAGGAACAATTCTGGGTCAGAATTTTTGAATGTTGCATGGCAACTCCATCCCTCTACTTGATGCCCTGTCTTTCTACTGGAGGTGGATTCTACAAGTTCTTCCTTTGAGTCTTGAGATTATCTCACTTCTCAGGTTTCTGATATATTTTAGAGGATCACTCTGCCTCCCACCTCCCTCAGTTGTATACTTCCATTTATTCTGCTTGCCCTTTGGGCTTTATTCTTGGTCCCTCCAATACCTGATCATGTTCCCCTTTTCCTCTGCCCCTCCCACTTCCCCCTTGCATCCAGATCCCTCCGTCCCTCTGTCCTCAGCTTTCTTCTCCCTCCTAAATGGATTCGAAGGATGTTCACTTGGGTCCTTTGGTTTGTTAACCTTCTTGAGTTCTGGGTATTGTGTCCTGGGTATTCTGTACATTTTGGCTAATATCCTCTTATTAGTGAGTACATACAATGCATGTCCTTTTGGGTCTGAGATACCTCAATCAGGATGATATTGGAGCTAGAACTATCTATCTTAATAAACTGCCTTGGCATAAAATGTATCACCACAGCTTCCCTACCATCTTTATCTTCTGTCTTCTCTATCTTTCTCATCTCCTTGCTACTCCCTCACCACCTGTCAAAAAAGAATGACCTGTTATTCAAGTTCAAGTAAATGAAAGCTGCTAGATTCAAGATATACATATATCCTATATATAGAGATAGGATGCTGATAGGATAGAGATAGGTCTGCATGTAGGGTGAGAGACTCAATAGAGGACAAAGACAGATGAGAACAGCTTACAGTTTTTTGACTGTGAAAGAGCCCCAGATACACAGGGCATATTACATCTCATCATGATGGAGAGCAATGAGAAACACATTAGTTTTATAAGAATTTAAGAACCAATTTTGGAGGCTGAGAATTAGAGTATTATTGCTAGAGTTCTGAGCGTCGTTCTGAGACAGAGGCATCAGTTCATTTCCCTCTGAAACTTTAGGAATGAACCTTCCAGATGCATTATAGCTTCTGGCAAACTCAGCAGTCTTTAGCTTGTGACATTTAGCTTAACTCTTCATGAGTTCTCGCTCTCTCCCTCTCCTTTCTCTGTCTTTGTTTCTCTCTCTTCCTGTCTGTATTGTGTTTGTGCTTGTGTGTGTGTGTGTGTGTGTGTGTGTGTGTGTGTGTGTGTGTGTGTTGATGTGTAGGGTGTTGGAGGTCAGATGTCCACATTGGGTATTTTCCTCAATCATTCTCCACCTCAATCTTTAGACACAGTATCCCACTAGTCCCCCTGATTAGGGTAGATTCTATGGCTGGAAGACACAGGAATATTCTTTTCTTTGCTAGGTGGACCTTCATTTTTATTTTCCTTATCACAGTGTGTTGCTTATTATAGAAATCAAGAGCTGTATCAAAGATTCTTCTTCCCTAAAGTAAGTCAAATTTATTTTTATTTTTTGTTATATTTGTGCATGTATGTATGTATGTACATATGTATGTATGTATGTATGTATTCATTGTGTATGTTTGTACATGTACCACGGCATGCATTTGGAAGTCAAAGGAAAGCTTGTGGGAATTGGCTCTCTACTACCTTTTGGGTTCGAGGGATGGAAATTCTGTCATCAGGCTTGGTGGCAAAGGATCTTACCCACTGAATCATCTCAATTTGCCCAATTTCTTGCAGTTTATTTTCAAGCGATTTTACATTTCTTTTCTTCTGTTATGTCTGTAATACTATTCATTTCTTCCTACTATTGCATATTTGGTGTTGATATCAATTAGGCAACTTTGTCTGGGATAAATTCATAGCTATTAATATTTTGACTTGTTTGTAAAGGAGAAGATGGCTAGAGAAAGCTACCATTTTAAAGTAAAGTATATTTTTGATGTTGACTATAAGATTTTATCCACTTCTTTTAATGAGACACTTAAATATATATTTTAAAAAATTTTTATTATAAAATAGTAGCTACTTAATTCAGATATCATATATATATATATGTTATAGAAAATTTATACTTCAAGTATCCATTAGTAGATTATTTTATTAGATGATTATCAATTTGCTTTTAATATTGTGTGACTGATGTTATAATTTATGTATAAGTATATTATGAAGAATTTCTTTGTGTAGAGAGATTCTTTTTCCTTTTTTATTTTTTATTAGATATATTCTTCATTTACATTTCAAATGTTGTCCCCTTTCCTTGTTCCTCCCTCCCTCGAAAATCCCACAAGCCATCTCCCGTTCCTCAATCAACCCTCCCCCACTTCCCTGTCCTGGTATTTCTCTATATTATGGCATCAAGTCTTTCCAGGACCAAGGGCCTCTCCTCCATTTGGTGTCTAACAAGACCATCCTCTGCTGCTTATGTGTCTCGAGCCATGGGTAACTCCATGTGTACTCTTTGGTTGATGGTTTTGTCTCTGGGAGCTCTGGGAATACTGGGTGACTCATATTGTTGTTCCTCCTGTGGCTCTGCAAACCCGTTCACCTCCATGTGTCCTTTCTCTAGCTCCCCCATTGGGGACCCTGTGTTCAGCTCAAAGACTGGCTGATACAATATCCCCCTCTGTATTTGTCAAGCACTAGAAGAACCTCCCAGGTGATAGCTATGTCCACTCCGGTCAGCCAGCACTTGTGGGCATCCACAATAGTGTATGGTTATGTAACTGTATATGGGATGGATCCTTGGATGAGGTAGTCTCTGGATGGTCTTTCCCTCAGACTCTACTCCACCTTTTGTCTCTGTATCTCCTTCTGTGGTTATTTTTCCCCTTTCTACAAAGAAACCATGGATTCATACTTTGTTCTTCCTCTTTATTGGGCATCATATGGTATGTGAAATGTGTCTTAGGTATTCTAAGCTTCTGGGCTAATATCAACTTATCAGTGAGTGCATGCCATGGGTGTTCTTTTGTGAATGGGTTACCTCACTCAGGATGATATTTTCCAGTTCCATCCATTTGTCTAAGAATTTCTGAGTTCGTTGTTTTTAATGACTGACTAATACTCCATTGTGTATATATACCACATTTTATGTATTCATTCCTCCGTTGAAGGACACCTGGGTTCTTTCCAGCTTCTGGCTATTATAAATAGGGCTGCTATGAACATAGTGGAGCACGTGTCTTTATTACATGCTAGAAAATCCTCTGGGTATATGCCCAGGAGTGGTATAGCTGGGTCCTCAGGTAGTATTATGCCCATTTTGCTGAGGAACTTCCAAACTGGTTTCCAGAGTAGTTGTAACAGCTTGCAATCCCACCAGCAGTCAAGTAGTGTCTTTTTCTCTTCAAGGAAAGAGATCCACATAATCCTTCTGCACTATTTTCAAAATATTTCGAATGTGATGCATGTACATGCATTCTCCATGACTATGTTTGAGAAAAAAATATATATCTATATCTATATCTATCTATTTATCTATCTATCTATCTATCTATCTATCTATCTATCTATCTATCTATATATATATATATATATATATATATATATATATATATATAAATTGGAACTACTTTTCAGTAAGTAGGTTAGTGAGGATCAAATGGATAAAAACAAGACATGGGGCTTCTGAAGCATTTGTTATACCTTAATGTAATTGATTGTGTCAATAGGGAAGAAAGAACTTCATCCAAAATGAATAAAATCCCTAAAATATTGCCACCAACCTATACTTTGCCCTGATAGATACCCTGCTTCTCTTCTTTCCTTTGAGTGTTTTCCTGAAGGGAGTAAGTATGGAGAGGTTTGTGGTTCTGTAGGGAAATGGAGACAATGTTGCACAGTTGTATTGGTGACCACACTGGCAGTCATAACAGAGGAATAGAAGCCAACACTCCCATCTCATTTTCCTTCCTGTCCTTCACCATCAGATTTTAAATTCTCATTTTCTTCTCAGGCCTCTACACCTAGTTTTAATATTTTCCTTAGTACATATGAGCTTTCAGAATTAGATAACTGTAACTGTTTTGAAAGTATCAATTTCTATAGCCTTTGGTTTCCAGTGACCTCTTATAACCTGGTCTTGTCATTGAAACTATACTGGGCTAACATTTAGAGTTGACTAAATTCTTCTTAGACATTTATGTCTAAATATTTGAGTGTAATAGTGCAAAGTATTTGAGTGTAAAATATTTGAGTATAAAATATATTGTGATAACTCCAACCAAGCAAATGAAAGATTCATACGATACAATTTTCAAGTGTTTGAAGAAAGTATCAGAAGATAGAAAGATCTCCCATGTTTATGGATCAGTAGGATTAAAATAGTAAAAATGGCCTCCTACCAAAGAAATCTATAGATTCAGTTCAGTAGCAATCAACATTCAAACGCAATGAATCCACACTCCTATGGTCGCTTGATCTTTGACAAAGGAGCTAAAACCATCCAGTGGAAAAAAGATAGCCTTTTCAACAAATGGTGCTGGCTCAGCTGGAGGTCAACATGCAGAAGAATGCAAATTGACCCATCCTTATCTCCTTGCACTAAGCTCAATTCTAAGTGGATCAAAGATCTCCACAAAAAACCAGACACACTGAAACTAATAGAAGGGAAACTAGGGAAGAACCTTGAACATATGGGCACAGGGGAGAATTTCCTGAACAGAACTCCAATAGCTTATGCTCTAAGATCAAGAATAGACAAATGGGACCTCATTAAATTACAAAGTTTTTGCAAGGCAAAAGACACTGTCAAAAAGACAAAGCGGCAACCAACTAACTGGGAAATGATCTTTACCAACCTTATATCCGACAGAGGGCTAATATCCAATATATACAAAGAACTCAAGAAGTTAAACTCCAGAGAGGCAAGTAACCCTATTAAAAAATGGGGTACAGAGCTACACAAAGAGTTCCCACCTGAAGACTATCTAATGGCTGAGAAGCACCTAAAGAGATGTTCATCATCCTTAGTCATTAGGGAAATGCAAATCAAAACAACCCTGAGATTCCATCTCACACCAGTCAGGATGGCTAAGATCAAAAACACAGGAGGCAGCAGTTGTTGGCGAGGATGTATTTTTTAATTTTCTAAGTTTTTTTATTTACATTCCAAATCATTTCCCCTTTCCCGTTTCCTCCCTCCCGGAAAGTCCCATAAGCCCCCTTCCCTCCCTCTTTTCCCCATTAAACCCCCTCTCGCTTCTCTGTCCTGGCATTCCCCTACATCCAGTCTTTCCAGAACCAGAGGTCTCTCCTTCCATCTTCTTGGAAATCTATTGATATGCGAATTGTGTCTAGGGTATTCTGAGATTCTGGGTTAATATCCCTTTATCAGTGACTGCATACCATGTGTGTTATTTTGTGATTGGGTTACATCACTAAGGATGATATTTTCAAGTTCTGACCATTTGCCTAGGAATTTCATGAATTCATTGTTTTTAATTGCAGAGTAGTATTCCATTGTGTAAATATACCACATCTTCTGAATCCATTCCTCTGTTGAGGGACATCTGGGTTCTTTCCAGCTTCTGGCTATTATAAATAAGGCTGCTATGAACATAGTGGAGCATGTGTCCTTATTGCATGCAGATAAATCCTCTGGGTATATGCCCAGGAGTGGTATAGCAGGATCCTCTGGGAGTGTCATGCCCAGTTTTCTGAGGAACCGCCAGACTGCTTTACAGAGTGGTTGTATCAGCTTGCAATCCCACCAGGAGTGGAGGAGTGTTCCTCTTTCTCCACATCCTCGCCAACAACTGCTGTCTTTACAGACCTTGAAAGAGCAATTTGCAGCTTCATATAGAAACACACACACCAAAAACAAACAAACAAACAAACTAATTTATTGAAAAAATGAGATAGCTAAAACAATTATAAAACAAAAAAGCTCATGGAGCTCTCACAAGTCAAGTAGCACTCAAGACTTGTAATAAAATTATCATGGAATTGATACAAAAACAGATACATTGAATAATGGAATCTAATTAGCTACCTAGTTATAACCACCCTATTTTTGATTAAAACAAAAACATGTTTGATTAAAAAGTAGACACTTTTGAAAAATTACTGCATATATAGTACTGCTCAAACAGAATCACTGCAGGTAAACTTATACAAATAAACTCAGACTTAATGAGCAGAACACCATTAACATAAGCGCTAAGCTTAAGAACTAGTAAGAAGGACCTCATGAAAATGAAAAGCTGTTGTAAGACAAGGGGCATCATGTTCATAGCAGCCTTATTTATAATAGCCAGAAGCTAGAAAGAACCCAGATGTCCCTCAGTGGAGGAATGGATTCAGATGTGGTATATTTACACAATGGAATACTACTCTGCAATTAAAAACAATGAATTCATGAAATTCCTAGGCAAATGGTCAGAACTTGAAAATATCATCCTTAGTGAGGTAACCCAATCACAAAAGAACACACATGGTATGCAGTCACTGATAAGGGGATATTAACCCAGAGTCTCGGAATACCCTAGACACAATTCGCATATCAATAGTTTTCCAAGAAGATGGAAGGAGAGACCCCTGGTCCTGGAAAGGCTGGATGTAGGGGAATGCCAGGACAGAGAAGTGAGAGGGGATTGAATGGAGAAAAGAGGGAGGGAAGGGTGCTTGTGGGACTTTCGGGGAGGGAGGAAACGGGAAAGGGGAAATGATTTGCAATGTAAATAAAAAAACTTAGAAAAAAAAAACAAAGAAGTAGTCTGTAGAATGGGAAAAATAGTTTTACTAACTCAACATCTGACAGAGTACTAATATCCAAAATAAACAAAGAACTAATGTAATTAGATGGAACAAGCAAATAAAAAACTGAGGCATAGATATAAACAGAGGTATCTCAGTAGGGAAACTCAAATGGCTAAGAAATACTTGAAATGTTCAATATTTTTAGTCATCAGGGAAAATCAAGTCAAAACTACTTTGAGGGTTTACTCTAAGACGGTCACAGAGACAAGATTATCACAATGCTATCTGCACTGTAAAAGCTATGGAATTGTTTTGGTTACTGCCAAACACCCTTAAACAAACACAAGCTGTTTTGTTAGCATGTGTGAGTGAATTTTTTTTAAATCTGTGAGTGCTTGTGATCTTTGTGACTTGCTTCAATTCCTGCCCTCCCTGACTTCCCTCAATGAATGACTATAAATTAAGAACTGAAATACTTGAGCCTCAAAAGTATTTGAGTGCTAATTGTTATTGATAAAAGCATTTCTACTCTATACCTTTTTGATTTTATTTAATGTATTTATTGTTGCAATCCAAGCTGGAATCAAATGCTCAATCCTGCTGCAAAACCCTGTCTAGTGCTGGAACTTCAGGAATATAGCACCCTTGATCAGTGCATTCTTTTTGTATAACTACACTAACTTGTCCAGAGTGTTACCTATCATTCATACATCTTTCTTATGGTCAAAATGTCCAGCTAGATAATGAGCATGAAAGTTGGCTTGTAAATTTCTATAGACTAATATATGGATGCTAGTTTATTTTGCAAGTCCACATCTGAGCATATTACCCATTACCTTCAAGGTCTATACAAAGCTAAATACAAGCTGGGCTCAATAAAAACTGTTATCACTAAATTCAACAGTTTGTCTATGTTGCTTTACTTTGTTCCTGCCTCTATGCCATAAATGCCTCTGTATTTCTTGTGAAATATTTGCTTTTTAAATGAAATCAAATATTAACATATGATGATTTATTAAGATACACAGAACACATTTGAAAAATCATAGAAATTTTAAAAATCCATTATTTGATATCATAAAGGTCATGAGAGTGGGCAACAGTATTACTCTAGTCAAATGTGTAGGAAAACTTGAAATAGACATCATGATGTTTATTTGACAGATAGCCACTTCTTACTTCAGCAAGTTTGTGTCACAATCAATGAAGCTGAAAAGACACTGAGCTCACCTATAAGAAATTTGCAGTGTTGATTGAGAATGATTGGGTTACCTTTCTAAAACTCTGAGTATACTCTATTCCCCATCAAAAAAGATGTTACACCCTTCTAACATACAATGGTACAATCTAAGTATCCACAATCCAAAAGTGAAGAAATGGGGCACAATAGAATGATTGAACAATGTAAGATGAGAAATCAGCAGAGTAAAAATGAAAACCTGCATTTTTCCTATCTGACATCTGTGCCTGTGTTGAAATCTTTGGGTCTTCAAACTCTTTGGATGCACCCATACCTTCATCTCTACTGCCTGTAGCACACATAACATAATACAAATCTCTTGAGGCGATTGTATTTCATATATGTGGTTTTATTTGGAGAATAGTTTATGGTCCTGGAGTTTCTGCTATGCTCATGACTGCTTGGAACTTAGACTCCTCTTTTACAGTTTATAATGGGATAACCACTTAGGACCTCCTATGGACTCCAACATAATCCCTTTCACTGACTACATATTTTCTTTGATTATGTGAAACAAGAGTCCACATGACTCCACTCTTGTGACATTCCTATACTTACAAAACAAGTTCAACTAGGATGATGCAAGTTCCACATGTTGGAATACATCCTACCTCCTATTGACTACTTTATCATCTTTTGGGTGCTGACCATGGAGAACCACATACCTAGGCAGTTGTTCTAAAGAACAGAGAACACTCTCAGTAGCATTCTCAGTAGCATTTAGAATATCTCCTTTTAAGTAAGTTTGCATTTTTACATGTTAGAGTCTATGAATAGGTGGAGTTGTATCCTTAGTGCTCCTGACAAACTGCTTTCCAAACACGTGTAATTATGCTCACACACATCTCAGAAGCAGTAATAAGGGCAGATGTATTATGCTATATCTCATTCTGTCAATAGGATGATCTATTCTTAACCAACACCACCAGTATATATCCTGTAAATTCTTATGTTGTTGTTGTTATGGCTGCTGCGGTTGTCCTTACTATTTATAATGATTTAATAGCTTATCTTTTCTAATATCCCATGAAAGTTATAGAATACCATGTGAAGCAATAATGAATACATGAAAATACCAGGTGGATAGCAGAGAGAGGTACGAAAAACATTCTACACTGCTATGAAAATTAGAAGAACTATGGTACACATACAAAGCAATTAATGTTCCCTATTTTCAAACAATTTTTAATAATATATAGGTAGCTATCCCTTGTCTTCTTGACACACAAACATCAATGTTAATCAATAACATTTTTTGTCCATGCCAAGAACACATAGGAATATCAATATTAGAATATAAATATTCCAAAAATTAAAAGTTCCATAGTCTAAAAATTTAAAGAGTTAAAGTATCAGATTTCTTAAATATACAGTCTGTTTTGCACTAGCCCACTGTTTATATTCTGGGGTGAGGCTTAAGGATCTTTCATTCACCACATTATCTCTATTTCCTGATACATTATTTAAGGGTCAGATACCTTCCAATAATTAACTTAGATTTCTTGCTTAAATCATGTTTTAGTTATTATCTGTGTTATTGACATCATATATGTAGAATTAAAATTTTAATTGCCTATGCCAAGTACAGGTCAATTTGGTCATAACAAAATTTCACCCCTAAATGTTAGATGTGTGCTTGATAAGTTACAAGAATGAAGGAGACTATCACTGTTGGGACAGTAAGCCTGTTCACACACTTTTACATCCTCATTCATTTTTATTAAATACACTGGCTATCACTTTGAACATCTACCTACTCCTTATAAAGTTGTTTTTTCTTTACTCTGTGTGACAAGAGATTTATCAAAGCTGCTTGTAGAAATCTAAATAACATCAGTAGCATCAGTGAATCTGTCATTTTATTGTGAGCCTTCCCAGAACATTTTGAGGATGAGAGCATACACATAAAATTTTGAAATGTGATCCTTTGTTACTACTTCCAACAAATAGAAGCATCATGTTGGTTTAAGATGATTTTCTTTTCTAATCATTTTCACTAACTCAAGTGAAATTGGATACTTAAAGTGTTATTTATACATTTGCATATGTATACATATGTTTATGAATAAGTATATACATATAAAAATTGTTTTAAACTCTTGTATATTTGGGGGATTTGGGAATGGAACACAGTGCTTTTCACATGCTAGGCAAGTGCTATGCTATTAAGTTCAGTCTCCTTTTACTATATTTATAATTTTATTCTAGTATATATGACACAATTTTTGAAGAAATTGTAATAATATAACCAGATCTATGTGTCTGATGGGAAAGTTCAAACGTGTATTTCTGAAGAGTACTTTTTCTGACATTATAGAGTACTAGTAAGAATCTTATTTTATTCCACTAGAAAACAAACAAATAAACAAACACACAAAAACACACAAACACATAATTGGGGATTGAAAGATGATTCAGGTGTTGAGAGCTTCATTGCTCTTGCAGAAGACATGGATTTGATCCCCAGCACACACATGATATTTAACAATCAGTAGTAACTCCATTTCTTGGGCATCCATCACCATCTTTTGGCCTCCACAGGTACAAGACATGCTTGTGGTACATATGCACAAAGGCAGATAAACTACTAGCATACATAAAATAAAATAAATGAATATTTAACAAATAAAGCTTATATGTCCTTTGCTTCCAGTTTATTGCTTTTACCATATTATTAAGTTCTTAGAGTGTGTGAGTCTTTGATTTTTGTCCTTATCTTGGACTCTTTTCCTCCTCCTCCTCCTCCTCCTTTTAATCCTCCTCCATTTTCTTGTTAATCTAATTCCTATGTGCTGGTTTTTGTTTTATCTTATATGTTATGATATATTATTAATTATATTCTCATAGTAGCATTTGTTTTATACATCATTAATAGTATTTAATAACATAGTATCATTTCTTTTTTAATGAAAAAGAAAAAGTAACTGGACACTTATGGAAGAAGATGTAGAAAAAAGCTGAGAGTGGTAGAAGGAGAAAACCATAAAACAAGATATATACATAAGGAAAAATATCCATTTTCAATAAAAAGAATAATGTAGCAGGACATTTGATTACACTGATTTTGTGGTTTACTAAAAACCCTGTTTTGAACTGTGGTGTGGCTCAGTCCTAGCACACATCTTTAATCAGAAGTTTTCTGCTTACTGTAAATAGGATTAAGTAAGTTCAACCATAGGTCAAGAAGCCAAACAAGCAACCAGTTGAGAGTGAAGAGAGTAAAAAATCATAGAGAGTCAAAGTCAGGAGAATGGACAGACAGAGATGCATACAAAGTACAGAGAAAGAACAGTCAGCTCGAGAGTTTTTGAGACTGACTTTATTTTTTCTATGGCTCTCTAGTCTTCATTGGAAAACTTGAATGAATGAGATTTTATTAAAAACAACAAAAGAAAAACATAAGACACACAAAAAAGTTTGAAGTATTTAAAAATCAAAAGTTTAGTGAAAGGGATAAAAGCAATTATTTTGTAATTATTTCTTCTTTCATTCATACATTAAGAGTTATTTTTTGAAAATGACTCTTTCTAATTTCCCCTGAAGAAATAAATTTAGCAACAGATTTAGCATTTATCCATCAAAATGACGTTGCAGAGTACCCAGGAAAGATTCATTAGCTTTGTCTAAATCTGTATTTTTACCAATGTCATCACTATCACCCTCTTGCTCACATAGACTCTTCTCAGAAGAATGGCACAAACACAGAGCTTTTTATCCAAAACTGGTCATTGTGTATAGATCAACATTGTAAAGACTATATACAGGGAGCATGCACAACATAATTCTGTTGGCTGTCATCTAGAGCTTCCATTCTGCTAGGAACTGAACTGTGTCTTCCATATAGTTCATTTTATAAATCTAAGCAACTGTTACTGCTTTCTGCTTTATTTTCAGTGATCATGATGTTAAGACATGATGAGAAGTTAACTAAAGGATCATATGACCTCTTACTGGTGATTTTAGAATTTGAACCGTAAATATTTGTCTTTGATTGCTTAAGTACAGTGAGTACAGTGTTCCTGTTCCACTTGTTCCATGAGAGTAACTAGACTCCGATGTTGGTAAAATCTCTATATCAATCACAGGCACTACTGACTATTGGGTAAATTTATTCCTTACCAAGGAAGGAAGGAATTTCTCTTGATGCATTACAGAGTAGGTATACATTTTTTCTATTTTGATTTTGATAATTAATGTACAAATTAACTATCTTCATTATAATATTTACAAGCACGCACATGCACATACACACACACACACACACACACACACACACACACATTCCAGTACTTGGGTCATATTTGTCTAACACCATATTTTGACCTCTCTACCAAGTTTTTCTCTCAATTTTTTCGTTGACTATTTCCTTTTTTTTTTCACATTTCAAATGCTGTCCCACTTCCTGGTTTTCCTTCCACAACATCCCCTCTGTCCTCTGCTTCTAGGAGGGTCCTCTACCACCCACCCACCCACTCCTACCTCACTGTCCTAGCATCTTCCTATGCTAGAACATCTAGCCTCCACAGGACAAACGGCCTCCTCTCCCATTGATGCCAGATAAAGCAATACTCTGCTACATAAACAGTTGGAGCCTTGGGTCCTTCGATGTGTACTCTTTAGTTGGTGGTTTAGTTCCTGGGAGCTCTGGGGGGGGTCTAGTTGGTTGATATTGTTGTTCTTCCTATGAGGTTGCAAACTCCTTCAGTTTCTTCAGTCCTTCCTCCAACTCTACCATTGGTGGCCCCATGCTCAGTTCAATAGTTGGCTGTGAGCATCCGCATCTGTATTGGTGAGGCTCTGGTAGAGCCTCTCAGGGGACAGCTATACCAGACTCCTGTCAGCAAGTGCTTCTTGGCATCAGCAATAGGGTTTGTGTTTGGTAACTGTATATGGGATGGATCCCTAAGTGGGATCCCCAAGTGGGACAGTCTCTGGATGGTATTTCTTTCTCTGCTCTACTTTTTGTCCTCAATTTTTTACCAGTTTTTAAAGATTTTTTTCTGTCTTGTGTGGTGGGTGGGTATATATAAAAATACATGTTTTACTGAAAGAACCATTCTGGAGGAAAATGTTATATAGATGTTAAATCATGTCATTACATGTTTAAACTTCACCTATAGCTAAGTGTTCCACTGTGGGCTCTCTCCAATATAAACAAAGGAAAATTCAACTTGGCTACTTTCTGGATATTGATGTGTTTAAAAAAAAAGTTATACATCATCAGTAACAATTGTCACGATTTCAAGAGTAAATTGACCTGTACTTATTTTCAGCTTCCTAACAGAAAGCATTGTGTTCCTATAGGACATAAATCTAGTGTTTGAAATATTCATCCTTTTCACAACTCTGAATTAACAGCATGACACAAATCACTACACAGCATGCAATTATTTGGTAATGAGTTGTAATCATAAGCAATTTCCCAGAAAGCAAATTAAGTATTCATTAGAAAATGTAATCACTATTGATTTTATTAATTACTTCAATTGACACTCAGGAAGAGCTTTCTCACATGGATTGATTCTATTCAGTTTCATCTTTGAAAAGCCTCTCGTTTTCTGAAAAGTTGAAAAATAAAAAAAAAAGGAGTATTATAGTTACATATCTATATTTTGTATTTATGGCAAGAGAAACCATAGTGTGTGTCTGCATTTTAGTAAATATTCAGGTAAAATTATACATCAAACACCTGAAAGTTATCAGTATTTCTAGAATCAACTCAGAATACTTTTCCGTAATGCTCAATATAAACTATTTTTGTATCCTAAGAATCCACTGCTTGTGTGGAAACCAGTACCCTAACTTTCTCAGCACCATGTCAGGGCAAAAATTCTTCATATCCTTTATTATAGTTACTTCACTACGCTTATTTTCATTGTTTTCTTGTGTTCCAGGGAATGGGGTTCTACCCAGGCAATAAATGCTGAGGTTGCTTCTCTTCCTCTGTCCTCCTTCCTTCTTTTCCCATTCATTGACCAGTACATTAAAATTTACTGAATTTTTCACATTATATACTTTAATTAATATGAAATTGATATAATATTAAATTGACTGTTTTGAAAGAAACAATTAGATAAGTGACCAGTACAATATTCTATACCTTCTGCATCTGTCTAATGTTAAAACTTTCAAATCCCTACCTACTTGCTAAGCAATGACTTTCAATGTGACCCTCCTCTAATCTATTCTCTCCCTATAATAATTTTCACTCTGACCATTTACTTACTATAAACAATATCATAAACAATGTCATCATCACTGATATCCTGTGTTTGTGTTCCTTCACTTAGCAAAGCTTTAAGATGTTTGTCTCTTTTATACTCTTTTAGGTACATGCTAGCATTACATTTGTACAACATGATGCCTTAATTAGTTATCCACTGCTAGGTGCTGAATCATTTTTTGCTTTAAAAAATTGTATTATTAGTGGAGATAAGTGATGATATGTAACCTTGACCCCCATGTTATGCATGATTGGTCAATAAAGATGCCTACAGCATGTAGCTGGGCAGAGAAGAGGTAGGCAGGGCTTTGTTTCCCAGATGTGGGGTTCTGAGTAAGAGAGAGAGAGAGAGAGAGAGAGAGAGAGAGAGAGAGAGAGAGAGAGAGAGAGAGAGAGAATAAAAGAGAGGAGAATATACCATGGGATAAGTAAATCATGAAAACATGGCCATGAGGGTTAGCCAGTTGGAGAAAGAGTGGCTCAAGCAGAACATTGCAAGTTATATCATAGTATTATTGAGAGGGAAGTAGAAAAAAATAGCATAGAGAGTTGCTATCTGCCCAGCCCTAGTGCTCTGAGGCATATTATAACTATAAAGTTTTGTGTCTTTTCTTTGGGAACTGATTGACCAGTAGTGGGGTACAAACACCCAATTAAGTTTTATTACAACAGAGTTGAACACAATATAGAATAGTAGTAGAGAAAATATAGGATTGTTGAAATGGTAAAAGCATCAAATGCACTCCTTAAGAAGGGAGTAGACTTCAGAAAAGCTTTCAGTTCAAAAGTAAAGTAATTTCTCAGTGCTTTCTCTTCTGCATTCTGGAGGAGGGGGAGATGATTTTAAGGGAGGAAATGCTAGTGTTAACTCAGGATTGATTGAAAAGTGTGGGTTATATAAGCCTTTTTCAATTGTATGAGTGCAGTACTATGATGTATCTTATTTTAACCTTATGCACATTCAATTATTCATAGGATTAAGATGGGAACTAGTTCCCCCCCCCATGACAGGCCACTTCTCAGACAGATTGGCTCTCAGTATGATTGCACCCAACACTGATTCATGCAGTCCTCATTTATCTCTCCCTTGCCAGGAAGTATCCATCTAGAAGATGTCCATATAGGTGGGATGCTAGGATGTAGCCTGCACTTACCTGCCCCATTGCTGCTGAAGACACATATACATGCTTTGGTGTGAATAGAAGTTGTGATTTCTCTTAGATATATACTTATGAATGAACTGATTTGACCATGTGGTCCTAGGTAATGCTATTTGATATTTGGAAAATATGTACCACTTCCCATTCTTATTAGAATGCATAAATCTGAATCATCCAATTCTATGCTATAATTGGATCTTTCCATTTTTACTTATGTATCTCCTTTCAGTTTCAAAAATCTATGTCTATTAGTAGTTCAGTGGAACTGATCTCTATTCTATTGAGAAACTCATAACAGGGACAAGAAAAAAGAGATATAAATGGATTGATGTTTGAATTTGATAAACACTATTATGTATGGGGCAAGTTTTGTGTCGAAAGAGTCAACTCAGTCTTTTCCAAAGAGTCAAGTTGATCTGGATCTTCTTAGCTGCAAACTTGTAGTTTTTATTTCCAAATAAATATATTATTTCTTCAAGTCAAATTTTTCTAAAATAGAAAATTTAGGAAAATTATATATTATCTTTAAATTTTATATGGAAAAGAATGTTTTTAAAAGAGAAAATTTCAAAAAAAGACAAGAAGAAAGGAACAACACAAGGAAGGAAGGAATTTCAAAGTTGACATAACAGAAGTCTAAAACATACATAACCTTTTAAACATCTGACAAAGAATTATAAAGAAGATTTTGTTATTTGTGGTACAGTCCTGTGTTTTACCCTTTGAAAGATTTGGAGCAGCATAAAACTTCATCATGTAAATTTATTGGATTTTTGGCATACCTGACAACCTGATATCAAGCCCTATTACCTATGTATCTATATTCCAAAGACTAATGTTGGCATGATGGCCTGCCTAAAAGTATGGTTAATATACATAGTGAGAGGCCATGGGCAGAATTGACTTCTTTTGTCAGCATGTATTAGTTATAGATACCTTCTTGGTCACAGGTGGGAGCCCTTGTCTATGACCCCCTCTCAGGGCTTGGACTACACATGGCTAAAGCCTATGCATGCCCTGTGTGTGCTGTAACAGGCTTTATTAATTGGTATGTATAGCAGTCCTGATGTAGCTAGAAGGAACTCTTCCTTTGAGTCACCCATCCCCTCTGGCTCTTACCATCTTTCTGCCTCCTTTTTCATATAGATCCCTGAGTGTTGATGATGACATCCCATTTAGGAATCAGTGCTCAAAAGTTTCTCATTCTCTGAACATTGTCCAGTTATGGGTCTCTCTGTTATTTCCCATGTAATGCAAAAGAAAGCTTCTCTGAAGATGGATTAATGAAGCACTGATCTGAGTAAAATAGTGTGTTATTAAGACTCATTTTATGCTATGTTCCTTTAGAAGAATTGTGAAAATGTATTATAATGAAAATGTCTCATATTTTAAGAGACTAGAACTTTTTCTGGATCTCACAGCAAGGGTGAATAATATACCTTGAAATCACTTAAGAATTAGGAATGATATTCTACTTTGAAGTGAGTTTGTTTAACCAGCCTTTAAAAGAACAATATAACAAACAATGTTAGTTGCCTTGGATTTCCCATGGAAACAGTTTTTACAGCATATGTCGATGCATAGCTGTAATATTAAATCATGTAGCTTTCCAAGCCTATGACCCAGAACAATGTATTTATCACTTATTGAAAGCAGCAAATATGAAGGTTGAACACACACACACACACACACACACAAATACACACAAAGAGAGGGGGGAGAGAAATGGAGAGAGAGAATATATGTGTCACACACAAATATTCTGATACAGGGATAAATTCACAAGACAATCTTCTATAGAGTAGCCTAGCTTCAGATTTATACAACAGACAGACTGGGAACAGAAGATAAAGAGAGGAGCATGAAATAAAGAAGTTAAATATGGGATCATTCTTTTTTAATTGACTCCAAATAGAATGTGCTTTTATTTCTTTCTTTAGTGTAGCATGGTGAATTATTGGCGACTCTGGAATGATTGCCGATGTGTTTAACCCATTAACTTTTCTCCTAGGCCTGTGGCTATCTAGTTTCATACTCTTGGCCAAGTTGGCTAGGGAAATGGGGAAGATCTGGGAGAAACTGGAGAATGGGAAAATCAAGATCAAAATGTTTTTTGTAAAATTTATTTTAAAAATAATTGAATGTGGTGACATTTATATCTAAAGTCAGCACTCCTTTTGGAGATGGCAGATAGAAATAGGATACTTGCCTGCAAGCTCACATGCCTGCTAGCCTGGGGTAAGCAAATGGGTATAAGTAAGGTAAGAGATGAAAAGCAATTTTAGAAAGTTGTCTTCTGGTCCATGTTATGTGTATAAATAAAAGTAAATATTTGACAGCTTGTAAGCATAGGACTGAGACTGCACAAACAAGAGCACTATGATAAAATACAATATGGAGACAAACACTGAGATGTCTTTTCCTCTTTGATGGGACGACCAATGGGAGAAATTAAGAACAATTTATATTTACAAGATTTATATTATCTATCATTTGTATATATAATGTAGAATTATATATTGAGAAGTTTTAAAATGTACATAAACAACACTAAATTGCTGCATAATATGATGGCAATTGAGAGCAAGTAACATATGCACTTATTTATTTTAACGGTTTTTCAAGGCAGGATATTTTTATGTAGCCTTAACTATCCTGGAACTCACTCTTTTTTTTGGCAAAGCAAATTCAGGAAATAAAATATTATTTATTTGTGTGGGTTATCAATCTCACCTATATAATATCCATTAATGAATAAGGGCTTGTGTCATACCGCTTTGTTCAATCAGTTTGATAAATGCTTCAGTTTATGTAATGTATGTGAAGCAGCATTCTCAACATTGCACCTGCTTTTATTGTTGATGGTGATGGTGGTTTTTCATTAGATAGATATGACTGTACAGAAATAATGATCTGCATCATTACTGTGAATGCTGTATTATTATCCCTTTTATGTTTACCTAGTGGACTTCATTTGGCTTATGACCTGGGTCACAAAAGTAACACTATCCTGGTATCAAAAATTATGTGTGACATGTAATAATGTCTCAGCAGGTGTTTTTGAAATGAACATGATGTTTTTATTTATCTTTTGCTAAAAATAGGTTTATTTTCATACGATATATTCTGACTGAGGATTTCCCTGTCTCAACTCATCAGAGACCCTCTCACCTGCCCTCCTATGTGCATCCACACCCTTTTGTTCTCTAATTAGAATATAAGCAGACATATTAACAATAACAATAATAAAATAAGGTAAGATAAGATCAAACCAAATCAGCTTGAATAGGACACTACAAACAAACAAACAAAAGAATGGACCCAAAGGGAAAACATAAAAGACATAGAGATGTAAAGGCACATACATTTACACATGGGATCTCATATACCGCAAAACCAAAAGCCATAATGTATACACAACAGACATATTAAGGTTTAAAAAAAAACACCCTGACAAAACATGTGAGAAAAAGAACTTCCAAAGATCTCACTGAGTCATTTTGTATTAGCCATCTTTTGAAAGGTATGGGGACTTACTCATGAGTGGTTTGTATACCCAATGAGACATTGTTGGAGAGAACTGAATTTTCATTTTCAAGTAGTTATCAATTGCAGATAACTTCTAGTGATTATGATATCAAAACTTAAAACTTAATCATATTTTCAAGCACCTACAGCCAATATTGAGTAGGATATGTCATGCCTGTGTAAGATGTAGGAAGTAACTGACATCTTGAAACCTACTTCACATTTTCTCCTCATGAGTAGCGGTTATAATCTCCAGTAGGATTTTGAGATAGACAGAGTAGCTGATAGCTATTTGTTTCTAGCATTAATGTTATAACAAAGTCAAATCTAATTACAGATTTTAATAAAATAAATAAAATTGATTCCAATAGAAATGCTAAATATTTCAAATAAACTCTTTTCTAATTTCTTCATTCAAGAACTGGAAATTGCTGGGATATATAGGTCCTCAAAATATATTTATGTTATATAAAATAAATTGTTTTGTAACTAAAAATAATCAGTACAAGTTTATTTTTTTCTTTTATTAAAACTAGATTATTATTCATACAAAATATGCTGATTACAGATTCCATTCCCTTTAGTCTTATCAGTTTCTACCCATCTATCCTCCCATTTCAGATCCACTACCTTTTTGTCTCTCAGAAAAAAAGGAGGCCTCTAAGAGACCACAAACAATATAATGAAACAAAATATAAGATTAAGCAAAACCTATCATATTGAAGTTGAACAAAGCAAGTCAACAGAAGGAAACGAGTGGCAAGAGTAGGTACAAGAGTTAGAGACGCACTCCTTCTCATAGTCAGGAGTCCCATAAAGTTACTAAACTAACAGCTGTGATATAGATGCAAAGGACCTGGTGTGGAATGATGTATCCCATGTGCTTTCTTTCTTTCTTTTTTTTTATTATTTTCTAAGTTTTTTTATTTACATTCCAAATGATTTCCCCTTTCCCATTTCCTCCCTCCCCGAAAGTTCCCCCTTCCCTCCCTCTATTCCCCATTCAACTTCCTCTCATTTCTATGTCCTGGCATTCCGCCATGTGCCTTCTATACATCGGTCTCTATAAGCTCATATGCACATTGCTTAGTTATTTAAAAAAAAACTTGTTATTCTGGTGTCCTTGTGAGCTTTTAGATCTTACAATCTCCCAACTCTTCCTCTTCTGAGGACTTCTTTGAGCTCAGAGGGGAGAGATTTGATAGAGACTCTCCATTTAGACTCTTTCTCTAATGTTTAGATGTGGATCTCTGAATCTATTCTCATCTGCTGCTGGAGGAAGCCTCTCTGATGATGATTGAATAAAGCACTGATCTGAAGTCATAAGAAGTCATTTTATTGATACTAATTTTTTCTTTATCAGACTTTTTTCTTTCATGTTTTTCATTAATTCATTTATTTATTCACTTTGCATCCCAGTATTAGCCCACTCTCCTCACAGAGCCCCTCACAAAACTCCTACCCCATTCCCTCTTCCGCTTCTTCTTTAAGAAGGAGGAGAGCGCTCCTGAGATCACCCCACCCTGGCACATCAAGTCACTGCAGGACTAGGTACATCCTTACCCACTGAGTCTAAACAAGGAAGTCCAGGTTAGATTCACAAGCAGGCAACAGGTTCAGGGATAGACCCTGCTCCAGTTTTTGGGGAACTCATGTGAAGACTAATCTCACATCTGCTCCATGTGGTCCTAGTTCCAGTTCATGCTTGTACTTTGCTTGGTGGATCAGTCTCTAGGAGTCTCCAGTGTTTCAGATTACTTGACTCTCTTGGATTTCCTGAGGAGTCCCTATCCTCTTCAGGTCCTTCCTTATTTCCCCTAACTCTTCCATAACATTCCCCGAACTCATTCTAATGTTTGGCAGTGGGTTCCCTCATATGTTTTAATTGGCTGCAGGGTGGAAGCCTCTTGGAGTCCAGACAGTTATGCTAGGCTCCTATCTACAAGAAAAACAGAGTCTCATTAATACTGTCTGGCATTTGTTCTTGCCCTTGAGATGGATCTCAAATCTGGCAAGTCATTGACTGGACATTTACTCCATCTCTGCTCCGTCTTTGTCCCTACACATCTTGTAGGCAGGACACATTTTGGATGAAAGGAATTATGGATGGATTGGTGTCCTTATCCCTTCACCAGGTATTCTCCTTGGCTACAGGAGATGGTCACTACAGGCTTCATATCCACAGCTTCCAGGAGTCTCAGCTAGAGTCACACCACCTAAAGATTCCCTGGAAAATCCTCCAATCCCAGGTCTATGGCATTAACTAGAGATCACCCCTCTCACATATTTCCATTTTCTCTCCCCTGCTCTCTATATGCCTGATCTCCCAACTCCACTAAGCTCCCCATCTCCTATAACACCCAGCTTTCTTCCTCCATTCACATCCAATATCTTTTTAATTTTTCCTTCAAAGAAAGATTCAAGTGAATCCCTTGGGTCCTCTTTTAAATTTGGCTGTGTTGGATCTGGGATTTATTATGTGATTATCATGTACTTTATGGTTAATATTGATTTATAAATGAGAATACAGCATGCATATCTTTTTTTGTCTGGGTTACTTCTGGGTGATATTTTCTGGTTTCATCCATTTGCCTGCAAATTTCATGATGTCCTTATTTTTAATAGTCATTGTGTAAATGAAGAGAATTTTCTTTATTCAGTTGAGAAGCATTTGAGTTGTTTCCAATTTCTAACTATTACAAATAAAGCTGCTAAGAATATGGTGAAGTAAGTGTCCTTGTAATAGTGGGACATCTTTTGGGTACATGCCCAGGACTGTTGTACCTGTATCTTGAGTTAGAACTATTCTCAATTTTCTGAAAAAAAAAAGCCAAATAGATTTTAAGAGTGATTATACAAGTTTGTACTCTCACCACTAATGGAGGAATACTCCCATTGTTTCACATCCTAGTCTCAATGTGCTGTCACGTGACATTTTAATCTTAGTCATTCTGAAGTCTGTAAGGTAGAACCTCAGAATCATTTTGATTTGCCTTTCCCGAATGACTAAGGAAGTTGAGAACTCTTTCTTTTTTATTTTCTATATTTTTTTATTTACATTCCAAATGATTTTCCCTTTCCTGTTTCCTCCCTCCCAGAAAGTCTCATAAGCCTCCTTCTATCCCTCTGTTCGCATTCAACCCCTTCTCGCTTCTGTGTCACTCCTTCCATCATCTTAGATATCTATTAATATGCAAATTGTGTCTAGGGTATTCTGAGATTCTGGGTTAATATCCCCTTATAAGTGACTGCATACCATGTGTGTGCTTTTGTAATTGGGTTACCTCACTAAGGATGATATTTTCAAGTTCTGACCATTTGCCTAGGAATTTCGTGAATTCATTGTTTTTAATTGCAGAGTAGTATTCCATTGTGTAAATATACCACATCTTCTGAATCCATTCCTCCATTTAGGGACATCTGGGTACTTTCCAGCTTCTAGTGATTATGAATAAGGCTGCTATGAACACAGTGGAGCATGTGTCCTTATTTCGTGCAGGGGAAGCTTCTGGGTATAGGCCCAGGAGTGGTATAACAGGATCCTCCGGAAGTGTCATGCCCAGTTTTCTGAGGAACCTCCAGACTGCTTTCCAGAGTGGTTGTACCAGTCTGCCCTCCCACCAGGAGAGGAGGAGTGTTCCTCTTTATCCACATCCTCAACAACAACTGCTATCACCTGTGTATTTGATCTTAGCCATTCTGACTGGCGAGAGGTGGAATAACAGGTTTGATCTGATTTGCATTTCCCTAATGACTAAGGATGTTGAACATTTTTTAGATGCTTCTCAGCAATTAGATATTTTTCAGATGAGAACTCTTTGTTTAGGTCTGTACCCCATTTTTTTGATATTTCTCATTTTTTTATTTTTTTTAATTTCGAATTTTTTTATTACATTCCAAATGATTTCCCCTTTCCCGTTTCCTCCCTCCCCGAAAGTCCCATAAGCCCCCTTCCCTCCCTCTGTTCCCCATTCAACCACCTCTCGCTTCTCTGTCTCGGCATTCCCCTACATCCAATATTTCCAGGACCAGGGGTCTCTTCTTCCATCTTCTTGGAAATCTATTGATATGCCAATTGTGTCTAGGGTATTCCCAGATTCTGGGGTAATATCCCCTTATCAGTGACTGCATACCATGTGTGTTCTTTTGTAATTGGGTAACCTCACTAAGGATGATATTTACAAGTTCTGACAATTTGTCTTGGAATTTCGGGATTCATTGTTTTTAATTGCAATGTAGTATTCCATTGTGTAAATATACCACATCTTCTCAATCCATTCCTCTGTTGAGTGACATCTGGGTTCTTTACAGCTTCTGGCTATTATAAATAAGGCTGCTATGAACATAGTGGAGCATGTGTCCTTATTGCATGCAGGGGAAGCCACTGGGAATATGCCCCGGAGTGGTATAGCAGGATTCTCCAGGAGTGTGATGCACAGTTTTCTGAGGAACCGCCAGACAGCTTTCCAAAGTGGTTGTACCAGCTTGCAATCCTACCAGCAGTGGAGGAGTGTTCTTCTTTCTCCACATCCTCGCCAACAACTGCTTTCTCCTGTGTTTTTGATCTTAGCCATCCTGACTGGTGTGAGATGGAATCTCAGGGTTGTTTTAATTTGCATTTCCCTAATGACTAAGGATGATGCACATCTCTTTAGGTGCTTCTCAGCCATTAGATATTCTTCAGGTGAGAACTCTTTGTTTAACTCTGTTCCTCATTTTTTAATAGGGTTACTTGGCTCTCTGGAGTCCAACTTCTTGAGTTCTTTGTATACATTGGATATTAGCCCTCTGTCGGATGTAGGGCTGGTAAAGATCATTTCCCAGTTAGTTCGTTGCCGCTTTGTACTTTTGAGAGTGTCCTTTGCCTTACAGAAACTTTGTAATTTTATGAGGTCCCATTTGTCAATTCTTGATCTTAGAGCATAAGCTATTGGAGTTCTGTTCAGGAAATTCTTCCCTGTGCCCATATGTTCAAGGTTCTTCCCTAGTTTCCTTTCTATTAGTATCAGTGTGTTTGGTTTTATGTGGAGGTCCTTGATCAACTTGGAATTGAGCTTAGTGCAAGGAGACAATAATGGATAAGTTTGCTTTCTTCTGCATGTTGACCTCCAGTTGAACCAGCACCATTTGTTGAAAAGGCTATTTTTCCCCCACTGGATGGTTTTAGCTCCTTTGTCAAAGATCAAGTGACCATAGGAATGTGGATTCATTTCTGGGTCTTCAACTCTGGTCCATTGATCTACATGCCTGTCAGTGTACCAATTTGTAACACTATTGCTCTGTAGTACTGCTTGATATCTGGGATACTGATTCCCCCAGAAGTTATTTTACTCTTGAGAATAGTTTTAGCTATACTGGGTTTTCAGTTATTCAAGATGAATTTTTGAATTGCTCTTTCTAACTCTGTGAAGAATTGAGTTGGAATTTTGATGGGGATGGCATTGAATATATTGTTTTTGGCAAGATGGTCAGTTTTACTATGTTAATCCTACCAATCCATGAGCATGGAAGATTTTTCCATCTTCTAAGGTTTTCTTCAATTTCTTTCTTCAAAGATTTGAAGTTCTTGTCATACAGATCTTTCATTTGTTTGGTTAGAGTCACACCAAGATACTTTATGTTGTTTTATGGCTATCGTGAAGGGTATCATTTCACTTATTTCTTTCTCAGTCTGCTTATCTTTTGAGTATAGGAAGGCTACTGACTTGCTTGAGTTGATTTTATATCAGGCGACTTTGCTGTAGTTGCTTATCAGCTGTAGCAATTCTCTGGTGGAGTTCTGTGGGTCGCTTAAGTATACTATCATATCGTCTGCAAATAGTGATAGTTTGATTTCTTCCTTTCCAATTTGTATCCCTTTGACCTCCTTTTGTTGTCTATTTGCTCTAGCCAGAACTTCAAGTACTATATTGAAAAGATATATGTAGAGAGAGGGCAGCCTTGTCTAGTCCCTGATTTTGGTGGGGTTCCTTGAAATTTCTCTCCATTTAGTTTGATGTTGGCGAATGGTTTGCTGTAGATTGCTTTCACTATGTTTATATATGGGCCTCGAATTCCTGATCTTTCCAATACCTTTAACATGAAAGGATGTTGAATGTTGTTAAATGCTATTTCAGCATTTAATGAAATGACCATGTGGTTTTTTTCTTTGAGATTGTTCTGGTCCGTTGATCTACATGCCTGTCAGTGGATTACATTGATGGACTTATTTATATTGAACCATCCCTGCATCCATGGGATGAATCCTACATGATCGTGGTGAATGTTCGTTTTGATGTGTTCTTGGATTTGGTTGGCAAGAATTGTGTTGAGCATTTTTGCATCGATATTCATAAGAGAAATTTGGCTGAGATTCTCTTTCTTTGTCGGATCTTTGTGTGATTTTGGTATCAGTGTCATTGTGGCTTCATAGAACGAGTTGGGTAGTGTTCTTTCTGTTTCTATTTTGTGGAATAGTTTGAAGTGTATTGGTGATAGGTCTTCTTTGAAGGTGTGATAGAATTCTGCACTAAAACCATCTGGACCTGTGCTTTTTTTTGTTGGAAGACTTCCAATGACCACTTCTATTTCTTCAGGGGTTATAGGACGGTTTAGATGGTCTATTTGATCCTGATTTAATTTTGGTATTTGGTATCTGTCTAGGAAATTGTCCATTTACTCCAGATTTTCTAGTTGTTTTGAATACAGGCCTTTGTAGTAGGATCTGATGATTTTTTGAATTTCCTCAGTTTCTGTTAATATATCCCCCTTTTTGTTTCTGCTTTTGTTCATTTGGATACTCTCTCTGTGCTCTCTGGTTAGTCTGGCTAAGGGCTTATCTATCTTGTTGATTTTCTCAAAGAACCAACTCCTAGTGATGTTGATTCTTTGTATGGTTTTATTTATTTCTACTTGATTGCTTTCAGCCCTGAGTTTGATGATTTCCTGCCTTCTACTCCTCTTGGGTGTATTTGCTTCTTTTTATTCCAGGGCTTTCAGGTGTGCCATTGAGCTGCTAGTGTATGCTGTCTCCCGTTTCTTTTTGGCGGCACTCAGGGCTATGAATTTTCCTCTTCGCACTGCTTTCATTGTGTCTCATAAATTAGGGTATGTTGTGCATTCATTTTCATTAAATTTTAAAAAGTCTTTGATTTCTTTCTTTTTTCCTCCTTGATCAAGTTATCATTGAGTAGAGCATTGTTCAGCTTCCATGTGTATGTGGGTTTTCTTTTGTTTTTGTTGTTATTGAAGACCACCCTTATTCCATAGTGATCTGATAAGAGGCAAGGGATTAGTTTGATATCCTTCTATCTGTTGAGGTCTGTTTTATGACCAATTATATGGTCGATTTTGGAGAAGGTACCATGAGGTGCTGAGAAGAAGGTGTATTTTTTTGCTTTAGGATGAAATGTTCTATATATATCTGTTAGTTCCATTTGGTCCAATGCTTCAATTAGTCTCACTGTGTCCCTGTTTAGTTTCTGCTTTCCTGAACAATCCATTTCAGAGAGCAGGGTGTTGAAGTTACCCACTATTATTGTGTGAGGAGTGATGTGTGCTTTGAGCTTTAGTAAAGTTTCTTTTATGAATGAGGGTGCCCTTGCATTTGGAGCATAGATATTCAGAATTGAGAGTTCTTCTTGGTGGATTTTTCCTTTGACCCGTATGTAGTGTCTTTCTGTGTCTTTTTTGATGACTTTAGGTTGAAAATTAATTTTATCTGATATTAGGATGGCTACTCCAGCTCATTTCCTGGGACCACTTGCTTGTAAGGTTGGTTTCCAGCCTTTTACTCTGAGGTAGTGTTTGTCTTTGACTCTGAGGTGCGTTTCCTCCCCTCAGCAAAATGCTGGGTCCTGTTTTATTCTCCCGTCTGTTAATCTATATCTTTTTATTGGGGAATTGAAACCATTGATATTAAGAGAGATTAAGGCATAGTGATTATTGCCCCCTCTATTCTTGATGCTGTCTTTTTGTTTGAGTGGTTATCTACTTTTGGATTTGATAAAAGAAGGTTACTATCTCATTTTTTTCCAGGATGTAGTTTCTCTCCTTGTATTGGCGATTTCCATCTATTATCCTTTGCAGGGCTGGCTTTTTGGAAAGATATTGTGTAAATTTGGTTTTATTATGGAATGTTTTGGTCTTTCCATCTATGGTGATTGAGAGTTTTCTGAAAATTCTAATGGTGTTTTTACCCATTAGTGATTTCACTATTGAGAATTCTCTCTTTAGCTGCATACCCCATTTTTTAAATTAGTTATTTGAGTTGTTGATATTTAACTTCCTGAGTTCTTTATAAAATAATTTGGAAGTTAGCTCTCTGTTGGATGTAGGGTTGATGAAGATATTTTTTTATCTGTAGTATGTCATTTTGTTCTATTAATTGTATCCTTTGCCATGCAGAAAATTTTCACTTTAAAGAGGCCCCATTTATTAATTGTTGCTTTTAGTTTCTGAGCTCTTTGTGTTCAGTTCAGGAAGTTGTCTACTGTGCCACTGACTTCAAGGCTATTCTTCATTTTATCTTCTATTAGATTTAGTGTATCTGATTTTATACTGAGGTCTTTGATCCATTTAAAGTTGAGCTTTTTCCAGAGTTCAGTTAGGCCATTACCATTTGATGAAGATGCTCTCCCTTTTCTATTGTATGAGTTTCGCCTCTTTGTCAAAATCAAGTGTCTATGGTTTTGTGAGTTTATTCCTAGTCTTTGATTTGATTGTATCCATAAATCTGTCTGTTTCCATACCAATATGATGCAGATTTTATCACTATTGCTCTATAGTATAGCTTGAGGCCAGGGATGGTGCTAGTTCCAGAAATTCCTTTATTGTTCAGTATTGTTTTAACTATCCCAAAGTTGAGGTTTGTTTCTTCAAGGTCTGTAAAGAACTATGTGGTAATTTTGATGGGAATTGCATTGTATATGCAGATTGCTATGGTATGATGGTCATTTTCCCTAAATTAATCCCATCTATCAATCAACATGGGAGATCTTTCAGACTTCTCAATTCAATTTCCTTCTTCAGAGACTTGAAGTTATTGTCATACAGATCTTTCACCTTGCTTGGATATTGTTACACCACGGTATTTTATATCAATATTGACTATTGTGAAGGGTATTGCCTCCCTAACTTCTTTCTCAGACCATTTATATTTTGTATTAAGTAGGGATATTGATTTCTTTGAATAAATTTTATATCTAATCACTTTGTTGAAGGTGTTTATTATCTGTAGAAGTTCTCTGGTAGATTTTTTGGGATGTAATCATATTATCTGCAAATAGCAATACTTTAATTCTTGCTTTCCAATTGATGTCCATTAATCTCCTTTCCTTGTTTTATTGTTTTACCTTGGAATTCACATAGGGAGATATAGAAGAGAGTGAACAGCTTTGCTTTGTCACTGACTTTAATGGAATTCTTTATTTTTCTCCATTTAATTTAATGTCAATTATTGGCTTGTATTATTAAAGGTAGTTATACACTACCTTTAACTATTCAACAGCTAAAGGTAGTATATAACTACCTCAACTATTTAACAGTTAATATTAACCATTAAAGGTAGCTATATACTACCTTTATTCTGTTTAGTTGTGGACCTTATATCTCTCATCTCTCCAAGACTTTTAACATGTAAGGGTGTTCGATTTTGTCTAAGACTTTTTCATCATCTAATGAGATGATTTTGTTTTCTTTTTTCTTTGTTCGTTTATATGGTGGTTTATGTTAATGGATTTTCATATATTGAACCATCCCAGTTTCACTAGGCTGAAGCCTACTTGATCATGGTGGATGATTACTTTAATATGTTCTAGCACATAGATTGGGTGTATTTTATTGAGTATTTTTGCATCAATGGTCATAATGGAAATTTGTCTGAAATTCTCTTTCTTTGTTGAGTCTTTGTGTGCTTTAGATGTTAAGGTGGCCTCCGAGTATGAGTTTGGCAGTTTTACTGCTGTTTCTATTTTGTGAACTTGTTTGAGGAGTATTGGTATTAATTTCTTTGAAAGTCTTCTAAAACTCTGCACTAGGACCATCTGTTCCTGAGCATTTTTCATTTTTTTGGTTGGGAGATCTATAATGACCACTTCTATTTTTTATGTATTATAGGACTATTTAGAGAGTTTACAAATTTTCTATTTTGTGGAGTACATGCTTTTGAAGCATGATCTAATGTTCATTTAATATTTCCTCAGTGTCCATCATTATGTTCCTCTGCCTGTTAGTTCTTTTGGTGAAGGGTATGTCTATTTTGTTAATTTCTTCAAAGAACCAGCTCTTGTTATTCCTGATTCTTTGTCTTGTTTTCTTTGTTCCTAATTGATTGATTTAAGCCCTGATTTTGGTTACTTTCTGCTGTCTACTCTTGGGTGTATTTTCATTTTATCTTAGAACCTTCTAGTATGCTTGTAAATCATTAGTATGAGAACTCATTAGTTTCTTTATGAAAGAACTTATTGCTGTGAACTGTCCTCTTAGCACTACTTTCATTGTATCCAATAAATTTCAGTATGTTATTCTTTCATTTTCATTGAATTACAGAAACTCTATAATTTCTTTATTTCTTTCCTGACCTACTAACGATTGAATAGTGAGTTATTCAGTTTCCATCAATATATAGGCTTTCTGTTGTTTCTGTTGATTTTGAAGTTCAGCTTTAAACCATGGTGGTTTGATATGGTACAAGGAATTATTTTAATTTCTTGTATCAGTTAAGTCTTGCTTTGTGACCTAGTATATGTTCAATTTTGGAGAACATATGAGAATTCTATGCGGTATTGAGAAGAAGTCATAATCTTTTGTGTTTGGGTGAAATATTAAGTAGATATCTGTTAGGTTCATTTGATTAATAACCTCTGTTAGCTTCATTATGTCTCTATTTAGGTTCTGTCTCAATGCTCTGTTAATTTTTAAGTGTGGGGTGTTCAAGTCTCGCATTATTAATCTGTGATGTTCAATGTATGAATCAAGTTTTATTCATGTTTCTTTTACAAATGTGGGTGCCCATATATTTGGAGCATAGACATTCAGAATTGAGAAATCATCTTGGTGGATTTTTGCTTTGATGAGTATGTAATATCCTTCCACAATTCTTTCAATTACTATTGGTTGAAAGTCTATTTTATTAGATGTTAGGATGTCTACTCCAGCTTGTTTCTTGTGTCTATTTGCTTGGAAAATGCTTTCCAGATGTTTCCTATGAGGCAATGTCTAACACTGCTGCTAAGGAGTGTTTCTTGTATGCAGCAAAATGATAGTTTCTGTTTATACATCTATCTTTTAGCATGTATCTTCTTTAATGGAGAATTGTAAACGATGTTGAGAGATATTAATAACAAATGAATTTATTTCATGCTATTTTGATATTGGTGGTGGTTCTGTGTGTGTTTGTATGTGTGTGGGGGGGTATGTGTGTGTGTGTGCATGTGTGTGTGTTTGCATGCACTTGTTTCATCTTTTGGTTTTTCTGGTGTAGAATTATCTATTTCTCATGACTTCTTGGGAAAAGTTATTCTCCTTGTGTTGGAATTTTTCTACTAGTATCCTGAGGAGGGCTGGGTTAGTGGAAAGATATTGCTTAAATTTGATTTTTTTGTGGAATATCTTGTTGCTGGGAATAGGAGTCTGGAATGGTATTTGTGATCTCTTAGAGACTAAAACATCTTCCAAAGCCCTTCTGGTTTTTAAAGTCTCTGTTGAGAAGTCTGATATAATTCTTGTAAGCCTGACCTTTATTTCTAGTGGCTTTTAATATTCTTCTTTGTTACATAAATTTTGTGTTTGATTATATGTTTTGGAGTGAATTTTGTTTTTGTTCCACACTATTTGGTTTTCTGTAAGCTTCTTTTATGTTTATAGACATTTCTTTCTTTAGGTGAGCAAAATTTTCCTGTATGATATTTTGAAGATATTTTTTGAGCCTTGTAGTTGAGACTCTTCTTATCCCTCTATTCCTATTATTCTTAGGTTTGGTCCTTTCGTAGTGTTACAGATTACCTTGATATTTTGTGCTAGAAACTTTTTAGCTTTAGCATTTTCTTTGATTAATGTATGACTTTCTTCTATGCTATCCTCTCTACCTGAGATTCTTACATCTCTTATAAACTGTTGATGATGCTTACACCTCTACTTCCTGTTTTCTTTCCTAGGATTTCCATATCCAAGACTGCCTCAGTTAGTGTTTTATTTATTGTTTCTTTTTCCATTTTCAAGACTTGAACAGTTTTGTTCATTTCTTTCACAGTTTTGTATTTTGCTGTATTTCTTTATATTATTTCTTTTCCTCTTTAAAGGCCTCTACCTATTTGATTGTATTTTTCTGTATTCCTTTAAGGAATTTATTCATTTCCTCTTTAAAACCTTTTATTGTCCTCATCAGATTAGATTTATGGTCTTTTTCTTCCAATTCTTCTGTTATTGTATTAAGTGCAAGCTATTGTAGGATAGCTGAGGTCTGGTGGTGACATAATGACCTGACTTCTGCTGGTTGGGTAGCATAACTGTACATACTCTTCAGTCTTTTTAAATCATCCTTGAAAACTAAGATGTAATTCTAATAGATCTGGCTTTACAAGTTGTTTGGTATTTTTCTTTTGCAGCTGTCGTCTTCTTTTTTGAAGTGGAAACTTAAAAGTTCTTTGTAAAGTCAGTTGTGTCAGATGATGTTTTACTGGGGCAAACATGGGAAGGAATGTTTTATTGAGGTGGACACAATTGAAAGGTTGTTTCACTAAGGTATACATGTGAAGGGACGTTTCACTGAAGCAGAAACAGATGAAAGAATGTTTTGCTAATGCAAGAATGTGAAGGACACATGATGAAAGATTTTTTTGCTAATGACACAAGTGTTGGTTTGCCTTTCATTTGTCATGACACCACAGAGAAAAATGCAACAAAAACTTCTGATGGTGTGATGGTGGCTTCTTAGTGCATCTGTTGACTTGGACCAATTGTTAGAGTGATGTCAGCTAATATGGATTCACATGATGTTTTGCTAAGACAGACTCATGTGCTGAGGCAAGACACATGATGAGATAAGACTGGTGGAGGCTGTGTGATGTGTAGAGGTTGTATAAATAGGACTTAATCTGAGAGGAGCTTGCTTGTGGAGCTAGCTTTGTAACACTTCTCAGTCTCTAGACTTGACTGACCTTCATTCACTTCATTGAGAGAAGCACAGCAGAGAGCTTCTCTTGGTGTCCCTGGTGGTCTTGGTCCCACCAGTTGACTTGTGCTGGTTTGACTGAGGCCTAGCTGTCCCTGCTAGATTATGTCATCACTGCTGCTATCGCAACACTACTGAACTGAACTGCTGAGGTATTCTTGAAGTGCATGTGAGTGAATCGAGCTGCCAGTGTTTACTTGTGAACTGAATTGCTTATTTACTGACAATACAGAGAGAATTTGCTCCAAAGAACCATTTCTAAACAGGCCCATTTCCTTCATATCCTAATAATCTTTCTTTACCCACCTCTGGTGGGCGATGGTCTAGAAGAGAAGTAAAAGCATCTAGAAACCATTATTAAAAGTAAGGTTGAGAAAAATTAAGCCTATAATTTTTTTGTTCTGTATGTTTAATAGTTTGATTAGTATGTGGTAAAGGGACATTCTTTTCTGGTTAAGCATATTGGATGTTCCGTTTGCTTTTTGTATCATATTGCCATCTCCTTCTTTAGGTTAGGAAAATTTTCTTCTATAAAATTGTTGAAAATATTGTCTTGGCCTTTGGATTGGGATGATTCTCTTTCCTTTATTTCTGTTATTCTTGGGTTTATTCTTTCCCTGGGCTGCTCAGCTGGTCTGTGTGTGCAGTGAATCTCTGCTGAACCTGGAGGCTGGAATAATGGGGTGATTTGGGTGAAGAAAGGGTGAAGGAGTAGATATTTGTGTTCTGTTGCAAGTAGGGTCAGAGGAAAAAAGAATATGGCAGCAGGTGTTCTGTTATACATCTGGGGATAAGATTTAGCATTTTTTGTTATCTTGGAATGATAATTTTTTTCTTATATCTATACCATAATTATGTAATAAGTGGTTACAGATGAGCACATGGAGTCATTGTCTTTCTATTATATTTTGTCAAAGATGAAACACATTGATAATGTAAAAGATTCCAATTTCATAATATCTCTTTTAATGATCCAGATTATCTGGATATTTTATGTTAGAAATGTTTTTAGCTTCAGCATTTTCTGTTACTGATGTATCAATTTTCCCTATGGTATCTTCTGTACCTGAGGTTCTCTTTCCCTCACACAGAGTAAGGAAACACATAGAATAGCTAATGGTGCAAATGAACCACAGTTTCTGTATCCATTCTTTTGTTGTGGGGCATCTAGACTGTTTCCAGCTTCTGGCTATCACAAACAAGGCCACTAAGAACATAGTGGAACACGTGCCCTTCTGGCATGGTGGGGCAACTTTTGGGTATATTCCCAAGAGTGGTATTGCTGGGTCTTCAGGTAGATCTATTTTCAATTTTCTGAGAAATCTTCAGATTGATTTCCAGAGTGGTTGTACCAGGTTGCAATCCCACCAGCAAGGGAGAAGTGTTCCTTTTGCTCCACATACTTGCCAATGTGTGCTGTCAAGTATGTAGACATTGATCTTAGCTCTTCTGATTGGACATGGGGGAAAGAGGAACCTGATCTGGTATTGGGTGAAGGAAAAGGAATGAAGCCCTGAGGGCTAGCAGAGAGAATGGAAACAGACAACCTCAGGAGAACCCTCCAGAATGCACCTGGAAGTGAGATACTCTCAGGACTCAAAGGAGGGACCTTAGATGAAATGCCAACAGTAGAGAAAGGGAACTTATAGAGTCCACCTCCAGCAGAAAGACAGGTTATCAAGTGAGGGAGGGGCTTGCCATCCCACAGTCAAAACTCTGACCCATAGTTGTCCCTGTCTGAAACAACTATAGGGATGGAAATGGAGATGAGCCTATGGAAAAGAAGGTCCAGCAACAGGTCCAAAGTAGGATCTTGCTCAAGGTGTGGTCCTTATGCCTGACACTATTACTGAGGCTATGGAGTGCTCACATAAAGGGACCTATCATGACTGCCCTCTGAAAGACCTAACAAGCTGCTGAAAGAGTCAGATGTAGATATTTGCACCCAACCAATGGACAGAAGCTGCTGACTCCTGTGGTTGAATTAGGGAAAAGCTAGAAGAAGCTGAGGAGGAGGGTGACCATGTAGAAGGACCAGCAGTCTTAATTAACCTGGACCCCTGAGATATCTCAAGCACTAGATCACCAACCAGGTAGCATACACCAGACACACATATATAGCAGAGGACTGCCAGTTCTGGTTTCAGTCAGAGAAGTTGTACCTAACCCTCAAGAGACAGGAGATCCCAGGGAGTTTAAATGTCTGGTGGGATGGGGCGTGGGGGTTGGGTACATCATTGTGGAGACAGGGGGAGGGTGTGGGGAGGAGGTATGGGATGCTGAACAGCCAGAGGGTAGACTGGGAGGGGAATAAAATCTGGAGTGTAAATAAATAAATCAGTCAATAAATAATGAGAGAGAGATAAGACAGAGAGACAGAGAGAAAGACACACACACACACACACACACACACACACAGAGAGAGAGAGAGAGACAGACAGACAGACAGACAGACAGACAGACAGACAGACAGAGACACAGACAGAGACAGAGAGAGAAAAGCTAATTGTAGTAACTATTTAATTCTGAGTCCTAATTCCTGCAAGATGGTAGGCAACCAATCCCAAAATCATCCTGTTTCCAAAGACAGATTTTCCTTTTGTGCCTACAAATGATAGAAACTCATATGACGATGGGAACCATCAAACAATAAAAACAAATTTTAGATCAATGTGTTGGTGACACAGAAACATAAAAAGTTGCCTAATTTCTTGAAACCTATAACCATCCCCCAGTCTCTGTTGCAGTGTTTTCACTTTGGGGTAAAAACATGAGCTCCTTGGGCACAGTGGCCACTTTCTCCTACAGGCCTCATTTGCATTTATTCATGGAATATTTACTAATTTGCAGTGGCTTCCCAACCTCTTGACACTCAGAAAGCATACCACCACGGGTAGCACACTGACTCACTGAATGTTTGAAGTAGTATCTGCCAATTTATAACATTTTTATTGATGGCCTTTTACTCAAAAAGGCAATTGACATGACCTAAGTACAATTTTTGCTTTCATTTGTCCTACTGCTAACACAGAGAGGAAAGTGTGAAGTTTGTGATGAATCTTGTAAGGTTTGGCTCCCATAGACTCATGAGTTTGAATGCTTGACCCACAGGGAATAACAGTATTAGGAAGTGTGTCCTACTTGAAATAAGTATGGCTTTGGAGTAAGTGGGTCACTATGGGAGTAGGCTTTGAGGTCCTTGTGCTCAAGCTCCACACAGTGAAGGAGAAACAGACTCCTTCTGGCTGTCTTCAGCTCAAGATGCAGAACTCTCAGCACTTTCCCCAGAATCTTATCTGAATGGATGCTACCCCAATTCCTGCCATGATGCTAATGGTCTTAACCTATAAAACTGTAAGCCAGCCTCAACTAAATGTCCTTTTATAAGGGTTGCATTAGTCATGATGTCTCTTCAGAGGAAACCCTAAATAAGACAGACCTATACTGGTACAGTTTGGATTAACTTTACTCTTGGCATCTCTCTCCAAAACAGGAGACTGTGTTTAGAATCATTCAAAACTGACATAATAAATCGGTCCATACATAGCTCAAACTTTTCTTAGCTTATTGAATATAAGATTTAATTTTTGGATGGGATCTTTTTTTTCTGCTGATTTCAAATATTTCTCAAATATATTGAGTCTATCTGAACACGGTGGGATGCTATATGCTGATCTGATAAAATAATATTAATTAAAAATGCTTTACTTATTCATATATCTAAAAAAAAGTTTAGTAAAGGATTGTCCATAGACAATATAAATGTAACATTAAGAAATTGCTGTATTTATCACTGGGAGAATCTGAATCATCTAAACAAGGGTATTTTAGCTCTCTGGGGAATGTCTTTACCTTGTCTACATCATCATCCATCCTCTATCGTCTATAATGAAATTTGATCCTATTTTAATTGCTTCAATCCCAGACAAACATCACACAATTACGTGTCACTTTGCAAATTTGTTACAGCAACAGAGCCGTTGCTCGGTTTCCGGTCTAAGTGATATCCAGAGGCAAGATCAATGATTAACATTTCACTTAAAACTAGGAAAATAAAATATGACATTTCAAGGACAAGACAATTCATTAACTGTCATGAATAAATTTAAACAAGCTGAAATAGGTCATAAGATCTCTTGACTACTTTCTGAACATTCACTTATTTGTGAACTGTGAAACCAAGAGTATAACAAAAACATCTGTCTTTACAAAATCAGAAGCTTCATGAATGAAGGTTTAATGGAGTATGAAGATATTTTAATGACAGCAATACAAGAAAGTCAAAATTAACAAAATTGCCATATAGTATTACATTTATTCATGAAATTGTAAAACCAATTGGCAAACCTGGTATTTATAATTGAATATTTGACAGTAAAATACATTCCTGTGAAATATTTTAAAACATATGAAGCTAATAAATTTTCTGCACTTCAATATAGTAAGCAAGTCCTGACAGTTTTATACTGCAAACAAACATGAGCTTTATTGGCTTCATTTATCACTGAAAATGTAAGATCAATAGAAAAGGACAGTCTCTGTTCTACATCCAAATCTTTGTGCTGAGGCAGTCACCTATTTGAAGAGAAAAGTCACAATGTGATGGATGTGAAAGATCAAGGATGGGTGCAAAAATGTGTATGGACTGACATACATACTAGAAAATGATGTGGATCAAATAACAAATATTATATCAGCCTGACAGAAATGAGTTTAGCCGACAACAAACTTGTACATTAGCTGTTCTTAAGAGGAGGGAGCATTTCACCTTAACATTTCTTGTAGACAAGAAATTCTGGAGGGAGGGAAAACACACAGATGTTTGAGGAGATGGTTGCAGACAGTAAGTGAAGAGGGACATGGCTACATAAATCAAAGTGATATGGGTTGTGTTGTGATTAACATCATCCCTGGATCCCTCTTCCTATTCCACCGGTAAGGGGATATTCATCTTTGTGCTTGCCTCAAGAGAAACACAGTAAATCAGGATCCTAGATTTATGTTACCCATCCAATTATATTGAACATTAAACAGTAAAATCATCATTTGAATTCTAGCAAGGAGAATATGCATTTTTATGTTTGTTGCATATGGAATTAGAGGGAGATCCACAGAAGTATCATTTCATCTCAGAGCTTTAAGTCCTAAGTAAACATCTCTCAGTACTCAGCAGATAGAAATTGGACAGCATGTTCTGGTCATGCAGGACACAGAACATATTGGGGAAAATCCTGCTATATATAGTTTTAAGAGTGTCCTTTTCTTTCATCTGGAATGCAATCATATGAGCTACACCTACTTCAAAGCTTGCTTGTTTACCATTTTAGTTTTGTAAAACAAAACTCGGTAACCTTGAGATGAGCATGTTCAAAATGTGTCTATTTTTCTTTTTAAAGTTATGAATGTAAAACATGCTAAGGAATATATTTATGTACAGCACATTCTTGGGAGTGTGTCTTATATCTCAATACATTTCCATGCTTTTTTGTTCAAGGGGAATATGACCCATTGTTTTCCTTACCTGCTGCTGCTAATGTCTTGATGTCTTTCCCCTTCTTTCATGTATTCACTTTGCTTATGTGGGCTTTAAACTCAGCATGATGCAAAGCCAATGTCTTTCAGTACACATGGATTTTGCATAACAGTGCAGTGAAGTATACACAGCAGGTAGTAGAGAACATCCAAGATAGATGAGAAGTATGGTGTAGATGGGACTGTTGAGAGTGCCTATGAGCATGGCAGTGTGTGAAAAGAATTAATGCTATATCTGAGAAATGCTAAGTAAAAATGGAAATGGCACAGTTTTCAGAAAATGAATAGAATAGAGCCAAGATTGAATGAGATATTAACCTGAAGGCATTTTGACAAATAAATCTATGGATAAAACATATTATTAAAGAAAATATTTCTGCCTTTAAAAGAGAAGTTCATGTTCTCAACAAAGAATGCATCCTTTGCAGGTGAAGAAAACTTAGTCAAATGGGCTGAGAAAGTAATGAGTGTATGGAAAAGAATGCAGGACTTTTTCTTTTGTCTTTTTTTTTTTTTCAGAAGTACATGGATAATGGGTGAAATCTGCAGCAAAATATTTCTGTGAATTGGTGATTCAAAAAATAGAAATTTTATTTAAGGGTAATGCCTGAAAACATTGTTGATGCTTATTGGGGGTCTAAGGAAAGCATCTGAGAATTCTAGTGACAACAGCCACAGCAGAGTGGGGAACATAGTGATGACATGGGAACATAGCGATGACATGGGAACATAGTGATGACATGGGAACATAGTGATGACATGGGAACATAGTGATGACATGGGAACATAGTGATGACATGGGAACATAGTGATGACATGGGAACATAGTGATGACATGGGAACATAGTGATGACATGGGAACATAGTGATGGCATGGGAACATAGTGATGACATGGGAACATAGTGATGACATGGGAACATAGTGATGACATGGGAACATAGAGATGACATGGGAACATAGTGATGACATGGGAACATAGTGATGACATGGGAACATAGTGATGACATGGGAACATAGTGATGGCATGGGAACATAGTGATGGCATGGGAACATAGTGATGGCATGGGAACATAGTGATGACATGGGAACATAGTGATGACATGGGAACATAGTGATGGCATGGGAACATAGTGATGACATGGGAACATAGTGATGACATGGGAACATAGTGATGACATGGGAACATAGTGATGGCATGGGAACATAGTGATGGCATGGGAACATAGTGATGACATGGGAACATAGTGATGACATGGGAACATAGTGATGGCATGGGAACATAGTGATGACATGGGAACATAGTGATGACATGGGAACATAGTGATGGCATGGGAACATAGTGATGACATGGGAACATAGTGATGACATGGGAACATAGTGATGACATGGGAACATAGTGATGGCATGGGAACATAGTGATGACATGGGAACATAGTGATGGCATGGGAACATAGTGATGGCATGGGAACATAGTGATGACATGGGAACATAGTGATGACATGGGAACATAGTGATGGCATGGGAACATAGTGATGACATGGGAACATAGTGATGACATGGGAACATAGTGATGACATGGGAACATAGTGATGACATGGGAACATAGTGATGACATGGGAACATAGTGATGACATGGGAACATAGTGATGACATGGGAACATAGTGATGACATGGGAACATAGTGATGACATGGGAACATAGTGATGACATGGGAACATAGTGATGGCATGGGAACATAGTGATGACATGGGAACATAGTGATGACATGGGAACATAGTGATGACATGGGAACATAGTGATGGCATGGGAACATAGTGATGACATGGGAACATAGTGATGACATGGGAACATAGTGATGACATGGGAACATAGTGATGGCATGGGAACATAGTGATGACATGGGAACATAGTGATGGCATGGGAACATAGTGATGACATGGGAACATAGTGATGACATGGGAACATAGTGATGACATGAGCATCATGCTCCTAAAGGTGCACTGGTCACTCCACCACAGAGGTCAACTCCACTTTTGAGACCATTTTCTTTCTCACCTTTGGGTAATCTTAGATTTCTAAACTGTCAATTTCAGAAAAATCAAAGCATCCAGAGTATGAAGGAAAGGAGGATGTGGAGAATGCACTCCAGGAAGTGCATGAAAGCTGTTTGCTACATGGAGGCTCGACCACTGCAACTTTCTTCAATGCTACTAATCAGCACATGCTTCTGGAACCAAAAATATGTGCACATCTATCCCTCATAAACATACAGAGCAATTGGGTAAGCAAGACAGAATTACTACCAAAGCATAACGTATCATATTGGGAACATTTATCTATAGTAAATTCTTATTGTAACCCACTTTCTTTAAGGCAGCTTCCAGCCAGTAATACTCTTAGTGGTCTAATAGAAGTCATCAGCAGATCAAAGCAAAACTATTAGCTTCTTAAAAGGATACCTATCCCATCAACAATGGAAGACTGTTTTTCTTTCTCCACATCTTCACGAACATGTACTGTCACCTGAATTTTTGTTCTTTTTACTTTTTTCTCTCTCTATTTTTTATTTTCTATATTCTTTATTTACATTCCAAATGATTTCCCCTTTCCAGGTTCTCCCCTCTCTGAAAGTCCCATAAGCCCTCTTCCCTCTCCCTGTTTCCCAATCAAGTCCCTCCTGCTTCTCTGTCCTGGTATTCCCCTACACTGCTGCATTGAGTCTTTCCAGGACCAGGGCCTCTCCTTCCTTCTTCTTGGGAATCAATTGATGTGTGAATTGTGTCTTGGGTATTCCGAGCTTCTGGGCTGATATCCACTTATCACTGACTGCATACCATGTGTGTTCTTTTGTGATTGGGTTACCTCACTTAGGATGATATTTTCCAGTTCCAACCATTTGCCTAAGAATTTCATGAATTCATTGTTTTTAAATTGCTGAGTATTCCATTGTGTAAATATACCACATTTTCTGTATTCATTTCTCTGTTGAGGAACATCTGGGTTCTTTCCAACTTCTGGCTATTATAAATAAGGCTGCTATGAATAATGGGAGACTGTTCTTCTTTCTCCACATCCTCTCCAACATGTGCTGTCACGTGATTTTTTGATCTTAGCCATTCTGACTGGTGTGAGGTGGAATCTCAGGGTTGTTTTGATTTGCATTTCCTTGATGACTAAGGATGTAAACATTTCCTTAGGTGATTCTCAGCCATTTAATATTCCTCAGTTGCTTAGCTCTGTCCCCAGTTTTAATAGAGTTATTTGATTCTCTGGAGTCTAACTTCTTAAGTTCTTTGTATAGGTTGGATATTAGTCCCCTATCAGATGTAGGATTGGAAAAGATCTTTTCCCAATCTGTTAGTTGCCATTTTGTCCTATTGACATTGTCCGTTGCCTTATGGAAGCTTTGCAATTTTATGAGGTCCCATTTTCTTTTCTTGATCTCAGTGCATGTTCAGAAAACATTCCCCTGTGCCCATGTGTTCAAGGGTTTCCCCACTTTCTCTTCTATAAGTTTCACTGTATCTGGTTTTATGTGGAGGTTCTTTATCCACTTGTACTTGAGCTTTGTACAATGATATAATTATGGGTCAATTTGCATTCTCCTACATGCTGACTGCCAGTTGAACTTGCACCATTTGATAAAAAATGCTTCTGTATATATTTTTGAGATTTATTTACAATTACTTTTTCTTAAAAGCAAATGCAAAGCAAATAGGAAATGAAACATTGTAATCAAAATGTTACTGGCATAAAACACTAATTCTGGCCACACAGTGATGTTTTGATCCATGGCAGATACCATATACAATGGTTCCCCAATGTAATATAACAGGTCAAGTCCATGTCTGTGCATGACTAACTTGCTTGTGGTGATGCTAGCACTGCCTAACCAGTCTGTAAAAGTTTAATAAATATATTTTTGTAATATTATATCATTGTCAATAATTGCAAATTATCTATTACTGTTTTATGTATTCCAGATTTTCTTTATTATTATTTTTGATTCTTTACCAATCTATAGTTGTTGTTGATGATAATGATGATGATTATCAGTTTTCTTTTGCTCAGCATGATTCTAAAAGTAGTAGACTCCAGACATCTCTTATATTTTTCATTATGCCACATATATAATTTTCTTGCAAGGCAATATAGGTTCAAGAATCATATTTGTGACTGTCTATGGCTAGCAACTGTAACAATGGATTTTGTTTTCTGGTTGTTCCCTCTACTTTGTAGTAAAAGTTAAATGACTGTAGAGGATTGTAGACAGAGAAACATGGACTAAAGTAGGTTAATTTTACTGTATAAAAATATAACCTAATAAACTTAGAGAAGGTAAATAAGTGTTATAGAGATAATGGCAAAATGAGAATGCTATTTATATGGAAGTAAAGAAAACACCAAATCTGGGTGTTTAAAATCTTATAATGCAAGCAATGTGCTAAAGGGCCACTCAATTATTAGAAACGTCTTTGAGTTTGATGCTTTTTAGTATGTTATTAGACAGTGTGAGAGTCTTCAAACAGTTATTCTTCCTGCATCTACAACACATACCTACAATCTGAGCAATACTCTGAAATTTTAGGGATTATTGGGTTCCTTTAACAAATCAACTATGGACTTCATAAAACTATTTCCAATACCTTTGTGATTTAAAAATGAAGTATCTCCAATATTCTGTCACATGTTGGTCTCATTGCCTGGCTGATGGTGTTATTTGGGGAAATTTTAGGAAATTTATAGTATAGACCATCCTTGACATTGTTTTCTGCTAACTTGAAATACTTGGAGTTATCTGAGAAAGGAAATACCAGGCGAAAAAATAAAAATTAAAGACTTCATAACATTGGATTTTAAGCTTGTTGGGGCATTTTCTTCATTAATGATTAATGTGGAGTGCCTACCCCACTGGAGGTAGTGTCATCTCTAGGCTGGTGGTCCTGAGAAGAATATAAAAAATAAGAAAGTAACCTGAGGAGCAAGCCACTAAGCAGCTGTCACAGATAGACTCTGTTTGATAGCTTGACCCCTGGTTTCTGCTTGAGTTCCTGACCTGACTTTTCTTCAGAAGAGACTATAGTTGGGCAAGAAAGCCTTTCTTCCCCGGGTTGCTTTGGATCATGGGGTTTTATTACAGAAATAGAAAGCAACAAAGAAATCGACAGTGCTAGAGCCACGTATGTGTGTTTAATGAAGTTTATACTTAATCCCTGGGCTTTCCCCCTGTTTCTGTTCTCCATGGCATAAGTAGCCTGTGAATCATGTAGCAATGATAATTTTCTATTTCACTGTGAGTTTAGAGTCAAAACATTCAAAGTCTATGAGCTATGATGTCCAAAAGTAAGTCAACATGAAACCTTTCTCCTTTAAATTGCTCTTTCAAATGTTTTGGCCACAGCTACACAAAAGTAACCAATATATTTGTCTTAGTTAGGGTTTCCATTGCTTTGAAGAGAAACCATGATCAATAACAACTCTTATGAAGGACAACAGTTAATTGGTGATGGCTTATAGGTTCATAGGTTCAGTCCGTTATCATTGTGGAAAAACGTGTGATATCATCCAGGGAGGCATGGAACCGGAGGAGCTGAGACTTCTACATCTTGTGCCAAAAACAGCAAGAAGAAGACAGACTCTATAGGAAAGTAAGAGGAGCCTCTGGAAGCCCACAACCAAAGTGCCATACTTCTTCCAACAAAGCCTCACCTATTCCAAAAGGCCATACTTATTAATAGTGCCACTCCCTAGAAAAAGCATATTGAAACCACTACACATTAAACAATAGTATTCACATAAATCAAATGCCTCTATCTATCTGTATATCACATGGCCAATAACTTTTTTGTGTGCATCAAATTCTAAATTATATTTTAAATGATTTTCTTTTCAAAATTTAATTTTATGTATTTATTATTCTACATATTTTGTTGAACATATAAATCCAGACCTTTATTAAGATAACAAGCATATTTTAATTTACATGTGTTAATTTTACAAAGTAACACATTTTTTGAGTTATTTACATATATATGTGTGTGTATGTGTGTGTGTGTCATCATCTCTTTTCCCTTCCTTTAGAACTCTTCTTTTTTTTTTTTTTTTTGCTTTTAGTTTAATACATTTATTTTGTTAGTAATTTTTTTCATTTGTAACTACAATCATCGATATACATGTTGCTTTTTTGGGTCATAAAATTCTTCACATAATACTTTACAAGGAAAAAAATAAAGAAGATCATTTGCTAAAGATCATTTTTCTAGACTTAGTGATTTGTGGTATGGTACTTTTCTGGGAGTTTCTGGGCTATTATATATATATATATATATATATATATATATATATATATATATATATATATATGATATAAGAGTATTTTATATATATATAAGAGTATGTATATAATATGTATAAATGTATTTTAATTCTTTATTAAGCATTAACATAGTTTACAAAATAATAATATACATAGCATCTCTTCCTTTCTTCTCTGTGTTTCTCCTGAGTTCATCACTAGGGTTCTATCTTATAAACACTGCAACAAAAGCATGACCTAATATAAAATTATTTTACATTATTATTTCTAGTGACAAATGAGTGAAAGGAAACTCAAAAAACAGGAGTAGACTCAACCATGGCCCATTCATATAATGGAAAATTCTGAAGCATCTATGTTAGAACTCTTCTTATTTCCACATAGTCCCCCTTCCAATTCATACCTTTTACAAAGACAATTTCCATTGTGTGTGTATAAGGAAATATTATTTCTCTTTCTGAGTCCTGATTACTTTGCTTAACCTGTCGATCTTTGCTTGTTTTTAGTTTCCCAGAAAGTACTTGGTTTTGTTCATTGTGGCTGAATAAAATCTCACTGTGTTTTTATACATTTTTGTTAGTTACTTAGTATTGGTGGGGACCTAAGCCGATTCCCATATCTGACCTTGATGAATAGTGATAAGTGGTTTTATTGTGGCATATCAAGCAGAACAAAAGACTGTTCAAACATGGGTGTAAGTTCAAAGAATGTCTTTATTAGCTGACTAGAACTGCACTGGGTGTTTGAAATTCCAGTGTAGCCCAAAGCCTTTCTCAGGTTACACTTTTTATCACAAAAACATAACCTAGGTTGGCATATTTTTGTTAATAAGAACAGTTAAGCAGATGCCATAAAATCTAGGCTAGTGCATTTAGAGACATTCCCAGAACTATGGGTTTTGATGGATTCAATCTTTGTTTTCCTTTTGGCAGGTGGTGCTGTCTATGTGCTGAGTTTAATGACCTGAATGGTACCTCTATTATAGTGATTAGTTTTACTCTAAGGGAATTGTGTGGAGAATTAACGATTTTTTAGAAGTAGGTTATGTACATGAACATGAGATGAGTTTGTCCTCTATCATTATGTAGAATAAATTCAATTTATTATTCTATCCTTCTTCAGTTCTTCTAATTTTAAAAAAGTAATCTAAATCCAGCTTTTTTTTAACAAGTCAATATTATATTTAGTTTAACTATTATCTCAATTTCTATAAACTTTACACTCTGGATAATGTTTAATTTAAAAGACAAACTTAACAATGTATTTTTCTTTCTACTGTTACTTTTTTTTAAATTTTATTTTATTTTCTAAGTTTTTTTTTTATTTACATTCAAAATCATTTCCCCTTTCCCGTTTCCTCCCTCCCCGAAAGTCCCATAAGCCTCCTTCCCTCCCTCTTTTCCCCATTCAACCCCTTCTCCTTTGTCTGTTCTGGCATTCCCCTACATCCAGTCTTTCCAGGACCAGGGGTCTCTTCTTCCATCTTCTTGGAAATCTATTGATATGCCAATTATGTCTAGGGTATTCCCAGATTCTGGGTTAATATCCCCTTATCAGTGACTGCATACCATGTGTGTTCTTTTGTGATTGGGTTACCTCACTAAGGATGATATTTTCCAGTTCTGACCATTTGCCTAGGAATTTCGTGAATTCATTGTTTTCAATTGCAGAGTAGTATTCCATTGTGTAAATATACCACATCTTCTGAATCCATTCCCCCGTTGAGGGACATCTGGGTTCTTTCCAGCTTCTGGTTATTATAAATAATGCTGCTATGAACATAGTGGAGCACGTGTCCTTATTGCATGCAGGTAAAGCCTCTGGGTATATGGCCAGGAGTGGTATAGCCGGATCTTCCGGGAGTGTCATGCCCAGTTTTTGGAGGAACCGCCAGACTGCTTTCCAGAGTGGTTGTACCAGCTTGCAATTCCACCAGCAGTGGAGGAGTGTTCCTCTTTCTCCACATCCTCGCCAACAACTGCTGTCTCCTGTGTTTTTGATCTTAGCCATTCTGACTGGTGTGAGTTGGAATCTCAGGATTGTTTTTATTTGCATTTCCCTAATGACTAAGGATGATGAACATCTCTTTAGGTGCTTCTCAGCCATTAGATATTCTTCAGGTGAGAACTCATTGTATAGCTCTGTACCCCATTTTTTAATAGGGTTACTTGCCTCTCTGGATGTCAAAAAAACAAAGCAGCAACCAACTAACTGGGAAATGATCTTTACCAACCCTACATCCGACAGAGGGCTAATATCCAATATATACAAAGAACTCAAGAAGTTAAACTTCTGTTACTTTTTTAAACAGTATGAATATGCATATGACACTCACAGTATGCACAATAGAGTAATGGAGTACCTGATTCCTGACCTATGGTTGATTTTATACAATTGATGGATCCCCACTTTTGAACTTAGTAGTCTTACTGACTAGGGATGATTGTTAATCCTGCCAAGTTGATGAGATTTATAATCATCATTGAAACCAATCATGTCACATTTGTGAGTGATTATCTAAATTAGGTTAGGATTTCCATCCTGTGAACTCGGGTTCCAGACTTAATAGTTGGAGTTTTACTGCTGTGGAACAACATCATAACCAAAATACTTCTTATAAGGGACTACATTTAATTGGTGCTAGATAACAGGTTCATAAGTTCAGTCCATTATCATCATGGCTGGAAGCATGCTCCTGGAAGAGCTGAGAGTTCTAGATCTTGTCCCAAAGGTAAACTATTGAATACTGGATTCCAAACAGCTAGGAAGAGGGTCTCTCATAACTCACCCCCAAAATGACAAACTTCTTCCAAAAACGTCACACCTCATAATAGTGCTATTCTCCAGATCAAGCATCTATAAACTACCACATGTACTCTATTTTATTCCTTAATGATTCTGCCACTTTCTTTATTAATCTCATTCAGACTTTGGATATTTCTTTTTCAGTTGGATTTATGAGATAACACTGGGAAAAACAGACTCCAGTCATGTTATCGTGGTTTATAATGTGGTGTGTTTATTTAGGGAAAGGCTGAGAAATTTTCTACTATTCTGATTTGCAGAGTGCTAAGGTATACTTCTTCCACCCCTGACAGTGCTAATGATATCTGGAAAGCTGATATCTTGGGCCTGAAACAATATTTACATTCTGTAAGAGTGTTGATGAGCTACAGAGAGTTGAGGGGAAACTGTGTGTAGAGTATACAATGCACACAACAGTTTCCCTTTGGGTATTCAAGATGCTGGTCGTGGATGCCACTGAAACAGGATTGAATGTATTCTCTTTTGTGTGTGTAACCTCTTTTCCTGCAATGAGACACAAAAGAGAAGCTGATGGAAAATACTTTCTGATGTTTTGTGCTTTGATTTCTGTACACTTTAAAGAACTGAAGCTCTATTAAGAACTAAGTAACAGTGGATAAAAATAAAAGAAAGTAAAATCATTTCTCCTTGAAAATAAGAAGCAGACAATGAGTTTTTTTAATGTTTGTTCAGATTCCTCATAACATACTCCTTTCCAATGTCTACTCACACTATACCAAAGTGAGAGAAAGGTAACAACCCCATCTGTAAGCCTTTCACTCCTTACTGTAAATTCCTGATTTAAGACTCACCAGCATTTCCTTCCTCTACTTCCTCTCGTCAGACTCCCTAAGAACTGTCTCTCTGTGATGGCATATGCCTTTCCTTTGCCTCTTTTCTTGTATTATTATGTAACATGTGATGAAAGAGAAAATATGGTCTGTATACATATGTACCTACTGCAAGAATCCAATAGCATGACATTACTTTTGGGGGTAGGTGCAAATAATTTGGTTTTTATTTCCAACAGCCTTTGTGCAATTAATGATGGTTCTTATGAGTTTTCTGTTACATGTAATGTTGATGGGTTGTTGAAAGACTTATTCTGTGCTAATTTGATTACAGTTTACTCTGTGATTGTTTTTTAAGTGGAAATTATAAATTGATTAAAATGCCATGTCAGAAATAAATAAGTGACTAATATATCCAGTTCCTTTGCTATTTTTGAATTCATCCCCTTAATAAATCTTGTCACTACAAATTACATTCTTTTCTCAAAGTAGTTTCATTGTGGGATTATTGTACCTATATTAGGTGTCTTTCTTCTTGCTGGCATCTTATTTCTTATTGTATTAACATTGACAAAATCTAGCAGTTACTATTTCTTTTTTCTTCCTGTTAGTCTAGCTGGGCATTTGGTTTTCTATGCATCATATAAAGAACAGTTTTGTTGGTTATGAGATAGTTAGAGATGTCAAACATACAGCATATGAGTAAAGTTATGATAAATGGACTACTGACTTATTTATATTTTCAAGATAATAGGAACGATAACAGGAAAGCTCGTTATTTACAGATACCTGAAGAATATTGGGCTGTAGGAGATGAAATAGTTTTAAAAGCATAACCATTAAGTTTACTGAATCCAAAGCTGTTGCTGCATGTGTATGTACATATGGTTTACAGAGTTGTAAACATGGCATATATGTGAAGATCAGAGTGTCTTCCTATAAGTATGCATGTGCATGTACACACACATGCACACAAAAACACTCACTCTTATACATGTATACACACCAAATAAAATGAGATGTAAGTTTTAAAACTCATGAAATCAGGTTTTACTAATTTTCTCATTTATCTGTTCATTTTAAAAGGTAAAATTGAAGCTGCAAATTTTGTTTTATATTGAAAGAGAAATTCTTATCTCCTTGCACTAAGCTCAATTCTAAGTGGATCAAAGATCTCCACATAAAACCAGACACACTGAAACTAATAGAAAAGAGACCGGGGAAGAGCCTTGAGCACATGGGCACAGGAGAAAATTTCCTGAACAGATCACCAATAGCTTATGCTCTAAGATCAAGAATTGACAAATGGGACCTCATAAAATTACAAAGTTTCTGTAAGGCAGAGGATAATGTCAATCGGACAAAATGGCTACCAACAAATTGGAAAAAGATCTTTACCAATCCTACATCTGACAGAGGGTTAATACCCAACATATACAAAGAAGTTAAGAAGTTAGACTCCAGAGTGCCAAATAACCTTATTAAAATGGGGTACAGAGCTAAACAAAGGATTTTCACCTGAGGAATATGGAATGGCTGAGAAGCACCTAAAGAAATGTTTAACATCCTTAGTCATTAGGGAAATGCAAATCAAAACTACCCTGAGATCTTACCCCACACCAGTCTGAATGGCTAAGATCAAAAACACTGGAGACAGCAGGTGTTGGTGAGGATGTGGAGAAAGAGGAACACTCCTTCACTGCTGACTGGATTGCAACATGTTATAACCACTCTGGAAATCAGTCTGGCAGTTTCTCAGAAAACTGGGCATGATACTACCGGAGGACACCTTTACACCACTCCTGGGCATAAACCCTGAGGATTCCCCAGCATGTAATAAGGACACATCCTCCACTATGTTCATACCAGCCCTATTTATAATAGCCAGAAGCTGGAAAGAACCCAGATGTCCCTCAATGGAAGAATGGATACAGAAAATGTGGTATATTTATACTATGGAATACTACTCAGCTATTAAAAACAATGAATTCATGAAATTCTTAGGCAAATGGGTGGAACTGGAAAATATCCTAAGTGAGCTAACCCAATCACAAAAGAACACACATGGTATGCACTCACTGATAAGTGGATATTAGACCAGGAGCTTGGAATACCGAGGACACAATTCATATATCAAATGATGCCCAAGAAGAAGGAAGGAGAGGTCCCTGGTCCTGGAAAGGCTCGATGCAGCCGTGTAGGTGAATAGAAGGACAGGGAAGAAGGAGGTGGCTGATAGGGGAACATGGGGAGGGAAGAGGGCTTATGGGACTTTTGGGGAGTGGGGAAATCATTTGAAATGTAAATAATGAATATATCTAATTAAAAAATGTAAGTGGTAAATCAGAATCCTAGGATTGAATGTACATATAGCATCATTAAAACTGACTCAGTATCTGTCTAGTATGGACCAATTTCTTTATCTGATAACTAGCAAGTTCTGTTCATAGTAATTCCTATTAAATCTTTGGTTCTCAAATATTAACTAGTAACACACAATTCAATCTACCATGATTATTTACAAAGAGGATATGTAAGTTTAATGGGTCAGACTCAGAAAATTGCCCCTATTTCAGATGCCAGTCTGTGCTACTTAATCATTTGTACCACCAACTACAAACTTAAAAAATTTCAACTAAAAAGCTCTCAAAACTGAGTAATGTGTCAATATGGGTCTCATATTTTAAGAGAAATATTACTCACTGCCATTGGTTCACGAAACAGAATGCGGCTCAGTCACCACGCACATATATGGCTCAGAGTGAGTATGGAAGAAAGCCTGAAGTGGCTCTATGTCCTTGAGTAGTCCACCCTACAGATCAGAGTTGTGCTTACCAAATTAGAGGCTCTCATACTCCACAGTCTATGCCCTAGACTTAAGGGATACCCACAGACCTTTGTACCACAGATGCATCCCTCTTTTCAGGAGGAGAGAACTAACAGTTTAGGGACATTCATGAAGCTACCAAGGAGAATTAAGCCCAGTTATCTCATTAGCATAACAAAGATAAGTATTTATTTATTTATTTATTATTTTATTTTATTTTATTTAGATGGCTTATTCTTCTGGTATCCATCTCCTCTGACTATTTTCAACTACCCTTACAGGGGATTCTTTGAACACTGAGAAGAAAGATTTGATGGAACTATCCCATCTTGAGCTCTGTGTTCCAATGTTTCATTCTCTGCATAATATCTACCTGTAGGTTTTCTTATTTGTTCCAGTCTGCTGCAGGAGGAAGATTCTACATTGATGGCTAGGCCACTAATGACTGAAGTAAAATATCAGTTGAAGTCATTTTAGCACTACACTTTTTAAGACTAGCAGTATTTGGTTTCACCCAAGCTCTCTGGGCTGTATTGTATCTGGTTCTGGGCTCCAAAGTAATGTCATGTATAAGTTCCATCTGGTGGAGAAATCCTTAAATCTAATCAGACACTGCTTTGTTACTCCCACAGCTTTGTGCCAATACTATCCTAGCATATTTTCAAGCAGAACATACTGTAAATCAAAGGTTTGTGGCTGTCATGATATCTACTTTTTTCTTTTTTTTTCTAAGTTTTTTTTATTTACATTCCAAATCATTTCCCCTTTCCCATTTCCTCCCTCCCCGAAAGTCCCATAAGCCCCCTTCCCTCCCTCTTTTCTCCATTCAACCCCCTCTCATTTCTCTGTCCTGGCGTTCCCCTACATCCAGTCTTTCCAGGACCAGGGTCTCTCCTTCCATCTTCTTTTTTCTATTGGTAGCTTACAGAGTGAGTACCTTCTTATACCAAAGACACTAGAAGTTTGAGGTTCATGTAAATGCCAGCTCAACCTCTCCATATTCAGTGAATTGTGTGAGTATTGTCTTCAGCAATGAAACTTTTCTTTATATTTGTGGAGAGCACTTTACTATCTTGGCAATCAGGTTTTATTTGGGAATTCCCATGGGACCCATTTGAGCAACAATTCCATTGAGTATAATCAAGTCTGGGCACTGGAAGCCTCATTTCAGTACAAGTAATGGACAGTTAGGTCTCTCTTTTCTATTATTTGGAGACTTCATTAGGATTGCCTTTATATAATTTAGGAAGATTCCACTGCATTAGGTTTTCATACCTCATCTGTGCTCTTTAATTCTAGGTATGCCTAATTACCTATGTAGGCAGTGTGCTTGTTGCTTCAGTCTCTGTGAGCTCATGTGAGACTTGCTTAGTTGATTCAAGGACCTTGTTATCCTGGTGTACTCTATTTTCTCTGGCTCATACAATTTCCAAAAGATACCATGAGCTATGAATGGAAGGATTGGATGGAAAACTCCCATATAGACTCTTTCTCCATTTAATGTCTAGAAGTGTGTCTCTGTATCTGTTCCCATAATATCATTAGAAGTCCTTTTATTGACACTCTTTATTTACCAATACTGTTTGGTTTAACCCCAGGATTCTGAGCTATCTAGTCTCTGGTTCTTAGTTATTCTAGCAGTGTCCAGTATGCATTCCTCCTCCTGTAGTCAGCCTTGGGTCAAATAAGATATGAGTTTTCTGTTACCACAAGTTCTGTGTCACTATTATTGCAGCATATTTTGGAGGCAGGATAAATTTTAGGTCAAAGGTTTTGTTACTGGGTTGGTATTCATGCTTCTCTTTTGGTAGCGTCCTGCATCAAAGACAGTAGAATTAGAAGTGAAGGCTCCATACAGGAACCAATTTGACTTAGCCATGTTCAATAAGATGTGTGGGTATTGTTCTCAGCAATCATACCCCACTGTTCATTTACAGAACTAAAACTATTGTCTTATAAAGAGCCTGGGTTGGTTGGAGATTTCCATGGTATGCCCTTGTTCAAAAACTCAATTGAATGCAATCCAGTCCCACCATTGGAGCCCTCACCTGGCAACAAAAATGGTCAGTTGAGACTCTATACCTACCATTACTTGGAGTCCTCATTAGGACATCATTAGGATAATTTTCATAAATTTCAGGAATTTTCCCATGTACTAGGCTTCCACATCATTTACCAATTACGGCCATCTCTGACAGCTTTCTCTCCTTCAACCTCATCACCACTGATACCTGAATTATACTCCCACGTGTTTCCAGTCCACTTGCAAAATCTATTCTATTTCTACCTCTTGGGTAGATAGATGTTTCACTCTTAGCAACTTCTCTTTACATAACTTCTCTGTGTCTACAAATATTGTACTTCGGCTATCATTTACTTAATACTAATGTACACTTATAAATACATACATACCATACTTATTTTACTGGTTCTGGATTACCTCAGTCAGGACATTTTTTTTCCTAGTTCCATCCATTTGCCTGAAAATTTTATATCATTTTTACTGACTAAGTAATACTCCATTGTGTAAATGTTCAACATTTTCTTCATTTATTCTTTTGTTGAGCCGCTTCAACACAACCTAGATTTTTTGCAGCTTCAGACTTTTGTGAATAAAGACACAAAAAACATGGTTGAGGAGGTGCCCTTGTGGTAGGATGGAACATCCATTGGGGATAGGACGAAGAGCGCTATAGCTGGATTTTTGAGGTAGATTGTTCCTAAGCTTTTCCAGGAGCCAGCCCATGTGGGAGGTCTTCTTCTTGTTGGTTCTTCTTGTGGCAGCACACAGGGGAAGAGCATCAGAGAGGATAAGACTTTGTCTTATGGAAAAGTTAAGGTTGCTGTATAATAAAACGTTTACTTATCTAAGTCTAGGTTACTATGATAATGTAGCTGACCTGCGTTCTGTGTTCCTCTGAAGCCAGAAACTGTAGTCTTGTGCACTTACTACCACATGCTAAAACAGCAGGAGGTTAAGTAAAGGATTAGCTGCTAGAGCCTTTTCCATATTGTCCAGATGCCCCTTGCTTGTCAGGCTAGGGGGAAGTTAGAGCAACAAACTTCTATTGAACAGGAGAAGAGAATAACACTAGCAGAAAGAAAAACTTTTGCATAAGTGAGTATGCATAATCTCACATAAGTTCATACACAGCTTCAAACAGAACAGAAATTTCATTTACACATTTACACACAAATTCAGTTGAGCCCAGCTTGCATGTATGCTCACAATTTCATACTCACACACACATACATACATTCTCACAATTACATACACACTCATCCATACTTACCTACGCATATGGAGCAAAAGACCAAGCACCAGTGCAGAAAAAACTCACACATTCTGGATGAAAAATGGACTCCAATATTTATTGCATGAAGAAAGAAAAAGCTTCCACCCTTTTAATGCTAAATGAATTAAATCCGTGTTGGTAAGTAAAAGCTTTGTTTCTTTTAATAAGACTAAGCCTGTCTTGTCCTTGCCATGGAACCTGCTCTGTCCCACGGTGAGGAGAAGCCTGTCTGCTGCTTCTGCCCTCTGCAGCATCTTCTTTTTTCCTGTTTCTGCACATAGCTCTCTTAGTTTGTTTTTTTTTTTTATGTTACCAATAGTTTCTAATTTATTTCACTCTGCAGTCTCTTTCTAATCTTGTTCTCTTCTGACTAAAGACTTCTCAGTTTAGTTATTCTCTCAGCTCTGTTATCACCTCTGTTCCTCTCACCTAAATTCATCTGGTCTGACTCTTCTCTTTTTCCTCAGCACTTAAGCATCTTTTAGAATACATAATCATGTGTTACAAAGTTCATCACAAGTTCACACAAAATAGCAAGTCATAAATTGAAATAGAAGTTTACAACAGAGAATGTTTACATGCATATCCATTAGGAGTAATTATCTAGTTAAACATCTATCACTTGTCTTCTCTACAGGTTCATAGAAAGTTAAAAACCATAACTAAGTTTTAAGTGAAGTTTTGTATAGATAAACCCAGTCAGTATTTTATCTTCTGTCCTAGCACCTATAATAAATCATTAGTTCTCTTTTTATGACCTTTGCTTAATTGTTTTACATCCTCTTGGAATGTGCTCTGAGTAGAAGAAAGTCTGGTTTCCATCTAAGAACAAGTTTGTGACACTTGGGAGACTGGCAGAGTTCTCATTGCAGTTTTGACTGTCAGAAAAAGAACAAGTAGCAGTCCCATTATAAAAGGGTTTAATAATCACAGATATAATTTTAGGAATTCTTATAGTATCATCATTAAAACTTAAGTCATCTATTTGTCTACATAGCATCGCTATAAGACAGTACAAGTATAAGATCTTCATGGATCTGCAGAGATCTGTTCCTAAGGAGAGTGATATTACTTATTGACTATTGTATATGCTTAATAATAACAGGAAAAGCATACTAATAACAGGAATCTTTCCTAAAATTAATCCCTCACAGTCTTCCTTAATGAGGGTTTACCTGTTACAGATTGTATAATACTCTGAAGCAGGCCATTTCAGGATGAACACCTGCTAATATAGTAGCTTGTCCCATTATGGCTTCTGACAAGCTTCTTAGGAAACATTGATTTCCACAGTGTCTATGCAAGATTACAGTATCATCAGCAACAAAAGAATGTTCCCCTTGCTTCACACCATTGCCAGCATAAGCTGTCACTTGTGTTATTGTGACAAGTGTAGAATGGAATATCAAAATAGTTTTATTAGCTTTTTTCAATGGCTAAGGATGTTGAATATTTTTGAGTATTTATTGATGATGTGGTTTTCCTCTTTTGAGAATTCTCATTGTTAATCTGTACATCATTTTTATTAGATTTGTGTAAGTTTTTATAGCTCGTTTATTGAGTCATATATATACACATTAGTCGGCTACCAGATTTGAAGTTGGTAGAAATCTTTCCCCATTCTGAAGGTTGGCTCTATTGGATTAACAGGGTCTTTTCCTTACAGAAAAATTTTAATTTCATCATGTGCCATTTCTTAATTGTTCATCTCATCACTGTGTTCTGTTTAGAAAGTATTATATATTTCTTATGAGATCAGGATTATTCCCCACTTCCTCTTACTTCAGATTCTGTGTTTGGTTTTATATTGAATTTTCTATAGGGAAATAGGTAGGATCTATTTGTGTTCTTCTACAGACACACATCCAGTTTGACCAGTAAAATTTGTTGAATATATTGTCTTTTTTTTTCAGCATATATAGATGGCTTCCTTAACAAAATATGCTGTCCATAATTATTTGGATTTATTTCTGAAACTTCAATTCCAATGATTGATATATCTGTTTTTTGGTTTTTTTTAACCATACTATAGTCAGACTGTCATGTTTATTGTTATCCCTAAAACATAGTACTCTATAACCCACATTCATTATTGACACTGTGGACCAATTCATTAGAAATACAATCACCTTACTCTTTAGATATTCAGGAAACAAAAACATTCACAAAGCAGTATAAAAGAAATCTGGAAATGCAGACTTATTTGCTAATTTTTTCTTGTAATATGGCATCAGTGATAATCATGTAACAGAGATAATGAGCTCCTAAGTCATGTAACAAAATAGCTTTTCAGAGACATTGGCCTTGATCATGTTTTCTTGTTTATTAGATATTTGCTTTTTTCACATTTCAAATGGTATCCCCTTTCCTCTTTACCCCTTTGAAAACCCTCTATTTCATTACCACTCTCCCTGCTTACCAATGCCTCCACCAACTTTCCTGACCTGGTATTTCCCTACGCTAGGACATTGAGCCTTCACAGGACCAGTGGCCTCTCCTCTCATTGACCTCATGCCAGTCAGAATGGCTAAGATCAAAAACTCAGGGGACAGCTGATGTTGGAGAGGATGTGCAGAAAGAGGAACACTCCTCCATTGCTGGTGGGATTGCAAGCTGGTAAAACCACTCTGGCAATCAGTTTGGTGGTTCCTCAGAAAATTGTTCATAGTACTACCTGAGGACCCAGCTATACCACTCCTAGGCATATACCCAGATGATGCTCCAACATGTAATAAGGACACATGCTCCACTATATTGATAGCAGCCTTATTTATGATAGACAGAAGCTGGAAAGAACCCAGATGTCCCTCAACAGAGGAATGGATACAGAAAATGTGGTACATTTTCACAATGGAGTACTACTCAGCTATTAAAAATGATGAATTCATGAAATCCTTAGGCAAATGGATGGAACTAGAAAATATCCTGAGTGAGGTAACCCAATCACAAAAACATACATGGTATTCACTCATTGATAAGCTGATAAGTGGTACGCTCAATAGCTCGGAATACCCAAGATACAATTCACAGACCATATGAAGCTCAAGAACAAGGAAGACCAACGTGTGAGTACTTTGATCCTTCTTAGAAGGGGGATTAAAATACCCATGACTCACAGCCAACCAATAGACTGAGCATAAAGTCTGCAATAGAGGAGCTAGATAAGACCCAAGGAGCTGAAGAGGTTTGCAGCCCGATGGGAGGAACAATAATATGTACCAACCAGTAACCCCAGAGCTCTCAGAGACTAAGCTATCAACAAAATAGTACATATGGAGGGACCCACGGCTCCAGCTAAATATGTCTGTTTTTATACCATTACTATCCTGTTATTATAAAAGCTCTGTAGTACAACTTGAAATTAGTAATGGTGAGACCCCCATGAGTTTTAGATATATTGTTTTTTTGTTTGTTTTTGCTTTTCCTGTTGTTTATTCATTTGTTTGCTTTTCAATATGAAGCTGAGAATTGTTCTTTGAAGGTCTGTGAAGAATTGTGTTTGAATTTTGATGGGGAATGCATTAAGTCAGTAGATTGCATTTCATTGGTTACCATTTTTACTGTGTTAAATATACTGATTCTTGAGCATGGAACATCTTTTCTATATTCTGATACCTTCTGCATTTTTTCCTCAAATTTTTGAATATTTTATTACTCAAGTCTTTTTCCTGCTTGGTCAGAATTACTCTAAGATATTTTATATCAATTGTGGTTTTTCTGACAAGTATTGTTTTCCTGACTTTTTTCCTCAATCTGATTGTCTCTGGTATATAGGGACTATTCAATTACTTTGCTAAAATTGTTTATCTGTTGCGGGGTCACTTCAGTGAAATTTTGAGAATCAATTATATATACAATCATATAATTTGTAAATAACTAAAATTTAATTTCATTTTCAATTTGTAGTTACTGTATTTTCTTTACTTGTCTTATTACTGTAGCTAAGAATTCAAGCATCAGGTGTATAGAAAGTTGATAACATTTTCTCCCTAATTTTAGTGGATTTGCTTTTAGTTGTTCTCCACTTAATTTAATGCTGATTATTGGTTTGCTGTAAACCACCTTTATTAAAATTTAGATATGTTTTTGCATAACTAAACACTCCAAGGCATTTATCTTGAAAAGTTGTTCAGTTTCACCAAAGACCTTTTCTGAATTGAAAGGGATCCTCAGGTTGTTGTTGTTGTTATTGTTGTTGTTAATTTCAGTTTTAATGTGGTCAAATTCATTTATTGATTTTCATAAATTGAACTATTTCTTCATCTCTGGGATGAAGCCTACTAGACAATTGTAAATGATCTTTTAGCTGTGCTTTTGGATTCTGTATGTGGTCTGTGTTATGAGGTAAATTGGTTTGTAATTCTCTTCCTTTTTTATGTCTTTATGTGACTTGGGTATTGATATAAAAATGTCTTATAACATAAATTGGCAATGCTTTTTCTGTTTCTATTTTGTGCAATGATTTGAAGAATATTGCCATTAACTCTTCTTTGAAAATCTGGTAGATTTCTGCACTAAAATCAACTGATTATAAGTGGATTTTGTTTGGAAGACTGTTAATGACTGCCTCTATTTCATTATGTTTTATAGGTCCCTTTTAAAATGTGTGGATCAAGGACATCTGCATAAAACCAGACACACTGAAACTATTAGAAAATAAACTGGGGAAGAACCTTGAGCACAAGGGCATAGGGAAAATTTTCCTGAACAGAACACCAGTAGCTTATGCTCTAAGACCAAGAATTGACAAATGGGACCTCATAAAATTACAAAGTTTTTGTAAGGCAAAAGACACTGTCAATAGGACAAAATGGCAACCAACAAATTGGGAAAAGATCTTTACCAACCCTACATCTGACAGTGGGCTAATATTCAATATATACAAAGAACTCAAGAAGTTAGAGTCCAGAGAACCAAATAACCCTATGAAAAATTGGGTACAGAGCTAAACAAAGAATTTTCACCTGGAATATTGAATGACTGAGAAGCTCCTAAAGAAATGTTCAACATCCTCCCCTTGAGCTAGATCCCACTTTGGGTCTTCCCGGAAAAGAGAAAATTTAGCTTCTTATCTGACATGAATGCTTTCCAAAGTCATCACAGCCAATGAACCAGAATCTTACCCTCACCTAATGTTTGTGCCACCCTCCAAGCAGAACCATTGTCATTGAAACAGTTGATGAATGACTTCATAGATAGACTATCTTAATACACACACCATTTCTTAAATGCATGTAACCTGTTCCCTATGGGCTGGGAATTATGACAATCACTTAAGTCAAATAGTTTTGGGCATAGCAGGAAATGTATATCCAAATAATTGTGCCTACAATTCATCCCTTGGGACAGCAGAACTGTCAACTCTTAGCTTAGTTACTATGGAGGTAAAATAATTTGGTGATATGAGAGACATTGAAGTACAGCCCTATCACAGTGAACTCCAATGTCTAAAATTTGTTCTTATTTTGGGTTTGCATCCCAGTAAGAGCCAAGATTTTAAGCTCTACTAAAAACAAAGCAAACAAACAAAAAGACTATCTTTTTATGTTCATATAATAACATGTACATCATTTTTATGATTGACATAAAATATATATTGTGTTGAATATAATATGTCTTTTCATATTGTCAGAAATTTCTTAGATTTTTGTGTCAGGGTATTTTAGATTTAACATTTATTTGAATTATGTATCTGTTTCTTCTATCCTGTCTTCAATGCATATGGTTTTCATCTTTCATCATTTGTGTTCTGTTGGTGACACTTCATCTCAAACTCCTGCTCAAATTCTAATTTAGTTTGTATACTTTATTGAGTCTACTTCTACTTTCAAGACTTGAAGATTTTTATTTGCTTTCCTCAACTGTTTGGTTGTGTTTCTAGATTTCTTTAAAGGAATTATACATTTCCTCACATTGTTTGCTTTTGTTTTTCTCGATTGCTTTGACTGATTTATTCGTTTCCACTTTAATGAACTCTATAATCTTTGAACATAACAATTTAAGGTATTATTTTTAGATTTCAGCTATATTGGAAATTCAGGGCCTGCTTGGTAGTGTTGCTGGTCATTAAGTAGAGACATTTTACCTGTGCTGGTTTGTTTTGTTTTGCTTTGTGCTATTGTGATTTTAGGCTGACTTCTATATATCTGGCATTGAGATAAATAAAATTGAGGTACCTATTTCTGATTTTGTCTTTGAAACCACAGCTATCGTTCTGCTATAGAGCTAGGAATGTGAATTAGAGCATTAGGACTGAGAGAATAGAAGGATGATGAAGCTCTGTAATCAGCCTGGTTCTTTAATAGGATAGGTCCTTGGGTTGAGAGAAGGTATCTTTTTGAGTTGGGGCTAGTATTACTTTCTAAACACACGAAGCAGCCACATTTATGAAATGTTAATGCTGAGAGTAACAAAAATTGCCAGGTTTGGTAGTATAAGTCTTTATTCTCAAAATTCAGTAGGCAGAGGCAGAAGCAGGAGCAGGTGAATCTGTGAGCTCAATACTCATGGTCACCCAGAGAAACCCTCTCACAGTAATATATGTCAGGGACCAACTATGGTTTTACATCTTCCATTCCTTTGGGGTGTCAATATGCCACTACACACTAGGATGGAAGGATGGAGTAGAGTCCAGAATGGATGGAGTCTGCAGGATTCCAGTCCAGTTGGAAGTGAATGAGTGGGGGACAGGGAGGCCTTCTCTGAGGATTTAGTATTACAGCTTTTTTAGACAATACTCAGTGAAATATCTCTCTTAGACAACCTTTAGTGAAACATCTAGAGCACGTACATATTACTTGGGGAGAACAAATGTTATATGGGAACCTTTGAGACTGGGAAAGATTTTTGAGGGTGACTAAATCATTGGCTAGAGTTCAAAGTACTATGAATGCCTCATTTTTATAGCGGCATTTTAGGAATCCCAGGTAATTGGTGAATATATCTATCACTGTAGCTTATGAAGAAAATGCACAGCTTGTTAGTTTCTTACTGAAAATAAAACAGTTCTATAGGTAGATTGTTTCTAAAGGAGGAAATTTTAATTTAGTTTTATGTACTTAAAACAGAAACTATAGAATTTAACAGATTCTAAAATTCAATGCAAATGCCAATAAGTCAGACACAGGTACTTCCATTGCAATAAAAAAAAACAAAGGGTGGATTACAGGTCTCCACAACATGAGGGTTGACAGAGGTAGGATCTGTTACAGGTTACAGATTAATATAAGATTTTCTAGAACTTTGAAATAAATTGTAAGATTTACTCAGTTGAATTTAATGATTTGCATTTACAAAAACACAATTTCGTAGAAACAAGCATAGAGTAAACATTCTTTGATACAAAAAGTTAACTGTAATTTAGAAGATGATGTTTAAAAATTCTGACATGAACAAAAGAGCTTAGAAAGTTAGATTACAATTGGTGTTAAAAGGTTGAATTATCTTAGTGTTTATTTACCCAGTCGTAAATAAATAACTAAGACAACATCTTAAAATCTGTTCTCTAACATACACAAATATAATGATCTCATTTAAAACATAATTTAAAATGTTGCTTCTGATTTTCAGTCTAAAAAATATATATAAAATAAAATCCTGAAGTGAATATTTTTTATTAGTAAACTCAAAATATTCAAAAATCACAATTGTGAAACAGAAGCATTAAAAGCTGCATATACTACAGAGTCATGTAGATTTGCTTGCATTATTTTGTTTAATAATGCATTTAAAATGAGTGCAAATAGGTGCTCCAAAAATAGCTCCTTTTAAATATGGAATAATTTTTCTCTTATATATGAAAAGATGCTATGGCTCAGAAAACTGTATTCACTTTTTAGAAACATATGAAACTAAAAGAGATAGTTGTATTTTAAATTGATATGTGTTGCAGGATTTTCCATGTCCAATCACATTAGGACAGTGGAAGGCCTGTGATTGGACAGGAAAAGGGAGGCAGAGCTAGGAGTAGGGGAATCACAAAGGTCACAGCAGGAGAAAAAAAGGAGGAATGGACATGGCTTCAGCATTTACTGTGTGGCATTCACTGGCCACAACTAGCTCAGTTTTTATAAGGTTAGAAATATTGGGATAAAGCTTTTATCATTTTTAATTAGCTCTTAAGTTGCTGTACTGGCATATTGTAAATTGTAATATTATTTATACATAAATCTGATTGGATAGTTAAAAAAGGTATTTTCTTTCAAAATAGAAATAGACCACAACTATTACCATTTTATAAATTATAAGTTATAAGATAGACCTAACACCAAGTCTAACATTTTGGTCAATAAAATTGAACACTGTCCTCTATCCTAAAAGATAATAGTTCTGTACCTGACTTATGTCCTGACTTTAGATTGAAAGCCATCTGAAAACCATCTTTGCAAATCTGTTCACCTCAAAGTAAAAAGCCTGGGTTGGCTAGGAGTCTATGTAGTTTTTTAACCCATCAGAAATCTAAGAATGACTGATAATAACTGAAAATATATAGGAAACCTAACACAGCTTCCAAAACTTAAGCCAATTGATAGAGACCACTGAACTCCTGGATTGTCCTTTACTTCAAAACATTGGAGCATCGGCCTTTAGCCTTTTGGCCAGGGTCATCTGACAGACTAGATAAACAGGAATGAAGGATAACCCTACTCTGACTCAGCAAAAATCCAGCTGTCCTAACTGGTAAAAGCATCCTTTTTTTCTGGTCAGTATTTTGTCTGCAGATGAAATGAGGCAAATCATGGCTGTCTTGCCACAACTGGAGTGGTCTTAGGTCTATCTTATGCCTTATAAGTTGCAAAGCTGTAATACTTGTGCTGTATTTGTATTTTGAAAGTCTTTTTTAAAAAAAAATTAAACAGAAAGGGTAAAATGTTGCAGGATTTGCCATGTCCAGTCATATCAGGGCAGTGGAAGGTCTGTGATTGGACAGGATAAGGGAGGCAGAACTAGGAATTGGGAAATCACAGAGGACACAGGAGGAGAAAAAAAAAAGAGGAATGTAGATGGCTTCAGATGTGGACCTGTGTGACATTTACTAGCCAAAAATAGCTAAGTTTTACAAGGTTAGAAATATTGTTATAAAGCTGTTATATTTTTCAGTTGGCTCTTAAATTACTGTGTTGGCATCTTGTAAACTGTCATATTATTTATACATAAATTTGACTAGATAATTAAGCTTTAAGAGTCTTGATTCTACCAGGTAATTAGGTGATGAAGAGGCAGATAGTGGGGTATGTGGGGTGATATGTAGTAGCGAGAGGAACCAGAGAGTTTGTGAGTCTAGAGACCAGCATCACCAGAGAGCTGACAGCTGCAGGAGCACAAAGGCATGGTCAGAACCCCTGGAGAGTTGGTGGGATCCTTTTAATACTTCTCAGAACAGATATGATTTCAAAATAACATGACTGGAATCTCAACACATATGCAGTAATGTAACTGGGAAAATTGATGAAGATTTCATTATGTATTTAATTTATTGTTTGTTGTCATATAAGTAAATTCTATGCTTTCATTTTATTAATTTTTCACACAGTCATTAAGCCTTTTATTTCCTAATTTGTCTTAAACAGTTATATAATTTTAAATATATTGAATGTTAAATGGTTCCATTAATCAGTAACAGAATTAGCCATTTCACAAATCTGTGGGCATAAAAATAAACTATTCTTGGATTAGCTGAGAGTTACAGCAAATGCATAACAACCCTAAAAGTTATGTTAGCCTTGACACATACAAATCCAGCTTGCTAACCTATCAAGACTGAACTTTGTGTCAAAAACAAAGCAAAACAAAACCAAACTCTTGTGATATGGGAGGATCTCTTTCAAATTCTCCTAAAATATGATGTTACAGGTCTACACTGTGTCTGGGATGCTGGGCCTGGTTGGCAGGCACATCTGTGACAATCTCTTTTTCCAGAGCTCCAAAACTCTTTGTTTCTATCATTAGCAGGTTAAAAAAATCTATTTTCTTCCTGTGCTCTTGAGAGACACTTTCTTCCCTAGATCAGAAAAATACTCCAGAACAAGAGATTATTCACACTTGGTCACTTTTTTTCTCCTTCTGTTCCAGTATAGAAGCTTTTGCTAATTTCCACTTATGCAAGAAGTGAGAGAAGTGCTCCTAAGCACTGCCAACCTAAAAACACTTGATTTTCCCACCTTTTATTGAAAATAGACATTTTTCCTCACAGAATTTATCTTATGACTTCCCCTTCATCTACTCCTGTCAGTTCCTCCCCACTCTCCTTCCTCTACAATTTCACATACTTTCTGTCACTTATTAGAAAAAAAGGCTACTACATTATAACAAAATAAAATATAGCAAGATAAAACAAAAACTATCACATTGGATATAGGATAATGCAAGTAGAAGGAAATAAGCCAAACAAGAGACACAAGACTCTCTGACCTATTTTTTATATATCCAGGAGTCCCATAAAAATATTAAAATCAAAAGATATGACATATATGCAAAAGACCTAGTGAAGACCCATGTAAACCATATGAAGGCCACCTTAAACTCAGTGAGTTCATATGAGCTTTGAACATGTTGATTTAGTAGGTCTTAATTTCTATTCTACAACTCTTCTAGCTCTTATACACTTTCGGCTCCCACACAGGTTATCTGAGCCCTCAGGAAGGGGATTTGATGGAGACATTCTAATACTGGCTGAGTGGTCCATGACCTCTCACTAGGTATAATGTCTGACTGTGGGTCTCTTTGTTCCCATCCGTTGCAAGAGGAAACTCTGATAAGGCCTGAACAAGTATCACAGACTGTTATTACAAGTCATTTTATTGCAGTGTGTTTGTTTAGTTGGTTAGTCTGTTTTTATTTGTTTTTGTTTTGTTTTGATTTTAATTTTTTAGAGTAGTAAGTCCTATTTGGTTTGTAGTCTCATGGTCTTAGTCAACCAAACTGTCTTGGATTTGGGTTCCATATCATATTGTAGGTCTTAGAGTAAATTAGGTATTGACTGGTTACATCCACAAGTTTTGAGCCATAATTGCTTTGACATATCTTGCAGTCAAAATATCATTGTACATCAACGGGTTTGTGGCTGACTTGGTTTTTCAGTTTCCCTTTTGAGAACTTGTCATGTACTTTTGAGTAGCAAAGTTCTAGAAGTTAGATGTTACAGTTCTCAGTAGGCACTGAGTTCGAATTCTCTGTTCAGTAAATTATGTAGGTATTGTCTTCAATAATGAGGATTTGCTATCAGATTGTAGATAGCAACCTTTAGTCTTGGCAACAGTCTAGGCTGTTTTCAGGAGTCTCAATGGGAACTTTTTGACCAATAATCTATAGCCCAATTCAGATACTAGAAATTTTATTTGGTAATAAAAGATGATAAGTTGGGACTGATCCTATAGACAACTGAAGGAGTTCAAGGGACTACATATAGTAAATAAAATAATAAAAGTATATTTATTTGCAAATGATATTACTGTATGTATAAATGATATTAAAACTTCTAAAAGTTCTATAGTTCATAACCACTTTCAACAAAGTAGCACAAGTCAAAATTGACACTCAGAATAAGTAGACTTCCTATATACATATGACAAAGGAACTGAGAAATACACTAGGGAAACAATAACGTTCACAATAGCCAAAAAATAATATATTTGAGGTAAATTTAACCAAGCAGGTGAAAAACTTGCAACCTTAAGACATTGAAGAATTTGAAAAAGACATCAGAAGATTGAAAAATCACCCATGCTAAAGGATGCTAGGATTAATATACTAAAAATGATCATCCTACCAAAAGTATTCTTCAGATTAAAAATAATTCCTATTGTAATTTCAACACAATTCTTTATAAGAATTGAAAGGACAATTTTCAGGCATATAGGGAAGAAGAAGAAAACAGAATAACTAAAAAAATACTGAATAAAAAAAAACCTTTGAAAGTATCATCATTTCCAATATCAAGGGGTACTACAAAGCTGCCATAACAAAAACCACATGGTATTGGTATAAACATTAAAATCTTGATCAATGGAATCAAAATGAAGCCCCACACATAAGTCCACATACAAATGAACACCTGATTTTTGATAAAGAAGCCTGAAATACACACCAGAAAAAGTACAACTTCAACAAGTGGTGCTGGTCATACTGGATGACCGCATTTAAAAGAATGGAAACAGATCCATATTCGTCACATTGCATAAAACCCAATTCCAAATGGGTCAAACACCTCAACACAAAATCAGACACACTGAACATGATAGAAGAAAAAGTGGTGAAGAGTATTGAATTTACTGACAGAGGAAACAATTTTCTAAACAGACTATTGAAGCCCTAGGCACTAAATACAACATTCAATAAATGGGACCACATAAAACTGAAAAGATATTATAGAGGCAAGAACACCAACATTCAGACAATGTGGCAGCCTACAAAAAGGAAAGAGATTGGTAACTACACATACAATAGAAGACTATTATCTAACACATATTTTAAAGAACCTTAAAATATTATACATCAAGAAAACTCCTAATCCAATAAAAATTGGGTACAAATCTAAGCACAAAAAGTATTTTGAGAATTGTCATCAGGGAGAGGATCATGGTGGCATATAGATAGGCATGATGATGAAAAAATAGCTGGGAGCCATATCTTGTTCTTCAGGCAGCATGTAGAGATAGATTATATATAATAGATAGAGACAGAGACAAGACCAGCTGTGGGATTTGAAAATCACAAAACTGATTACCAGTAACATACCTCCTTCAACAACCACCTGTCCTAATTCTTCCCAAAGAGTTTTACTAACTGGCTCAGGCATTCAAGCCTATAAGCCTAAGGAGGTCACTCTTATCCCAACCTCCACATTTATCTCCCTGCCTCCCATGGGCTTCTAACCATATTGTAATACAAAATGCATGCCTTCCAACTTCAAAAGTACCCATAGTATATCACAGACTCACACTCTTTAAAAGTCCAAACTTTACAGTTTTTTTTTTTTGAGACTTAAAACAATCTCCTAACTGTAATCCGATGGAAAAAAAATAAAAAAGAAGATCACATACTTTACACATAAAGGGGCCTAGAATATATACTACCATCCCAAAGGAGAGAAAAGAGGCTATAGTGAGGAAATGCTAGACCAAAATAAGGCCAAGAATCAGCATAACAAATTTTAAATTGTTTAATCTTATGTCTGAAAGTCTGGTATTTAGATGGCTTCTTCTTTCCAGCTTTGTTGACTGCAACACATTTTTTTCTCTTGGGGTGTTTCAAAAACCAGTCTGCAATTTTCTTTGGCAAGTATGCCATGATTCTGACATTTTAATATCTTGGGGCCTCCAACTCTCTACCCTTCATGTAACAACTTCATGCATGTCCTCTCTGGGCCTGCAGGCTAGAATACCCTGGCATATAGCTGACCTTAATGGTTTTCTATAACCATAAAGAAAGATTCCATAACCCATTTCCTGAATCTTCCTTGTTAAAACCAGAAACATACGGCCAAACCTCCCACATTCTATTTCTTCTGGGGCTAGAATCCTTTAATTATATTTTGATAAGTTGTTTGCTGTTTAGGCCTAAGATATCTCTTAAACCTTTTCCTATTTCAGCTTGCAGGGTCAGCTGGTTACAGTCTTGACTTGAGGGTAGCACTCCCTTTCTACCATTTTGAATCAGGTCTTTTTGTAAAACTTTTATCTTCTTCAGCACAAGACTAGTCTCCAACATTACATTTACTGGTACTCTTTTTTTTGTTGTTGTTTTGTTTTTAGAGAGATCAAATTTCTTTGTACAGCTCTGGCTATCCTGGAACTCACTCTGTAGACCAGACTGGCCTCGAACTCAGAAATCTGCCTGTCGCTTCCTCCCAAGTGCTGGGATTAAAGGTATGCACCACCACTCCCTGACTCCTGGTACTCTTTTACTCTTCAGTCTATGCATTTTTATTTCCTTTCACAACTCACTTGCTCCTTTTAATTATAGATCTGTGTACAAGTATCCACAAATAATCATATAACATAGTCAATATGAGGCAGTCTTGAAATCTTCTATACCATGGGCATTAATCCAAAATTCTTCAATTTAGACTAAGCAGATTTCTAGGACAAGGACATAAAATAGCCATATTCTTCCACAAATATCACATAGTCTCTAGGCCAGTTTCCAATATTATTGCCCTCTGAAGCCTCTTGAGCTGGGCCTATGTAATACACATTGCCCTTGAAATTACTTACTTCTGTGTTCTCACTAGGATGGCTCACTAAGCCTTGACTAAAATGCTCAACTGATTTATTAGTTCAAAGTCCCAATGTCTTCCATATTCTTTAAAACAACATCATGGTTAAGGCTATCACAGCAATACCCCAGTCTATGATACCAACTTCTATCTTGCTACTCTATTACTTTGAAAAAAATACACTATGACCCAGGCAACATTTAATCAGAAACTTGCTTACATCTTCAGAAGACTACTCAATAATTATCATAAAGGGATGCATGATAGCAGGGAGATAGTCATGGTGTTACAGAAGTAGCTGATATCTGCAAGCATGAGGCAGAGAGAGAGAGAGAGAGAGAGAGAGAGAGAGAGAGAGAGAGAGAGAGAGAGAGAGAGAGAGAGAGAGAGAGAGAGAGAGAGAAAACTATATTTAAACTATTCCTACATATTTCCATTCACTGTTAACCAAGCAGTAAAATTTGAGTCTATGGAGCTGTTCTCATTCAAACCACCAAACCAGGAAGAAATAAAAATCTTAAAGAAGTATATACCATACATCAGTGATCCTAAATATAGAAAACAAATACTAGTAGCATTGAGTGAGAATGTGGTAACATTTCCTAGTAGGAGATCCCTATATAGTTGTAGGACTCCCACAAGAGAAGGCCACTCAAATAGTCTGAGAATTAATTGAAAGTCTTAATTCCAGCCAGCTGGTTGACTACACCTGGATGTTCAGGATCCAAGTGCAGCCCTGAGCCACTCTCAGGGTTTAAGCAAGAAAGCCATATCCTGATTAGAATGTCCCCAAATTTTCTTCCCCAGTTCTACAAGCAGATAGTTTCAAAAATCAAAAAGGAAGACTCCATGATTCCCTTCTCATAGCTGTGAGCTAAGCACATTCGTATTAAAGCCAAAATATGCAACTGGGAAAAATAGCAAGTCATATCTTTGCAAAGAGCCCAAGTCCTTAAGTCCCTAAGGTTTGTTTTCTCCTCCTCCTCCTCCTCCTCCTCCTCCTCCTCCTCCTCCTCCTCCTCCTCCTCCTCCTCCTCCTCCTCCTTCTTCTTCTTCTTCTTCTTCTTCTTCTTCTGCTTCTTTTGCTTCTTCTGCTTCTTCCCCCTCCTCCTCCTCCCCCTCCTTCTCCTCTTTTTCTTCCTCCTCCTCCTACTCCTCCTCCTCCTACTCCTCTTCCTCCTCCTCTTCTTCTTGGAATTATTTTTCTTTAATTCTCAATTCTCCCTTATAATTTCTGGCACTATACTCAGCAAGACAAAATTCATCCAAGAAACCAAAATAGAATTACCATAGTGAACTTACAGCTCTTGTCACAATACAACATTTAATAATGGACATATCATTAGATGGAAATTAAATAAATAAATATGGGTCATGAACACACAGAATAAAGAAACAAAAATGGACAATATGGCAAACAATTCACACAACAACAGCAGGGAGTACACTCTTCTAACTTGTACTAAAACATCTTAAGGGTTGAGTATTTCAGGAAACAAAGTAAATCTTAGCCACTTGAAAAGTTTGCAATGGCATGAAATATCTTTTCTAATTAGCTTGGAAGGAAAATAGAAATCAATAAAAATAGCAGGAGTGAAAAATAGAAAATCTGCAAATATTTAGAATTTTTCTTTTTAAATAGACATGGAGATCAAGAGGTAATTAAGAACAGAAAATAATGAACAATTAAAAATCAAAGTTCAATATCTCACAAGGTGTAACTAGAAACAAAATCAATGATTAAAAATAAATTGATCAACAAAAATCCTCTAAAAAGAAGAAAGATCTTGAGCCCATCAAAAAAGTAACCGAAGAGGTACTGGGTGACTCTGCACTTCAACTGTCAGCTGGACAAACATAGAAACCTAAATTTACATCCCTAGAACCCACATAAAATTCAGGCATGGTGTTTACACTTGTAATGCCAGTGCTGGACAGAGGTAGAGAAAGGGGATCTCAGGGATTCATCAGCACACAGATCTAATTAAAACAGCCCTAGATTCAGACAGAGACCAAGTTCAAAACTTAAGGTCGAAAGTGATATGAGAGTTATGGTGACTTCTGGTGTTCATATAAGGAGGCACAAGTAAGTACCCTTCTCTAGATATCTGGGCATGTATGCACAGCATATTTTTATATACATACATGCATACATACATACATACGTGCATGCATACTTACAGAGAGAGAAATAGGACAAATTATAATCTCTATAACTGAATAAAATAGAAAGCAAAGATGAATGAAATATAAAATGCAAAAATCAGCAAAATTTAAAGTAGTATTTATAAAAAGATTAAAACATATCATTAGGTAGATAAAGAAAAAAAGACTTCCCTAAAGTTATAACTGGATATGGGAAAGGGGAAATCATTTGGGACGTAAATAAAAAAAAACTTAGAAAAAAATAATGAGTGTGTGTGTGTGTGTGTGTGTGTGTGTGTGTGTGTGTGTATGCAGTAATGGAGACAATAAAGATGATATATTGTTAAGAAAAAAAATAATGAAAAAAGTTGAAAAGAAACATAGTCTTTACAAACTCATTACTAAGTTTATGCATTACCTTGATTAAAAAACAACAGCATCAAAAGAAAGAAAACAACTCCCCATCAATATGGATATAGACTTCAAAGCTGTTACGAAAACACTTCCATGATAATTAATCTTGGTAACTGGGCTGAATCAGGAAATAACAGAGTTAAATGTCCAGAGGTCACATGTGCAGGGTCATGCATGTTAAATTTAGCTTCTGAAAAATCTGTAACACTTTTTTCTTAATTGTGTTATGAGAAGTGAGAAGACCCTCCATAATTGTGGGTTGTATCTTCTGGTTGCAGCCCTGATCAAAGTGGTCCTAGGGAAAAGTTTGCTTTTTTGACTATTTGCCTTCCTGTATTGATAATTTCTTCATCCAACTTTTTTGTGAATTCTTCCTCCTTATTGTATGTTCTTTGTTGCTGTTTCATTACTTGAGTTCAGAACCCAATTCTTCAGACTGCCAAAGTTTAATGAAAAGTGTTTGAAGACAACTAGATCTTCAAGAGTTCTCCAAACCTTTGGTGGAAAAGTGGTATTAGACTGACTTCAAAATTCTTCTTCTTCCTTATAAGATCTCAGTCTCTCCCCTGATCTAGAAATCATCCATTTAATTTCCCTCTCTTATTAGTGTCTTTCACAGGGGCTAGATCTGTGTCTTGCTCATCTCGAAGCACCACAGTGATATCTTTTTACTCACAGAAATTTCTTCATGGAACACATGCCATTCTCATCTTGTCATCTGGTTTTTCAAGGCAAATAAATCAACATAAGCTTCTTTATCACCACGATCCATTCATAACATAAGTGAATGAAATTTTTCAAAAGAAGCTATGTCTGCCTGTGAACCAAAAAATTCCTGTAGGGGTCTGCCTGCAGAGATTGATGGACTGACTGAAATTTCAATATTGTGTAAAGACTGAAACTTTGTAGGTTGAGAGACTAATTACTTTGTCTTGGGCTAGTTTTAGCCTTCTGAATCAGTCATTCCTTGCCCCACTCTCTATCTGAACTAATATTTGGCCTCATAATAATGAATCTCTTAAAAGCTATTAATTTAGAAGAATACTAGCTTCCACATCAGCTAATAATGCCATCTCATAGCATCTTTGACTTATAGAATAAATCTCTCCATTTCTTTGTACACACCTTTCTGATGTAACCACCAATGTCATTTACATTTGACTAGACTTATGACTTTCTATGTTCTTTAAAACTATGAAAATCCTCTAAAACTGCTTCCACATGCAAAGACAGAGCTTGAGGTAACCTCAGTCTGTGTTCCTGAGCCACTGGACACTCATAATATATCAGAATAAAGTACCTCTGATTTATTTTAAGATGATAGCTGCAGTTTTTACATCAATATTCTGTTATATGATTCAGAAATAATATGCCTCAGTCACTAGAGGCTAACAACAGGAAAAACAAAATCAAAAAGCATATCTAGTCAGAAAAAAAGCTGAGGAACTCTGTGGGGGGGGGGCAGGAGAAGGGGAGCAACAAGTGGAATGTAAATAAATAAAATAATTTTTTAAAAAGCTGATCATATATCCAAATATGATTCTGGAAGATATAAAAATATTTTAAAAACTTAAAAGTTTTTAATTTAAGAAAAGTAAACAAGTAGATATTACCTGTTCAATTGTGACTATTTAGATGTAACTTAATATCCAAAAAAAAAAAGAAAAAGACTGTAGACCTAGTGTGGGTATCATTAGCAAAGTTTATGACAAGTAAGTTAGTTTTCTAGAAATAGTTCACCATTTTAGTGTGATGGATGAGCTCAAAAAGACAGACTCTCAAGAGACTTCAACCCAGGATTGCTTTGCTTACCAATGTTCCATAGGTTTATGATTCTCTGAGTATATAACTACTCTGTTGGGGAGTTTTCTTGCAGAATCAATATAAAGATATACTTTCATTTAGTATTGCTGTGTAGATGACTTGATGATTTCATAATACCTGATAATGATTTTATAGACCTCCTATTGACACAAGTGATCTCAACCTCCACCCCCAATAAAATAAAAGTTGCAAATAGAGTTCTGCAAAACTTGATGTGTCACAGGCTAATTGTACTACAAAATCAAATTTACAATCAAGGAAAACATTCTTTCTAAGTTAGAAATGAGGCACCTATATGGTAACTAAATGTCATATACTGATAACGGGTAATTTATTGTAGGTTCATGGACAGAATATAAATAAGACTTCAAAATAATAAGACACAAGGCAGATAATATGTCTCTTGACAATACTGTGCTAACGTATGACATAAATCTATTGCTTTAATCTTATAATGAACTTATGGATCCAGAAAACAATAATGAATGTTTAGTCATGTATTTAATGAAAAGACATGTAAGCAATTCTGTTGTAACTTCTTTATCCTTATTGATCAACGACATGAACTATTGCTTTTAAATTACTGTGAACTTATGGAATGTAAAAGGGCTTAGAAAATTATGCAATCCACTGTTCTTGAAAGGGTATAAAAACTAAGAACCACAATAAAGTGCAATATAGCCCTTTTCTGCTTTATTTTATGCATGTGTTTGTTTGTGCCTGGATTTCTTTCTGCTTTTCATTTATTTTCTTTCTGTTTCTCTTTTCTTTGTTTTTCTTTTCTTTCTGTTTCTCTTCTCTTTTCTTTCTGTTTCTCTTTTCTTCTATTCTCTTTTCTTTTCTTTTCTTTTCCTTTCCTTTGTTTTCTTTTCTTTTCTCTCTGGCTTAAAAATAGATAATTGACTCCAAGCTTCCTGCTTGGTCAGCAAGAGGTCTATGAGTCAAAGAGAAAAGAACCCATATAATCAAATTGTATTTCTTAATTCCCTGATGCTATCAGCAGGAGTTAATTGCTAGAAACCATCAGCCATTGGCCCCTACATAGCAAGAGAAAGCTAAATTGCCAAAAGCTTTTAGCCCTATGTCAACACCACATTTGCTGCCTTCTCCGGGTACCTAAATATCAACGCAGGATCCAGGCATGTAAGTCTTAGGACAAAGTTACAAGAGAAAACCTGAAATGATGACCAGGACAGACATCTACAAAGAGATGAGCAAATGGAAGCACCCAATAAATGAAGAAAATCATGAGTTCATTTTATCCCCCCAAAGGGATATACAACTTACATTTCATCAAGTTTTTATTTTAAAATACTTTTGATTTATTCTCTGACAATTTCATATCTTTACACAGTGTATAGTTATCAAGCCTGTCCTACTCCTAATTACCTTCTAACTATCCCTAGACATCCCTCAACACATGCTTCCTACCTTCTTGCCTCCCTTTTAGAATGGCTACTCATTCTAGCTAATGGTGCCTGTTGGAATGTTGACTGAGTTTGTTGACTTTTTGAAAGTTTTGTTCACATTTGTCACACCAGTTGTGAATTAGTGAGTACAAAATCATGTCATACCCAAAAGATAGCATTTCACAGCACTCACTCTTTCCTTGTGCCCTGGAGGAGGGTTACAAATCATATTTTCACTTACTTTTAGCATATAAGATATGCACCTCTGTATTGACTGCTTCCTACTTCAAATGAGGCTTCTATGGCCAAAACACTAACCTATGGGGATAAGTCTGAATATTGAGAAGTCAGTCTGATGACATGTCTACTTAAAAAAATAATAATAATTTTAATTTTTCCCCTAAGACCTCCTATCTTTTAGTTTTTAACCAGTTTTACAGTACTACACATGGTTTCCTCTTGTGGAGAAGACATCAGACCCAATTAGGTAGCAATTTGGTAAACCCCATAATATTCATTCCACTAAAGGCCAAGTAGGTACATCCTGCCTAGTAGGTAAATACTATAGCATTCAAATGCTAACAATGATATAGAGTAACTGATGTCTTTGTTTTTTCATGCCAGTGGCTTACATAGAACATTGAGAGATCTTTTGATCCAAAGAAAGAAGACCAGTAGTCATTTTTTAGCTTTCCTTTTGATGAGACAATCTGTTTAGCAACACATCGATCTTATAAGAATAATCCATTGGTGTTCTGTTCAAGAAAATATCCCCTGTGCCCATGTGTTCGAGACTCGTCTCCACTTTCTCTTCTAATAGTTTCAAAGTATCTGGCTTAATGTGGAGGTCCTTGATCCACTTGGACTTGAGTTTTGTACAAGGGGATAAGAATATATTGATGTTCATTCTTCTACATGCTGACCTCCAGTTAAGCCAGCACCATTTTTCAAAAATGCTTTTATTGTTATAATTATTATTATTACTGGATGATTTTAGCTCCTTTATGAAAGATCCAGTGACCATAAGCATGTGGATTCATTGCCTGTCTCTGTACCAATACTATACAGTTTTTGTCCATATTTCTGTGACATAGCTTGAGGTCTGGGATGGTGATTCCCCCAGAACCTCTTTTATGGTTGAGAATAGTTTTTGCTATCCTGGATTTTTTGTTATCCCAAATGAATTTGTAAATTGTTCTTTCTAACTCTATGAAATTTGAGGTGTAATTTTGATGAGGATTGCATTGAATTTGTAGATTGCTTTTTGTAAGATGATCATTTTTACTCTATTAATTCCGCCAATCCATGAGCATGGGAGATCGTTCCATCTTCTGAGTTATTCAGTTTCTTTCTTCAGAGACTTGAAGTTCTTGCCATACAGATCTTTCACTTGTTTGGTTAGAATCACAAAAGGTATTTTATATTATTTTTGACTTTCATGAAGGATGTCATTTCCCTAATTTCTTTCTCAGCCTGTTTATCATTTGAGGCAAGGAAAGCTATTGATTTGTTTGAGTAAATGTTATATCTAGTCACTTTACTGAAGCTATTTATCAACTTTAGGAATTCTCTGGTGGTCACTTAAATATACTATCATATCATCTGCAAATAGTGATATTTTGATTTTCTCCTTTCCAATTTGCATCCATTTGACCTCCTTTTGTTGTCTAATTGCTCTAGCTAGAACTTCAAGAACTATATTGAATAGACAGGTAGAAAGTGGGCAGCCTTGTATAGTCCCTGATTTCAGTGGGATTGCTTCAAGTTTCTCTCCATTTAGTTTGATATTAGCTACTGGTTTGCAGTATATTGCTTTTACTATGTATAGGTATGGTTCTTGAATTCCAGATCTTTCCAAGACTTTTACCATTGAAGGAGTATTGAATTTTGTCAAATGCTTTCTCAGCATTTAATGAGATGATCATGTTTTTTTTTTCCCTTTGAGCTCATTTATATAATGAATTACGTTGATGGATTTCTGTATATTGGACCATCCCTGCATTCCTGGGATGAAGCTTACTTGATCATAATGGATGATTGTTTTGATGTATTCTTGGATTCAGTTTGCCAGAATTTTATTGACTATTTTTGCATTGGTATTCATAAGGGAAAGTTCTCTTTCTTTTTTGGGTCTTTATGTGGTTTATGTGGTTTATGCATAATTGTGGCTTCATAGAACAAATTTTATTGGTGTTTCTTCTGTTTCTATTTTGTGAAATAGCTTGAAGAGTATTGGTATTAGGTTCTTTGAATGTGTGATAGAATTATGCACTAAACCCATCTGGTCCTGGGCTTTGTTTCTTGGGAGATTTAATGGCTGCTGCTATTTTTTTAGGGACTATGCAACTGTTTAGATCATTTATGTGATCCTGATTTAACTTTGGCAAGTGGTATCTGTCTAGAAAATTGTTCATTTCATCCTGATTTTCCAGTTTTGTTGAGTATAGGCTTTTGTAGTATGATCTGATGATTTTATGTATTCCCTCAGTTTCTGTAGTTATGTATCTCTTTTAATTTTTGATTTTGTTAATTTGGATACTGTTTCTGTGCCCTCTGGCTAGTCTGGCTAAGGTTTATCTATCTTGTTGATTTTTTGTTTTTTACTTCTAATCCCCCCAAACAAAAGAATATAACATGTATATACCTATTTGTGGGGTGTATATTCACACATACAACATATAATGCATGCACTCACATGTGTGGGATACAAGACAACATGGGGTCTCTTTCTCAATAGCTTACTTATGAGAAAGAGTCTCTAAGGAAATCTGTAGCTTACCAATTAGTCTAGACTGACTGGCCAGTAAGACTCAGAAATCCTTTTTCTGGTTCCCCAATGCCTGGCTTCTTTGAGGATGCTGGAAATCTGAACTGTGGTCCTCAGATTTTTGTGCCAAATGTTTTATTGATTGAACCATTGCTCTACCATGAATATTTTAAGTGGTCATTTACATGCAAATTCTAGTGTGTGTGTGTTTCTGTGCATATACATTTTTTTTTTATTTTCTAAGTTTTTTTATTTACATTCCAAATCATTTCCCCTTTCCCGTTTCTTCCCTCCCCAAAAGTCCCATAAGCCCCCTTCCCTCCCTCTTTTCCCCATTCAACCCCCTCTCACTTCTCTGTCCTTGCATTCCCCTACAACCAGTCTTTCTAGGACCAGGGGACTCTCCTTCCATCTTCTTGGAAATCTATTGCTATGCCAATTGTGTCTAGGATATTCCCAGATTCTGGGTTAATATCCCCTTATCAGTGCTTGCATACCATGTGTGTTCTTTTGTGATTTTGTGATTGGGTAACCTCACTAAGGATGATATTTTCAAGTTCTGACCATTTGCCTAGGAATTTCATGAGTTCATTGTTTTTAATTGCAGAGTAGTATTCCATTGTGTAAATATACCACATCTTCTGAATCCATTCCTCCGTTGAGGGACATCTGGGTTCTTTCCAGTTTCTGGCTATTATAAATAAGGCTGCTATGAACATAGTGGAGCATGTGTCCTTATTGCATGCAGGTAAAGCCTCTGGGTATATGCCCAGGAGTGGTATAGCCGGATCCTCCAGGAGTGTCATGCCCAGTTTTCTGAGGAATCGCAGACTGCTTTCCAGAGTGGTTGTACCAGCTTGCAATCCTACCAGCAGTGGAGGAGTGTTCCTCTTTCTCCACATCCTCGCCAACAACTGCTGTCTCCTGTGTTTTTGACCTTAGCCATTCTGACTGGTGTGAGATGGAATCTCAAGGTTGTTTTGATTTGCATTTCCCTAATGACTAAGGATGATGAACATCTCTTTAGGTGCTTCTCAGCCATTAAATATTCTTCAGGTGAGAACTCTTTGTTTAGCTTTGTACCTCATTTTTTAATAGGGTTATTTGGCTCTCTGGAGTCTAACTTTTTGTGTTCTTTGTATATATTGGATATTAGCCCTCTGTCGGATGTAGGGTTGGTAAAGATCATTTCCCAGTTAGTTGGTTGCCGCTTTGTCTTTTTGACAGTGTCTTTTGCCTTACAGAAACTTTGTAATTTTATGAGGTCCCATTTGTTAATTCTTGATCTTAGAGCATAAGCTATTGGAGTTCTGTTCAGGAAATTCTCCCCTGTGCCCATATATTCAAGGTTCTTCCCTAGTTTCCTTTCTATTAGTTTCATTGTGGCACTGAAACTATCTTGTTGATTTTATCAAAGAGCTAGTTCCTGGTTTTATTGATTCTTTGTGCAGTTCTTTTTATTTCTACTGCATGATTTCAGCCCTGAGTTTGATTACCTGCCATCTTGACATTCTACAGAGGTCTAATACAGAGTGTCCTTTCTTATTAGGGCTTTGACTTGGAGATTTTTATCACTTTGTGTGCAATTCCTTCCCTTTCCTTCTCAGACACTTCACTGAGCACATGGCTTAGGTATTAAGAAGGAATTGATATATGGAATAGGTAATGTTAAAGTCCAGTGGAATGTATCCAGAGTAAATGCTAAAATTAGTGAAGTAACAAAATTACTTCTAATGGGATAATTTTGAGGCATATAAGTGTTGAGCATTTTTCCTCACTCATTGTTAAATTAATGGTATAAAATTTGTAAAGTATTAATAGCTTCTTGTTTAGCTCCCGGAAATGATGGCTTTTATTAGCTTTGATTATGAGCTGCTGTAAATATGAGCTAAAGGGCTGTACTAGTCAATCATAGTCTTGTCAGTTTATTTTACTCAGATTCCAAATGCTGGCATCCAACCTTTGTTAGAATGAGATAAACTTTTAGTTGCCTGCATTGCTTGACCTTCTGACCTGGTTCACAAATTGAAATACTAGATAAATGGTTATTTTAGATACTACCTATTATAATGACTATGAACTTCCACTCATATATACAAACATAAATGTTCAATAAATATTCAGTCTATAAGCAAACACCCTAGTTCTTATAGAAAATTGTATCATGCCATGTCCAAGGTATTATCCAACGACAATTTTGCATTTGAGTCATCATGTCCTTATGAATCATTGTAGGAATATGTATCCTTGTTTTGTTGTTGTTGTTGCTTTTTGGAAACCACTAAGCATACAAAGAATTGACATTCAATGACCTAATTTCTGCTGTTTTACTGTGAATCAGGTAGAAAAGAAAACAATTTGTTGTTTCAAACTGAATATTAATAGATCCACCCATATTCCCCAACACACACAATCACACACACACACACACACACACACACACACACACACACACACATACACACTCACACACTGTTCCTAAATAAGCAAGGCTAACAAAGATGCAATGGTCCTTCTTGCACGTGTGTATCTTCCACTTCAGTTTTTCAGCTCTGACGAGCTCCAAACTCAGTGGTGATAGTTAAAGAGCCCATAACCTTTGTGACATTGTTTCCTTCACTCACTGCAAATACGCATTTGGAGAGTCAATAGCAATGGGCTAACTACATGTACATGTGTTTCACAATCTGCCTCATAAATCACCTAAACTTAGCACTCTAGAAAGACTTAAAGTAATAATATAAAAGGCTGTTGCATTATAAAATATTTTCAGTATCCTTTTATTAAGTCTAAACTCTTTAGATAGAAAATATAAGATATGCCACAGATTTCACTCTAATCTTTTAAGTTTGATGAGTGAGGAGAGCCTTTTCCTACAGCACTCTAAAATCAGTTTTGTACAGAAGACAGAAAATTGCAAAAACCATTTAATTTCCTATCAAGACTTTCAAAGCTTCACATCATGGTTCATTTGTGAGTTGTTTGCTATATCTTCCAGAGAATGTTGTATGTTGACTCTAGAAAAGAATCATGAAGCAGACACAATTTCAAAAGTAATTTAAACTTTTTCCCCACAAAACATGATTCTTAGCAAAACCTAATTCCAAACGATTTGATCTATTAAAGTGATTGAACTTTTCATTTTTCATTTCCTTTAAAACCATGAATCTTCTTCTCTGTTACTGTCCATTAGCTTGGCAGAAAAGCAGAAACCTTGAGGTTCAGTGAGAGATCTTGTCTCACTGTGTAGAATCTGATAAGGGACATCTGCCATCGTCCTCTGATCTCTGCAGGTATGTGCAATATTCTCCCTCTTTCCCTCTCTCTCTCCCTATCTCTCTCTCATTAACTCTCTCACATAAAGATGAAAATTGAAATGTTGAAAAGTGAATGTAATAAGAACAAAACTGGCTTTGTAAGAGAAGAAGTCGAAGGCTCCAGGATTTTCGTCCAGTTGAAATCAGCAGAGGAGATTTCAAAATGAATGCAAGAGCTAGGGTTATCACTTTCATTCCACATCTGTGTATATTAATAATTAATAAATGTGATGTCACATTGATGCATAAAATACTGGACAGTTAACCAAATATATTAGAAATGATGTGAACCAGTTTTTCTCTATTGGAATACAAATTTACCCATAAGACATCAGGGAAAGCAAGGGTCATGAATATAAGAATAATTTAGAATTTGAGCTGTCAGAGTGAATTTATCTTTGCTGCGATGCAGTTACTACCAATGCTTATCCGTAAGACGCATATACTGTGCAAGTTTGTGTGTACAGTGAATATTTAACTATGTTAGCTGAGAGAGTTCTTCAATCCCATTTAAAATGCAGCAATCAGCATGACTTCTCTACACCTCTTGGTTTCTTCACACCAAGAAACAAAATCATATTAAATAAAATAAGAATTGAGATTTCATAGGAAAAAAGACAGTCTATTTCCACCTGGCAAGAAGACATACATGATCTTCACAGCTCTAATAAAGAAATTAGAAACTAATTTGTTATAACTACCTCAGTGCAGTCAGAAAAACATCAGGATTGATGTATGTGGAGTTTTAAAATCTCTATGTCTACCTAGAATGATTGAACAAGATTAAATATTATGATATTCGATGGAGTTTAATAAAAAATAATAATAAAAAAGTATCATTAAAGTACATACAAAATGCCCAAGTAATATTCTGTTGAGCATGACATTTCTATAATTAAAGTATGAAATAAATTATGTACTATAAAAATTTAACTATGACACTCAGGTACAATACTTAGTATAATGCTTAATTCAAAAATAGAAATGGTAAACCATGAAACAAATAAAAATAATAACACAATTTTCTATTGGCTTTGGTATTCATGGTTTATAGCACCATCGATGTTCATCAATTTAATTCTTGGCAAAAGATAAGACAGGAATAAAAATTAACTGTAATCAAGATGTGGTGAAAGGTGTAGGCAAGCAGACATGCATGTAGTCTGCTTCTGAGAAAGGTCAGTTTTCAGATGAGCATGCGGACAATCTCATTTCATTCAAGATTTATTTTTATAATTGTTATTTTATCATTCAAATATATGAACCTCTGTGTGCTTACCTATAAATACAATGGCAAATAGACTCCTAAATATACACAAATGGGTGATAAACAGATAGATGACTGACAGAGGCAGAAATAGAGGATAATTAGAAGACAAAGAGACAGAGAGATAGATAACAGAAACAGAGAGATTATAGGCAGATATGTAGATGATAAATATTTCTATAATATTGTTCTTAGATATTAATACAAATAGGAAATGTTTTTAATATATTTGGCAGATTTCACATGAAAGAAAAATTGAGCTTGGCAAGGCTATACATCTTCCATTCCAGTACTCAATGACAAGGCAGAAGTTTGAGTTCAGGCTAGGTAACAACATAACTTCTTGTCAAAAAAAATAAATAAACATCAATTGATAAAGAGGTGGCAATTTAACATGCAATTTCTATTTCCAAAATCCTAAATCTAAGCATATTTGGCTTATCTTCAAACACTCTAGTTGTAGATAGTAAGTTTCCACAAATATATCCAGTTAATTTAAATATTTGTGTTGTATATACTTAACTTGATAATGTATATACCTTCTCAATATTTCTTGCAACCTGCTCTCCTCCTTTCCCAGGTAACAACTGCTACTTTTTTTATTTTTTTATTTTATTTTCTATATTCTTTATTTACATTACAAATGATTTCCTCTTTCCCAGTTCCCTGCTCCCCGAAAGTCCCATAAGCCCTCTTCCCTCCCCCTGTTCCCCATTTGCCTAAGAATTTCATGAATTCATTGTTTTTAATTGCTGAGTAGTATTCCATTGTGTAAATATACATGGAAAATATCTCTGAAAAATTGAAGAAATATATCGAAAAACACATTAAGATTGACTATTTCATGGAAAAATTATACAGATAAAATTGTAGGCATAAAAGTATTCCTAAGTTGATTGAAAGTGGAATTAAAAACATTGTCTGATAAAATTGAAAATATACAAGGAAAATATTTCTGATAAAACTCAAAAAATATATAGAAAAACACATTAAAACTGACTATTTCATGAAAAATTATACAGATAAGATAGTAGGCGTAAAAATATACCTAAATTGCTAGAAAGTAGAGGTAAAAATATTTTCTGATAAAATTGAAGATTTACATGGAAAATATCTCTGATAAAATTGAAGAAATTTATACAGATAAATTGGTAGGAATTAAAATATTCCTAAGTTGATTGAAAGTAGAATTATAAACATTTCCTGATAAAACTGAAAATTTACATGGAAAATCGTAGCCAACTGCAGCTACATGCGATACTTAGGGATGGGTGGAGAGGACGACGAAAGAAACATGGACCAAGACAACACAGCTGTTCAAAGTCCAACTGTACTTAGGAGAAACAGGAGATATAAGCTTTGGGGGCATGACCCTCCCTCCCAAAGCTGTGAGTCTTCTCAGCAGGTCTCTGCCAGGCTGAGAGATGTTGTCATAATAGTTCTCAGGAAGATGTTACTTTCACAGGGTCCGCTACTCTGCAGGAGATGGCGACTGACCCTCTTTCGCAGGAAGCTGCCGCTCCTTTGAAGTCAAAGGTTTGTCCCCCGGAGCTCTGCCAGCTCTGTCAGGTGGGGGAGGGGTGGCTGGAATTCCTCAGCTCGGTGAAATGCAGGCAGCTGAATTATGCCTAAAGGCTATATGGCATTACAATGGCCCTCTACAGAAAATATTTCTGATAAAATTCAAAGAATATATGGAAAACATTAAAATTGAAGATTATCATGGAAAAGTATACAGATAAAATGGTAGGCATAAAAATATTTCTAAGTTGATTGAAAGTGAAATTATAAATATTTACTGATAAAATTCAAGACTTACCTGGAAAATATCTCTGATAAAATTGAAGAAATATATAAAAACACATAAAGATTGAGTATTTCATGAAAAAATTATACAGATAAAATGGTAGGCATAAAGATATTCCTATGTTTTTTAAAAGTGGAATTATAAACACTTTCTGATAAAATTGAAGATCTAAAAGGAAAATATTCCTGAAAAAATTCAAGAAATACATAGAGAAACATGTTAAAACTGACTATTACATGGAAAATTATACAGATAAAATAGAAGGTATAAAATGTTCCTAACTTGATTGAAAGTAAGAGTATAGACATTGTCTGATAAAACTGAAGATCCACATGGAAAATACTTCTGACAAAATTGGAGAAAAATACAGAAAAATGTTAAAATTGAAGATTATCATGGAAAATTATACCGACAAAATGTTAGGCACAAAAAAATTCCTAAATTGATTGAAAGTGAAACGACAAACACCCCCCTCCCCCGTCCCGAGGAAACCAAAGATCTACATGAAAAACACCTTCGACAAAATCGAAGAAATACACAGAAAAAAATGTTAAAATTAAAGATTATCATGGAAAATAATACAGTCAAAATGGTAGACACAAAAAGCATTACTGAATTGAAAGAGGAGGCACAAACATTTTCTGATAAAATCAAAGATCCACATGAAAATCATCTCTGCTAGACTATGTTTTTCATTGGGGAATTGAGTCTATTGACATTATAAGATATTAAGAAATAGTGATTGTTGCTTCCTGTTGTTTTTGATGTTCTTTTTATGTTTGTGTGGTTACTATCTTTTGGGTTTGTTGGAAAAAGATTACTTTCTTGCTTTTTCTAGGGTATAGTTTCCCACCTTATGTTGGCGTTTTCCATCTATTATCCTTCGTAGAGCTGGATTTGTGGATACTGTGTAAATTTGGTTTTATCATGGAATATCTTGTTTTCTCCATCTATGGTAATTGAGAGTTTTGCTGGGTATAGTAGATTGGGCTGGCATTTGTGTTCTCTTATGGTCTGTATGAGATCTGCCCAGAATCTTCTGACTTTCATCATCTCAGGAGAGAAGTCTGCTAGGCCTGCCATTCTGATAGGCCTGCCATTGTAGGTTACTTGGCCTTTTTATCTTACTGCTTTTAATATTCTTTCTTTGTTTAGTGCATTGGTGTTTTGATTATTATGTGCCGGGAAGACTTTCTGGTCTGGTCCAGTCTGTTTGGAGTTCTATAGGCTTCTTGTATGTCCATGGACATCTCTTTCTTTAGGTTAGGGAAGAAGGACATAGATAACTCCCTTAAAGAAATACAGGAGAACATGGGTCAAATGGTAAAGGCCCTTAGAGGAAACACAAAAATCCCTGAAAGAAATACAGGGGAGCATGTATGAACAGGTAGAGGCCCTTAAAGAGGAAACACAAATTACAGGAGAACACAAACAAGTGAAGGAACTGAACAAAACCATCCAGGATGTAAAAATGGAAGTAGAAACAATAAAGAAATCACAAAGTGAGACATCTCTGGAGATAGAAAATCTTGGAAAGAATTCAGGAGTCATAGATGCAAGCATCAACAACAGAATACAAGAGATAGAAAGAAGAAAGAATCTCAGGGGCTGAAGATAACATAGAAAACATTGACTCAACATTTAAAGAAATTGCAAAATGCAAAAACTCCTGAGCCAAAACATCCAGGAAATCCAGGACACAATGAGAAGCCCAAACCTAAGGATTATAGATATAGAAGAGAGTGAATATTTCCAACTGAAAGGGCCAGTAGTAATCTTCAACAAAATTATAGAAGAAAACTTCCCTAACCTAAAGAGAGATGTCCATGAACATACAAGAAGCCTATAGAACTCCAAACAGACTGGACCAGACAACTGCTACTTTTAAATGCTCCGTGAGCTGTGCATCAGATTTTTTCTTAATAATGGGTGAGGGAGAGCTTTCCATCATAATTAAAACTGAAAAAGACTGTAAGTAAAGTCTGCTTTACCTTGTCCCTTGCCATCCTACACAGCCAGTCAGTACCATAATAAATAAGTTCTTCAGAGATAGTGAGGCAGCAGCCATCACTCGAGATACACCTTCCTGGAGTTGACCACACCGCATCCCACAGGGTTAGAGATTTATTCTTTTAGTACTCCATGAGACACAGTTGCAATGGCCCTTTTTATTTTCGGCTTGCCTTCAAGATTTAAATGACAACCACTTGACTGTCTTCCCAGGGTTCTATTAACACAATTGACATTTAAGAGTTTTTAGAGAACAACTATTTTATCATTCCATCCACACATGTCCTGTGCAATGCTGCAGGTAGTTTTACAGTTTGTTAGCTTGCTTCACCTGCCCACAGCAACACCATCTTAAAATCATAGACACCACAAATTGGAACACAAGGGAGCTGGAATCAGGCAGGTTGAATTCAAAATAAATATCTCTTATTTAACCAAGCTGATTTGGATCATTTTATTGCCTCGTTATTCACACATATTTGTCAATTGAAAGAGGAAAGAGAGAAAGATGTGTAGCAAGGTGGAAAAGAAATAAAGGGAATGAAAAGATTTGAAAAAGAAAAGTTACTCCTATCTTTTTAATGAATGATAAAATGTTATTTCAAAGACAGCCTGATTGTTTGCAGTTTAGCATTTCATAATATTAACCTTGAATTTATTTGACTCACTTAAAAATGATAAATTGTCACTGTACTGTACTGACATTCAAAAAAACCTATTTATCAGTACTTACTAGCCCCAAAAAACACTAAATTAACTTATAAGAGACCATAACAGTAGAAAACCAAATCAAAAGTCAGTGGGTAAACACTTATTCCATTACAGCAAATTTAAAAATTTGTGAAACTGAAATTCTTCATTGTCAGTAATTGAATGTAATTTTCATATCAATAATTATTAATGGAGATAGATTTGTACAGTTGATTGCTGTGGATGCAATTAAGACCTTTGCTTTTGCTGGGACTATATATTATTTCAAAGATTAAGACTTTCTAAAACTTTTAAAGATGGAATTTCAGGGTGGTTTTGATTTGCATTTCCCCTTAGCTAAGCTAAGGATGTTGAACTTTTTTTTTTTAATTTTATTTTATTTTCTGAGTTATTTTTTTATTTACATTCAAAATCATTTCCCTTTTCCCCTTTCCTCCCTCCCCGAAAGTCCCATAAGCCCCTTTCCCTCCCTCTTTTCCCCATTCAACCCCCTCTCTTCTCTGTCCTGGCATTCCCCTACATCCAGTCTTTCCAGGACCAGAGGTCTCTCCTTCCATCTTCTTGGAAATCTATTGATATGCGAATTTTGTCTTGGGTATTCTGAGATTCTAGGTTAATATCCCCTCATCAGTGACTGCATACCATGTGTGTTCTTTTGTGATTGGGTTACCTCACTAAGGATGATATTTTCAAGTTCTGACCATTTGCCTAGGAATTTCGTGAATTCATTGTTTTTAATTGCAGAGTAGTATTCTGTTCCTCAGAAAACTGGGCATGACACTCCCAGAGGATCCAGCTATACCACTCCTGGGCATATACCCAAAGGCTTTACCTGCATGCAATAAGGACACATGCTCCACTATGTTCATAGCAGTCTTATTTATAATAGCCAGAAGCCGGAAAGAACCCAGATGTCCCTCAAAGGAGGAATGGATTCAGAAGATGTGGTATATTTACACAACGGAATACTACTCTTGTTGAACATTTCTTTAGGTGCTTCAGAGCCATTCAAGTTTCCTTGGCTGAGGATTCTTTGTTTAGCTCTGCACTCCATTTTTTAATAAGGTTATTTGTTTCTCTGGAGTCTAACTTCTTTAGTTCTTTGTATATATTGCATAGTAGCCCTCTACCAGATGTAGGATTGGTAAAGATCTTTTCCCAATCTGTTGGCTGTTGTTTTGTCCTATTGGCAGTATTCTTGGCCTTACAGAATCTTTGCAATTTTATGAGGTCCCATTTGTCAATTCTTGATCTTAGAGCATAAGCTATTGGTGTTGACTTCAGGAAATTTTCCCTGGTGCCCATGAGCTCCAGGTTTTTCCCCACTTTCTCTTATATTAGATTCAGTATATCTGGTTTTTATGTGGAGGTCCTTGATCTACTTGGACTTGAGCTTTGCACAGGGAGACAAGAATGGATCAATTTGCATTTTTCTACATGTTGATTGCCAGTTGAATCAGGACCATTTGTTGAAAATGCTGTCTATTTCCACTGGATATTTATAGCTCCTTTGTCAAAGATCAAGTGACCATAGGCGTGTGGGTTTGGTTCTGAGTCTTCAGTTCTATTCTGTTGATCTACCTGCCTGTCACCATACCAATACCATACAGGTTTTTTTTTTTAAATCATAATTGTTCTGTATTATAACCTGAGGGATGCTGATTCTGCCAGAAGTTCTTTTATTGTTTACAATAGTTATCACCATCCTGGGTTTTTTGCTATTCCAGATGGATTTGAAAATTGTTCTTTCTAACTCTATAAAGAATATAGTTAGAATTTTGATGGAGATTGCATTGAATATGTAGATTGCTTTAGGCAAGATGTCCATTTCCACTATATTAATCCTGTCAATCAATGAGCATGGGAGTTATTTCCATCTTCTGAGATCTTCTTAAATTTCATTCTTCAGAGACTTGAAGTTCTCATCATACAGATCTTTCACTTGCTTGGTTAGAGTCACACCAAGGTATTTTATATTATTTATGATTATTGTGAAGGTTATCATTTTCCTAATTTTTTCTCAGCCTGTTTATCCTTTGAGTAGAGGAAGGCTACTCTTTGTTTGAGTTAATTTTATACCCAACCACTTTTCTAAAGTTGTTTGTCAGGTTTAGGAGTTCTCTGGTGGGATTTTGGGATCACTTAAGTATACTATCATATCATCTGCAAATAGTCATACTTTGACTTCTTCCTTTCTAATTTGTATCCCGTTGACCTCCTTTTGTTGTCTAATTTCTCTGGCTAGGACTTCAAGCACTATATTGAACAGGTAGGGACAGAGTGGGCAGCCTTGTCGAGTCCCTGATTTCAGTAGGATTGCTTCAAGTTTCTCTACTAGTTTCTACTAGTCTGGTGCATGTTAACTACTGGTTTGCTGTATATTGCTTTCACTATGTTTTGGTATGGGCCTTGAATTATTGGTCTTTCCAAAACTTTTATCATGAAAGGGTATTGCATTTTGTCAAATGCAACTTCGGCATATAATGAAATGATCATGTGGCTTTTTTTTGAATTTGATTATATAGTGGATTACATTGATGGATTTCTGTATATTAAACCATATCTGTATCCCAGGGATAAAGCCCACTTGATCATGGTAGATGGCTATTTTGCTGTGTTCTTGGATTTGGTTGACAATAATTTTATTGAGTATTTTTGCATAGATATTCATAAGGAAAATTGGTCTAAAGTTCTCTTTCTTTGTTGGGTCTTTGTGTGGGTACCTATCAGAGAATTGTTGTTCATAGAACGAATTGGGTAGTGTTCCTTCTGTTTCTATTTTGTGGAATAGCTTGAAGAGTATTGGTATTATGCCTTCTTTGAAGCTCTGGTAGAATTCTGCATTAAACCCATCTGATCCTGGGCTATTTTGGTTGAGAGATATTTAATGAATCCTTCTGTTTCTTTAGGGGATATGGGACTGTTTAGATGATTTATCAGATCCTGATTTAACTTTGATACGTGGTATCTGTCTAGAAAATTGTCTATTTCATCTAGATTTTCCAGTTTTCTTGAGTATACACTTTTATAGTAGGATCTGATGACTTTTTGGATTTCCTCAATATCTGTTACTATGTCTCTCTTCTCATTACTGATTTTGTTGATTTGGATACTCTCTCTGAGCCCTCTGATTAGTTTAGCTAAGGATTTATCTTTTTTTTTTTCAAAGAACCAGCTCCTGGTTTGGTTGATTCTTTGTATAGTTCTTTTTTTTTTTTTTATTACTTGGTTGATTTCAACCCTGAGCTTGATTATTTCCTGCCATCTACTCCTCTTGGGTGTATTTGCTTCTTTTGGTTCTAGAGCCTTCAGATGTTCTGTCAAGATGCTAGTGTATGCTCTTTCTACTTTCTTTGTGAAGGCACTCATAGCTGTGAGGTTTTTTTTTTTAGCACTGATTTCATTGTGTCCCATAAGTTAGGGTATGTTGTGCCTTTATTTTCATTAAATTCTAAAAATTCTTTAATTTCTTTCATTATTTCTTTCTTGACCAAGTTATTGTTGAGGAGAATGTTGTTCAGTTCCCATGTTTATGTGGGTTTTCTGTTGTTTTTATTGTGATAGAAGACCAGCCTTAGTCTGTGGTGGTCAGATAGCATGCATGGGATTATTTCAATCTTCTTATATCTGCTGAGGTCTATTTTGTGACCGATTACATGATCAATTTTGGAGAAGTTTCCATGATGTGCTGAGAAGAAGGTATATTATTTATTTTAGCATAAAATGTTCTATAAATATCTGTGTAATCCATCTGGTTCATAACTTCTATTAGTTTCACTTTGTCTCTGTTTAGTTTATGTTTCTGTGATATTTCTATGAGGAGAGTTGGGTATTGAAGTCTCCCACTATTACAGTATGAAGTGCAATGTGTGCTTTGAAGTTTAGTAAAGTTTCTTTTATGAATGTGGGTGCCCTTGCATTTGGAGCATAGATGTTCAGAATTGAGAGTTCATCTTGGTAGATTTTTCCTTTGATGAAGTGTTTTTCCTTAAGTTTTTTGATAACTTTGGATTGAAAGTCAATGTTATTCAATACCAGAATGGCTACACCAGCTTGTTTCTTGGGACCATTTGCTTAGAAATTAGTTTTCCAGCCTTTCACTCTGATGTAGTATCTGTCTTTGTGCCTGAGGTGAGTTTCCAGGATGCAGCAAAATGATGGGTCCTGTTTAAGTATCCAGTCTGTCATTCTATGTCTTTTTATTGGAGAAAAGACTACATTGATATTAAGAGATATTAAAGAAAAGTGATTGTTGCTTCCTGTTATTATTGTTATTAGAGGTGGAGTTATGGTTATGCGAATCTCTTTTTTATTTTTTTGGTTTCTTAAATAACATTATTTTCTTGCTTTTTCTAGAGTGTAGTTTCCCTCCTTTTGTTTGTGTTTTTCATTCATTTTCATTTGTAGGGCAGAATTTATAAAAAGGTATTGTACAAATTTGTTTTTGTAATGGAATACCTTGGTTTCTCCATCTATGGTAACTCTCAATTGAGAGTTTTGCTGGGTATATTAGAAAAATATGGAATGCTCCACGAATTTGCATGTCATCCTTGTGCAGGGGCCATGCTAATCTTCTCTATATCGTTCCAGTTTTAGTATATGTGTTGCTGAAGCAAGCACTCTGTACCCCATTTTTAGGAGGGTTACTTGTTTCTCTGGAGTCTAACTTCTTGAGTTCTTTGAATATATTTGATATTAGCCTCTGTCAGATGTATGATTGGTAAAGATCTTTTCCCAATCTGTTGGTTGCCGTTTTGTCCTAATGAAATTGTCTTTTGCCTTTCAAAAGCTTTGCAGTTTTATGAGGTTCCATTTGTTAATTCTTGATCTTAGAGCATAAACTACTGGTGTTCTGTTCAGGAAAATTTCCCCTGTGCCCATGTACTCTAGACTCTTCCCCTCTTTCTCTTCTACTAGATTCAGTGTATCTGCTTTTATGTGGAGGTCTCTGAAGAAAGAAATTGAAGAAGATATCAGAAGATGGAAATGTCTCCCATGCTCATGGATTGGCAGGGATATAATATAGTGAAAATTGCCATCTTGCCTAAAGCAATTTACAGATTCAATGCAATCCCCATTAAAAATCCCAACTCATTTTTTAATGGGGTTGGAAAGAACAACTTCCAAATTCATTTGGAATAATAAAAATCCCAGGATAGTGAAAACTATTCTCAACAATAAAAGAACTTCTGGAAGAATCAGCATCCCTCAAGCTATAATACAGAGCAATTGTGATAAAAACAAACAAACAAAAAAAAAAAACCTGTATGGTATTGGTACAGTGACAGGCAGGTAGATCAATGGAATAGAATTGAAGTCTCAGAACTGAGCCCACACATCTATGGTCACTTGATTTTTGGCAAAGGAGCCATAACCACCCAGTGAGAAAAAATGACATTTTCCACAAGTGGTGGTGGTTCAACTGGCAGTCAACATGTAGAAGAATGCAAATTGATTCATTTTTAACTCCCTCTACAAAGCTCAAGTCCAAGTGGATCAAGGACCTCCACATAAAACCAGATGCACTCTATCATTTTTACAGCAGGCAAAGAAATATGACAAATATCAAGGCTGGTTCTATAAAGATGAACAAAGTCTACTGGAGATATTTTATGAACCTCTGGCTTAAGATGAGCCTTTCTCATCTAAATTAAATGAAAGTTGATTTCACTGTAGAAGAACAATCACAAAGTAAGCATCAGAAGCTGTCTCTGTCCACAGTATTTTTAGGTAAGATGGTGAGTGGAGATACCCAAAGGTATTTTCTTATTTTAGGCAACATTGTCAGATTCAAAGTGATGAAGACTGCCTTGTGATGTCTGAGTTTTGAGTAACCAGCATCTCCACAAACTCTATCTAAAATATGTGATTAATTTAAATACGGAATGTGAATCAGCTCTAACTTTATTCTTTTTTATAGTGGCATACAGGCTTCTTAACACCATTTATTTGAAAGGCGATTTTTCCCCTTTAGATGGTCTTGAGAGGAAATAATTAAAGAGGACAGTGATTGATTCACTGAGAGACCAGAAATATGTAACTTGATGGACAGTTGAGTTTTATGAGTACCAAGACTATTAAATGTATACTGTACACAAGCTTCACCATTTGAATAAGAATCTTCTTTCATTTTAAAACAAGAAAATCTTTCTTATATCTTCAATAAAACTGCTAATTAAATGGTTCATACCTCACCTGCTACTTTTACAAAATCTTTACAGGATAAACTTTCTAAGATAGACTTCCTTGGTAGTAGAAAGTTCCTGGAAAAATATTATGTTTGCATTTCAAAATTTTTTGGATATAACTATCCAAAAACACATGTTTTGGGAACTGAGAAAATTGACGCTATCTAGTGAATTTCTAACAGCATCACTCAAAGTGAATGAAAATATGTGTGAATTATTAAAAGAAGTGACAGGCAAATCAATTTGAATAGGGAATTAGTACAGAGACTTTAATAGAAATAATAACAGGCAGACTAGAATTTAATTATTTTAATAGTGGTGATGTTTTTAGAAAGCATTTTAAAAGCTAGTAATCCAACACCCTATAATACCAAACACCCTCCTGATCCAGTCATAGCCAAGGAAGTGAACTAAGAGCCTCATATGACTATTTAAAAGAAGTTAAAGACATGGGAGGAATACTAATGGTAATAGGTTATGTTGAAGATTAGTTGGTGTCTGGTGGTGATTTTATATATGCAAGAAAAGTTCTTTGAAGGAGTTAGCTTTAATGTGCTCTATTTGTCCCTATCCTATCAAGTTCAACCTGGGAAGAATTTTTCTTAAGCCAAAATAACCATGGCAAGTTGGATTAAGATATTCTGCTAAGGTTGCACAATGGAGCCTAGAATAGCTCTCTTCTGAGATGCTTCATCTAGCAACTGATGAAAAAAGATGCATAGAACCAGAGCCAAACACTAGGCAGAGCTTGAGTAGTCCAGTGAAAGAATGAGAGATAGGATTGAGGGAGCCATTGGGGTCAAGGATACCACAAAAAGAACTACAAAGTCCAATAATCTGTGCCCATGGGAGTTCACTGAGACTGAATCACCAACCAATGAGTAACCTTGGGCTGGACCTAGGACTCCTACACATAGAGCAGATGTGCAGGTTGGTACTCATGTGAGTCCCCTAACAACTGGATCAAAGGCTGTTTCAGACTCTTGTCAGCCTTTGGATCCATTTCCCCTGGGCTGCCTTGTCTGGTCTCAGTCAGAGAGGATACATTTATTCCTGCAGAGAGTTGATGCGCCAGGGAGAGTTGGTACCCAAGGGGGTGGGAGGACTCCCCTTCTCTGAGAAGAAAAGGAAGGAAGAACAACAGAGGGGTTTGTGAGGGTCAAGGTTCAGATGGGTACAGAGGAGAGAGGAGCTGCTACAATAGGATATAAACTGAATAAAGTTTTAAAAAATGAAAAAAATAATTCTTTGTGTGATAAAGGCCAATATCTTATTGGATACAATGTTGGGACATAATAGATAAGCTTTGTCTTTGGTTAGAGAAAGAAAGCCGTGCAGTCATTCCCCTGCTGTCTTCTCTAGTCTCATTTATCATTTAGCAAGAGGAGAAGACAAATTTCCACTAATTAATAATTCAAGGAAATGCCTTGCCATGCTCCAGTAAACAGAGAAGATACCTGAGGTGAGGATGATAGAAACATCTCTATTGGAGAAAAATAATAAAGATCATAGTCCCAAGATACAGGTGAAATGAAGCAGTGGTATTTAATTGTAATATTAAAGAAAAGCTATTTACAGAAACCTTACCACTCACCAACAGAGCTCCAGTGTACTCAGGGCTGAGTGACTGCTGCAAATAGACATGCATATTTGTCCTGATAGATATTGCCCCCAATCATATCCTAGATCTGCCTGTAGATGTAGGTTTTCTCTTTGTATACTTATCTTGCTGTCTACTTTCTGTATGTCTGTTCATTGGCTATTCTGTAAGTATCTGTCAGTTGCAAATTCTCTGTATATCTATCTTGTAATTTATTCTATGTAAGACTATCTTCTTTGTTCTCTGTATATCTTTCTGTTGGCTCTCATCTCTATGTCTACGATCTTGTCTAGTCTATGTATATTTGTTTGTTGGCTACTCTGTGTGTTCCTTTCTGCTGGCTATTCTCTCCATGTATGCCTATCCAATTGACTATCCAGTTTCCTGTCCTTTGTCTGCATGTCTGTGTGTTGACAGCTCTTTTGGAAGAGCTTGAGAAATGCTCTATTGATGTCTACAGTTGAGAGGGAAGCCAAAAATAATGAGAACATTAGAGAAAATTAATGACACTGGAATCTATGTCCTAAAGAAAAAACATGCAGCTCTCATTTCAATTGACTTGATATTGACACTGCTTTACATGCCTCAGTTTCTAATACTTTCCAATTTACATTAAAAGATATACAAAATCTTTGTCAATACTCATGTTACTGCAAGAAAATCCCACAGAATTAATGATTCAGAAAAACAAAATTTTATTTCACACAGTTCTTTATGTTTGAAATCCAAAAGCAAAGTTCTGACAGTTTCTATATATTGGTAGAGCTTGATTTTATGTGCATGAGCTCTGCTTGCTGATATGTTCTCACATAAGAAAACAGATGAAAGCAGAAAATGTTATACCTTCTAGAACTCCTATGATAGGATCAGTACTTTACTATGAGGGTTCTTTCCAGAGGTTCTCCATTTTAAAAATGTCACATTTAAAAATGAATTTGTGGGTTCATCATCCTTAGTCATTAGGGAAATGCAAATCAAAACAACCCTGAGATTCCATCTCACACCAGTCAGAATGGCTAAGATCAAAAACACAGGAGACAGCAGGTGTTGGCGAGGATGTGGAGAAAGAGGAACACTCCTCCACTGTTGGTGGGATTGCAAGCTGGTACAACCACTCTGGAAAGCAGTCTGGCGGTTCCTCAGAAAACTGGGCATGACACTCCCGGAGGCAGACTTTTTATCAGGAAATTATTTTGAATTCTGTCAAACCCTTATCTCAACAATCTATGTCTTCTTTCTTCTAAGTCCTTGCATGTGATAAATTAAATTTATTAAATTTACAATTTGCATATACTTATTAAATTATAAATTATAATCACCTATCACCAGAATAAAGCAAATTTTATCAAGATTAATGATCTCATTAGTATGATTTTGAATTTGGTTCATAAGTCTTATTTAAGAACTTTTGAAGCTATGTTCATTTTGAAATTTATGTGTGTAATACTGTTTTTTATTAAATTGTAACTGACTTCCTTAAAAGAGACCGAAAGTCTTCCTATATCTTATATTCTGGAATAATAGTATTGATGTTAATTCATTTTTACAGTTCTGGAAGAATTCTTCAGAAAATCTATTTGGCTCTTTGCCATTTTTATTTGTAAATTGTTTTTTGGTGCTCCAATTACATTGCTAGTTATGGATTTAAGTTATTTATTTAATCTTTGTTCAATTTTGATATATCATATACAACTAGAAATCAAGCATCTTCCAAGTTTACAATTTAGTAGAGCATATGATTTTAAATATGTCTTCATTATGTTCTGAAATTATTATCCACTTTATTGTCTCTATTTACAGCTCTCATTTTATTGACTTGGGTCTCTTTCTCTGTCTTTTGGTTATCTTGGTTAGGAATCTGTCAGTTTTGTTTATTTTTTCAAAGAACTAGCTCTTTGTTTCATTCATTCTTTTTATTTTATTTTCTTCTATTTTTATTTCCTCAATTTATGACCTGATTTTGATTATCTTTTCCTGTTATCTCACCCAGTCTCTGGGTTGTCTTGTTTTTCTAAAGCCTAAGGTATATCATTAGTTCATTTATTTCATATCTCCTGAAGTTTTTATATAGGCCCATAGAACTATAAACTTATTTCTTAGTGCTTCTGTTTTGGTTTTTGTACATTCTATTTTTATTTTCATTTAATTCTAAAATTTTTCAGTTTCTTTCTTGTTTTGTTTTTCTTAACCCAGTTATTCAATTTTGGGCTGAATAGTCTCCATATCTTTCAGCACTTTCTATTGTTTCTAATTCTGTTGAAATTTAGCTCTATAACACTGTGGTCAGCTAAGATACAACATGGTATTTCTATTTCCTGTATTTGTAGAGACTAGTTTTGTGTTCTAATACATGATCTGTTTTCATGAATATCCAATGGGCTTCTCAGAATAAAGTTGTATTCTTTACTGTTCTGGTAAAATTTCCTGTAAATATAGGTCAGTTTGACTTATGAAATTGTGTAACTCCTCCATTGGGACCTTGTGCTCAGTCCAATGGCTGGCTATGAGCATCCCCCTCTGTATTTGTCAGGCTCTGGCAGAGCCTCTCAGGAGACAGCTATATCAGGCTCCTGTCTGCCAGCACTTCTTGGCATTCACAATATGAGTTTGGAAAATGTATACGGGATGGATCCCAGGTGGTCAGTCTCTAACCACCAACCAAAGAGTATACAGGGAGTACTCATGGCTCCAGCTGGTTATGTAGCAGAGGATAGTCTTGTTGGACCTGAGTGGGAGGAGAGGCCCTTGGTCCTGTAAAGGCTGGATGCCCCAGTGTAAGAGAATGCCAGGAGGGGAAAGCAGGAGTGGGTGGGTGGGTTTGGGAGCACTCTCATAGAAGCAAGGGGGAATGGGATAGGGGATTTTCAGAGGGAGCTAGGAAATGGGATAACATTTGAAATGTAAATAAAGAAAATATCTAATTAAAAAATCATGTAAATCTTATGGTTCTTTGTTTATTTTTTGTCTATATGACTTCTCTATTGATTAAAGTGTGAAACTAAAGTCATTCCCTATCACTATAATGGAATAATGCTGTGATATTTGTGTGTATTAATATTTGCTTTATAAAGTTGGGTACACCTGTATTTGGCTCATACATTCATAATTCTAATAGCCTCATCATCAACTTTTCTACCAATAAGTATAATATAACTTTCCTTATATCTTGTATTTTTAATTTGAAGTCTCTTTTATCAAAGAGATACACACTGCTTGTTTCTTATTTCCATTTGCTTACAATACCATTTTCCACTTTGTTACCTTAAGATTGTATCTACCCTTCATAGTAAGATTTGTTTCTTGGAGGCATTGAAAAAAACTGATGCTGTTTTTGAATGTACTTTGCTGGTTTATGAATTTTTATTAGGAAACTTAGACCATTAATCTTCAAAGGATTGAGTGGTGTTTATTGATTCCTATCATTTTGCTGATTTTGTGGTGTTTTCTTGGATCTTTCAGTTAATTGTCTTAATGCTTTTTCTTTATCATGGTGACCTCTATGGTGCGTTTGTCCTCTTCAGACTGTTGGATTCCTTTAAGTACTTTCTGTTGAACTGGCTTCATGTTCATAGACCTCTTTAGTTTACTTTTATCACAGCAATTCTTTTCTCCTAATTTTTAATTTTTTTATTTTTTAAATATTTAAATTTTTATTTTTATTTTTTATTTTTTTAATTTTCTGACTTTTAAAAATTTAAAATTATTATTTATTTATTATCTAATCTTTATTTTTTTTCTTCTAATCAAACATATATTTCCTTGATATCACAGTCTATTTTGGCAGTTACTAGACTTTTCTGACTTAAAATTTTTCTGTTGAATTATCAGGAAAATTAAATACACCCAACACATAATAATCAAAACAGAAACTATAGAGAATATTATAACTATAGAGAATATTAAAAGCAGCAAGGGAAAAAGAGACGGTAACATAAAAAGACAGACCTATCAGAATCATACCCAACTTCTCAACAGAGACACTAAAACTTAGAAGAGCCTGGAAAAATATCTTGCAAGTTCTAAATATCCCCAGATGCCAACCTAGACTACTATACCCAACAAAAATCTCAATCAACATAGGTGGAGAAAATAAAATATTTTAAGACAAATCTAGACTCAAACACTATCTATCCACAAATCGAACCCTACAGAAAATACTAGGTGGAAAATCCCAACCCAAAGAGAATAGCAACATCAAATAAAACACAGGAAATAAATAATTCCATACTAGCCAAAACAAGGGAATCACAAACACACACACACACACACACACACACACACACACACACACACACACACACACCACACACCCTATACATTCACAATAATAGCACTAATTTCAAAATAACAGGAAATAACAACCACTGGCCATTAATATTTCTCAATATCAATGGACTCAATTTTCCCAAAAAAGAGCCAGGATAACAGAATGGATGTAAAAATAAGAGTCTGTCATTCTGTTACATACAAGAAACACACCTCAGCAATAAAGGTAGATATTACCTCATAATAAAGGGTTCAGAAAAAGTTTCCCAAGCAAAGGAACCCAAGAACAAAGCTGGTATTGCCATTATAACATTTAACAAAATAGACTGTCAAGAAAATTTAATCAAAAGTGACAGATAAGGTCACTACATACTCATCATTGAAAAATCCACTAAGATGATATCTCAATTCTGAACATATATGCTCCAAACACAAGGGCACACACATATGTAAAAGAAACATTGCTAAAACTTAAATCATATATTGAGCCCCACACATTAATAATGGGAAACTTCAATAACCCACCCTTGTCAACTGATAGCTCATCCAAGCAGAAATGAAAGAGAGAAAAATAATGAAACTAGCAGATATTACTAACCAAATGGACCTAACAGACACATATAGAATATTTCACCCAAACACAAAAGAATATACATTTTTCTTAGCACCTCATGATTTCTTCTCCAAAACTGACCATAGAATTGGCCACAAAGCAAGCCTCAATACATACAAGAGTATTGAAACAATGCCTTCTGCTCTGTCAGACTATCATGGATTAAAGCTGGACTTCAACAACAACTGTAATACAAAAAAGCCTATAAATTTATGGAAATTGAACAACTTTCTACTCAATGATCTCTGGGTCAGGAAAGAAATTAAAGACTTTCTAGAATTCAATGAAAATGAAGGCATATCATACTCAAATTTATGGAGAAAATTGAAAGAAGTGCTAAGAGAAATGTTCATAGCACTAAGTGCCTTAACAAAGAATCAAAGTATTTAGGAAGTTCTCTTACTAGCCGTTTAAAAGTACTCCTGAAAGCTCTAGAGGAAAAAAAGCAAGCAAGCACACCAAAGAGGAGTAAAAGCCAGGAAATAAAATCCAGGGCTGAAATCCATCTGTTAGAAACAAAGAAAACAATAAAGAATTAAGATGGTTTTAGTGCAGAATTCTACTAGGCTTTCAATTCAAAGAAGAGATAATACCAATACTCCTCAAATTATTCCATAAAAGAGAAACAGAAGGAACACTGACAAACTCATTCTATGAAACCACAGTCACCCTGACTTAAACCATACAAAGACTTAACATAAAAGAGAACTTCAAACTATATTCTCTTATGAACATTGATGCAAAAATTCTCAGCAAAATACTCACAATTAGAATTCAGGAATACATCAAAAACATCATTCACCATGATCAATAAGGCTTCATCCCAGGGATGAAGGGATGTTTTAATATTTGAAAATCTATCAATGTAAGCCATCATATGAACAAACTGAAAGAAAAACGTTGTGTGATTATTTCATTAGATGTCTAAAAAGCCTTTGACAAAATCCAACACACCTTCATATTAAAAGTATTAGAAAGATCAGAAATACAAGTCGCATACCAACACATAATCAAAGCAATATATAGCAAACCAATAGCCACCATCAAACTAAATGGAGAGAAACTTAGAGCAATTCCACTAAAATCAGAGGCAAGACAAGACTGTCCACTCCCTCCCTATCTATTCAAAATAGTACTTGAAGTTCTAGCCAGATCAATAAGACATCTAAAGGAGATAAAGTGGATACTAACTGGAAAAGAAGAATTCATAGTTTCAGTATTTGAGAATAATATGACAGAATATATAATCAACCCCCAAAGGTCTTCCAGATAACTCAAACAGCTATAAAACTCCTTCAGAAAAGTGGCCAAATAAAAAATTAACAAAAGAAAACCAGTAGTCTTCCTTTATATAAATGATAACTGGGCTGAGAAAAAATAGGGGAACAGAACCCTTTATGATACCCATGAATAATATAAAATATCTTGATGTAACTCTAACCAAGCAAGTGAAAGATCTACATGAGAAATATGTCAAGTTCCTGAAGAAAGAAATTAAAGAAGATATCAGAAGATGGAAAGATCTTCCATGCTCATGGATAGGTAGGATTAACATAGTGGAAATGGCTATCTTACCAAAATCAATCTACATATTCAGTGAAATCCCCATCAAAATGACAACACAGTTTTTTATAGAATGTTAAAGAGCAATTATCATCTTCATACCCCCCCCAAAAAAAAAGAAAAAAAAAGGGTAAGCCAAAATAATCCTAAATAATAAAAGAACTTCATGAGGAATCACCATCCTTGATCTTAATCAGTACTACAGAGGAATAGTTATTGAAAGCTGCATGGTATGGGTACAGACAAGGACATTGATCAATGAAATCTATTCAAAGGCCCATAAATAAACCCACACCTATGGACACTTGATTTTTGATAAAGAAGAAAAAATATACCACAGATAAAAGAAAGCAACTTCAATAAGTGGTGCTGGTCTAACTGGATGTCTGAAAGTAGAAGAATGCAAAAGTATCCATATTTATTACCTTGCACAAAATTCAAATCCAAGTGGATCAAGGACCTCAATATAAAACTGGATATACTAAATTTCAGAATAGAGAAAGTGGGAAATACCCAAGAATACTTTGATACAGGAGACAATTTATTGAATAAGACACCAATGGCTCAGACTTTAAGATCAACAACTGATAAATGGGACCTCATGAAATTACAGATCTTCTATAATGCATAAAACATTGTCAATAGGACAAAACAGAAGCCTACAGATTGGGAAAGGATCATCACCAACCCTACATCTGTCATAGGGCTTATATCCAAAATTTATAAAGAACTTGACAAGTTAGACAAAACCCAAATAACACAATTTAAAAATGGAGTGCAGAGCTAAACAGACAATTCTCAACAAAGGAATCTAGAATGGCTGAGTACTTAACTAAATGTTCAAAATCCTTAGTCATCAGGGAAATTAAAATCAAAACAACTCCGAAACTCCTTCATATACCCATGAGAATGGCTAAGATCAAAATCTCAAGCAATAGCACATGCTGGCAAGGATGTGGAGCAAGGGGAACAATCGTCCATTGCTGGTTGGAGTGCAAATTTATAAAACCACTTTGGAAATCAGTGTGGTGGATTCTCAGAAAAATAGGAATAGTCTACCTCAAGACCCAGCTATACCACTCCTGGGCATATACCAAAAGATACTCTACCATCCCACAAAGACACTTGCTCAACTATGTTCATAGAAGCTTAATTTGTAATAGCCAGAAACTAGAAACAACCTATATGCCCCTCAAATGAAGAATGGATAAAGAAATGTTGTGTATATATATATATATATATATATATATATATATATATATATATATATATATATACATATATACAATGGAATACTATTCAGATATTTAAAAACAAATAAATTTTTTATTTTTCAGGTAAATGGATGGATCTTGAGAATATCATTCTTGGTTAGTAACCCACTTCCAAAAGGACATGCATGGTATATACTTACTTACAAGTGAATATTAGCTATAAAATACAGGGAACCCATGCTACACTCCACATACCCAAAGAAGAAAGAAGGCATAAACAAGGATGCTTGAATTTTACATAGAAGAGGAAATAAAATAGTACTAAGAGACAGATGGAGAGAAGGATCTGGGTTAGAATATGGATGGGGAGGGAAATGGGAAGTTTCAAAATCAGGCATGGGGGTGTGGTGGCAGAAGACATGGCCAGATGGTCATGAGAATTAATGGAAATCTGCAACTGATGGGGTTGAAGTGATAGGGGGCAACTCCTGGATAATGCAGAGACTTGGGATAAGAGTGGTGCCCAATAGTCAATGGAGTTGAATTTTGCTGTGACTCACAGCATTGGGGATATGAAACCTAAATAAGCTGCTTCCTATAACCTGGCAGGAACCCCACTGGAGCAATAGAGACACAAACCCACCCACAAACTTTCAAATCAAAATTTTTTCTGACTACAAGAAATTCAGGGACAAGAGATAGAGTAAAGACAGATGGAAAACTCAACCAATAACCAACTCTACTTGAGACTGATCCCATGGGCAAGCACTAATCCCTGATACTATTAACTATACTCTGCTATGATTCAGACAGAAGTCTAACATGGCTGTCTTCTGAGAGACTCCACCCACAAAACTGTCTCAGAGAGACGACAGAAACAGACACCTACAGCCAAACAGTGGATGGAGATTGAATACTCTTATAGTAGAACTGGAGAAAGGATTGAGGCCTCTAAAGAGATAGGAACTCCACAGAAAGACTGACAGTATCAACTAACTTGTACCCTTTGGAGTCTCAAAGACTAAACCACCAACCAAAGAACATACATGAGCTGAACCTAGGCCTTTCCCCACATGTATAGCATATGTGCAGCTCTATCTTCATGTGGGTCCCAAGCAACTAGAACAATTTTCCAGTATATGGGATATGTTCTTCTATCTGGGCTACCTTGTCTGGTCTCAGTGGAAGAAGCACCTAGCTTTGCAGAGACTTGATGTGCCAGTGAGGGGGATACCCAGAAGGCCCCCACCTGCTGAGAAGGAGAGAGAGGATGAGAGGAAAGATAGTGGGAGGGGGAGACTGGGAGGAGGCAGTGAGTTGGATGTAAAGTGAAAGAAAGAAAGAAAGAAAAAGAGAGAGAGAGAGAGAGAGAGAGAGAGAGAGAGAGAGAGAGAGAGAGAGAGAGAGAAGAAGAAGAAGAAGAAGAAGAAGAAGAAGAAGAAGAAGAAGAAGAAGAAGAAGAAAGAAGAAGAAAAAAAGAAGAAGAAAAATAAAAGAAATAATTTGATTGTTATTACTATAGCAAGGATCAAATTCATATAATCACTTACATTAAATCCTCCCCTGACTTACTAACCCAGCAAGAAAAGTAAGTAAGCAGTTAGTATTTTCTGACCATTATGGTGTAAATAAGTGCTTTCTACAGTTTTATTCTCTTGTGTTATAATACCTATAGGAGACAATTTAGTGGAGAAAATAAGTCAGTTTAAAGGCAGAAAAAGATATACTCCTGGAGATTAAGCTCAGCAATTCAGGCATTCTATTTGAGTAATTAACTAATTGGGCTGCATTTCCAGACCTAAAGCATATCTACTTTATTCCATAAATTCCCACACACTGGCATCCCTGATTATGACTGTTTCATTGTAATGTCAATTCGAATGTCCTCCTAAGTCCTTAACAGTTCTAACACTTTCAAAAGTTTAATTTAGTAGTTGTTATACCATCAAAGGACTAGTCACATATTTCACTACACAATTAATAACCAACTGGATTAGATAGAGACTGTTCTTCTGATACTTTGGTAAAGAATGCAGCTGATTTTGCTCTTGTTCTAAGGCCTTGCCTGAAGCTAATAAACTAATTTCTTCAATAGAGATTTCAAGATGACCTAATATAGAATTTGCCTTGTAACCATAAGGTTTTCATTCACTACTCTATGCAGGTCTACAATGAAAAGGGTCAAATAGGAAAGAAAGAAATGTAAAATCTACAGTGCAGAGAAATAAAGGGCAGTGATAATCTTCACTTTAGAACAGAGGTTTGTGCTTCAAAAGAGATTGTCAATTATTAAGGAGATTAGGGTAATTCAGGGGAGGTTAGATCTGAATTTGAATACAAATGTTCTGCCTAGAGGAAAAGAACCCAACCAACTAAAACTTCTAAATTGGGAAACAACATGAGTTTTCAGCTACTGAAGAGCAACTGCAATCAAAAGCAGAGTAGGGTCTTATCCTGAGTCCCTGTGAGAGGTGGAGCCAAGTCTCAAAACTTCCTGAAGGGTACAGGAATATTTTAGCTTATAAAAAGGGATATAAATTTTAGATGTATTAGCATTACCATTGTTTATAATCTGTACTGAAATACACATTGTAGAAAAAGCAGTAGATTCATGTCTTTGCATCATAACAAAACCTTGAAGACCCCCAAAAATGAATGTGGTATTTTAAGCATTAAACTTTTTCTGTATATCCAAAGGGCTAGATATAAAGTTTGGACAGAGATATATTCAGTGTGATGAGAAGAATTTTTAAGTTTATACTTAGAGGATAAGCAAAGAAATGTTAAATTTTGAACTTATAACTATGATAGTAGTAGCAGTGCTTTACTGGGACTAGATTAATGTGTTAGCAGAGTTCCATTGTTTAATATTAAAACTCAAAAGTTTTGAACTTTTAATACAACAATAGCATAGCAAGAAGGAAGTCTGAAACATTTCTCATTTTTCACATACCTTAAACTTTACATGCTGTCTTAGTGTTTCTATTGCAGCAATATAAACACCATGAACAAAAAAACAAGTTGGGGAAGAAAGGGTTTATTTGGCTTACATTGCCAGATCACAGCCCATCATTGAAAGCAGTCAAGACAGGAACTCAAGCAAGGCTGGAACCTGGAGGCAGGTGTTGATGATAGCCATGGAAGGTGCTGCTTATTGACTTGCATCATATGGCTTGCTCACACTGTTTTCTTATAAAAGTGAGGACTACTGTTAGCATTTTGCTCCACAGTTACATGGCAACAGCCAGGTGTGCTTGACTCACTATAGGAGGAGCTGCTCGCCCCCTCCAACTTGAGTGGAATTGCTGAGAGATGGAATGCTACTTTAGGTGCTTCCCTTTCCCCATCCACCATGAACTCTAACAGGCAGGGTGGTGGAGCACCTGTCCACAACTGAAGGTCTGGGCTGGGGCTTCCAGCTGCTTGGAGGAAGTTCTGCCATTCTTGTTTGCTCACCCTGCCCTCCCTCAATCCTGCCTCCAAGGGGCCTGCTTTGACCAGGCCCCACAGCAGGCTTGCCACAGCCCCATCCCTTCACTCTGTCACTGTTGCCTGTGCTCTTCAGGCTCCATGTACTACTTCCATGCCCCTGGCCTGGGCTCATCTGGTGCATCAGCCACACATGCACTCTTGCTTGTCTCTCACTCCACAGACTGGCCCACGTCAGAAACAGAATGGGTCAAAAATCCTCCAGTTCATTTCACAGGCCTGAACCTTCCTGGACACACTCACTTTTGCTTGTCTCTCATTCCACAGACTGGTCCAGGTCCGAAACAGAATGGGTCAAAAATCCTCCAGTTCATTTCACAGGCCTGAACCCTCCTGGACACATTCATTTTCACCATGGTCTCAAGCCACCACTGTCAGCTCTCTTATTTGTTTACATTCCAGTTCATACCAACTCTAAGTCAAGTGTTTCTCTGCTAATGGAAAATGTGTATTTCTATAGTATGTAACCTGTTAAAGTTACTTAACAATTAAGATTTTTGTTCATATCCTGCCTTGATAAATAATCCTTGCTATTGTCACTAAATTATAGTGTGCTATATCTACTATGTACATTCTCAAACAAGTAATTTAACAAACGTAAGTCATCTGACTCAGATATGACCAATAAATACAGCTCTCAATCTTGTCAGAAGTCTGCTAATAATATACTTAAGCTTATGATAGTGACTTCCAGAGCCTAACAGCTTACCCCTCAAGGTCTCAGAAGATATAGACACAGCTATGAGAGACTGCCTAGATTGTTGTATGATAATGACTGAAGAACATGGTGGACAAGACTGGATACCTAAGAATCAAGTAACTCATATTGTCTAAATAAAGGTGAATTATTTCTCATTTCACACAGAAAAAAAAAAAAGACTCTCTGTCTTCTGACTTGAAAGCCAGACTAACTCTGCCCAAGTTGCCATGGAGACCACAGGGACCTGGGAAACATTTGTACTATAGATAAATTCTGTCATTTTTAATTAATACATAACTCCTAGATTATAATTTATTCTTCCCCAGATTTCTGGCTACATTGACAACTAAGGTAACTGTAGCTTGACAGCAAGAAAACAGACCAAGTTCCTTACCCCAAGGTAATCCACCACTATATTTACTCATTAATAAATTCGTTAACTAGCTAAGAGTGACAGATTTCTTACAGACTTCACAATAAATGATACACAAGTTCAGATGTAAGCTCTCAGAGATGCAACCTGTTATTTCCTTACCCACTTCCTTACATAAATTCCATTTCCATTGATTAAATGCATCATATTTCCTCTTCCTTTTATGCCATTGTCCTAACACCAACCAACAGAGTTCTGATAAACTTGCCTAACTCTAATAAAATATTTCCACTATACAGTCCAACAATATAATCACTAATTCAAATTTTAAGTTTTCTTTGTCTTTTAACTGAATTTAAAAGTGTTTCTCATTATGTATATTCAGTCCCCTAGACAGAAGGAAAAAGGCCTTCTTGTTCCTTCTGTTCCACAAAAGGTTTGCTCACCTTACTGTTCATGTTGTAAACAAATATATCTCTTTGTAAACTTATGAAGTAGAGGAAACCTACTCAGACCTACCTCTCATGGATCAAACAGACTCCATCCAGATAAGTACAACTGCTAATCAATAGCCTAAAGTTTCCAATCACAAAACCTAAGGGATTCAAATGTACACCTAAGAAAAAACAATTTTTCTCCCAAATGAACTTAATCTTATTATCCTTATTATCTACTTATAGTGTGTGTGTGTCAGCATCTTGTCAAGTTCTCGTGCTTACTACAATCCAGGACATCTCCAGAGAAGCAACCTCCAGATGCTCCAATCTTCTCTCATACAGACACTTCTAGTGGACCTATTCCTTCTGATCTGTCCATAGATGGTTCCTCAGACTCTGGACAGCAAGGAAACAGCCAACTCTCCTAAGACTGGACCAACATCCCCATACCCACTTTCCTAGGTTTCCCAAAGTAGCATGAAGTAGTTAAAGATTACAAGGACCCTATTCCTGCTCCAACAACAACTCTTTCTAACATTTTTCTTTTTTAATTAAATCAAAATGGGGGAATTTTAGCATTCTGTCTAAGGTCTGTGCCATAGTTACCTGGAGAAGCCAGGTGTGCCTGATTCACTATAAAAGGGGCAGCTCATCCCCTCTGCCATCTTGTTCTCTTCCTTTTTTGCTCCTGCTCTGTCTTCTCATCCCCCTGTCCCCATTCTGCTCACCCTCTCTCCATGTGCTCATGGCCACCCTCTCTACATCCTCTCTCTCTCTCTCTCTCTCTCTCTCTCTCTCTCTCTCTCTCTCTCTCTCTCTCTCTCTCTCTCTCCGCCTTCCTCTGTCTCTACTACCCTCTCAACTTCCCTCCCAATATCCCTATTAAATTCTATTCTATACTATACCATCATGTGGCTGGTCCCTCAGGGGTAAGGAATGCCTCAGCATGGACACTCGAAGGCATTCCCTTCCTCCATACCTCACTACACTGGCAATAAATATATTCCTTCTCTCCTTGTCTTTTTATAAAACACAACAACAACCATCCCAGGTATGGCTCTACCCACCATGGGCTGGGCTCTCTTGATTGATCACCAATTGAGAAAATGTCTTAGAGCTGGGTCTCAATTCTTCAACTGAGGCTCCTTCCTCTTTGATGACTATAGCTTGTATAAGTTGATATACAGAACCATCTGGCACACATTCATTAAATTACTTCCTTAGAACTTCACAACTTGCATTTGCACATCTTAAATCTCTTTCTTAGATCTTCAAAACTCACCAGACACACCAGAAGAGGGCATCAGATCCCGTTATAGATAGTTGTGAGCCACCATGTGGATGCTGGGAATTGAACTCAGGACCTCTAGAAGAATAGTCAGTACTCTTAACCACTGAGCTATCTCTCCAGCCCCCTGGCCAACATTATATTATATATAGCAAGTTCCAGGACATCCAGGGCTACATAGAAAGACCACCTCAAAAAAAAAAAAAAAGAAAGGTGGAGCAAGCTAGTAATTAGTGGTCCTTCATGGCTTCCTCTTCAGTTCCTGCCTCCAGATTCTTTCCCTGTTTGAGTTCCTACTGTGCCTCAATGATAGACTGTTACCTGAAGTGTAAGAGTTGCTTTTTGGTCATGGTTGGGCAAAGACACCCCCTACCACAAAGACCCATTTGACAAAACCAGAGTTGGAATTTGAGAGTCATTATTAAGCTGGCCAGTGACTGCCTGCTTTCTTCAGGAAGCTTAAAGGTAAAAGCAATATGTGGTTGGAAGTTGCAGAGGGAAGAAAAGCAAGCAAGCTGTTTAGCAGAAGCAAAAAAGCAGCAGTTAGCCAGGGTATCTTGACCTCAAGTCCCCAAGACAGGGTTGGATAATTCTCAAAAGGACTTTCCTATAAGAGGGAGGGTAAGCAAAGGTCGGCACTGAGTCAGACCTTAGATAGCTGCAGCAGGGACAAGATGGAGGAATCTTGGCCCTGACAGTGTTGTTTTATCATAGAAATAGATACCCTAAGACAAGCTTTAAGTCTTGAGAATTTGGGCTTCAGGTGCTGATGCAGTGGTTCTCAACCTTCCTAATGCTTTGACCCTTTAATACAGTTCTTCATGTTGTGATAACTTCTAATCATAACTATAATTTTGCTATTTTTTTGAATTGTAATGTAAATATCTTTTGAGATAGAGGTTTGTTAAAGGGGTCCCACCCAAAGGTTGAGAACTACTGTGCTAAAGCCAGAAGCTTAAGGCCTTAACTGAGGTTGGAGGTTTTCTGGGCTTTGATTGACAGTGAAGCAGGTAATGTAATCCTCAGCTCTGAGTAGCAGCTAGTAGCCCTAGGCAGCATTTTAGCTTTGTCTGTGGCAAACAAACAAACAAAAAACAGCTCTCACCTCAAAACAAAGGAGAGTGTTTATTCTGAAACCAAATATGTGTGGCTTTGGCACAGGAACATAGATTCAGTTTACCTGAAATCCCTTGTTCTGATGTAGTAAATGTTTTGCAGAGATTTTATACTAACAGAACAAAGAAAATGATAAATGAAGACCAAAATAATTTGGTTCTGGGACTTGTAACATTTCAACTCTTAAAATCAGTGAAGTTCTAATCAGCCTTGTAGAATGTGTAACAACAGTGTAGCATTTCCTAAACTATTGGAGCTTTAGTTAACACTAACATACCTTTTACCAACTAAACTGGCCTATTTTTGCTCTACCCATGATGAGCAGCCAAGGAAAAGTGTTACTAGTGTTGAAGACTTGGGCCCTTGGGTGCCAAAGGCTTGCTTATAGGCTGTGCCGACAGACTGGGAGCCTTCCAGCCCCAAGCCCTGAGGATAGGGACCTATGACTACAGGCTCTATGGCCAGACTAGTGGCTGCAAGTTCTTGGGTTTGAGACTGGGGTAGTTTCTAGGTTTTGCACTTAGCTGCTATTGTTAGATTTTTAGGTGGACCCTGAGTCTTGGGACCTTTGCCTAGCAGCTGTCAGGCCAACTGTATCTCGCCAGCTTGCCGTAAAAAGCAGAAAGTGGCTATGCATGCCTGTAATTCCAGTGATGGGGAGGCACAGACCCTGGGGGCATGATGGCCAACCAACCTGTCTAGCTGGAAACAGCGAGTTCCGTATTTAGTAAGGCATCCTGTTTCAGAACAAGGTAGAAAGTAGGAGGCAAAGGCATCGGATGTTGACTGTGTGTGTGTGTGTGTGTGTGTGTGTGTGTGTGTGTGTGTGTGTACACACAAGAGCGCAGGAGGAACATGTGAGAAGGGAACGTGAGAGTCAAGGAAGGAATGCAGGTGTGCTCTCAAAGGAGTTCAGTCAAGGGGTCCATGGAGCCCCCATATTCTACCAAATTCAGAAAGAAAGGTTGAAAATCTTTCCAGATCTTTGGAAGAAGGAGGTCTGTGGCCGGGAAGGACGGTGACACACACTGATAGAAAACAACACAATTTTTTTTTCTTTTAATGATACTGGGCATCTCTGTATTTTCGCACCCATTCTGTACCAGGATCTTTAGGTGAGCTCTGTCGGCTGCCATTCTTTCCACTGAATCTTGGAACAGGGAAGAAGTCATACTCGAGCACCATTGGCCACCTTGGCTCTGGAAGCTTCACTCTGTCAACCAGTGACACCCTCTGTTTGCAGCTTCCACCTGTGACTTCTACGTGTGGTTCACTACCACAGCCAGCTATGGTCCTAGGATGTGTCTGGTAGAGGACTACTGATACATGATGAACCACTAACATGACACGGACTGGGTAGGTAACCCAGTAGGGGGCATGCTTGCTATGTAAGCATGACGATCTGGGTTCAAAGTCACATGAGCTCAGACACAGTAACACACATCTTTAATCTCAGCATTTCTGTGCTGAGAGAAGAGGTGAAAACAGGAATTCCCCATCAGCTTGAAGGCCAGCTAATGTTAAACTGTATTGAGCAAAAGACCCCCCTCTCAACATAGAATGCAAAGATTGACCTTTGATGTTGTCCTCTGACCTCTGCATGCATTGAATGGTATGCAAGTGTCTGCACTCGCATTGCATGAACAGTATACATGCTCACATGATAACATACCATGGGCTAGGGATGTGGCTTAGTTTGTAGAGTGCTTGCAAAAACTGGACATAATGGTACACACATATAATCCCAGCATTCAGGTGGTATAGGTGGGCAGATCAGGAGTTCAAGGTCATGTTCTGTTTAGTAGGGAGTTTCAGGATCCAGGAGACGCTGTAAAAAATGAGACCCAACATAGCAATGGACACCAGGTGGTGGAGGACAGGTGAATAGTTCAATGCACATATCTGTCTTGTGTCTGCTCTATGTGAATGATGTCATTCCTGAAAACAATTAGACCATAAGGCCCCTGAGGATGGGGACTGTGTCCTTATACTCTGTGTCTGATGCTTACCCCTGAGTCGGCACTAGGGATTTATCTGAGAAATAAGGAAAGAGGTTAAAAAAAAGCTGCGTGGGCCTCAGGCAGCCTCATGATGAAGATACATGTTTATTAGTTCAAACAGAGGCTTACTACATAGCCCAGGCAGACCTAGAGCTCACAATAACCTTTTTCATGACCACAATATAGATGTGTCATCTAGCCAGTCACCAGGCTATGTGTCGACAGAATATTAAAAATGGTTATGAGCTCCAAAAAAAAAAAAAAACAAAACAAAACTCACTTAAGTTTTTACATTGGTTTCTTTTAGTGTGAAACCTGTAAGCAGGATAAATTCTTTAGCTTTCCTGAACTAGAGATCTAGTTGCTTTAGAAAAGGAGAGCATGTAGTACAGCTTGAGGTCCGGGATACTGATTCCCCCAGAGGTTCTTTTACTCTTGAGAATAGTTTTAGCTATTCTGGGTTTTCTGTTATTCCAGATGAATTTTTGAATTGCTCTTTCCAACTCTATGAAGAATTGAGTTGGGATTTTGATGGGGATTGCATTGAATCTGTATATTACTTTTGGTAAGATGCTCATTTTTACTATATTAATCCTGCCAATCCATGAGCATGGCAGATTTTTCCATCTTCTGAGGTCTTCTTCAATTTCTTTCTTCAGAGACTTGAAGTTCTTGTCATACAGATCTTTCACTTGTTTGGTTAGAGTCACGCCAAGATACTTTATATGGTTTGTGGCTATCGTGAAGGCTATCATTTCTCTTACTTCTTTCTCAGCCTGCTTATCCTTTGAGTATAGGAAGGCTACTGACTTGCTTGAGTTGATTTTATATCCGGCCACTTTGCTGAAGTCGTTTATCAGCTGTAGGAGTTCTCTGGTGGAGTTCTTTGGGTCGCTTAAGTATATTATCATATCATCTGCAAATAGTGATAGTTTGACTTCTTCCTTTCCAATTTGTATCCCTTTGACATCCTTTTGTTGTCTAATTGCTCTAGCTAGAACTTCAAGTACTACATTGAAAAGATATGGAGAGAGAGGGCAGCCTTGTATAGTCCCTGATTTTAGTGGGATTGCTTCATGGTATTGGTACAGTGACAGGCATGTAGATCAATGGAACAGAATTGAAGACCCAGAAATGAATCCACACTCCTATGGTCACTTGATCTTTGACAAAGGAGCTAAAACCATCCAGTGGAAAAAAGATAGCCTTTTCAACAAATGGTGCCGGCTCATCTGGAGGTCATCATGCAGAAGAATGCAAATTGACCCATTCTTATCTCCTTGCACTAAGCTCAATTCCAAGTGGATCAAGGATCTCCACATAAAACCAGACACACTGAAACTAATAGAAGGGAAACTAGGGAAGAACCTTGAACATATGGGCACAGGGGAGAATTTCCTGAACAGAACTCCAATAGCTTATGCTCTAAGATCAAGAATAGACAAATGGGACCTCATTAAATTACAAAGTTTTTGCAAGGCAAAAGACACTGTCAAAAAGACAAAGCGGCAACCAACTAAATGGGAAATGATCTTTACCAACCTTACATCCAACAGAGGGCTAATATCCAATATATACAAAGAACTCAAGAAGTTAAACTCCAGAGAGGCAAGTAACCCTATTAAAAATGGGGTACAGAGCTAAACAAAGAGTTCTCACCTGAAGAATATCTATTGGCTGAGAAGCACCTAAAGAGATGTTCATCATCCTTAGTCATTAGGGAAATGCAAATCAAAACAACCCTGAGATTCCATCTCACACCAGTCAGGATGGCTAAGATCAAAAACACAGGAGACAGCAGTTGTTGGCGAGGATGTGGAGAAAGAGGAACACTCCTCCACTGCTGGTGGAATTGCAAGCTGGTACAACCACTCTGGAAAGCAGTCTGGCGGTTCCTCAGAAAACTGGGCATTACACTCCTGGAGGATCCGGCTATACCACTCCTGGGCATATATCCAGAGGCTTTACCTGCATGCAATGAGGACACATGCTCCACTATGTTCATAGCAGCCTTATTTATAATAGCCAGAAGCTGGAAAGAACCCAGATGTCCCTCAACGGAGGAATGGATTCAGAAGATGTGGTATATCTACACAATGGAATACTACTCTGCAATTAAAAAACAATGAATTCACGAAATTCCTAGGCAAATGGTCAGAACTTGAAAATATCCTTAGTGAGGTAATCCAATCACAAAAGAACACACATGGTATGCAGTCACTGATAAGGGGATATCAACCCAGAAACTCAGAATACCCTAGACACAATTCGCATATCAATAGATTTCTAAGAAGATGGAAGGAGAGAGCCCTGGTCCTGGAAAGACTGGATGTAGGGGAACGCCAGGACAGAGAAAGGAGAGGGAGTTGAATGGAGAAAAGAGGGAGGGAAGGGGGCTTATGGGACTTTTGGGGAGGGAGGAAATGGGAAAGGGGAAATGATTTTGAATGTAAATTAAAAAAAATAAATAAAATAAAATAGAAAGAAAAGGAGAGCATGATTTTATATATGAAATAAAGTGACTAGTCAGTTGGAGCCTTGATGAAGGAGCTGGGTACCTGCTGCTCTTAGCATAAATCTATAGTTAGCCATCAAAACCACCAGTGATTTGAGAAGAATAAATTATAGCAAAAAAATCTTTGTATCAATTAAAATGACAGAAACTTACTGCCTCCTGGACTGTTACCCTAGGCTACTAGATGGCTCCACTGGGGAAAGAGTTTGGTCTTTGGGTGCAAAACAGGTCAGCATTGCATCTTCAGTTGCTGCACAGTACAACATAGGTCTTTGGCTGCCAGACACAAAAAACCTGAGAGATTTTTTTTCATAGAGTTGTGTATTACGTATATATATGATTTTAAATGAACATTAATTATCTTTAGTTATTATCATTTCAGGACTAAACATATAGGAGACTGAAGAAAGCTTGTTATTGTAAATTAATTACTTTGTATTGTACTGGCTGGTTTTGTGTGTCAACTTAACACAAGCTGGAGCAATCACAGAGTAAAGAGCCTCCCCTGCGGAAATGGCTCCATGAGATACAGGCTCTATGGATGGCAGTTTCCATGGATACTGCAGACATTGCTGGGTGTCGTGGAAGAGGTGAGAACAAAGTTTGGGGCCTGTGGGCTGAAAGGATAAGGGTATAGAGGAGAGCTTGGGCCAGGTCCATGGGGATGAGAATCCTTGGTTTGATCAGTCAGCTGCTTGGCTCAGCAGATATGTGACTAGGAGCATAGAAGGCCTCCTATGTGATATTAGACACGGCTCTTTAGAAGAAGATCTGTTCCATTGCTCCAGCACAGTGAACCCAGATGAGAAGAGGCAGTTTATGGTTTTAAAGTGTTTATTGTTGGCAGAGAGTTATGATGAGTGAAAAGTAGAGGGAGGTCATGGCCAAGAGGAGAGAGGGGGAAGAGAATGCAGAAAGAAGGGGAGCAAGAGGGCAAGAGAGAGAGGCAAGTGTAAGAGAATAAGAATAAGAGAGTAAGAGAATAAGAGTAAGAGAACAAGAGAGGGAGGAGGGGACAAACGTCCCTTTTTATAGTGGGCCAGGCCTACCTTACTGTTGCCAGGTAACTGTGGGGGTGGAATACAGACAGAATACCAGGGGCTAAGGGCATTGCCGTATGTGACTGATGGCCAGAGAATTATAGAGCCTAGTGTCTGGTAACGTGGCAAACTTCCTTCCATCCCTTGCAAAATTATCTGCTGGGTCTCCGGGGTTTAGACCTAGCTCAACAAGAAAACCGGCTGCCTTTCAAGGTCCTACAGTGTTTGTGTGTCAAATTGACAAGGAGTCAATTGTTTTGGCTGGGTTTGTGTATCAACTTGACACAAGGTGGAGTTATCACAGAGAAAAGAGCCTCTCTTGAGGAAATGCCTCCATGAGATCCAGCTCTTTGGCATTTGCTCAAATAGTGATCAAGGATTGGAGGACCCATTGTGGGTGGTGCCATCCCTGTGCTGGTAGTCTTGGGATCTATAAGAAAGCAACCTGAGCAAGCCAGTTAGAAACAACCTTCCATGAGCTCTGCATCAATTCCTACTTCCTGACCTGCTTGAGTTCCAGTCCTTACTTCCTTTGGTGATGAATAGCAATGTGGAATGTATAAGCTGAATAAACCCTTTCCTCTCCACCTTGCTTCTTGGTCATGGTGTTTTGTACAAGAATAAAAACCCTGACTAAGTCATGTATTCAGCATAACTATAAGCATAGTTCTGAGAATATTAAATAATTTGATCATCTGTAAGGTGATTAACTATTAACTTGTATGTCTTAATTATATTTTATAGTTTACAAATTAGGAACTTTTATAAGATTAGGATTTTTAATTTTTTTCCCTGTTAAGTTGGAGCCTTAAAATTTTAAATTGAATATCCTTTACCATGAAAGTAAGACTTTCAACAATAAATAAAGTACATAGGAAGACTGTAAGCATCCCTGGTTCCACCATAATAGACTATAAGTCTCTTTTAACATTTAATTTATCCAAACAACTAAAGTTTACTAAAGTCTGGAAAGACAAAGAGAGTAGACATAGAAATCCAAATTGGTTGCTGTTATACTGAGTAAACCTTAGGAACTTATAAACCTTATTTTTAAAACATATGTTGTTCTTCATTTAAAACTTTCTAGAATAGTCTTGTGCTGAACAGAGTTGGTAAAGACATAAGTAATTAGACATACTCCTCTAAGTCAATTTCTATTAACTGAATATACCTTTATAATCTTAGGAATTTATCATCATACAAAAATCTGTCCTAAATCAAATTTTCATAAAGATTTGTTGTTTTCTCCTTAGACTAATATAGAGAGACAATAAGTAGAGTGATCAGTATAGCTAAAATGTTTTATGATTATTGCTTTAGTTGGCTTATACCATATGGTTGTCTTAATCAAGATAATGATGAAGTCACATGGTATGTACTCTCTTTTAGCCTTAATAAAGATGGCTGTCAGCTACTTGGTTGCTTCCATCATAATGAAGTCATCAACCAAGGTGAAAGTAAGACACATGGTTGTTATTTGAAAGATCTTGTCTTAGTTGGTGTTTTTTTTTTTTTTTTTTTTTGCTGTAAAATGACACCATAACCAATGCAATTCTTATAAAGGCAAACATTTTATTGGGGCTGGTATACAGTTTCAGAAGTTTATTCCATTATTAATCATCATGGGAAACATGGCAGTTTGCAGGCAGACATGATTCTGGAGGAATCAAGAGTCTATATCTTGATATGAAAGCAGTCCAGAGGAGACTGGAATAATTCCACTATAGTCAGAACTGGAACATAGAAGACAAAAAAGCCCATTCCCCTCACTGTGATACATTTCCTACAGCAATGTCACTCCTACTTCAATAAGGCCACACCTCATTATAGTTCCACTCCCTATGAGACAAACACTTAAACATATGAATCTATGGGGATCAAATCTACCTATGCAAGCCACCACACTCCATTCCTGGCTTCCACAGGTTTATTGTCATAAGATGATGCAAAAATACCTTTAGTCCAATTTCAAAAGTCTCCAGTCTATTGCAGTCTCAAAATTGTTTAAAAGTCCAAAGTTCAGAGGTACTTCTGAGATTCATACAATCTTTTAACTCTTAAACTATAAAATTAAAATTAAAAATTATATCACATACTTCCAACATCTTATAGCACAGAATACTAATTACCATTTCAAAACAAGGGGAGGGTAGGACAGTGGGAAAATACTGGACCAAAAGCAAGACCTATAATCTATCCAGGCAAATTTAAAACTATATCTCCATGTCTGATGTCAATTTTTTCTTCAGATCTCCAACTCCTTTCACTATGTTGACTGTAACACATATCTTCCTCTTGGGCTCTTCCCATGCCCTATTAGCAGCTTTCCTCAGAAGGAATCCCATGGTTCTAACATATTTTACTATTTGGGGTCTCTCAGGCTTCACCTTCACAGCTTCTGGAACTCATCTTTTACTGTTGCTATTCTGACATCCCTAGGTACTGATATCCTTAAAACATTGGAGATTTCTGCTACAGCTGCACTTTCTTCAATAGCATCTCATAGACTCTCTTCATAGTGCTAAGCCTAAAATTCTTTGCATGATCCTTTCAGTCCCAGGCTTTCAACTGACATTAAGGCTTTACTTTCACCAATAGCTTCTCCTGACCTATCACAGTGCCAGAGAGACTTGGCTGCTTTCCATGACCCCTTCATGACTTCAATACCAGCACCACCTGGGTGACACTTACACATTACCAATTCTGGCTGTCCTCACAAGGTACAACCTTGGCCAGTACACACAACAGCTTTTCTGGGCCTCCATGCATGGACACCCCCAACTCATTCAATGCCTCAGAAGCTTTTCTTAGTTGCAGATGGAAAGTCCATCCTTAAATTGTAAAGCCAGAACCATGTGGTTGAAGCTGTAAGGATCTATCCCTTGCTAAAGCTCAAACATGGCCTCTGTCTTCAATTACATCATCACCAGGTTTCTGTTTTCAATGATTTCCTTCACTGCCTAGACTTAGCTGTTCTGCATGCCATGGTCTTTCATGTACTGGGATTAAAGGCATGTATAACCATGCCCAGACCTAAGCTTTCCTTTAAATACTTTTCATTACACATCTTCATAAGCCTGGTCACTATGCCTCAAGATCTAGATTAAAGGTATATATTGATCCAGATCAAAACCAAGTATCATTCCACCTCATGATCCATATCAAAAGCCTGTGTCTTCCAGCCTCAAGATAGAGATCAAAGGCTCAAAGGCATGTAATCTTCCTGCTTCAATATCTAGACTGAATATGCTCTCCATTTCTAGATTGTAATTTACTCCAAATAAAATATTTGGCAACTGAGAATAGCCATAATAATAAACCCATTCTCAACTTAACACACAATCATATTTTCTTATGTCCAAAAGAAAACAATAGTCAGGTCATAATAATGCCTAACATGATATTACTTTCCCTTATACAACTGCAAATGCATTGTAAATTTAGAATAGATTGCAATGCCCTTTGGGAAACATAATTTTCACAAGATGGAAGCTTTGCTGTGTTCAATCTTGCCCAAAGTTTACCACTTCCTTCATTCCATCTAATATTCTTGAATACAGGATTTAGCTCCATTCAGTTCCTGGTGCCTCTTTATCCTTGAATCATACATTTATTATTTTTTCTGATGCAGCTTATTCTGTTTGCAAAATGCTTTCTTCATAGAAGTGAACTACAGGACAGTATTTCTTAAATAAGTGTGGATTCACATATATAGTATGCTAGAGCAAATTAAGATTACCTATGCACAGACTTTTTAAGTATCAACATTTTGTTATAAGTCTTAAACTAACTTTGGTTACAGATTTTACAGATTATTTAACTATACCCAGTATTTACACAATAGTTTTAAAAGATTTCTTGAGAGCAGACCACATCAAAATCATACAAATAAAGATAAAACATTGGAGATTGTAGAGCAGAAAAAGTTTAGATATAAGATATTTTTTGATAATTTGATTGTGTTGTGGCAGAGAATTTGGAAGTCAAGTGTGCCAAGATTTGGCCATTGATTGAGCTGAACTGAGGCAAAGTCATTTGCTGTATGAATGAGGTCTTAATAAATCTTTGAGTCCAAGAAGAAATAAAGAAAGAGTCAAAAAGCAAACACCACAAGAGGGAGGGTTCCTATAATCTCTAGAGAAAGCTGATAAGAAGAGAAAAACGTCACAGATAGGAATTCCCCCAAAGGAAGATGTTAATGTTGTAGAGGCCATGAAGGCATACAAAGATTCTAGGAAGATTGTAGGTTGCCTATGGGGAGGGAAGAAAACTTCAGGAAGGACTTGAGAACACAGAGAAAAAAGAAGTGTCATTGTGACAAGAATTCCAACCCAGTTTATCCCTAAGCTGACTGAGAGACTTTTCAGAGATAAACATCCCAAATCATAGAAGAGACACATCCCTTTCCATGTGATAGGGGCCCAGTAGGGCCACAGGAGCATCCTTACATACCCATATGGCTTTTGTATTAATAGTAGAGAAAGCAAGCAGCTCTAGGGTGGCACTTATCCAGTAGAGTGAGAAAGATGAATATTGAGAGCTGGTAGAGGAAAAAAGTGACTATAGAGGTAGATTGGGATAGACTTTTGGGAAAAGAGGGAGTTTAAAGACCCAAAAGAGGGAGAAAAGTGTCTTTGTATGCTCACAAAGCATACAGGCATAGCAGGTAAGGATGGGTGCCTGAGGAGAAGTAGCAAGTTGCTGGAACCAGAACGGACACTTACTGAATATATGGGAAGTGATGGACAGTTAGAGATGGGAGGGAAGAAGCAGCTTGGAAGTCAAACTCTCAAGTTTAAAGTAGTTTGAAGAAGCCAGCAGAAACAAATAATTTATAAATGACTTAGGAGAGTGAATTCAGCAATTTGAGTCAGAGACTGACTACTTTGGAAAGGGGATTTATCTAGTCCTTTCTCATGGTTTTGGTACCAGATGAACAACAATGAAGACATAACCAGTCCTAGCTATGATTGAAAAGATTTCCTTGAAGATACTGACTAGAAAACCTACCAGGGCATTGTTGCAGGAAGACAAGTTGAGGGAAAGAGATATCTAAGCACTTTGGATATAGAGCTAGAGAAGTTGTTTTTTCTCTTGATTTCGTTCAGTATTTCCTTCCTATTCCCACATTCCTCCATTTTAGAATGTTAATCTTTATTCTGTGCCATTATATATTGGAAATATACAATTTTCATTTGGGTTTTACAGTTGTTTATAATTAAGAAATCCTTTAGGGTCTTGGAAGAAACTTTGAACTTTGAAAACTGTTGAGACTGTGAAAGACTATGGGAAATTTTGAATGGGAATTAAATGAGTATTTATAATATGTCCATAGGACTATGGGGGTCAGGGAATGGAACATGGTGGTTTTAATGAGAAATCCTTCATAGTTTGAGGCATTGAATACTTGGTCTCCAATTAGAGGGCTATAAGGTAGGGCCATGCTGAAGGAAGTATTTCATGGGAATGAGCTTTGAGAGCTTAAGTCCTCACCCTACTTTAATCCATTCTTTCTACGTTATGGTCATAATTCAGGATGTAAGCCTTTAACTTCCCAAAACTGTTTCCACGCCTTTGTTCTGTCTTCATGGATTCTAACCCCCTACAAACATAAGCCAAATCCATTCTTTCTGTTAGCTGCCTTTGGAATAATGTTATATCACAGGAGTAGAAAAGGAATTGGTATAGAGATATAGTAAGAGAATATTAGAATAAACCAAGATAAAACACCAACAGGACAAACCCCCAAACTTGTAGTGTCATGTGACCTAGCTTAGCATTATGAACTCAAATTTCTTGGGCAGACGTCCTGTGGTCTAGTATCTACAAAATCTTGGACTTTTAAATAGCAAATTCAGAAATTCATACAATGGTCTCTTTGGGCCACCAAGAAGGGACTATGACTCTACCTCACTTTATTTTTGTTTTGTTTTCCTATTTTTAATCTAAAATACAGTTTGTTCATATAATATATTCTTTTTATAGTTTCCTGTCTTCGAATTCCTTCCAGATCCTCTATAACTTCCTACTCATTCAAGTTCACACCCTCCTTTTCTCTCTTTTATTGGAAAACAAACAGGCACCTGTGGGGAAACACTGATTGTAGTCTACCATGTCTGGATAGCTCCTCTGAGCTCAGTGCAAAATGGAGGACTTCCTTTACCAACAGGACTTCCACTTTCCTGACCTTCTCTGGGGATCCCAACCCTTCACATCTTCTACCTGCAGAAGGTCAAGTAGTCCTTGCCAGACTGACAAGTTCAACTTCTTTTTTCTTTATAAAAACCCAACCAACAAGTTCCTAGGATTCCTAGAATGCCTCTACATGTAAATGAGGCACTCAGAGTACTTTAGAGTCTAACCAATTTTACAATCACACATAAAACCACTTTCCACTCACCCTTTCCTACTCTGAATAAAGATATACACACAAGCTAAGATTGGCAAGCAGAGCTGTTTCATTAAAATCCTCAGAGAAGACCTTCTCTGCCCTCGCACTCCCAGCTTGACAAGACTCCTCTAGATTCTACCCATTCTAGATGCTGCTTCATCCTTTCAGTCCAGTGTACAGGCATCTGGACATCCTGAGGGAGGAAGCACACATGCATACCACAGGAATCTAAATACTACTACTAATAAGTATGAGAATAATGACAAAATAAAAACAAGAATAGGACAAAATGAACAAACAAATAAAATGAGGCTCAAAGAAAAGCACCAAAACCACATATAGATTTACAAGTTACATTTGCACACAGAAATCCCATAAATACAAAAATGGAAGCCAAAATATATAAGTAAAACACCTGTAACTATAAAACAATCCCAGATAAAACATTAGAAGTCATTAAGAAAACAACGAAATAAATATTACTAAGTTTTTTTTTTGTTGTTGGCCATCTATTGGTGGGTATGGGGTTTATGAACCTGAAGCATGCTCTTAAATGTGGTTTGCATACCCAGTGAGACTCTATAGAATTTTTTTCCTTTATGAGCAGTTACCAATTGGTAACTGAGTTACCAATTGAGTTAAGGCCTCTGAGTTAGGGATGGGGCTTATTTACATATTGCCTCTCAGTGCTAAGATCCTATAGGACTTAGACTTGTGAAGACTTTGTATATTCTGCCATTGTCTGTAAGTTCATATACCCAATTAATCCTGCTGCTATTTAAAAGGCACTATTTCCTTGGTGTCCTCCATCTTTACTGGCTCTTATTATACTTTACTTCTCATCCATAGAATTCTCTTATCCATCAGGGGAGGAATTTGGTGATGAAATTCCATGTAGGAGTCAGTGTTTTGAGTTCTCTCACTCTCTATACATTGTCTAGTGGTGTATCTCCATATTTGTTTCCACCTTCTGCAGGAAGAAACCTCTCTGATGATGGCTGAGCAAGACACTTATCTGTGAATATAGTGAAGTGCCATTGGGAGTCATTTTATTGCTACCTTCCTTTAGCAGAACAGTAATATTTGATTTTCCCCTAAGACCAAAGAAAAGAGGAAGAGAAGAGTTCTATCTTCTAAGAACATGTTCTAAGTGATTTTATTTCAAATATAACCTACCTTCTCCAATTTCCACATCTGCCTCCAAATAGTACACTCAGCTGTGAATCTATTGTTGGATTAATATGGTGACAAACGTAGTTTTTTTATGATACATTCACATTTCAGAGACTTCACCTCTGAAAACTGCTATATCCCCTATCTGTGATTATAAGTACAATGTTACTGTGGTCCTTTAGTGTAATGGTAGTATTTAGTTTTAGCCTAGCTCTATGACCTATCTGCTCTCAGATCCTTAACAACTTGAACAATGTCAGACATAGGCTTCAGTTCATAGAGTTGAACTTTAATTTAACAATGTGCCACTATTGTACCAGCCATGTTGCAGAGAGGTCATCATTAAAATAGAAGAGTTTATATCTGGGTTTGTGCTTACTTTTCTCCTCTTGTAGCATGGAGAGTATTTTTCAGTAGGCATCACTTAGATTTCTACATGTTCAGTGAATTATGTAGGTGTTGTCTTCAGGAATAGGATCTTGCCATCATTTGTGGATAGTTGTGAATCATTGTATATTTTCATGGGGCCCTTTGGCTAACAACTAAATTTAATGTAACCCATTCCCAGTACTGGTAGCAATAAATATCTAGTTGATGTCTTGTCTCCCCCATTATAAGATAATCTCATTACTTTTCTTTCACTAAAGTATATATTTTGAAAACCTGCTACTGTATTAGGTCTCCATATGACTCCTCCATGACCTTTAGTTTTATCTGTGCCCTGACCTTGTGTTCTATTCCTTAACCTCTACTTTCCTTTCCCTACCTATTGCAATTCTCACTCTAGACTGCACCCATGTTCTTGTCCATCCAAATATATTGTTTCCCCATTCTAGAGAGTTCCTTCCTCTCCCCTAACTCCTTACTTAATAATTAATATCTGTTGTTATATGGATCTTAACCTGGTTTTTAAAGACTTATCAGCTAGCATCCATTGTAAGTGAATATATATACTATATTTGGAATTTGGGGTCTGGGTCCTGGTTTTCACTCAGAAAGATTTTTTTCTATCTCATTTTTTAAAAATAATTACCTAACATCTATATAATATACAATTGAAAAGTGTACCACATTTTTTTAAAATGCTTTCCTCCTATGATTCACAACTAGGCTATTTTCAATTTCTGGCTATTATGAATGGAGCAGTAATAAACATGGTTGAATAGGCATCTTTGTCGAAAGCTGAGTCCTTTGCGTATATATAAGAAAGTTTTTCCCTATTTATATATCTAGATCTTGAGGTAGATGTTATCCTAGCTTCCAGAGGAACTATTGCTTTCCAAAGTAGCTATACAAGTTTTTACTCTCAACAGCAATGAAAGAGTGTTTCCCATACCCAGCACTCTTACCAACATGTGTTGTCACCTGCTTTATTGATCACAGCCATTCTGACTGAAGTAGTATGAAATCTCAAAGAAGTTTTGATTTGCATTCCCCTGGTTATCTATGGATGATAAGCATGAGTTTCTCAGCCATTTGTATTTCCTTTTTTAAAATTATCTGTTTATATCTGTTTTGCATTTTTAATTGTGTTATTTGTTTTCTTGATCTACAGTTTTTAATTTTTTTAAAATATATTTCAAATATTAACCTTCTATTGGGTGTATAGTCAGTAAAAATTTTTGTTGAATTAGTATTTATTAAATAAATCCCTTTGATGATCTTGCTACCCACATCAATGGTTTATGTTCTGGAATGAAAGACACAGACACAGCCTTTATATTTTAATATACCTTAATCAGTACAACTGGGCCACTGTCTAACCCCCATGAGGTTAATCCACCTCCCACTGATAATCCTGTGTTATTACTTACTGAATTCTGTATTCTATCTTGCTTGGTCTGGGCTGTGTTCTTCTGATTCCTTCAAATGGTAGCCTTGCCTGTGCATCTCTATTCTGCATGGTGTTTCCTTCCCCCACACTTTCCTGGCATGGCTGATCTCTCCTCCTCTCCTCCTCCTGTTCCCAAGCCTGGGCTGGAATCCTCAAGTCCTGCCTCTAGCTACCTTGCCTAGGCATTAGCTTCCAGCATCTTTATTTACAAATCAGAATGAACTGGAGACAGGATCCCTCAGTGTCTTATATGTAAGCAGTTTGGGAGATTAAAATTAGCATTAGAATACAAGTAGCATTAGGCCAAACCCACTAAAAATCTTTCTTCAATTTGGTAGCTTACTTACCACTTTGTCTGAATGATATGACTGTGTTATTTGTCGTACAGAAGCTTTGGAGTTTTATGTGGTATCTTATTAATTGCTGCTCTTAGAGCCTATGTTCTGTCTAGAAAGTCTTTTCCTGTGCTAATGAGTTCAAAACTATATATACATGAATATTAAAATGAAGATAGTAGAGAAATGGTCTTTTAAAAAGTTCTTAGTAATTATTGTAAATTTCACATCATTCACCCCAATCCCACTCATCTCCTCTCCACTCCAAATCTATCTACTACCCTCGTACCCCTCCACATACACCAAAAATAAATATATAAATAATGAAATAAAGTATTACAGTGGAAGCTGCAGTGCGTCGCACAATAAACCCCTTTGCCCAAACAAATTTACTTTGCAAATATTCACTGCAATGAATCACTTGTTTGTTTCAAGGCCTTTGGCTTCTGATACACTATCAATACTGGATATTCACTGGGATTCTTCTTAGAAATTGTATTATTGCCATGTGCCATGCAGATTCTACAGCTTTATTTCTACAGGGCTGGCCCTTTCATACACTCCAGCAGTTCTTGTTCGGGTGGGCCAACTCAAATCATTGAATTTTGTCCTGCGTGGTCAATCTACCCACTCTCCTGGGCCAGTGTCCCCAGAGCCAGCTCTCCTACTTCGCCCAGCCAAGGAGCAGGACCAGGTTTCTTACTCTTACACCATCAGAGCCAGCATTCAGGTACCCATAGCACCAGGGGCAGTTCTCCAGCACTGCCACTGTGAGGGTAGAGCTAGCTCACTCAAGTGCCACAGCCAGCAAGAGGCAGGACCAATTCTCCTATTCTCACTCCCTTACCTTTGGGACCTGCTCTTCATACTCTACCACTAGGACCAGCTCTCCTTCATTGCCCATGACCAAGGCATCTTATACTAGAAAGCATTTTTAAAGTCTCTTATGACAGTCAAAATGGTTGTGTACATGTTTTGCATCCTATTCCACAGGAAGGAAGGCCAAAAGAAAGGCACTGGATATGTATGGGCTTTTAAATCCTCAAAGCTCAGTCCCAGTTACATACCTCCTTCAACAATGCCATACCTCCTTCAACAAGTTCATACCTTTTAATATTTTCCAAACAGTTCATCAACTAGGAACTGAGCACACAAGTGTATGAGTCGATAGGGCCCCATTTTCATTCGAATCACCACTCAATGCACATAACCCAAGAAAATTTATAATAACTAATAAACTTAGTGCTTTTAAAAGAGGGATGCTATGGCCTTGAAGGCATGAAAGATACAAAAGGGAGGGGTCATGAATTTATGTTCTGTGATTCCAAAAAAACACTAAGGCCATGCAGTCTATAGCAGAGTCCGGACATATATGATTGTTGTGCGAAGCTAAAAGATTGAAGCTTAGGTTTCAATAAATACCCCAAGATGTTAGAGATTCCTGAGCCCCAAGGCATTTAACAAAGAACTTTGCACACAGGGAGAAAAACCAGCCCAAGATAGAGATATTTATTGCATGTAACAAAGATGTCAGGACAAATCCATCTGAATAAACCCACTGAAACTAAAGTTCCAGACATAAGACATGAACTACACAATTTGATATTTGCCCCAATGAATTTTCATCTTGCTTTACTCCAGTATTTCCTCAGTATTTTTTTCTTTTCCATCATTCCTCTTTTTCTGTACCATTGTATGTAATTTGTTTTTTTATTTTACAGGGGTTGCAGCTAAAAAATTCACTTGTGGATCAGAAGAGACTTTGGACCTTAGAGTTTTATATGGTTTTGAGTTTTTCAAGGAGTATTGTGATTTTAAAGTTGAACTATATGCATTTTGCATTGTATTGTGCTCAGAATCCCATGTAACTCATGGATCCGTGTAGTGAAATATGGCAATTTGAACTGAAAGAGACTCCTTCATTTCAAATATTTGAAAAGTTGTTCCCCATTCAGTGCTATTCTTTGGTGAGGTTATTTGAGGTTGAACCTTCCCAAAGGATGTACATCACTGGGGTGGTTATGGTATATTACAGCCTCACTCAGTTTCCAGTTATCACCTTTGCTTTTTTTCTTGTGATTAATCATATGATATTTTAGCTACCTGCTCTTGCTGCCATGCTTGTCACATAACAATTAATGACAAAAATTCTTCTATTTCAGGAATCATAGCATTAATAAACTTCTACTTTTATGAGATATATTGGTGACAATATTTTATCACTAGTAACAGAAATATAACTAGTACATATACATATATCCATTTATGCGAATATAGATTGCATATATTAGTATATATTAATTACTTTTCTGTTACATATATAAAATATAGAGTATGTTTTATATAAGTATATTTAAGTCATCATTTAAACAAGTTATTTTTCTAATTTTTGATTTCTGACTTTATTCTCCAGGTTAGCTTATATGTTTTATGTAATTCTAGCACAAGTATCTCTTGCTTTTTCCATGCAATTATATTTAAGTTGTATGCTTAATTACCACCTTTTTTTAAATTTTTGTTTTTAAATATTAGCTGTTGTTTTATCTTTCCATTCACCAATTCTAGTCTCTGTCTCTTTCATTATTCTTTTGATCATCTACAATAAGCAGTCCTTCTGTCTCAGCTTCCTGCCATAGCTGGGACAGGATCAACTTTGCATATTGTGACATGTTTCATCATGGGCTCCACACTCTCCTGCATTTAACATTTTGTTTAATCCTCTACAGCTACCATCAGTAAGCTCTATATACTTTCTTCTTTGAAGGTGTATTCTGTAAACCAACTCCAGGTGAGCATTTATGTGAGCATAGCAGCCATGTGCAATATGTATGCCTTTTGTTCCTACATCTCCCATTCATATATCAAATTTGTAGCACAGCATGGGCATGATTGCTCACAATGCATAGAGTTCAGTGAGAATCTAGGGAAGTTCAAGGTGGACATGTCACAATCTTGAATGAGCAGATAATAGGGACTGCTACTGAGATCAGTCAATCTTTCTGCTCCAAATGGAGTTCCCTCTCTATTAGTGGGGCTAATTTCCTAGGACTGTATGCTAAATCTCCTGACATCTAGTACTAGTGAATGTCTTCTCATGTTTTATCTTACATTGTTTCTAATGAAATGTCTATTGATTTTTGTTAGAATATATACTCACTGTAATTTGTAGAATATTGTTTAAGTTTACTAGATATAAATCTTTTATTAGACAAATGGTTTAAATTTTTTCTACCACCAATTTTATCATTTCTACCATACACCTTGTGTGTTGAGAGTTATCCATTGTTTCTTTGTTATTTACAAAACAACGTTGAGTAGAACTGATGGTAACTGATATTGCTTTTGGTATCTTAGAAAAAAAATGGCTGAATCATTTTTATAATGATAGCACCTTGAGGTACTTTGTAAAAACATTTCTGTCATGTAATCTCACTTTTATAGTATCTATTATTCTAAGACATTTTTCTCATGAATGTTTTTGAATATTTCAAAGACAGTTTTCTGTCCATATCAAGGAAAATAATAGACTTTATTCTCTTAATATGAGGAGCATAAACTTGCTTTTATGAGTTTTGCTGTTCCTTTATATTTCGACTGTGATGACCTTATAAAAATCATTTGGACTTCTTCCTCCCATTTAAAAAAAAAACAACTATTTATGCTAAGAAGTTTTAAGTCTTATCGCCTGCCTCCTGTAATTCTTTGTTGCCACTATGCCACAACCTAATGTTTCTTTTCACTCTTTAGCACTGAGCATCTCTTATGTCCTTTATTCAGCATCAATAAATTATTCTCTGCAAACTCTGTGACATGACATATTGCTTATTATCAGCTTGGTTCTCAGCTGTAGTCCATACTGGAAACCTGTGGTCTGCCCTTTTTCTGTTTTTCCTCCTTCCTTTATCACAAGTAAGGCCAGTTAAACAAGGGAAAAACATACATAAAGTACGAAACATATATTTGTCACAACTTTACATTTTTTATATTTAATAAGTAAGTACTTAAGCTTACTTTGTGCTATTACAGAGGAAGGAGGAACACTGAAGCAGTGGAGCTTAAGTAGAGAGGTAGGGAGAGAGGGAAGAAGAGGGTACATCAAAACAGTATGTGAAAACACCATAAGGAAACATGATATTCAGTGTAGTTACCATCAAATAAAGTTTTAAAAATTGAAAAAAAATTATATTATGTGGGTGCTACTCCCAGAATCAATAGGTTATTAAATAAATAAACCAGTGAAAAGTCTTAGCTATTTTCTTTGAGCTGTTGAGGCATACAGCCACTATTTTCCACAAAACAAAACAGCTCTATACAAGATGTTGGTTGTACACTAGAACTAATTAGTAAGTGCTATTATTTGTGAAGTCACAATGCTTAGTTTCTGTACATCAAGAAACAAAGCTGGAGATGTTATGGCAGTCCTCATATTGACTAAATCTCACTTAGCAAAACACATCACCTAGGCTCTTGAAAGGTATTATGTTCATAAGTTTTATTTTTTTTATTTTCTGTATTATTTTATTTATATTCCAAATGCTTTCCCTTTTCCCATTTCCTCCATCCCCGAAAGATCCATAAGCCCTTTTCCCTCTCCTTGTTCCCCATTCAACCCCCTCTAGCTTCACTATCCTGGTCCCCTACATCCAGGCTTTCCACGACCAAGGGTCTCTCCATCTTCTTGGAAATCTACTGATATGCGAATTGTGTCTAGGGTATTCCGAGATTCTGGGTTAATATCCCATTATCAGTGACTGAATACCATGTGTGTTCTTTTGTGATTGGGTTACCTCACTAAGGATGATATTTTCCAGTTCTCTCCATTTGCCTAAGAATTTTATGAATTCATTGCTTTTAATTGCAGTGTAGTATTCCATTGTGTAAATATACCACATCTTCTGAATCCATTCCTCCGTTGAGGGACATCTGGGTTCTTTTCAGCTTGTGGCTATTATAAATAAGGCTGCTATGAACATAGTCGAACATGTGTCCTTATTGCATGCAGGGGAAGCCTATGGGTATATGCCCAGGAGTGGTATAGCCGGATCCTCCGGGAGTGTCATACCCAGTTTTCTGAGGAACTGCAAGACTGCTTTCCAGAGTGGTTGTACCAGCTTGCAATCCCACCAGCAGTGGAGGAGTATTCCTCTTTCTCCACATCCTCGCCAACAACTGCTGTCTCCTGTGTTTTTGATCTTAGCTATTCTGACAGGTGTGATGTGGAATCTCAGGGTTGGTTCTTTTTTTTGTTTTTTTGGGGTTTTTTTGTTTTTTTTTAATTTACATTCCAAATCATTTCCCCTTTCCCGTTTCCTCCCTCCCCAAAAGTCTCATAAGCCCCCTTCCCTCCCTCTTTTCTCCATTCAACCCCCTCTCCTTTCTCTGTCCTGGCGTTCCCCTACATCCAGTCTTTCCAGGACCAGGGCTCTCTCCTTCCATCTTCTTAGAAATCTATTGATATGCGAATTGTGTCTAGGGTATTCTGAGATTCTGGGTTAGTATCCCCTAATCAGTGACTGCATACCATGTGTGTTCTTTTGTGATTGGGTTACCTCACTAAGGATGGTATTTTCCAGTTCTGACCATTTGCCTAGGAATTTCGTGAATTCATTGTTTTTAATTGCAGAGTAGTATTCCATTGTGTAGATATACCACATCTTCTGAATCCATTCCTCCGTTGAGGGACATCTGGGTTCTTTCCAGCTTCTGGCTATTATAAATAAGGCTGCTATGAACATAGTGGAGCATGTGTCATTTCCCTAATGACTAAGGATGTTGAACATTTCTTTAGGTGCTTCTCAGCCATTAGATATTCTTCAGGTGAGAAATCTCTGTTTAGCTCTGTACCCTATTTTTTAATAGGGTTATTTGGCTCTCTGGGGTCTAACTTCTTGAGTTCTTTATATATATTGGATATTAGCCCTCTGTTTGATGTACGGTTGGTAAACATCATTTCCCATTTAGTTGGCTGCTGCTTTGTCCTTCTGACAGTGTCCTTTGCCTTGCAGAAACTTTATAATTTTATGAAGTCCCATTTGTCAATTCTTGATCTTAGAGCATAAGCTATTGGAGTTCTGTTCAGGAAATTTTCCCCTATGCCCATATGTTCAAGGTTCTTCTCTAGTTTCCTTTCTATTAGTTTCAGTGTGTTTGGTCTTATGTGGAGGTCCTTGATCCACTTGGAATTGAGCTTAGTGTAAGGAAATAAGAAGGGATCGATTTGCATTCTTCTGCGTGTTGACCTACAGTTGAACCAGCACCATTTGTTGAAAGGCTATCTTTTTTCCACTGGATCATTTTAGCTCCTTTGTCAAAGATCAAGTTACCATATTTCTTTTCTGTGTCTTCAATTCTGTCCCATTTATCTACATGTCTGTCACTGTACCAATACCATGCAGTTTTTAACACTATTGCTCTATAGTACAGCTTGAGGTCTGGGATACTGATTCCCCCAGAGGTTCTTTTACTCTTGAAAATAGTTTTAGTTATCCTGGGTTTTCTGTTATTCCAGATGAATTTTTGAATAGCTCTTTCTAACTCTATCAAGAATTGTGGTGGAATTTTGATGGGGATTGCATTGAATCTGTATATTGCTTTTGGCAAGATGGTCATTTTTAATACATTAATCCTGCCAGTCCATGAGCATGGAAGATTTTTCCATCTTCTGAGGTCTTCTTTAATGTCCTTCTTCAGAGACTTGAAGTTCTTGTCATACAGATCTTTTACCTGTTTGGTTAGAGTCACACCAAGATACTTTGTATTGTTTATGGCTATCGTGAAGGGTATCTTATTTATTTCTCAGCCTGCTTATCCTTTGAATATAGGAAGGCTACTGATTTACTTGAGTTGGGTTTATATCTGGTCACTTTTCTGAAGTTGTTTATCAGCTGTAGGAGTTCTCTGGTGGAGTCCTTTGGGTCGCTTAAGTATACTGTCATATCGTCTGCAAATAGTGATAGTTTTACTTCTTCCATTGCAATTTGTATCCTTTTAACCTCTTTTTGTTGTCTAATTTCTCTAGTTACAACTTCAAGTACTATATTGAAATGATATGGAGAGAGAGGGCAGTCTTGTCTAGTCCCTGATTGTAGTGGGATTGCTTCAAGTTTCTCTCCATTTAGATTGATGTTGGTTACTGGTTTGCTGTAAATTGCTTTTTTTATGTTTAGATATGGGCCTCGAAATCCTGATCTTTCCAAGACCTTTAACATGAAAGGATACTGAATTTTGTCAAATGCTTTTTCATCATCTAAGGAAATGACCATTTGGTTTTTTTCTTTGAGATTGTTCATATAGTAGATTACATTGATGGACTTTCTAATATTGAACCATCCCTGTTTCCCTGGGATGAAGCCTACTTGATCATGGTGAATGATCATTTTGATGTGTTCTTGGATTCGGTTGGTAAGCATTTCATTGAGTATTTTTGCATAGATATTCATAAGAGAAATTGGCTGGAGATTCTCTTTCTTTGTCGGATCTTTGTGCAATTTTGTTATCAGCATAATTGTGGCTTCATAGAATGAGTTGGGTAGTGTTCCTTTTGTTTCTATTTTGTGGAATGGTTTGAAGAGTATTGGTGTTAGGTCTTCTTTGAAGGTCTGATAGAATTGTGCACTAAAACTGTCTGGACCTGTGCTTTTTTTGGTTGGAAGACTTCCAATGAGCACTTCTATTTCCTCAGGGGTTATAGGATGGTTTAGATGGTCTATTTGATCCTGATTTAATTTGGGTATTTGGTATCTGTCTAGGAAATTGTCTATTTCCTCCAGATTTTCTAGTTTTGTTGAATACAGGCTTTTGTAGTAGGATCTGATGATTTTTTTGAATTTCCTCAGTTTCTGTTGTTATCTCTCCCTTTTCGTTTCTGATTTTGTTAATTTGGAAACTGTCTCTGTGCCCTCTGGCTAGTCTGGCTAAGGGCTTATCTACCTTGTTGATTTTCTCAAAGAACCAACTCCTAGTTTTGTTGATTCTTTGTATGGTTTTATTTGTTTCTACTTGATCGATTTCAGCCCTGAGTTTGATGATTTCCTGCCTTCTATTCCTCTTGGGTGTATTTGCTTCTTTTTGTCCAAGACTTTCATGTGTGCCATTAAGCTGTTATTGTATGCTCTCTCCCATTTCTTTTTGGCGGCACTCAGGGCTATGAATTTTCCTCTTATCACCGCTTTCATTGTGTCCCCTCATCAGTTTTGTTAAACTGTAGAAACTTTGTGACACATTCAAAATTAGCCCAGTAGTGCAATAGAGGCAAGTATGTTATTGGAGTAACTAACAACTTCATTGTCATATTTGAGATTTTCTACACAGGATAGAGTTCAGATCTGTTATTATGATTCCAATCAAACACCCATGACTTGCGAGATCATAGGTACTAGTGAGGGAGTTGGTACTCTTGTTTTACTAGGCATATATAATATACTAGTTAAATTGCTTTATCTAATTGTGTTTATTTCCAAATACAATTTTGCTCTCAGTTTTGATCAGAGAATCCTTTTATTCGGCTCTTAGTGGTGACTGCAGACATTTGAAAACTTGTCACAATATATGGAATTCATGACTGTGGAATACTAGTCATAAATGAGACATATATATTTCTTAATAAAAGGCTCGGTGAATATTGTGTCAGCAGAGGAAGAGATAACATAATGACTAGAGGAAGGGAGGGTAACAATCTGTAATTCTGACTTCTGGGGATATGTATGGTGCACACTTAAACTTATAGCAGTGGTAATTATCCACATAAGATCTTCATAAGATTGGGCCTATCTGCCACTTGCTTGGACAGGGAAAGAGCAAAGTAACTTCGTCCTTCTCTTATGTACAAATAAGATTTTAATGATGGAAGGACAGACATTTTCTTCAGTTGTGTATCAAGTAACAAGGTATACATTATCCCATGAATGGCCCTAATGAACCTCCTTGGTGCACATATACAAGAAATAAAAGTAGAAAGGGAAAATGGTGTAAGTATTTGGGGAAAAGAATGGCACTCATAGGAGAGGGAGTGTTGTTTCTGTCCCTGCTTTCCCAGTCATAATTGTGGGACCAATCACAATCTAAATGGATTCAGAGACTCTAGGCAGCAAGTAAATTAGGTGAGAACATACTCTCAAGAGGCATGCTTCAACAAGACAGTTCATTTAGTTGGGATAATAAAGGCTATAGTAGGGAGGGTTCTTCATGGAAAGTGTACATCAATGGCCAGGGCCAGAGTGCTGAGGATGGTTCGTATGTGTAGGGGGGAATTTCAGATATTACTCAACATAATGTTAGAAGAAAAGGTTTTCCATCCTTATTGCCAGGCTACATGACCTCCTCTGAAAGACAAGTGTGGGGGACTCTATGAAATAGAATATACAGGTCTGGAGCAGAAATGAGGAAAGATCCTTTCCTGCCAATCTCAAGATGAGATTTCTGGGGTTTCAACAAACCTCAGACCATCTCTTGCTCCAGGCATGCTCCCAAGGCTCCATGGCTTCCCTGGCTCCATATCTCCTCCTTTTTGCTTTATAAAGGAGAGATATAGTCATAGTCCTCAACCTCTACACTGGGAATCAGTTAATATTGAAGCAGTATGTGGTTGGTAGTGACTTTGGCAATTTTAATTACTAATTTATAAATTGGATGAAGAAGGGGATGAGGAGGAGCCAAAAGTTCCTGGTATCCTTTGGAGGAAAATTCTTTTGTTTCTATAACGTTGTTGTGTCCATAATAGTTTTCTGTAACAAAAAATTTCCACTGGTAGGTGGTGAAAAAAATAGGGGACAGAACAGTAACAGAGTTTTAATGTAGAATATCAAAGGTAGCCATAGAATGAAGGAGAGAGAGGCCTGGGAAGGGGAGTTAGGACAATCAGCACTTGGCCTAGGCAGCAGCCACCAAATCATGGATTCATTCCAGGAAATCTTGTCCCATTGTGGGTTGCATCTCCTTGACCTGTCAGCAAGTAATGGACCATCTTTTGTTTAGTGGGTTGATAGTTGACATTTCTGGTTGGAACACAAATAGGCCTTAGCTATTCCTATGGGAAATATGACTGAGGTTAAGAGGTGAGAAGCAGTAGAGTCACATGATAAATCTGTGGAAATCCAACCAGCATCAGAGTGCAGATCTGAGATTTTTTTGCCCAGCCCATAAACTTATATACAGAGTTTGAGCCAATCTCAAAACCCTAAAACTTTGGCAAATCATATCTTGCAACACTGTCATCGTGCTCCAATGAATGCCCTGCCTGATGAGGTAACTCAGAAGGTAAGGGCAAGTATCATCATTGATGTGCCAGGAGCCATCTTATATCTTATGTCATGCCTGTATGGCAAATGAGGACTCTTCAAGGAGTAGTGGGAACCTCTAGTGCCTCACTCTCCATCCTACTTTTTCCTTCACAAGATTGACTTCCACATCACCCACAGGTCTTCCTTCTGTTTTTATTTCAAGGCTAAGGGTTTCCAAGTGTACCTTCGAGAGCCCCCAGAATATCTCCTCCCAGAAGACTGATGATGATGTTGTCCACAAGAGAATGCTTCATGCCTGTAGACCCATGAGGGTTCTCACATTTAGAGGTGCTTCATTTTCTCCTTCTTCTTCTTCTTCTTCTTCTTCTTCTTCTTCTTCTTCTTCTTCTTCTTCTTCTTCTTCCTCTTCTTCTTTTTCTTTTGGAAAAGGTTTGGGAGCATTCCTGAGAATTAGTTCCTAATCATATGGAATCTCTTGTCTTAAAATTGTTTCATTTGCTCCAGTATTAGTAAGGCATTTGAAAGGTTTCTCACCTATTTTCGTCATTATCTTTGGGTGGGAGCCTTCTGAGATGCTTGCAATTCATAAAATCTCTATGAGAGCAGTTTTCTATCTTACTATTGGGGTTAAGGGCTGCCCCATTTTAAGTTTAAAGGCTCTAATGGCTTTCCATCCTTGTCATAATGGAAGTGACAGAGTGTGCTACAGAAACTGATGAAGCTATTGTTTTGCAAAAAAAAAAATTCTCCTTCAGTGGAAGCCTTTATGGCATTAGGGATAGACTGTTTTGGGGATAGTAGCATTTCTGGTGGAGGAGGCTCTCTTTGGGCACTTGTCTTTCTACTGTCCCTTTTTGCCACACTTAATGCAAGCCCATCTGTTTTCATTGCTGCTGCAAAGGTCACAGTAATGGAGGTAGCCTGATGTGATGCTGTGTGAATGTCCTGGGAGGCCATGACCCATCTATCATAGGGTTCATTTTGAGGTCTAGGCAGGTGGGCCTTGCACTCAGAGGTCATACCCTCCCAAATGAAGCTTTTAAGAAGGCAGTCTCTGGCTGAAGAATCAGGATACTGTTTTCTAAGCTCATTTTTGTTCTAAGGCTAAACTGAGAGTCTCCCTCTGGCTTTTGTCCCTATAAAGAGCCCCCCTCCCCATTGTAAGAAAAATGAAATTGCTAGAGACGAGCCAGAGATGTCTTGTCCATCTTGAGGTATGTTTAAAGTGACCATTTGACTTCGGAGGAGGGATTTATCCAAGTAGTATGGGTATCATCCTCCTTAACTATCTGTCTGAGCTCTTTTAAGTCTCCAGCCTGGTAAAGGTACAATTTTAAAGGCTTAGCCTGGGTTGTGTGGACATTAACCAGGAATCTCTGGCCTTCCAGATTAGAAGGAGAGTCCTTGAAGTTGAAGAGTCCCTGGGGGGTGAAAGAAGGGGTGGAGGGAGCAGTGTCCTTCAGTACAGCATATGAAGGCAGGCAGGGTACAAGGCGGATTGGGTGGAGACAGAGTGTACTATAGAAACTGATGAAGCTATTGTTTTGCATAACTCCTTTATGACCCTTTCTTAAGTTGCTAGATCTACAGTGGGATGATCTTCTGGATATTCATCATCATCAGAGTCCTCTAGGGATGTGAAGTATCTTTGGCAGACCCTGGCTTAAAGAGACCCAGGCAATGATGGACAGCAGCTATAGGGGGTAGAAAGCAGAAGGAGGGAGGCCTTCCTTCCTAACTTTCTCAGTGATAGGCAAGATAAGCAACCTAAGTCCACATATCAGAGTCATAGTGATCACATTTCATAATTCAGGGGTCTGCCTCAAGAACCTTTTTCTAAAAGGAGGTGGCTTACCTTTGGATAAACTTCATGCTGTAAGTTTTGAGTAGGGCTCTACGGCCTCTAATTCAGGACATTTTATGATGTGATGCAGTATGTATTATGATAGAAAAAATTTGGAAATACCCAGGTCAAAAAAGAACATTCCCAGGGGCTATGCAGCTCCAAAAGGGATTCTCCAGTCACAGATGTTAGCCTACCCACAATTTTCAGGAAGACCGGTGACTGTAGTAATGGCTCTTAATGGTCATTGCATTATCATTTTTTTCAAAGAGAAAAAATATAGGAAGTTATGACTGACATATGAGTGGGCTGTCAGGGTCTGGACAGAAGGTTGAGGGTCTTCTTCAAATGCTGAGAAGTAGCACCACTCAGGTGTCAGTTGCCTACTCTCTGCATCCAGTCCCATGTGACTGCCTACATCTGGAAGTAAGAGAAAGAAGGAAAAGACAAACTGTCAGCTCTCATATCAGAGAGGCAAGTTGGGCAGGGCAGATCGATGTTCTGTCATGGGGGATTTATCATCTACTCCCTGTGTGTCCTGGCAGTCGTTTCAGGAGGCCCCCATTTGTGATGCCAGCTGTCATTCCTGTCTTCACTTGCTCACCCTCAGGGTCACAGTCTGTGAATTCTGAAAGGAGGGAGTGAGGCATGAAAGGCCATGGGGAATGGAGACTTCAGGTGGTGAGTGAATACAGCAAGAACAAACTCCTGGAGGCAGACTTTATTGAGGCAGCTCATTTACTTGGGAGAACAAAGGCTATTTAAACCTATGGGAAGTTGGTAGGAGTTTTTGAGGTGATTGCACATCATTGGCTGGGGCCAGGGTGTTGAGGATGCCTCATATACACAGGGAATAATTTCAGATACTGCAGGATATATCATTATAAGGAGAGAGAGTCCATCCTGGTGGCTAGGCCACATGACCTTCTCCTGGGGGCGCAGGACTCTATGGGCTGGCATATGCAGGCCAGGGCAAGGTGGAGAGAGATCCTGTTCTTTCCTCAGGATGAGATTTTTCAGGGTTTGTACATGCCTTGACTTCCTTCTTGTTCCAGGCCTTCACCCAGTGGTTCCAGAGATCCTCAGTACTACATGGGAGGTCAGCAAGAGAAAGTAATGAGAAGAAGAAAGTATAAAGAAACCTACTATTATGTACAATTAATAAAACTGTTTAAAGTATTTAAGTGGTGCATTTAATTTTACTGTTAATCTTTATATTATAAAATGACAATTTTCTAAAAAAAAACATAAAAACATTGAATTCACTTATGGAATGACTAAAATCATGTAATTTGCATACCATAGATATATACTTATGTTTCATTCTCATCTTAACTAAGGACACAAAACACACTCAACTTAAATACCATGAATTTTTGCTGCACTGGTATCCTTTGATGCTCATCTACCTTTGTTAAGCCAATTTAGTAGAAAATGCTGAAGAGGGTCAAAACATTGATACATCAATATTTCCTTTCATTTTATCTATTATACTTTTCAGCATAGACAGCTAATCAAGGAAATGAATTGAATATAAAACAATATGAACATCTTACATAGAATGTCAGTACCTCCTTTCAGTGTTTGAATCAGGTTACTGTTGTAGAAAAATCCCTCACCTGTCAATTTTGCCATCTGCTTAATCACAACTCTGATATGCTCACCTTGCACTTCCCTAAATTCTCACTTAACTCTATGCATTTCCCTAAGTTCTCACTTAATTCCATGTGAGCTAGCCATTTATCACTTGTGATATTTTAGAAATGTGATATATGCAGTGAACTTCAACAACTGAATGTATATTGCAAGTGCCTCCTGTACTCAAATGTATGATCATTTGGACTTGGATTATAAAACAAAATTTCAAAGATAAAAGTTTGAAGAGCTTTTTGTTGGGAGCAGCATAGGGATAATCTAAATGTAAAGCCCTCTAGAGTATGGTGGTCATGCAAAGTGGGACCTTCCCCAGTTCTAGCAGTCTAGAGTCTCTTAGTTACTAAGTTTCTTAGTACTGATATCTGCCTTTCTAGCATGGCTTTTGCAATTACTTTTAGGACCAGACAGATTCCCGGAGGGGAAATGTGGAACTCTTGTATGTGACTTCCTTTCAGGGCTGGTATACCTGTACTACCCAGCACCTTGAGAGGAAATCTTGGAATCACAACAATCTTCTCAGACCCTGCATTCCCCTTTTGGTCTGGCATGTAGTGGAGCCTGATGCCTCGAAAAGAAATGAAGGCAGTGGACTTCCTGTTCTGGACTTTCCCTTCCTTCTCCACCAGTATATTGGTGGTATCCAGATACCCCCAGCAGAGAAGGAGAACACAGAACTACAGTTCACATCTTTACATTTATGATAGTTGAGCCTAGGAAGTTTCCAGGTTATCTGGTGTTTCAACACAATTCCAGGTGTTTCAACACAATTCCATTCTGTATACCTAAAATACAGAAAACCTATAACTTCCAAAAATTTATTTGACAGCAAATGTTTATAATTTTCTGCTGAAAGAACAGATCCATTCCTTCATAATTATCTTTGTTTAGGCCATAGTAAGGGAAGAAGCTGAATGATGTTTAAGTACCTCTATGACTGAAAGTAATTCAAATAGTTGCTTAGATTAAAATTATAAAATAGTGTCTAGTAACTCTGTACACTGTTGATAATTATAAGATAAAAAATACAACTGAACAAAAGTGATGCGGTTTTATTTTATTGATTTTTTTCATGTGTAGACCACAAACTGAAATTTTGTGCTAAAATACTTTTCATCTCTTTTAAAGTTTCTTTAGGAGAACATTACATTGTACTAAATAATTTCTTATCCCTAAAATCATCTTATTGGAGAATTACACAGAACAAAAAACTTATTTTCTTCTATTTGAATTACACATAATGTTGTATTGTTTTATTGGTTTGATACAATTGATCTTAGCTTCTTTAAACTTGTTTTAAAGAAAAGGGTTAAAATGTGCTGTGTGGGCTCAGGTGACTGGGAGGTTGGGGCAGCCAGGTTCTGAGACGGACAGGCGTAGTATCGCTTGGGTCTCGGGCGGCTTGTGTGTGTGCGGCTCCCAAGTGCAGGGCTGGTCTGCAGTGGCCAGCGCGCTGGCTCTGCTGTGGGACTTCTGCCTGGCGGAGGGACCCCGCACTGGGCCGGAGCCTACCAGCTTTCCTTCCGTGACCTCTGTTCCCGCAGACTGCGCTGAGGGGACGGGTACCCCAAGCTCCCTATCCCCAATATAACATCACTTGGGACACGGCCTGTTGGGGCTTCCGTCTGTGCCCGAGAACAGGTCTGCGCTGTGGTCATCTGGGTGCCAGATCTGCGGGCCATCGCGTCTGCAGGTGAGCGGCGCCACGGAGAGTGTGCAGATTGCACTCCACCAGCTTTGCTCCAGTGACTGGGAGGTTGGGACGGCCAGGTTCTGAGACAGACAGGCATGGTGTCGCTTGGGTCTCGGGTGGCTTGTGTGTATGCGGCTCCCAAGTGCGGGGCTGATCTGCAGTGACCAGCGCGCCAGCTCTGCTGTGGGACTTCTGCCTGGCAGAGGGATGCCCCCTCCCCCCCCCAGGAGAGATCACTCACCCCTGCACAGGGCGGGAGCCTGCCAGCCTCCCTTTGGCTACCTCTGCTCCAGGCATCCACTAGGCTGAGCCTTTGGATGTGCAAGGCCTCCCCAATATAAGATCACTTGGGGCAAGGCACATTAGGGCTCCAAAGTCACTCAGGAGCAGGCAGGCCCCAGAAATCGGTGCCAGGGGAATCCTGGCAATCCGGGGGGGGGCAGAAATAGCTTTGCAGGCTCACAGGAGGTCCAACCAACAGCCAGTGGCAGCAGGACCAACTAACATCAGAGGTATCCAGATGGCAAAAGGCAAACGTAGGAATGTTACCAACAGAAATCAAAGTAATGTGGGACCATCCGAACCCAACTCTCCAACAGCAGCAAGTCCTGGATACCCCACCACACCCGAAAGACAAGATCTGGATTTAAAATCACTTCTCATGATGCTATTAGAGGATCACAAGAAGGACACAAATAAATCTCATAAAGAGTTACAGGAGACCATGAATCAACGGTTAGAAGCCCTTACAAAGGAAACACAAAAATCGCTTAGAGAAATGCAGGAGAACATGGATCAAAAGATGGAGGCACACAAGGAGACAACACAAAAATCGCTTAACGAGATGAATCAACGGGTAGATGCACTCACAAAGGAATCACAAAATTGGCATAAAGAAATGCAGAAGAATATGGGTCAACAGACAGATGCCCATAAGGAGGCAACACAAAATTGCTTAAAGAAATGAATCAACGGTTAGATGCCCTTACAAAGGAAACACGAGAACTGCTTAAAGAAATGCAGGAGACAATGGATCACCAGATGGATTCCCATGAGGAGGAAACACAAAAATCACTCAGAGAAATGCAGGAGATCGTGGGTCATCAGGAAGAAATCCTGAAAGAGGCAATGCAAAAATACCTTAAAGAAATACAGGAAAATACAAACAAACAAGTGAAGGATCTCAGCAAATCCATCCAGGAACTAAAAAAGGAAGTAGAAACAACTAAGAAATCACAAAGGGAGACAACTTTGGAGATAGAAAACCTTGGGAAGAAATCAGGAGTCATAGATGCAAACATAAACAATAGAATACAAGATATGGAAGAAAGAATCTCAGGTGCTGAAGACTCCATAGAAAGCATCGACTCAACAGTCAAAGAAAATGCAAAATGAAAAAAACGTGTAACCCAAAACATCCAGGAAATCCAGGACACAATGAGAAGACCAAACCTAAGGATTATAGGTATAGATGAGAGTGAAGATTTGCAACTTAAAGGGCCAGTAAACATATTCAACAAAATTATGGAAGAAAACTTCCCTAACTTAAAGAGAGAGATGCCGATGAACGTACAAGAAGCCTACAGAACTCCAAACAGACTGGACCAGAACAGAAATACCTCCCGTCACATAATAATCAAAACACCGAATGTTCTAAACAAAGAAAGAATACTAAAAGCAGTAAGAGAAAAGGGCCAAGTAACATACAAAGGAAGACCTATCCGAATCACATCAGACTTCTCACCAGAGACTAAGAAAGCCAGAAGATCCTGGGCAGATCTCATGCAGATACTAAGACAGCACAAATGCCAGCCTAGACTACTATACCCAGCAAAACTCTCAATCACCATAGATGGAGAGACCAAGATATTCCATGATAAAACCAAATTTTCACAATATCTTTCCACAAATCCAGCCCTGCAACGGATAATAGGTGGAAACCTCCAATACAGGGAGAGAAACAACACCCTGGAAAAAATGAGATAATAACCTTCTTGAATCAAACCCAAAAGTAGATAACCACTCAAACATAAAGATAGCGTCAAGAATGGCAGATGGCAATAATCACTATGCCTTAATCTCTCTTAATATCAATGGTCTCAATTCCCCAATACAAAGACATAGACTAGCAGACTGGATACGTAAACAGGACCCAGCATTTTGCTGCATGCAGGAAACGCACCTCAGTGTCAAAGACAAACACTACCTCAGAGTAAAAGGCTGGAAAACAATTTTACAAGCAAATGGCCCCAAGAAACGAGGTGGAGTAGCCATCCTAATATCGGATAAAATTGATTTTCAACCTAAAGTCATCAAAAAAAGACACAGAAGGACACTACATACTGATCAAGGGAAAAATCCTCCATCAAGAACTCTCAATTCTGAATATCTATGCTCCAAATGCAAGGGCACCCTCATTCGTAAAAGAAACTTTACTAAAACTCAAAGCACACATCGCACCGCACACAATAATAGTGGGTGACTTCAAAACCCCGCTCTCTGAAATGGATCGTTCAGGAAAGCAGAAACTAAACAGGGACACAGTGAATCTAATTGAAGCCTTGGACCAAATGGAACTAACGGATATATATATATAGAACATTTCATCCTAGAGCGAAAGAATACACCTTCTTCTCAGCTCCTCATGGTACCTTCTCCAAAATTGACCATATAATTGGTCACAAATCAGACCTCAACAGATACAAGAAGATAGAAATAATCCCATGCCTCCTATCAGATCACTATGGAATAAGGGTGGTTTTCAATGGCAACAAAAACAAAAGAAAACCCACGTACACATGGAGGCTGAACAATGCTCTACTCAATGATAACTTGGTCAAGGTGGAAATAAAGAAAGAAATCAAAGACTTTTTGAAAGTTAATGAAAATGAAGGCACAACATACCCTAATTTATGGGACACAATGAAAGCAGTGCTAAGAGGAAAATTCATAGCCCTGAGTGCCGCCAAAAAGAAACGGGAGACAGCATACACTAACAGCTTAATGGCACACCTGAAAGCCCTGGAACAAAAAGAAGCAAATACACCAAAGAGGAGTAGAAGGCAGGAAATCATCAAACTCAGGGCTGAAATCAATCAAGTAGAAACAAATAAAACCATACAAAGAATCAACAAAACGAGGAGTTGGTTCTTTGAGAAAATCAACAAGATAGATAAGCCCTTAGCCAGACTAACCAGAGAGCACAGAGATAGTATCCAAATTAATAAAATAAGAAACGAAAAGGGAGAGATAACAACAGAAACTGAGGAAATTCAAAAAATCATCAGATCCTACTACAAAAACCTGTATTCAACACAACTAGAAAATCTTAAGGAAATGGACAATTTCCTTGACAGATACCAAGTACCAAAATTAAATCAGGATCAAATAGACCATCTAAACCGTCCTATAACCCCTGAAGAAATAGAAGTTGTCATTGGAAGTCTTCCAACCAAAAAAAGCACAGGTCCAGATGGTTTTAGCGCAGAATTCTATCAGACCTTCAAAGAAGACCTAACACCAATACTCTTCAAACTGTTCCACAAAATAGAAACAGAAGGAACACTACCCAACTCGTTCTATGAAGCCACAATTACACTAATACCAAAAGCACACAAAGATCCGACAAAGAAAGAGAATCTCAGGCCAATCTCTCTTATGAATATCGATGCAAAAATACTCAATAAAATTCTTGCCAACCGAGTCCAAGAACACGTCAAAATGATCATTCACCACGATCAAGTAGGCTTCATCCCAGGGATGAAGGGTGGTTCAATATAAGGAAGTCCATCAATGTAATCCACTACATAAACAATCTCAAAGAAAAAAAACCCATGGTCCTTTCATTAGATGCTGAAAAAGCATTTGACAAAATTCAGCAACCTTTCAGGTTAAAGGTCTTGGAAAGATCAGGAATTCAAGGCCCATATCTAAACATAGTAAAAATAATTTGCAGCAAACCGGTAGCCAACATCAAACTAAATGGAGAGAAACTTGAAGCAATCCCACTAAAACCAGGGACTAGACAAGGCTGCCCTCTCTCTCCATATCTTTTCAGTATAGTACTTGAAGTTCTAGCTAGAGCAATTAGACAACAAAAAGAGGTCAAAGGGATACAAATTGGAAAGGAAGAAGTCAAACTATCACTATTTGCAGACGATATGATAGTATACTTAAGCGACCCAAAGAACTCCACCAGAGAACTCCTACAGCTGATAAACGACTTCAGCAAAGTGGCCGGATATAAAATCAACTCAAGCAAGTCAGTAGCCTTCCTATACTCAAAGGATAAGCAGGCTGAGAAAGAAGTAAGAGAAATGATACCCTTCATGATAGCCACAAACCATATTAAGTATCTTGGCGTGACTCTAACCAAACAAGTGAAAGATCTGTATGACAAGAACTTCAAGTCTATGAAGAAAGAAATTGAAGAAGACCTCAGAAGATGGAAAAATCTGCCATGCTCATGGATTGGCAGGATTAATATAGTAAAAATGTGCATCTTACCAAAAGTAATACACAGATTCAATGCAATCCCCATCAAAATCCCAACTCAATTCTTCATAGAGTTGGAAAGAGCAATTCAAAAATTCATCTGGAATAACAGAAAACCCAGAATAGCTAAAACTATTCTCAAGAGTAAAAGAACCTCTGGGGGAATCAGTATCCCGGACCTCAAGCTGTACTACAGAGCAATAGTGTTAAAAACCGCATGGTATTGGTACAGTGACAGACATGTAGATCAATGGAACAGAATTGAAGACCCAGAAATGAATCCACACTCCTATGGTCACTTGATCTTTGACAAAGGAGCTAAAACCATCCAGTGGAAAAAAGATAGCTTTTTCAACAAATGGTGCTGGCTCAGCTGGAGGTCAACATGCAGAAGAATGCAAATTGACCCATCCTTATCTCCTTGCACTAAGCTCAATTCTAAGTGGATCAAAGATCTCCACATAAAACCAGACACACTGAAACTAATAGAAGGGAAACTAGGGAAGAACCTTGAACATATGGGCACAGGGGAGAATTTCCTGAACAGAACTCCAATAGCTTATGCTCTAAGATCAAGAATAGAAAAATGGGACCTCATTAAATTACAAAGTTTTTGCAAGGCAAAAGACACTGTCAAAAAGACAAAGCGGCAACCAACTAACTGGGAAATGATCTTTACCAACCATACATCCGACAGAGGGCTAATATCCAATATATACAAAGAACTCAAGAAGTTAAACTCCAGAGAGGCAAATAACCCTATTAAAAAATGGGGTACAGAGCTACACAAAGAGTTCTCACCTGAAGAATATCTAATGGCTGAGAAGCACCTAAAGAGATGTTCATCATCCTTAGTCATTAGGGAAATGCAAATCAAAACAACCCTGAGATTCCATCTCACACCAGTCAGGATGGCTAAGATCAAAAAACACAGGAGACAGCAGTTGTTGGCGAGGATGTGGAGAAAGAGGAACACTCCTCTACTGCTGGTGGAATTGCAAGGTGGTACAACCACTCTGGAAAGCAGTCTGGCGGTTCCTCAGAAAACTGGGCATGACACTCCCGGACGATCCGGCTATACCACTCCTGGGCATATACCCAGAGACTTTACCTGCATGCAATAAGGACACATGCTCCACTATGTTCATAGCAGCCTTATTTATAATAGCCAGAAGCTGGAAAGAACCCAGATGTTCTTCAATGGAGGAATGGATTCAGAAGATGTGGTATATCTACACAATGGAATACTACTCTGCAATTAAAAACAATGAATTCACGAAATTCCTAGGCAAATGGTCAGATCTTGAAAATATCATCCTTAGTGAGGTAACCCAATCACAAAAGAACACACATGGTATGCAGTCACTGATAAGGGGATATTGACCCAGAATCTCGGAATACCCTAGATACAATCCGCATATCAATAGATTTCTAAAAAGATGGTAAGAGAGATCCCTGGTCCTGGAAAGACTGGATGTAGGGGAACGCCAGGACAGAATAATGAGAGGGGGTTGAATGGAGAAAAGAGGGAGGGAAGGGGGCTTATGGGACTTTCGGGGAGGGAGGAAACGGGAAAGGGGAAGTGATTTGGAATGTAAATTAAAAAAATAAAATAAAATAAATAATAAAAAAAATGTGCTGTGTGTGAGCCAGTGGTTTCTCAACTAAGTTAATAAGTTTTATAAAACACTAAATATTTGTACTTTAAATTAATATAGCGTAAATTGACTTTTTAATAATAATTTTATATTTGCTTTATAACAATTAATATGATTCTGCTCACAGAACAGACATTTAATTTAATTTTAGTTTATAAAATTATAAATGCATATCTGTTTAATTTTTTTCTGTATAGGAAACTGTACCGAAGCAATGTATTTCTGTCTGGATTCATATATTTACTACTTAAGCATACTTACAAATTGAATATATTGAGTAATTAAAATTATTACTTTTTATGCTTTTTTCATGGTTTGTATAAGAATGATATCTATAGACATATATTTGAATGTTTTGTCACCAGGAAGTAGAGATGCTTGTCCCTGGTGGGAACAGGCCTCTGGGGATGCAGATAGTTCTGGTAGTCCCTAGTGGCACTAGGCCTTTGGGACTGCAGGTAGAGCTGTTTTTTTCTTGGTGGCAGCGGGCCTATAGTGATGAAGGAAAAGCTGGTTGGTGTTGATATCTGCAGGCCTCCAGGATTGCAAGTAGAAGTGTGGATCAGAAGTTGGAACACAGAGGGGATAGGGAACACCTCATTGATCCTGTGCTTGCTGGGGGAACCTCTGGACAAGGAAATAAGGTGTGGGGTTCTCACCTGCATGTCCTGGGTGGCAACAGGCCTCCAGAGATGTAGGCAGAGTTGTAGCCCCGGGTTATAATATTTTTTTTTTCACATTCTTGCCTCTACTTTTTTCTTTTTATTTTATTTTATTTTATTTTTAATTTACATTCCAAATCATTTCCCCTTTCCCGTTTCCTCCCTCCCCGAAAGTCCCATAAGCCCCCTTCCCTCCCTCTTTTCTCCATTCAACCCCCTCTCGTTTCTCTGTCCTGGCGTTCCCCTACATCAATTTAGAATTAAATATATTTTGTAGGAAAATGGTAAATCTTCGCTCCTGGTGAAATTATATTAAGTTATTTGACTTATTTGCCTTGAACCTTTGTTACAATTTGGTTTAAAATAAACCAGAAAATAACTTATAAGAATATATTAGGCAGTTATTTACTACCCACTCTCTTACACATACATAATTTCATGCTGAGTCCACAGTTTAGTAATATGTAGAATCAAAGGAGAATATGTTCCTTTCTTGATGTGTCTAGTACCCATGTTCATACCCTCAGTCCACTCTCATCACATTTTGTGGCAACATAATTGAAGAATTCAGTCCTTCACAGTAACTCCCCTGAAGATGTCAAATAGACCTTGAAAGTGCATAGAACAAATAGGAAAGTGAGACTACAGGCATTTAAGACTACTGTGAATGGTGTTTCTATCCTGAGAAGAGTGCAGTTAGAATAAAAGTAGAAGATGTTTCCTTGATATCTACATGAGTTAAAGACCCTTGTAGCTTTCTACCCATTAGTCGTCATTATAGTCAGTGGCTCTACAGTGATGTATGTAATTCTCTGAAATAAGCAAATATTCACTCTATTGACCCATCTATTTTCAATAGTCTTCCCAACAAAAATGCCCCACATGTTCTGTTAGAGCCATACAGATTTTGTAGGCCTGTTCCTTGAGTAGAATTTTGTGGATGGGGACTACTAAAGACTTTTGGACCAGAAATCATTTATATGTGTAAAATCTTCTGAGTTTCACCTGAAACTACGGTCTCCCAAATTTATTCTCACTGAATTTTTATATATATTCTTCTTTGAGATTTAAAATCAAGACAAATAATAACACTCCTCTTTTTTAAGTCCCCACAACCACCCATTTATATATTAAATGTTCCCTGAGTTTCCACATTATGCTCAATGCCCTACACACTATTTCTTGAGCATTACATCCCAATTATATTTCTGCAATTTTACTTTCTCATATGTAATTACTTACTAAACACCAGCAAACATGCTATTCTATAATACTCTATTCACACTTCAGGACATATCCTATCTCCCGTCACACTTTCTATACAGTGAGCAAACTTCCTCAATATCTTTTTGACCAAATTCTACCAAGATAGCAAATTAATGTACAATCCTGCATTTTCATATAAATTCTTAATATTTCATTATAAGGGTTAATTTACCTTAAGTTCATTGAGTTTAAGATACGGATCCTCATTCCTATAGCTGCATTTTGCCTTGTCAAGTGGTTAATATATTTTATACATATATGAAAATAGATCAGTATAAGAAATATTGGTCTCTTAGGCCATAGAGAAAATTAAAGCCCTAGAGAAATTTTTATAGAGACCATACCTTCAGTTCAATCAGAAGTTGTATTACTTATGTCTGTTCTTTTCCTAGTCATACTAGTTGGTGTTCCAGACATTGTAATTACAAAGGATCTTAAAATAAAGCAAAGGTGTGTTATTCAATGGATCTGAAAATTCCAGCTGGAAGGCTTCGAAGAAACAAAAACTGAGCGTTCTATTTACACTTCTCAGTCAGATGTCCTGATTCTGACTATTTCTAATTACAGATCAATTCTTAGGCTGTTTCAGGTTTAACTGATATCTAGGTGTGGCTATATGAAGAATAAATGGAGGATGTCTATGCAACAAAGCATCTAGGACAACAAATTTAAAAGAAGGAACTATTTCTTTTGGTTCAAGGTTCAGAGCCTTCAGGCTATGCTCGATTGTCTTTGTTGATTATTTGGTCTCTGATGAGGTAGAGCATCATGGCTGAGAGAAATACTGGTGATCAATAAAAACTGTTCACTCCATTGTTCCTGGGAGGAAAACAGAGGATATGGACCTAACATCCCTTTCTAAGATATGCCCTCAATGATCTAACTTCTTTCTTGTTAAGCCTTTTAAAGGTTTGATGAACTCACATTAGGATGTTGGAACCAAGGCTTATCAAGTACATTTTTAGAATAAATCTAAGATCCAAACACTAACACATTTTTAGTGAGCTCAACCTTAAAGATTTTATCCCTAGAATATTCTCAAGGAATTTATAAAAATCAAAGAAAATGTGATGCCTTTTAAAATTCTAATACTCACTCTCTGTTTCTCAATACCATGTCCTTGAGGAGTGTAACAAATCCCAGTAATATGAGTAATACTAAATTAAGAAAACATCTCAAATGCTTGACTGTAATAGCCAGTTTAATTGTCTGTTTTAATCTGATTTGGAACAGCCAGCATAGAAAAACAATGTAGGCAATGACTAATTATATATTTAGTTGATTCTCCTGTTAAGGCAGTTGGAACTAGAGAGTCTGAAAAGATGTCAATAGTCACATAGATATATTTTAATTTTCCAAAATTAGAAATATGAGTAACATCATTTGCTATAATTGATTAGGTAGAAATTCTCGAGCATTAAAATTATTACGTGATACAGGAAGAAACTGAGGACATTCAGGACAACTCTTTACAGTTTGACTTGCACATTCACTAGAAATACTAAATTATCTCAAGCTATTACTATTTTGATAATGAAAATGATGAGATTGCATGGCCAATTGTTCCTGTGTAAGGCCTATATTCTGCCTGGTAATATGTCTGCTGTGGCATTACCCTCACTAAGCGGTCCAGGCAATCCAGTATGAGCTCTTAAATGTCCTATAGAGTAAGGAGCACTACATTCTCTTAAATTAAGTTGTATTTGCATAAATAATTGCAAACTTTCAGAATAACAGTTAAAAAAAGAAATAATTTCAAGCAATTGTAAACCATGAGCTATATATTGGCTATCAGTATACAAATTGAAAGCTAGATTTTTTTAACATTTCAAAAACAGTGGCTACAGCACATAATCTAATTATTTGTGCTGAAGTGAAGAGAAACTCAAAAAGAATGAACATGTGATCAAATTACATATGCTGCTTTCCCATTAAATAAGCCATCTTTAAATACAGTAAGCACATTCTCTATGGGTTGCATGTATAAATTTATAGGAAATAACAATATCTTCATAAAATAAAAAGGGAGGATTATATCCCCATACACCACAAATTTATTTAAATCCTGCCTTTTATTTTAAATTTTTAAAAAATGTGGATGTCAAAGAAATCTCTGCTGAGTGTCTATGGTACTCTACAACTAGGCATACTTATGCCTATGTGAAATGGAAGGATCTGTATACTGCCATATGGCATGATATGGATCAGGTATTTAATATGGGGATGAGGGCATGTTTGCGTTTTTTTCTGCAGGAGGCTGAAGAAGCATGCTAGCTGACACAGTGATTGGAGTGACATGATGATACTGGGACAAAGAATGATGCTGACCTGTGAGCTTGCTCTGACAATGATGACTGGGAAGCTCTATTGGACGTATGGTCCTCACTCACCTTTGCTTGCTTATTTCCAAGATTGGACAAGCTGCCTTGCTTCAAGAGTTTAGACCTTCTGGGACAGAGAACATGGAGACTGTGGAAACTGCCTTCAAAAAATTAATCAGAAAGAGAAGTTATAATGACTCTTCTCTTTCCTTTAATGTGACCAGTTATTCTGATTCAATCACGGACAGTTCTTGAAGTCAATCCAATGTTGGAAAAAAGGAAATGACAGTCTTCATTCAGAAGGCTAGTTCTGGACATTTTCAGAGACATATTTGGAAGTTAGTTGCACTTCTTTATGAAGTTACTTTTGCAGTGGATAAAATTGGACAGGATCTGGACCTTTGAATAAGTATTAGTGAATGTTTTAAGTCTTTTAATCTTTTATTAATTGTCATGTTAAAATTACTTTGGTTTCTTCCACAGTATTTGATGTAAATTGTATTGATTGTACACTTTCTAATTGTGTTAGTTGTCTTGAAACCTGTCATGTCTGATATGGTGGTCTATCAACCAGCTTTTATTTTATTGCCTATATTACAGGATATTGGTATTCTGAAAAAAAAAGCTTGCAAGTACTGGAAGAAGTGAGTTAGTCTCTAAGCAGAAGCAAGAGGGTAGTGAGCTTGATTATTGTTTATATAGCAGCTTTAATTACATTAATAGCTAACACCACTGCTTCTGGAATTGCTTTGACACAAGAAGTTAAGACAGCTACTTTTAATCAATTAGCAAAAAATATTAATAATTATCTGAGTAGTCCAGAGAATTTACATAGTCATTTGGAATAAAGGATTGATGCTCTTTATGATACTTTTAAAATTATTGGAGAGGAGGTTCAGAGTCTAAGAGTAAGAAGTCATCTTAAGTGGCATGCCAAATATCAATGGATGTTACTTCTAAAATTTACAATGACCTTCACTATAATTTGAAAAAAGTTCAAAGGCACTTGAGGGTATTTGGCATAATTCTAACACCTCTTCAGATGTTTTAGCTTTGCATATTGAGATTATGAATTTAAACAACGTTGCTCCGTTGAGCTTTGATGATGTTGATATTGCTGGTAAAATTATCCATGTTTTCTCTCTGCCATAAACCCCTTTAATCCGAGGACCCATATTCCAGTAACCAAGTAAATCAAAACTCTTGAATGTTAATTAACCAATCAGATTTATGTATCAACAAAATCACAATTTACAAAATGCCAATAAGTATTTTCAGAGACAGTTGATAATGATAAAATCGTTACCCCAATATTTCTTTCTTTTTTTAAATTGGATATATTCTTAATTTACATTTATTTTTTATTAGGTATTTGCATTATTTATATTTCACATGGTATCCCCTTTCCGCATCATCCCTCCAAAAACCCCCTAACCCATCCCCTCTTCTCCTGTTCACCCCTCCCCCAATTTCCTGACTTGCATTCCCCTATTCTGAGGAAGCGAGCCTTCACAAGACCTCTCCACTCATTAATGTCTGAAATGGTCATCTTCTGCTACATATGTAGCTGGAACCATGGGTCCTTCCATGTGGTCTCTTTGGTTAGTGGTTTAGTCCCAGGGAACTCTGGGTGAAGTGGTTTGTACGTATTATTGTCTCTCTTGCAGGGCTGCAAACCTCTTCAGCTCCTTGGGTCATTTCTCTAACTGCTCCATTGGGGACCCTATGCTCAGTCTATTGGATGGCCGCCAGCTATACATGTTTTGACCCACCTTCTAATAAGGATCAAAGAATACACACTTTGGTTTTCCTTCTTGAACTTCTTGTGGTCTGTGAGTTATATCTTGGGTATTCAGAGATTTTGGGCTAATTTATACTTATCAGCAAGTGCATACCATGTAGGTTATTTTGGGATTGGGTTACCTCACTCAGGATGATATTTTCTAGCTCCATCCATTTGCTAAGAATTCCATGAATTTCTTGTTTTTAATAGTTGAGTAGTACTCCATTGTGTAAATGTAGCACATTTTCTGTATCTGCTCCTCTGTTGAAGGACATCTGGGTTCTTTCAAGCTTCTGGCTATTATAAATAAAGCCAATATGAGTATAGTAGAACATGTGTCCTTATTACATGGTGGTGCATCTTCTGGATATATGCCCAGGAGTTGTTTAGCAGGGTCCTCTGAGTAGTATTATGCCCAATTTTCTAAGGAATAGCCAAACTGATTTCCAGAGTGGTTTCACCAGCTTGCAATCCCACCAGCATGGAGGAGTGTTCCTCTTTGTCCATATCCTTAACAGTATTTGCTGTCCCCTGAGTTTTTGATCTTGGCCATTCTGACTGGTGTGAGGTGGAATCTCAGTGTTGTTTTGATAAGCATTTCCCTGATAATTAAGGATGTTGAACATTTCATTAGGTGTTTCTTATTCATCCAGTATTCCTCAGTTGAGAATTCTTTATTTAGCTCTGGACCCAAGTTTTTAATAGGGTTATTTGGTTCTCTGCAATCTAACTTCTTGAGTTCTTTGTATATATTGGATATTAGGCCTCTATAAGATGTAGAATTGGTAAAGTTCTTTTCCAAATCTGTTGGTTGCCATTTTGTCCTATTGACAGTGCCCTTTGCCTCACTTAAAGAAGCTTTGCAATTTTATGAGGTCCCATTTGTCAGTTCTTGATCTTAGAACATAAGCTATTGGTGTTCTATTCAGGATAATTTCCCCTGTACCCATGTTCTCCAGGTTCTTCCCCACTTTCTCTTCTATTAGATTCAGTGTATCTGGCTTTATATGGAGGTCTTTGATCTACTTGGTCTTGAACTTTGTACAGGGAGATAAAAATTGATCAATTTTCATCCTTCTACATGTTGTTTGCCAGTTGACCTAGCACCATTTGTTGAAAATGCTGTATTTTTTCCACTGGATGGTTTTAGCTCCTTTGTCAAATATCAAGTGACCATAGGTGTGAGGGTTCATTTCTCAGTTTTCAATTCTATTCCCTTGATCTATCTGCCTGTCACTGTACCAATACCATGCAGTTTTTAACACTATTGTTTTGTAATATAGCTTGAGCTCAGGGATTGTGATTCTGCCAGGTCTTTTCTTGTTGAGAATAGTCTTTGCTATCCTGGGTTTTTGTTATTCCTGATAAATTTGGAAATTGTTCTAACTCTTTGAAGAACTTAGTTGGAATTTTGATGGGGATTGCATTGAATCTGTAGATTGCTTTAGGCAAGATGGCCATTTTTACTATATTAATCCTGCCAATTCATGAGTATGGAAGAACTTTCCATTTTCTGAGATCTTCAATTTCTTTCTTCAGAGACTTCAAGTTCTTGTCATACAGATCTTTCACTTGCTTGGTTAGGGTCACACCAAATTATTTTGCATTATTTGTGACCATTGTGAAGGTTGTCATTTCCCTCATTTCGTTTTCAGCCTCTTTATCCTTTATCCGTTATCGTTATCTTTATCATTTGAGTATTGGAAGTCTACTGATTTGTTTGAGTTAATTTTACATCCAGCCACTTTGTTGAAGTTGTTTATCAGGTTTAGTCTTCTTTAAAAAAACCAACAAGATAGATAAATTCTTACCCAATCTAACCAGAGGGCACAGAGACAGTATCCAAATCAGTAAAATCCGAATTGAAAAGGGAGACATAGCAACAGATACTGATGAAATTCAAAAAATCATCAAATCCTACTTCAAAAGCCTATATTCAACAAAAGTGGAAAATATAGGTGAAATGGACAATTTTCTAGACAGATACCAGGTACCAAAGTTCAATCAGGATCAGATAAATGAACTAAACAATCTCATAACCCCTAAAGAAATTGAAGCAGTCATTAGTCTCCCAACAAAAAAAAGTCCAGGACCAAAAGGGTTTAATGTGGGGTTCTATCAGACCTTCAAAGAAGACCTAATACCAATACTCTGCAAACTATTCCACAAAATAGAAACAGATGGAACGTTACCCAATTTGTTTTATGAAGACATAGTTATTCTGATACCTAAATCACACAAAGACCCAGCAAAGAATGAGAACTTTAGACCAATTTCCCTTATGAATTTAGTTGCAAAAATACTCAATAAAATTCTTGCCAACCAAGTCCAAGAACACATCAAAATGGTCATCCACCATGATCAAATAGGCTTCATCCCAGGGAAGCAGGGATGGTTAGATATATAGAAATCCATCAATGTTATTCACTCTATAAAAAAAAAAACTGAAAAAACCCCCACAAATCATTAGATGCTGAGAAAGCATTTGACAAAATCTAACACCTCTTCATGATAAAAGTCTTGGAAAGATCAGGAATTCAAGGCCCATACCTAAACACATAGAAAGCAATATACAGCAAACCAGTAGCCAGCATCAAACTAAAGGGAGAGAAATTTTAAACATTCCCACTGAAATCAGGGACTAGACAAGGCTATCCACTCTCTCCCTACCTGTTCAATGTAGTACTGGAATTCCTAGCTAGAGCAATTAGACAACAAAAGGAGGTCAAAGGGATTCAAATTGGAAAGGGAGAAGTCAAATTATCTTTATTTGCAGGAGATATGATATTATACTTAAGCAACCCCCAAAATTCCATATCCCAATATTTCTATCCTTATATAAATTAAGCTATTTGTGGCTAGTATATGACATGCAAGTCCTCATCTGAAGCCATCTCCATCCACCTCCCTTTTCCTCCTGTGGCCTCTGTCCCACCAACTCCTAGCTCCACCTTCCTTTTCCCATCCAATCATAGGTCTTCCACTGCCCTAATATGATTGGACATGGAAAATCCTGCAACATCCAGGTAATATTTTATTCCTGTCCACCGTGTTACAGCTTGCCTTTAACAACACCACCATGTTGGTGGCCAAAGTATATGGCTTGAAACTAGAAATGTACCCCAGACGGAGTTAATAATTTAACAGGCTGGCAGTCAGAGACAGGTAAGTTCTGAATAGAGCCTTACCAACTTAAGACAGAAGTGCATTGTTTTTGATAATGCATATTCCACAACAGCTAAGGAAGGGATTCTTGTCAGAACAACCTAAGACTGATGCAGTCTTAATAATGAAATAAAAAAGGGGGAGATGTAGAGAGCTTTCTGGGGCCACTTGACAGGAATTTTACATTGAACCAGGACAAGAGAGTGGGCTTCAGGCAGGAATTTGGCATTGGGCCATGACAAGGAAGTTAGCTCAGGCAAGAATCTAAGTTTAGGTTAGAACAAAGAAGTAGGTGCCAGGCATGAATATGACTTTGGACTAGGATGGGAAAGTAGGCTCAGATATCTTAGTTATCTTGATAATCCCTTAGAAACAGTGATCACAGGAGTGATCATGGGACTTTTTCTTGTCTTGCTACTTCCTCAACATAGAACTGACCTTATTTTTTACATGTAATTAAAATGGTATAAAAGTCCTATGATGGTTGACTTGGGTCTAGAATAGTCAACCAGCTACAGGTAAGGGGTTGAAATAGATATACATGTTTATCATCAGCAATCATGGGTTAAGGAAAGTGACCAACTTTCTTGAAACAGTGGGGCTACAGAGCTGTATTATACTTTAGGTTGAAATGTCTCATGTGTTGAAAGCTTAGTTGCCACTGGCATCTTACCACCCTAGCATTCCCCTATGTTGGGACATCAATCATTAACAGGACCAAGGGCTTCCCCTCCCAGTGATGCCAAATAAGTCCATCCTCTGCTACATATGCAGCTGGAGTCAGGGGTTCCTCCATGTGTATTCTTTGGTTGGTGGTTTAGTCTCTGGGAGCTCTAGGGGTGGGAAGGGATCTAATTGGTTAATATTGTTACTCTTCCTAAGGAGTTGCAAACCCCTTAATCTTCTTCAGGCCTTCCCCTTATTCCTCCATTGGAGTCCCAAATCTCAGTCCAATGGAGATGCTACTATCTGTATTTAGATTGGTAGGGCTCTATCAGAGCCTCATAGGAGACATCCATGTCAGGCTCCTGTCAGCAAGCACTTCTTGGAAACCAGGAAGGGGGATAACATTTGAAATGTCAATAAATAAGATAACCAATAAAATTAAAATAAAAAGAATCTTCATCTCATTAAAAAAACCAACAGCAAAAAAAAAAAAACTAAGAAAGAAGAAAGAAAGAAGAAAGAAAGAAAGAAAGAAAGAAAGAAAGAAAGAAAGAAAGAAAGAAAAAATGAAGAAAGAAAGAAAAAAAAAGAAAGCTTAGTTCCAAGTGCATCAATATTTAACATTTCTGGTATTGAAAAGTAGTGGGATCATGTGTGCTCTTGATTTCATCAGATTTATTCTTTGATTTTGAAATTTTCATGTTCCATTAAATGGTGGTAGCTGTATGAGGTAGGGTCTAATTGAAGAACATAGGTGATTGGGGACAAACTGTTTTAAGTGATGTATCTCGCTTATGTTATTTTTAAAATTAGCTTATTAATTTTTTTATTCTTTTTATTTTTTAAGTTTTTTTATTTACATTCAAAATCAATACCCCTTTCCCGTTTCCTCTCTCCCCAAAAGTCCCATAAGCCCCCTTCTCTCCCTCTTTTCCCCATTTAACCCCTTCTCGCTTCATTGTCCTGGAACTCACCTACATCCAGTCTTTCCAGAACCAGGGGTCTCTCCTTCCATCTTCTTGGAACTATATTGATATGCGAATTGTGTCTAGGGTATTATGAGATTCTGGGTTAATATCCCCTTATCAGTGCTTGCATACCATGTGTGTTTTTTGTGATTGGGTTACCTCACTAAGGATGATATTTTCAAGTTCTGACCATTTGCCCAGGAATTTCGTGAATTCATTGTTTTTAATTGCAGAGTAGTATTCCATTGTGTAAATATAGCACATCTTGTGAATCCATTCCTCCGTTGAGGGACATCTGGGTTCTTTCCAGCTTCTGGCTATTATAAATAAGGCTGCTATGAATATAGTGGAGCATGTGTCCTTATTGCATGCAGGGGAAGCCTCTGGGTATAAGCTCAGGAGGGGTATAGCAGGATTCTCCGGGAGTGTCATGTCCAGTTTTCTGAGGAACTGCTAGACAGCTTTCCGGAGTGGTTGTATCAGCTTGCAATTCCACCAGCAGTGGAGAAGTGTTCCTCTTTCTCCACATTCTTGCCAACAACTGCTGTCTCCTGTGTTTTTGATCTTAGCCATTCTGACTGGTGTGAGGTGGAATCTCAGTGTTGTTTTGATTTGCATTTCTCTAATGACTAAGGATGATGCACATCTCTTTAGGTGCTTCTCAGCCATTAGATATTCTTCAGGTGAGAAATCATTGTTTAGCTCTGTAACCCATTTTTTAATAGGGTTACTAGGCTCTCTGGAATCTAACTTCTTGAGTTCTTTGTATATATTGGATATTAGCCCTCTGTCGTATGTAGGGTTGGTAAAGATCATTTCCCACTTAGCTGGTTGCCACTTGGTCCTTTTGACAGTGTCTTTTGCCTTACAGAAACTTTGTAATTTTATGAAGTCCCATTTGTCAATTCTTGATCTTAGAGCATAAGCTATTGGAGTTCTGTTCAGGAAATTCTCCCCTATGACCACGTTTAAGGTTCTTCCCTAGTTTCTTTTCTATTAGTTTCACTGTGTCTGGTTTTATGTGGAGGTCCTTAATACACTTGGAATTGAGCTTAGTGCAAGGAGAAAAGAATGAATCAATTTGCATTCTTCTGCATGCTGACCTCCACTTGAACCAGCACCATTTGTTGAAAAGGCTATCTTTTTTCCCCTGGAAGGTTTTAGCTCCTTTGTCAAAGATCAAGTGACCATAGGAGTGTGGATTCATTTCTGGATCTTCAATTCTATTCCATTGATGTACATGCCTGTCACTGTCCCAGTACCATGCAGTTTTTAACACTATTGCTCTGTAGTACAGCTTGAGGTCTGGGATACTAATTCCGCCAGAAGTTCTTTTACTCTTGAGAATAGTTTTAGCTATCCTGGGTTTTCTGTTATTCCAGATGAATTTTTGAATTGCTCTTTCTAACTCGATGAAGAATTGAGTTGGAATTTTGATGGGGATTTCATTGAATCTGTATATTGCTTTTGCCAAGATGGTATCTTTTACTATATTACTCCTGCCAATCCATGAGCATGGAAGATTTTTCCATCTTCTGAGGTCTTCTTCAATTTCTTTCTTTGACGTTCTTGTCATACAGATCTTTCACTTGTGTGGTTAGAGTCACACCAAGATATTTTATATTGTTTACGGCTATCGTGAAGGGTATCTTTTCTCTTATTACTTTCTCAGCCTGCTTATCCTTTGAGTATAGGAAGGCTACTGAATTGCTTGAGTTAATTTTATATCTGGCCACTTTGCTGAAGTTGCTTGTCAGCTCTAGGAGTTCTCTGGTGGTGTTCTTTTGGCCGCTTAAATATACTACCATATTGTCTGCAAATAGTGATAGTTTGACTTCTTCCTTTCCAATTTGTATCTCTTTGACCTCCTTTTGTTGTCTAATTTCTCTAGCTAGAACTTCAAGTACTATATTGAAAAGATGTGGAGAGAGAGATTTTAGTGGGATTGCTTCACGTTTCTCTCCATTTAGTTTGATGTTGGCTACCTGTTTGGTGTAAATTGCTTTTACTATGTTTAGATATGGGCCTCTAATTCCTGATCTTTCTAAGACCTTTAACATGAAAGGATGCTTTATTATATCAAATGCCTCTCCACATCTAATGAAATGTCCATGTGGTTTTTTTCTTTGAGATTTTTTATGTAGTGGAATACATTGATGGACTTCCTTATATTGAACCATCCCTGTATCCCTGTGATGAAGCCTACTTGATCGTGGTGAATGATTGTTTTGATGTGTTTTTGATTCGGTTGGCAAGAATTTTATTGAGTATTTTTGCATCGATATTCATAAGAGAGATTGGCCTGAGATTCTCTTTCTTTGTCAGATCTTTGTGTGATTTTGGTATTAGGGTAATTGTGGCTTCATAAAACGAGTTGGGTACTGTTCCTTCTGTTTCTATTTTGTGGAATAGTTTGAAGAGTATTGGTGTTAGGTCTTCTTTGAAGGTCTGGTGGAATTCTTCACTAAAACCGTCTGAACCTGTGCTTTTTTTTGGTTGGAAGACTTCCAGTGACCACTTCTATATCTTCAGGAGTTATAGGACGGTTTAGATGGTCTATTTGATCCTGATTTAATTTGGGTATTTGGTATCTGTCTAGGAAATTGTCCATTTTCTCCAGATTTTCTAGTTTTGTTGAATACAGGCTTTTGTAGTAGGATCTGATAATTTTTTGAATTTCCTCAGTTTCTGTTGTTATCTGTCCCTTTTCCTTTCTGATTTTGTTAATTTGGATGCTGTCTCTGTGACCTCTGGCTAGTCTTGCTAAGGGCTTATCTATCCTGTTGATTTTCTCAAAGAACCAACTCCTAGTTTTGTTGATTCTTTGTATGGTTTTATTTGTTTCTACTTGATCGATTTCAGCCCTGAGTTTGATGATTTCCTGCCTTCTACTCCTCTTGGGTGTATTTGCTTCTTTCTGTTCCAGAACTTTCAGGTGTGCCATTAAGCTGCTAGTGTATGCTCTCCCATTTCTTTTTGGAGGCACTCAGGGCTATGAATTTTCCTCTCAGCACAGCTTTCATTGTGTCCCATAAATTAGGGTATGTTGTGATTTCATTTTCATTAAATTTTAAAAAGTCTTTGATTTCTTTCTTTATTTCCTCATTGACCATGTTATCATTGATTAGAGTATTTTTCAGACTCCATGTGTATGTGGGCTTTCTGTTGTTTTTGTTGCCATTGAAGACCACCCTTATTCCATAATGATCTGATAGGAGGCATGGAATTAGTTCGATCTTCTTATATCTGTTGAGGTCTGTTTTGTGACAAATTATTTGGTCGATTTTGGAGAAGGTACCATTAAGTGCTGAGAAGAAGGTGTATTCTTTTGCTTTTGGATGAAATTATATATATATATATATATATATATATATATATATATATATATATATATATTCCTGCTCTGTGTGGGTGTGCTCTCTCCCAGTGCGGGGAGGCGGAGTCCCTCGGGCAGATGTCCCACAGCAGAGCTGGTGGGTAGGTGACAGCAGACCTGCCCAGCTCTTGGGAGCACGGAGCACACAAGTTGGCTGAGACCCAAGCGGTATTATGCTTGATTGTCCCTGTGTGTGGAGGTCACAACTGCTCTGTTGCAGGAGCAAAGATGGTGGAGTGCACTGTGCACCCTCTTGGCACAGATCACTCTGCAGGGCAGATGGCCCACAGCAGAGTTGGCTCCCTGACGACCGCAGAGCTGCCCTGCTTTTGGGTGCAGAAGGAGGCCCAACAGGCTGTGTCCCAAGTGATGTTATATTGGGCGGTCCCTGGGTAGCTGTATGCTCAGTGCAGTTGATCCCTGGAGCAGAGGTCACCAAGGGGAGGCTGGTACGCTCCCGCCCTGTGCGAGTGTGTTCTCTCCCAGAGCAGGCGGGGTCCCTCTGCAGGGCAGCTGTCCCACAGCAGAGCTGGCGGGTAGGTGACCGCAGACCTGCCCAGCTCTTGGGAGCAGGGAGCACACATGCTGGCTGAGACCCAAGCGATATTATGCTTGATTGTCCCTGTGCTTGGAGGTCACAACTGCTCTTGTGCAGGAACAAATATGGTGGAGTGCACTGTGCACCCTCTCTGCGCAGATCACTCTGCAGGGCAGATGGCCCACAGCAGAGCTGGGGCCCAGAGGTCTGCAGAGTTGCTCCGCTCTTGGGCTCAGACAGAAGCCCAACAGGCTGTGTCCCAAACGATGTTATAATTGGGGGTCCCTGGGTACCTGTATGCTCAGTGCAATCGATCCCTGGAGCAGAGGTTGCCAAGGGGAGGCTGATACGCTCCCGCCCTGTGCCTAGTTTATTAATTTTATTTTATGCATGAGCATGTTTTGACTACATGTATATATGCACATCACTTACATGACTTTTATGTACAGAGGTCAAAGAGGTTGTTTATCCAATGGAAGTTACATTACCAATGACTATGAGCCACTCAGTGGGTTCTGAAAATCAATCCAGGGTTATCTTATAAAAGCAACAAGTGCTTTTATCTGCTGAGACATTTGCAGCTCCCATATCATCACACTCTTTTAGTTGGTTGCCCTCTCTCTATTACTCTCTGACTATGAAATATGTAGCTTAGCTATATCTGTAACTCCCCACCATATTATTTGGCCTCAGAAAAGAGAAAACATGACCATGAACTGAAATCCCCAAAACTATGAGCCAAAATAAACCTTTCCTTCTGTCAAATTCTTTCTCTAATTGTTTTTAGTACTATGACTGACATGATGCATGGGAGCAGGTAGAGAACAGCTGGTTGCTAAAAAGTAAGGTGCTTGTAGCCTGATCTACACTGCACTGATGCAAGCTACCTTAAGTCACTTACCACAATCTATTGCTAAAGAGGTATGCTCCTGTTCAGGGAAAGGGCTAAACTCTAATATAAGCAAGCACTCCTGTGTTTTCTTCCTGTAGGGCTCACTGATTCTGTTTGTGAATATTCCGTAATGCCCATGTGCAACCATCAAAGTTTGACCAAGGGGAAAAGCAGTGAAAGAAAACAAGTTCACAGTGACACTGATAAGCTTCTGAAACAACCTTAAAGTGTATATTAATTTGGACTTTTTACATTAAATGTACAATACTCTTTTTAATTCAGTGTGATTGAGTTTTGCACTGCCTATATAAGTATAATTAAATGATATAGTGGGAAAGCAACAATTTTCCCTTTGTCAGGAAAAATGACACTGAGTTTAAACATTGAAGAGCCTACTAATAGATTTGGGGATTGACAAGCTGTAAAGTAAGAACCTCATTGATTGTGTCAATAGAAACACAAAGAGAAATTGTTGTCTAAAGCCTTTTCTTACTTGAAAACTCCAGAAAATCATAGCATTTCTATGGAAATTCAATGATTTAGCTTCCTACAACTTTTAAACTTTTTTTTAATTTTTAAACTTTTTATAACTTAAAAAAAGTAATCATCCCTAAAGAATTTAGCAATATTTTCTACTGCATTATGGTAGAACAAAATTAGTCCAGAGGCATAGGATCTTACTAAATATGGACAAAAGGGCAGTGTTGTCCTCTACCCCAACCTACACATGCTTTGTTTTGGGGCTGTGCCAGATCCAGAGTCTAATTCATGCAAGGGAAGTACAGCTCAGTTAAGTATTTAGTTGTTCCATGATTATTTGGGGAGGATTTTATATAAAAATTACTACCCCATTTTCAACTTATTTTCCTCATATGATAATGAAATATGTTGTCCTTTTTCTTAGATTAACAAAGGAAAATCCATATTACCAAGTTATATGGAGATTACTGTGTCTGCTGCTGATTGCAGCATAAGAGAACCAGCTATCCCAAGGGCACTGAGGGAGAATGAAGGTGGAAGAAGAGGATCTTTATTCTCACTAAACTTTTAAAATGGAAAACTCTGCCAGCTCCTCATGAGCAAACCACAAGGTGTTCACAGCTCCCTTTCCCAGGGAACAAATGAAAGGTTATTTATAATGAGTTCTCCTATTGAGGGAATCTTTCTAAAATAAATATTCTAACCCAATGAGAATGTGAAAGAGAGGAGATATTACTGGTGGATTGTGAGCAGGACAGCTCCTGAAAGGCCTTGGTCTGGGTCCAGTTTGCACTGCTATTTTATATTATAAAATCAACAAGGTAGGATAAGCAAGCAAGCAAGATTTTATGAAAGCTTGGGTAGCAGTCATCAGGTTTTTAAGGTCAATAACCCATTATTTTAGCTGTTTATTAGAGTCATTCTCTTCCAGGTAGCAAGTAAAGTCATTCTTGGCAAAGAAGCAGTAAATAAATCAATGAATCAGTACATAATAATTGTTTTTTTTTATCTTATTCTACTTTATTCCCTGGATCTGGGTGCTACTATAATGCATGATATAGTTAGAGGGTTGTTACTATAATTAAGTTTCTCTTCTTCTATTATCCTGGCTGTATACAAGTGAATCTGAACTTCACAGATGTGTGGCTATGTGCCCTTTGTGTTGGAATCTGTGTCTTCCCTGGTATTCCTGCTATCTTCTAGGGAATCTGCACATAGAATATGGATGTGTTCTTTGTGTTGATTGTATCATTCTCTCACTGCTGAAAGACATTGCCTACTTCATTATCTTTCCAGTAGGGCCTTGTCAGCTCCAGGAAAGATCCTTGATTGTTTTCTAGGCTACAAATTCTGGACTTAAAGAAACAAACAGACCCATAACTAACAACATTAAAAAATGTGGAGTCAAAATCCCTCTCCCATTTAAGATTAATCTAAAATGAAGATATGTGATCACAGTTGAATCCTATTCTCAAAAATTATATATTGTTTGTCAATGACAATAGTTTTAAGTTAGACAATTTGTATGAATTTGAGGGCTGACTTTTTTCACTCTGAGAGAGACATAGGACCCCTTGCTTTAGGAATAAAAACCTGGTGGAACCCACTGGTGTACTTGCCTGATTAATTTTTGGCAATACACCATTCCACAGAAGCAGCATTTTTCCCCTGGGATATTTTGAATTATACAGCACTTTTCCTGAAATACCAGAATAACTTCATACACTTTGTATATGAAAATTCTCTTCACTCAATTTCTTTCAGAGAGTAGGCTAGAAACAGTTCTGAGACTTCGCTTATCCCCTAAGACTTCACAAAATTTTATTAAAGAAAGAAACTGTTGTTCTTCTAGTAAACACCATAAAACCTCTGTTTGGAATTAAAATTCTTTGTGTCCTACCATGAAATACTTGTAAGCATATATTTCAATCCCCCACACCAGAAAAAAATCTTGGTTCATACAAATACTTTAATGAATTCCCAAGAATTAAGTGAATCCCTTGTCTGGCCCCTTTTCCACATTCCTAAATTTCCTTTCTTTAATTAGATTTTGAGTGTGGAAATTTTAATTTATTTTTTTTTAGAAAAATTTGCCATTCCATTTACAACTGCATTTTTATAAATAACCATATGAGCTACCAAGAGCTGGGCAATCACTTCATATAGAAGACTTTTTAACAAGATTGTTACAGATTTTATGAAAACTAAGTTCAAATATTTGTCATCTGATTTATAAGAGCTATAGGAAATTGATGTTTGCTGAAGGAAAAAGAATCAGTTTTCTCCAGGAATGAGCCCCTGGAGATTAAATAAATGATATTTGTTTAATCCACTTGCCCAAAACTTTTCAAGTGAATGAGATGGGAAGGTATTTATCAAGGATTATTTAAGAAGAGGCTGAGGACCAGATAGAGTTATATATGGAAAGGAAGAAGATTCTCCAGCGGTGCAAGTGGGTGGCTATTAGTGACAATGCACTACTATTTCACAGAGCAATGCAAATGTTAAGGTGTATATATCCTAAAGAACTCAGAACAAAAGAAGCATATGTTTGAAAATACCAAGATGCTTCAAAATAAGAATAATTCTTTTGTTGAAAAACAAAATCTCTAAAAAAATGGGAATGAAGGTCCATAGTAGAGTATTGCCTAGTATCGTCCTTGGCTTTTACTCTTAGTATAATCAGTCAATCCATATATGTAGACATGAGAATAACATGTCCATTTTATAGTTTCAGGTTCCATACTGATATAAAAAAGTACTATCTATTGAGTTTTAGGGTATTTTTATATAATTTTTTTATTATTTTCTATATTTTTTATTTACATTCCAAATGATTTCCCTTTTCCCGTTTCCTCCTTCCCTGAAAGTCCCATAAGCCCCCTTCCCTCCTTCTGTTCCCCATTAAACCCCCTCTTGCTTCTCTGTCCTGGTATTACCCTGCATCCAGTCTTTCCAGGACCAGGGGTCTTTCCTTCCTTTTTTAAAAGAAAACATTCTTAATTATTTAGAAAGCATCAGTGGCAGGCATGTCTTTCATCAAGATATATATCCACAGGATGCAGCTGTTACTCACCTACTTCAGCCAGAAGCAACCTAGCATGAGTTCAGTGGAGAATTCACTGTGTGGTAAATTAAGGATTCGTCCATACTAAGTATTTGTACGTACTATTTATTAGAGATTTGGCTATAACCAAAAGGCTTTTACAATATGCTGCATAAAAATGTTTAATTAATGCATGTTATATAGTAGTTAGCTATTTAAAAATAATTATATCACTTTTCTCGCTGTTGTTATAAAAATAGATTTTGTTCTTTAAAGATATGTTTTATTAGCACATATTAATTACATAAAATAACAGGTTGTATTAAAGCATTTTATTATTGTTAAAACATATATTTTTATCACATTCACTCATAATGTTGTCTTATTCTCCTTCTAAACCTGTGGCTCCCTTTTATTTCCCAACTGGGCCGATCTGTATTCGTGTCTTCCTTTCCCTTTGTGATTAGATGTTATGTGATGTGATGTTTTGAATGAAAATGGTATGCATAGCCTTATATATTTGAATATTGGTCCCTTGTTGGTGGAACTGTTTGTGAAAGATTAGAAGCCATGAACTCACTGAGGAGGTATGTCAAGTGTTGACTTTGGTATTTCAAAAGCTCATCCTAGACCCAGTTAGCTCATTTTCCCTACTGCTCATGGAACACAATGTAAGCTCTCAACTAATGCTCCAGGGTCATGTCTGACTGCCTGATGATATGCTCCATACCCTGACAATTATAGATTAGTTCCTTGCAACTTTGAACCCCAAATTAATTTTCTTTTAAAATTACCTTGATCATAGTCTTTTATAACAGCAATATAAAAGAAATTAAGACATATTACATTGGCGTCTCTGGAGCAGTCACTCCAAAGAAGCAAGTTTTATTCTGTTCCAACCTTCTTATACAATCAAATATTAATTAAATTTGCTATAAAAATGTTTCTCATTAAATATATTTATGTTTATAAAATTATTGTCTAAGCTGAAATTTAATATGCTGGTTTTAATGTTTATACATTTATTTATATATATAATTATTTTATCATTTATATATTAATAAATATATTAAATATAGATATATTTATGCATTATGTCACATTCTGCACATATTACATATGTATATATATTTATATATTCATATGTATGTGTGCATATATATGTGTGTTGATCAGATATTTCCTGTAGAGAAATGACATGTGTGTAAATTTACTCCTGGTAGGGACTAGTGAAAGATGAATACATTCATGTGTTCACATATACTCTTTATCTTAATAAAGATGTACTATTTATATTATTATAGGCTGTTAATTTACATGCCTTTATTTATAGGTGAACTGTGTTAAGAAAATTTAAAGGGCAAATATAGTAAAACAAATAGAAATCATCACACTAAACTGTTTACTCACACTGATTAGGGAAATTAAGGAGCAACTTGTTTAATTTACATAAAAACTATGTAAGGTATTAAGAAAATTATAAAAATGTTCAATCAAATGGCATGTTGTTCAAATAGTGGGTTAACCTCAAAAAAATGGGGATCACTGTTCCTGCTGTATACAGTTTTAAGGTTATGTAATTATAATTTTCCCATTGAGTTGATGGCTGCTGGGCAAAGGAGCATGAGTTTTCTTTACCAGTCAGACCATTGTTAAGTTGACCATGCTCCACTGGATGCCATATTCATGAGCATATGGTTAACACTAATTATATTCTGTGGGTTATAAAAACAGAAGTATAGGGAAGAACATAAATTCAGGAGGATATATAAGGGGATCTGAACAACAGGGGTGAATAAGGTGAGTGCACAATAAATCCATATATGACATTCTCAAAAACCAAAACAATTTTATTTAAAAACTGAGCTATATCCTCAACAGTATTTATAGAACCTGGTGACTAAAAGGAAAAGTTAATTGTGAACATTAGGAAAGATCATATCTGATGATCATTAAGCAACCGTTCCCTATCTAGTAGATATTTTGTCCCAGTCTTCCTTATTTTGCTTCCTTTCTTTGAAAATGTCTGACAAAAGTCAATATGTCTATGTAGTTTTGCAAGTTTTGTGCTGCTTTTAGAGGAAGCTACAGGATAACTTGACTAAGCAACTGTCACAGAATCACTAACTTCACTTATTTCACTGGATAACACATGTAGATATTGAACACTACAACATATCACCAATGGTTAAATATTTTTAATATTTAATGTTTAATAAACAGCCTACTTACTGAAATTGAAGCTCCTAAGTGTTGTTCTGTATTGTCAGTGCCCCAATCAGCTACAATCCAGACTAAAATTGCTTCAATGGGGAAAGAGTATGTTTGTCTTAAATTACTAACTGTAGGGACAATGGTACAAAGGCAACTGACTGTGGGAGAGGAAACTCATGAAAGCCATGTCTGTGGTGTTCTAGGAATCACACTTAACCCAAAATTTCAAAGAGAAAACTGCTTAAGCCTGTGGTGTCAGATCTATTCCTGGGCTACAGGATTTGTGTGGTTTCAAACATTTATGGCTTGAGAAGTCTCTCTCTCTCTCTCTCTCTCTCTCTCTCTCTCTCTCTCTCTCTCTCTGTATGTGTGTGTTTTTGTGCATGTCCACACATGTGCAGTCTGTACCTAATGCGTGTTTTGAAGAAATCCACCCCCATTGCCTCTCTTGCTGCTTCTGTATACTCCCAATATTTCTCTCTCCCAACTTCAAGTCCTCTTCTCTTAATCCCACTTAGTGTACTTAGTGATGTCAACATGCTTATAGTTTTTTTTTCTTTTTCTTCTGACACTTTCTATGGGAAGATTATGTGTTCCTTTGGTATTTTTTCCAAAAGAAGGAGAACAGTAGAAAAGACCTGAATCCAACCCTGTTGGATTAGTAGACTGAAGCCCAGATCATGGAGACTAGTATCCAGTCCAGGTAAAGTGATTTGTAATAGGCCCCAGATTACAAGGAAAAACACATTAGCTTAGCTATATGTGTGTGTGTGTGTGTGTATGTGTGTTTGTGTGTGTGTGTGTGTGTATAAAATGAAAAATCTAGCACATTAATATGCTATATAATAACTATGCTTAGCTTTCAGTAACCATATTAATCTATGATTACCCTGCAGTTTAATGAGAATTACCTCATATGTCTTAAAAAAAATTGTAGCATTTCATGACATGTGTCCTTCTAAAACATTTGAAAAGAAATGATTTCACAGTGACATTAATGAAGATTTGGATGGCAGACAGATTTTTCTGCAGTGGAGTGCAGCCTTTCGTGACATAGATCTTACACTCCTCATTTCTAAATCAGCATCTCAATACAATGACTACATGTTACACCTTTAAAAATAGAATTGTAAGGAATAAAATAAGACATAAAAAGGAAAGTGACTTATGAGTTAGGATAGGAAGATAAAGAGTGAGTCAGTGATATTGTGAGATTATAAGACGTAACAATGTGACCTCAGAAAGGCTAAGAAAGGCTGTTATCCATTAGCCTGTTCTAGTCACAAACCATGAGAGTGGCAGAATGAGCTCTCATCAGTGCCCCTACTCTAGGACAGTAAAAGGTCACATTTTTAGCACACGAGACAAAAGAAGGACACTTTCTTTTGTTCTCTTTTCCTATCTTTTCTTTTCTTTTTTAAATAAAATCAGAGGCTTTGATATTTGAATTATAAAGATGCTGAAATCTTGAATGAAATTACCAAAAGACTTAGCATCATAGGTTGTGTATAGAGTGAAAATATTCTATTTTATTAACTTCAGAAATAAACAGCAAACACAAACAATCAAGTATGGCACAGAGGCTCAGAGCACTCAGAAGGGCACACTTCTCACCAAGGCATTGAAATTCATGTTACTCAATATATTGTCAGTAGAGAGGATATTCTTGTCTGAAATATGAATTTTGGTAGGAGCTTTCTGGATAAAACTGGATTAAATACACTGGTACTTGGTCTATAATATTGCATAACTCTGAGTTGACTGGTTTTATACATAAATTATTATCTTCAAAAATAGTTTCTGGACATGTATTTGTTGGAGCACAAACTAGGTAGTGCAATGTGCATGATAAGGTCTATTCCGTGAAATGTATGAGGAAGTAAACTATTTGAGAACAAATTTAATATTGAATTCCCTGGTAAATTCAATCAGAAATAACAACTGTTTATGTTGTGCTGTGTAGTGAGGTTTTACTAAACAGCAAAGCATTTGCTAACATGTCAGAGTGAGATTTATGGTGTTTCTCTAAATTTGTGCAACACAAAAGTAATATAAGTAACAGATTATCTTAACTGAAACTATGTGGTTCTTTATTATTATAATCACCTATCTCATATATATCATGCTCTCTTTTAATAAAATAACATGTTTAATTGGACAGAATTCTTATGGAAAATATTGTTTTTAATCATACTAGCACTAAAAATGAAAGTGCCTAATAGGTAAGGGTAAAATTATACATGAATAATAAAAATTTATATAATGAGGAGTCCTTTAAATAATGACAGAAATAACATTTTGAATCACTAAATAACACACACAATCCCAGATTTAAAAATTATATCTGTGAAGTAGATCATTAACCATGCTTAATTAAAATATTTGAGTAAAATCTTACCTTGCAACTTGAGACACAGACATATAAATAAGTAGGCCAGTACTTCAAATAATTGAGTTTGGCAAATATTTATCTTATTGCCTCATTCTGCCAGCTGAACCAGACACAAAGAAATAGCTAGGATTTCAACCAGACTATGATGACAATTAAGAATGAATAGTCAGTGGTATCTCATAGTAGAATCTCTCTTCATGGTCTTCACAATATTGACAAATGGGATGTGGGTGATATTTCAATGTATGATCTTGCTTTGATTGTTAAAACATTTCACTGGAATCACAGGGTATTTCCTTAGGCTCATCTGAGAGAATTACAATAGATAAGATCAAGCTAACCTTCACAACCACACAGGAATGTAGGATCTCTTCATTATATACCTCAGTAGTCTTGCCTGAGGTTCCTATAAAGTATCCTGGAGAGCAGTAAGGCCATACTGAAGGTCACAAAGGTTTAAGCAATACTAGTTTATCAATAAAATATGAATATATTAAATGAATATTATTTTGTGTAAGCAATCTTTATGGCAAATATAAATTGTCCTTGATTTTCAGCTAGTAAGAAACTTCAACTAGACTGCATAGGAAGTGATCCCTTTTTCTTCCCATGTCCCATGATCTTTGTTGTGTCTATCATGCCTCAAAATCATTAGGCCAGTGATACACAATTGGGAAAATGTCTTTGCATTTGTAATGAATTCCCTGTCCAAAAGGGCAGTAGTCGTTCAAATTAGACGTTACAACTGTAAATGGAATAAAAATAAGTTAAATGCACAAGGATTCAGCCTGTAATTTTCATTTAGTTATTACTATTTTTCATTATGAATGGAGATTAACTCTGCTTCTGAATATGAATATATTTCCTTCATGTATATCATTATACATACATAACATATACATATGATAATATACATATATATGAGAACTGTTTTGAAATTTTGTTAGATACTATAGTATCTAACAAATAAGAACCCCAAACAACTCTAAAATTTGTAGATTAAGGTTCCTTTATATTACCTCTTTCTTAGTGAATACTTAAAGTAAAATATATAAACATTTTAAAAATTCTAATATTTCACTTTTAAATGCTTTAGGAAATTTGGAAATATGAGAACAGATTACAATTCCAGCATAGGTATAATTTGAGAGGAGAAATTACATAAAATTTTGTTTCAGAGTCCCTTGTGGAATCTTCATCTTACTAGCTCTAAAAAATTCAGTGTTGTGATATGAGACTACTTTGAATTACTGCTAATATAACTTTATAATTTCCATCAAATTTGTCAGGAATTAAGTAGAATGTTCTTTTATTAAATTCATCTGGCTTCTTTTACTGTGAGGGAAGGATGTAGAGAGATAGCTCAGCAGTATAATACTTACTTTCCAAGCATGAGGGATGTTTGTTTAATTCCAAAACTGTGGTTGTGGAAACATTCAAACATTGTGACTAGCCTTGCTATCCAGTTGCCTAGCTTGGAAGTTCCAAGGAAGTGAGACATTTTGTCTCAGATTCATAATACATACATACATACATACATACATACACACACACACACAATACAAACATAGATACATAGGTAAGAAATGGATAAATAAATGTAGATGCCTCAAGTTACTCTTTGTCTCAGAATGAATAGGTTGCAAACTAAAATTCTAATATAGGAATGGGCTACCTCTCTTCAAGCTGTTGGTTGTAGAACTCCACAGATTCCTCAAACAATACAGCCTATTGTCCTTTCTCTTGGCTTTCAACTAGAACTTGGTGGTAAGAACCTATGGCTGAAGACATATTTTCATAATTTCATGACTGTATATAGAGATAACAAACAGGTACTGATATGGTTTCTTACTCTCTGATGACTAGTTTTCATAACACAAGCAGGTGGCAACCAAATGTTTGCAAGAGAAAAGTATTCAACAGTTTTATCTATCTGCCAACATTTTAAGCTATAATAATTGCCTCATAAGATATGTCCACTGGTGAAATAGTAGAAAAATTAATCTGATGCTAACTAAGATTTCAGACTGTGTTCACAGTCTCCCCCAAAGGAGAACACTCATGCCTCATACTACAAAGCTGAACTAGAACATCCATATGTTGGGGCACCCATATTTCATAGGAGAAAAGTCTAACTGATATTTTGCTAAAGTTATAAAGTCATGTTAACAATAATGCAATTCAACAATCTCATATACTCTTGCATTTTTTACAGCATAAAAGATGTAGAATTCACAGGTGATCATGATACAAAAGGTAGTTTCACACAACCTTCTCAGTATTTATCTTTATAGTCATTGGTTAGACCAGTTCTCAGTCCTATCAGAGAATTTATTTTGTTGAAATGAATAACAGTTAATTCAGACTCAGAACTTGTCAAAGTGCAATGAATAATCATTTGTTGAGTGTTTGGCAGTAAATGGAACATCTACACCACATTCTTCTCTCTCCTAAGCTCAGAGAACACTGAATAAGAGGGGCTGGAGAGACTGTAAGAGCTAGAGGGTCAGGAGGACTGTTGTGAAATAGTGTCTTCTGGATATGGCTGTTGTTCTCATACATCCAGCAGCAATGACCACTGGTAGCAAACCAGGTCAGCATCATGTCAGTTAACAGTCTAATATGGTGAAGAAGGACTCCTGAGGCTCTACCCTAAGCTGAAGAGGTATTGTCTGTTGATCAATTCTGGATAAAAGGACATTTGATTTTTTAGGGTGTATCCCCTAGTAGGCTGAGCATACTCCAAAAGGTAGTGTCACACCCATGCGTGATTTTGTAGTACTAGGTTTGGAATCAGTGGATTATTAAAACAGAAATTAAACATTAAGTTAAAAGGAGAACATAAAGGGAGATATAACAAAAGAAACTGAAGAAATTTAAAAAATCTTCAGATCCTATTACAAAATCATATACTCAGCAAAACTGCAAAATCTGGATAAAAGGGACAATTTTCTAGACAGATACCAAGTACCAAAGTTAAATCAGGATCAGATAAAACATAAAACAGTCCCGTAACCCCTAAAGAAGTAGAAGCAGGCATTGAAAGTCTCCCAACCAAAAAAAGCACAGGACCAGATGGTTTTTGTGCAGAATTCTGTCAGAACTTCAAAGATGGCATAACAGCAATACTCTTCAAACTATTCTGTAAAATAGAAGCAGAAGGAATACTACCCAACCCGTTCTATGAAGCCACAATTATGCTGATACCCAAACCACACAAGATCCAACAAAGAAAGAGAACTTCAGACAAATTTCACTTATGAATATTGATGCAAAAATGCTCAATAAAATTATTGCCAACCGAATGCAAGAATACATCAAAATGATCATTCACCACAATCAAGTAGGAGTCATCCCAGGGTTGCAGGGATAATTCAATATATGGAAATCCATCAATGTAATCCACTATATAAACAAATTAAAAAAATCCACATGGCCATTTCATTAGAGGCTCAAAAAGCATTTAACAAAATTCAGCATTCTTTCATATTAAAAGTCTTGGAAAGATCAAGAATTCAAGACCCGTACCCAAACATAATAAAAGCAATATACAGCAAACCAGTAGCCAACATCAAACAAAATGGAGAGAAAAATGAAGCAATCACACTAAAATCTGGGACTAGATAAGGCTGCCCTTTCACTGCATATCTATTCAGTATGTTACTTGAAGTGCTAGCTAGAGCAATTAGACAACAAAAGGAAGTCAAAAGGATAAAAATTGGAAAGAAAGAAGTCAAATTATCACTCTTTGCAGATGACATGATAGTATAATTAAGTGATCACTAAAACTCCACAAGAGAACTCCTACAGCTTGTAAACAATTTCAGCAAAGTCGCCAGATATAAAATTAACTCAAACTAATCAGTAGCCTTCCTATACTCAAATTATAAACAGGCTGAGAAAGAAATTAGAGAAATGACACCATTCACAATAGTAACAAACAATATAAATTATCTTGGTGTGACTCTAACTAAACAAGTGAAAGATCGGTATGACAAGAGCTTCAAGTCTCTGAAGAAATTGAAGAAGACCTCAGAAGATGGAAAGATCTCCCATGCTCATGGATTGGCAGGGTTAATATAGCAAAAATGGCCATCTTGCCAAAAGCAATCTACAGATTCATTGCAATCCCCATCAAAATCTCAATTCAATTCTTCATAGAGTTAGAAAGAGCAATTCTCAAATTTATCTGGAATAACAAAAACCCCAGGATAACTATAACTATTCTCAACAATAAAGGAATTTCTGGGGGAATCAGTATCCTGGACCCCAAGCAGTACTACAGAGCAATAGTGATATAACTGCATGGTATTGGTACAGTAACAGGCAGGTGGATAAATAGAATAGAATTGAAGACCCAGAAATGAACCCACACACCTATGGTCACTTGATCTTTGACAAAGAAGCTAAAACCATCCAGTGAAAAAAGGATAGCCTTTTCAACAAATGGTGCAGGATCCACTGATGGCTAGCAAGAAGAAGAATGCAAATTATTCATTCTTATCTCCTTGTACTAAGCTCAAGTCAAAGTTGATCAAGGACATCCACATAAAATCAGAGACACTGAAATTAATAGAAAAGAAACTGGGGAAGTGTCTTGGGCACATGGGCACAGGGGAACATTTCCTGAACAGAACACCAATAGGCTATGCTCTAAGATCAAGAATTGACAAATGGGACATCATAAAAATTACAAAGTTTCTGTAAGCAAAGACACTGTCAATAGGACAAAACAGAAATGAACAAATTGAGAAAGGATCTTTTTTTTTTGGTTTTTCGAGACAGGGTTTCTCTGTGTAGCCTTGGCTGTCCTGGAACTCACTTTGTAGACCAGGCTAGCCTCGAACTCAGAAATCCTCCTGTCTCTGCCTCCCAAGTGCTGGGATTAAAGGCGTGCGCCACCACCGCCCGGCTTTTTTTCGAGACAGGGTTTCTCTGTGTAGGCCTGGCTGTCCTGGAACTCACTTTGTAGACCAGGCTGGCCTCGAACTCAGAAATCCTCCTGCCTCTGCCTCCCAAGCGCTGGGATTAAAGGCGTGCGCCACCACTGCCCGGCTGAGAAAAGATCTTTAACAACCCCTATATCTCACAGAGGGCTAATATCCAATATATACAAAGAACTCAAGAAATTAGAGAACCAAATAACCCTATTAAAAACAGAGTAGAGAACCAAACAATTTTCTACTGAAGAATATTGACTGTCTGAGAAGCACCTAAACAAATGTTCAACATCCTTCATCGTCTGGGAAATACAAATCAAAACAACACTGAGATTTCACCTTACACCAGCCAGAATGGCTAATATCAAAAATTCAGGAGAGAGCAGGTGCTGACAAGGATGTGGAGAAAGAGGAATAATTCTCCACTGCTGGTGGGATTGCAAGCTGTTAAAATTACTCTGAAAATCAGTTTGACTGTTCCTCGGAAAATTAGGCATAATACTACTCAGAGGACCCTGCTATATCACTCCTGGAAATATACCCAGAAGATGCACCAACATGTAATAAGGGCACATTCTCCACTATGTTCATAGCAGCCTTATTTATAATAGCCAGAAGCTAGAGAGAACCCAGATGTACCTCAACAGATGAAAGGATACAGAAAATGTGGTAAATCTACACAATGGAATACTACTCAGCTATTAAAAACAATGAATTCATGAAATTCTTAAGCAAATGGATGGAACTAGAAAATAGCATCCTGAGTGAGGTAACCCAATCACAAAAGAACATACACGGTTTACAGTCACTTATAAGTGGATATTAGCCCAGAAGCTTGGAATACCCAAGACACAATTCATAGACCAAATGAAGCTCAAGAAGAAAGAAGACCAAAGTATGGATACTCTGGTCCCTCTTAGAAGGAGGAACAAAATACCCACAGGAGGAGGTACAGAGAAAAAAGTGTGTGGCAGAGACTGAGAGAAAGACAATCCAGCGACTGTGCCTCCTAGGGATCCGTCCCATATATGGTTACAAAACCCAGACACTATTGTTGATGCCAACAAGTGCTTGCAGATAGGAGCTTGTTATACTTGTCACCTGAGAGACTTTGGCAGTGTATGGCAAATACAGAGGGGGACACTCTAAGCCAACCAGTGAACTGAACACAGGATCCCCAATGGAGGAGCGAGTGAAAGGACCAAAGGAGCCAAAAAATTTTGCAGCGCCATAAGAGGAACAACAATTTGAACCACCCAGTACCCCCAGATCTCCAGGGACTAAACTACCAACCAAAGAGTATAGATGGAGGGACCCATGGCTCCAGATGCATATGCAGCAGAGAATGGCCTTGTTGGACATCAAAGGGAAGAGAGGCACTTGTTCCTGAAAAGGCTAGATGCCCAATGTAGGGGAAAGCCAGGACGGGGAAGTGGAAGTGGGTGGATTGGTGAGCAGGGAGAGGGAGGATGGGTTAGGAGATTATTGGGGGAGGGGGAATCCAGGAAAGGGGAGAACTTTTGAAATGTAAATAAAGAATATATATCTAATCAAAATAAATTAAAAAATTAAAAACAATTGAAAAAGAGGAGAACATAGATGGATGTGTGGTAATTCCATGAGGATGGATTTGGACAGGGTTTGTAGAGAATATATATGGTTAAAATACAGATTTCCCATGCATGAAATTTCCAATGAATGAAGAAGAAGGAGGAAGTGCAGGAAAAAAGAAGGAGGAAAAAGGAGAAGAGAAGAGAAGAGAAGAGAAGAGAAGAGAAGGGAAGGGAAGGGAAGGGAAGGGAAGGGAAGGGAAGGGAAGGGAAGGGAAGGGAAGGGAAGGGAAGGGAAGGGAAGGGAAGGGAAGGGAAGGGAAGGGAAGGGAAGGGAAGGGAAGAGAAGAGAAGAGAAGAGAAGAGAAGAGAAGAGAAGAGAAGAGAAGAGAAGAGAAGAGAAGAGAAGAGAAGAGAAGAGAAGAGGGAGGAGGAGGAGGAAAACAAGGAGGAGGAGGAGGAGGAGAAGAAGAAGAAGAAGAGGAGGAGGAGGAGGAAGAGGAGGAGGAGGAGTTGTCTTAGGAAGGACAGGAAAAAAGGATGGAATTTCCAGGAAACAAAAGAAAGTTTCCCTGTGAAATGAAGTCTATACATACTCCCCAGGAAGGTAGGAAGTGAGAAACTTTCTCAGATACATATTCAAAGGGTTCAGCCTTATCCTGATATGCACCTATGCTAATGGATTTATTTAATAGTATCAACTTTCGTAATGATTCTGGAATTTACATAATTACTCTTTATAACTTCAGGGAAAGAATGCTGATTCACTCATTATACCAATTGGTTTTTGTTGTGTTAAAGGCACAGCTCACATCTGGGTAGACCACACCAGGCCAAAGCAGTTCCATGTGGCAGAGATTTATTGTGGTAAAAGAGGGCAAAGATGTCAGCCAAAAAGAGGGGGTGAGAGAGAGAGAGAGAGAGAGAGAGAGAGAAAGTTGTCAGAGGGGTCTGCCTTTTATTTGGTTAGTGACATAGCGAATGTGCTTCAGTTGCCATGGCTAGAGATATGCTGGTCTCTGTCACCTAGATGTGATGTCACTGGATTCAGAGCTGATCCTGTAATCAACAGTTTTGGTATTTTATATATTAACAGTTGTTGAATTAGTCAATGCCCTTTAGAGTTTCACTGCAACTAGTTCTTAGCACCATTTAACTCTTAGGGAGCCTAACAAGTTTAGATAATAACAAACAGGGATCTAAACACTTATTAAACAAAATAAATGAGATATTTATACCAAGAAATACTAGCGATAAACAAACTCCAGATGCCTGGGTTCCATCACAAGAGCACAATTAATACATATGGTGGTCTGAATGACAAAATATCTCAATCATCCCGTTTGTATTCTGTCCATTTTTCTATTTTTCACAGTATAATTCTCTCCTCATTCTCATGAAAATTTGTTCTTTATTCAACCTGGTCTTTTGATTTACTTTCTCCTGTTTTACTTTGCAGTATACTTTTAGATTTTAATTTAATATACTATTTTTATTTTATATATAATTTAAAAAATAATTGTTATATTTTTTAATTTCAAATTTCAGATATAAATAAAAATTACATTATTAAGAATGATAAGAACCAGTAGTCGCTTCTGTGAGCCAGAATAACCAGCTGGTCCTTCTTGGAAAACTCATTTACTTGATTGCAATCAAATCAAAACAAAACAGTAGTAACACATGGAGGATAAATAATACAATCTCAAAACCAAAGATTCCTCAATGAAATCCACTGCAAATGGTTATTATGCCAGCTTATGTAAACCCAGGTTTATAGCAACTTCAGATTTCTTAGAAGAGTATTTATACTGCCTCCTCTTTTTCATACTTAAAAGAAATCAGCCCCAAAATATTTCACTGAGGATGTAAGAAAGAACTGGCTTAATTTTTTTACATTTCAATATAATTCAAATAAAAATACCACTAATTTCTATATTTCACTAGGAAAACACAACTGTTAGGACCCATGAATACTGCTGTAGCAATATTGATATATTGTGTAGAACACAAAGCAGAGACCACCTTTTTATAGATATAAATAATAGTAAAATATAATTCTATAATTTTTAATGCAAAAGGATGGAAAACTTGAAATAAAGATATTTGAACTTTATTTTAAAAAATTCTTTAGATTCCTTGTGAATTTCACATCATGCACTCCAATAATATTAATCTCCCCATTCCTCTCTATCTACCTTCTACCCTTGCAACCCCCCTGTAGGGTTGTTTGTCCCATATCTGCTCCACTACAGGGCACAACAACTTGGGGAGGCAGAACATGGAGAGTTTGACTGTGATTATCCTATGACATTGCCCTGGGCAGGTACTGGGCTGTAGGGAAGCTCTGAGGCACCACCTGGGGGTAAGAAAGTACAGTCTGATATGTGGGCACACTGGAGCTATTTCAGGGGTCCCTGGGTGTGCAACAAAGCCAGGGCTGTGGGATGCTCAGAGCCTTGAACACCCAGGCACTGCTGGAAGAGCAGAGAATGAAGTGGGGACCATAGGCTGGCTCTAACCAGGGCCAGCTATCCCCACAGGGAGAGTCCTTGACTTGACAGTGGCAGTCTTTCTGGCAGTGGTGGCTGGGAGTACAGAGAGGCCTTCTATGGGAGATTAGACAGCAGCTAATTAGTAAAGGCCTTCTCCATGATGGATCCCTATGAAAAGAAGCAGTCGATAGCATTTATTGTCGTGACGGAAAGTAGATGTGTAAAACCATACTCCACTTCTCATGGTGGGCCCAAGATTAAATACCTTCTCCAGGGAGGAATATCTGGGAAGGAAAACTTATTGGGTATGTCCTCCAGGCTGTTAGGTACCTCAGTGCCGTCAAGATTTCTGTCTTGAGTCTACATGACCAAAGGTCACATCTCTTTTCCTATTGTCTTCATCTGAGATGTTAGGGATGCCTCATCTACACGGGGAAGGGCTTGGGGCATTGCTCTTACATGGCTAATGGTCACAAATCTATAGGGGCTGTGGCTATGTGACAGGGGCATTCTGCCTGGGAGTAAGCGAAGCTCCTATGGTCCCTCAGGTCTGCAGGGCTTCAAAGGCTTTAACTCAACTGAGGACCAGGCTAACTTTCTTGGTCCACTTCTCCATATCCCCCAAACACAAAAGAAAAAAAAAAAAAGATAGAGTTAAAAAACTTGCTATGGAAGCTACAATGTGTCACAGTGTTTTTCACAGTATACTCCTTTGTTCACAATCTTTACTTTCAAATGTTCATTGTAATGAGTCATTGGACTAGTTCAAGAACTTGTCTTTTGCTACATTCTTTTTTTTTTTTTTTTTTTTTATTTTTGTTTTTTGGTTTTTCGAGACAGGGTTTCTCTGCATAGCCCTGGCTGTCCTGGAACTCGCTCTGTAGACCAGGCTGGCCTCGAACTCAGAAATCCGCCTGCCTCTGCCTCCCAAGTGCTAGGATTAAAGGCGTGCGCCACCACCGCCCGGCTGCTACATTCTTAATACTTGATCCTCAAGGGGACTCTTCTCTGATACCCTGTTGTTGCCATGTGTCATGGAGATCCTGTAGCTTTTATCTGTAGAGCAGGCCCTTCCATGTGTTCCAGAAGATCACAGATTGGGTAAACATTGAAGTGGACCAACTCAAACCTTGAATCTGGGCCTTGAAGGCAGCTGAGTAGGTTGCATGGCCAGCTATCCTGAGACCATTCCCAGGGCAGGCTCTCCCCCACAATCTCAGCTAGTTCACCCAATGCTGCATCCCACAAGGGGCAGGGGCAGCTCTCCTGTTTCAGTACTTAAGGACAAGCTCACCCACCTACTACAGCATCTCTGTCTTCCCATACTACTTTGTGTCAGACAAGGGGCGGGGCCAGCTCTCTTGTAGTCACTCCCTGCCACCAGAGTCAGATCTACTGTGCTGTTAAGGTAAAAGGAAAGCCTACTCAGCTCAGTTACTCAAGTGGCAGTCCAGACCACTGAAATCTGTGTGACATTTAGTGGTTAATACAAGTATGAAACATCAATATAGTCCCCAATTCACATACTACTACTGACCCGGACATGATCCCCACAAGCATACCTGGACCCATATGTCCCTGTGGCCTCTGGTGGAAGAACATGCCACTCAGATTAGCCCATGGCAGCATGACCCTCAGATATCCACATGGTCTTCAGTGGCAGTCCAGACCACAGATAGCCACTTACCTTTGGTGGTAATTCTTGGGACATAGACATTGCCACAGATGCATCTGTACTAGGAACATGAACCTAGACATGGCCTTTAGCAGCAAGTCAGACCAGCAACTCACCATGACCACTCATATCTTAGTCTCCAGGTTCACTTTTCTCTATAATGTATTAACTCCTCTGCTTTACTTTCTCTTCTATTTCTCCACTGTATACTCCACCATTTCCATCTCTCTGTTATACATTTATCCATTATAGTGGTACCCACAGCAGGAGCTTTGGTGTCTTTCAGCCAGCCACCCCAGGGTCATTGTGGTTAGATTAGGTGCTTAGGTGACTTTCTTCTTGCCAGCTTGGTCAGAGTGGTCAACATGGGTCTATATTTGAACCTTCTACCTGTGTCCGTCACTTTTAAAATTATTTCTGTACATGTATGACATCCAGTTTCTTTTCTAACATGTATTTTAAGATTGCACAGAACTAGTACATAGGCTACTAGGAGCTAAGATTTAGTAGTATAGTTATAGAATATCCCTATGCGTATAGTTTTACCACATCAAGAGGGCCAGGATAAAACAAGGTATTTGAGCTGAAAGGGTACATGATATATGAGAATTTCTGGAACAGACTTCTTAGAAAGGCCTAAAACATGAGAGAAGATATGGGATGATACAGCTTTTCCCTCCTACAAAGCATCAGCCTTAAAATATAGCTGAGCTTCTTGTCAGCTGCACATAATCCCTAATATTGAAAATTTATTCCCCTGAGTTATTTTCACCAAGGAGTCATGCCTTAAATAAATATACATAGCATGCTGAAGAGACTCCATAGTCCAAAGAGAAAAAGCAAACATCAGAAATAGATTCAATCATGATGCAACTGTGGAGTGCTTACACAAGGAATTTTATTTTTTTTTTAAATTTTATTTTCTAAGTTTTTTTTATTTACATTTCAAATCATTTCCCTTTTCCCGTTTCCTCCTTCCTCGAAAGTCCCATAAGCCCCCTTCCCTCTCTCTTTTCCCCATTCAACCCCCTCTCGTGTCTCTGTCCTGGCGTTCCCCTACATCCAGTCTTTCCAGGACCAGGGGTCTCTCCTTCCATCTTCTTAGAAATCTATTCATATGAAAAATGTGTCTAGGGTATTCCGAGATTCTGGGTTAATATCCCCTTATCAGTGACTGCATATCATGTGTGCTCTTTTGTGATTGGGTTACCTCACTAAGGATGATATTTTCAAGTTCTGACCATTTGCCTAGGAATTTCGTGAATTCATTGTTTTTAATTGCAGAGTAGTATTTCATTGTGTAAATATACCACATCTTCTGAATCCATTCCTCCGTTGAGGGACATCTGGGTTCTTTCCAGCTTCTGGCTATTATAAATAAATTTTAAAACATGGTGGTTCATACTTTTAATTCTAGTACATTGGAACTGTAGGCAAGAAACCTCACTAGAGTTCAAGGCCAGCCTAGGATACATAATGAGTTTCAGGCTAGACAGGTCTATAGAGCAAGACCATGTCTCAAATAATTCATAGAAACAAAATAAAAAAGAATAAAGAATTAATATTTTTTACATATTGAATCTATTAGTTAGAACTTACATTATAAAATTATAATCAGTGTGTATTAATTTATTAGTATAGAAAACATTCAGATGCTCTGCAAGAATAGGTGGATAGTGGAATTTTAAGAAACAAAAGAAAATTCTGTATATGTAAAGTGACCAAAATGAGAAATATAGTAGTTAGGTAGCAGTTTCCTCTGAGATTGAGATGGAAATTTTAAGAGGTACTATGCAAAAGGGAAATGAAACAACTGGATATTTAGATCTGGACACTTACAAGGAACTAAATCACATTCTAGGACAACATTTTTCAGTTTGGGATTCATTTCACAGGGTCATTTATCAGATACACTGCATATCAGATATTTACATTATGATTCATACCAGTTGCAAAATTACAGTTATGAAGTACTAATGAAAATAATTTATGGTTAGAGCCATCACAACATAAGGAACTGTATTAAAGGGTTACAGCATTAGGAAGGTTGAAAACCACAGCTGTAAGAGTAGGGCGGAAGCTCTATTCTGCAGGAAAGATTGTTAGAACAGGAAGTAAATATCTCAAAATATATTCAGGAAGTCCCTAAAACTGAACAGATTCACTAGGCCTTGTCCTTGCCAATAACATATAAACAATAACTAAAGCTAAGACAGAGTATGAGATATGAACAAGCTAAAAGATGATTCTCAGACAAATTGAAGTGCTTAGACGAGCATCAGGCTGAACAGTCTGGAAGAAGCAGAGACAAGACCAAAGGCCTAGAAGAAGCTGAGATATACTAATCTATCAAAAAATAACCATTAAAGTCTGTTGACTTGCCTTCGAGCTGTGAAGTGTGCTGGTGCTTGATGTTCCCAGCTTTTGTGAGCTGTTACCTGTTTTGGGGTTGGTTTTGGTTATGCAATTATTTTTGAGCAATTTCTATTTCTGCAAGTAATCTCTCATGCATTTCCCTGTTAGTAACACCAGTAATGCACATTGGGTCAACAAGTTAGATTTTGTTAGTATCCATATTTGTATCTGTCATTACTTCCCTATATAAGATGAATAGACATTTTCCGTATCTCCTCAGGTAGAGTGTTGCACAATAGTAATTTGTAGAATCATCAACTGAACAGAAAAAGCCAAAGAAAGAGTCAGTCAAGCAAGGTATTTACTCACTTATACATGGATATTAGCCATAATGTATAGGAAACTCACACTACACTCCACAGACCCAAAGAAGCTAAATAAGAAGAAAGACTTGAATCTCACTTAGAATGGAGAATAAAATAGTCATAGGAGGTAGATTTAGGAAGGGAACTGGGTAAGAGAGAAGATGTGGAGGGGGAGGGGTATTAGTATAAGTATCAGGTGTGGAGAGAGACAGGAGAGAGAGCCATAGGGCAAGGAGAATGAATGGAAATATTCAGAGTGGGCATGGGGAACATCTCTCTAGGATCTGTCAGAGACCTTTAAAGGAAAAGGCACCCAGGAATCAATGGGGGTGATCTTAGCTGAGACTCACAAAAATGGGGAATTGAACCTGAAGAGGCCACCTCCTGTAGCCAGGCAGGAACCACAATTCACCCCCAAAAAATCTTTCTACCCAAAATTTGTCCTGTCTTCAAGAAATGCAAATGGAGCAGAGAATGAAGAAATGACCAACCAATAGCTGGTCCAATTTGAAACCCATCCCATGGGCAATTGCGTGTACTATTCATGAAACTCTTCTATGCTTGCAGATAAGAACCTAGCATAATTGTCCTCTGAGAGGGTCCACCCAGCAGCTGACTGAAACACATACAGATACCCACATCCTGATATTGGACAGAGGTGGGGGAATTTTATGGAAAAGTTGGGGGAAGAATTTAGAGCCTGAAGGGGATAGGAACTCCACAGGAAGACCAATAGAGTCAACTAACCTGGATTCTTGGTGCTCTCAGAAACTGAACCACCAACAAAAGAGCACACAGGTTGGACTTTGTCTCCCCCTCTCCACCAATCTGCCCACATATGTATGACATATGCAGTTCAGTCTTCATGTGGGTCCATTAACAACTGAAACAGGAGCTATCCCTAAATCTGTATCCTGTCTATGGAATTTGTTCCCCAACAGGACTGTCTTTTCTGTCGCAGTGGGAGAGGATGCTCTTAGTCTTACAGAGATTTGATATGCCAGGGTAAGGGGAGATAACCAGGCTAGTCTCCACCCTCTCAGAAAAGAATGGTAGGGGGATGGAAGGAAGGACTGTGAAAGAGGGGACTGTTGTGGGGGCATTGATTGGAATGTAAAATGAATATTTAAAAAGAAAAAAAGAAGTCAGTAAGTTCTGAAGATACTAAAGTGTATCTTCACATAGAAATGAAACTTATTAAGAATTTTGTTTTAAATTCTGAACACACTACCCATAAAAGTTGGGACAATTTCAAAATTATTTCACAGAATCCTAAAAGTGAAAGAAATATCAAATAGAAAGTATCCAGAAGTATTTTTCAATAATACATTGATTTTTAGAGCTATACAATATTATAGGTGCATTTGGTTATATCCACAGCACATATAAAAATGTGAAGATAAGTTGTAGTAACATGTTCTATCCAGTAAAATTTGGTTAATCTTTTCTTCTGCTTACTGGATGAAACAAGGAATGAACCTTATGTTTATAAGAAATCAAATAAATGGTTGTCCATTGTTGTGGGGGCATTTAAAGAAGTGAAAGAAGATCACACTGTGTTGGAACAGACCAGCATTCAGATGCCTGAGGACTTTGCATATGGAACCTCATGGCCTAAAAATGATTTAAAATTTTTTCACTCTGTCTCTCTGTCTCTCTCTGCCTCTATCTCTCTGTCTCTGTCTCTGTCTCTGTCTCTCTCTCTCTCTCTCTCTCTCTTTCTCCCTCCCTCCCTCCGTCCCTCCCTCCTCATTGTTGATATTTCCTGGGAAGACACAAATAAATTAATATTATCCCCAGATTGTTCACCAAATCCATCCAAATCCACCTTCCATACAAATCCAGATTTGTGAACCAGTAATTTGCCTGGTTTTACTTAGAGGGTAGTGAGAAAAAGGTTGCTTAAAGAAGCATGGTGATATTCCCCTACATCCAGTCTTTCCAAGACCAGGGGTCTCTCCTTCCATCTTCTTGGAAATCTATTGATATGCGAATTGTGTCTAGGGTATTCCAAGATTCTGGGTTATGCCAAGACAGAGAGGCGAGAGGGGGTTGAATGGGGAAAAGAGGGAGGGAAGGGGGCTTATGGGACTTTCAGGGAGGGAGGAAATGGGAAAGGGGAAATGATTTTGAATGTAAATAAAAAAAACTTAGAAAATAAAAGAAAAAGAAGCATGGTGACTCAAAAATGTCAGTATGACAATATAAAAGGTGATTTAACCTCAGGAAAGATGCAGCACACCTCTCTCAGGTAGCCTTACAGAACTTGAGCACTCTCACAGAATTCCAAATAATAGTCCTACGACATCCACTTTCTCCTATGATTAACAGTGCTATCACCATTATCATAGACTGATGTAGGGGAATTTCCCCTGATTAATTGATTGGCTAATAAATACGAGAAGCTAATCACTGGGAGAAAAGGAGGAGGTGGACCTTCTGGGTCTAAGAGAGGAAGAGGTGACACAGGAGGATGAAACTGCCATTTTTGAGGAACCGCCAGACAGCTTTCCAGAGTGGTTGTGACAGCTTGCAATCCCACCAGCAGTGGAGGAGTGTTCCTCTTTCTCCACATCCTCGCCAACAACTGCTGTTTCCTGTGTTTTTGATCTTAGCCATTCTGACTGGTGTGAGATGGAATCTCAGGGTTGTTTTGATTTGCATTTCCCTAATGACTAAGGATGATGCACATCTCTTTAGGTGCTTCTCAGCCATTAGATATTCTTCAGGTGAGAACTCTTTGTTTAGCTCTGTACCCCATTTTTTAATAGGGTTACTTGCCTCTCTGGAGTTTAACTTTTTGAGTTCTTTGTATATATTGGATATTAGCCCACTGTCGGATGTAGGGTTGGTAAAGATCATTTCCCAGTTAGTTGGTTGCTGCTTTGTCTTTTTGACAGTGTCTTTTGCCCTGCAAAAACTTTGTAATTTAATGAGGTCCCATTTGGCAATTCTTGATCTTAGAGCATAAGCTATTGGAGTTCTATTCAGAAAATTCTCCCCGTGCCCATACGTTCAAGGTTCTTCCCTAGTTTCCTTTCTATTAGTTTCAGTGTGTCTGGTTTAATGTGGAGGTCCTTAATACACTTGGAATTGAGCTTAGTGCAAGGAGATAAGAATGGGTCAATTTGCTTTCTTCTGCATGTTGACCTCCAGTTGAACCAGCACCATTTGTTGAAAAGGCTATCTTTTTTCCACTGGATGGTTTTAGCTCCTTTGTCAAAGATCAAGTGACCATAGGAGTGTGGATTCATTTCTGGGTTTTCAATTCTGTTCCATTGATCTACATGACTGTCATTGTACCAATACCATGCGGTTTTTAACACAATTGCTCTGTAGTACAGCTTGAGGTCTGGGATACTGATTCCCCCAGAGGTTCTTTTACTCTTGAGAATAGTTTTAGCTATCCTGGGTTTTCTGTTATTCCAGATGAATTTTTGAATTGCTCTTTCTAACTCTATGAAGAATTGAGTTGGAATTTTGATGGGGATTGCATTGAATTTGTATATTGCATTTGGCAAGATGGTCATTTTTACTATATTAATCCTGCCAATCCATGAGCATGGCAGATTTTTCCATCTTGTGAGGTCTTCTTCAATTTCTTTCTTCAGAGACTTGAAGTTCTTGTCATACAGATCTTTCACTTGTTTGGTTAGAGTCACACCAAGATACTTTATATTGTTTGTGGCTATCGTGAAGGGTATCATTTCTCTTACTTCTTTCTCAGCCTGATTATCCTTTGAGTATAGGAAGGTTACCACTCCTGGGCATATACCCAGAGGCTTTACCTGCATGAAATAAGGACACTTGCTCCACTATGTTCATAGCAGCCTTATTTATAATAGCCAGAAGCTGGAAAGAACCCAGATGTCCCTCAACGGAGGAATGGATTCAGAAGATGTGGTATATTTACACAATGGAATACTACTCTGCAATTAAAAACAATGAATTCATGAAATTCCTAGGCAAATGGTCAGAACTTGAAAATATCATCCTTAGTGAGGTAACCCAATCACAAAAGAACACACATGGTATGCAGTCACTGATAAGGGGATATTAACCCAGAATCTCGGAATACCCTAGACACATTTTTCATATGAATAGATTTCTAAGAAGATGGAAGGAGAGACCCCTGGTCCTGGAAAGACTGGATGTAGGGGAACGCCAGGACAGAGAAACGAGGTGGGGTTGAATGGGGAAAAGAGGGAGGGAAGGGGGCTTATGGGACTTTCGAGGAGGGAGGAAATGGGAAAGGGGAAATGATTTTGAATGTAAATAAAAAAAACTTAGAAAATAAAATAAAAAAAAACCTGCCATTTTTAAAAGGATGCATGGAGTGAGAGGAAGCAGGACATAGACTGAGAACTGTTAAACATTTTGGTAACCTCTGCCACTAGAAAATTTCCAGTTTACTATGATAGATTCCACACCCAAAGGTTGTATCCTCTGTTGATTCTAAGATTGTCTGATGGTTTTCATTCACAGAGACTCAGGTGGGCCAGAGAGCAAATACATAGTCAAGGTGGAATTTGGCCAGGCTTTGGAATGGGAAGATTGGGCAAAGGACTGAGCTCCTGGCTCTAAGCACAGCAGAGCACAGGCAGACTGGGTACAGCTTGCCCACAGCTGGCTGTGGGGACTGAGAGAGTAATATCAGCGCTCTCGTGAGGCTAGCCAGGATGAAAATCCAGTTTGGGAGGAGGTTTTGACCCGAGAGGCTTGGCAGTAGGCTGGCCACAGGAGCCAAGGCAAGACTGCCACTTTGGGGCTGGCCATGGGTGTCTGCAAAACCCCAGATGCCAGTACATAGCCAGATATAGCATGAACTGTTTTTTTAAAACTGCACATTACAGGCTTCGTTTCCACCATGTGGTTGTGATCCTTTCATTGCTGTGTATACTGGCTGGTTTTATGCCTGCTTGACACAAACTGGAGTTATCACAGGGAAAGGAAACACAGTTGAGAAAATGTCTCCATGAGATCCAGCTATAAGGAATTTTCTCAATTAATGATCAAGTGGGGAGAGCCCAGCCTTGTTGTGAGTGGTGCCATTCTTGGGCTGGTAGTTCTAGGTAAGGTAAGGTGATCAAGCCAGGGAAAGCAATCCAGAAAGCAGCATAACTCCATGGCGTCTGCATCAGTTCCTGCCTCCAGTTTCCTGCCCTGTGTAAGTTCCAGCCCTGGCTTGTCTTTGGTTATGAACCACAATGTTAATGTATAAGATGAATAAATTGCCCCCCAGCCCCTCAACTTGCTTCTTGGTCATGGTGCTTCATTGCAGAAATAGAAACCCTGACAAAGGCACAATAACTACTTGTCCAAGAGCTCTGCATGCCACCACACTGGGCTCTCTTCTGTGATAACTGATGATTTTGCCATACTCTTGAAAATAGTTTTACCCTAGTCAAGATTCTGAAGAGATGTAGGAGGTCTCTCAAGGCTGTAGTAGCCACACCATTCTAGTATACTTTGCTTTTGATTTCATTTTAATCTCTGCTGTAAAACTTCCAGTGGATGCAAGCACTCCTCTTTTTCTTTATAGTCGCCTGGGCAGAGATAACTTATTACTTTGTCATGATTTCAACAAATCTATTAAACAATTATTTATTTTTATTATGCATATGTTTGTTTTTGCCTACATGTATGTTGTGTATTGCATATATGTCTGGAACCTGTGGAATTCAGAAGAGGGTAGTGAATCCTCTGTAACTGGATTATAGTCTTTGTGAGCCACCAGGTGGGTGCTGGGAACTGAACTTGGATCTTCTGCCAAAGAAAATGCTTTTAAGTGCTGGGCCTTCTCTATCTCCAACACTCTCAACATTTTTATTGCTACTGTTTTTATTTTACTTTCATTATTTGCAACTATTTCAGTACCACGTTAACTCATTTTCATATGGACAAATTGTTTTGTTCATAGTATATCATGAAATAGCTAGGACTGAAGATAAAAGTTTGATGAATCTTTGCTTTTCCATTCCCATGGATATTATATGCCACATGCTAAATAAAACTTGTAAGGAAAATATTAAAATGTATCTCCATGGAGGATGGAAATCTCAAAAGATGTATTCTTTATTTACTTACCTGTTGTAATAGTTGTAACTGGGCATATACCCAGAGACTTTACCTGCATGCAATAAGGACACATGCTCCACTATATTCATAGCAGCCTCATTTATAATAGCCAGAAGCTGGAAAGAACCCAGATGTCCCTCAACGGAGGAATGGATTCAGAAGATGTGGTATATTTACACAATGGAATACTACTCTGCAATTAAAAACAATGAATTCATGAAATTCCTAGGCAAATGGTCAGAACTTGAAAATATCATCCTTAGTGAGGTAACCCAATCACAAAAGAACACACATGGTATGCAGTCACTGATAAGGGGATATTGACCCAGAATCTCAGAATACCCTAGACACATTTTTCATATGAATAGATTTCTAAGAAGATGGAAGGAGAGACCCCTGGTCCTGGAAAGACTGGATGTAGGGGAATGCCAGGACAGAGTAACGAGAGGGGGTTGAATGGAGAAAAGAGGGAGGGAAGGGGGCTTATGGGACTTTCGGGGAGGGAGGAAACGGGAAAGGGGAAGTGATTTGGAATGTAAATAAAAAAAAAGGGTCAGGCATTGAAAGTCATAGTATTCTACAGAAATTGTAAATTTTCACCTGTTTTTTCTAGATCTCTCAGAGACTTTCCGAATAAGTTGGGAGAAGCCATACAATCTAGATTTCCCTCCTCTTCTGACTTTCCTCCTTTTACTTTCTCTCTCCCTCTCATTCTCATTATCATTTTATCCCTGTTTTATCATATAGTCCTTACCACTGTTTTCTATGTTCTCAATATAACAGGCATTACTAAGACTATATGTATTATAAATGTCACACAGAAGGCTAATTGACACAGTCAATTAATTGTTTATCAAAGACACAACAGATAAAGAATTATTTATAAAATAACCTGAAAGTTCTGACCCAGACAGACCATCATACTGATGGGAAGTACAAATAAATTCTAATGCAGGTGAAGGATAAAAAGGAGAATTTGTGAACTTAATAATAATTGTCCATTTTTGCGTAAAGTTGAAAATGTTACAGCATAAGATTTTGTTGTCCTAATACTGAATATTTGTGTCTAAATTGCTGTGGGTCATTATGCTTTAAGAATCTGTGTAAGACATTTAGGTCACTAGGTGTCAGGCTGCCTATGGACACATCTGACTGTTAAAATATGGAAATTTCGCTTTTATTTTTGCTCCTCATCTCTGCAGAATAATTTGTGTTTATGATTAGTCATTTATCTCTCTATAGCTCTTTTCCTTTGGATGATTACTTTGTTATGCCTTGAAATGTCACTGGAAGCAGCAGTGGCATGCACACCGACATACAGACACACAGAGGATGCATGCTGCCAAGCTGGGAGCCAACAGGCTGAAGCTAAATCTGCATAACCTATCCAGTACTGATGAGACTTACTTGGTGTTATTTTTATAATACACTCATTTCCAGCTCAGAGTGAGTATTAAGTTATCTTTTCTTATCATTTTCCATATTTTGACTAGGCAGTACTTTTTGAGACCTTCAGATCAACACTCAAAAGTTGAGTTTAATGAATCAGAAATGAGTAATTGACAGTTTTTGACCAAATGCATCTATGTCAGTGAATGAACAACTGGGGAAGCTTGTGGCACTGTGTTCTGCTTCTGTGTGTCTTAATTAATATTTAAGTCTTCTTTCCCTTTGGTTATTATACTACAAAATCTAAAGGAATCATTCCACTGTTTTATATTGACAATGCGTAGATGAGCAAAAGAAGTCTTTAAACTTTCTATCTTGGTGCTTCAAAATTTCTGCTTTTAGATGAATTTCAGTTTCACTGAAAAGAATAATGACAAATTTCGGAACTAAGGTAGAAACATCTAAGACAATGGGAAGGATGTAAGTTGAAGCTTTAAGGCAGATCACTATCAGAAAACTGTGCTAAGAATGGAGATTATAACAAATCCTTATGAAAACTCACTGAAAAGCAATACTTTATGTAGTGAATTATCTAAATTACAAATTTCAATGTCATCACTTTACACTTATATTTAAAAGCTATATTATCATATTTTACACTTTCTGTAAGTTCATACAGGTATGCACAACTGAGCTACAGTGATTAAAATCCTTCAAATACCCAATTCTCATGAAAATATTGTCTTGCATAGCTGGGAATATTATTCATGCTTCATATCACTACAAAGATTGCTTCCTGTTTTATAATCTATGTTCTTGCATTATTCTAGTTCAAGTACAAATCACATCTATTTGCTACTATTCCCTTCTACATAACAGAGAGTTAGATCGAATTCAAATTTATGTACTTATGTAAAATTTATCATTGTTTGTGATATTAAACCTAAGAGAACAAAAATGAATTTCTGAAGATCATATAACTGGGAGAAAGGATGAGTAAATATTGAAAGTGAAAATTAAGTCAGATTAGGCATCTTGTTAAATAACACTATATCTTGGAAATTAGTGCTTAGTTTCTCCAAATGACTGCAGGTTTCATAGGAATTCACAGAAATCTTCTCCTCAGAAGAACATGATAACTAAATATGAGAGGAAAGGTCATCAAGTACGGTTTCATGTCTGCCTCCATATTTCGTTCCATTTATTTCACAGTAGCAGTGCAAGGTCAAAGGTATCTAATTAATGCAGAAGATGCCCACAAGCTATTTCAAACCTGCTCCTTCAGATAATCAAGTTCTGTTTGTAATTTTCTGCCTCCCAACCATGAGCTCAGAAGATATTCAATCACATATAATAAAGATGCAGCAAATTTTAGAGTTCTTTTGTGAGGAATTAGTTTCAGAAATGTTCAATCAATGATACAGATAACACTGTACCACGTTTTAGAATGTAACTACTCCAGAAAAGTGAGGCAAACTGAATGTCTATAAATTATTAAAAAGTAAACTGATATAAACATGAAATCTAAAGCTTGTGAGATTTTTATAGGATATATTATTTAAACCTATTTGAAATTGGTTTTAACAGATTTTTATATCTTCTCAAAACTGTAAGTTAAACTATAAAGCAAATAATTTTACTTCATCAAAATTAAATTTAATATGTGTCTGAACACCAAGGAACACAAGACACAGAAAAGATCAACAGACTTAGAGAAAGCTATTGCAAATGTTATGTGCTACAACTGTTAGGACATTAGCTGGCACCTTTAGAACACCTCCTACTGACTGAATCAGGCCATAACTCCCTGCATCTCCCTCTAGGACTGAGAGTTCAAATGTAGTCTGTGCTTTGAATTGACTGTTGAAATAAGGTTATAATGTACTTCAAGATACTCCATATTATATGAAACAGAGCTTTTTCAGGTTGTGTTTGAGCCTAGAAGATTCCATTATGAAAACAACTTTTAACTTAATTTGGAGGGAGAAGGATGTTATAGCCGCTGGTTGGGTCCTCAAACTACCCATCAAATAAGCATTGACAAATGGCTTATTTCTGGGAGTATAGAAAGGAAACAACCTTAGTTCATTGCACATGGGTCATATGAGTGTTAAAATAAATCCTGTCAGGGATGCCAGGTCACAGAACTTATTGGACACCTCAGACCAAAGGAAAAGTGTAACTGCCTTGCCTAGAATGAGTGAAGTGATGTATACCTATCTCCATGATGATACAGTTTCACACCAGTCTATTACCTGATCCCTGATATGTACATTGAGGATCAAAACTCCTAGCTTGTCTTGGTCCCCTGTTGTTGACTGAACTTTCTCATCTGCCTGCCCATCCACCTATTTAACCACCTTGACATGAAATCTTCCCCTCATTCCTGCTTTTGACCTCTTTTCTGACCCAGACCTATTCCATGCTCTGGACTTGGTATGAACTTTCACCTCATAGTTAAACTCTGCAGTTTTATTCTAAGACCTGACTCCAACAGGTCATATCATAGCTGCCTCACAGCACTGGTTCTAAATAATTTTTTTAGTCCTTCTTTTTATTTATCTCTTTTTACACTCCAAATTTTATTCCTTTCTCAGTCCACCGTCTGTTTCACACCTCATACCTCTTCCCTGTGCCTCCCCCAACCCCTGTCTCCATGAGAATGTCCACATCCCAATACCCCACACTCCACACCCAATGAGAACTTTAAACTCTCTGGGGCCTCCAGTCTCTCGAGGGTTAGGTACATCTTCTCTGACTGAACCAAGATCCAGCATTCCTCTGATGTATTTGTGTTGGGGGCTTCATATCTGCTGGTGTGTACTGCCTGGTTGATGGTCCCATGTCTGAGAGATATCAGGGGTTAAGATTAATTGAGACTACTGGTCTTCCTAAAGGATCATCGTCCTCCTCAGCTTCTTTCAGCATTTCCCTAATTCAACCACAGGGAACATCAGCTTCTGTCCATTGGATGGATGCAAATATCAGCATCTGACGCTTTCAGCTGCTCATTGGGCCTTTCAGAGGGCAGTCATGATAGGTCCCTTTTTGTGAGTACTCCATTGCTTCAATAATAGCATAAGGCCTTGGGGCCTCCCCTTGAGCTGGATCCCACTTTGGGCCTATAGCTGGACCCTATTTTCCTCAGGCTCCTCTCCATTTCCACCCCTGCAGTTCTTTCAGACAGGAACAATTATGAGTTTTGACTGTGGGATGGCAACCCCATCCCTTACCTAATGGCCTGCCTTTCTGCTAGAGGTGGACTCTAAAAGTTCCCTCTCCACTCTGTAGGGCATTTCATCTTAGGTCTCACTCTCTTTTAGTTCTGAGATTCTCAGGTTGCTGATACATTTTGGAGGGTCTCCAAACCTCCTACTTCTTGAGGATACCTGTTTCCATTCTTTCTGCTGGCCCTCAGGGCTTCAAACCTTTTTCCCCACCCAATACCAGACCATGCTACACTCGTCCCCATCCCCTTGTCTTCTTTCCTTCCCAGGTCCCTCCCTCCTCCCCGCCTTGTAATTGCTTCTTTCTCCCTCCCAAGTGGGACTGCTCTGCACTCACCTTGATGATGATGGACTGAAATTATGAACCTGTAAGCCAGCCCAATTTAATGTTGTCATTTACAAGACTAGCCTTGGTCATTGAAGGTGCAGCCTTAGTTGCAATTGATGACCCAGGACTGAAGAGGTCATGCAAAGAAGTTGAGGCTTGGCACCATGAGGAGAGTCTATGAGAGGTTATTGGTAAACTCTACTTACAGTGGAATACAGCAATATTTTGGAGATGGCAGTACCATAAGATAGCCACCAAGAAGAGCAGCAACAGTGGAGTACAGGCAGCTTGAGCTTAGAAGACAAGGTGTGTGCTACAATGGGCAGAGCTGGAGAAGTGACCTAAGCCCTTGCAGGAGCCCAAATGATTGTGAGTGGATCCCAGACACTGGATAGTTCCAGTTTGATTTTGCTTTGGATTTTGACTATGCCTTGATATTTTTCTTTCTTGAAATAAGGGAGTATTTTAGTGAGGCCCACATGTAAGAAGCATTTAATTATAAAAAGACTTTGAATTTTAACTTTAATAGTGATGTGTTTGTGCGTTAAGTTGTCTAGGGGTCAGTTGTACTGGCTGGTTTTATGTGTCACCTTGACACAGACTGGAATTATCACAGAGAGAGGAGCTTCAGTTGAGGGAATGCCTTCATGAGATCCTGCTGTAAGGCATTTTCACAATTAGTGATCAAGGGAGGTGGGTGGTGCCATTCCTGGGCTGGTAGTCTTGAGTATTTGCTCCCATTCATTGCTGGATGACTGTTCCTGTACTTTGATACATCAGTCATAGTCTCACTTTCTCCAGATCCTCCTCCACACTATTCCCTTGGATCAGTTGGGCCACATATGTTTTACAAGGCAGATCATAATAGTTAACAATATTTGATTACACCTTCATATGCCATGCTTCTCAGATGCTGATGAGACTCCTCTCCTATCCAATTTTTAGTTAAATTTTTTTAGAGATCAAGAATGTTTTTTAGAAATATGTTATAGAGTCAGCTGTATTGTAACTCATGAGAAAAAATTCTATGTGAAGTTAGCATACTACCAGAGATTTTAAGGAGAAAGTCCAAGCCTTAGTAGTGCCAACATCTAGTCCAAGCTACCTGTGCTCAGTTCAAAAATAAAAGAGACATTTTTAGTAAAAAGTATGGTGTAGTCAATTAAAATGGAAACAGTGAGGTTTATTGACACCCCAAGTCAGTCTTTGAGGTCCTGGCATGAAACTTAGATTTAAATAAGGTTCAAGTGATATGCATGATGAAGCAATCTTGGTCAAGATATGGTCCCACCCAATACTGATCAACTCTACTCTGTCTGCAAAGAGGTAAAAGTATGGTCAGAATTTTTTTCTATCTCTTTCCATGAGGCATTCATCATTTATCTGTCATCAAGGTTTCAGTCTTTTCTATCTTCTAGCATAAAATTCTGGAAATTTTTAAAATTCTTTGGGATCCATCAGTTTAAATATCTGGTAGCTAATAGGTACACAAGAGACTCTTTATAATATTTTCTCTCCTGAAAGAGAAAATACAGGCATACACTGAAGCGTGATGTACAAGCAGTTAAATTAGCCTTTAGATGTATCTGTACTGTGAAAGGGAAAAACATAAATATCCTAGGAGAAAACTTTCTCTAAGAAGACTATTTCTCTTTCCACTTAAATTTTTATCTACTCATTTTTTTTTCATAATTTGCAAGCTTGGCCTAACTTGAAACATGAAAAATGTGTAATACTGTAAATAAACAAAAAATAACTCAAAATGATAAAGGATATAATGCCCTGAAAAGCTCATATTTAAACAAGTGACTTGCTAGATAATTTTTTTCCAGAGTCTTTCCTTTTAATGTTAGAAAACAGCTAACTGAATAAGTGGGTGATACTGTGATGCTGGTACAAACATTTACCAAAAAGAAGCTAATCAGTTAGCTTGACCTGAATATTTACATTGTCAAATCTGATTCTTCTCTTTGCAGTTGTTATATGTACTTAGTTCTTTGGGGTGAAAAAGTAACCAGTTGGGCAGTATAAATAGAAGAGGAATTATCTTTATCATTGTGTTAAATTCTCTAAAGACTGAGCATAGGTTATCTTGTTTTGAGGACTGACTAAGCCACAGAAGGAGATGTCTCAGTAAAAATGGGGGCATTCCAGAACCATTGGGGTATATGAGAGCAAGGGCAAATAATTAAGCAGTAAAGTAGCTGTACTAGTTTAAATATGCATGACCCAGGAGCATGGCAGTATTAGGAGGTGCGGCCTTGTTGGAGGAAGTGTGTCACTGTGTGGGCGGGATTTGAGATCCTCCTCCTAGCTGTCTGGAAGCCAGTCTTCTGTTTGCCTTTGGAACAAGATGTAGAACTCTCAACTTCTCAAGTGCCATACTTAGCTGACTTCCTTCCTATAATGATAATGGACTGAGCATCTGATCCTATAAGTCAGACTCAAGTAAACATTGTACTTTATAAGAGTTGCCTTGTTAGTGGTGTCTCTTTACAGCAATGGAAACCTTAAGATAATAGGAGTCACATATGATAGATGACTTCAAAGGAAACAATGTCCTGTAAACACAAATCTAACATAAAAAGAGACTGTGGTAGCATTCACAGAGTTCAAGACTGCTTTTGAAAAATCCTTACTGTGAAGGCTGCACCAGGAAAATGGAATCTAAAATGCAGGACAACATGGAGTAGACCTGGACAGATGGGGCTACAAGTCTGAGAAGGGTAAGTGTATACAGGCTCCCAACCCTAAGCAAGAAGTTATCAGCAATTAGGTACCTATTTGCAAAGAAAAAACTAGCCTTCTTCAATGGAATCTCACTGGATATATTGACCATATACACTGAGTGAAAATAATTTTTCAATAAAACTATAAAAATAAAGTTACATAGATTTATACAGTTTCCTTTATACTATTATTCAAAAATATATATAGTTTTGGTTTAAATAGCTTTTCATTGCAAACATCTATTCATAAAGAGTTATTATTAGAAAGAAAACAAAATATTTAAGCAACAAAATTCTAGTTTCAATAAATTTCTAAGTCTTTAAAATTTTTCTGAGAGAAATGTGAATACTGATAATAACTAGATAGCCATTGATAAATTAGATAAATCATTATATTTCCTGTAGTTTCAGGCATGGCTCTAATACTCTTGCAGGTGAAACATTTTAAATATGACCTTAAATTTACAAAGAAGTACTGTTGGCAGTTTCAAATTTACCCCCAGTTTATAGGAAAGCTAGTTATCTTGACTTTTTTTCCCCACTCAACCTTTTTCTAATGTGGATTATGTGTGTGACCTTGAGATGCTTGTGACCATGACCTAGTGAAAAGCAAGCAAGCAAACAAAGAAACAACAACAACCCAAACTCACACAGATTGATCAAAGAAAAGGAAAGATGTGCTCATGAGTGTTTTCTTGTATGAAATTATCTGTTTCATTTCATATAATACCCCCACATTTTCACTTCAGACAGCAAAATAAAACTCAGTCTTTTTACTGATACTGTTGTAATCTACTTCCTACCAATGCAGACTATAACATTGTTAGTACTTCTCAATAACTGTGGGAAAAGTTTCTGTCTTTTTGGCTACCTATGTTAACAGACTATCACTGATGCAGATTAGATGTTTCAGGACATATATCATGCCCCAGAAATACCCTCCTTTGCCTGAAATGCAGGACCAGTGGTTGAGCCACTTAGAAAGCCCTCTGTGGTGACTTCTTATGTATGCCCTGTTCCAGAATAAAGCAAAAAACATGAAATAAAGAAATGAATAGCTTTATCATTCCTTTATTAATTTTAACGATTATTTTAAATGTTATTTATTGTCAAATATTGAAATGTTGTCAGTTTCATTATCTGTATTGTGTAGTATTTTGAGGTTAATAATGTGCGAACACTGTACAGCATTTGGCTCTCTTTTAACAAAGGTTATATGACATAAAAACTATAAATTTTGCTTTTTTTAAAATTCAAAAACAGTAATAGTAAAAGTGACATAAAATGTTCAGTGTGAAGTTAACCTACAATTTACAAATAATTGTGATGGGAAAATGCAGTGCTCCTGTTGAACATACTTCATCATAAACCTTCAGGAGTGCTAGTAACTAAGAAGGTAGGTAACAAGAAGGGCTCAAAGGGAGGTGGTGCATGAATGTTCCTGGAAAGGGCTAATAGACTAGATTTCCCTGGTAGACTAGAGGTAGGTGGAGATGGGAACAAGAGAGATCAGACATCTGGAGTGGAGGGTGATGGTACTAGGAGAGACAACTAGAATTGGGGGGCATATAAATGATGATGTAAAAATCTTTAAAATCTATGGAGGATAAAGTAGCAATGACTTCTAGACTTTAGTATCATTTAAATTTTATCTGGTGATCTTGGTATTGATATTCCTTGAACATTACAAAAAGCATTTAGAAGTTCTTTTAATGCTATACATCATTGACAACATGTAGCCATTGATGTCTGTTAAGGGAAATATTAAAAAAAAGCAATAGAACCGTCACATTCCCTCACTTGTGCCTCTACCCCAGAGTCTGGGTGGCCATGCACTTGCAAGCAATGGCTGACCTGTTTTTATCTCATAGAGATTCCAACTCTGAACTCCACAGTCTTTCCACCCAGCTCAATAGGATCCCACTGGTGAGTGGCTACTGTGTCAACACCATACTTCAAATCCCCCATGGCCTTTGTGGAGCACCTCAGGCAAACCTACACATGGCCACTGTACTTTTCTCTCGAACACAGACAAGTCACCACATGAAGGAAAACACAACACAAAAGTAGTTAAGAAACAAACACCTTTCTTAGTATTTGAACTGAAAACTATTGTTTATTTGGGTAGGTTCAGTGACTTATTATATGCTTAACTTTTGGACAATCACTGAAAGACTTTCACTGGGTAAAGTAGAGGGAATAACAGAGGGCAAATCTCGCTTGCACCATTCAAGCAATGTGACGTGGTGAAACCACAATATATTCACCATCTTGAAGCCTAGGACTTCAAGTTATAGTATTTATGTAGAGGAAGAGAAAACAGAAGAGGGAGATGGAGAGGGGTCATGGATAGATGGATGGATAGATAGAGAGATAGATAGATAGATAGATAGATAGATAGATAGATAGATAGATAGATAGATAGATAGATAGATAGATAGATAGATGTATAAGTGGGAGGGAACTGGATAAAGAGAAGGAGTGGTATGCAAGAATGGTTGTAGAGAAAAAAGAGGAAAGAAGTGACAGATACATATGTTCCACAAACAGCACTAAAAATAAACTGATAGTATTTATTTTATAGCATATTTTCCTGTGAAAACTATTCACAATTGTCCCTTAACCACGGGCTTTGCACAAATTCTGTGCTGAAGCAAGCAACTTACCAATGAGCTAGATATATTTTCAGGCAGAAATTTATGATAATATGATAGAATGATAGCCTTCTTAGGGTTTCACTGCTGTGAACAGACATCATGACCAAAGCAACTCTTATAAGGACAATGTTTAATTGGAGCTAGCTTACAGATTTAGAGGTTCAGCCCAGTATTATAAAGGCAGAAGCATGGCACTGTCCAAGAGGAGCTCAGAGTTCTGCATCTTCATCTGAAGACTGTTAGAAGACTTCCAGGCAGCTAGGATGAAGATGTTAAGCCCAAGCACCCAGTGACACACCTACTCCAACAAGGCCACACCTACTAATTGTGACATTCCCTGGGCCAAGCATATACAAACCATCACAATAGCCTTACAAACAAATGCTCTGGGGATGTATCTGACCAGTGGAGTCTTATAATCAAACGTTATGTGATGAAAAATGCAAAGTTGAATCAATATTTGAAAATCAATGAGTTGCAATCTCCATATTGAAAAACTAAACATGGAAATTTACCTGCATGCCCTAATGGATACAGAACAAAAATTGAAAAAAGTAGAAATTAATTTTTGCAAACAATATTGAGTAAACAAAAACAAAAACACAACAGTCATGCAATGCCTCCTTTATTTGCAAAGTTGACCTCTAAATATATTTAGAATAAAAGGAAGATATTCAGTTTTGAAGGGCCAAACTGCAATCCCTTTAGTTAAAGAGTAGTCATGATACTTCAAACCCAGTCTTCTTTCTCACAAAATAACTTTGCAGAAATTGTGCAAAATTGAAAAAAATGTAAATATTTTAATAATATAAAGCTGACTGCCTTTATCCATATAAACCATGATCACCTACAAGATATCTTGTGTAATATACAAAATGTTCCTGGTGGGTATAAAAGAGTTTAATAATGTGTAAAAGATAAGTGCCTAAGGCCATTGGAAAATTAAAGAACTAGAAGCCTACTTTAAAAGTATATTTAAACATGCAGTGAAAACTGATGTATACAAAATTTCCTCTTATTCTTTGAAGCTACAGTGGATTGTCAAGAGAAACAATGGTTAGCTTTTGGAAGTACAGAGATATTTCATTACAAGATAGAAACAAAAATGATGTTTCATTGTAGTTCTCCTCAAATTGATATCCAGATTAAACAGGATCTTAGAATGTCTACAGGACTGTGATTGTGGAAAAGCACAGGAATTGGCACTCCCAGATAATGTGAAGGTGGAGTCCTTCAAAGCATTTTAGTAATGAAGAAAACAGCACAAGTAAATGAAGTAAGAGAAAATCTAGAAAAGGTCCTTCTGCCTGTGCAGATCTTCACCTTGTCTGCTTCTATGAAGATACTAAGGCCTGAAGACATCCCAGGAGTTTCACTGTACACAGGGCAACTGGTAGGGGTATACTCCCAAGGGCCCACCACCACGGGGAGCCCAGTAGACTCTGTATCCATCACAACTAGATGCCATGGCTGCGCATGTTCCATTATCCTTCTGGCCTGGGCCTTCTGTCAGGCCAGATCAACAACTTGTCTGCTCCCCTGATGACACTACAGACTGGAGGCATCCCAGGAGTTCCTCTGCAGGCAGGGCAACTGGGCAACAGATCCCACTGTTAGAAGACCTCCCTGGAGAACAGATAAACACAGGGTATGACGGTTTCTGTATGCTTGGCACAGGGACTAGCAGTATTTGGGGTTGTGGATTTGTTGCAGTAGGTGTGTCACTATGGGTGTGGGCTTAAGACCCCTATCCTAGCTTCCTGGAAGTCAATCTTCCCCTAGCAGTCTTCAGATGAAGATGTAGAACTCTCAGTTCTGCCTGCATCATGCTTGCCTAGATGCTGCTCTGGTTCCACCTTGACAATGATGGACTGAACCTTTGAACCTGTAAGCTAGCCCAATTCTATGTTGTCCTTTACAAGACTAGCATTGGTCATGGTGTCTGTTCACAGCAGTAAACTCCTAACTAAGTCAGAAAATGTTACCAGAAGTTGAGCACCCCTATGACAATCTGACCATGTTTTGGGAGGCTTGCGAAAGGACTTTGGAACTTTGAGCTAGAAGAGCCATTGGGATATTATGAGTTCTGTGGGATGTTCTGTAGGAGCTTGGAAGATAAAGTTGAGAACAGTGCAGAAGATTGAGGCCTGGCTTGTGAAATTTCAGAGGGAAGATTAAAGACTCCTATCAGGGCTGTTGCTATTTTGAGTGTGAAGATTCTGTGGTTTTGGTTAGCTGGGGCTGAAGAATCAGCTGTGATTAAACAGATACCAGAACTACTAAAGCAAAACCTTTGTATTTCTGGGACTATTTATGCCGGTTGCCTGGACCTAAAATATTAGTGGTGATTAAGAAGAGACCAGCATCACTGAGGTGAAATCTTCTGGGAACTGATTTCTGAGATCACAAAGAAGCTGTGTTCCAGAGGTAGACAAGGTTGTACCTCAAGCTGTGGCTGGACTTGGTGATGTGTAAAAGTCACTCAGGTGGTACTTGTTTTGAAGCCATGAAGGGGTCATGAAGAGCAGCTGAGACTTGGCACTCTGAGAGGCCATGGAAAGCCATGGTTGAAAGTATACCTTCAGTTGCAATCTATGTCCCAGACTGAAGGGTTCATGCAAAGAAGTTGAGGCTTGGTACCATGAAGAGATTTTATAAGAGGTTATTGGTGAACCCTAGTTGCAGTAGAAGACAGCAGTCTTTTGGAGATGCCAGTATCAAGAGATGACCATCAAGAACAGCAGCAACAGTGGAGTACAGGGAGCTCAAGCTTGGAAGAGAAAATGTGTGCTACAATGGGCAGAGCTGAAGAAGTGACCCAAACTCTTGGAGAAGCTCAGAAGATCATGAGTGGATCCCAGACACAGGATGGTTCCAGTTTGATTTTGCTTTGGATTATGACTATGCCTTGATACTTTTCCTTCTTGGCATAAGACCATATTTTAGTGGAGCCCACAGGGAAGAGACTTCTAATTGTAAAAAGACTTTAAATTTTAAAAGATATTGGATACTTTAAAGGGATTGAAGTTTTAATATGTAAAGACTGTGGAACTTTTAAAGTTATTTAGATCTCGGGGATGAATAAGAAAATAAGGGTTAAGGCATTTTCACAAAGAGTGATTAAAGGTGGGAGGGCCCAATGTGGATAGTGCCATCCCTCAGCTGGTAGTCCTGGATTCTATAAGAAACAAGCTGAAAAGTCAGGGAAAGCAAGCCACTAAGTAACAACCCTCCATGGGCGCTGCATCAGCTCTTGCTTCTTGACCTGCTTGAGTTCCAGTCCTAACTTTCTTTGGTGATGAAAAGCAATGTGGAAATGTAAGCTAAATAAATCCTTTGCTCCCCGACTTGATTCTTGTTCATGATGTTTGTGCAGGAATAGAAACTCTGATTAAGACACTGGGCAACAGCTGTACTGCTCCCCTGAAGACCCAACAGTCTGAAGACTTCCCACGGTATCTGCTGCAGCTAGGGCAACATATAGCAGCTTCTATGCCCCACTGAAGACACCACAGTCTGAAGGCCTCCCCGGAGGCCTCCCAGAAGAGTCACTACAGGCGAGGCAATGGGTCACCAGCATACATGCCCCTTGGAAGACCCCACAATCTGAAGGCCCCACAGGAGGTCTGCTTCAGCCAGAGAGATCAGCCTACCAAGAGACCTGAAGCAACACAGCTACACAAGAGGCAGGCTCCAGTTAGTGACACCCAGACTAGCAAACACCAGTGATAATCAGATTGTAAGATGCCATAAGCAACAGAAGCCAATATACTTTGGCATCATCAGAACCCAGTTCTTCTACCACAGCAAGCCCTGGATACACCAACATACCTAAAAAATCAGGAAACTGATCTAAAATCCTAACTTATGAAAATAGTAAGTTCTTTAAGGAGGATATAAATAACTTTCTGAAAGAAATGCAAGAAAACACAGATAAACAGTCCTTAAAGAAGAAACAAATAAGTCTCTTAAAAAAATACAGAAAAACACAAACAGGTGAAGAAATTGAAAATGGCAGTCCAAGATCTAATAGTGGAAGTAGAATCAATAAAGAAAAAACAAATGGAGGCAACCCTGAAAATGGAAAACCTAGGAAAGAGGTCAGGAATTACAAATGTAAGCACTGTCACTCAAATACAAGATATAGAAGAATTTCAGGTGTAGAAGACAGACGATATTGCCACAACTCACAAAGAAAATTCAAAACTTAAAACTCCTAACCTAAAACATCCAGGAGATCCAGGACAAAATAAAAATACCAAATCTAAGAATAAGGACTAGAGGAGCATGAAAATTCCCACCTCAAAGGACCCAAAAACATCTTCAACAAAATCATAGAAGAAAACTTACTCAACCTAAAGAAAGAGATGGCCATAAATGTACAAGAAGCCTATAGAATACCAAATAAATTAGATAAGAAAAGAAAATCCTCTAGTCACATAGTAATCAAAACACTAAATGCACAGAACAAAGAAAGAATATTAAAAGCTGCAAGGAAAAGGGCCGAGTAACATATAAAGGCAGACCAATCGGAATTACACCAGACTTCTCCACAGAGATACTAAAGTCAGAAAAGCCTAGATAGTGGTCATGTAGACTCTAAGAGAAGACAAATGCAAGCCCAGGCTACTTTACCCAGCAAAATTATAAATCAACATAAATGGAGTAACTGAAATATTCCAGGAAAAATACAAATTCAAACACTATCTAGCTACCCAAATAGCCCAGCAGAGGATTCTAGAAGGAAAAATCTAGTACAAGGAGGGGTACCTACATTAAAGAAAAAACAAGATATTAATCTTCTCAAAATAAAGCCAAAAGAAAATCATATGCACATAATGTCACCTAAAAAAAAGAACAGGAAATAACAATCATCTTTAATATCTCTCACTATTAATGGACTCAACTCACCTATAAAATGACATAATCTAACAGACTGAATATGCAAACAGGATCCAGCATTTTGCTGCATACAAGAAATATATATCAATAACAAAGACAGACATTACCTCAGAAAAATTCTTCCAAGCAAATGGTCATAAGAAACAAGATGGAATTGCCATCCTAATATCCAGTAAAATAGACTTTCAACCAAAAATTATCAAGCTTGATGAGAAAGGACACTTCATATTCATCAAAGAAAATATCTACTAAAGAGAAAGTCTCAATTCTGATCATCTATGCCCCAAAAGCAATGGCACATACATAATAAAAGAAACTTTACTAAAACTCAAAACACACATTGAACCCCACACAATGATAGAGGGAGACTTCAAAAGCCCCACTCTCCCTAATGGTCAGGTCATTGAAACAGAAACTAAACAAAGACACAATGATAGTATTAGAGGTTATGAACCTAATAGATTTAGCAGATATCTATAGAACATTTCTGCTGTGGATTACCCTGGTGTTGTTTGTATTTTGATGCTAATTCTTCTTCCCCAAGAGGGGCTGCCTGGGACAAGAAGTGAATCATGTACTCAGGTGACTTCAGCTGAACCTTTCCCTAATGAATAAAGATTTCAAGGAACCAATCACTGGGCGAGTAGGTGGGACTTCCAGGTTGGAGAGAGGAAGAGGGGAAGTAGGAGAAGGATATTGGCCTTTTGGATGGGAATGTTGATGGAGGACAAAATGTAGGTATAAGAGCTACCCCACCACCACCCTTCAGGTGACTGATCAGCCAGGATTGCTACCAGAGGATTTGTAACTTAGAATAGCTTACAAATTAGGATGCTAGTTGCTTCATCCAAAGATTGTGTTATCTCTTGATTCTAATCTAAACTTGTGTGGTGTTTTCCTTCACGTGGCAACTCAACTGGGTTCCAGAGAGAAAGGTGCAGCTGCAAAACATGGGTTTGTGAGAAGTAGTGTACCCCAAGTAGCCATGGGAATTTGGAAGCATGGGGCTGGAGTGACAAAGACCCCCCAATGGGAATTTAGCAAGTCAGATAAAGAGATTTCAGAGATCCTAGTCAGAGAATCTGCCAAGATGAGAACATTTGGCCTGACTGCTGGGCTGAAAACAGGAAAGCCTCTCTGCCAGTGACATGCCTGCAGTATCATGGATTGATTTTTATATTTCACACTATACATTTCATCCAAAAACAAAAGAATATACTTTCTTCCTAGCACCTCACGGTACCATCTCCAAAATTGAACATATAATTGGTCACAAAACAAGCCTCAACAGATATAAGAAGATTGAAATAATCCTGCGCATCCTATCAGATCATGGCCTAAGGAGGGAAAAAAAAGAAAAAGAAAAAACCTGAAAACACACATATGCATGGAAACTGAACAACTCTCTACTCAGTGATAATATGGTCATGGAAGTAAGAAAGTAATTGCCGACTTCCTAGAATTCAATGGAAATGAGGACATAGCATACCCAAACTTATGGGATACAATGAAAGCAGTGCTAAGAGGAAAATCCATAGCACTGTGTGCCCAGGTAAAGATATTGGAGAGATCCTACACTAGCAACTTAATAGCATACCTGAGAGCTCTAGAACAAAAAGAAGCAAACACAGTCAAGAGGAGTAGACTGCATGAAATAGTCAAACTCAGGGCCAAAATCAACCAAATAGAAACAAAAAGAACTATACAATGAATCGGCAAAAACAGAAGCTGGTTCTTTGAGTGAATCAACAAGATAGATAAACCCCTAGCCAAACTGACTAAAGGACCCAGAGACAGTATCCAAATTAACAAACTCAAAAATGAAAAGGGAGACATAACAAAAAAATTTGAGAAAATTTAAAAAATCATCAGATCCTATTACAAAAGCTTATACTGAGAAAAACTGGAAAATCTACATGAAATGGATGTTTTACTAGCCTGGTATCACATACCAAAGTTAAATCAAGAGCAGGTAAACTATCTAAACAGGCTCATGTCCCATAAGGAAATAGAAGTTATTAAAAAGCTCTCAACCAAAAAAAGCCCAGGGCCAGATGACCTTAGTACAGAATTTTACCAGACCTTCAAAGAAGACCTAATACCTATATTCCTCAAAATATTCCATAAAATAGAAACAGAAGGAAGACTACTATGAATCCACAATTACTCTGATACCTAAATAAGAACCCAACCCAAAGAGATAGATAGATGATAGATAGATAGATAGATAGATAGATAGATAGATAGATAGATAGATAGATAGATAGATAGATAGATGATAGATAGATAGATAGATAGATAGATAGATAGATAGATAGATAGATAGATAGATAGACAGAGAGAGAGAGACAGAGAAAGAGAGAGACTTCAGCTTATTTTCCCTTGTAAATATCCATGCAACAATACTCAATAAAATACTTGCAAACCAAATCCAAATAATCATTTACCATTATCAAATAGATTTCATCCTTCAATATACAAAAATCCATTAATATAATTCACTATATAAATAAACTCAAAGAAAAAAATCATATGATCATTTCCTTAAATACTGAAAAATCATTTGACAAAATACAACCCCCCTTCATGATAAAAGTATTGGAGAGATCAGGAATGCAAGGCCCATACCTAAACAAAATAAAAGCAATGTAGAGCAAACCAACAGCCAATATCATATTAAAGGGAAAGATATTTGAAGCAATCCCATGAAAATCAGGGACAAGACAAGGATGTCCATTCTCCTCACATCTATTCAATTTAGTATTGGAAGTTCTGGCCAGAGCAATAAGACAAAAAAGGAGATCAAGGGGAAACAAATTGGCAAAGAAGAAGTAAAAGCATCATTATTTGCAGATGAAATGATAGTATACACCAGCAAGCCCAAAAATTCTACCAGAGAACTTTAACAGCTGATAAACAACTTCAATAAAGTGGCTTGATATAAAATTAACTCAAATAACTCAGTAGCCTTCATTTATACAAATGATAAACAATCTGAGAAAGAAATTGCAGAAATGACACCCTTTACATTAGTCACAATAATACAAAATATCTTGTGGTAATTCTAACCAAACAAGTGAAAGATCTATATGACAGGAATTTCAAGATTCTCAGGCTGGAGAGATGGCTCAGTGGGTAAGGGAACTGACTGCTCTTCTGAAGGTCATGAGTTCATATCCCAGCAACCACATGTTGGTTTACAACCATCTGTAAAGAGATCCAACACCCTCTTCTGGTGTTTAAAGACAGCTACAGTATACTTACATATAATACAATTAATCTTTTTTAAAAAAAAGAATTTCAAGATTTTCAAGAAAGATATGGAAGATCTCAGAAAATGGAGAGCTCTCCAATGGTCATGGATTGGCAGAATTAACATGGTAAATATGACCATTCTACCAAAAGCAATCTACAGATTCAACACAATCCCCATCAAAATCCCAATATAATTATTCGATGACATGGAAAGAGCAATTGTCAAATTTTTTGGAAAAGTAAAAAATCCAGAATATTGAAAAAAATTTTTTAACAATAAAAGAACTTGTAGGGGAATCTCCATCCCTGATCTCAAGCTATACTATAGGGCAATAGTGATAAAAACAGCACAGTATTGAAACACAAACAGACATGTTGATCAATGGAATAGAATTGAAGACCCAGAAATAAAAACATGCCCTTACAGGCACTTGATCTTTGACAAAGAAGCCAAAAATATACAATGAATAAAAGAAAGCATCATCAAAAAAAATGGTGGTGGTCTAACTGGCAATCTGTATGTAGAAAACTGAAAATAGACCCATATTTGTCACCTTGCACAAAGCTCAAGTCCAAGCTTTATGTTGGATCAAAGACCTCAAAATAAAATCAGGTACACTGAATCTAATAGAAGAGTAAGGGAAAAAGAGCCTCAAACACATTGGCACAGAGGGAATTTTCCTAAACTGAACTCTAATGGCTCAGGTTCTAAGATAAAGAATTGATAAATGGGACCTCATGAAACTGGAAAGTTTCTGTAAGGCAAAGGACATAGCCAATAGAATCAGCTACCTACAGATTAGGAAAAAAAAATCTTCACTGACTTCATATCTGATAGAGGGCGAATATCCAAAATATATAAATAACTGAAGAAGCTAACCACCAAGAAACAAAGCAACCCAATCAATAAATGTGGTATAGAACTAAACAAAGAATTCACAACAATAGAATCTTGAATGGCTGAGAGGCACTTAAAGAAATGTCTGAAGTCCTGGGTCATCATGGAAATGCAAATCAAAATTACCCAGAGATTTCACATTACATCAGTCAGAATGGCTCAGATCAAAAATTCAGGTTAGAGCACATGTTGGTGAGGATGTGGAGAAAGAACATTCTTCCATTGCTGGTGGGTTTGCAAACTGGAAAAACTACTCTGGAAATCAATCCAGAGTTTCCTCAGATAATTTGAAATAGATATACCTGAAAATCCAGCTATACCATTCTTTGGCAAATACCCAAAAGATGGCTTGCCATGCCACCGGGGCACACGTTCCACTATGTGCATAGCAATCTTATTTGTGATAGTCAGAAACTGCACACAACACAGATGTCCCACAACAGAAGAATGGATACAGGAAATGGGGTATTTTTACACAATGGAATACTACTCAGCTATTAGGAAGGAGGACATCATGAGTTTTGTATGCAAATGGATGGAACTGGAAAATATCATCCTGAGTGAGGTAACTCAGACCCAAAAGAACATGCAAGGTATGTCCTCACTAATAAGTGGATATTAGCCAAAATTACAGAATGCCCAGGATACAATTCACAGAACTCAAGAAGGCTAACAAGCCAAAGGGCCCAAGTGAGGATGCCTCAATCCCACTTGGGAGGGAGAAGAAAGCAATAACAGGAAGGAGGTTAAAGAGTGGGACCTGGGTGGGAAAGATGACAAAGACGGGAAGAGGGGAACATGATCAAGAATAGGGGGTGGAACAGGACCAAAGTCCTGTGAACCAGCAGAAAGAATAGGAACAGGCAACCTTGGGAGGTAGGACATTGGGAGACCTTCTAGGATGGACTAGAGACCTTGGATTTTAGAGACTCTCAGGACTCAAAGGGTCCTTAGATGAAATGCCCTACAGTGGGGAGAGTGAACTTGCAGAATCCAACTCCAGTAAAAGGACAGGGCATCAAGTGGATAGATGAAGTTGTCAAAAAACTCTGACCCAGAACTGTTCCTGTCTGAAAAAAAAATGCAGAAACAAAGATGGAAAAGAACCTGAGGAAAAAGTGGTCTAGTGACACTCTCAAATCAAGATCCAGCTCAGGGGTAGGCCCCAAGGCCTGACACTATTACTGATGCTGCAGTGTGTTTACAAACATGGGCCTATCATGACTGTTCCCCGAAAGGCCCAACAAGCAGCTGAAAGGGTGTAATTCAGATATTTACACCCAACCAATGGATAGAAGCTGGTAGCCTCTGTGGTTGAATTAGGAAAAAGCTCGAAGAAGATGATAAGAAGGGACACTCCATAGAAAGACCAGCAGCCTCAAATAACCTGGACCCCTGGGACCTTTCAGATACTAGACCACCAACTAGGCAGCATACACCAGCTGATATGAAGCCCCCATCACATATACAGCAGAGGACTGACAGGTCTGGACTCAGTCAGAGAAGATGCACCTAACCCTAGAGATGTAGGGCTCTAGGGAGTGGTGAGGACAGGTTTGGTGGTGGTGGGTGGTGGGGACATCCTCTTGCAGACAAGGGTGGTGGAGGAGGTGTGGGATGTGAAGCAATCGGAGGGTGGACCAGAATGGGGATAAAGTCTGGACTATATGAAAAGATTAAAGAAATTTTAAAAAAGATAAAAAAAAAAAGAAAATACATAAGGGAAAATAATTTATATCTGTCAAAATTCACAGAGCATGACTTTGAACCATAGTAAAATCTAGTAAGTATATATAGGTTTCTACCTTTGTCAAGAAATCTAGCATATATCAACACCAGAAATGTACTCGTGTCTTTTTTTGTCTCCAAAGTTGCCATCTCTGAAAAATAGCTGCATTCCTGTACTGCGGACACTCATTGTCATCCTTCTACCATTTCTTCTTTGCAATATCTCTGGAACAAGAAGCCACCATCTTAGGGAGCTGACTTTTTCTTTTTCCATATTCATCTTTGTTCCTCTAAATTTTCCTAAACATCCCCTCTCTTAGATCCACACTTCCTCCTATTGTGCATTGAATGATGATTTTCTAGCTGCTTAGGAAATATTCAGATACTATTTGTCAAGTAGAGGGGGTATCAACTCATATTTGAGCTCCTGGAGCCAGATCAGATGGATTCTATTCCACACTGTAATATATAGACACAAAAGGATGCTGCTCTAGATAAATATATGTGGCTGTTTCTTGAAAAGCAGTTTGAGATTCTCCATTGAATCCATTCACAGCACAGGCTGCAACTTTCCTCTCTGATATCATCCCCAATTTTATGGTTTGAGATTGGCATAGTTGGAACATTACTGAAGAGATATCAAGTGCCTTATGGGTAACCAGTTGAAGTGAGACTTAGCCCCCTAAGAAATTCCTTTTTCAGATCTCCCACAAAAGTAACAGGAAAAGTTATATGGGGATTTGCCATCTGATGAAGTTCTGGACTATAGATCATACAAATAAATGGAGGAAATTTCTAAATTCTTGGGGTAGAATATTTACCAAATATCTTATCAAGCTTTATCAGTAGTCTCTGGAGAAAGGTGATTTCATCTTTCAAGGCTAGTCTCAAGAGTTTTGAACCTGTATATACACCTCTTAGAAACATTGTTAGCTTTTGGAGTTACGAGAATCACAGGGTGGGATCCCTACCATATGGCTCTGGAGAGAGAAAATTAAGTTGTATATGATTGATAGTGAACACTCATAAGTGAGAAATATCAAGCCAACAGAAGTTATACATAACTTCTCTTTGTTTTCATTAAGCTCTACTAAGAAGAAGGGTTTTACCAGAGGAGGCCTCAAATTTTCCAACCATCTCCTGCAAGAAATATATCCCTGGGCATTTGGGACTACTTTTGCTGAAAAAACAAACAACCAAACCAAACCAAACCAAAACAAAACAGGATTTTCTTATTTTTTAAGTGTCTGAGGATACAGTTCTAGTCAGTTTTGAGAAGCAGCTGAGTGGCAACTCTGGAGAAATCTTGGAATGAATTTATACAATCTGCAATAGGATGGAAGAGAACAACAAAGACATCTTTGGTTATTATGATGTTTGTTCTTGATAGCAAACTTGACTATGTTTGTAATTTCCTAAAACCTAAAAATGGCTGGGCACAGGTCTGAAGGCTTTTAGCGTAGGTAAATCTTTTTAGTGGAAAGATCCATTTTTAATCTGGATTTTTGAGGTGAGAAGGCACAACTTGAATCCGATCTTTTGAGGTGTGAACACCCATCTGTAATCTGGGCCAATAACTCTGGTGGAAGTCTTTGCAAAGAACAAAAAAGAAGAGAGCCCTTAGCTTCTGCTTGCTTGCTCTTGCCCCTTCTAGCAATTCATTCGCTAACTGGCATTAGAGCCAAATTCTTCAGATTTTTAACATATACTGAAGACGAGAGATATCCAGGCTCCTGGATTAAAAAACAACTGTATTCTTAGACCTTCTGCTCATAAGCACCCATTGTTAGATGAGCTGGACCACAGCATGTAAATAAATCCAGGTATAATATAAATATTTATATATATTTATTTAATTTTATTATATTTATTATGTATTTATTATTAGCATAATTTATATTTATTTTATATAATATGAATATGTAAAATACACACATGCATATATAATATAAACATATATGTATGATACACACACACTCTCTCTCTTTCTCTCTCTCTCTCTCACACTCTCTCTCTCTCTCTCTCTCTATATATATATATATATATATATATATATATATATAAATTGTTTCCTGACTTCCTGTATTGAGCAAATCAAGAACCAATTAGAGAACCAGACTTCAATATCAGCACCTCTCTCTATAGGAGCAGATAAACGAATTTGTCTTAAGTGCTGCCATTTTGACTTCAGACTTCATTTTACCTAAGCTGACCAACTCCCCTTTTAAGTAAAATATACCCTTTACCAACCCTCTCACCACACAACAGTTACCTAAAGCATAATGCCTGTTCCTAAGAACAGAAAGAAAAAGTGAATTTGATTGGTTGGGCAAAACTACTTACATTCAATGCCAGTATACAATGATGGAACACTTAGGAAAGGGATGTCTGATCCCTGAGTTCTGATTAGTAAAAGTAATAATTGTAACTTGGCTCATATGCTTGTGTGTGGATTTTATGCTTATAAACCCTGCGTGAGCCCCTACTTAGAGCTGCCTGAAGAAACAAGAATCCCCAGCACTTATTTGACAACCCTGATCAACCAGCAACTCTGCTTGTATGATGGGAAGAATAAAATGTTTTGCTGTTTCCTGGGCCAATGTTGTTTTCTCTCCCCTTCCTAATGGTGAACAATGGACACTGTTGCTCTAGAGAGCCCTCACTAATACAGATTTGGGTACCAGGAAAATTTTTTAGAGCAACCAAAATAAAATGATGACTTTTATTAGTACCTGGACGAAGCTTTCAAATTTGCTGATATCTACAGTTACCAAAGTTCAAATTCCGACCTCAGTGTGTATTGACAGTTCAAGTAAGAAAATTAATTGGTAAAGAACAGGATCATATATTTTTAAATGGTGACAAGTCAGAAGAGCTTATCAGAACTGAGAACTTTGAAACCTCAGATTCTCAAAGGTTTATCTTACCTAAGAAAGTAGTTTCTCCACCCTCAGCAGAATGTGTACTAAAATCCTCACCTTTGACAGAGGAATTAATCCTTCATTGTCTAATAAACCAGCTGAGAGTTACTCTGAAAGAATTGCTAGGCAATATAGTACGTCCCTTAGGGTAACCAATAGTTTTCTGTAGACATAAAACAAGACTTAAGGCTAGGCAGGCTCCAGAAAGGAGGTACATGTGTATGTATGTATGTATGTATGTATGTATGTATGTATGTATGTATGTAGGTAGGTAGGTAGGTAGGTATGTAGGTATGTATGTATTTGTATGTGTTAAATTTAAGTTTATAAATTAAATGCAGTATTAACAGCACCAGAATTAATAGGAGAAACACAGATCCTCTCAACTTTAGCTTTAGCCCTTGCAGAGTGTCTCTGGTTCTAAGTGGGTACCAAATCATTCATATCAGCTCTGACAGTACACTTGGTGTGCACTAGATGGGCACAGACATGAAGACCAAAGATCTGAAGGATGGGAACCAGTAGTCTATTGTGTGATGATTATGACTTACTTACAATATTTTGTTATGTTCACAGTCACATTTGACCAGAATGAGGAATGCCTAGTAATTTGGGGTAGTTATATGTCAAAGAAAACACCAATGTCTAAAACCTAATCCTCCACAATTTAAGGTCCAGAAGACATGTCTTTCACTAATGTGATGCAGTGAAATAGGTACAAGACTATCGAAAGAACTTCACTGTCACCCTTTTCCTTGTGCCAGATCTTAGTGTTGGAGATGCTGATCAGCTGGATGAATTAAATGCAATGGGTGTAATTAGTCCCCAAGAAATCAGCATCCAAGTAGCAAAACTTAATCACTAAAGACAACATGAGCATAGTTATCATAATCGGAAGCAGACAAAACAATGTCCATAATGTACTTTTTTATTGACTAATTAATCATCGTATTTCCAGGCATGAAATAGATGAGAAGTAGACTGAGTTTTGTTTGATCTAAATAAGTTAAAAATTCTCAAACAAATGAAAGGCAGATGCATTGGATCATGGGAAAAGAGGAATCTAGGCATCCAAATAAATTTTCAGACTTGAGCCAGTTTGCGACTAAGAATCCCTTGTATGAAAGGACAGCCAGGACGCTGATAAACTACTGAAAAGTTTTACAGTTAGCCTTTTTCCAGTCCTTCCTTTCAGCCTTTTTCAACAATAACTGTATACAGGGTTGGGAGTGGGGGAAGAAACAAGCAAGCTTTCCAGGGTCTAATGGACACAAGTTCTGAATTGATGCTGATTACAAGAGATCCCAAGAAACACTGTGCCCCTCAAGTTAAAGTAGGGTCTTATGGAGGTAAGGTGACTTTATTGGAGATATTTAGCTGATGTGTAATTCAGAAAATTATCATGTTGGTTCACTGACATGTAGAATGAAGGCTATTATGATAGAAAAGGCTAAATGGAAGCCTTTAGAATTGCTTCTGCCAAGGAAAATAGTGAATCAAATCAGTATCACATCCCTGGAGGAACTGTAGAAATCAGTGCCACCATCAAGAACTTGAAAAGTGGATGTGTGGTGGTTCTCACCATATTACCCTTTAATTCTCCTATCTGGTCAGTATAAAAGGCAAGATTGTGGAGAATGACAGTTGACTACTGAAAACTCAATCAAATAGTAACTCCAATTGCAGCTGTTGTACTACAAGTGATGTCCTCACTTTAGCAAATTAACCCATTTCAAGGTACATAGCATACATCTTTTGATCTAGCAAAGGCATTTTTTCCCTTCAGTACCTGTACTCCAGAAGTAATTTGACTTTTGTTGGCAAGGCCAGCACTATACCTGGCAGTTTTAGTTCAGGGATATATTAACTATCCATCATTGTATCATAACTTTGTTAGAAGTTATCTTGATCATCTGGCTTTTCATTAAATATCACATTGGTGGAGTCTAGTGATAATATTATGCCAATTGAATGAAATGAGCAGGAAGTAGCAGCCACATTGAACTCTTTGCCAAAATATATGCACATAAGAATATAGGAAATAAATCCAACAAAAATTCAAGTGTCTTCTACATCAGTTAATTTCTTGAGAGTGCAGTGGAGATATTCATTCTAAGGTGAAGGATAAATTATTGTACCTGACCCCTCCCACAACCAATAAAGAAGTATAGTGTTTGGATTCTGGAGACAGCACATTCCACATTTGGCTGTGTTATACCAGCCTATATTACAACTCATTTAGAAAGCTGCTTGCTTTGTGTGGGGCATAAAACAGTAGGTTGCTCTTAAACATATCCAGGCTCTTGTTCAGGTTATTTTACAACTTAGACCATATTATCCAGCAAATCTGATAGTACTTGAGGTGTCACTGGCAGATAGGGATGCTGTTTGTAGAGTTTGCCAGGCTCCTGTAGGGGATCACAGAAGAGACATTTGATGTTTTGGAGCAAGGTTCTACCACAATCTGAAGAAATCTATTTTCCCTTTGAAAGACAGCTCTTGATATGTGAATCAGTCTTAATAGAAACTGAGAATTTGACAATTGGGCCACCAAGCTACCAAGAGACCTGGGCTGTTCACCATAAACAGGGTGTTGTTTGACCCCCCCCCCAAGGCATAAAGTAGGATGTGCAGAGCAGCAATACCTTATCAAATGGAAGTTTTCTGTGTATGGTAGGCCCTAAGCAGGTCCTAAAGTTACATGAAAAAGTTGCCCAAATGTGTTTGATTTTTGCTTCTATTACGATTTTCTCAGCTGCTAAGCAAGAATCTATAGCCTCAAAGAATATGCACTATGAGAGGTTGACTAAGAAAGAGAAGCTTTTTTTAAACCAATGGTTCTGCATATTATGTGGGCAACATCCAAAAGTAAGCAGCTGAAGCATTAATAAAGACTTTCTGAAACAACCCTAAAAGACACCAGCAAAAGGAAATCTTCACAGTGAACAAAACTTTATGCAGCATACTATATATGATCATATATTTTACTGGGAAGGAGAAATGGCCATATGTGTGATTATACACTGATTCATGGCTTGTAGCTAATGGATTGTCTAGATGGTCAAGGATTCGTAAAAAGCATGATTGGAAAATGGGTGAAAAAGACATCTGGGTAACAAATATGTGGATAAACCTCTCCAAATGTATGAAAGATGTGAAGATACTGGTGTCTTATAAAAATATGCATCAACGGTGCCTTTAGATGAGTAATAAATCAGGTACATATGATTATCCTTTCTGTTGACAGCCTCTTTCTTCATCCATTTTTGTCATTGCTCAGTGGGCCCATGAACAATGTGACCATGATGGCAGAGATAGGGTTATGCATAGACTTAATAACATAGACTGCTACTTGCTCAGTCTGACTTGGCTGCAGCTGCTATTGAGTACCAGATCTTCTAACACTGGACCCTGGATATATCATCATAACCCAGGGTGACCAGCCACTAGCCTGATGGCAGGTCAAATACATTAGACCACTTCTTTGGAAAGGACAATATTTTGCCATTTATTTAAGTAAATAATTATTTTGGTTATATATTTGCCTTTACTGCAAGTAATGCTTCTGTCAAAACCACTATAAGTTGACTTACATAATTCATTATCCAACATCATGATATTCTATACAGTATTGCTTGACCAAGGAATTCATTCTCCAGCAGTGTGACAGTCAGTTCATGAAATGTATTAGTCACATCACATTTGTCACTGTCTTGAAATAGCTGGCATGATAGAATGATGGAATGACTTTTTCAAGACACTACAACAGTACCAATTAAGTGGCAGTAGCATGGAAGACTGTGGCATAGTTCTCTAGATGGTGGAATATATTTTTCATCAGTATCTAATATGAGGTATAGATTTACAGACCCAGAAATAAGGGAATGGAAAAGGAATAGTTCTATTTACTATCATTCCTAGCAAATGACTAAAAACATTATTCTTCCCGTTCCTATGACTTTAAGCTCTGATGGACTAGAAGTTTTGGTTCAAGAAGGGAAGGAGAGAGCCACAACAAACAGATCTCATTGCACTGAAATCACAGATTTCCCTCTGGCCCCTTGGGCTTCTGATATCCTTAACACCACAAGCTAAGAGAGGAATAAGAGTATTAGGAAGAATGATTGACTCCAATAACCTAAGGGAAATTGAATGGCTTCTCCACAGTGGAGGTAAGAAAAATTTTGTCTAGAGTTTGGGAGATCCTTTTGTGTATCTCTTGGTGGTATCTTGTCTTGTGATTAATGTCAATGGAAACTATAGACCTAATCCAGGCAGTATGACAAAGGCTATAGACACTTCAGGAGTGAAGTATGGGTTATTCTTCCAGAAAAAGAGCCAAGGCTTTTGGAAGTAATGCTGAGGGTGGAAGGAATACAGATTAAGTATATGAATATGAGCTAAAGTCACATGACTAGTTACTGAAACAATGATTATAATTGACAGGAGTTTTTTGCCTTATTTTGTTAAAAATGTGTTTATACAAATATTCGTGTTTTCTTTCCTCAATTTATCATGTGATTTAATATCAATTAAAAGAATATATATATATAGTTATTATATTTAAATTTGAGATATTTAAAAGATGTCACTCAATAGACATTGCCTAATTTTAAAATGCATTTGTGATTGTACAAGGGATAGTTATATCATATTAGGTACAATTGTGTCCTAGTTATCATCTCATTTGGAAATTAAGCATCATACAGTAGATATGACTGTGTGTGAAGTTGACAAGGGGTAGATTTGTGAGGGAAACTTACAACCAGGAGTATCAATCCCTAAGTTCATGTGGAGGAATCACCTCTTCCTCATAACCTGTGACAGGTTATTCCTAACAATGTTATTTATATTATTCCTAATAACCTGTGACAGACAGTGTCTGTCCTTGGGAAACACTGGTCCAAGTAGTGATATTTTCACATCTACCCATGTCCCACTCTCCTGCTATCTTCCTTTCTTTCTTCAGTTATTCCTATGGTCATATTGCCCACTTGACCCTCTCCAAAGGAACTTTAGCCAAGGTAGCTGTATTTGTATCTCAATTCATTAACATATTTGATTTACTATTAGAGTCACATGAACCACATGAGTTCATAAAGGTGGACTAAAAGCCCCATTACGCGGGCTAACTAACAAAACAAGATGTGAAGGGCACTAACGTGTTTCAGTTCCATGACACTGCAATCCAACCTTAAAATGGTTAGTGTCTCACACCTTTCACAGAGGTTGTTGCATGTAACTCTATATGCAATCATGAAGCTAAAGGTTAAAGATTACAACAAATAGCACCTGTAACATAGAAACTTATCTCAGCAGGCTATGTCTAAAGCAATCTCTGTTTGGAAAGTGGTTGTCTAATTTGGAGAAAAAAATGATTATAGTTGTCTTAATTAAGGTTTCTATTGCTATGAAGAGACACTATGACCACAGTAACTCTTATGAAGGAAAATATTAACTGGAGGTTTTCTTAAATTTCAGAGCTTTTTTAATTTCAGAACTTTATTTGGTGCAATCACAGCATGAAACATGGCACCACACAGGCAGAGATGGTGCTAGAGAGGTAGCTTATGGTTCTATATCTGGATCAGCAGAAAGCAGGAAGAGAATGCCACACTTGAACTGGCTTGACCAACTGAAACCTCAAAGCCTGTAACAGTGACACAATTTGCCAACAAAACTATACCTATTCTAATACCTCTTGAGTCAGTGGGAGTCATTTTCATTTCTACCACATTCCACTCCCTGGCTTGCATAAGCTTGTGGTCATATCATAATACAGAAATGCATTTAGTCCAACGTCACAAGTTTCTTTTGCATGTAGTTTTAAAAACATGCTTATTCTTCCTTGGAAGCTCTCCCCAAGGAGCTCTGGGGTATGTTCCAAGAACAGCCTCCACCATGTTGCCAGCTGGCATTTTTCCTGACAGTGCCACCAATTCCTTTGGCTGGTTTGGCTAAGCTTCTCATACCAGCCCTCCCAAAATCTCTGGGAGCAGCTGTTAGCATGTTACTGGCTAACTGCCCCATCCAGCTTGGCCAACAGCCAAAGACTGCCCCATAGCTGTGCCCTTTCTCCAGCTCACCTGAGTCATTGCAGATAGAAAACACCAGACAGCCTTAATATTTTATAATCAGCCAGATAACACAACTGCCAGGGGCAATATCTATTGTCCTAAACTCATCAGCTATCCTATATTATAAATCTTCAATGATGGAAGCCAACACCAGTTCAAATAGCCCCCAGGCCTACATGGTATCCATATTGTCTGCTCTATAGCCTAGTCTGACTCCCCAGTCTTCTCTGTGTCCCCTTCTCTTCCTGTTCAGCCTAGAAATCCACCTTATCCTTTGCCCAACGATTAGTTTCTGTTGTCTTTATTGAAGCAATCAAGAAACAATTAGGGAACTAGATTTTAGTTGTCAGCTCATCCCCCTACAAGTCTCCATAGTCTATAACAGTCTGAGCCCTGTTTAAAAATTCAAAGCTAAAAGTCTCTTCTGTGATTCCTCGCAAGCTCTTAACTGTAAACCATTATAGAATCATAAACAAAAAGCAGATCACATACTTCTAACATATTATGGTATAAGAGTATGGTCCTCCCTTCTCTGTGGGGACATTGATCACTGGCCTACAAGGACAAATGGATCAGAGTTGAAGAACAGGGTTTCAAAGAGTTTAGGGGTAGGACAGAAATGACTATTGGGATCAGCTTCAGAGATGCAGCTCAATTTTATTCAGAGTGATTGATGTTTATAAATCTTCGGAGAGATGGTAGAAATATCAGAGGTGGGCAAGGTCATTAACTGAAGGTTAATATACTGAACTACTTCATTAGCATGGGGAGGCATTCCAGGAATCTCAGGTACTTGCTGAAGGAGTTTCTTATCAGGGGAAAGGGAGTTGAACCTATAATTTCACTGAGGACTACATGACATTCCTCAAGTAGGGGATGTGGGGTCCAGAATCTCCTATGTAGAGACTATGGATCCTCACTGACAGAATGTGATTTTTACATTGAGCTCAGGCTTTTCCAGTAATGTTAAACTTCAACCTTAGCAGTAGGGCTTCCTGACACAGGATGTAGATTACCTTTCCCAAAGAGAGGAAAGTGAGTATAAGTAGAAAATAAGACTGAAAACCAGCTGGGAAAATTCCAAATTCTGAATCTCCATGACTGATGTCAAAACTCTCTTCAGATATCTATCTCTTTTCAGTTTTCCTCCTCTTAGGCTGGTTCTACTCTTTGTTAGTGCTTTTCTTAGCAGAATTCCCAGGATTCTGACATCTCAAATATCTTGGGGTCTCCAAGGCATTCCAGGTTTGCCCTTCACAGCCCCACAGCCTCCACAGAGGCCACATAATGGCCTCTCAGGCCTCCATGCTAAGACACCCATGACACACACACATGGACTCAGCATCATTCCTTAGCTGTGGAGGGAGATTCCATAATCCCTTTCTACTATCCTCTAAAGTTATAACCACATGGCGGAAGCTGCCAAGTTCTGCTGTGTGCTGGGCCTGCAATGTGGTCCCTCCCTTCAATTACATTTTTACCAGATTTCTGGCTTTGATGGTTTCCATCACCACCTAAGCTTGGCTATTCTGGAACTTTCTGTGTGTACTTGGTTAGCCTTGAAATCTGAATTCTGCCTGCATCTGCCTCTCTAGTGCTGTGATTAAAGGCACATGAAAACATACCTGGCACTAAACTTTACTTTAATTACTTTTCACAAGCCAGAAGCTTGCTAAGCTGAATGGGGTCTTTCCCTAAGGTCATCAAGCCCTTTATTCCATTTAGCATCATGATTTTTGTTAATCTTTTGATCTCCTTGAACACAGGATTTAGCTCTATTAAACTTCCTGTTGTCCCTTTCCTCTTCCAACTGCACATTTTGTATTTTTCCTTGCTTAGCTTGTTTCTTTTCATTATAGATTTGCATAGATTTGGCTGCTAATAGCTATACAACATAATCAATGTTATGTTTAAAATATCCTCAGCTAAAGCTGATAATCCATAACAATTCAATTTAGACCTCAGGCAGATATTTTAGACAGTACAAACCAGTCATGTTCATCAGGAAAATTAAACCAGGGTCAAATAGACCATCTAAACCATCCTATAACCCCTGAAGAAATAGAGGTGGACATTGGAAGTCTTCCAACCAAAAAAAGCACAGGACCAGATTGTTTAAGTGCAGAAATCTATCAGAGCTTCAAAGAAGACCTAACACCAATAGTTTTCAAACTATTCCACAAAATAGAAACAGAAGGAACACTACCCAACTCGTTCTATGAAGCCACAATTACGCTAATACCAAAATCACACAAAGATCCAACAAAGAAAGAGAATCTCAGGCCAATTTCACTTTTTTTTTTCTTTTTTTCTTTTTTAATTTTTTTTTATTTTCTAAGTTTTTTTTATTTACATTCCAAATCATTTCCCCTTTCCTGTTTCCTCCCTCCCCAAAAGTCCCATAAGCCCCCTTCCCTCCCTCTTTTCAGGCCAATTTCTCTTATGAATATCATTGCAAAAATACGCAATAAAACTCTTGCCAACCGAATCCAAGAACACATCTAAATGATTATTCACCATGATCAAGTAGGCTTCATCCAAGGAATGCAGGGATGGTTCAGTATAAGGAAGTCAATCAGTGTAATCCACTACATAAACAATCTCAAAGAAATGATCAATTATCAATTTGTTATTATCAGAATGGCTAATTTAATTAGGTACCTTCTAACTACATCATTGATAAAGAAATAGGATATGGCATAGCTGCTGTACAGAGATGACTTTGCTTTGGATCAGCATAGCTTCCTAAGAGTTAAGCTGTTCAACAGCTCAAGAAAGCAGAAAGCCACCAAAGATGTGAGAGTGAACATACAAATGCATTGGACAAGATAATTCCAACAAATCATTGTAATTATCTCATCAAAAAGCAATTCTACTGGGCAGTAGGCTAAGCAGAATGGTACAGTGAGAAAAGGCCTCTTCAGAATGCTATCATGTGAACTGAATAAATGGTTTTTCTACTGTACATCTTCAAGCACCTAACCTCTGAAGGAGTATTATTCATTGTTGGGAATTGTACAGTTCAACAAGAATTACTCTGATAAGACTCTTGAAAAAAGTGAGTTCATTGTGAGTCTGTACTAATTTCACCATTATCAGTTATCTAGATATTCACAAGTGCATGTCTAAGAAGCAAGCATTTCAGTAGTAAGAAACTTGAAGACCCAATCCACACCTATCACTCATGGTCAGACTATTCTTCAGAATCTATTTTGATTTCTGTAAAAATGGGGATTCATGTTATTATCATTGGTCTCATAAGGTTGCATGAAAAGACTGTTCCCAGATGTGATTCATATAGAATGGTAAACATATGAAGTGCTTGTTCTAAAAGTAGTAGTTTTACTTAAATATTTACCAAGATAATAAGGATATCTCAAACCATTTCTAATAAATATTTCAATTTAAACTCAAAGGAGAATATCAGTTGCTGATACATTAAACAGATTCCATATCTGTGACACATCAGGACATTAGACTAGACTAGCATACAGTTTCTTAGAATACACAAGGCAAAATCACAGAGTATTTCCAGAAGTTACCTGCCAATTCACAGATAAAGTAGAATTGTACCAGATATGATTCATTTGTGGCTAATGATTCATAAGCAAATAATTTTCTGTTTGCTTAGATTTTTCTGTGCTGAAGAAAAAAACCATACATTTCCATTTTAGTAAATGCGTAGGTTTTATATTTGGGGGCAAGGGATGCCCACAGAGTAAGTAAATATAATATATCATCCTCTTATTATTTTGAAGAATGTAAATAAGTTCTGGGTTTAGACTATGAGAGTCCTGCTTTCTAGCTTTCATTTCTGTTTTACTTATTTATTTTAAATAAAAATCAGTCATCATATAGCAAGCCTGTAGTGCATGAAATTTCATTTTTAGTTACTTCTTTGGGAATGATCTTCAGGGTATCATTTCTTATGTTATTGTGATTACTTTGGAGAGAAAGCTATTTCTTGGTTCTCTTTAATGATTAATACAGAGTCCTTAGTGTTACTCCAGGGGAATCTGCAGAACTGCGGAATATGATGAATATAATTAAACAAAATGGCAACTTTGCAAGGGAGTTGTTCAAGCTATTTCACTTAGTAAAATAAATATGTTTGAAGGGAAAATATTCTTTTACCTATAAGAAATGGAAACTGCTTATTTTTATTTAGATTTTAAACTATACGAGACTGTGGTCACCTTATAAATAAAAATATAGTTGATACAGAGACTTGAAATTATGATGTTGGAAATTCTGATTACTTAAAATGGGCAGTTATGAGGAAAACAAGTACACTAGCTAAATATTTGCTTTTAAATATAGATGTGCCTTGGCTTGCAAGGAAGTATGTCTGGAAGTGATAACCACCTCTCACTAGAGAGTGATTGTTTCCTCATGACTGACTACCAGACTGAGTGCTGCCCCTGGATAGAATCAGAAGAATAAGATCAGTCCACACATTGTTAACCTGTCAACAGAGTAACAGTAGGTACTACAGTTTCTACTGAATGTATGTACCTCCTTTGTGCCACAGCAAACTTTACAAACTATTAATCAAATTATTGCAAGTTGAGTATCATTGCATCCAAACAAGAATTCATCAGGTTATTACATTTTCCTTTCTCTTCTTGGGAGAAGTCTTTGCAACTGTAGTTTCTAATAAAAACATTTCAATATAATATCTACAGACAGAAATCAACATAAGTGATAATATTCAGTAGTCTTACTGTCCAATAGCATCTTCATTTTTATTTGTGAGTGCTTGTGTGTGTATGTGTGTGTGTGTGTGTGTGTGTGTGCATGCATGTACATGTGAGTGCAGATTCTAACAGAGGTCAGAAGAGAACAAATTATCTTCTGGAACTGGACATATAGGATATTATGAGCTGTCTTACATAGATGTTTCAAGTTAAGTATGAGTGCTTCTTGAGGGCAGATACTTGCTCTGAGTCTTCTCTTGAGCTCCAATACCATCCTACTTAAATGTGAATAAATGGATACGAAAGATATTTTATTCAGTAATTCTCTGACAGAGCCCTAGATTTCTGTCTTAATTAGGGTTTCTATTGCTGTGAAGAGACACAATGAGCAAGGTAACTCTTATAAAGGCAAACATTTAATTGAGGCTGAATTACAGTTTCAGAGGTTTAGTCCATTATCATCATGGCTGGAAGCATGGCATCACGTAGGAAGACTAGGTACTGAAGGAACTAATAGTTCTACATCTTGGTCTGAAGGCACCCATATTGGGTGGACCTTGAACACTAGGAGATATCAAAGCCTGCCTATGCAGTGACACACTTCCTCCAACTAGCCCACACCTATTCCAACAAGGCCAAATCTCCTAATTGTGCCACTTCCAATGTGCCAAGCATTTTCAAACAACCACAGCATCAAATTGGTTTGTAGTGAGAATGGAACATACTGAATGATAATATATTTGATGATCTAGATACTCAAGAACATGTGGTCATCATTCGTTCTTTAGGAAGGCAAGCCTAAGATCTCAGAGGTTAGTATCTGGTTATATAAATTTAGTATGTAAGTTCTATCATAAAGTTTAAACAGAAAGTAAGGTATAAAATGAAATCAGAGTAACATGCTTGTTGATTTAAGATTCATCAATTCTGAATGCTACAAATTAATAATATTTCTTATTAGAATACAATAGCTCATTGAGTTTAAACACATTTTTAACAGTAATTATTAAATGCATAGAAACTTTGCCTTAAAAATCATTTATGCTTGTTCACTGACCAAATTATTGCTGCATTCATGGTTATTCACAGATTACCATAGGGTCCTGTCACATGCGTTCTAGGTTATGTCTTTTAACTATTCATGGGACACAGCTCTATGAACTGTGCTGTGACAAGAGAGGAATAATCTTATTCTTCTTCATATATTGACAAGCTCTGTATTTTTGTATTATTTTCATAATATTTATCATTAGCCTTTATCTATTGTCAGTTCAGATTAAACAATGATTTGATCACAGCTTCATTTCACAACGGGGCTATGAACTATCCAATGTGTCGGCATTTCCATTGAGAGTTACTGATTCTGTTTCTGTAAAATTGGTCATAAGTTAAATCTCAATTATAGTAGAAATTTGAAATAAAAATACATCAACAATGAATTTTAGAGAAAAGGACCTAATATTTATTACTAAATCTCAAAACATATTTGAACAGAACATGAAGGATATTTTCAAATGTTTGAATAATGAATATAATTGAATTTGAAAATATAAGCTCACAAAAATATAGAGATTAATTGCCTGACCATTGAAACATAACAGTATTATTTGTTTGTTTTTGAGACAAGGTCTAAAAATGTTGGCAGCCTGAAATTTCACATGGAAACCAGCCTGGCCTTGAACTCAGCTGCCTCTGTTCCTCAAGTACCAGAATTTTAAAAAACGTGTCAGCAGATCCAGCTAACCTAAATGCTCTTCAGGATAAAATTAAACATATTTTCTAAAAGTCTATACAAATAGAGTGTTTTGATATCTTCTCTTAGTGTTTGATTGATGAAGTATCTGAATATATATTTCCAAATATTCAGACTTTAAATTACCTTTCTAATTAGGTATTTATTTTTCAGTATACGTTTGTCAATATTTTAAAATTATATATTAGTCTACATGACAATTTAAATAAAATGAAATTAATCTGGAAACATTACAAATATTGTAATAACTTAAAAATAAATGGTGAACTATGAAGCTATCAATGCTTAAAGAGTAGCTAACTTTTTAATGATCAAAAATTAATCTGAATTCCAATTTAATGACCTAGGGAAAAAATCAAATTCATAAAAACTTGAAAATTTTGTTAGCCAGAATAAATGAAATCCATTATAGGCTAGAGAAAATTAATATTCTTAGAATTCTTTTGTGATTAAATGTTTGATATTACAACAGGTATAAATATTACAAGTAACATAAATTTAAAAATGAAACAACCTTAATGAAAAGGAGAGTGTAACACATGAACTAAGAAGAAATTTATTATCATATAAAATTGACTTCATAATGAAGATAGAAACTATTGAATATAAATTTATAATACTTCATAATTCATGTAAAATCATAACAAAGTAACAGATTTTAATTGACCCACAGCTGAAGTAAAATGAATGGTTATAATCATTATTTATTTTAATTTTCTTTTTTTCTTTTTTTTTAGATACTTTATTTGCATTTCAAATGTTATCCTCTTTCCTGGTTTCTTCCTCCAGAAACTCCTCTATCCCATCCTTCCTCTCTCTGCCTCTATGAGGGTGTTTCCTCACCCTCCCAGCCACACCTGCCTCCCTGCCCTGACACTCCCCTACACTGAGGCATCAAGCCTTCACAGGACACAGGGCCTTTCCTCTCACTGATGCACAACAAGGCCATCCTCTGCTACATATGCAGCTGGAGCCATGGGTTGCTCTTAAATTGATGGTTTAGTTCCTGGGAACTCTGAGGGGTCTGGTTAGTTGATTTTGTTGTTCCTCTGATGGGGTTGTAAACCACTTAAGCTCCTTTAGTCCTTTCTCTAAATCCTCCAGGTGTTCAGCCCAATGGTTGGCTGTGAGCACCACCTGAGTACTTGTCAGGCTCTGGCAGAGCCTCTCAGGAGACAGCCATATCAGACTCCTGTCAGCATTCACTGGCTGGCATCCTCAGTGTCTGGGTTTGATTACTGTATATGGAATGGATCCACAAGTGAGGCAGTCTCTGGATGGCCTTTCCTTTAGTCTCTGCTTCACAATTCGTCTCCATATTTTCTCCTGTGAGTATTTTGTTACCTCTTCTAAGAAGGACTGAAGCATCTACACTTTAGTCTTCCTTTTTTCTTGAGTTTCAAGTAGTCTATGAATTGCATCGTGGGTATTCCAAGCTTCTGGGCTAATATCCACTTATCAGTGAGTGCATTCCATGTATATTCTTTTGTTATTCAATTATCTCACTCAGGATGATATTTTCTAGTTCCATCCATTTGCCTAAGAATTTCATTAATTCGTTGTTTTTAATAGCTGAGTAGTATTCCATTGTGTCAATGTACCACATTTTCTGTATCCATTACTTTGTTGAAGGACATCTGGGTTCTTTCTAGTTTCTGGTTATTAAAAATAAGGCTGCTATGGACATAGTGGAGTATGGACATAGTGAACTATCTGCCCATGCTATATGTTGGAACATCTTTTGGTATATACCCAGGAGTGGTATAGGTGGGTCCTCAGGTAGTACAATGTCCAATTTTCTGATGAACGACTAGACTGATTTCCAGAGTAGTTGTACCAGCTTTTAATCCCACCAACAATGGAGGAGTGTTTCTCTTTTTCCACATCCTTGCCATCATCTGCTGTCACCTGAGATTTTTATCTTAGCCATTATGACTAATGTGAGGTGGAATCTCAGGTTTGTTTTGATTTGCATTTCCCTGAAGACTAAGGGTGCTGAGCATTTCTTTAAGTGCTTTTCAGCCATTTGATATTCCTCATTTGAGAGACTTTGTTTAGCTCTGTACACCATTTTTAATAGGGTTATTTGATTCTTTTAATTTTCAAATGGCTATGCCCAAATATTTATGGATACTTATAAACCTAGAAACAAGAAATTATCAGCAATCTTTCCTCTCTCTCTCTCTCTCTCTCTCTCTCTCTCTCTCTCTCTCTCTCTCTCTCTCTCTCTCTCTCTCTCTCTCTCTCTCCCTCCCTCTTCTCTCCTCTCCTTTCTTCTTCTCTTCTCATCTCTTCTTTTTCTCTCACTCTCACTCTTTCTCTTGAGTCAGGATATGTCTATTATGATGGTTTATATATACTTGGCCTAGGGAGTGGCACTTTTCAGAGGTGTTGCCTTAGAGCAGGTGTGTCACTGTGGGCATGATCTCTAGTAACCTTGTCTTAGCTGCCAGTAAGACAATCTTCTCCTAGCTGCCTTCACATAAATAGGTAGAACTTTCAGCTCCTCCTGCACCATGCCTGCCTGGACACGACCACATTCCCACCATTTTGATAATGAACTGAACCTCTGAATCTGTAAGCCTGCCCCAATTAAATGTCCTTATAAGAGTTACCTTGATTACGGTGACTGTTCAAAGTAATAAAACTTTAAGACATCTATGTAGGTCACACAGGCCTGGAACTCTCTATGTAGTTCAAATTGACTTTGGTCATATGGGAATCACTTGCCTCTAGGAGTTCAGTGACTAAAATTGTATATCACTATAACTGACACCCACACTGTGGAATTTATTCAACAGTTAAGACTGACATAACTTTAAATAATTCTAGAAATAATTATGTCATTAGTGTTAAGCACATTGATTTTTTTATTTTAAAGCAACTAATATCTACCACTCATGCAAAATTGCACTGATGTCTAAACATTTTCAGTATGTGAGATCAATTGTCTATTTCCTAGGAAGGTCTAGAAATGGCTACCTGTTAAGCATATAAGCCTCAGCTAGTGTTTCTCATTTAATATTTTGCAGAACAAGAGTGCATTTCTCAGGCCTTATATAAAGAAATGAAATCGGCAAATTCCCTGCCTATTGAGGATCAAGGTCACAAGAATCATCCCATGCAGATGTCTAGAAATCAACTGTGAATCAGCTGTTTATAGTTCAGTTTTGTTTTGGAAAAGTACTTATTTTCAGTCACGTAAAAATCAAAGTTATTGAATGTCTTATAATTGACCAGGAAAACTTCAGATTCACACACACACACACACACACACACACACACACACACACGAATTTCATTATTCATCATAGTTATGTTTGATAAAGACACTGGAAACAATGCCTGCTACAGTTCTTTAAGTCTCTGGTTATATTTGTAGCAATTAATCAACATACAACTTTATGTGTGCCTATTTTAAAATACTTTATTTATCTTGCTATGTATAACTGCTTTATTAACATTGAACTCACAACAAAACACTATCACTCATTTCTGAATGAAGCCCATTCAACATACACATTTTTTACATATAATGATAATAATTTCTATGAATTTTTATTTTATTATAAACTAGATTTTTGGTAATTCATACTGTACCCATGTTAATGTAACAAATATTTTAAAAAATTGACAGTTTTCTTTCACATCTAGTAAAATTTTTATTTTTAAACAAGGAATGCTATAATAAAAATATGTATCTGTTCACATTTTTATGATTATAGACCGCTATAAAGTAGATTAAAACCCTGTCCAATATGACTATTTCATTCTTAGATATATTATTTATTTACATTTCAAATGATGTCCCTTTTCCTGGTTCCCCCTGAGAGAAAATCCCATAAGTCCTCTCCCCTCCCACTGTTTCCCCAGTCAACCCCCTCCCACTTCCCTGTCCTGGTATTCCCCTACACTGCTGCACACAGAATTTCCAGAATTTCAGAAAGAAGGACCAGGGGCCTCTCCTTCTTTCTTCTTGGTCATCATTTGATATGTGAATTGTGTCTTGGGTATTCTGAGCTTCTATGCTAATATTCATTTATCAGGGAGTGCCTACCATATGTGTTCTTTGGTGATTGGGTTAACTCACATAGGATGATATTTTCCAGTTATACCCATTTGCCTAAGAATTTCATGAATTCATTGTTTTTAATAGCTGAATAGCATTCCATTGTGTAAATATAACACATTTTCTATACCCAGTCCTCTGTTGAGGAACATCTGAATTCTTTCCAGATTCTGGCTATTATAAATAGGGCTGCTATGAACATAGTGGAGCATGTTTCTTATTACATGCTGGGGATTCCTCTGGGTATATGCCCAGGAATGGTATAAAAGGGTCCTCAGGAAGTATTAAGCCCAGTTTTCTGAGGAACCCCAAGACTGATTTAAAGAGTGGTTGTACCAGCTTGCAATCCCACCAGCAATGGAGGAGTGTTCCTCTTTCTCCACATCCTCCCCAGCACCTATTGTCTCCTGAGTTTTTGACAAATCTCAGGGTTGTTTTGATTTGCATTTCCCTGATGACTAAAGATGTTGACCATTTCTTTAGGTGCTTCTCAGCCATTCAATATTCCTCAGGTGAGAATTCTTATGTAGTCCTGTCCCCCATTTTTAATAGGGTTGTTTGGCTCTCTGGAGTCTAACTTCTAGAGTTCTTTGTATATATTGGATATTAGCCCTCTGCCAGATATACGGATGGTAAAGATCTTTTCCCAATTTGTTGGTGGCCATTTTGTCCTGTTGACAGTGTCTTTTGCCTTAGAAACTTTGTAATTTTGTGATGTCCCATTTGTCAATTCTTGATCTTAGAGCATGAGCTATTGGTGTTCTGGTCAGGAAATTTTCCCCTGTGTCGATGTGCTCAAGGCTCTTCCCCAGTTCATTTTCTTTTAGTTTCTGTGTGTCTGGTTTTACATGGAGGTCCTTGATCCACTTGGACTTGAGATTAGTACAAGGAGATAAGAATGGATCAATTTGCATTCTTCTGCATACCAGCTGCCAGGTGAACCAACACCACTTGTGGAAAAGGCTATCTTTTTTCCAGTGGATGGTTTTAGCTCCTTTGTCAAAGATCAAGTGACCATAGGTGTGTGAGTTTATTTCTGGATCTTCAATCCTATTTCATTGATCTATTTGCCTGTTACTGTAACAATACTATGCAGGTTTGAACACTATTGCTCTGTAGTACTGCTTGAGGTCAGTGATACTGATTCTCCCAGAAGTGCATTTACTGTTGAGAATATTTTTATCTATCTTGGGTTTTTGTTATTCTAGATGAATTTGAGAGCTCTTTCTAACTCTATGAAGAATTGAGTTGGGAATTTGATGGAGATTTCATTGAATCTGTATATTGCTTTTGACAAGATCATCATTTTTACTATATTAATCCTGCCAATCCATGAGCATGGAAGATTATTCCATCTGCTGAGATCTTCTTCGATTTTTTTTTTCAGAGACTTGAAGTTCTTGTTATACAGATCTTTCACTTGTTTGGTTAGAGTCACACCAAAGTACTTTATATTGTTTGTAGCTATTATGAAGGGTGTCATTTTCCTAATTTTTCTCTTAGCCTGTTTATCCTTTGGGTATAAAAAGGCTACTGATTTCCTTGAGTTACTTTTATATCTGGCCACTTTGCTGACATTGTTTAAGAGCTGTAGGAGTTCTCTGGTGGAGTTTTTGGGTCACTTAAGTATACTATCACATCATCTGCAAATCGTGATAATTTGAATTCTTCTTTTCCAATTTGTATCCCTTTGACATCTTTTTGATGTCTAATTGCTCTAGCTAGAACATCAAGTACTATACTGAATAAATATGGATAGAGAGAGCAGCCTTGTCTAGTCCCTGATTTTAGTGGAATTGCTTCAAGTTTCTCTCCATTTAGTTAGATGTTGGCTACTGGTTTGTTGTTTATTGATTTTACTAAGTTTAAGTAAGGACCTTGAATTCCTATTCTTTCCAAGACTTTTAACATGAAAGAATGCCAAATTTTGTCAAATGTTTTTTCAGTATCTAATGAAATGTCCATGTGGTTTTTTTTCTTTGTGTTTGTTTGTGTAGTGGATTACATTGATAGATTTCCTTATATTGAACCATCCCTTTCGACACTGGGATGAAGCCTACTTTATCATGGTGAATAATTGTTTTGATGTGTTCTTGGATTCAGTTGGCAAGAATTTTGTTGAGTATTTTTGTACCAATATTCATAAGGCAAATTTGTCTGTAATTCTCTTTCTTTGCTGGATCTTTATGTGGTTTGGTATCAGCAAAATTGTGGCTTCAGAGAATGAGTTGGGTAGTATTCCTTCTGTTTCTATTTTGTGGAATAGTTTGAAGAGTATTGATGTTAGCTCTTCATTGAAGGTCTGATAGAATTCTGCACTAAAACCTGTCCTGTGCTTTTTTTTTTTTGTGGGAGACTATCAATGATTACTTCTATTTCTTTAGGGGTTATGGGACTATTTAGATGGTTTATCTGATCCTGATTTAACTGTGGTATTTGGTATCTGTCTGTGAAATTGTCCATTTCCTCCAGATTTTCCAATTGTGTTGAGTATAGATTTTTGTAGTAGAATCTGAAGATTTTTTTGAATTTCCTCAGTTTCTCTTGTGATATCTCCCTTTTCATTCCTGATTTTGTTAATTTGGATACTGTCTCTGTACCTTCTTGTTAGTCTGGCTAAAGGTTCATCTATCTTGTTGATTTTCTCAAAGAACAATCTCCTGGATTTATTCATTCTTTGTATACTTCTTTTCGTTTCTACTTGGTTGATTTCAGACCTGAGTTTGATGATTTCCTACCTTCTACCCTTCTTGGGTGTATTACCTTCTTTTTGATCTAAAGCTTTCAGGTGTGCTGTTAAGCTGCTGGTGTATGCTTTCTCTAGCTTCTTTTCGGAGGCACTCAGAGCTATGAGTTTTCCTCATAGCACTGCTTTCATTGTCTCCCATAAATTTAGATATGATTTGCATTCATTTTCATTAAATTCTAAAATATCTTTGATTTCTTTCCTATTTCTTCCTTGACCAAGTTATCATTGAGTAGAGCATTGTTCAGCTTCCATTTGTATGTGGGCTTTCTGTTGTTTTTGTTGCTATTGAAGACCACCCTTACACCATAATGATCTGAAAGGAGGCATGGGATTGATTCAATCTTCTTATATCTCTTGAGGTATGTTTTGTGACCAATTTTATAGTCAGTTTTGGAGAAGGTACCATGAGGTACTGAGAAGAAGGTATATTCTTTTGATTTAAGATGAAATGATCTATAGATATCTATTAAATCTATTTGGTCCAAAACTTCTATTAGTTTTACTGTGTCTCTGTTTAGTTTGTATTTCCGTGATCTGTCCATTGAGGAGAGTGGGGTGTTGAAGTCACCCACAATTATTATGTTAGGTGTAATGTGTGCTTTAAGTTTTTGTAAAGATTCTTTTACGAATGAGGGTGCCCTTGAATTTGGAGCATAGATGTTCAGAATTGAGAGTTCCTCTTGATAGATTTTTTTCTTTGATGTGTATAAAGTATCCTTCCTTGTCATTTTTGATGACTTTTGGTTGAAAGGCTATTTTATTGGTTATTAGAATGGCTACTCTGGCTTATTTCCTGGTACCATTTGCTTGGAAAACTATTTTCTAGCCTTTTACTCTGAGGTAGTATTTGTCTTTGTCAGTGAGATGCATTTCCTGTATGCAGCAAATGTTGGGTCCTGTTTGTGTATCTAGTCTGTCAGTTTATGTCTTTTTATTGGGGAATTGAGTCCATTGATGTTAAGATATATTAAGGTATAGTGATTATTGCTTCCTGCTATTTTTGATGTAATTTTTATGTTTGTGTGGTTATCTTCTTTTGGGTTTGTTGAAAGAAGATTAATTTCTTGAATTTTCTAGTGTGTAGTTTCCCTACTTTTGTTGGTGTTTTCCATTCATTATCCTTTGAAGGGCTTGATTTGTGGAAAGATACTATTTAAATTTATTTTTGTTATGGAATACCTTGGTTTCGCCATCTATGGTAATTGAGAAATTTGCTGGGCATAGCAGTCTGGGTTGGTATTTGTGTTCCCTTAGGGTCTGTATGACATCTGCCCAGGCTCTTCTTGCTTTCATAGTCTCTGGTGAGAAGTACGCTGTAATTCTGATAGGACTACCTTTATATGTTACTTGATATTTTTCTCTGACTGATTTTAATATTCTTTCTTTGTTTAGTACATTTGTTGTTTTAATTATAATGGGACAGGAGGAATTTCTTTTCTGGTCCAATCTATTTGGAGTTCTGTAGGCTTCTTGTATGTTCATGGGAAGTTTTCTTCTATAATTTTGTTGAAGACATTTACTGGCCCTTTAAGTTGGAAATCTTCACTCTCTTCTATACCCATAAACTTCTTTGAACTGGAGTTACAAGCTGAGCTGCCCAGCAAGGGCGTCCTCCCAGCCCAGGAATTTACTTTTCTCTATAGCTCTCAAGGTCCACTACTTATCAGTGAATGAAGACTATAATATGTGGTGTTAAAAATGTGCACCCAGATGTCCCTCAACGGAGGAATGGATTCAGAAGATGTGGTATATCTACACAATGGAATACTACTCTGCAATTAAAAACAATGAATTCACGGAATTCCTAGGCAAATGGTCAGATCTTGAAAATATCATCCTTAGTGAGGTAACCCAATCACAAAAGAACACACATGGTATGCAGTCACTGATAAGGGGAAATTGACCCAGAATCTCGGAATACCCTAGACACAACCTGCATATCAATAGATTTCTAAAAAGATGGAAGGAGAGACCCCTGGTCCTGGAAAGACTGGATGTAGGGGAACACCAGGACAGAGTAACGAGAGGGGGTTGAATGGAGAAAAGAGGGAGGGAAGGGGGCTTATGGGACTTTCGGGGAGGGAGGAAACGGGAAAGGGGAAGTGATTTGGAATGTAAATTAAAAAAAATAAAATAAAATAAATAATAAAAAAAATGTGCACCTGTCTGCTCAGTCACAAGAGCAAAGATGGCGACGCAACATACACATTTTTTTAACTCCAGTTCAAAGAGATCAGACACTAACCTCTTTAGACCTCTGTGAGACAAACACAAACACATAAACACAAACTCACACACTTGCCAGATGCCTCTGCCCAGCCTTGGGGAAAAGAACTGAAGTGGGTACAGAAGTAGGAAATATGCAGGTCAAAAGATTGATGATCTCTGGCCTTTTAACACTTCAACTTTGCTGGAAGCTGAAGTTAATGGATTTAAAAAATCTAAACAAGCTCTTGCTGATTCTTTGGCTGAAAACTACTGGTTTCTTTTTACTTCATGATTTTCCGTGCTTTATTAGATTTTATAACTCTACTTTTTCTAATGCTAGAAACTTCATTTTTATACTTTTTATTGCTCTGTGCTTAAATAAGCACCAAAAATTGACTATTAATTCTTTATTACTTTTTTCTTCAATAAGTGCTAAGATATAACTCTTTCACTTGTTTGGTTAGAGTCACACCAAGATACTTAATATTGTTTGTGGCTATCGTGAAGGGTATCATTTCTCTTACTTCTTTCTCAGCCTGCTTATCCTTTGAGTATAGGAAGGCTACTGACTTGCTTGAGTTGATTTTATATCTGGTCACTTTTCTGAAGTTGTTTATCAGCTGTAGGAGTTCTCTAGTGGAGTTCTTTGGGTCGCTTAAGTATACTATCATATCGTCTGCAAATAGTAATAGTTTGACTTCTTCCTTTCCAATTTGTATCCTTTTGACCTCCTTTTGTTGTCTACTTGCTCTAGCTAGAACTTCAAGTATTATATTGAAAAGATATGGAGAGAGAGAGTAGCCTTGTCTAGTCCCTGATTTTAGCGAGATTGCTTCAAGTTTCTCACTATTTAGATTGATGTTGGCTACTGGTTTGCTGTAAATTGCTTTTACTATGCTTAGATATGGGCCTCGAATTCCTGGTCTTTCCAAGACCTTTAACATGAAAGGATGCTGAATTTTGTCAAATGCTTAGTGAGTTAACCCAATTACAAAAGAGCACACATGGTATGCAGTCACTGATAAGGGGATATTAACCCAGAAGCTCGGAATACCCAAGACACAATTCGCATATCAATAGATGTCCAAGAAGATGGAAGGAGAGACCCCTGGTCTTGAAAAGACTTAATGTAGGGGAATACCAGGACAGAGAAGGGAGAGGAGGGGAACAGAGGGAGGGAAGGGGGCTTATGGGACTTTCAGGGAGGGAGGAACTGGAAAAGGGGAAATCATTTGGAATGTAAATAAAAAAACTTAGAAAATAATAAAATGAATAAATAAATAAAGATGTGAAGGAATTATAAAAAAGAAACAAAAAACAAAACACTGTGCCTCTAAGAAGAAAAAACAGGTTTAATTCTTTATTAACTATCAATTTTCTGTGCTTCAATAAGTGCTAAACTTAATTATGTTTCTCCATTATTTACTTTATAAATCTCTGTTCTCGATTAGGGCTAGAAAACTTAACTCTTGCTTACTTTATAATTCTCTGCTCCATCTTAACCCTAAGTTACTCAGAGGCCAGAGTTGCTTTATTTAGAGTGTTTATGGAGGCCAGAAATCTTAATTTCTAAGTTACTCTGGAGAATAAGCTGAAGGTTTCTGACAATTAACAGTCAATTGTTTAACAGCAGAAAATTAAGTAAAGCTGGTTTTTGATCTTTTCCTTGTAGGTCCTTATCAGCCTGGACCCAAACTGGTATTTCACTAATTGCCTGTCAGCTAATGAAAGTTGCTCTCCCAGAAAAACATTTTTACACAGGCACGTATTCATAGACACACACATACATTTCTATACATTCATACATTCTTGTTGTGTCTAGCCACTTGTCTCACACTTACAGACTTACACACATATTCATATATTTACATATACATATGGAGCAAAAGTCTAAGCACCAGCACAGAAAGATGAAATTCTGGATGAAAATTAAGTTTCAACCTTTATTAGAGAAAGAAAGAGATTTTACCATTTCATTGATAAAAGAATTAAGAAACCTATCTCATTTTAAGAAAAGTCTGCCTGTTGCTTTCTGCAGCTCCTTCTCTTCTTAGTCTCTTCTCTCCTCCTGCCTCCTTAATCTGCTGTCTTCTTTGTCATCAGTTGCTCAGTTCCTCATCTCTGCAAAGCTTCTATTTTGCCTCTACTCTCCGACTCTCTATTCTTCTTCTGCACCCTGTTAATATCATCATTCATAGGTTTATACAATCCCAGGACACATGATGACTTGATAATTCAAACATCAAAAGTTCACAAGTTCAAACATAAATTCAAATCAGAAATTGAATAAGAAGTTTACAACAGTTACATGTGTTTCGATTAAGATTAGTTTTCTGACTAGACATTCATTATCTGTCATTAGTTTCACGGTTTCATTAAGAGTTAAAAACTATAATTCTTAGGTCTTAGTTAACATTGAAGTTTTGTGTAGATAATCCAGTCAATAATTTATCTTCTCTCCTTGAATGTAACAGTTAAAGACTCAATCACAGTCTGTGGCCTTTACTTAAATTATTTACAACCTAAAGAAATGTATTCATAAATCATAAATTGGTTTGCTTTCTGTCTACTGTAATTAACTCATGACTTATGAAGACTCACAAAGTCCTTATTGTAGCTTTTATATCACAGAAAGCTCTAATTTCAGTCTTTATTATAAAGGACTCAATAATTATTAGTATAAATTTAGGAATTGTTATGAAGCCATCATTATGTATTAAGAAATCATCTATTTATCTGTATAACATCAATATTACAAGACAGTAAATCTTTGTTGATCTGCACAAATTATGACCAAGAGAGAGGGTTAATGCCCCAAAATTGTTATATTCATTTAATAATGACAGGAAATACATATCAGTGATAAGAATCAACCCTGAAATAAGATTTCTGAAAGTCTTGTAATTTAGAAATATCCATCACACCCATGCAAAAGAAAGTTGTCATGTTCAGGAAAGTCACCTGCATACCTTTAGCTTTTCCTAGATGGCTCCTGACACACTCACATATAGGTAACTAATTCTATTTTCATTTAAGAACAAAGATAGTATTTACTGAGGACAGTAAAATTGTTGACCCTCAATTTAGTAAAACAATGCAATGTGATGCACCATACCAGGTACTGCATATGTGTCATCTCAATAAGTGTCACAAACATTCTATGGAGAACTGTGACTATGTAGTATTTTTTAGTATTCCATGTAATATTTTACATGGAAACCAAGAGGTTATGTTAATGCATTTCATACATTTGAGTGTCAGGAAAATTGAACGTGACAAGTCAGGCCTGATTTTTCCAGCTTTGCACGTTTTATTTCTTCTATGGTTAATTCAGATATATGCCATGGAAATCTTACATGAATTAAATTTTCAAGTTAAGATTCATTAAAATATTAAAAATGAGAGAATATTGCATTATACATGAACATGATGGCTCTGTGCAATTCTTACTTGCAGGCTTATAACTGTCTGGGTATTGGTAAAGAGGTGAACATTTTTGTCAAAAAATAACCATTATTAATCATAGCAATGCTATGTGCACACACACGTACACACACACACACACACACACACACACACACACACACACCACAGATGAGAGAGAGAGAGAGAGAGAGAGAGAGAGAGAGAGAGAGAGAGAGAGAGAGAGAATAGGATCCTACAGCATCATTGTTTTTATACTGTTTCTGATCCTCAGTTTTGAAATAACTTTCAAATAGGGCCAGATAGCAATGTATTATGATAAAATACATCAAAGCCTTGCAGTGGCTACATGCGACTGACCTGGATTATAGAAGAAGATATTAGCTTTAATATAGTAAACTGTAAGAATACCTGGTTTTCTATACAGGAGAGGTTATCTCTACCTCCCAGGGGATCAATCAATGGAAAGAGACATCAGTTCTATCTTTCAAGAACAGCAGACAGCTGCTTGTTACCACCCAAATATATGTTCAAATGCTGAAATTCTAGAATTCAAACTGAAGATTTTATGAGGCAAAAGTTTGTAAGAAGCTAGTGCAGCTCTCGTGTGACTCATACTATGGAAGAGCAAAGCAAGAAGGCACAGCACAAACCAGGACACACTCTCCAGGGAATGCTGAATTTTCCAGTCCAATCTTGGACTTCCTAAACTTCATAAATAAGAAATATGGTCATGTTGTTTATAAACTATGGTACCTGTTAGGTTCTGCTAAAGCAGCAAGCTAACTGATGGATGAGAAATGAGGACTTCACATCACAAAGGACACAATCGTGGAAGACTAGCAGAAAGATGCCATTAAAAAAATAAATTATTTGTAGGGTTAAAGATCTTTTTCCCAATTTGTTGGTTGTTGTTTTGTTCTATTGACAGTGTCCTTTCCCTTACAGAATCATTGTAATTTTATGAGGCCCCATTTGTCAATTCTTAATCTTAGAGCATAAGCTATTGGTGTTTTGTTCAAGAAAATTTCCCCTGTGCCCACGTGTTCAAGGTTCTTCCCCACTTTCTTTTCTATTAGTTTCAGTGTGTTTGGTTTTATGTGAAGTTCCTTGATATACTTGGACTTAAGCTTTGTACAAGGAGATAAGTATGGGGATCGATTTGCATTCTTTTGCATGCTAACTGCTAGTTTAACCAGTACCATTTGTTGAAAAGGCTATCTTTTTTCCAGTGAATGGTTTTAGCTCCTTTGTCAAAGATCAAGTGACAATAGGTGTGTGGGCTCATTTCTGGGTCTTGAATTCTATTCCATTGATCTACCTGCCTTTAACTGTTTCAGTATCATGCAGTGTTTATCACTATTGCTCTATAGTACAGCTTGAGGTCTGGGATGCTGAATTCCCCAGAAGTTCTTTTGCTATTGAGGAAAATTTTAGCTACTCTGGGTTTTTTGTTATTCTAGATGAATTTGATAATTGCTCTTTCTAACTCCATGAAGAATTGAGTTGGGATTTTAAAGGAGACTGCATTGAATCTGTATATTGCTTTTGGCAAGATGGCCATTTTTATTATATTAATCCTGCCAATCCACAAGCATGGGAGATCTTTCCGTCTTCTGAGGTCTTCTTCAATTTCTTTCTTCAGAGACTTGAAGTTCTTGTCATACAGATCTTTCACTTGTTTGGTTAGAGTCACATCAAGCAGAGGGCTACTATCTGATATATACAAAGAGCAAAAGAAATTAGACTCCAGAGAACCAAATAACATTATTAAAAATGGGGTACAGAGCTAAACAAAGAATTCTCAACTGAGGAATACCAAATGGCTGAAAAGCGTATAAAGAAATGTTCAACATCCTTAGTCATCAGGGAAATGCATATCAAAACAGCCCTGAGGTTCCACCTCACACCAGTCAGAATGGCTAAGATCAAAAACTCAGGCAATAGCAGGTGTTGGCAAGGATGTGGAGAAAGGAACACCCCTCCACTCCTGGTGGGACTGCAAGCTGGTATAACCACTCTGGAAATCAATTTGGCAGTTCCTCAGAAAATTGGACATTATAATACCTGAGGATCCAGCTATACCACTCTTGGGCATATACCCAGAAGATTCTCCAACATGTAATAAAGACACATGCTCTACTTTGTTTATAGCAGCCTTATTTATAATATCCAGAAGCTGGAAAGAACCCAGGTGTCCCTTAACAGAAGAATGGGTACAGAAAATGTGGTATATTTACACAATGGAATACTGCTCAGCTATTAAAAACAATGAATTCCTGAAATTCTTAGGCAAATTGATGGAACTAAAAAATATCATCTTGAGTGAGGTAACTGAATCACAAAAGAACAGACATGATATACACTCACTGATAAGTGGATTTTAGCCCAGAATCTTGGAATACCCAAGATACAATTCACAGACCAAGTGAAGCTCAAGCAGAGGATGGCATTGTTGTTCATCAAAGGAAAGAGAGGACCTTGGTTCTGAGAAGGATGGATGCTCCAGTACAGGGGAATGCCAGGAGAGAGTAGAGGGAGTGAGTGGGTTGGTGAGTAGGGGGAGGGGAAATGGGATAGTGTGTTTTTGAGGGGAAACCAGGAAAGGGGATAATTTTTGAAATTTAAATAAATAAAATACCTAATAAAAGAAATATAGAATACATTATTGTGCATTAGGCAGGTATAAGGAGAAAGAGATGTTCTTGCATGGGTGACTTGATAGAAATATTTGAAATAAAAGTGCAAAATTTTAAAAAAAAATACCAGCAATACAAGTCCTAGGCTAACAAGATCATCCATCTGTTGGGCTCTTCCTCATTTTTCTTTGTCCTCCACAGCTGCTCTTGGGAGAGATGAGTCAAGGATCTATTTTAGGCACTTTGATAACTGTTGCATTGGCTGAAATTGCAGAGTGAGGAACCACACAGATGGCTTTTAATGAGACAAGAACTTTAACTGTCATTCAATATTTAGTTTTAAACAATAGTGGTGTCTACATGGCTGCCTGTAGGTTCTACAATACTTAATTAAACCAAGGTAACATTATCCTTTATCTGGGCACCATATCTTAATCAAGGAATCCATTATTGAAAAATAATGCCTAGATATAAGGCCATGGATTTAAGCATAATGTCTAGGGAGTATGATCCTGACAGTTATACTGATTCTTGGTGGTCTTTCAGATAAGCCAAATGGAGGTGGGGGGACACCAGCAAAGCCAGGAGCTTCCATTAATTTCTAAAATGCCAAATCAACCTTCACCTCAATTAGATTTACCTCTCACCTCACCTCTTCATGGAAAAAGTTGTTATTCCTCAATAATTTTATGTCTTCCTTTTCAGAGGAAGAACTGTTATAGCAATGAATGAATTTCCATCAGGGTGGGCTCAATTCCATTCAGCTGATCAATGATCTGGCTAAAGGACCACGATTAAGGATGTCAGAACCATCCTTGGAAAATCAGGCTTGCCTTAAGCCATACTAAAAATAGATGGAATAATTATCACTTTAAGATATTTTACGGCCCTCCGCCATCTTTGCTCCAGTGACCAGGTAGTTGGGACCGCCAGGCTCAGAGACAGACAGGCATAATATCGCTTCGGTTTCAGGCAGCTTGTGTGTAACCTGCTCCCAGGTGCTGGGCTGATCTGCAGTAACCAGCGCGCCAGTTCCGCGGTGGGACCTTCTGCCTGGTGGAGGGACCCCGCGCAGGGAGGGAGCCTGCCAGCTTCCCTTCCGCGACCTCTGTTCCCGCGGACTGCGCTGGAGAGACCGGTACCCAGGCTCTCCCCCCAATATAATATCACTTGGGACACGGCCTGTTGGGGCTTCCTTCTGTGCCCGAGGGCGGGTTGGCGCTGTGGTCATCTGGGTGCCAGATCGGCGGGCCATCGTGACCACAGGGTGAGCAGCGCCACGGAGAGTGCCCTCCGCCTTCTTTGCTCCAGTGACCAGGTAGTTGGGACCACCAGGCTCAGAGACAGACAGGCATAATATCGCTTCGGGTTCAGGCAGCTTGTGTGTAACCTGCTCCCAGGTGCTGGGCTGATCTGCAGTGACCAGCGCGCCAGATCTGCTGTGGGACTTCTGCCTGGCAGAGGGACGCCCCCTCCCCCCCCAGGAGAGATCACACACCCCTGCACAGGGCAGGAGCCTGCCAGCCTCCCTTTGGCGACCTCTGCTCCAGGAATCCACTAGGCTGAGCCTTTAGATGTGCAAGGCCTCCCCAATATAAGATCACTTGGGGCAAAGCACATTAGGGCTCCAAAGTCACTCAGGAGCAGGCAGGCCCCAGAAATCGGTGCCAGGGGAATCCTGGTAATCCAGGGGGGGCAGAAATAGCTTTGCAGGCTCACAGGAGGTCCAACCAACAGCCAGTGGCAGCAGGACCAACTAACACCAGAGGTATCCAGATGGCAAAAGGCAAACGTAGGAATGTTACTAACAGTAATCAAAGTAATGTGGGACCATCCGAACCCAACTCTCCAACAGCAGCAAGTCCTGGATACCCCACCACACCCGAAAGACAAGATCTGGATTTAAAATCACTTCTCATGATGCTATTAGAGGATCACAAGAAGGACACAAATAAATCTCATAAAGAGTTACAAGAGACCATGAATCAACGGTTAGAAGCCCTTACAAAGGAAACACAAAAATCGCTTAGAGAAATGCGGGAGAACATGGATCAAAAGATGGAGGCGCACAAGGAGACAACACAAAAATCGCTTAACGAGATGAATCAACGGGTAGATGCACTCACAAAGGAATCACGAAATTTGCATAAAGAAATGCAGAAGAATATGGGTCAACAGACGGATGCCCATAAGGAGGCAACACAAAAATTGCTTAAAGAAATGAATCAACGGTTAGATGCCCTTACAAAGGAAACACGAGAACTGCTTAAAGAAATGCAGGAGACGATGGATCAACAGATGGAATCCCATGAGGAGGAAACACAAAAATCGCTCAGAGAAATGCAGGAGAACGTGGGTCATCAGGAAGAAATCCTGAAAGAGGTAATGCAAAAATACCTTAAAGAAATACAGGAAAATACAAACAAACAAGTGAAGGATCTCAGCAAATCCATCCAGGAACTAAAAAAGGAAGTAGAAACAACTAAGAAATCACAAAGGGAGACAACTTTGGAGATAGAAAACCTTGGGAAGAAATCAGGAGTCATAGATGCAAACATCAACAATAGAATACAAGAGATGGAAGAAAGAATCTCAGGTGCTGAAGATTCCATAGAAAGCATCGACTCAACAGTCAAAGAAAATGCAAAATGCAAAAAACGCGTAACCCAAAACATCCAGGAAATCCAGGACACAATGAGAAGACCAAACCTAAGGATTATAGGTATAGATGAGAGTGAAGATTTGCAACTTAAAGGGCCAGTAAACATCTTCAACAAAATTATGGAGGAAAACTTCCCTAACTTAAAGAGAGAGATGCCGATGAACATACAAGAAGCCTACAGAACTCCAAACAGACTGGACCAGAACAGAAATACCTCCCGTCACATAATAATCAAAACACCGAATGTTCTAAACAAAGAAAGAATACTAAATGCAGTAAGAGAAAAGGGCCAAGTAACATACAAAGGAAGACCTATCCGAATCACATCAGACTTCTCACCAGAGACTATGAAAGCCAGAAGATCCTGGGCAGATCTCATGCAGACACTAAGACAGCACAAATGCCAGCCTAGACTACTATACCCAGCAAAACTCTCAATCACCATAGATGGAGAGACCAAGATATTCCATGATAAAACCAAATTTTCACAATATCTTTCCACAAATCCAGCCCTGCAACGGATAATAGGTGGAAACCTCCAATACAGGGAGAGAAACAACACCCTGGAAAAAATGAGATAATAACCTTCTTGAATCAAACCCAAAAGTAGATAACCACTCAAACATAAAGATAGCGTCAAGAATGGCAGATGGCAATAATCACTATGCCTTAATCTCTCTTAATATCAATGGTCTCAATTCCCCAATTAAAAGACATAGACTAGCAGACTGGATACGTAAACAGGACCCAGCATTTTGCTGCATGCAGGAAACGCACCTCAGTGTCAAAGACAAACACTACCTCAGAGTAAAAGGCTGGAAAACAATTTTACAAGCAAATGGCCCCAAGAAACGAGGTGGAGTAGCCATCCTAATATCGGATAAAATTGATTTTCAACCCAAAGTCATCAAAAAAGACACAGAAGGACACTACATACTGATCAAGGGAAAAATCCACCATCAAGAACTCTCAATCCTGAATATCTATGCTCCAAATGCAAGGGCACCCTCATTCGTAAAAGAAACTTTACTAAAACTCAAAGCACACATCGCACCGCACACAATAATAGTGGGTGACTTCAACACCCCGCTCTCTGAAATGGATCGTTCAGGAAAGCAGAAACTAAACAGGGACACAGTGAATCTAATTGAAGCCTTGGATCAAATGGAACTAACTGATATATATAGAACATTTCATCCTAGAGCTAAAGAATACACCTTCTTCTCAGCTACTCATGGTACCTTCTCCAAAATTGACCATATAATTGGTCACAAATCAGACCTCAACAGATACAAGAAGATAGAAATAATCCCATGCCTCCTATCAGATCACTATGGAATAAGGGTGGTCTTCAATGGCAACAAAAACAAAAGAAAACCCACGTACACATGGAGGCTGAACAATGCTCTACTCAATGATAACTTGGTCAAGGTGGAAATAAAGAAAGAAATCAAAGACTTTTTGAAAGTTAATGAAAATGAAGGCACAACATACCCTAACTTATGGGACACAATGAAAGCAGTGCTAAGAGGAAAATTCATAGCCCTGAGTGCCGCCAAAAAGAAACGGGAGACAGCATACACTAACAGCTTAATGGCACACCTGAAAGCCCTGGAACAAAAAGAAGCAAATACACCAAAGAGGAGTAGAAGGCAGGAAATCATCAAACCCAGGGCTGAAATCAATCAAGTAGAAACAAATAAAACCATACAAAGAATCAACAAAACGAGGAGTTGGTTCTTTGAGAAAATCAACAAGATAGATAAGCCCTTAGCCAGACTAACCAGAGGGCACAGAGATAGTATCCAACTTAATAAAATCAGAAACGAAAAGGGAGAGATAACAACAGAAACTGAGGAAATTAAAAAAATCATCAGATCCTACTACAAAAACCTGTATTCAACACAACTAGAAAATCTTGAGGAAATGGACAATTTCCTTGACAGATACCAAGTACCAAAATTAAATCAGGATCAAATAGACCATCTAAACCGTCCTATAACCCCTGAAGAAATAGAAGTTGTCATTGGAAGTCTTCCAACCAAAAAAAGCACAGGTCCAGATGGTTTTAGTGCAGAATTCTATCAGACCTTCAAAGAAGACCTAACACCAATACTCTTCAAACTGTTCCACAAAATAGAAACAGAAGGAACACTACCCAACTCGTTCTATGAAGCCACAATTATACTAATACCAAAAGCACACAAAGATCCGACAAAGAAAGAGAATCTCAGGCCAATCTCTCTTATGAATATCGATGCAAAAATACTCAATAAAATTCTTGCCAACCGAATCCAAGAACACATCAAAACGATCATTCACCACGATCAAGTAGGCTTCATCCCAGGGATGCAGGGATGGTTCAATATAAGGAAATCCATCAATGTAATCCACTACATAAACAATCTCAAAGAAAAAAACCACATGGTCATCTCATTAGATGCTGAGAAAGCATTTGACAAAATTCAGCATCCTTTCATGCTAAAGGTCTTGGAAAGATCAGGAATTCAAGGCCCATAGCTAAACATAGTAAAAGCAATTTACAGCAAACCAGTAGCCAGCATCAATCTAAACGGAGAGAAACTTGAAGCAATCCCACTAAAATCAGGGACTAGACAAGGCTGCCCTCTCTCTCCATATCTTTTCAATATAGTACTTGAAGTTCTAGCTAGAGCAATTAGACAAGAAAAAGAGGTCAAAGGGATACAAATTGGAAAGGAAGAAGTCAAACTATCACTATTTGCAGACGATATGATAGTATACATAAGCGACCCAAAGAACTCCACCAGAGAACTCCTACAGCTGATAAACGACTTCAGCAAAGTGGCCGGATATAAAATCAACTCAAGCAAGTCAGAAGCCTTCCTATACTCAAAGGATAAGCAGGCTGAGAAAGAAGTAAGAGAAATAATACCCTTTACGATAGCCACAAACCATATTAAGTATCTTGGCGTGACGCTAACCAAACAAGTGAAAGATCTGTATGACAAGAACTTCAAGTCTCTGAAGAAAGAAATTGAAGAAGACCTCGGAAGATGGAAAAATCTGCCATGCTCATGGATTGGCAGGATTAATATAGTAAAAATGAGCATCTTACCAAAAGTAATACACAGATTCAATGCAATCCCCATCAAAATCCCAACTCAATTCTTCATAGAGTTAGAAAGAGCAATTCAAAAATTCATCTGGAATAACAGAAAACCCAGAATAGCTAAAACTATTCTCAAGAGTAAAAGAACCTCTGGGGGAATCAGTATCCCGGACCTCAAGCTGTACTACAGAGCAATAGTGTTAAAAACTGCATGGTATTGGTACAGTAACAGACATGTAGATCAATGGAACAGAATTGAAGACCCAGAAATGAATCCACACTCCTATGGTCACTTGATCTTTGACAAAGGAGCTAAAACCATCCAGTGGAAAAAAGATAGCCTTTTCAACAAATGGTGCTGGCTCAGCTGGAGGTCAACATGCAGAAGAATGCAAATTGACCCATCCTTATCTCCTTGCACTAAGCTCAATTCTAAGTGGATCAAAGATCTCCACATAAAACCAGACACACTGAAACTAATAGAAGGGAAACTAGGGAAGAACCTTGAACATATGGGCACAGGGGAGAATTTCCTGAACAGAACTCCAATAGCTTATACTCTAAGATCAAGAATAGACAAATGGGACCTCATTAAATTACAAAGTTTTTGCAAGGCAAAAGACACCGTCAAAAAGACAAAGCGGCAACCAACTAACTGGGAAATGATCTTTACCAACCTTACATCCGACAGAGGGCTAATATCCAAGATATACAAAGAACTCAAGAAGTTAAACTCCAGAGAGGCAAGTAACCCTATTAAAAAATGGGGTACAGAGCTCCACAAAGAGTTCTCACCTGAAGAATATCTAATGGCTGAGAAGCACCTAAAGAGATGTTCATCATCCTTAGTCATTAGGGAAATGCAAATCAAAACAACCCTGAGATTCCATCTCACACCAGTCAGGATGGCTAAGATCAAAAACACAGGAGACAGCAGTTGTTGGCGAGGATGTGGAGAAAGAGGAACACTCCTCCACTGCTGGTGGAATTGCAGGCTGGTACAACCACTCTGGAAAGCAGTCTGGCGGCTCCTCAGAAAACTGGGCATGACACTTCCGGAGGATCCGGCTATACCACTCCTGGGCATATACCCAGAGACTTTACCTGCATGCAATAAGGACACATGCTCCACTATATTCATAGCAGCCTCATTTATAATAGCCAGAAGCTGGAAAGAACCCAGATGTCCCTCAACGGAGGAATGGATTCAGAAGATGTGGTATATTTACACAATGGAATACTACTCTGCAATTAAAAACAATGAATTCACGAAATTCCTAGGCAAATGGTCAGAACTTGAAAATATCATCCTTAGTGAGGTAACCCAATCACAAAAGATCACACATGGTATGAAGTCACTGATAAGGGGATATTGACCCAGAATCTCAGAATACCCTAGACACAATCAGCATATCAATAGATTTCTAAAAAGATGGAAGGAGAGACCCCTGGTCCTGGAAAGACTGGATGTAGGGGAACGCCAGGACAGAGTAATGAGAGGGGGTTGAACGGAGAAAAGAGGGAGGGAAGGGGGCTTATGGGACTTTCGGGGAGGGAGGAAACGGGAAAGGGGAAGTGATTTGGAATGTAAATTAAAAAAATAAAATTAAATTAAATTAAAAAAAAAAGATATTTTACTTTTCCTTCCAGAAATCCCATCCCCCACTTTATGTTTTATAAATCCACCTACTTTTCTGAATTATTAAAAATGTGGAATACTTTATTTGCATCTTTTTATCTCTGTTCTAGACATTCTTTCTCCATTAATTTGTGTTTCAATAATCTTTCTCTAAAGCACTCTTTCAACCATGTGGTTATCTTTATCCCACTAGCTGAATTTTACACCAAGTTATCTCAATGAGTGTCATTTCCACTACCCTCTTCTAGTCTCAATTCTACTTCACAAGTTAACTTGAGGTTTATAGCTTGCCTAATGTTTTTTGACTCTATAAAATTGTTTTTGAACTTAGAGAAATAATTAGCCTTAACAGGAAAACATTTGATAGCTGACAACATTGGAAACCTTCAACAAAAATCTGATCCATCTCTAGGTCAATTAGAGACACTGGATAAAGAATATCCTGCATGGCAAATATAGGAAACTATCAAATTTCACAACAATTTTAGAATATATAATGAATTGATAATATTAGTTTAATCGAGTCTTCAATTCTATTCCATTGAAGACCAGTAATATACCCATATGCCTGCAGTCACTTGATCTTTGACAAAGAAGTCAAAATTATCAAGTCGAAAAAAGACAGTATTTTCAACAAACAGTGCAAGTTTAACTTGTGATGAGCATGTAGAAGAATGCAAATTGATCCATTCTTATCTCCTTACACAAAGCTCAAGTCCAAGTGGATCAAGAGTCTCCACATAAGACCATATACTCTGAATCTAATAGAAGAGAAAGTGGGAAAGTGCCTTGAACACATTGCCACAGGAGAAAATTTCCCAAACACCAATGGCTCATATCCTAAGATCAACAATTGACAAAAGGGACCTTATAAAATTGAAAAGATTTTATAAGTCAAAGGATATAACAGCAACCCATAGATTGGGAAAATGTCTTTACCAACCCTCCATCTGATAACTAATATCCAAAATATACAAAAAACTCTAGAAGTTAGACTCCAGACATTCAAATAACCCTATTAAAAAGGGGCAGAGCCAAACAAAAATTTCTCAACTGAGGAATCTTGAAAGGGTCAGAAGCACTTATCAAAACAACCCTGAGATACTACCTCACACCAATCAGAATTAAAATGCAGATCATAGGAACAAAAACACAGGTGACAGCACATGCTGGTGAGGATGTGGAGGAAAAGGAATACTCGTTCATTGCTGGTGGGGTTGCAAGCTGGTAAAACCACTTTGGAAATCACTCTTGAGGTTCCTCAGCAAACTGGAAATAGTTCTGCCTGAAGACCCAGATATACAACTACTGGGCATATACCAAAAAGGTGCTTCAACATATAATAAGGACACATGCTCCACTTTGTTTATAGCAGCCTTATTTATAATAGCCAGAAGATGGAAAGAGCCCAGATATCCCTCAATGGAAGAATGGATGCAGAAAATGTGGCACGTTTACATGATGTAGTACTACTCAGCTATTAAAAACAATGACTTTATGAAATTTGCAGGTAAACGGATGGAACTAGAAAATATTATCCTGAGTGAGGTATACTATACACAACATAACACACATGGTATGCACTCATTGTTTAATGGATATTATCCCAAAAGCTCAGAATACCCACGACACAACTCACAAACCATATAGAGGTTCAGAAGAAGAAAGATTAAATTATCGATGTTTCAATCCTACATACATTATTATTACAAAATAATCACAGGAGGTAGAGGGAAGGATGGACCTGGAAGGGAGAGGGAAAAATTGGTGGCAGGGAGGGGACCAGAATCAGGTATTGGAAGGGACAGGGGATAGGGACAGGTCAGGAAATTGAATAGATGCATGTAACAGTGAAAGATGGGGAACTGGTGGTAGCCATAAGAAAGTCCCAGATGCCAGGGAAGCAAGAGTCTCCCAGGACCCAATAAGGATGACTTTAGCCAAAATACCCAACAAAAGGGATATACAACCTGTAGAGACCATGTTCAGTAAATAAACACAGCCCCCAATGCATCTCAAAATTTTTAATCCAGAAATGTTCCTGTCCAAAGAAAAGACAGGAACAAAGAAGTAGAACAGAAACTGAAGGAAATGCCATACAGAGACTGAGCCACCTAGGAATTCAACCCTCCCTACTATTGCTGATGCCAAGAAATGCTTGCTGACAGGAGCCTGGTATGGGTGTTCCCTGAAGAATTCTCCCAGCACCTGAACAATACAGAAGGAAATATTCACAGCTAACCAACAGCCTAATCCAGAGAACCCCAGTGGAAGAGCTAGGGAAAGAAATGAGGGAGATGAAGGGGATTGCAACCCCATAGGAAGAACAATATCAACTAACTGGACCACCCAGAGGTCTCAGAGACTAAATCACCAACCAACGAGTATACATGGAGGAAGAAATGGCTCCACATAGATATGTAGCAGAGGATGACCTTATCTGACATAAATGGGAGGGGAGGCCCTTGCTCCTGTGGAGGCTTGATGCCCAAGAATAGGGGGATGCTAGAGAGGTGAGGAAGAGTAGGTGAGTAGGTGGAGGAACACCCTCATAGGGGGTGTACTGGCTGGTTTTGTGTGTCAACTTGAAAGAGGTTGAAGTTATCACAAAGAAAGGAGCTTCAGTTGGGAAAGTGCCTCCATGGAATCCAATTGTGGAGCATTTTCTTAATTAATGATCAAGAAGAGGGGAAGGCTCCTTGTGGGTGGTACCATCCCTGGGCTGGTATTCTTAGGTTCTATAAGAGCGCAGGCTGAGCAAGCCAGAGGAAGCAAGCCAGTAAGAAACATCCCTCCATGGCCTCTGCATCAGCTCCTGTTTCCTGACCTGCTTGAGTTCCAGTCCTTACTTCCTTTAGTGATGAACAGCAGCATGGAAGTGTAAGCTCAATAAACTCTTTCCTCCCGAACTTGCTTCTTGGTCATGATGTTTGTGCAGGAATAGAAACCCTGACTAAGACAGGGGGAAAGGAGAAGGGGGAGGGATATAGAATGGGGGTTCTGTGGAAGGGTAAACAGGAAGGGGATGTCATTTGAATGTAAATGAATAAAATGATTAATAAAACATATTAGTATTAAATACTTATATCATATAAAAAGAATATGAAAGAGACAAATTATAAGAATTGTTATAAGGACAGATGAATATATATATATATATTTTTTTTTTTTGGTTTTTCAAGACAGGGTTTCTCTGTATAGCCCTGGCTGTCCTGGAACTCGCTCTGTAGACCAGGCTGGCCTCGAACTCAGAAATCCGCCTGCCTCTGCCTCCCAAGTGCTAGGATTAAAGGCGTGCGCCACCACCGCCCGGCCAGATGAATATTTTAATGATAAATATTGGAAAAGAAAATTTTTACATATCAGTTATTTCAAAAAAAAGTTTGTGCTTTCATATTTTGCTAAAATGTATGTAAATTGATAGACTTATATTACAAATGACTCTCTGTTTATGCCTGGACATTGGGACTGTAATAGACTCATCACTTCATCTGAAAAGGGGACTATGTTTAAATTTTCCTTGGGATTTGAGTGACTACTCATTTATATAGGACATCACAACACTTGTACAGTGTCTTATTACAGGCAAATATGAATAAATGTTCCACAAGATACCAGAACATCTAGTTGTATGGGTCTCTTTGCAAACAATTCTCTAAACTTTACTAATTAATATAATATTATAACCAGAAGCACTGTGCAAATATTATTCATCGTTTTTCTTATTTTCTTGCTTATGAATAACACATACATCAAATGACAATTATATTTATGTACAGAATATCAAATGAAACCACTCTGGATATCCTGCATTTAAAAAACAATAAAAGTAGGGATGTTAGAGCATGGTCTAAAAGTAGAGCCATGTGGGGAGAATTCTGAGTGCTTGTGAGAGCACTCCAATAAAAGAAGACAAGAAATTGGTGATTTCAGTTTCTTTAAAACACGGACTTTTTCTTGGAATGTGTTAACAAGTCCCTCCTAGGTATAGCAGATAGAAGTGAATTTACTTCATATTACACTTGATTTCTTGCTATTGTTATTTGATTAAATGTTTACAAAATCCTTTATATGCTTCTATGGAAAAACATGATTTTCCCCTTGTGTAGGTTGTTCTTTTGACTACATACATCTTGTACACATGATAAGTATACTTATGTGATGTTCTTAACCCTCAGAACATAATTTGTCTGAGGCTTTGAACTTTATAGTTGGCTAATGTATACGACTGTAGTCTGTCTCACTTATCTGCTCCATTCTCCCATGTTTCACCATATTAGAGCAGTGATAGTAACCAAAGTACAGAACTGTTCCTACCATCAATTCAAAGCTTTCTTTTTTTTTTATTTATTTTCTACGATTTTTTATTTACATTCCAAATCATTTCCCCTTGCCCATTTCCTCTCTCCGCGAAAGTCCCATAAGGCCCCTTCCTTCCTTCTTTTCCGCATTCAAGCCCCTCTCACTTCTGTGTCCTGGCATTCCCCTACATCCAGTCTTTCCAGAACCAGGGGTCTCTCCTTCCATCTTCTTGGAAATCTATTGATATGCAAATTGTGTCTAGGGTATTCCGAGATTCTAGGTTAATTTCCCCTCATCAGTGACCCCACATGTGTTCTTTTGTGATTGAGTTACCTCACTAAGGATGATATTTTCAAGTTCTGACCATTTGCCTAGGAATTTCGTGAGTTCATTGTTTTTAATTGCAGAGTAGAATTCCATTGTGTAGATATACCACATCTTCTGAATCCATTCCTCCATTGAGGGACATCTGGGTTCTTCCCAGCTTCTGGCTATTATACATAAGGCTGCTATGAACATAGTGGAGCATGTGTCCTTATTGCATGCAGGTAAAGCCTCTGGGTATATGCCCAGGAGTGGTATAGCAGGATCTTCTGGGAGTGTCATGCCCAGTGAGGAACCGCCAGACTGCTTTCCAGAGTGGTTGTACCAGCTTGCACTTCCACCAGCAGTGGAGGAGTGTTCCTCTTTCTCCACATCCTCGCCAACAACTGCTGTCTCCTGTGTTTTTGAGTCACATTATGGTCTGTCGCACGTGCTGCTCTCTTCCTGCTTGAGCTACCGGAAAGAAGCAGTGGCCTTGAGGATTCTTTGTAAATGGGAATGTACTGAGCACAATATGTGAAGGTTAGCTTTTTAATATTAGACCTTAATGAATAGCCCAATATGGTTTTAATGTCAAGTGGTGTTTATTCTTGCTTTTAAAATAGAAATGAATGGCATGCAATGCCATTTCCTTTATTTTATTTTCTATATTTTTTTATTTATATTCCAAATGATTTCCCCTTTCCCATTTCCTCCCTCTCCTAAAGTCCCATAAGCCCTCTTCCCTCCCCGTGTTCCCCATTCAACCCCCTCTTGCTTCTTTGTCCTGGTATTCCCCTATATCTAGTCTTTCCAGGACCAGGGGTCGCTCCTTCCATCTTCTTGAAAATCTATTGATATATGAATTGTGTCTTGGGTATTCGGAGATTTTGGGTTAATATCCCCTTATCAGTGACTGCATACCATGTGTGTTCTTTTGTGATTGGGTTACCTCATTAAGGATTATATTTTCCAGTTCTGACCATTTGCCTAGGAATTTCGTGAATTCATTGTTTTTAATTGCAGTGTTGTATTCTATTGTGTAAATATACCCCGTCTTCTGAATCCATTCCTCCTTTCAGGGACATCTGGGTTCTTTCCAGCTTCTGGCGATTATAAATAAGGTTGCTATGAACATAGTGGAACATGTGTCCTTATTGTATGCAGGGGAAGCCTCTGGGTATATGCCCAGGAGTGGTATAGCAGGATCCTCTGGGAGTGTCATGCCCAGTTTTCTGAGGAACCGCTAGACTGCTTTACAGAGTGGTTGTACTAGGTTGCAATCCCACCAGCAGTGGAGTGTTCCTCTTTCTCCACATCCTCGCCAACAACTGCTGTCTCCTGTGTTTTTGATCTTAGCCATTCTGACTGGTGTGAGGTGGAATCTTATGGTTGCTTTGATTTGCATTTCCCTAATGACTAAGGATGTTGAACATTTCTTTAGGTGCTTCTCAGCCATTATATATTCCTCAGGTGAGAACTCTTTGTTTAGCTCTTTACCCATTTTTTAATAGGGTTATTTGGCTCTCTGAGGTCTAACGTCTTGAGTTCTTTGTATATATTGGATATTAGCCCTCTCTCGGATGTAGGGTTGGTAAACATCTTTTTCCAGTTAGTTGGCTGCCGTTTTGTCCTTTTGACAGTGTCCTTTGCCTTACAGAAGTTTTGCAATTTTATGAGGTCTCATTTGTCAATTCTTCATCTTAGACCGTAAGCTATTGGTGTTCTGTTCAGGAAATTTTCCACTGTGCCCATATGTTCAAGGTTCTTACCTAATTTCCTTTCGATTAGTTTCAGTGTGTCTGGTTTTATGTGGAGGTCCTTGATTCACTTGGAATTGAGCTTAGTGCAAGGCGATAAGAATGGGTCAATTTGCATTCTTCGGCATGTTGACCTCCAGTTGAGCCAGCACCATTTGTTGAAAAGGCTATCTTTTTTCCACCAGATGGTTTTAGCTCCTTTGTCAAAATCAAGTGACCATAGGAGTGTGGATTCATTTCTGGGTATTCAATCTGTTCCATTGATGTACATGCCTGTCACTGTACCAATACCATGCAGTTTTTAACACTATTACTCTGTAGTACAGCTTGAGGTCCGGAATACTGATTCCTCCAGAAGTTCTTTTACTCTTGAGAATAGTTTTAGCTATCTTGGGTTTTCTGTTATTCTAGATGAATTTTTGAATTGCTCTTTCTAACTCTATGAAGAATTGAGTTGGGCACGAAATTCTTAGGCAAATGGTCATAACTGGAAAATATCATCCTTAGTGAGATAACCCAATCACAAAATAACACACATGGTATGCAGTCACTGATAAGGGGATATTAACCCAGAAGCTCGGAATACCCAAGACACAATTCATATATCAATTGATTTTCAAGAAGATGGAAGAAGAGACCCCTGGTCCTGGAAAGACTGGATGTAGGGGAATGCCAGAACAGAGAAGCGAGATGGGGTTTTGGGGAACAGATGGAGGGAAGAGGGCTTATGGGACTTTTGGGGAGGGAGGATTCCGGAAAGGGGAAATCATTGGGAATGTAAATAAAAAAAATAGAAAATAAATAAAAATAAACAAAAACAAACAAACAAACAAAAAGATACTGAAAGTTACCAAATAAAAACCCCAACACCATGCAAGTTACATCTTTCCTGGAATTCTTAGTCATGGATATTCTAGAGACATATGATATAATACAGGGTCTCCTCTGTGTATTGGTTGGTTGGTCTTGTCTACTATTCGTTGGTCATGTTTATGTTTTCAGAGAATCAACTCTTTCTTTTCATACTATTATATACTACTTCATAAAATAGTAAAATATTTTACTATTTTATTTAATATGGGAATTTATTTAATTAATTTTCATCCTATTTTAACTACATATATATATATATACTTCTGATTTATAGCTTATCTTTCTACAGACATTCCAAGGTCCTACAGTATATTATTAGATTATATATTTAATTTCTCCCCATTTGTTTAGTGTAAGAACTTTTAACTGTACCCATCCCTCTTGAAGCTAATTTTATTATATCCCATGGGTTTTCGTATTTTATATTTTCAATTCCATAAAAATTATTTTATTTGCTTCTTGATTTACTTGATGACTCATTCATTATAAAAGGTGTACTGTCTAATTCCCATGAGTTTATATATGTTCTTAAGTGTCTTTTGCTATTGATTTTCATCACTGCCTATTGTGATCACATAGAATCGAATAAATTGTTTAAATTTCCTGCAAAATACTCCTAAGAAATATGTATTCTGTAGTATTTGAATGAATTATTCGGTAGGATTCACTTAATCTATGTTGCAGTTAACTCAATTCTTTTTCCTTTTTTTTTTTTACTAGTATAGTCTGACTACTGGTGATAGTGGAATATTGAGGTTGCTCACTATTACTTTGTTTATTTAATTATGTATCTTTATATCTAGTAGCATTTGTTTTAAGAAATTGGGTATAGCCCAATTTGGTGCATATATCTTTAAAATTGTAATATCTTTCTCAAAGTTTACATATCATTCATTGGAAAGTGACCTTTGAAAAAGTTCATTCGAACTTTTTTTGAAGTCTGTTTTTGCACATATTACAATAAATAGTTCCCTGTTTTGATTTATTTGAATTCTTTCATTTTATTCCGTTTCTCCAAAGTTGCGCTGGTCTTTGTTTATGAGAAAAGGTTCTTTGACCAAAAATGGACACATTTCATAACCAAGTCCAATTATCTGTGTCTTTTAGTTGGGAATTGAGTCCCTGAATATTTTCAAAGCTATTATTAAAAGAAGTTTATTAATTCCTGACATCTTGTTAATTCTGTGGTATTTTATAGTTTCTTAATCCTCTTTGGTTTAACTATCCCTTACCATATATTACACTTCCCTGTTGTATTATAGTATATGATTATCTTTCTTTTCAAGCATTGATTCTATCATTTATCCACTACAGAGTTTTACTGCTGCTCTTGAATCCATTATTTTGTGTTTGTCCCACAAAGTTTTTATTTTCTTCAGATTTGACTGATAGGTACATTGGATGTAGTAGACTAAACTGGCTGCTATCTTTCATATTTTATGTTTTTAAAATTTTTTCCTTTGAGAAAATTGCTGTTGTAGATGATTGGTCTGTCTTGACTTATTTCTCTATTTAAGCCTTCAATATATTTTATTACTTTGGTATATTTAGTCTTTTAACTACAGTAAAACATGAAGAAATTATTTTCTGTCTTTGTCTGCTTGATATGAAAACTGCCTTTTTCACAAAATAGGCATAATTCCCTTGGTTTTAAACATTCTCTGAAATGATTTTTATTTCTGAAAATGTTTTTCTATTGCTAGCACATTGTCTTAGCCAGGGTTTTTCACTGCAGGAAAAAGACTCCATGACTGTGGCAACTCGTATAAAGGAAAGCATTTAATTTGGCTTCCTTACAGTCCATTGTTATCATGTAGGAAGCATGGTAGCATGCAAACAGACATGGTGCTGGAGAAGTAGTTGAAAGTTCTATATACAGATCGATTGGCAGCAGGAAGAAAGAATGACACTGGGCCTGACTTTAGCATTTGAAATGTAAAACGACACCCTCAATGACACACTTTCTACAACAAGGTCTCTTTTATTTCAACAAGGCCATACTTCCTCATAGCGTCACTCATTATAAACCTATGGGAGCCACCTTCATTCAAACCTCCACATTTCCTTTCCTGGCAGTCATATCAAGATGCAAAGTGGCATTCAGTCCAAATTCAAAAATCCATAGAGTCTATCAGAATCTCAATGATTTAAAGTTGAAAGTGTCATCTGTGATTTGTGCAATTTCTTAATTATAATCCCTTATAAAGTCAAAATGAAAATCTTATCACAAATTCCAACATACAGTGACACAGGATATAAATTAGTTTTAAGGGGAAGAAACTGGGAGGGCAGTAAGGAAACTGTGGACCAATGAAAGACTGAAAATCAGCTAGATAAACTCCAAACTCAGCATCTCCACAGATAACGTCTAAACACTCAAGTTCTCCAACTTATTTCATTTTTGTTGAATGCAACACACTTCTTTCTCCTGGACTGGTTCTACTCCCTGCTAGCAGCATTTCTGGACAGGTAACACAACACAAGATTCTGGCATGTCAACATCTTGGGGTCTCCAAGGCCATCCAGACTTCACATTTACAGCCTTACACAATGGACTCTTTAGGTGTTCCATGCAGAGATACCCCTGAAATATGCTTGTTCTTAGAAGCTTTCCCTACTCAAGGAATAAGAATCTATAGCCTGTTTCTTGCATTCTTTACTTTAAAGCCAACACCATGTGGCTGAAGCTGCCAAGTTCTGCTGCTTGCTGGCACTTGATGGGTCACCTTCCTTGTTCAAATAAATTTTCTCCAGCTTTCTACGTTTTATAACTTCATTCACTGCCCAAGCTTGACTGCCCTGGTGTTTGCACTGCAGAGCAGGATGGCCTTGAACTCAGAGACCATCAGGTTCTGCCTTCAAGTGCTGTGATTAAAAGCATGCAACATAAGAGCTATCACTAACCATTTCTTTTCACTTTTTCCTAGTTTCATTTCACAATTTGGAAGCTTATATCAGTGGGTTCTTGTTCTGGGGTCACAACTACCTTTGTTATACTGCTTTTTCTTTTTTTTTTCTTGACCCTGCTTACAATCCCAGGGGCTCACATTCTTCTCCAATTTTACATTTTATAATTTCCTTTGCTTAGCTTGCTCATTTTCATTATAGATCTGCTCAAGACTAGTCAAAATTGTTGCACAACGTAGTCAATATTTGGAAATGTTCTCTGCAAAAGCTGTTAATCCAAAATTATTCAACTTAGTCTAAGGCAGATTGTGTAGACAAGATCAGAGAACAGCCACATTTTTCACAAAAATATCTCAACAACAATTTCTAGTCCTTTAAGGAGGATATAAATAATTCTTTTTAAAAATGCAGGAAAACACAGGCAAAGAGGGTGAATCCCATAAAGAGAAAACAAATAAACACCTTAAAGACAAACAGGAAAATACAAACAAGTGAAGAAATTGAACAAAATGGTCCAAGACCTAAAAATCGAAAGAGAAACAATAAAAAAAATAACAAATGGAGTCAACCCTGGCAATGGAAAAGTAGGGAAGAGAACAGGATGCAAGTACCACCAACAGAATGCAAGAGGTAAAAGAGAGAATCTCAGGTGTGGAAAATATCATGGATGATACTGATACATGGGTCAAAGAAAATGTCAAGTATAAAGTCTTCCTGACCTAAAATATCCAGGAAATTTGTGACACAATGAAAAGACCAAACCTAAGACTAATACAAATAGAAGAGGTGGAAGAATCCAATTCAAAGACCAGAAAATATCTTCAACAAAATCATAGAAGAAAACTTCACTAATCTAAAGAAAAAGATGGCCAAAAACAAAAAAGAAGCCTATAGAACACCAAATAGATTGTACCAGAAAAGAAATTCCTCCTGCCACATAATATACTAAATATACAGAAACAGAGATAGATACTACCTCAGAATAAAGAGCTGGAAAAAATGTTTTCCAAGTAAATGATTCAAAAAAAAAAAAAAAAGAGCTGGAGAGGTCATTCTAATATCCAATAAAATGGACTTTCAACCAATAGTAAGTGAAACAGATGGGGAAAGACACTTCATACTCATCAAAGGGGAAATAAACTACAATGGAGTCTCAATTTTGAACAACTATGCCCCAAATGCAAAGGCACCCACATTCATAAAAGAACTTTACTAAAGTTCAAAATATACATTGAACCTTACACAATAGTAGTAGGAGAATTCAAAACCCCACTCTCATCAATATACAGGTCATCGAGCTGGGCAGTGGTGGCTCATGCCTTTAATCCCAGTATTTGGGAGGCAGAGGAAGGTGGATCTATGAGTTCAAGGCCAGCCTCATCTACAGAGTGAGTTCCAGGATGGCCAGGCTACATAGAGAAACCCTGTCTCGAAAATACCAACCAACCAACCAACCAAATAACCAAAAAAAAAAAAAAAACAAGAAAATAATGGATTGCCGGGCGGTGGTGGCGCATGCATTTAATCCCAGCACTTGGGAGGCAGAGGCAGGAGGATTTCTGAGTTCGAGGCCAGCCTGGTCTACAAAGTGAGTTCCAGGACAGCCAGGGCTACACAGAGAAACGCTGTCTCGAAAAACCAAAAAAAAAAAAAAAAAAAATACAGGTCATCAAAACAGAAGCTAAATCTAGACAAAACTAACAGAAATTATGAACCCAATGGATTTAACAGATAGCTACAGAACTCCAAACAAAAGATCATATCTTCTTCTCAGTACCTCACAGAAACTTCTCCAAAACTGACCATAAAATTGGACACAAAACAAACCCCAACAGACACATGAAGATTGAAATAACCCCTTGCATTATATCAGATAACCATGGAATAAGGATGGACTTCAATAACAACAAAAACAACAGAAAGCCCATATACTACTAGAAACTGAAAAACTCCCTACTCAGTGATAACTTGATTAGGGAAGAAATTAAAGTTTTTGGGTTTTTTTTTAAAGAACAAATGAGAAGAATTTATTAGAACTATTGGTCTTTTATATCCGGCCACTTTGCTGAAGTCGTTTATCAGCTGTAGGAGTTCTCTGGTGGAGTTCTTTGGGTCGCTTATGTATACTATCATATCGTCTGCAAATAGTGATAGCTTGACTTCTTCCTTTCCAATTTGTATCCCTTTGACCTCTTTTTGTTGTCTAATTGCTCTAGCTAGAACTTCAAGTACTATATTGAAAAGATATGGAGAGAGAGGGCAGCCTTGTCTAGTCCCTGATTTTAGTGGGATTGCTTAAAGTTTCTCTCCATTTAGATTGATGTTGGCTACCGGTTTGCTGTAAATTGCTTTTACTATGTTTAGATATGGGCCTTGAATTCCTGATCTTTCCAAGACCTTTAGCATGAAAGGATGCTGAATTTTGTCAAATGCTTTCTCAGCATCTAATGAGATGACCATGTGTTTTTTTTCCTTTGAGATTGTTTATGTAGTGGATTACATTGATGGATTTCCTTATATTGAACCATCCCTGCATCCCTGGGATGAAGCCTACTTGATCGTGGTGAATGATCGTTTTGATGTGTTCTTGGATTCGGTTGGCAAGAATTTTATTGAGTATTTTTGCATCGATATTCATAAGAGAGATTGGCCTGAGATTCTCTTTCTTCGTCGGATCTTTGTGTGCTTTTGGTATTAGTGTAATTGTGGTTTCATAGAACGAGTTGGGTAGTGTTCCTTCTGTTTCTATTTTGTGGAACAGTTTGAAGAGTATTGGTGTTAGGTCTTCTTTGAAGGTCTGATAGAATTCTGCACTAAAACCATCTGGACCTGTGCTTTTTTTGGTTGGAAGACTTCCAATGACAACTTCTATTTCTTCAGGGGTTATAGGACGGTTTAGATGGTCTATTTGATCCTGATTTAATTTTGGTACTTGGTATCTGTCAAGGAAATTGTCCATTTCCTCAAGATTTTCTAGTTGTGTTGAATACAGGTTTTTGTAGTAGGATCTGATGATTTTTTTGAATTTCCTCAGTTTCTGTTGTTATCTCTCCCTTTTCGTTTCTGATTTTATTAATTTGGAAACTATCTCTGTGCCCTCTGGTTAGTCTGGCTAAGGGCTTATCTATCTTGTTGATTTTCTCAAAGAACCAACTCCTCGTTTTGTTGATTTTTTGTATGGTTTTATTTGTTTCTACTTGATTGATTTCAGCCCTGAGTTTGATGATTTCCTGCCTTCTACTCCTCTTTGGTGTATTTGCTTCTTTATGTTCCAGGGCTTTCAGGTGTGCCATTAAGCTGTTCGTGTATGCTGTCTCCCGTTTCTTTTTGGCGGCACTCAGGGCTATGAATTTTCCTCTTAGCACTGCTTTCATTGTGTCCCATAAGTTAGGGTATGTTGTGCCTTCATTTTCATTAACTTTCAAAAAGTCTTTGATTTCTTTCTTTATTTCCACCTTGACCAAGTTATCATTGAGTAGAGCATTGTTCAGCCTCCATGTGTATGTGGGTTTTCTCTTGTTTTTGTTGCCATTGAAGACCACCCTTATTCCATAGTGATCTGATAGGAGGCATGGGATTATTTCTATCTTCTTGTATCTGTTGAGGTCTGATTTGTGACCAATTATATGGTCAATTTTGGAGAAGGTACCATGAGTAGCTGAGAAGAAGGTGTATTCTTTAGCTCTAGGATGAAATGTTCTATATATATCAGTTAGTTCCATTTGATCCAAGGCTTCAATTAGATTCACTGTGTCCCTGTTTAGTTTCTGCTTTCCTGAACGATCCATTTCAGAGAGCGGGGTGTTGAAGTCACCCACTATTATTGTGTGCGGTGCGATGTGTGCTTTGAGTTTTAGTAAAGTTTCTTTTACGAATGAGGGTGCCCTTGCATTTGGAGCATAGATATTCAGAATTGAGAGTTCAAGTCAGAAGCCTTCCTATACTCAAAGGATAAGCAGGCTGAGAAAGAAGTAAGAGAAATAATACCCTTTACGATAGCCACAAACCATATTAAGTATCTTGGCGTGACTCTAACCAAACAAGTGAAAGATCTGTATGACAAGAACTTCAAGTCTATGAAGAAAGAAATTGAAGAAGACCTCAGAAGATGGAAAAATCTGCCATGCTCATGGATTGGCAGGATTAATATAGTAAAAATGAGCATCTTACCAAAAGTAATACACAGATTCAATGCAATCCCCATCAAAATCCCAACTCAATTCTTCATAGAGTTAGAAAGAGCAATTCAAAAATTCATCTGGAATAACAGAAAACCCAGAATAGCTAAAACTATTCTCAAGAATAAAAGAACCTCTGGGGGAATCAGTATCCCGGACCTCAAGCTGTACTACAGAGCAATAGTGTTAAAAACTGCATGGTATTTGTACAGTAACAGACATGTAGATCAATGGAACAGAATTGAAGACCCAGAAATGAATCCACACTCCTATGGTCACTTGATCTTTGACAAAGGAGCTAAAACCATCCAGTGGAAAAAAGATAGCCTTTTCAACAAATGGTGCTAGCTCAGCTGGAGGTCAACATGCAGAAGAATGCAAATTGACCCATCCTTATCTCCTTGCACTAAGCTCAATTCTAAGTGGATCAAAGATCTCCACATAAAACCAGACACACTGAAACTAATAGAAGGGAAACTAGGGAAGAACCTTGAACATATGGGCACAGGGGAGAATTTCCTGAACAGAACTCCAATAGCTTATGCTCTAAGATCAAGAATAGACAAATGGGACCTCATTAAATTACAAAGTTTTTGCAAGGCAAAAGACACCGTCAAAAAGACAAAGCGGCAACCAACTAACTGGGAAATGATCTTTACAAACCTTACATCCGACAGAGGGCTAATATCCAAGATATACAAAGAACTCAAGAAGTTAAACTCCAGAGAGGCAAGTAACCCTATTAAAAAATGGGGTACAGAGCTACACAAAGAGTTCTCACCTGAAGAATATCTAATGGCTGAGAAACACCTAAAGAGATGTTCATCATCCTTAGTCATTAGGGAAATGCAAATCAAAACAACCCTGAGATTCCATCTCACACCAGTCAGGATGGCTAAGATCAAAAACACAGGAGACAGCAGTTGTTGGCGAGGATGTGGAGAAAGAGGAACACTCCTTCACTGCTGGTGGAATTGCAGGCTGGTACAACCACTCTGGAAAGCAGTCTGGCGGTTCCTCAGAAAACTGGGCATGACACTCCCGGAGGATCCGGTTATACCACTCCTGGGCATATACCCAGAGACTTTACCTGCATGCAATAAGGACACATGCTCCACTATATTCATAGCAGCCTTATTTATAATAGCCAGAAGCTGGAAAGAACCCAGATGTCCCTCAACGGAGGAATGGATTCAGAAGATGTGGTATATTTACACAATGGAATACTATTCTGCAATTAAAAACAATGAATTCACGAAATTCCTAGGCAAATGGTCAGAACTTGAAAATATCATCCTTAGTGAGGTAACCCAATCACAAAAGAACACACATGGTATACAGTCACTGATAAGGGGATATTGACCCAGAATCTCGGAATACCGTTGACACAATCAGCATATCAATAGATTTCTAAAAAGATGGAAGGAGAGACCACTGGTCCTGGAAAGACTGGATGTAGGGGAACGCCAGGACAGAGTAACGAGAGGGGGTTGAATGGAGAAAAGAGGGAGGGAAGGGGGCTTATGGGACTTTCAGGGAGGGAGGAAACGGGAAAGGGGAAGTTATTTGGAATGTAAATTAAAAAAATAAAATAAAATAAAAAAAATGAACTATTGGTCTTTACACTAATTGTGTTTCACAGTCAAATTAACAGCATCATTAGGTCCATTGCTGTGACAGAGGTGAAGGTAGTACCCTCTAAGAGAGCTTCTCATATCTATAGAGTAATCTAACTCTTTATGATACACTCAGAACATAACAGCCCCATTTTCTTTCTTTTTTTTTTCTTGTTTTTTATTTTCTAAGTTTTTTTATTTACATTCCAAATCATTTCCCGTTTCCCATTTCCTCCCTCCCCGAAAGTCCCATAAGCCCCCTTCCCTCCCTCTTTTCACCATTCAACCCCCTCTCGCTTCTCTGTCCTGGCATTCCCCTACATCCAGTCTTTCCAGGACCAGGGGTTTCTCCTTCCATTTTCTTGGAAATCTATTGATATGCGAATTTTGTCTAGGGTATTCCGAGATTCTGGGTTAATATCCCCTTATCAGTGACTGCATACCATGTGTGTTCTTTTGTGATTGGGTTACCTCACTAAGCATGATATTTTCAAGTTCTGACCATTTGCCTACGAATTTCGTGAGTTCATTGTTTTTAATTGCAGAGTAGTATTCCATTGTGTAAATATACCACATCTTCTGAATCCATTCCTCCATTGAGGGACATCTGGGTTCTTTCCAGCTTCTGGCTATTATAAATAAGACTGCTGTGAACATAATGGAGCATGTGTCCTTATTGCAATCAGGTAAAGCCTCTGGGTATATGCCCAGGAGTGGTATAGCCGGATCCTCTGGTAGTGTCATGCCCAATTTTCTGAGGAACCGCCACACTGCTTTCCAGAGTGGTTGTATCAGTTTGCTATCCCACCAGCAGTGGAGGAGTGTTACTCTTTCTCCACATCCTATATTCAATGAAAATGCAGGCACAACATATCTAAATCCACGGAACATAATGAAAACATTGTTAAGAGGAAAATTCATGACACTAAGTTTTTTCATAAAGAAATTATAAAGATCCTATTGTAGCCACTTAACAGCATACCTAAAAGCTCTAGAACGAAAAGAAATAAACAGGCCAAGACGAGTAGAAGATAGAAAATAGTCAAAATTAGGGCAGAAACCAACCATTTAGATACAAAGAGAACAATACAAAGAATCAACAAACCTGGTATCTGGTTCTTTCTATACACATGACTCTGAAATAGAGGAGAAATCAATATGTACAACTTGTTTGATCTTGAGATTTGGCACAATCAGTATGTAAAAGCTAAGTCAAAATCAGGAATCCTAGAGAAGTAAAATCATGCAACAACAAAAACAGAAGCCCTAAACAAGGATGCAGAGACTATTCATTCAAGTCCTTTAAGTAAAATATCCAGCCGTTAGCTGGATAGTAAGTTATTCAGGTTCTGACTTCAGTTGTGATTGGTAGTAAACAATATAGAACCTTTAGTAGGTCTTCAGATAAGTCAGTACCAGTAGTACCAACAAAAACAGAGTCATACACACTGGAGAAGAAGGTATCCAATGCCCAATTATGGTGCCCATTATGTTTTAAATGTCTCCTCATAAGCAAAAATGTATGTCATAGAACAGCAAAAGAAAATATGATGGACAAACAAGAAGCCTAGGCCATAATTTTGGGATTGTTCTTCAACTAGCTTGTTACTTATATAAGCTCTTTATTCTATGTGAGCCATATGGTTGTTACCTCTGCACAGTTTCATGAGTCTATCTCTTCAGAGTTCAGATGGCCAATCTCTCTGCCTCACTCTCTCACAGCCAGAAGTCCCAGCAGAAAGTCCAGTCTTCTCATACTGCCTCAGCTTATTGAAAATTAGATTGTTATAGACAGATTGATCCTTCAACACAGTACACAGGAGATTATCCCTACAGTTACACAAACTAATATAGAAAATGACTCTATTTAAATCTATTTATTTTGTTCTATAGATAAAAAAATAAATTAATTAATTAAATTGGTGATCATTAGGTACCAGAAAACAACCCTCTGGAAATGGTGACAGAGTTAGTTCTAGATGGGTGAAGATAATTGAAACACCTCTCATGTCTATACTGAGCATAAAAATAAAACTGTCTAGGTAGGTAAGCAACAACATTAAACTTGTCAAAAATAGGGTGTTTGCACTGCCACTTTCTCCATTTGAAGAAACTTGAAGAATTGTCAATGTTGTATAGCAATATTAGTCTGAAAAATACAGCAGTGCTGTTAACTAGTATGAAACTTATTATGAGCTCATATGACCAGAAGATTTCCACAATGCTATCACTGATCATAATTATTGTTTTTGTCTACTAGAGGTTCAGGGAGTATCTGCAAGTCAGCATTGAGTTTTATGTCTTTAAATATAAAAGATGTGGCACAGAAGATGGAAAAATTAAATAGGAAACTCTAAGCTTGTGCCTGTACAAACATAGACAGATTTAAATATGAATATGTGCTTTTTACTTAGTTTCTATGAAAATGGCTGGCTGTGTATAACTGCTATTCAATGTCACTGCTATTTCTGGAGTTCTTTTTATTTGTGAAAATGTATGTAATTATTGCCTCTTCTATTTTATAAAGTGGGCTATGAAGAATTTGCTCATTTTTCAGTTTCCTCAAATTCCCATTTAAAATACATTCAAGTGTCTATTAAATAAGTCCCCACTCCCAAATTATGGCTTTAGGGTGTTGATTTTTCAGATCCTAAACATCAAATCTGGACTTCAACATTTGGGATGGTCACATTTAGGACCATGATTGTCCAAGTCATGGCTCTAGCCCAGTATAAGAGCGTCACAGATGGCAAAAGACAGCTGCTAGACAACCACAAACAGCCACTGTAACCAGTGGGAGCAGCAGGTACAGGAAGGGATATTCTAAAGAGCTGCTGCTGTGGGATGGGAAAGGGGTGAGGTTTTAAATGAAATGACCCAATAGTTCAGAAAGTCACTCTATGCCACATTGCTAGGTTCCTAAGTTAGATATCAGAATCCCATGTTTGCACAGACTTTTCTACATAAATATCCCTGGTAGCATTACTCACCATTGCAATTAGGTTAACACAACTCAGATGGCATTGGCTGATGAATAATAAATCATGGACATGTGTTTAATACCAAAGTGCTTGGAAATAGCTTGGTAGGCAGTAAGATATTCTAATTAAAGAAAATAAGTCTTAAGATTCAAATTTTCTAGTCTGTGCTTTTTTTTTTTTTTTTACATGTACAGTATTGCCAAATTTGTACTAACAGAAAGTAAGATAGTGTTTATCATGATTGGAGTGAAGCCTAAATCTGGAGTGACTGTTAATAAATCTGAGACTACTGTCTGAGTTGAAAATTTTGTGGATTTTTATAGCAGTGATGGATGAAAACCTCTGTGGCCAAACTAAAAGACATGGTGCAATAAACAGGTAAGTTGCATAAAAATTTTAAACTTATCTCAGAAAGTATAGTGTAAAAGCATCTAAATGCCAACCAAAGACATATGAAAATAAATATCAAGGAAGTGATCTCAAACCTAAATATACACTCTCACAGGTTTCAAAATTCTGCCTGGTTGTATTGGCAGCACAATTCATTGTGTGACCCTTGAAAGTTCAAACATCTATTCTTGAGGCTGCTAGCAACTAGAACTGCCAGGTATAAACAGAAATGGTGAAAAATGCATGAAAATGGAATCTTCAGTTTATGGTAAAATTGAAAAGTAAAGAAGCATACTGACTATATGCTGAGTCAAAAAATGAGTTCATTTCCCACTTGCTGCTCTCCTGAGATAATGTGCCTTCACACATGACAGCAGCAGACACCTAAGCTTGGAGTCTGGGATAATGAAAGTGAGGACTCTACTTCTGATTATGCTTGGAATTAAAGATGCCATGTTAGAATTATCAACAATAACTCCAGGTAGGTCTTTTTATTTTTCAGATTTATTTTTTAAATGAAGACATTATCTTAGTATTTCATTTTACAAACAATTTTAAACAATCCATTAGCAAATAAAAGTTATATGAGAGTACTCGTTTCATTATCATTTATTTCTATCTATTTTCAACAAACTATAAAAGTTACATTTTAGCAAATTTTACAGCTGTCCATAATTTTGCATTATGTGAGAGAATTTCTATCATTAAAAAAATGTTTACTCCATATACTTCTGTATTCACATTGCCATTTCCTGTTTTTGTTTATGCCTTCCTTCCTATGCAGCATACATTGGAAACAAAAGCAAAATAATGATGTATTAATGAGGGTTGCATGTTCCATTATCTCCTTACACATATTTGCTTGCATACTATAGTGCTTACTATGTGACTGGTATGTCTCTACAGTGTCATCATAACTACCTAATCAAGTGAATATCATGGTTCTACTTTTGCAGTTGAAAGGGCCATGTATGTGGTACAACTGAGTTTATGATATATGTCATATGACTTGGTCAGCTGGGGTTTTGATATGTACAATGAGACAGCAATCATCTTGTGAGGATAGAACCTTGATTTTCCTTGTCTTAAAGGCATCCCCTTTCAGAAAACCTAAAGATGAGTAGAGAGATGTTTCCCTGAAGTCTTTTTTGTATACTGTACAAAAGAGAACTCTTACTTTAGGAGAAACCGAGAAGACTTCTAGCTCAGTTTGTGTAAGAGGAATTTCCATTTTTCATTGTGGTACATGACTCCAAGATCAGTGTTTATCAAGCTTCTTTATCTATCTATCTATCTATCTATCTATCTATCTATCTATCTATCTATCTATCTATCCATCCATCCATCTATCATCTATCTATCTATCTATCTATCTATCTATCTATCTATCTATCTATCTATCTATCTATCTATCCATTCATTTATTTATTTATTTATTTTTGGTTAGTAGTGTGTTTATTCATTCACTGAAAATGCCAGCCACCCTGTCCCTCCTCTCTTCATAGTTCCTTTTACAAACTCCTACTCCCATTGCCTCCCTCTTTTACTCAGAGAAGGGGAATCCCCCCCAATGGGTACTGCCCCACACTGGGACTTCCAGCCATAGTAAAACTAAATACATCCTCTTCTACTGAGGCCCAACAGGGTAGTTCTGTTAGGAGAAGGGGATCCAATGGCACCTACAGAGTCAGAGACAGTTTCCACTCTGATTGTTAGGGAACCCACAAGTAGACCAAGCTGTACTTTTGCTACATATGTGTGGGGTCCTAGGTCTAGTTCTGGTATGCTGTTTGGTTGGTGGTTCAGTTTTTGTGAGCCCCCATGGGCCCCGGTTAGTTGATTCTGTAGGTTTTCTTGTGGTGTCCTCAATCCCTCTGAGTTGCTCAATTCTTTTTTTCCCACAAAATATTGGTTTATTAAAATGTTTTATGTATGATTATGCATATATAGAATGCTTTTCTATATGTAATTATTTTTTCTTTTACTTCCATTAATTTAATTTATTTATTTTACATGGCAATCGCTGACCCCTTTCCAGTCCCCACTCACAGTATCCATTCTCCTATCTTCCTACTCTTCTCTGAGAGGGGAGTACCACACCCCAGATATGAAGGTGGCAGTTCATTCAATTCTATCCCCAACTCTTTAACAGGACTCCCTTAGCTCAACCTGATTTAGTTGTGAGTCTCTGAATCTGTCTCTATTGCTGTTGGATGAAGCCTCAAAGGAGAGTTATATAGGTTCTGTCTGCTAGAATAGCAGAGTATCATTAATAGTGTCAGGGATTGGCTCTCTTACATGATATGTGTCTCAAGTTGGGCCAGTCATTGGTTATCAGTTCCTTCAATCACCATTCCATCTTTATCCCTGTGCAAATTGTAAGCAGTAAACATTTTGGGTTGAAGGCGTTCTGGGTGGATTGATGTCCTCCTCACTCCACTGGAAGTCTTTCCCAACTACAGGAGATGTTCACATCAGTCTCCATGTCCTCACTGGTAGGAGTTTCAATAAGGTCACCAGCATGAACTCCCTAGAATACTTACAAATGGAATCCAAAAACACATCCAACCCATCATTTGTCATAATCAAGTGAGCTTAATCCCAGGGATGCAGGGATGGTTCAATATATGGAAATTCATCAATGCAACCCACTAAATAAACAAATTCAAAGAAAAAAAAAGACATAATCATCTCATTAGATGCTGAGAAATCATTTGACAAAATCAACTCCCCTTCCTGTTAATAGTTTGGAAAGATGAGGAATTCAAGGCCCATATCTAAGTATATCAAAAGCAATATATGAGAAAAGAGTAGACAACATCAAACCAAATGGAGGGGAACTTGAAGCAATCCCATTAAAATCAGGGACTAAACAAGGATGTCCAGTCTCCTCTATCTATTCAATATAATACTCTAAGTCCTAGCCAGAGATATTAGACAACTAAAGTAGATCAAAGGGACACAAATTGGAAAGGAAGAATTCAAACTATCCCTATTTGCAGATGATATTATAGTATACTTAAGTGACCCAAAAACTCCACCAGAGAATTCCTAAAGCTGATAAACAACTTCAGCTAAGTGGTTGGATATAAAATTAACTGAAACAAATCAGTAACCTTCCTCTACTAAAAGGATAAACCAGCTGAGAAAGAAATTAGGGAAATGACACCCTTCATGATAGTCACAAGTAATATAAAATATCTTGTTTTGACTCTAAGCAAGCAAGTGAAAAATCTATATACTAGAGCTTCAAGTCTCTTAAGAAAGAAATTGAAGAAGACCTCAGAAGATGGACAGAACTTCTGTGCTCATGGATTGGCAGAAATAATAAGGGGGAAATGACCATTTTGCTGAAAACAATCTACAGATTCAATATAATCCCTATCAAAATATCAACTCAATTCTTCGTAGAGTCAGAAATGCAATTTGTAAATTCATTTGAAATAACAAAAATCCCAGGATTGTGAAAACTGTTCTCAATAATAAAAGAACTTCTGGGAGAATCAGCATTCCTGATCTCAAGCTGTAATACAGAGCAATCTTCATAAAAATTGCATGGTATTTTTACAGACATAGACAGGTAGATCAATGGAATAGAATGAAGACCCAGGAATGAACCCACAAATATAGGCACTTGATCCTTTACAAAGGAGCTAAAACCATCCAGTGGTATAAAAAAAAAAACCAAAAAAAAAAAACCCAGCATTTTCAAAAAATAGTGTTGGTTTAACTGGATGTAAGCATGTAGAAGAATGCAAATCGATTCATTCTTATCTCCTTGTACAAAGCTCAAGTCCAAGTGGATGAAGGATCTCCAAATAAAAGCAGATACACTGAAGCTAAAAGAAGAGAAAGTGGCAAAGAGCCTAGAACACATGGGCACAGGGAAAATTTTCCTGAACAGAACACCAAAGGCTTATGCTCTAAGATCAACAAGAGACAAATGGGACCTTATAAAATTGAAAACTTTTTCTAAGGCAAAATAAACTCTGAATAGGACAAAATGTTAACCAACATTCCAGGAAAAGATCTTTACCAGTCCTTCATCTGACAGAGGGCTAATATACAATATACACAAAGAACCCAAGAAGTTTAACCTCCTAAAAACCAACTAACCCTATTAAAAATGGTGTACAGAGCTAAGCAGAGAATTCTCAACTAAGGAATTCCTACTGAATGACCAAGAAGAACCTAAGGAAAAGTTCAACATCCTTAGTAATCAGTGAAATGTAAAACAACATGACCCTGAGATTCTACCTCACACCAATTAGAATGTCTAAGATCAAAAACTCAGCTGACTTCAGATGCTGGCAAGGATGAGGAGAAAGAGGAACACTCCTCCATTGTCGGTGGGATTGCAAGCTGATACAACCACTCTGGAAATCACTTTGGTGTTTTCTCTGAAAGTTGTACTGAGGACCCAGCTATACCACTCCTGGGCATATACCCAAAAGATGCTCCAACATATAATAAAGACAGAAGATCCACTATGTTCATAGCAGCCTTATTTATAATACCAGAAGCTGGAAGAACCCATTTGTCCTTCAAAAGAGGAATGGATACAGATATGTACATTTACACAATGGAATACTACTCAGTTACTCAAAACAATGACTTCATGAATTTCGCAGACAAATGGATGGAACTAGAAAATATCACCCTGAGTAAGGTAACCCAGTCACAGAAGAACACACATGGTATGCATTCACTGATAAGTGGATATTAGTTCAAAAGCTCGGAATACCCATCATATAATTCATAGACCATATGAAACTCATTTAAAAGGAAGACCAAAAATTTCTTCTCTCTAATGGAAATATGGGGACAAATAGTGAAGCAGAAACTGAAGGAAAGGTCATCCAGCTACTGCCCTACCTGGGGATCCATTCCATATACAGACACGGAGCCCAGACACTATTGCTGATTCCAAGAAGTGCTTGCTGACAAGAGCCTGATATAGCTGTCTCCTGAGATCCTGTGCCAGATCCTGAGAAATACAGAGGCAGATGCTCACAGCTAGCCATTGGACTGAGCAAGGGGACCACAATGGAGAAGTTAGAGAAAGGGCAGAGGAGTTGAAGGGATTTGCAACCCCATAGGTAGAACTACATTATCAACCAACCAGTACCCTCCCAGAGCTCCCAGGGACTAAACCACCAATAAAAAGAGTACACATTGAGGGATTTATTGCTTCAGCTGAGTATGTAGAAGAGAATGGCCTTGTCTGGCATCAATGGGAGGAGAGGCCCTTGATCCTAGCAAGGCTCCATGCCCCAGTGTAGGGGAATGCCAAGGTGGTGATTTGTGAGTAGGTGTGGGGGTTGGGGAGCACCTTTATAGAAGCATGGGGAGGGGTTAATTGGATAGGGGGTATTCAGAGGGGAATCTGGGAAAGTGAATAACATTTGAAAAGTAAATAAATAAAATACACAATTAAAAATAAAGCAAAATCAGCTGGTTTCGGTGATTAACACCTGTAGCCTAACAGCAGAGGATTAAGTAACATATTTGTATTATCTCTGCAGGAATAGTAAGGCTCTAACTTTCAGTCTGCTAGTTGAAGTAGCATGAAGAAAATAGGATACTTTGAAAAGTGATTTTAGCATTTATTTCTAAATTGTAAAAGTTTCCTATGAAAGCTCTCTAGACAAAGGGGAAAAGCAGAATGATCATGATGATTATAAGTGGGACAAGGGAAATTCTAAAAAGGGAGGGTAAGGAGAATAATGCTAAGAAAACCTGGGACAAAGAGAATAAGAGAGAGAGAGAGAGAGAGAGAGAGAGAGAGAGAGAGAGAGAGAGAGAGAGAGGAAGGAAACTCTTCTCCTTGTCCTCAGCACTTATACATCTTTATGAATACATGATCCTGTGGTAAGAAGTTCATCACAAGTTTATACATAAATTCAAACCATATGTCAAATAAGAAGTTATTTACAGGCGTATCCATTAGGAGTAATTATCTTGCTAAACATTCGTCATCCATCATAACTCCACAGGTACAAGGAGAGTTAAAAAACATAACTAAGTTATCTGTGAAGTTTTTATAGATAAACCCAGTCAACAATATTTCATCTTCTGTCCTATCAACTATATTAAATCATTAGTTCCCTTTTTATGACCTTTGGTTAATGGTTTCACAACCTCTTGGAATGTGCTCTGAGTAGTAGAAAGTCTGGTTACTATTTAGAAGCAATTAACTAGTGACACATGGGAGACTGACAGTCAGTTTTGACTATCAGAAAAGAACCTAATTGCACTCCCACTTAAAAGAGTTTAATAAATACTGATATAATTTTAGGAATTCTTAAAAGGTCATCATAAATAACTGATGTCATCTATTTGTCTATAAAGTATCACTACAAGAGAGTAGTAGTACATCTTTGTAGATATTCAGAGATCTACTCAATAGTGTGGGCTAGTACTGAGTGATTGTCATGTATGTTGAATAATAACAGGAAAAACATATTATTAGCAGAGATCTTTCCTAAAATGGTTTTCTTCTGTGCCTAGCCTTCCAGAGAAAATCTGTCATGGATTACTATAATTAAAGGCAGACCATCTCAGGAAGACCACCTGGTAGTTATTAGCTTGTCCTATGATGGCTCCTGTCAAAAAGTCATATTAATTAGATTCTTCAAATGTTATACTCAACCATATGGAAATGAACAGATGCTAGAGATGCAAAGTTATCCCTAGGGAAAAGACAGCCTGGTCACAAATGACCAAAGGCCAGCTATCTTTGTTTCCACATGAAGACAAATTATTGCAGAATCATGAATTTCATAATAACTAATCACAATGTCATGTGTGTGTGTGTGAGTGTGTGTGTAACTTTGAGAAAAATTCATATCTACATAATATTTAAGTACAATAATTTAGCACCACGAACCACACACCACATAAATACTTGTTGAGAAACAATAAAACATGTGCGCTCCTTTTCTCCTCAATGTGACTTCATGTCTGACCAAAATAATTTAGTGAATGAAGGATTTATTCTGGCTTATTTTGAGGATATGATCTCTCATGGGAAAGAAATAATGTTGGCAGGAACTTGAGGTGGCTATTACATTACATCCACAATCATAAGCAGAGAGATGGATTCTGCTCTTTAACAAGTCTCCTCTTTTTTATGCAGTATAGGACATTAACCAGAAAACAGGGCTGCCTAAAGTTAGAATGGATTCTCCCACCTGTGGGACCTTAATGAGACTTGTGGCCACTCCCCAGGTTCTAGCCTGACTCTGCCTCAGCAGTCACCTCCCTACAGCTACACTCTCCCCGCCTCAGTTACCTGATCACCCAACTCACTATAAATAGCACCCCTCAGCGCGTGTGCGCTCTCTCTCTCTCCCTCCCCCCCACCCCGCTTTTTCTGCCCTGGCCCTCTTCTTTGTCTATCTCTCTGTCTCTCCATTTTCTCCCCTTTCTACGTGGTCATGGTTTTTCTTATCTATTTTCTCCTCTTCCTTTGTCTTTCTATCTCTTTTCTCTTACTATTTTCTTAATAATAAAACATCAAAGCTATGGGCCGCCTCTTATTAAACTCGCCATATGGAGCTAGCTGGTATGCGCCATCAGAGATTCAGCCACACAGACAGTCTGTGAGCACAGGTAACAGGCAGAGAAATCCACACCAGAATGGCCCTGCCTTCTGCGTGATATTTCTCTGCACGCCAACGTGCGCCCACGCGCAGAGACTGGCCTGCAGTGTGACTGCCCGCTCCCTGTTAGGCTGAGGCATGTGTGCATCTTGCCTGCTTCCACAAAAACCCCACGTGGGCTCCGTGTCCGCATGTGTCCTCTGCATATGCACCCTACCTTGGCCCGAGAGTGAGGCCCACCCGCTGCTGGCCCGGCCTGGCACGTGCCACTTTCCTCCCCACCCCCATCCCCGTGTCTGCACATGCCAGGCCCTGCCCTTTCCTTTCTTTTTCCCACACCCACCTTAGTTAATGAACTAGATACTGAGAAGAACAGAGGCTCTATACTCTGTCAATCTAAAAATATTTATTAACCATCACAATCTAACTAATTGTCAATTTGAGAGGCAAACATACTGCCTTAAGACTTATCTTTCTATTCTTATCCCTTGGTTCATGCCAATCTCTCAATACAATCAGAGCAACTTCAAAAATTTCCGTAGTTTTTGAAAATTGGTCAGTATACGTGCTATGTCTCATCTGATTTTAATCAACTTTTTAACTGTGAACACTTATAGCAGATAACTACCCATTCCAAACATACAGTGAAAAAAAGTAAAAAAAAAAAAAAAAAAAAAAAAAAAAAAACCAAAGTAAAATAATGAGGTCACAGCCAGGAAACTGTAGACTGATGCAAGACCAAAGACCAGAAATACAATACTGAACCATAAAGATCTATGTCAAACATCTGAGAAATACAATGGGCACATTGGTGCTCCTAAAGACTTAAATAGTTCCACTCCTCAAGCTCTGCTGCGTGTGGTAAACATAACATCTATTTTTCACAGCCTCTATTCAATACCACTGGTTTCCTCAGCAGATGTCACATGGTTAGGAAATCTAACATTCTGGGACCTCCACTACAAGTTAGACATATCCTCAAAGCTTTATCCAGTGACTTTTTCAGACCTTTTTGTAGGAATTTTGCTCCTTCCACTAAGTATCTGACTGAAACAGCGCTCTGAAGACTCCAGGACCTTCTAAACTTTGCATCTTTTACATATACAAAACTTGTATCATAAATTTGCATTTCCCGAAATGGAGGAGCCTTTTATGGGTGGGTCATATTTTGAAAAAACATATTTATTGTTCCAGGAAGTGTGGCAAATTTCTCTCCAATATCAACCCTTCCTCCCTACTTTCTCTGGTGATAACACAATCATATAATTTCCAGTCCTTTAACCTTTCCAACCCTGATACACCCTCTTTGTTCTTCTGCCTCTGTTTTCATTCACAATGATTGCTATTCTCAGATTTTCCCCATCTGTGAGGAACAGTTTGTTCTTGTTCTTTTCTGCTACAAACATGCATTTTAAACACATTTCTGATTCATATTTTTCCTCTCCTTGCCTATAGACTTGGATGACATCTGTAGGTAGTAGACATGTTACAGCCTGAATCCTATCCTGTCTTAAAACTTCTTCTACTAAATAAATTAGAGCATAATTTTTGCATTTAATCTTATCCAGTCTTCAAAGGCAAAGGCAGAACACTAACAAATTATATCCCAAATGTAGTAAGAATGGCCTTGGGCACAGTTCTCAATAGGACTCTATTGCCATAAAAACATTACCAAAAATGATTATCAGATATAAATTCTTTGATGGAGTCTCCATAGGCTATATATGTAGAATCATGTCCTTTGCAAATAAGGTTATTTAATTTTCTCATTTTCAGTCCTGGTTATATATGTAACATAATATTATAGTTATTATAGTTATAATTATAATAACTATTATTGTATAGATAAAGCTTTTTATTATTTTCTTAACTGAGGCTTGAAAAGTTGGGCACTCTGATGTCTTTACAAATCTTGGAAGTTTTCCTCATTTATTATAATGTTATCCACAATGTGCCATATATAAGCTTTAATATTTTGAGGTATGTTCCATTTACTCCTAGTTTCTTTTATCATGAAGGCACATTGAATATTACTAGTTGTCTTTTCTATGATAACAGAGGTAGTTACCTCTTTCTGTTCCTAAGCTTATTTATATAGTGTGTTACATTTATTTATGTACATTGAAACAACACTGAATTCCTGGAATGAAACTGACCTAATTATGGCATATTGTTAATTTCTTCTTAGTGTATTTTTAAATTTATTTTACAAGTATTTTCTTCAGAATATTTGCATCTATGTTCATCAGAAAAAGTAATTAGTAATTTTCTTTCATTATTATGTTTATACAATTTTCTTCTCCTGGTAGTTCTTTATTCATGGAATGAATTTTATTATGTTCCTTTAACTTCTATGTTGTGGAACAGTTTGAAAAATATTGAATATTAGCTCTTCTTTAAAAGTTTGTGGGATTCGGCAGTGAGTCTATCTGGTTTTAGGTATTTCTTATAGGAGAGATTTCTTTTAAAACACCTTCAGTTTTGCTGTTTGTCATAGATCTATTTGAACTACATCTTCTAGATATAATTTTTAAAGGACACATAGTTCATAAGTTTAGAAATTTAGTTCTAGGATTCCAGCTTTTTAAAATACAATCTTTCAATGTATTGCCTAGTGAACTTCTGGATCACAGTGGGTTCTCTATACACCTTTTAATGACTTAAGTCTAATTTCATGTGGGTTATGTCATTGTCTTTGTTAGTTTGATTTATCTTATTTTTGTTTATATTTTATTAACACCTTTCCTAAATTCGTTGTTTGTTTGTTTCTTTCTCACTTCAGGGTTTAAGCTTGGTTTCTGCTCTTTTTGTACGTTAATTTTTTAGCTCTATGTAATGGACTTTAAGATTTGAATATCAATTAGTTTCTCTAGTTTACGAATGTTTTAATATAATTTCATTGAATAAATTGTCTATAATTTCTTAGCTTATATTAGCTTTTACATACCCCATATTCTTATGTTTGGTTAATTGAATGTATCATAGAGTTTTGAATATGCCATTTACACTATTTTGCTTCAAATATATCTGAATACACTCTCAGAGTGACTTGATCTTCAACCTTGAAATTATTCCTTCTTCTGTTTTTGTCCATTACTTATCATTTTTTAAATGGTGTCTTTGTTTTGGGGTTTTGACTTACAGATTGTCATGTCTACAAAATGTCCTGGTGTAAAGGTGGCACAGAAACTGTGGGATTGGCCCATTAGTGACTGGTCCAGGTTGATCCCCATGCCATGAGAGAAAGCCCACCTCTAACATTGCCTGGAGGGCCAGGAGCCAGTGTTGGTTGGATAGACAGTCCAGAGACATAGCATGTAAACAAACACAGATGAAAAAAAAAAGACAAAAGTAAAGTAAAAAAATCAATGAAATTATTCCTAATGATATTCTTCTATACTAATAGATTGGTGCCTCACCCATCATAATATAACATTATATATTATATATAATTGTCACCAGAGAGGCTTCATCCATTAAATGATTGGAATAGATGCAAAGGCTCAAGGTCCTACATTAGGCAGATCTTAGGGAATCCTGCAGAGGAGGTAGGGTACTGTGTGTGTATGTGTGTGTATATGTGTGTGTGTGTGTGTGTGTGTGTGTGTGTTTTAGGAGCAACAGGGGTCAAAGAAACCACAAAATACAAATAATCAACCAACTTTGGAACTCACAGAGACTTAACCACCAACCAGGGTGCCTGCATGGGACTGAGCTAGGCCCTCTGCACATATATTACAATTGTGTACCTTGATATTCTTGTGAGACTCTTAACAGAGGAAACAGGATCTGTCTTCAACTCGGTTGTCTGACATTGGGACCTTTTCTCTTACTTGATTGTCTCCTCTAACCTTAATAGAAAAAAAGATGCCTAGTATTACTACTACTGAATATACCATGGGTGGTTAATATCTATGAGAGGGCCTCCCCTTTTTGGAAGAGAAACAGGAGGAGTGGATAGTAGGGGGAAGAGAGGAAGTGGCAGGGAGACTGGAAGAAGAGGAAGGAGGGACACTGTGGTTGGGATGTAAAAAAACATATTAGGTAAAGAGTAAACAAATACCATGTGAAAGGAAGTACACTTGACAATGTGGCATGAGAGCTTTCAAAATTTATTTTTATATTCTCATCCAAACATTTCATCTTAATACATTACTAGTATATGGTAAATTACTAGGGAGTGGCACACATTTTTCATATGAAAATTATACATTAATGAATATGAGTAACACTAGAATTAAAACAGATACTAAAAAACTGTGTATCAGCAAGCTTTTTGGTGACTTTAATAAATATGTTATGGAAATAAAAGAACAGGGTTCATGTCAGATTCAGTACAGGCATAATGACAGAAGATGTGATACAGATGTAGGGAGGGTATTAAGAATACGTACCCTTTCGGGGAGGGAGGAAACGGGAAAGGGGAAGTGATTTGGAATGTAAATTAAAAAAATAAAATAAAATAAATAATAAAAAAAAGAAAAAAAAAGAATACGTACCCATGCATGAAGGTACAATATGAAATAAGCAATGATATATTTAAATCTTCCATAATCATTTATTGTGGTTAAGATTGTTCTTAGGTTGAAACAGTTATTGTTTGGCTGTTCCCTCAGACTCTGCTCCATCCCCCATCATGCATTTCTTGTAGAAAGGATAAATTTTGGGTTGAAAGTTTTGTGGGTAGGTGGTGTCTCTACTGCTCCATTGAGGTTCCTACATAGCTATAGGAGGTGGCCTCTTCAAGTTTCATATCTCCAATACTGCTAGTCATAGCTAAGGATACCACCATTTGATTTTGGTTCCCTCCCCACACCTGATCATCACTATTTCCATTCCCCTTCCCCTTCTCTCTCCATCTGCCTCTTATAACTATTTTATTCCCCCTTCCAAGTGAAATTCAAACATCCTCACTTGGGCCATCCTTCTTGTTTAGTTTCTTTCGGTATGTGGAGTGTAACATGGCTATTCTATATTTTATGGCTAATATACACTCATAAGTGAGAACATACCACGCATGTGATTTTGGGACCAGTTACCTCAGAATGATATTCTCAAGATCAAGATTTTGCCTGCAAAATTCATGATGTCATTATTTTTAGTAGCTGATAATCTTCTATTGGGTAGATTTACCGCATTTTCTTTATATTCTTCAGTGGATGAACATCTAGGTTTTTTCCACTTTCTGTATATTACTACTAAAACTGCAATGAACATAGCTGAGTATGTGTCTTTGTGGAACATCTTTTGCGTATATGCCCAGGAGTGGTTTAGCTGGGTCTTGAGGTGGAACTATTCCAAGTTTTCTGAGAAACAGTCAAATTTATTTCCTAAGTGGTTGTCAGGTTCTAAGATCAACAATTGATAAATGGAACTTCATGAAAACTACAAATCTCCTATAAGGCAAAGGATACTGTCAATAAGACAAAATGGCAGCCTATCTACTGATAAAGGATTATCATGAACCCTACATCTAACTGAAGACTAATATTCAAAATTTACAAAGAACTCAAGAAGTTAAATACTAAGAACCCAAATAACACAATTAAAAATGGGGTACAAAACAAAACAAATAATTCTCAACAGAAAAAACTGGAATGGCTGAGAAGTACTTAAAGAAATGTTCAAAGTTCCAAGTCATCAGGAAAATGCATATCAAAACTACTATGAGATTCCATTTTAATGAGTCAGAATGGCTAAGATCAAAAACTCAAGTGATAGCCCCATGATAGCGATGATGTGGACTAAACCATTGCTGATAGGAGTATCTGACATATTGAATAACATTCTTTTGAACCTGAGCACCAATTTCAAGCAACATTATCTTTTATAATTTGGGGATGAAAAGTCCTACTTATTTAAATATTTTAGGTATTTTTATTAGAATTTTAAAAGTTTTTCACACATTGAAAAATATATATTTCATTTATAATTACTCTTGCTTTTCTTAAATTAGGTATATTCTTTATTTACATTTCAAATGATTTCTCTCTTACTGGCTCCCCCCCTCCCCCAAAGTCCCATATGCCCTCTTCTGGCTGTTATAAATAAGGCTGCTATGAACATAGTGGAGCATGTGTCCTTATTGCATGCTGGAGAATCCTCTGGGTATATGTCCAGGAGTGGTATAGCTGGGTCCTCCGGTAGTATTATGCCGAGTTTTCTGAGGAGCCGCCAAATTGATTTCCAGAGTGGTTTTACCAGCTTGCAATCCCACCAGCAATGGAGTGTTCCTCTTTTTCCACATCCTCCCCAGCACCAGCTGTCTCCTGAGTTTTTGATCTTAGCCATTCTGACTGGTGTGAGGTGAAATTACTCTTTCTTTTGCCTACACCAATATTTCTGTTTCAAATTAGTTTACATTGTTTCTTACTTTTCTTTAAATAGGTCCATAGTTCAATTACAAATCAACATATAAAAAAAACTTAGAAAATAAAAAATAAAAAAAAGAAAGCAATAAACACTGATTTTTAGATCTTAAAAAAAAAGAGATAGAATTACTGACTGAGAAAGCAATGCTGTATATTTTAAAGTGACTACACATCTGTAGTAAAATAGTATTTGGTAGTGTTAGTATAGCTGCATTTCTGATCATAATAAAAAAACTCTTCTACATAAAAAAACAAAAAACAAAAAAAAAACAAAAAAAAAAAAACCCAAATCAACATATCATCTTGAAATTCACAATTGATACACCCTGTGTCACTAGAAGTAAAGTGCAGAGTAATAAGGAATGGCATATTTTCATGAGATAAAACAATTCTCTCCCTGTGGTAAGTGTATAATAAGATAATGGTTATCAGTAATACCTTGTGCTTATCATTTACACATTGTGTGGCACTTCCCATTAATCCTTGCAAGGATACATGAGCGAGGATAGTTCATTTGTAAAGAGGCTATCTCTGAAGTCTAGTACATCATCATGCTCTCTTCGAAGTTGCCTTTCCTTGTTTTTTACTTTAAGCTATTTATCCAGTGATGCTGATTGCTCACAAGTTCCAAAGGCTTAATCATGCTCCCACCGTTGGTTTTCAGTCTGCCTCTTAATAAAGCTCATTTCTAAAGGATAATTTCATACTTGCACCTTTTCCAAACTTATTCCAAAACTCTCTTTCATTAATTAGAATTCATAACACACAATAGTATATCAAATACAAAATTAAAGTATTTAATATTAAAATATTTTATATTAGAGAGCTCACAAGTGAAGAATTAATATGCTACATGGAGACAATATATTGGAATTATCGGAGATTATGCAATATATTCTTGTATGATTAGCATAAATATCTGTAGAGTACATGAGGAATACAATAAAAATAAATTACTTAACCTTTAATAACAATCAAATTATTTAATAAAAAATGTAAACATAGACAGTTGGTTTTGTTATTATTTATGTATTAATATATTCATTTATTTATTTAATAACATAAGTCTTCCCTTGAGGGACTAAATATAATAACCACACACCCTGGGAGGTTCCTGTACAGTGTAATGAACTTTTATGTCTCCTGATTTATTCAATGATGAATTCTTTTGTTGTGAGTGATATAAAATGAATTGAATGACAGATACTGGCTTATTTGTGTGTTTCTGATAAGAAATGCTAAGGTCTAATTAAATTTCTCATGCCATTGACTCCCCTAAGGTTCTTCTTCCCCATTTTTAAGTCCTGGTTATTTAAAACAGATATATCTTATGTGTTCTAAAGAAAAATAGAGCCACATGTGCGTGTGTGTGTGTGTGTGTGTGTGTGTGTGTGCATTTAAAGTACATAATACATATATGTAAATTATATTAGTATAAAATGTTTACCATATCACTAACTTAGAGTAGAGACCATTTTAACAAGGTAGTTATGGCAATTATTTGATCAAAAAATTGATGAAGTTATACTTCTTATAAAAGAAATGGCTCTACTCTCACCCTCTACTAAAAATGGACAGAGGAGGGTCACAAGACCAAGGATTTCATCATTTTACTCTTTTCCGACATCCCCCAAGTATTATTGATCTTGGAAAAGGATAGATTATATAAATATTTAAATAATATAAATATATAAATAATATATAAATATATATACTGAGAAGAGACTATCATGTGCAATTTGTATAAACATTGTCTTTATGAAAGAGTACGATGTTGTGTTGATGTAGTTATTTTGGGGTCACCCATGCTCCTGTAAGCAGTCTTTTAATTGTTCTTTGTCCGCAAGCTCATTGTATTTATTTGTCCCCATAGCAGAACTTCAGAGGGATCCTGCCTTTGGTCTGTCCTTGGTATCCTTTCTCAAGTGAATAGATGCTTCTTCACACCTCCTCAGGAAGATAGAACCACATATCATGACACTAGTACTTTTGATAGAGTTGGTCTATTCTGTACTAGCATATATTTTCTACATATATATATTCTGTGATAAAGCAAGTCCATATTTCTTTTGTTGAACATTTGCTACAATCATCTATTTTCTTGATAATCCATGAGCACAATACACATAGTGTGTTCCCAAAGTTGTACTTTGCCCAAGATGTATGCTTTCTGAGCCCTTAGTAACTGTATTCCTTTAACATTTTCTAACACTTTAAACTTAGTTCATGAATACACTTTACATTCAGAGATTAAGAATTTAAGGTAAGAGTGTATCAGTATGTCTTTGGGACACATTGGTGACTTCAGGAAAGCACAGCTGTCCATAGTTTTCAAGCACTCCATAATGTACCTCTAACAAAGACATTTTAGTCAACAATCTTTAACTGGTGTGAGTCACCATTTCAGTTACTGTTTCCTTCCCAGTTTGCAAGGAGGTATTGAGTTTATTTATATGTTCTTAGTGCCACTTGCAAAGGAATTTTAAATTTATCTTTTGTGAAATAATACATAATTAAGAATTTGAAATACTGAAGTTACTGGAATCTGAGGTTATTCAAGAACTGCCTTATATTCTCATGAAACAGTTTTTACCAAAGCTTGCAGAATTTATGGAACTTTTATTTAAGGAAGGAAACTGAGCTAGGTAAGTGGACTTTATAATATTTATTGTTTCCTGGTCCTATCATTCTCTTTCCTTCCCAGTCCAGTAAAAGCATTGAAGACCCAGCTTTAGATTCATGAAAGATCCTAGGATCACATAATTTATTTCCTAGAGAACAAAGAAGTGGGAGCTTCTTAAATGTCTATATCTAGAGAATATCTGGTATGCATTAAAATTAGAAGTATGTTGGAAAAATCCCACCACAAAGATAAAATTTATTTTATATATCTTTGGTCTGGATCTGGGCAATATTTTCCTTTGAGTATTTGTTCAAAAGAATTGCCTCAATTATTCTACATTGTCTACTATGCAATTTTAGAAATGGCACAACACATGAAAATATACTTACATTACTTGTATTACCCACAAACTCCAGATATATGTCAGAATATTCAAATCAGCTTTAAGGGACATTTTCTGTTTGAAAAAGTCAGAAAGGACTACTAAGGCAGAATAATCACATGCCTATCAGACTGTGGGATTCTAGTCAGTGAGGACATTGACTATGTGCACTTGTGATCATTGGAGCAAAGACAACAAGTATAAAGCAACAAAAATAAAATAGCCTGAAGAGTGGGTGGGGGTTTATATCCTGATGCCCAAAAACTATGAGATATCAACAGAAAGTGAGGCTTTAACAAACACATTTTCCTCTATAAATATTAATGTGAAAATCATTCACAAAATGCTAGCAAGTTAAGTCAGCAGCATACTGTTGAAAGTATCTTTTGTCAACTAATTACCTTTAATACTGTTTATTCAAGAAAAGCAAGCAAAGGCTAAACAAAACAAAACCCAGTGTATTCAGTTTAAACAGTTTATTTTAGAATTCAATATGAGTGACAATGGGTTAACAAAGCATATTTAGATTACATGAGATTCCTTGCTTCCTTATGATAGCAGTTTTGTGAAGTTTTTATAGTAATTGAGCTATGAAAATCATGAATCAATACACATTTCATGTTTTTTTTAATGAAAATATCAAGCATGTGGGTTTTGGCAAAGTGAGAATATCTTAGCTGTAAGTCTCACATGATTTTTTATGGTAGAATCTAGGGTTCTGCTTATACATTATAAAAGGATTTACCTAAATGTTACAAGGACGTTAGGTCACATAAAGAGGAGCGAAATTAACTAGGAGATCATTCAAAATAATTTTACTCCCAACTTACTATATTCCAACTTTTCACAAACATTGAATTATAAAGAATAATTTTTAATTCTATAAACTGGCATTTTTTCCCATATTAATGTTGATGTTGCTTCCCTCCCCAGCCACAATATGAGAGTAATAGTACTCATCTCACCAGTAGACAGATGAGTATTGAGTATGGAAATTTCTGTACCAGCAGAAATATGTTAAAGAAACAATGAAAGATAAAATGGGCTTCCCAAATAATAGGCCAAGACAATTGAAATCGCTTCAGGAATCACATGATGAGAAAAAGGAAGACTTCAAAGTGTTGCTTCCAGAGAGACACTTATCTTACAGGAAGGAATCACACATTGGTGCCAATAATCTCAGTGTACCTATCATGTGCCAGTTCCCTGACTTTCATCTTGGTATTGTTTTGTGCTTTGCTTTTTCTTTCTTTCTTTGTTTTTGATTTTGATTTCCTTTTTTTTAATTTTATTTAATCTTTTTTTTTTACATGCCAGATTTTATATCCCTCCAGGGATATAAATCTGACTGTTCCCTCCCTGTCCCAGTCTCCATAAGGATGTCCACATCCCCCACCCCACCAAACCTCCCCACTCCCTGGGGCCTTCAGTCTCTTGAAGGTTAGATTCATCTTATTTGCCTGAAGCCTGACCCAGCAGTCCTCTGCCTCATATCATCTGGTGTATGCTGCCTGGTTGGTGGTCCAGGGTCTGTGAGATCTTGGGGGTCCAGGTTAATTGAGAATGCTGGTCCTCCTATAGGGTAGCTCTCCTCCTCAGCTTCTTCCAGATTTTCCCTAATTCAACCACAGGGACCAGCAGCTTCTGTCTATTGGTTGGATGAAAATATCTGCATGTGACTTTTTCAGCTGCTTGTTGGGTCTTTCAGAGGGCAATCATGATAGACCCCTTTTGTGAACACTCTTTAGCCTCATTAATAGTGTCAGGCCTTGGGACCTTCCCTTTAGCTAGATCTCACTTTGTGCCTATGGATGTGCCTCCTTTTCCTCAGGTTCTTCTCCATTTTTTCCCCTGCAGTTCTTTCAGAGAGGAACAATTAATTATGTGTCAGAGACTTTGTGTGATGGCAACCCCATTCCTCATTTGATGCCCTGTCTTTCTGCTGGAGGTCAGCTCTACAAGTTTCTTCTTCCTACAGTAGGGCATTTAATCTATGGTCCCTTGCCACGGATGGGCCTTGTACTGTTCTTGTGAACCAAACCCCGAATGAATAAAGGAGACAATTACTGGGCTAGTACTTGGGACTTCCAGTTTGGACAGAAGGAGAGAGGAATCAGGGGAATTAGCTCTCTTTGGAACAAAGACAGCAGAGTAGTAAGATGTAGCTACTAGGGTGTCCTAGTAGCATGGCAGATCTAGAAGGATATGCCACTGCATGGATCAGATTTTAATAAGGCTCACAAGGTTAGGTTTAAATTTTTGCACACAGAGATTGAGTTGCCATTGTTTCTGAACTAAGTTTGCATTGTGTTTTCCTTCATGAGGAGGCTTTTCTGTGTTTGAGAGAGAAAGGTACAGTGGCAAGGCATGGGTTTGCAAGATGTGCACCACAAAGTCCATGGGGGATTTGAAGAACGAGGTTGTTGTGGTAGTGACTCAACGGTGGGAACCTAGCAAGTTGGTTGGAGACATTTCAGGAGCTCAAGACCAGTGAATCTTCATGAGATAAAAACAGGTTGGTCATTGCCTACCAGTGCATGGCCAGCCAGGTCACCAAGGCAGAGCCTCAAGCACAGAAAAGTATATGCTCTATTTTTTTTTCTTCAAGCATAATAGAGCATCATTAATAGTGTCTGAGATTGGTGCTTTGCATGCCCATGGGATGGGTCTCAAGTTGGGCTGGTTATTGGTTGGCACGTCCCTCAGTCTTTGCTCTATCCCCCATGCCTGCATTTCTTTTTTTTTTTATTTTATTTTTTTTAATTTACATTCCAAATCACTTCCCCTTTCCCGTTTCCTCCCTCCCCGAAAGTCCCATAAGTCCCCTTCCCTCCCTCTTTTCTCCATTCAACCCCCTCTCATTACTCTGTCCTGGCGTTCCCCTACATCCAGTCTTTCCAGGACCAGGGGTCTCTCCTTCCATCTTTTTAGAAATCTATTGATATCCACACACACAGGTGCACAAACCACACTCAGGCACACATACATGTACATAATTTTAAAATAAAAATCAAGGGGCTGGAGAGATGACTCCGCGGTTAAGAGCACTGACTGCTCTTCCAGAGGTCCTGAGTTCAAATCCCAGTAACCACATGGTGGCTCACAGCCATCTGTAATGGGATCTGATGCACACTTCTGGTGTGTCTGAAGACAGCGACAGTGAACTCACATACATAATGACTAAATAGATCTTTAAAAAAATTAAAAATAAAAATCAAAAAAAAAAGAAATCTATTGATATGCTGATTGTGTCTAGGGTATTCCGAGATTCTGGGTCAATATCCCCTTATCAGTGACTGCATACCATGTGTGTTCTTTTGTGATTGGGTTACCTCACTAAGGATGATATTTTCAAGATCTGACCATTTGCCTAGGAATTTCGTGAATTCATTGTTTTTAATTGCAGAATAGTATTCCATTGTGTAAATATACCACATCTTCTGAATCCATTCCTCCGTTGAGGGACATCTGGGTTCTTTCCAGCTTCTGGCTATTATAAATAAGGCTGCTATGAATACAGTGGAGCATGTGTCCTTATTGCATGCAGGTAAAGTCTCTGGGTGTATGCCCAGGAGTGGTATAGCCGGATCCTCCGGGAGTGTCATACCCAGTTTTCTGAGGAACCGCCAGACTGCTTTCCAGAGTGGTTGTACCAGCCTGCACTTCCACCAGCAGTGGAGGAGTGTTCCTCTTTCTCCACATCCTCGCCAACAACTGCTGTCTCCTGTGTTTTTGATCTATTTTTTAATATTTCACATAACATTCCCTCCATTTGAGTCCTGAGATTCTCTCAACTCCTAGGTTCATGGTACATTCTGGAGAGTCCCCCACCACCTACCTCTCAAGTTTGCCTGTTTCCATCCTTTCTGTTGACCCTCAGGGCATCAGTACTTTCCCCCTACCAAATACCTGATCATGTTCCCCTCTTTCCCTCAGTGTCCCCTTTCTGACCCAGGACCTTCTCTCCTTCCCTCCCTTCTCCCTCCTGTGATTACTTTCTTCTCCCTCTCAAGTGGGATTGAGGTATCCTTACTTGGGCCTTCTGCTTGTTAACCTTTTTGAGTTCTGTGGACTGTTTCCTGTGTATTCTGTACATTTTTTGACTAATATCCACTTATTAGTTAGTACATTACATACCATAAATGTCCTTTTGGTTCTGAGTTACCTCACTCAGTATGATATTTTCTAGTTACATCCATATACCTGCAAATCTCAGGATGCTGTTCTTAATAGCTGAGTAGTATTCCATTGTATAAATGAACCACATTTTCTATACCCATTCTTCTATTGTAGGAATGTCTGGGTTGTTTCCAGCTTCTGGCTAACCTAAATAAGACCACTGTGAACATAGTGGAACACAAGTTGCTGTGGCATGGTGGGGCATGCTTAGGGTATGTGCCAAAGAGTGGTGATATAACTGGATCTTCAGGTCAATTTCCAACATTCTGAGGAAACTCCAGATTGATTTCAAAAAGATGTACCAGTTTGCAATCCCACCAACAATGTAGGAGTGTTGCTCTTTCTCTACATCCTTGCTAACATGTGTGATCACCTGCGTTTTTGATCTGAGTCATTTAGATTGGTGTAAGGTAGAATCTTAGAGTAGTTTTGATATGCAGTTTCACTTATCACTAAGAATTTTGAACATTTCTTGAAGTGCTTCTCAGCCATTAGATATTCCTATGCTGTGAATTCTCTATTTCGTTCTATACGCCATTTTTTGATTGAGTTGTTCGGGTTTTTTTGTGGCTAGCTTATTGAGTTCTTTATATATTTTGGATATTAACCCACTATTGGATCAGGGGTTAGTAAAGCCTTTCCCACCCCCTAGTCTATTGGTTGCCTATTTGTCCTATTGACAGTGTCCTTTGCCTTACAGAAGCTTTCCAGTTTCATGTCGTCCCATTCATCAAGTTTTGATCTTAGAGCATGAGCCACTGGAGCTCTGTTTAGGAAATTTTTCCCTCTGCCAATGAGTTCATAGCTTTTTTCCATTTTCTCTTCTATTATATTCAGTGTATCTAGTTTTATGTTGAGGTCCTTGTTCCACTTGTACTTGAGCTTTATGCAAGGTGACAAATAAGGAAATATTTTCATTTTTCTACATACAGACAGCCAGTTAGACCAGCACCATTTTTTGAAGATGCTTTCTTTTTTGCCATTGTAAAATTTTGGCTTCTTTGTCAAAGATCAAATGTCTGTAAGTGTGTAGTTTTATTTCTGGATCTTCAATTCTATTCCATTCGTGAATGTGTCTATCTCTGTACCAAAATCATACTGTTTTTTATTTTTTAATCACTACTGCTCTGTAGTAAAGCTTGAGGTCATTGATGCTGATTCCCCCCGTGGTTATTTTATTGTTAAGAATTGTTTTTGCTCTTCTTGGTTTTTTTTCCAGTTATCTTTGAGAATTGCTTGTTCCATGTCTTTGAAGAATTATGTTGGTATTTTAATGAGAATTGTATTGAATCTGTAAATTGTCTTGGATATGATGACCATTTTACTATGTTAATTCTGCCAATCCATGACCATTGGAGGTCTCTACATTTTCTGAGATCTTCTTGGATTTCTTTCTTGAGAGACAAAGTTATTGTCATACAGATCTTTCACTTGTTTGGTTAGAGTTACCCCAAGATATTTTCTATTATTTGTGGCTATTGTGAAGGGAATTTTTTGTTTCCCTATTTTTTCTCTGCCTGTTTATCATTTGTGTAAAGGAATACTACTGATTTATTTGAGTTAGTTATATAACCAGCCACATTGCTGAAGTTGTTTATCAGCTTGAGAAGTTCTCTGGTATAATTTCTTGAGGTTGCTTTTGTACACAACCCTATTATATGAAAATAGTGATACCTTTACTTATTCTTTAGCAATTTGTATCCACTTGATCCCCTTTTTTGTTGTATTATTGTTAGAGTTAGAACTTTGAGCAGTATATTGAGTAGATATGGGGATAGTGGGCATCCTTGTCACTAATTTTAGTGGGATTGCTTCAAGTATGTCTCCACTTAGTTTGATATTGGCTTTTGGATTGCACTAAATTGGTTTTATTATATTTAGGTATGGATTTGAATTTTTGATCTCTACAATAATTTTAACATGAAGGGGTGCTGTATTTTGTAAAATGCTTTTTCTGCACCTAAGGAGATGATCATGTGATTTTATTTCTTTGAGTTGGTTTATAATGTGAATTATGTTAATGGATTTGTGAATATTGAACCAAACTTGCATCCCAGGGAGAAAACCTACTTGATCATGGTGAATGATGGTTTTGATGTGTTCTTGGATTTGGTTTGCAAGAATTTTATTAAGTATTTTTGCATTAATATTCATAAGTGAGATTGGTCTGAATTTCTCTTTTTTTGGTTGGATCCTTTGGTGGTTTAGGTATCAGAGTATATGTGGCCTCATAGAATGAATTAGGTAGTGTTCCTTCTGTTTCAGTTTTATGGAATAGTTTGAGGAATATTGGTATCAGGTCTTCCTTAAATGTCAGGTAGAATTATGCACTAAAGAAGTCTGGTCTTGGGACTGTTTTATTGTTTCTTTCTTTGTTTGTTTTAGTTTTAATTTCTAGGTGTTTGTCATGTATTTTCCTTTTCTTTTTTTATTTTCTATATTTTTTTTTATTTACATTCCGAATGATTTCCCTTTTCCCAGTTCCTCCCTCCCCGAAAGTCCCATAAGCCCTCTTTCGGCCCCCCCTTCCCCATTCAACCCCTTCTCACTTCTCTGTCCTGGTATTCCCCTAAATCCAGTCTTTCCAGGACCAGGGGTCTCGCCTTCCATCATCTTGGAAATCTATTGATATGTGAATTGTGTCTTGGTGTTCTCAAGAGTAAAAGAACCTATGGGGGAATCAGTATCCCGGACCTCAAGCTATACTACAGAGCAATAGTGTTAAAAACTGCATGGTATTGGTACAGTGACAGGCATGTAGATCAATGGAACAGAATTGAAGACCCAGAAATGAATCCACACTCCTATGGTCACTTGATCTTTGACAAAGGAGCTAAAACCATCCAGTGGAAAAAAGATAGCCTTTTCAACAAATGGTGCTGGCTCAACTGGAGGTCAACATGCAGAAGAATGCAAATTGACCCATTCTTATCTCCTTGCACTGAGCTCAATTCCAAGCGGATCAAGGATCTCCACATAAAAACAGACACACTGAAACTAATAGAAAGGAAATTAGGGAAGAACCTTGTACATATGGGCACAGGGGAGAATTTCCTGAACAGAACTCCAATAGCTTATGCTCTAAGATCAAGAATAGACAAATGGGACCTCATTAAATTACAAAGTTTTTGCAAGGCAAAAGACATTGTCAAAAAGACAATGCGGCAACCAACTAACTGGGAAATGATCTTTACCAACCTTACATCCGACAGAGGGCTAATATTCAAGATATACAAAGAACTCAAGAAGTTAAACTCCAGAGAGGCTAGTAACCCTATTAAAAAATGGGGTACAGAGCTAAACAAAGAGTTCTCACCTGAAGAATATCTAATGGCTGAAAAGCACCTAAAGAGATGTTCATCATCCTTAGTCATTAGGGAAATGCTAATCAAAACAACCCTGAGATTCCATCTCACACCAGTCAGAATGGCTAAGATCAAAAACACAGGAGACAGCAGTTGTTGGCGAGGATGTGGAGAAAGAGGAACACTCCTCCACTGCTGGTGGAATTGCAAGCTGGTACAACCACTCTGGAAAGCAGTCTGGAGGTTCCTCAGAAAACTGGGCATGACACTCCCGGAGGATCCGGCTATACCACTCCTGGGCATATACCCAGAGGCTTTACCTGCATGCAATAAGGACACATGCTCCACTATGTTCATAGCAGCCTTATTTATCATAGCCAGAAGCTGGAAAGAACCCAGATGTCCCTCAACGGAGGAATGGATTCAGAAGATGTGGTATATCTACACAATGGAATACTACTCTGCAATTAAAAACAATGAATTCACGAAATTCCTAGGCAAATGGTCAGATCTTGAAAATATCATCCTTAGTGAGGTAACCCAATCACAAAAGAACACACATGGTATGCAGTCACTGATAAGGGGATATTGACCCAGAATCTCGGAATACCCTAGACACAATCCGCATATCAATAGATTTCTAAAAAGATGGAAGGAGAGACCCCTGGTCCTGGAAAGACTGGATGTAGGGGAACGCCAGGACAGAGTAAGGAGAGGGGGTTGAATGGAGAAAAGAGGGAGGGAAGGGGGCTTATGGGACTTTCGGGGAGGGAGGAAACGGGAAAGGGGAAGTGATTTGGAATGTAAATTAAAAAAATAAAATAAAAAAAAAAGAAACTTTACTAAAGCTCAAAACACACATTGAACACAACACAGCAATAGTGGGAAATTTCAACATCCCACTCTATTTGTTTTTGTTTTTTAACGGCAAAATAATTACTCCTAAACAGGAAGGGAAAAGAAACCCTACAGAACTTTCTCCTACTTGTAGTTGGGGTAAATCGAAGGGCTTTCCAGCTTCCTGGATTTTTTTTTTTTTTTTTTTTTTTTTTTTTTTTTTTTGGTTTTTCGAGGCAGGGTTTCTCTATGTAGCCCTGGCTGTCCTGGAATTCACTTTGTAGACCAGGCTGGCCTCGAAGTCAGAAATCCTCCTGCCTCTGCCTCCCAAGTGCTGGGATTAAAGGCATGTACCACCACCACCCGGCCTTCCTGGATTCTTATCTGAAGAGAAGAAAACAAGGGATCCCCACAGATTAGCAAAGGAGGCAGGACACAAAGTGACAGTACCAACTTAAGAGGTCAAGACTGACCATAGACCATTTTCATGAATGATCATTTTCAAGGAACTCCTCATGGTTTCCTTTGGTAGACTTCACGTAACAGAGACGGTTTTGTTTACTACGTGTCAAAGTAATAGTAGCTGTCCATATTGATTGGCATGTTTGGTAATATATTGACTTTCCCTTCTGTGCATGTCACTTCCCATAATGCATCTGGTTAACTCACATGCATATCACTTATGAATAAGCATGAGATATTAAACAGAATTTTTCTTTAAAAGCTATTAGTACATACAATTGTGTTTTACTTTAAAAGCATCTATAACTTGTTCAGACTAGATTGGTGGTGTATTCTTTAAACCTAGATGTATTGAGAATATACTTGAATAGAAACTTCCTAAATATCTAATTATTGACAGGAAAACTTATACTATTTTTCAGGGTTTGGAATATTGGTAGCCTGATCAAGTTAGATTGTTGAAATGTTCTGAAGTTGCTAGGTGCATTATTTGGAGAAAGGTATATAATGTACACTTAAAGGAAATAAGCTCCCAGCTTCAATATTACCAGAGCCTTCTGTTTGACTGTGCACAATACAAAATGCAGATCTCAGAAGGCTAACCTATTTTCAGTGTTTGCTTTCCACATTTTGCTCTTTGTTTTAGCCAAACTGAAAGTACATCGATTTCTCTTTATCACTTTTTATGTCCTTTTTTTCTAAACAGGGAAACTGTTACTTGAAAATTTGGTGTCCCCACCTGAGATTCCACATATTTCAAGTGTTTGCTTTCCACATTTTGCTCTTTGTTTTAGCCAAACTGAAAGTACATCGATTTCTCTTTATCACTTTTTATGTCCTTTTTTTCTAAACAGGGAAACTGTTACTTGAAAATTTGGTGTCCCCACCTGAGATTCCACATATTTCAAGGCATTATTCATTATCTGCAAATTGAAAGATTGGATTTTTCATCCAAGTTCATCTTATTATTTTACAATATGTGTACAGTAGACTTGTTTCCCTAGATTCATTTCCACTAAAGGCTAGTTCAAGTCTAATGCCAAACATAAAATCTACCAGTTGTTGGCGAGGATGTGGAGAAAGAGGAACACTCCTCCACTGCTGGTGGAATTGCAAGCTGGTACAACCACTCTGGAAAGCAGTCTGGAGGTTCCTCAGAAAACTGGGCATGACACTCCCGGAGGATCCGGCTATACCACTCCTGGGCATATACCCAGAGACTTTACCTGCATGCAATAAGGACACATGCTCCACTATGTTCATAGCAGCCTTATTTATCATAGCCAGAAGCTGGAAAGAACCCAGATGTCCCTCAACGGAGGAATGGATTCAGAAGATGTGGTATATCTACACAATGGAATACTACTCTGCAATTAAAAACAATGAATTCACGAAATTCCTAGGCAAATGGTCAGATCTTGAAAATATCATCCTTAGTGAGGTAACCCAATCACAAAAGAACACACATGGTATGCAGTCACTGATAAGGGGATATTGACCCAGAATCTCGGAATACCCTAGACACAATCCGCATATCAATAGATTTCTAAAAAGATGGAAGGAGAGACCCCTGGTCCTGGAAAGACTGGATGTAGGGGAACGCCAGGACAGAGTAAGGAGAGGGGGTTGAATGGAGAAAAGAGGGAGGGAAGGGGGCTTATGGGACTTTCGGGGAGGAGGAAACGGGAAAGGGGAAGTGATTTGGAATGTAAATTAAAAAAATAAAATAAAAAAAAAATCTACCATTTCCTAATTAAAACACATAAATGAAAGCCAGGAAAATATGATTGAACATGCTTACATTAATGGTATAATATTTGCTCTGACTGCTATAACAAACATAATGTGGATACATAAATATATGACATAAATATATATATGTATTATATATATATATATATATATTATTTACAAAATAAACTTTGTTGCATAGTAAACCATTGTCAATATATTTGAAAAGTGGTTTAAATATAACAATACACAAAATATATACTATATAATTTACTATATTAATACTACATCATTATATTATTTTATGCTATGCACTTCATTATAAAAATACATGTTGACTTTTGTTGCATTATTAAATTTCTTGAAACAGATCATTTTGAAGAAACATGAAACATAAAAGAGAAAACTATTTAAACTATAAGACATTACCTCTGAACATTTTTCAATATATAAAACTGTGTTGCCAAAGTGAAACAGACATTGTAAGAAGCCATATTGATTCAGATACTTTTGCTATCCTGCGATATTCATCAGTGACTATGGTGATGAAGGTGTATTCAACTCCCTTTTCTTGTGTCACTCACAACTACATTTTCTTTCATTGACTTGAAGACGTAATTGTGGTCCTCTCTGGGCAAATAAAATGTTTTATACTTTAGCGACATCCTTATGTAAATTAGAATTAAATTACTCTCCAGGCAGCGGTGGCACATGCCTTTAATCCCATCATTTATTGGCAGAGGCAGGAGGGTTTCTGAGTTCAAGGCCAGCCTGGTCTACAAAGTGAGTTCCAGGACAACCAGGGCTATTCAAAAAACCCTGTCTCAAAAAAAACAAACAAACAAACAAAAGAATTAAATTTCACATGTAGGCCTACAACTATACTGATTCTTTACAATATATAAACATACACTATTTAATTGCAGCTATATTTTGTATATGAGTAAACACACATATGGGCATGTGCACGTGCCTGCCATGGCCTTGGTGTGGAGGTCAGGGGACAGCTTGTAAGAGTTGGTTATATACTTCCAATATGCTAGTCCTAGGAATTGAACATGTCAAGCTCGACTAATATACACTTACCTGTTGAGTAATCATGCAGGCCCTAACTCATCTAGCTTTTAAGATTACCTAATATAAAACACTTTACCTGTCACAGTATTTCTATGCAGTGACTATGGTTGTTAATTATGTCACCTTGATTGGGCTGTGAGATAACCAAATATACATTTGGTTAAGCATTTCTGAATGTCTCTGGACAGAGTTTCTAGAGTATATTTATACTTAAACTGGTGAGCTAAGGGAAACAATTCCCCTTCCTAATATGGCTAGATATCTTACAAGCCATGGAAGGTCATAATGGTATGCTACTATAGTAAAAGATAATTTTGTCAGGATTTGTGTGAGGTAAAATGTTGTCTTCTCCTAGATGATAACTTATGCTATAGCTTTACCTAGGCCCCACGTGTACTGGTTTCCCTTCGACACCTCCTATTAGATGGTGGATCTGTACAAAGAATATGTAGACTCTTCTGCAAATATTTAGAGTTGTTTTAAATATTCTCTAAATGTGAATTTATTCAGCTTTTCTGGTGTCAATGATAATTGTAATTAATATTATTTACCAAAAGTGTGAAAGAAAGCCAACATTTTCAGAAATTAAACAAACTAACTTTTGCTAGGGACTCCCCATTGTATAAGTATCCAATTATCCAAAGAGTCAGGTTATCAGAGCACATCTGAGTAATACATCCTTGATTCAAGTGGTTATTAATAAATCAGTCTAAGAGACAAGTTAAAAATTATGTGGGACCAAGTGTGAAATGTCTTGTTTATAGGTCTCATAGCATTATATAAATAATTCTATGGAATAATACATAAAATCTTGAATGTAATGGCTGCTCTACAAATAAGATAAAGGGATCCCAATAGTAGGAAATATCATCTAACTTTTAAAGTGCAGATCACTTTTTCTATATCTTACATTTTTACAATTATTTTGAACATAAGGCTCTAAGCAATTGAGGATATATTGAATACTAAGTGCTAGGCAATCAAGATTCCGTTCTTATCATTTTTGTTAATTTCATTTGTGTTCTTTATCAGTTAGATTAAGAATGGAAACTTAATGTTTTTTAGAACCTTTCTTAAAAATATAAAAACAGACATCTAAAGAAAGTTTGAAGACTATCTTACTAGATTTTGAGATAAAATCAATATAACATTCAATTGTAAATCCTGGAACCTTCAAGCAGAGGAAAATGAAAATGAGAAAGAAAGGAATTTATATCTTTAAGTTAGGGTCAACAGATGTGTTAGTAGTACTAGAAAGCATTGTTTTCTTGGAGAGACAGGCCTAGCTCAAGTAAAAGTTATATACACTTCTGGAGGTAGCAGGAAGGCAAGATTTCTTTGGCATGGGGGCAGAAAAATTGGAACTTGTTCACAATGAGACATGAAAATATTAAATTGAAGACAGATTTAGGTATCGCTAATTCATGCACACCAGTTTCTTTGGGAGGTTTTCAGAAAATTTTCACTTTATGCTAAAATTCCATGACTGAAAGAGGAACATGGATAATAATTGTTTCTGAGGAGCCAAGGATTTCCTTCTGGGAAAGTACATTAGGTGTAGGAGTGGATGAATGGTAGAAAGTGTCCTTCATCATATGTCCTGCATGGCTCAGTTCTTTCATTTCTTTATAGAATCCTCCTCCCAATACACTTCCCACCACTCTGCATGGTATTTATAACATAGGTCCAGCTGAGGAATATGTTATATTTTAAGTCCATTGGTAACATTTTCCCCAGTACCCAGTGTGTCTTGTGGTTCCTAAGTGTTATAGAAAAATACTGTCAGGATCTACCTTATGTTAATTCCTCACTTTGCATCACAGTACATAGTCCAAAGAAACAGGAGTGCACTTCTAATGATGATGTTAAGCACAAACACAAGCTCTGAAACTTCTGTAATAGAAAAGAGAGAGCACTTTGATCCATCCCACTTTCAGAGGTATAAAATATTATAGAACCCTCTTTCTGGTCTTCTGTTATCTGAAGCATCTTTGTACTCATTCTAACAAAACCAAAATATCAGAAATACTGGTTAGCATGCCAAACACTTTGTAGTTTTTGAGTTCTTTAGCCAGGGTTGAAACTAACTGCCTCACTGTTGAGATCAAGTCACAAAATGTTCAGTACATATACCTGGGCTTTCAAAAGCCTCTTTCCTAAACAGCTGTTGAACAAATCAATGAAGAATAAAGCATAAACACTAGGGTGATAAGTTCAGAGAAATGAAGGTACTAAAGGGAACCATTTCATCTGATCTAGATGTTCCTAATGAGTGAGTGATATGATGTGCAGCAGTGTTGTGAATGTGTTTCATATGAAGTGGCAATAGGGTTCCAGAGTGTCAGGTGCCAGATTGTCAAGCCTCTCCTCTAATCCTTGACTTGGCCTTCATTTTCTTTTTTTTTTTTTTTTATATATTTTCTATATTTTTTATTTACATTCCCAATGATTTCCCCTTTCCTGGTTCCCCCTCCCCAAAAGTCCCATAAGCCCTCTTCCCCCACCCTGTTCCCCAGTCAACCTCCTCCTGCTTCTCTGTCCTGGTATTCCCCTACACTGCTACATCCAGTCTTTCCAGGACCAGAGGTCTCTCCTTCTTTCTTCTTGGAAATCAATTGATATGTGAATTGTGTCTTGGGTATTCTGAGCTTCTGGGTTAATATCCACTTATCAGTGACTGCATAGCATGTGTGTTCTTTTGTGATTGGGTTACCTCACTAAGGATGATATTTTCAGTTCTGACCATTTGCCTAAGAATTTCGTGAATTCATTGTTTTTAATTGCAGAGTAGTATTCCATTGTGTAAATATACCACATTTTCTGTATCCATTCCTCCATTGAGGGACATCTGGCATATTCCCAGAGGCCTCCCCGGCATGCAACAAGGACACATGCTCCACTATGTTCATAGCAGCCTTATTTATAATAGCCAGAAGCTGGAAAGAACCCAGATGTCCCTCAACAAAGGCCTTCATTTTCTTTTCTCCCTCCTTGAATCTCTGGATCCACCCTCTCTAGATTTCTTTTGTTTTCATCTGACAATGCTCTTCTCTGTAGAACTAGTTAACTCAAGGTAGTCTCCACAGGAAATCAATAACAGAATCTCTACCAGAAGAGCTCCCTAGCATCACCACAGCCTTGGCTTACATCTTCTTACCTCCTTTCTGTATCTAAAGGAACTAATACAACAGCCTGTTATTTTGCTCAAGACTAAGCAAAGCTGCACAAAATAGTCTGGAAGTGAATGCAAATATCTTGTCTCCTTACAGCAATGCAAACTACTAGGAAAGGTGAGAGAACAGACCAGATAAAATTCCAACAGTAATTTTGAGATTTATAATTGAAAGGAAATATGTGATATTCGTGTTGTTTAAAAAAAAGCCTAAAAGGAAAGAAACAATAGGGTAGGGAGTTTTACAGTATTTGAAGAAAGTGAGCAGTGGATATATATCTCATTGGTAGCACTTGCCTAGCATATGCAAAGCTAGTTAATTAATTGCATAATTGAAACTCATGACTGAAAGCTCTCAATTTTTAATATGTTTTAAATATTTGAATTTAAATTTATTTTCTTTTTTTTTCAATAAATCCTGACTACAATTTCATCATCCTCTGTTTATCCTAGGCCACCTCTCTTCCCAGATCCACTCCTTTGTTTCCTTTCAGAAAGAGTAGTCCTCTCAGTGATATAGGACAAGTATGGCATAACAAGATACAATAAGACTAGGGAAAAATCTTCATATCAGAGTTGTGAAATACAACCCAGGAGAGGAAAAGGGGTCCCCAAACAGGTGAAAGAGTTAGAGAAAATCCTGCTCCCACTGTTAGGAGTTTCAAAAAGAACACCAAACTACACAACCACAGTATATATGCAGAGTACCTAGTACAGGCCCATGAAGGCTACCTGATGGCCACTTTGTTGACTAGGAACCCCTATGAGCCCTGCTTAGTTCATTCTATGGGCCATGCTCTCCTGGTGTCCTTGATCTTCACGATTCTTCCCCCTCTTCTTCCACAGGGTTCCCTGAGCTCAAAGAAGAGGGCCAATGGAAATCTCCAATTTGTGTTTTTTCTCTGCCAAATCCTTGGTTGTTGATTTCTTCTCCCATCAGCTCCCATCAGCTGTAGGCACAGACTTCTATGCTGATGGATGAGCTAAGCACTGATCTATAACTATAGCAGAATAACATTAGGAATTGCTTTATTATTTTCCTTTTCCCTGTATCCTAGTTCTCTGACCAGCTTCTGGGTTCATGTCATTCAGTCAGTGTTGGGCACGGGCTTCCTCTCATGGTGTAGACCTCAAAGTAGACCAGTCATTTCTTGCTCACTCCCACAAGTTCTGTGCTTTGATTGCCCTAGCACATCTTGTAGGCAGGATAGATTGTAGTTTGAAGGCTTTTGGACTGGGTAGGTGCACTAGTCTCACCCTTTCCTGGTTACAAAAGCTTACCAGTTCAGGTTCCATATCCTTTATTAATATGAGTCCGTGCTAGGGTCACTCTCATAAATTACTAGGAATTTCTACTGCACTGGGTTTACACATTGCCCCCCAAATGCCCTAAAATCTCACTTGTCTTTTCCTGTACTTTCTCCCTTCATCTCTTCCCAACTTATTACTCTTCTTCCCACTTGTACCTGTCTCCAGTATACCCACAAAATCTAATCTATGTCCCTTTCCCAAGGAGATCCATGAACCCTCTGTAAGCCATCCGTGCTATTTAGCCTTTGTAGGTCCCTGAATTTTAGTATGATTATTATTTACTTAACAGCTAATATCTACTTATAAGTGAGTACATACTATATTTGCCTTTCTGAACCTGGTTACCTCACTCAGAATACTTTTTTTTATTTCCATTCATTTACCTGAAAAATGTATATCTTTTAACACCTGAGTAATACTCTATTGTGAATATGTACCACATTCCCTTCATTTATTCTTTGGTTGAGGCACATGTAGGCTGTTTCCAGTTTCAGGCTAGTATGAATAGAGCAGCAATTAACATGGTTGAGCAAGTCTCCTTGTGATAGGATGGAGTATCCTTTGGTATAGCTGGGTCTTTAGGCAGATTGATTCCCATTTTTTGAGGAATCACCTTATTGATTTCTATAGTGGCAGCTATACATGTGTGTACTCACTCCAGAAATGAAGAAGTGTTCCCTGACCTCACATGCTCACCTGCATCAAAGTTCACTTATACTGTTGATCTTAGACATTCTGACATTTATAAAATGGAATCTCAAAATAGTTCTGATTTGCATTTCCCTGATGGCTAAGAATGTTGACCATTTCTTTAAGCCTTTTGAGATTCCTCTATTGAGAAATCTCTGTTTAGATTTGTACCACATTTTTTAATTGTTCTAATGGTGATCACTCTGGACTCTATAAGATTCTAACAAAATACATATATGTCTGCAAATACCCCAAACAAGATAAGACCAGAAAAATCTATAATAAACCATCATAATAAAACTATTTCAGAGGTACTAAAATGAACTGAATTATCTCAGATCCTTGCTATGATACACAAGTTCTATGTTTGTTTTTTTTTTTTTTTTGATGTTTGTGGTGAAAGATGGAGCAGATACTGCTTTTTGTGGTCTCTGGATCTTACTGTGTTATAATTGTTGTTTCAGTCTCTGAAATTTGTCTGCTATTTTCTACTTTTGTGATTTTATTTTTCATTCTTCAATTTGTATTTGCTAGTTTTATGATTCTATATAATGAATGCAATGCTTTGTTTCCTCCACTTTTATCAAATGATATTGAACTGATTCTTCAAGTTCTTTGTAATATTAGGCTCCTGTTGGTTAAAACTAATTTTATTTTGTTCTGATTGAGACTCAGTTTATTTTCTCCATCACCAGAATTCCTTCAACTATAGATAATTCTGTACTGAGAAAATTCCAGTCAATAAGATTAGTTTAATGGCTTTCTTATAAAGCACTGTAGCTGATATTTCTTAAATAAAAATTATGTATATGTATTTGAAAAATACTTTTTAAGTTTTGATGACAACTTATACATTCATAACATTTTTCCTCTGTGCATCAATGTGATTATGATTTAAGGTTAGTTGAGGTTGTTGAATTTGCCAAATGAGTCTAATAATTACACTGAAATTAGAGATACTTGAGAATTAAAAATTATTAAAAATCTTAATTACCAAGAAAGAATTAACTTTAAGTGCCAAACTTTCCTTAAGAAAGTATAATATTTGAGATATTTAGGATAAGCATCTTAGATCAATAGGAAATCATATTATCCAAGAAATTATCAGACTCAGAGAAACGTTTCAATATAAGATAGTTTGTTTTATTAGCTGTTTTAAAATACTTATATTGCTTTACTTCATGTGCATGAGTCTTTTGCCTGCATATACATGTGTGAATCACATGCATTCAGTGTATGCAGAGGCTCTGAAGCCAAATATTCAGATCTCCTGGAACTGTAATTAGAGACAATTTGGAAATTAGAGTGGTGCTGGGAATTAATTTTGGATCTTCTATAAAACCAGATGGTGCTCCATACCACTGAACATTATCTCCAACCCTTTTATTTGGTTTTGAAATAGTGTTTGGTTTTCTAGTCTGGGCCTATCTTCAACTACTGAATTTCTGCCCCTAATCTCAGGAATGTTATCATCACACAGATTCCTGTACCCAGAGGAAGTTGTTTGAAGTTTTTGTTTGTTGTTTGTTTGAGTTTTGCTTTGTTTATTTTATTTTTTGTTTTTGTCTGTTTTGGTTTGTGTGTGTGTGTGTGTGTGTGTGTGTGTGTGTGTGTGTGTGTGCATGCACTTAGAAAACAAAAGAATGTTTCAGATCCCCACAACACTGACATTATAGGCAATTATGTGTTGCCTAATGGTTTGAAAGAACACGTACTCTCAATGAAGGAGACATCTTTCCATATCCATGAAAAGTTTATTTGTTTGTTGTCCTCAGTGATGGAAATTTAACTTACTACCTCATTCACGCTCAGGCTAGGTTCAAGGGGCCAGCCCCAACAATGAATGAATTCCAGAGAGGAAATAAGATCAGGAGATGGGAAGGATAATTCAGACACCTAAACTGGGATGCTTTGCAACTTTGATTGACTATCAATCAGAACACTTTTTTTAAATTTATATAGATTCAAAAACATTGACAATTTCAAGAGATACAGATCTTATCATTTTGTCTTGGGCATGCATTTCTAGTATACCCAGGGTTACAAGTTACTTATAGCTAGAAAGCTTTTATTATCATGAATCCCAGATCCTTATTTCTAAAATTTTACAAATCATTTAAGTTTAAACAAGCAAGCATTTAATAGCCTGTTCTCAGACTGGCAGCACTTTGCAGTTTAAAAATGGTTAGGTAGAAAATAGATAGTCCAGTCAAGTCACCCTTTTTAAGCAGTATATTATTAATTTTTAATGGTTAATCATATTAGTTTCAAATTGGCCTAAGCTTAGGAATCATTGTAGTTGGTATTTATATTTATAATCTTTTTTTAAGGTATAACTTTCTTTTTTTTCTTAGATATATTCTTTATTTACATTTCAAATGATTTCCCCTTTCCTGGTTGCCCCCTCCCTGAAAGTCCCATAAGCCTTCTCCCCTACCCCTGTTCCCTAATCAACCCTCTCTCACTTGCTTCCCTGTCCTGGTATTCCCCTACAGTGCTGCATTGAGCTTTTCCAGGACCAGGGGTCTCCCCTTCCTTCTTCTTGGGCATCATTTGATATGTGAATGGTGTCTTGGGGTCTTATAAGAATTAGTTTAATACAATAATTGTTTTGTTTCTAAATTAACTAATATTACAGCAACCTGGTGCACACCAATCTTTCCAAGAATGACAAATCCTAATATCTTATTCTTTTTACCTTCTTTTATATTGTTACTTGACCACCTAGCATGCTGCTATATTATCTTAGTCATTCTAGTTTTTGTTGCCAAGTTCTTACTAGTGACTTCATATGTATGGCCTTTTATCTTGTAAGTTATAATTCTAAGAAATTCTAAATACATTGCAAAAGGATTTTTTGGCTCTGTTCCGATGTCATTTCTCTTGTCCTTCTGAACCTTGTCAGCCTCCTCTCAGTAACTACTATTATAATATTTTCTTTCATGAATTTACTTTGCAACAAGGCACTTAAAGAGACTCCCAAGTCGACTGAGGTTAATTCCTTAAGAATAAGGAGTAGTACTTTCAGGACTTTCTCAAGGGAGTGCAGAAATGATTTTGTCATAGAAGATATGGGTGAATTATTGTGCTAACAGCCCCTCAAGAGTGTAGCACAGACACTCAAACTGAAAATAAATGACATCAGGTCAATGATAACAGCACATGGATCAGCCTTGTTGATATTTTTTTTTATTGATTCATAGATTTGTTTTGTTTTGTTTTGTTTTTAATTATTTATTTTATTTTATTTTTTTTAATTTACATTCCAAATCATTTCCCCTTTCCAATTTCCTCCCTCCCCGAGAGTCCCATAAGCCCCCTTCCCTCCCTCTTTTCACCATTCAACCCCCTCTCATTTCTCTGTCCTGGCGTTCCCCTACATCCAGTCTTTCCAAGACCAGGGGTCTCTCCTTCCATCTTCTTAGAAATCTATTGATTGTGTCTAGGGTATTCCGAGATTCTGGGTCAATATCCCCTTATCAGTGACTGCATACCATGTGTGTTCTTTTGTGATTGGGTTACCTCACTAAGGATGATATTTTCAAGATCTGACCATTTGCCTAGGAATTTCGTGAATTCATTGTTTTTAATTGCAGAGTAGTATTCCATTGTGTAGATATACTACATCTTCTGAATCCATTCCTCCGTTGAGGGACATCTGGGTTCTTTCCAGCTTCTGGCTATTATAAATAAGGCTGCTATGAACATAGTGGAGCATGTGTCCTTATTGCATGTAGGTAAAGCCTCTGGGTATACGCCCAGGAGTGGTATAGCCGGATCCTCCGGGAGTGTCATGCCCAGTTTTCTGAGGAACCGCCAGACTGCTTTCCAGAGTGGTTGTACCAGCCTGCAATTCCACCAGCAGTGGAGGAGTGTTCCTCTTTCTCCACATCCTCGCCAACAACTGCTGTCTCCTGTGTTTTTGATCTTAGCCATCCTGACTGGTGTGAGATGGAATCTCAGGGTTGTTTTGATTTGCATTTCCCTAATGACCTAGGATGATGAACATCTCTTTAGGTGCTTCTCATCCATTAGATATTCTTCAGGTGAGAACTCTTTGTTTAGTTCTGTACCCCATTTTTTAATAGGGTTACTTGCCTCTCTGGAGTTTAACTTCTTGAGTTCTTTGTATATATTGGATATTAGCCCTCTGTTGGATGTAGGGTTGGTAAAGATCATTTCCCAGTTAGTTCGTTGCTGCTTTGTCTTTTTGACAGTGTCTTTTGCCTTGCAAAAACTTTGTAATTTAATGAGGTCCCATTTTTCTATTCTTGATCTTAGAACATAAGCTATTGGAGTTCTGTTCAGGAAATTCTCCCCTGTGCCCATATGTTCAAGGTTCTTCCCTAGTTTCCCTTCTATTAGTTTCAGTGTGTCTGGTTTTATGTGGAGATCTTTGATCCACTTAGAATTGAGCTTAGTGCAAGGAGATAAGAATGGGTCAATTTGCATTCTTCTGCATGTTGACCTCCAGCTGAGCCAGCACGATTTGTTGAAAAGGCTATCTTTTTTCCACTGTATGGTTATAGCTCCTTTGTCAAAGATCAAGTGATCATAGGAGTGTGGATTCATTTCTGGGTCCATCTAAACCATCCTATAACCCCTGAAGAAATAGAAGTTGTCATTGGAAGTCTTCCAACCAAAAAAAGCACGGGTCCAGATGGTTTTAGTGCAGAATTCTATCAGACCTTCAAAGAAGACCTAACACCAATACTCTTCAAACTGTTCCACAAAATAGAAACAGAAGGAACACTACCCAACTCGTTCTATGAAGCCACAATTACACTAATACCAAAAGCAAACAAAGATCCCACAAAGAAAGAGAATCTCAGGCCAATCTCTCTTATGAATATCGATGCAAAAATACTCAATAAAATTCTTGCCAACCGAATCCAAGAACACATCAAAACGATCATTCACCACGATCAAGTAGGCTTCATCCCAGGGATGCAGGGATGGTTCAATATAAGGAAATCCATCAATGTAATCCACTACATAAACAATCTCAAAGAAAAAAAACCACATGGTCATCTCATTAGATGCTGAGAAAGCATTTGACAAAATTCAGCATCCTTTCATGCTAAAGGTCTTGGAAAGATCAGGAATTCAAGGCCCATATCTAAACATAGTAAAAGCAATTTACAGCAAACCGGTAGCCAACATCAATCTAAACGGAGAGAAACTTGAAGCAATCCCACTAAAATCAGGGACTAGAGAAGGCTGCCCTCTCTCTCCATATCTTTTCAATATAGTACTTGAAGTTCTAGCTAGAGCAATTAGACAACAAAAAGAGGTCAAAGGGATACAAATTGGAAAGGAAGAAGTCAAGCTATCACTATTTGCAGACGATATGATAGTATACTTAAGCGACCCAAAGAACTCCACCAGAGAACTCCTACAGCTGATAAACGATTTCAGCAAAGTGGCCGGATATAAAATCAACTCAAGCAAGTCAGAAGCCTTCCTATACTCAAAGGATAAGCAGGCTGAGAAAGAAGTAAGAGAAATGATACCCTTCACGATAGCCACAAACCATATAAAGTATCATGGCGTGACTCTAACCAAACAAGTGAAAGATCTGTATGACAAGAACTTCAAGTCTCTGAAGAGAGAAATTGAAGAAGACCTCAGAAGGTGGAAAGATCTCCCATGCTCATGGATTGGCAGGATTAATATAGTAAAAATGAGCATCTTACCAAAAGTAATACACAGATTCAATGCAATCCCCATCAAAATCCCAACTCAATTCTTCATAGAGTTAGAAAGAGCAATTCAAAAATTCATCTGGAGTAACAGAAAGCCCAGAATAGCTAAAACTATTCTCAAGAGTAAAAGAACCTCTGGGGGAATCAGTATCCCGGACCTCAAGCTGTACTACAGAGCAATAGTGTTAAAAACCGCATGGTATTGGTACAGTAACAGACATGTAGATCAATGGAACAGAATTGAAGACCTTGTTGATATTTTACCAAATAGTCTGTTTCATGACTATCACCTTTTCCCTAGAAATTTGCTATGCAAGCTAAGCAAGTTTTTGCCGTTGAGCTAAATTATCAGCCCGAGAATAATTTTTTAACAAACACTACTCAAATAGTTGTATATCCATCTGGAAACAAAAAGCACCTTTAATATATACAAACTAATTTCAAAAGGTTGATTAATCTGTTTCTGAAGCTAAAGCCTAGACTATGGACTTTCTGGAGATTATCATAGAAATAAGAGTGATCTGTGTTTAAAAATAATTTTCAAGAAATAAATTGTGTTTTATGCCAAAAATGAAAGAAGAAATGAAAAATAATGAAATATACTTTATCAGTGTAAGAACACATTCAATATTTCTAAGAGAATAAAAACCAACAGTTACAGTGGTTGGCTGGTATTTATATAGTAGAGAACTTCCATCATGATCATCAAGTTTTAATACTCAAGAAGAAACCAATATGTCTCATGTTAAGTGTGTGGCATTTGTCCATGTACAGGCATCTGAGAGCTCTCCAGTTCTACAGACTAAACATTTCATTAACAGTTAGAGTGCCAGGAGGGAAGCAGACAACTACTTTTGAACTCTGGCATATATCCCTCACAGAAAGAAAGTAAAGAAGAAAAGGGGTAATAGACAAAAGGAAGATGGAAGAAAGGAAGGCGGGAGGAAGGGAAAAAGAGGAAAACAGTTACCAAGAACTGGGCAGCTATGGACAGGTCAGAGTAAGGAAAGGAACTTTTAAAGGGACAATAACATTTAATCTATATGTCTATATGTCTGTCTGTCTGTCTGTCTATTGTTGGTATGTGTGTGTGTGAGTGAGTGAGAGAGAGAGAGAGAGAGAGAGAGAGAGAGAGAGAGAGAGAGAGAGAGAGAGAGAGGAAGAAAGAGAGAGAGAGACTGTGGTAGAGAAATTGTTTTAAATCTTGATCTTGATGATACAGAGCAATGTTCCTTTATCAAAACTCAAAGAACTTATTCTGAGACAACAGCTTTATTGTAGTTCATTAGAATAGAACATCTGACTCTGAAATATACATATACCTCCACCTTTTGTTAATTACTACTTCTCATTTGAAAAATATAAACTCCATGAATCTAATATTTTATACTTGTTTCTCAACTGAAAAACTATTAGCCACAAATGGGACATCAATAGCACATGCCTGTCTCCAAGCTTTGTGCCTGAAAGCTTATAAGAAAAACAGGTGGTCAATGACTATAGGGGACTCTTTTCCTGACTGGACAAGACGGCTGCACATATGAGCTCACGGAACTGTGACAGCATTCACAAGAACTGTGCGAGATTAAGCCAAACAAAATCCAAGAAACGAAAAGGGAGATGGCTATAATACTCTACCCCTAGCTGAGGAGCTGTTGACAATTGACAGCTGAGGGTGGGGTATTGTGATATATCCTTGTAGGTTAACTATGCTCCAGAAAATTGCTTCCTGTCCCCTAATACTCAGGAACAAAAACTGTTTGTAGGAAATTGGGAATATGTCATGGAGGAGTTGAAAAGATGGGCTGAATATGGTGTATAAAACTCTTTTTTAGAAATTTTATTGGTTATTTTATTTATATTTCAAATTTTATCACTCTTCCTGGTTTCCCCTCTGCAAACTCCCTTTCCCACTCCCATCACCCTGCTTCTATGAGGGTGATCCTTCATCCACCCATCCACTTCCATATTTTCTCCATAGCTTTCCCCTACATTAGGGCATCAAGCCTTCACAGGAGCAAGGGCCTCCCCTCTCATTGATGTCACACAAGGCCATCCTCTGCTACATATGCAGCTGGAGCCATGTGTACTATTTGGTTGGTGGTTTAATCTCTGGGAGATCTAGGGGGTCTAGCTAGATGATATTTCTGTTCTTCCTATGGGGTTGAAAACCCCTTCATCTCCTTCAGTCTTTCCCCTAACTCCTCCATTTGGGTCCCCATGTTCACTCTGATGGCTAGCTGCATGCATCTGCATATGTATTGATAAGACTTTGGAAGAGTTTCTCAGGAGACAGCTATATCAGGCTCCTGTCAGTAAGCACTTCTTGGCATCAGCAAAATTGACTGAGTTTGGTGGCTACATATGGGATGAATCCCCAGGTGGGGCCGTCTCTGGATGGCCTTCCCTTTAGTCTCTCTTCCAATCTTTGTCCCTATATTTCCTTTAGACGGGAACAATTCTGGGTGAAAAATTTTGAGAAGGGTGGCTGGCCTCATCCCTCAAACAGGGGCCGTGTCTAACCTCTTGATATGGTCCCTACAGATTCTCTCTCTCCCTTTGGTATGTATTTCAGTTAATGTCATCCGCCGTGGGTTCTGGGATTCTCTTGCTTTCCTGGCATCTGGAACTTTCCCTTGGCAACCTTCAGTTCCCCATTCCCCATTGCTACACACCTCTCTTCAATTTTCTGACCCTCTGTATATCTCCCCCATCTCCTCCCATACCTGATTCTGTCCCCCTTGAAAATTTAATAAAATACTTTTTTCTTTTTTTTAATTTATTTTCTAAGTTTTTTTATTTACATTCAAAATCATTTCCCCTTTCCCGTTTTCTCCCTCCCCGAAAGTCCCATAAGCCCTCTTCCTTCCCTCTTTTCCCCATTCAACCCCCTCTCGCTTCTCTGTCTTGGCGTTCCCCTACATCCAGTCTTTCCAGGACCAGGGGTCTCTTACATAAAACCAGACACACTGAAACTAATAGAAGGGAAACTAGGGAAGAACCTTGAACATATGGGCACACGGGAGAATTTCCTGAACAGAACTCCAATAGCTTATGCTCTAGGATCAAGAATAGACAAATGGGACCTCATTAAATTAGAAAGTTTTTGCAAGGCAAAAGACACTGTCAAAAAGACAAAGCAGCAACCAACTAACTGGGAAATGATCTTTACCAACCTTACATCCGACAGAGAGCTAATATCCAATATATACAAAGAACTCAAGAAGTTAAACTCCAGAGAGGCAAGTAACCCTATTAAAAAATGGGGTACAGAGCTAATAAAATACTTTTAAAGGAAAACACCTGGGAGCTGGAGAGTTGGCTCAGTGGTTAACAGTAATGGCTCATCTTTGATCTTTCAGATGTTTGAGTTCAATTCCCAGCAACTACACGGTGGCTCGTAATCATCTATAATATGGTCTGATACCCTTTTCTCCCCTGCAGGTGTACATGGAAATAGAACACTCATATACATTAAATAAACAAATAATTTTTTTTATAAAAAGAAAACATCTCTATATTGTGTTAATTTTGTTCACATATTTTCTTTGAATAACTATGTATTGCATTTTTATAATAATGAAGTATTTTATTGTTATATTAATTATAATTATTATTTACTGTGCTAGGTGTAGAAGCAATAACATCATTAAGGGTAGACCAGCATTGACCTGGTCTAACCAACATGATTGTATTTTTAAACACACTTCGATGCATGTGCTTATATATCAACTTAAAATACTTCATTAATATCTGTTTATTTTAGTCGTGTTAAGAGTTACCATATCTTTTCATCCCCTAGTATTTACTTAAGTTATTGGAATTAAACATGATTGATAGTATTTTATTTCAGAGGAGATATAATTTTCATTCTGTTTCAAACTGAAAAACAAGTTGGACTAGTTATAAAAGTTTAAGTAACAAGGACAGCATGAATATCACAACTGTTTTAAAGTGATTCCTGTGATCATGCTCTTGTGACACTGAGGTCACATGAAAAACAATTGTGGTTTGGGGATGGCACATGATACTAAAATAATTGCTCATCAATTATTAGTGACAAGATAATGTTGTCCTTGTCCTAGCTTCCAAATGTAGATCTTCCAAATGTCCCATTCCCAATGGACCATTATATAGATATCAAAGTGGTAATGCTTTCCAAATTTACAACTCCTAGGTTGTTAAACCAATTTGGCAAAGAGCACCTTTCTTAGGTCTTTCCAGACTTTCAGAGGTCAGACATCAAATATTCATGAGTATTAATGAGCCAGAGTCGATTATGTTCCAAATGGTTTGTACTCAGGGTAGAGAGGTCAGATTTTCCCTTTTCCCTTGAAGTTCATTCTACTAGGATTTAGTTTAAATGTGTATTAATCTTACAGATCAAAGACAAACAAAGAAATGCAAAATTGAACTTAGAAAGGCTTCAATTTTTATTTTCTAGTATGGTTCATTAAAAAAGGTATTTTTTTAGTAATAGTACATTAATGAACTCAAAGACAGAGTGGCAAGTTGTTACAGATCTAAATTTAAATTTTAAAAACATCCACCAAAACATTTAAATAGGAAATAAATATATTTACATTTTATTTTTTTCATTGCATTGTAGTATGTATAAAATATATAATATTTATAATATTTTATTTATCTTTAAAGGTAAGTTATAATGTAAAATGACATGATTTAAAATTTTAAGGAGTCAAAACAAAACACAAACAGCGATTTTTAAAGATATGGATCAAGTGAGTCCTTTAGCTTATGAGCACATCAATACCAAAACAAAATGTTAAATTGGAACACAGACACTTACCTTACAAAGTTAAGCACAAGCATGTGCTTGCACTGATAAAGCTTCTTCACACTGCTGGTTTGAAACAATAAAATGAAGTGATTGCTCAGATTTAGGTTTCCACAGAGAGAAGTCAAACTTCACTTAAGCCTAGCATTCAGTATGGACTATACTATAAATAATCTTTGCCACTGTAAATGAGGGACAAGTGGATTCATTAGCTAATATGTCCAGAGGACAACCACACTGCCTATATGAAGCTCCTTCTCTGCTTGCCAATATTGACTTGATATAATATTCTTTTCTTCTTGCTGAATGACAATTTTATGAGCAAAGGCTTTAAAACAAGTCAGCTCATGCTAGAAATATGAGTTAGAACTTACTAGCACATTCTAATTCTATAAAATAGAATTAGGTAGGAAGCATTGGATATTTGTTATATTTAAATTTTATCTATTAAGGTAATTTTGAAGTTAAACTATAACAAATTCAAGTCTTCCTGCTTTGATACACTATATTTCAGATGATTTTTTATTTTTATCACAGAAAAGACATTTTCATCTTAGCTGTTTTAAACTTTTCTCCGTAACTCACATAACTACATTATCCTGTAATCTTGCAGTGTCTACACTGTAATAAGCCCTTTAATGATCTACACATGCACACACACATACACATGAACATGCATCTGCATCCAAAAAGGCACTGAAGGGGTTAACACATAATTAAGCATACTCATGTATGCTTAATACTCAAACTCGGGATTGTTTAAAAAAACCTATATTTGAACCTAACTTACTGAAAAGTTGGAATCTGTGTTTTCATGAATTTCTACATTTTCTCATTTAAGTAGCCAAAGTGACAGCAGCTGACAGTGCTTAATCACACTATAAAGAAAGCATTAAACACTAACTGTTAAATGGATGAAAACCAGAACAGTATTTTCCTAATTTGTGCCTATTCCACTAATCATGCTAAATAGAAATTTCAGTATGGTGATATTTTAACCAATATTATAAAACTTAACAAAACCAAGGTTTTTTAGTAGATTTTAATTCAACCATCACCTTATAGCTGAATACATATACAACTATGTGTCACGTATGTGAAATATTTTCTTTCAGTATAATTAAGCTCAACATTTTATACTTGCTCTCTACATATATTTATGTGTCTGTAAACACACATAGATACAACCTCCATACTCAGGATCTAATATCACACACTTCAGCTGTTTTCACAACATGTGCACTGATAGAACACTTGATATAACAACAACAGCAAAAAGTCTTAACTTGGGTTTGTATGTTTAAATGGAGCTTTGTAAAATCTACTATTAGATTTTTTTTTTAGGTGATGCTTCACCTGCATGTATGTATACGTACCATGTGTGTATCTGCTGCTACTGAGTTCTGAAAAGGACATTAAAATCCCTAAAAATTGTAGCTCCAGATGATTGTGAGTCACTGTGTGGGTGCTGCAATCAAATCCAGGTCCTCTGGAAGAGAACTAAAAATTCTTATCCACTAAGTCATCTCTCTAGCTCCATAAGTTATTTTTGAATGATTACCGAAGACCTCTGCATAGTTTTAAATTCCAGTGGTCACCTACCATGGTGTGGCAACAAGTTCAGTAGCAGAACTTTCAAAAGAGACAATAAAGGTCTCTTCTTACTCTTTTTACTCTATGTTAGAAAGGCAGAACTCAGAATTTAGTGAAACTCAAAATTAAAATAGACTTTGTGTTTAGTTGCTCTAGTAAGCAGTAATCCCAAAATGATTATTGTTGGTATATATTGAAATTTTTTGTAAAAGTAGAATATACAAACCTTTATTATCAAATTGTCATCTTATGTTGGCAAGGCATCTTAAATCCAAAATAACATTTTCAGATCTCATTTTGAAATTTCACTTAATCCACTGCAAAATGAATTAATATTTTAAATTATTACCAAAATAGTTCACTACTTGATGACTTTACACTTATGGATAAGTGTTCTGTTAAAGAATAATTTTACTTTCCTCTTGAGCCTAATGTGGTATTGTCTTCTATTTAAGGAAAGGATACTGACCCACTTATTAGAAATTTGCTCATTTTAAGGGGGATATAATAGTGTTCAATTGAAATGTGTACCAACAAAAGTGGGCTTTATTTGTTTGCTTTTCAACAAGTAGCTAGTTGTTTAAAAGCAGACACTAGCAGAGCCTTAGTAAAGGACAGAGAATGTTTGTTTTTTGTATGATGAACAGTCTCCAGTTCCTGGCTGTGAGTTCCCACCCCACAATGCAAATTTCTGACTTTTTACCTTCCTAATGCTGAAACAAGCTACCTGCAGCAGCGTACACCACTTGACACTTTTTAGTGACTTTCCATGGAACTTTATAACATGAATTTTGATGCATGTTTTCAAATCTCACTTAATTTACACATAAATGAACTCGAATGAAAATATCTTATAATGTCTGCAGCTACCTTTCAGGAATTCTTTAGTTCATAACTAAATAGAAAAGTATAACAAAGACTTGTTTCTTACACAGAATTTATTGATATATTTTCTGCAAGAGTTTTGGAACATTTAAATTTATTAAGTTTAGTTTGTTCATAAATCTCATTAGGCAAAAAAGAAGAAATTTATTTAAATGAAGAGTGTTTTTGACATTCATGATTAATACCATTTTCTAATATAAAACATGTTAGTAACATTCACCAAAGAAGTGTTTAATTTCCTAGGGTGGTTTCACAGGCCAAAGTAATTGTCTTTATTAATTCTGCAGAATATTTTACAGTAAGATAAACACAGCTGGAGTGCTCCTATGGAACCATGGTATGATAATAGAGGAAGTAACTCACATGGGTAAATTAAGGTGCTTCTGTCTTTGAGGTCATTTGTTTTTGTTTTGTTTTGTTTTATTTTGTTTTGTTGTGTGTTTGATTTGCATGCTACTTGCCTTGCTTTTATATTTTAACTTCTTTACACTCATAATACAATGAGAGGGCATTGATTCATGATCTGGCCCAATATGTATTTTTCATACAAAATCATCTAAAATAGAGAAATAGTCATTTAATTGGTATTTTTATTTATAGGTAGCTTACAATTTTTATATTATTTACATATATTACACCAATCAGTCATTCCTTTGTCAACAAACATGGTGAGAGCTGTATCCTGATAGAGATCAGTGAAATACAAATAGGTTGCTCTTCCCTCCCAGGGTCATTTGCGATGCCCCCTGACCTTTCTGTTGCTGGAATTGCAGTCTGATTCCATGGTTGACTTGGTAACAGCGTGGTCTCTCCAGGGTAGAAATAAGGAGTGAGTGGCCTTGAAGGCTGTCAGGCAGAGCTCAGCATGTCAAGCCATGTGCTTTGCCTTGCTTGTAGAAGCAGAGCTGACAGCAGCAGAAGTAGCAGCCTGATTACCTAAAAATAGAGGGTCCAAACAAGCTACTTTGGCAGCAAAAAATGAATGAATACAGTGAAGAACAGCAAATAAATTTGAAAATTCCAACTCCTGGAAGAAAAAGAGAAATAGATAAGGGGAAAAATAATTTCTTCACAAAATTTTCAACAAGTGGTCATGTTTATGTGTAACAAACATCTGGAATCAAGGATATGGAATGAATGAAAATACAATACTATGATGGACACATTATAATGCCAAGAAGATTGAAAGTTGATTAATAGATTTACATGCCTAATGAAGATGATATGCAGATTATTTATTATTGCAATAAGGATAACTCACATGTAGTAAACCACTGAAACTAATGACATATTTTCTGTTATTGAACTACACGTTTGTGGTGAATGATGAATAACTACAAATGCTTTACATACTATTCCTGATGTTAGCAATTAATACAAGCCAGACAATTAGAAGAAATTATAATACAACAAAGTGCTGCTTAAGAAAATTGACAGATGTTAGTGCTTTCTCTTGGGCTTTGAAATAAGAACACAATAGCATTCATCTAGTGTCTCAACAGATGTCTTTCTCCATTTTACAGTTAAGAGTTAGTTTAATTTAGTGACATTTCTGAAAGTGGTAAATTTTTCACTTCATTATTGTAGTTCCTAAAAATTGTCATAATTATCTAAGATTTATTTGATTCTAATTAATAATTAATTAAAATACAATCATATAATTTATTCTTCCCTTTTCTTTCCTCTGTCAAATCCCTAGCATGTCCTCTCCCTCCATCCCATGCCTCCCACTAGTATTTCTATGTGTCTGTGTCTCTCTTTGCGTCTCTCTCTATGTATATGTCCTCTTGTTTTCATTTAGAACAATAATTTTGAATGCCATTGAAAACAAACATTAAAGTAATATTTCTCAAAAATATTTCTATTAAAGTTGAAGATCACATTTGTTTCTCAAGCTCTCCAAACATCTAAATATTTAGGTATTTTAAGATAAATATTTTTAATTATTTTACCCTCTTTGTGCAGTATTTTACAATAATTTGATGTTGATTAAGACCTCTCTTCCCACTTCTCACATTTCTGAGACTTTCATTTTTACACATGCATGAGTTGTATATGCTATTGACTTGCAGCAGCTTTTGCCCCTTCCATGGATATTTGAAAATAAAATCTAATTTCAAAATTTAATTATTTGATTATTAAATGAATATATATCATGCTTTTTATTTTTTTGTTAAAAAATGTATCAGAAAGCAAGATAGATGAGAATGAATTGATGATACTTCATAAACTCAAGAGTTGGGAGAGTACATTTAAGAGTTTCCAGGGCACCAAATCTACATTGCCTTATGGGTATAACTGGAAAGGATACGTTGGTGAACCAATGTTATATCTATTGTAATGTATTCTAAGCAGGAGGAGTATAGTCCTGTAGACCATGATGTAGAGCCATTCTAAGAGATTTTGAGACATTGAACATATTCTTTATGGATTTATGAGTAGAAGATTATGTCTTTATGGTGAATAACATTGGAAGAGACTTTTGAAGCATGATCTGATACACTCATTAAATGGTCACCTGGCTGTACCATTGATAAAGAGCTCTGAGGTACTGAAAGAGGAGAGAAACTGAGAAAATTTTCACTAAAAAAAGGTGTCAGCTTTGAAAGTAAAGTTGCACAAGTAAGAGAAGCTGTCATTTACAGATACTATGACATTGTAAGAAAAACCATTCTAGCTCTAAAGTAAAACTCTTTGTTTGGTGCATTAAATCTGAGGTTGCATTTGATATACAAGGAGTGAGTGATAAAGTAAATGTAGGTTTAAAAAAAGTTTCTATCAGCTTGTAAGTAATGGATGAGATTGTTTTGTAGGGGAAAACAGGGCATATACAGTATATAGAAGAAAGGGCATGTTCTCATCCATGGGATACAGCAACACATAGAAATAAGAATGAACAGAACAATAAAGGACAGCAGCCCTGGCTAGTGGGACTGTCTTGTGTAGCGGTGCTTTGAATTGACCATTATGTTTTACAACGTGAACTGTATTTAGTTTTTCATTATGAGAAAGGGTTTTTGTATAAAAATTGGGAAAAAGTTGTTAAGAATATGTAAAGAAACTAGAGAGCTAGACAAGTCCCTGATGAGAAGTCTTCTCTTTTGTAATGACAGTAGGGAAATCAATCAATAAACTGAATCAAAAAATGGTTGCCACATGCTCTTTCCCCAGATGCAATCACTTAGTCTCTTTACTAGTCCTACAACAGGTCACCACCTGCTTTTTCCCAACCCATATTTTCCAAGGATGCCATAGACTATTTTTCTCCCTCTCCTAACTTATCATTGTATCCTATTTCTCTGTTCAAGCACACCTTTTGTAAATCACAGGCCATGCCTGCCAGAAAAATAGAAACTAGGTAAGCTGTCTGCAGATCTCTCTCTCTCTCTCACCCTCTCTCTGTGTGTTTATGTACACATGTGCACGTACCAATGAGTGGGTAGAATATTTGTAGTATGAGTACTCTCTATATAAATGATGAATCATGCTACATGAACACACAGACACAGTTTCATCATATAACTCAGACAGTACTCAATTTAAAATTCATGAATTGCTTCATTCTGGAATTTACCATCTACTGTTTTTTGGACTACTATTGAAAATGGGTTAATAAAATCACATAATATGTAACCATGGAAAAGAGGTTTCATAATGTATGAGTAGATTGCTTTTATAAAGTGCTGGAGGTCTCAGATATGCAAACAACTATTGAAATGATATTCCTTGAGAAAAGGGAAGTGTACTAAGGAACTAATACAGAAGGCCATATTTTTACAGATATTGAAATAATTGTGTATTTCTATGCTCTAACCAATTAATGTACTGTATTGTACTGACTATTTTTAATGAACATTCTTATACATTTATAAGATATATCACAACTAATAATAGTTTTTGATAGTATTGTTTTGTCACTGGTTGTGGCACGCTAGCATTTTCCTAAGAGTTGCTTTACTTTCAGTCAGGAACGAAGACTGCAGGTGCCCTTTCATCCCAATGTTTTTGTTTCTGTATTAGTATGCTTTCAAATTATAAGGCAGAGTGAGTTCCTCTTCTTATTTTGTGGAAAGCTTTATGAAAGATTGGTAACAATTATTTACTAGGTGTCCAATAGAATCAGGCCTCTATTTCTGAATCTTCATAAAGAATGACATTATCTATGGCTTACATTACATATGCTTGGATAATCTATCCTTGAGGACCATTCATTGGTTTATAGATTTATAGAAATTTACATCTTTTATTAAAGTAGACAAATTCTAAAATTAGTTTAGGTGATTACATATGGATTTTCCTTTTCATATTATTTAAATAAACTTGAAATATTTTAATTCCTGATTTTTTAAAAATTTCAGTATCTCCATATTTATTGAGTCTTCTAGACTACATTTTGAATATATTTTGTGATTTTAATTATTTTAAATTTATTGAGGCTGATTTTATGAAAGAACTAAATTACTTTTAGAACAATGTGTAGTAAATGTAATTGGGTTGCAGACTCTAAGTATATTTGAATATCTGGCTGGTTAATCACACTGACTAGGTTTTTCCATAATTTTATTAATCCTGTGCTTAACTCTTCTGTCCATTCATCAGGTGGGGTACTGAAACCCTCAAAGAATCAATTGTATGTTTCACCCTTTCCATCATTTCCATACCAGAGTTTTCATTTATTTTGGAGGTCTATTATTATCATCGATTTTTTATCATTGTTATATTTTGAAAATGAAATTATTTAAGTGTTAAATGTCTCCTACAGATTTTTGCACTGTTCTGCCAAATAGAAGACATATCAATCTGTTTCATATTGTGCTATTTTTAAGTCACTAGCCTGGTTTCTTAAATGTTATTTAATACAATTCATTACATTTCTATATCCTTTTTGAGCACCTTGAAATCAATATTATGGTCATGTTATATGAAAATATAATTTACAGAACAGTAGAACACTAACATAACCATATACTAAAGGAACTACAAAAGTCTATGTAGAATATAAGGTATTAATAATACGAAGAACTTGCTATTGCCCTAGTGTGTATCACTGCCTGAGACACCATGGTATCAAAAGTGTCAAATTTATGGAATGCACTCAGAGTTCTCAAAAGAAATCAAGTAAGCATTGGGAAACATTTCAAAAAACTCTATGGCTTCTATTGTGAACCATTACCCTGATTAACAAAAAAGAGCCTAAGAAGTTTGCTGGGACATGAAAAACATCGGGGAAATGTACTAAGTTTGAAATAATAAGGTAAGCTTCTATGAGTACACACTTTTAGAGAGAAAAAGTCTAATGAGCTTTTCTATAGTGGTGTTAGTCACAACAAAACAAAGAAAAAAGCTCACCCAGGTCCTTTATATTTCCAGATCAATTCTCTTAAACATTTTTGAGAGTTTTCACAAACAACCTTTTAACCACTATTCACTGCTTCTAATTCAATGATATCTAAATCAACTGATCAATATTTTCAACCAAACATGCTTCCTTCACATTTATGAACAACATCACTTAGAATTCATTTGACTTGGGAACATACAAATATATTATTAAATTTGTTTTATTAGAAACCACCTTCAGATTAAGAAGTAAGGAAAGATCAGGTTCAAATCCAAATAAAATTTTTGCTGATCTCTCCACTCAGCTCCATCTTCTAAATCACCCCTCTGCCCTTCTTCTCTTTTACACATTTGTTTCCATTATGTTTTAGTTTCTTTTTTTTTTATTTAATTTTATTTTATTTTTTTAATTTACATTCCAAATCACTTCCCCTTTCCCGTTTCCTCCCTCCCCGAAAGTCCCATAAGCCCCCTTCCCTCCCTCTTTTCTCCGTTCAACCCCCTCTCATTACTCTGTCCTGGCGTTCCCCTACATCCAGTCTTTCCAGGACCAGGGGTCTCTCCTTCCATCTTTTTAGAAATCTATTGATATGCTGATTGTGTCTAGGGTATTCTGAGATTCTGGGTCAATATCCCCTTATCAGTGACTTCATACCATGTGTGATCTTTTGTGATTGGGTTACCTCACTAAGGATGATATTTTCAAGTTCTGACCATTTGCCTAGGAATTTCGTGAATTCATTGTTTTTAATTGCAGAGTTATACTCCTGGGCATATACCCAGAGACTTTACCTGCATGCAATAAGGACACATGCTCCACTATATTCATAGCAGCCTTATTTATAATAGCCAGAAGCTGGAAAGAACCCAGATGTCCCTCAACGGAGGAATGGATTCAGAAGATGTGGTATATTTACACAATGGAATACTACTCTGCAATTAAAAACAATGAATTCACGAAATTCCTAGGCAAATGTTTTAGTTTCTTAAGAATGGTCGTTACCTTAGAAGCATATCATAACACCATAATTTTTATCACATTATTGTAATTTTCTTACAAGAATTGTGACAAAATTTAGTTGTTGCTGTGATGGAAAAGAACCAGTAAGAAGTGATAATGTCATGAAGACTCACTGCTATCTTGAGTAATTTCATTTTTTATTAATTAATTTATATATCCACTCCACATCACAAATCACAGCCCAACCCTCACACAGCCTTTCCACTTCTTTGAGAAGGGAGAGGTCCCCCAACCCTGCCTTGGAACATCAAGTCATTGTAGCACTAGGCATTTCCTCTCCCACTGAGACTGGCCAAGGCTGCTCAGTTAGGGCAATGGGATCAACACTCAGGTCACAGATTTAGGAACAGCCCCTACTCCAGTTGTTGCGGGAACCAGATGAAGATTAAGCTGCATATTAGCTGCATATGTGCAGGAGGCCCAGGTCCAGTCCATGCATGCACTTTAGTTGGTGGTTCAGTCTCTGAGTGACCTCAAGTGTCCAGAGTAGTTGAGTCTATTGATCTTCTTGTGGAGTTCCTATCCCCAGCAGGTCCCTAAATTCTTCCACAAACTTTCCACAAAACTACCCTCAGTCCTCCCTCCCAGTCTTCCATAAGAATTCCTGAGATCCTGGTGATTTCGTTATTAAAGAGCGCGTTCTCTGAATTGATCTCTCACCTTTCTTGTCTCTGTACTTTTCTCTGTTTCTTTACCTTTCTCTTCTTTCCACCCCATCTTTCCTCCTTGCCCAGCCCCTGTTCCTGTATGTTTTGTTGGACATTTATAATATTATGATATAGCAAAAAAGCTATATCATAGTAGATGTCCATGCCATGCTTTTGGGCTTTCCAGACTTCAGAAGCAAAGTCAATGTATTTGTTCATTATATTAATTATATTAATTCAAACTCATAATCCTATGAAGACAGAATCTTCTATTTCTATATCCTATATGTGATATAGCTTTATGTATATCTATATCTATCTTTATCTATCTGTATGTATATCTAAAACATCTATACCTATATATTGTTCCAATGGTTTGTCAATTTGTTTTTCAAATTGATGGAATGTGTGGATATGAAGATACTGTTTATATAATGAGCTTTCATCATTATCCACATTTTTTTCTCCTTGTCAAATGAAATGATTCTTGCTGTCTTGATAACTGGGTTTTAAGAATGCAGAGATTTCACATAATATCTTAAAAAAGAATCTTCTCTAATAAAATTTATGCTTTCCTTTTTAAGCTCTCTGTGGCTATTGCAGTATAGTGAAGAGGGATAGAAATAGGCAACAGAATTGACAAGTGTTTTAGAATTAGTGTTAATGGTACTTTAAAGAACAATTGATTCCTAGTTTAAGGAGAGTGGTTTAGTGTTCTTGCCAATTCTGTTCAACAAATAAAAGTTAGAGATAATCCCATAGGATATACACAAAAACAGAAGGGCATTCTAAAAATAAGACTCACAGTGAGACACTTTCAACTTCCAAGGACAGCACTGTGACAAATTCACTGGGTCTTTTATATGCTTTACATGTTTCAGAAGTAGATTCTTGAGAACCACACATGCTAATAGATGCACACCAGAATGCAAATAATTCTATCATTGTAGAAATCACTGATAAAGCATTTGCTTTTCATTGCCAAGTTCAGCATAGACCTATAAAAGCCCATAGACTTGTTTGCTGTCTCTTGCTAACTGAAACATAGTACAAGTGAGGGTCTGCTCCCAGCCCTACTCCCTAGTGTTATTTATATACTTACAATATTCTGTTTGTTTCTACCATTACATTTTTTTTCGTGTATATGAGTAGTATTATATACAGTTGAAATCTTTCCATTGTAAGCAGCACTTCTCTCTCTCTGTTTAAATTCTGCTCTAATGAAAATGTGCACAAAAGTGTCCACACACATATTTTATCTATGAATTGACTGGAGGACATTTAGGTTTATTTCATTCATAACTTATCTGTTATGTTATAACAAACATGTAGATGTATTTGAAGAGTAGTGATTTTAAATTATCCATATTCATATTTAATATATTCTTACCATCATATCATCTGTGACACTTAGATTCAGTGATTTTTCATAACAGTCATTTGTAAAGTGTCTTCTCATTGACCTTTAGCAAATTCAGACATGAGACAACTTGAGCATTGTCTTTACATAATGGTTGGTATTTTTATGCCCCCATTTTTTGTGAAAACCATACACATTTCTTTATCCTGTGGTTATGACATTACTGTGTGGGTTTTGCTGCTTCCTTTTCTGAATTCTTTATATACTTTGAATATGAGTCCTTTCTCACATACACAGCGTGTAATCATGCTCTGTCATTATGTATCCTACCTTTTCATTCTTCATTCCTTTGCTTCACAGAGCATTTTAAATGATATCATTTCATTTGTTTGGTTTTCTTTGAATTGGCTTACCTTTTCAGGTGAAATGTGAAATTAATTGCATAAAATATATCCTATAGGTTTCTATAATTTTATAGTTTCTTATCTTAAATTTTAGAATTTAATCCATTTTGACTTAAGATAAAAAATTCAGACTCTGGCAAGTAGTTACTATTTTCCAAATATTTACTGACTCTTTTTTCTGTCTGTTAGTATTGACATCTTTGTCAAAATTCAACTGACTCTAAATGCATGAATTCTTTCTTGTGCAATCACTCCATTGAACTGGTCAACCAATTTGTATTTTTTTGGTGGTGTGTGTTGCCTAGTAACTATGGCTTTGTAGGGCTCAAGTCAGTCTTGGCTGCTTAGGACCTTCAAATTTATTCTGTTTGTTTGAATTTTGTTTAAATTCTAATTGACTTGAAGAAATTGTATCTTTCTTTCCTTTCTGTGATTACAGTAGTCATTATTTTTGTAAAGAGCATATACAATCTTTGTATTTTTGTTTATAATAATATTTTAACAATATTTATCTCACTTGCCACAGTATATACTGTAGTTATGCTTATTTGTGTCTTCCTTAGTTTCTTTCATTATACTTTAATGTTACTTTCACAAATATTTTACATCCCACATTAACATTTTAGAACTATAAGAAATGTAAGTATTTTCTCAATTTTTTTCACAGAGTTCTGTTAACATATAGCAAACTACTAATTTTTGTCAACTGGTTTGATTTCTTCCCTCTTTGCATGTAATTCTGTGTTCCAGAAGGCTTTGGTATGGTCTTTAGGATTTCCTTTCATATAAGGTAATATCACTATAAATTTACCTTCTTGCACTATCTGAATGTTTTTATGTCTTTGCTATGAATAACTGTTTTGGCAAGAAGCAGCTGCTGAATATGAACATGGCTGCCTTAGTTGTGTTCTTAGTGTTTTCAACTTTCCTTATTGACCAGGGTGTTAGCAGCTGGCCTGCCACCTCTCTTTTACATTGTGTTGAAGCATACTCCTTTAGTAACAAATTGACTGAAAGAGTTTATTATGAAAGAATGTTGTTGGCTTTGCAATGTTTCAATTCCTGAGGATATACTGTCATGGGGTTTTGTTCCTTATTATCTAATGTGCTTAAGCTAACTGTAGAGTTCTATGTAGAGGAAAATTCTTATATCTGACTTAATCAAGTGATGATTCTTTCTTATGCTATTGAATTGTTTGGTAGTCTGTTGGACATTTATGTGACTGGGTTTATCAGCAATATCTTGCTATGATTTTATGGTTTTGAAATGTGCTTGTCTGGCATTAAATATCAAGAAAAAACTATGTATCATTGCATCCCTTGTCAAGTTGAATGAATCCATTTCCTCTGCAACAACAAAGGAAACATTACTTTAAGTAATGAAATTATACAGTCTTTCAGAAAATACAAATATAGACTATATTCTCTTTTCCCCAAAGAATTAGATAAATATTTCTGAATATTTAGAATCTAAAGGTAGGATTTATAAAGAATTGCTGAGATAGAAAAAGAAGAGTAATAAAATGAACGAAAAGAGCTACAAGTGAGCAAGGAATTCAAGTCAATTCTGTCTCAAATATAGAAAATCAATAAGGAAATGCTGCTGTATTAAGAAGCCTCCACTGATATCCTGTAAAGCAAGTATGACATACAGTATAAAATCAGTAAAAAATTCAGGAGTTTCCAATGTATCAACAGAATTGTGTAAAAATATTGAAACAATGCTTCTATTAATATCTTTTAAAAAGTAATTGGGAATAAATTTAACTAGAGATAAAAGATCTGTACACATATCATTTAAGTATAATGGAAGAAACTAAAAGAAATAAAAGTAAACATAAATAGAGACTATATTCCTGAGATAGAAGGACAATGAAAGCAATGATTGAAATAGTGCATTATAGAAATGGACAAAACCAATAAAACCTTTTATTGAAAACAATAGAATTGTGAAATAGAAGCAACAAATATTGCTCATGTTAAAAGCAACTGGGGAAATGCCAGTTAAGATTATAATGAGAAAACAAAATATAATAAAAGATACTCAGAGAAATACCATCCAAACATTGCAAATGGAAATATAATATGATACAGTGACTGTGAATCCAATCCACAGTTTTGTTTGTTTTATCTTAAACTGTTGGTCTCATCATTTGTAATTATAGACCTTTATATACCTGAGAAAATGAAAACGTGTCCATACAGTTGTCTCCACAGCATTGTCCTTGCTGTTAGAGGGGTTGTGATGATCAAGGCAAATGCTGTGTGTTGCCAGTTCAGACTCTGGACACTACAGAATTACTGACTAGCAGCCTGACACTCTGCTGGTGCACTTGAGCTTCATTCTACTTGATAATTTTAGTATTCTCTGCAGAAATTCTGTTTTCTTTTTTTATCACTTTTGTTGGTTATTTTATTTATTGACATTTTAAATGTTCTTCCCCTTCCCAGTTTCTCTTCCACAAAATCCCCTTTCCCCCTCCCCCTGCCTCTATGAGGATGCTTCCCTACTACCCACTCAATCCTGCCTCAGATAGCATTCCCCTTTCCTGGGTCATCTTGCCTTCACAGGACCAAAGGGCTCTCCTCCCTCTGATGCCCAATAAGTCACTCCTCTACTTCATATCCAGATGTAGCCATGGGACCCTCCATTGTATACACTTTGGTTGGTGGCTTAGTCCCTAGGGGCTCTAGTTGGTTAATAATGCTGTTCTTCCTATGGGATTGAAAACCCCTTCAGCTCCTACAGTCCTTCCCCTAACTCCTCCATTTGAATCCCCATGCTCAGTCTGATGGTTGGCTGCATGCATCCTCGTCTGTATTGGTCAGATTCTGGCAGAGCCTCTCAGGGGACAGCTATACCAGGCTCCTGTCAGCAAGCACTTCTTCACATCAGCAATAGTGTCTGGGTTTGGAGTATATAGATAGGATAGGTCTCTATGTGGGGCAGACTCTAGATGGCTTTTCCTTCAGTCTCTACTCCAATCTTTGTCCCTGCACTTCCTTTTGATAGGAGGAATTCTGGATTAATATTTTTTGACGTGGATGGGTGGCCTCATCCCTCAACAAGGGACCATGCCTATCCACTGGATATGGTTTCTACGGGTTGTATCTCCCTTTTGCTAGGTATTTTGGATAATGTCCTCCCTGTTGGGTCTTGGGAAATGCTTGGGTCCCTGGCATTTGAGACTTTCTAGTGGTTACACCCAGTTCTCTCTCTCCTACTGCTACTCTCTTCCTTTCAAATTCCTGATCCTCTGTACTTCTTCCCCATCTACTTGCTTATCTGTACTGCCCCCCCATACCTCTCCCTCCTCTTTCCATCCCAGATCCTGCTTTGCCTCTATTTCCCAAGATTATTTTCTTCTGCCTTCTGAGTAAGACTGTAGCATCCACAGTTTGTTATGGTCCTCTTTCTTCTTGACTTTTATATGGACTATGAGTTGTATCTTTAGTATTCTAAGCTTCTTTTTGGCTAATATCCACTTCTAACTTAGTACATATCATGTGTGTTCTTTTGTGACTGGGTTACCTCACTCAGAATGATATTTTCAAGTTCCATCTACTTGCTTGAGAATTTCATGAAGTCATTGTTTCTAATAGCTGAGTAGTACTCCATTGTATAAATGTATCACATTTTCTGTGTCCATTTTCTGTTGATTTCCCCCAGAAGTTTTTTTATTGTTGAGAATGTTTTTTTGATATTTTGGGGGTTTTATTATTCCATATGTATTTGAGAGTTGCTCTATCTTTGTGAAGAATTTTGTTGGAATTTTGATGGGGATTGCACTGAATCTGTGGATTGATTTTGGTAAGATAGTCATTTTTACTATGTTAATCCTGACAATCAATGAGCATGGAAGATCTTTCCATCTTCTGATGGCTTCTTGAATTTCTTTCCTTAGAGACTAGAAGTTCTTGTCATACTGATCTTTCACTTGCTTGGTTAGGGTTACACCAAGTTTGCATATTTGTGACAATTGTAAAGTATGTTATTTCCCTAATTTCTTTCTCAGCCTGTTTACCCTTTGAGTAGAGGAAGGCTACTGATTTGTTTGACTTAATTTAGTATCCAGCTATGTTGCTGAAGTTGTTTATCAGCTGTAGAAGTTCTATCCCTTTGATTTCCATTTATTGCCTAATTGTTCTGGCTAGAACTTCAAGTAATACATTGAATACATAGAGGAGAGTGGACAGCCTTGTATTGTTCCCAAGTTTAGTGAGATTGCTTCAAGTTTCTCTCCATTTAGTTTGATGTTTGGTATTGGTTTGCTGTATACTGCTTTTATTATATTTAGGACCTTGGATTCTTGAACTCTCCAATACTTTTAGTAAGATGGGGTGTTGTATTTTGTCAAAGGCTTTTTCTGCATCTAATGATCATGTGATTGTTTTTGAGCTTGTTTATATAGTGGATTATGTTGATGAACTTCCATATATTGAACCATCCCTGCATTTCTGGATTGTAGCCAACTTGATCATGGCAAATGATTGCTTTGGTGTGTTCTTGCATTCAGTTTGCAAGAATTTTATTCAGTATTTTTGAATCAATATTCATGAGGGAAATTCGTCTGAAGTTCTTTTTCTTTGTTGGGTCTTTATATGGTTTAGGTATCAGTGTAACTTAACTGTGGCTTCAAAGAATATAATGGGTAGTGTTCCTTATGTTTCTATTTTATGAAATAGTTTGAGAAGTATTCGTAATAGCTTTTTTTTTGAAGGTCTGAAAGAATTCTGCACTAAAAATCCTGGGAAATTTTTGTTTAGGAGACTTTTAATGATTGCTTCTATTTCCTTAAGGGTTCTGGGATTATTTAGATGGTTTATCCGATCCTAATTTAACTTTGGTTCCTGGTATCTGACTAGAAAATCATCCATTTCATCTAAATTTTCTAGTTTTGTGAGTATAGAATTTTTGTAGTAGGATCTGATATATATATATATATTTCTTCAGTTTCCGTTGTTGTCTTCCTTTTAATTTCTGATTTTGTTAATTTGGATACTGTCTCTGTGCCCTCTAGTTAGTCTCATTAAGGGCTTATCTATCTTGTTGATTTTCTTAAATAACCAGCTCCTGATTTTGTTAATTCTTTGTATAGTTCTTTTTGTTTTTATTTGATTGATTTCAGCCCTGAGTTTATTTCCTGCCTCTACTCCTCTTGGGTGTATTTGTGGTTTTGTTGTTGTTGTTGTTCTAGAACTTTCAGATGTGCTGTTAAGCTGCTTGTGTATGTGACCTCCATTTTATTTATGGAAGCACATAGAACTGTGTGTTTTCTTCTTAACACTGCTGTTCTTGTGTCCCATAAGTTTGGGTATGCCTTCATTTTCATTAAATTCTAAAATGTCCTAAATTTTTTTATTTCTTCACTGACTAAGTTATATTGAGTAGATAGTTGTCCAGCTTCCATATGAATGTGGACTTTCAGTTGTCTTTTGCATTGTTGAAGTCTTAGTCTGTGGTGGTCTGATAGAATGTATGGGATTATGTCAATCTTCTTGGATTGTTTGAGACTTGTTTTGTGTCTGATTATATGGTCAGTTTTTGAGAAGGTATCATCAGGTGCTGAGAAGAGTGTATATTCTTTTATTTTAGGGTGAAATGTTCTATAGATATCTGTTAAGTCTATTTGGTTCATAACTTCTGTTAGTTTCACTGTTTCTCTGTTTAGTTTTTGTTTCCATGGTCTGTCCATTGGTGTGAGTGGACTATTAAAGTCTTTTACTGCTGTTGTGTGAGGTTCAATGTGTGCTTTGAGCTTCATTAGTGTTTCTTTTAAAATGTCATTGCCCTTGAATTTCGGACATAAATGTTTAGAATTGAGAGTTCCTCTTGGTGGATTTTCCCTTTGATGTGTATAAAGTGTCCTTCCTTTTCTTTTGGTTGAAAGTCTATTTCATTGGATACTAGAATTACTACTTCAGCTTGTTTTTTGGGACCATCGGCTTGGAAATATTTTCTAGCCTTTTACTCTGAGATAGTTTTTGTCTTTATCACTAAGGTGGGTTTTCTGAGTGCACCAAAATGCTCCATCCTCTTTATGTATTCATTCTGTTATTCTATGGATTTTTATTGGGAATTGAGTCCATTGATATTAAGAAATATCAAGAACCAGTGATATTTGTTTCCTGTTACTTTTACTATTAGAGGTAAAATTATGCATATGAGGTTCTCTTCTTTTGGGTTTGTTGTAAATTAGTTTCTTACTTTTTTGGGAATTGTAGTTTTTCTTCTTCTGTTGGAGATTTCCATCTATTACTTTTTGTAGGGCTGGATTTGTGGAAAGATATTATATAAATTTCATTTTTTTTCATGGAACATCTTGGTTTCTCCATCCGTAGTAATTGAGAGTTTTGCTGGGTATAGGAGTCTGGGTTGGAATTTGTGTTCTCTTGGGGTCTTTATGACATCTACCCAGGATCTTCTGGCTTTTAGAGTCTTTGTTAAGAAGTCTGGTGTGATTCTGATTGATTCCCCTTCATATGTTACTTGACCTTTTTCCCTTACTACATATAATATTCTTTCTTCGTTTAGTGCATTTTGGTGTTTTGATTATTATGTGATGGGAGGAATTTCTTTTCTGGTCCAATATACTTGGGGTTTTTGTAGACTTCTTGTATGTTTATGGGCATCTCTTTATTTAAGTTAAGGAAGTTTTCTTAGATAATTTTGTTGAAGATATTTACAAGACCTTTGAATTGGGAATCTTCACTCTCTTCTATACCTGTTATCCTTAGGTATGGTCCTTTCATTGTGTTCTGAATTTCCTAGATGTTTTGGGTTAGGAGATTTTTGCCTTTTACATTTTCTTTGACTGTTGGGTCAATGTTTTATATGGTATTTTCTGCCTTGAGATTTTCTCTTCTATCTCTTGTACTCTTGTATCATTCTTAGTGATGCTTGCATCTATGACTCCTGATCTCTTTCCTAGGTTTTCTATCTCCAGGGTTGTTTCCCTTTGTGATTTCTTTATTGTTTCTATTTCCATTTTTAGATCCTGGATAGTTTTGGTCAATTCCTTCAGCCATTTGTGTTTTCCTGCAATTCTTTAAGGGATTTTGTGTTTCTTCTTTGAGATTTTCTACCTGTTTACCTGTGGTCTCCTGTATTTCCTTAAGGGAGTGACTTATGTCCTTAAAGTCCTCTATCATTATCATGAGTTGTCATTTTAAATCAAAATCTTGATTTTCCAGTGTATTGGTTTATCCAGGGCTTGCTGTGGTGGGAGAACTGGGTTCTGATGATGCCAAGTAGCCTTGATTTCTGTTACTTATGTTTTGTACTTTCCTTTCACCATTTGGTTGTCTCTGGTCTTGCTGCCTCTGACTGGAATTTGTCCCTCCTATGAGCCTATTATCTTATGTATGTCAGCACTCCTGGGAAACCAGCTCTCTCTGGATGGGATTTGGGTGTGGAGAGCTGTGGCGCACTGTCAGCTCTAGGCTCAGATGGTAACTGGAAAGATCCTGTCACAGACTGCTCTGCAGTTTCTGTGTCCTATGGTCTCCTGTTGGGTTCCACTTGGGTCAGGTATTAGAGCAGTTATGTTGGTCTTACCTGTGATCTTAGGTGTGTCAGCACTCCTGGGAGATCAGCTGATTTGGTTGTAGAAATCCTATTTTCATTTAAGCCTTTGGCATTAACAAACTTCATCTTCTTGGTAAAGGCAAAGCCTCACATTAATTACAGCTTTTCTTTCTCTGGTTCCATAATGGCTCGTATGTGTTTCAGAATCATTTGCAACCAAGTACTGTTTTGTAAAAGTTGAACATGAGGAATTGCATTTACAATTATGTTGGAGTACAAAGAGATACTGAAAATATGTTTTAGGTGACAAGTAACCAATGCACAAGAAAGTGAGTCAAATTTGTTATGCCTTCATAGCTGTACATGTAATAAATAAGAGTAGGTTGAAGAATAAAACTGAGTAGCAATTATTGGATTAACTTAACAATTCTGTCTCATTTGGTAAGTGTTTCGTTAGATCATTAAAGGTGGTAGAAAAGTAATAACTAAACATCAAATTCTATACAGTTCTTGAAAGCTCACTCACGTTAGAATATATGCTGTGCTTTAAAAACTTAAGAAATACATCTACAGCTCTCATATATAAATTTTACATTAATATGCATTCTATAGAAACATTAAAAATCATTGTAAAAATTAGTATAACTGTCAGCACAATGGTGTGTCACTGGTATCTAGGAAGAAAAGACAGAGCAAGATGCAAAGGTGAGGACTATTCAGAGAGGAGGGCACATCAAAGTGAGGGTCTGAAAACTATAATCCACAAGAAAAGTCAGCAAATGAGACATTTTTCTAACCTGATAAGAATCAATGGCAATTGATGAATGTGGTTATATCCATATTTTGGAGATATGAAAAAAAATAAATAAGTACATGGCAGATAAGACCACAGTTAACTTCAAACAAGACAAATATAAATGAAGGGGGGAGCTCTACAGAGGGATGCAAACATAAGAGAGAAAAGGGAGATAAAAAGGCATAGGGAGATATATAAGACAAAGTATGTTCACAGGTTAAAAGCAAAGCAGGTTAAAAGGATTGCTTCTGGTCAGAACGTGAGAGACTATATAGAATGTCACACAGAGCCAAGTTCAGGAAATCTTTGAAAGTCAGCTTACAAATAACCCTGAATTTAGATAAATGATTACAAAAATAAATTGTGATGATTTTATTTCATAGACAAAAATGTGAATTCAGGTTCTGTGTCACAGGATTACATTTTCATTTTGTTATTTATTTATTCTTTCTACTACAGATGAATAATATTTTTATTGTTTAGTGAAACTCAAACAGTGCTACTATGAACTCATGATAGGGTAGTGGAAATACATTGTATTTTTAATTTTTGCAATATAAATACTTATAAATATAAATGGGTTTAAACTTCTATTTAGGTAACAACATAGTTAACATATTCCTCAAAGCTGAAATATTATATAAAAGAATGTGAAAAGTCATTTAGTAATTCATTTTTTTAAGTCATAATTACATAGCTATTACTCAAAATTTCATTAAAACTACATTTTGGGAAATTTGGACTCTCATTTAAGAATGGATGAATGACTATGAAGCAGCTAGTTTTTAAAAGGATTTTAAAAAGGCGAACCTGCAATATGGCCCCGTAAGCACTTATCATGTTATTTTAGTCACACACAATTGTAGTGCATACAAGATTAAGATTCAGACCAGAATCAGTTGAATATAATTTTTCTGGAGTACTGCCTTTCAATTGAAATCTGTTGCTAGCCTTAAATTAAAAGTATTGAGCATCACAGGGATATTTCAAAGTAAGCAAAGAACATTTGTGTTCATCTGTCTGAAATTTTCTCTCCATTGTGTCTTAGTAACACAGACCTAATTGGAGATGTATTAAATGGGGGTTTTCTTGTGTTTACCTTTGCTTCAATCTGTTTTGTATCTGGATTCTGAAACAAAAATTTGATTTTGCTTTTGCCGTCATCTGATGAGCCTTTAAGCTGAGAAAATTTATACCTCCAAAGTATAGCCTAAAAGGAGATAGAAATGGAATACATAAGTCAAAAAAGTAAATGTCTTTATTCAAGTCAAGAAATTATGTAGTTTAAATATAAAAGTTAATCTTATTTAGTAATGTGCCCCAGTATCTTCATGTAAATGAAAATGTATCCATCAAAAGCTTTCTTTTAAAGTTCAATGTATCCTTTAACATATATATCAGGTGCCACCAATGCTTCTCAAAGATATAACTTGTTTAAGCAGATTCTTCAATAGTACTATCTAGTACTACTTCATCCCCAACAAAATGAAAAATCTCTCTGATAAAAATCTTGTGCATTATGATTGTCTTACATTGTTCTTGAGACAATAATATCAGTAAAAGTTTCAAGGGTACACCTATGAGTACAAGAAGTGAGTAAACATTCATTTGTAAAAAAGTATATATACATATATATATGTATATGCAGAATACAATCAATAATTTTAAATAATTCCGCTTATTTTTCTCATAACTGTTTAGTTCACTTTAACTGAAAAATTAATCATACAAGGGGAGCTATAGTAACACTCCTATATCTCTGGTAGGAGGGACACAAGAGCAGCCACTATGGTGGTTCCTTGGAGAAACAGGAATCAATCTACCTCAATATCTTGCTATAGCACTATTGGACATATACCCAAGGGATGCTTCATTATACCACAAAGACCACTGATCAAACATGTTCATTGCTTCTGTATTCATAATAGCCTGAAACTGTAGACAATCAATTGTCCCTTAACAAAAGAGTCGGGTAAAGCACATGTGGTAAATTTACACACTGGCAACTTACTCAGCTCTTAAAATAGGATTTCATGAAATTTGCAGGCAAATGATTAGAACTACAAAAATTCATGTTTAGTAAGCAAACCAGACAATATGATATGTATTCACTTGTGTGTGATTGTTAACTATTAATACAATCTGTTGATCGAAAGAAGTTAGTCACCAATAAAAGGAATGGGATACAGAGAAAACCCATAAATCTCTATTGGGAGTGAAATACAATAAATATGGGGCCAAGGGTGGGTCAGGAATAGAATGATCATATAGGGTATAGGAGGGGAGATGGTGCTGAGTCAGGGATACATGTAGAGACAGCTAGAAGGGCACTAGAGGGGTAGCAGGGAATCCTAGTGTAATAAAAGCTTCCTGAAATGTATAAATGTGATCCTAATGAAGTTTCCAAATAATGAGGAAGATGAACATTCAATTGGCCATTTCTTGTTACCAAAGCTTCCATTCTGAGACTAGGTAAGAGCCAATTGAGTTGTTGGCCAAAAGGGTTTCATTGAAATTCCCTCTAAACCCATGCTCCGGCCAAGACTCTAGATTCCTATCCAAAAACTGATATCAAAATGTCATTGCTAAAAACAATACTTACAAAACTCATTGAACATGAAAAGGTAGAGCTGGTGCCTACAGAGAAACTTTATCTGTGTTCTTGACATGGAAGTAGAAGGAATGTGTGAGCTAGAGGGGATAAAGGACACTAGGAGAACAAAACCCTCTAAATCAACTGAACAAAGCTTAAATAAACTCACAGAGACTGAAGCAACAGGCAGAGGGCCTACACATGTCTGTATGAGCTCTTCTGTGTATATATTATAACTCTCAGTTTAGTGCTTTTACGGGATTCCTGCATGTGTAAATGAGTGGGTCTCTGATTCTTGTGTGCCTTCTCAAGTGTTTTTCCCCCTTATGTTGGTTTACCTTGCCCAACTTAAAGATGATGTTCTTTGTTTTATCATATTATATTCTATTTTGTTAAAAAAACACACAATTGAGACAAAAATTACTAGCTATCAATTTAAAAAGAAAGGGATAATCTTCCAAAATCAAGAAGCAAGTGATTATTTACTGCTAAAAAGATAATTTCCTAACAAGTACAGCCTTAATGTCTCAGATTTCTTTTGTAGCCTAAAGATCAATTAAATTGTGTATGCATGCAAGGAATTAAATACAATTTCTACAACCCATATATTTTGGCCATAATGGCTCACATGGATAAAGTGTTTTGTGATTCCTTTCCTCTTCGTATTAGTAATGATTATATGGCTAGCAATAATTGTGCAATGTATACAAAATTTGGTACTAAACCTGTGCATACATATGCTTTGCTCTCTAACATTCTGCAAAATAAAAAAGGGGTCTTAAGAAGCCTGTGCACAAAAGCTGTGAATTCACTATTAACTATGGATGGAGTAGAATGCAGAATGTTCTTCCCAAAAGATGTTCTTCTAGAAAGGATTGCCTAATCTATGACAAGTCAAAGGACTTGAAAGAAAGGACATGAAGGGAGTGCTGTGCCACATCTGCATTATCTCTGTAAGAAAGGCCAAGGCCTGGGAAGAATATTCTTGGCTCTTTTCACATTATCAAAGATAAATACCAGGTGTATTCCATTACTGTAATTATATTTTCTTTAGCTAGCTGTAAACATCACCTTGTGTTTTTCCTGTTTTAGTAATAAAAATGACAAGTACTTTGCACCATTCTTGAGCTAAAACAGTGATCCAGAAGATCAGCTTATGATAAAGCAGAATCCTAGTCCCCAGTAACATTTTGCTTACCTTAAACATGAATTACCATACAATCATATTTTAAGAATAAAAACAGTAGACTTGTCAAGAAGTATTTCCTCTAGTTCATCTCTATCAAACAAGATGTTCCTTCTCACAATTCTTGTATAAGACCTTGAACCTAAGTGCTGCTGGTCATGACATAGACTCTTGTGAATGCAGTGTCCCAAGTCATCAAACATTAACACTTGGCCAGCATATGATCCAAAGTTGTATTTTCAGAAATTGGCAGCACCAGAATAGTCTGAAGGCTTGATTAATTAATTTGCTGTATTTCAATGCTAAATCTGATATAATGGTTCTAGAGTTGACCCTGAGATTATATATCTAACAAACTCACAAATGCTTGATTGATGTTTGCTGGAATTTATCCCATATATCAGCTGCTTAAAAAGAAAAAAAAAACCACTAGCACACAAATTTTTTAGTAATTGTTCAATTTATACTGTATAGATAGTTAGCTGAGGCTAAATTTGAAAGCATGTATGAAAGCATGATCATAGACACTTGGACATGAACATGAAAGCACCTGTGTGATCACAGATTTCTTAGCTGGAACAGGAAAGTTCATGTGAAAGATAATCATAGACCCCTGAGCATGGGCATAAAAGAATGGGTGTAGCATGATCATAAGCACCTGGGCGTGAACATGAAAGCACATGTATAGTGTGATCATAAGCACCTGATCTGGAATTCAAAAGTCTGTGTAAAAGATGATCATAGGCATCTGGAGTGTTTGAAAATGAAAGCACATTTGTAGCATGATCACAGACATCAAAGTTTAAAATCAAAAGCAGCCTTCAACCTTCTCATGGAAAAGTTTGAGAATTCCCATGGCACTTGTTTAGGCTTGGAACACTATCAGAGTAGACACTTTCTCACACATCGTGAGTTTCCATTTCTCCCTAGAAGATTCTTAGAAATAAAAATTTGTACAGTTTCATCTAGCAAAATTTAACTTATGTTAAAGTGTTAAGTGATGGTGTGCCATTACATATGCTCAATATATGCTTACTTTGAAGAGAGGACTGGAGTAGATATCAGTGATGTGACTCTTATGCAGGTATTCAGGATGCAGGAAGAACAATGAGTATTCCACTGTGTGGAGAGGTACCAAGATATGTTTTGTACTTAGCAATTTTAAATGAGTCTTGGACGTCTAATTTGATTAGTTTACAATGTGCCTATCAGAATGTTGTACTGCAGTAAGTAAAAGAATGTCTTTTAACACTGAAGTTTATCCAGACATTTCCCCTGATTTGTAACTTCAAGAAAAGCTGAGGAGATATGTGGCATGTTTGTATGTCTACATTATGATTGTGAGTAGGCATACGTGTATAGGTGCTAGTGCACAAGTGTAAGGATTCATTTGAAGGGCTGAAGTGCCCTCTGGTATCTTCCTCTACTGCTCCCAATATTATATACAGTGTCTCTCTCTTCTAAACCTAACACCCAATAAATTCTTGCTAGTCTAAATGCCAGCTCCTCTGGTGGATTCTATGTCTGCATCTCTGTGTCCTGGGATTACAGGTAGTCCTCAGTGGTTGGCCAGGCTGTATGTGGGTCTTAGGAATGAGAAAATTGGCTGTCATTCTTATAAGACATCTCATTATCCCCCAATTAGAACTTGTTCAGTATGTTAATCATGGTTACATTCGTTAAAGATATTGCTGAATATACATAATGTCTCCACATTTCTCGTCATTGTCATCTTGCCATTTAAGATATGGGACTTTCAGGGAGGGAGGAAATGGGAAAGGGGAAATTATTTGTAATATAAATAAAAAAACTTAGAAAATAAAAAAAGATATGGTGGCTAGGATATAGCATGTGTGTTTACTAAGCCAATTATGTGATCCAAATAAATAGATGTTTATGAAATTTGAACATAAAATTATATAATAAAATTGTTTAAGTTCCCCAATCCCATATGTTTATCACTCTATTAAAATATTCTCATATAACAAAAGCAATCAGTAGTTTTCCTTACTAATGAGTAAGTGGTCTATACAGAAAACTTAATTTGTAAATCATATTTTATACACATTTACATTTTATTTTAATATTATCATTAGAATATATAAATAATCTTCATTTTCTTCTAGTACAGCAAATATGTATCATAAAATTCACACTGATCCTGTTCAGTGTAAAATTCAAATCATTAAGAATATACCCATGTTATATGCTTATCACCAGCATTTCTTCACATTGTTCCATCATCCTCAGAAGAAGTCACCTGCTAATCCCATGATCTTCCACCTTACTTTCTACCTACGAGTTAGCCCTGTATAATTTAAAAATATCTCTCTATTGTCTCTAGTCTATGTCATTCATCATGATGCTTTAAAACTTGTCCATACATTGCATATATCAGAATTTCATTCCTTTTTCTTTTTTGATATAGTATCTCACTATGTACTTTGGACTGATCATGATATCTCTGGGAGGAGTTTGGTAGAGGAAAATGTTCAAAATATATTTTTAAAATGTCAAATAAAGAAAGTTTAATTTTATATCCACTATTCCTTTTATATTTTAAGTTGTCAAGTTTTGAAAGCATATTATTAAGGCAGCAATGTAAATGGAGAAACCCCAAAGCAATTCCACTAAAATTATCAAAAAAGCAAGGCTGCTCACTATCTTTAATATCTATTAAATATAACACTTGAATTTTTTGCTATAGCAATAAGAGAGCTGAAGAAGATGAAAGCAATGAAAATTGGAAAGGAAGAAGAAAAGTATATTTTTTATTTTTTCATTTTTTTTTTTGCAAATGATAGGATTATATACATAAGTGACCTTATTCTTAGGACATCTTACAGCTGAAAAAACACTCTCAGAAAAAGTATCAAGATTTATAAAAAACACAAAAATCAGTAACCCTCCTAAATATAAATGACAAATGGACTGAGAAATCAGGGTAACAACACCTTTCACAATAGCCTCAACTAATATAAGATATCTTGGTGTAATTCTAATCAAATAAGTAAACAACTCCTATAATAAAAAAAATTAAGATGTTGAAGAAAGAATCTGAAGAAGGTATCAGGAAATGGAAAGAACTTTTGCGATCATGAATCAATAGGAACAATATAAAAAACTGGACATCTTACAAATTATATATATACTGAGTCAGTGCAGTCTCCATAAAATTTAGCATAATTCAATGAAATATCAAGGGGTTTGCAACCCAGAGGAAGAACAACAATATCAACAAACCAGACACCCCCCGCCCCAGAGCTGTCAGGGACTAAACCACAAACCAAAGAGTACACATGGAAGGACCCATGGCTCCAGCCGCATATATAGCAGAGGATGGCCTTGTCAGACATCAATGAGAGGAGAGGCCCTTGGTCCTGGGAAGGCTCAATACCCCAGTGTAGGGGAATGACAAGACAGGGAAGCAGGAGTGGGTGGGTGGATGGGTGGCAGAGAAACCTCATAGTAGCAGGGAGAGGGAGGATGGGATAGGAGGTCTCCAGAGAGGGAACTTGGAAAAGTGATAACATTTGAAATGTAAATAAATAAGATATCCAATAAAAAAGGTAAGATAAGGAAATTTAAATGAAATCCATGGAAAGATAAAAATTAGTCCTGAATAAAAGAACTGCAGGAGTTATCATTATCCCTACTAATTTCAAGTTGTACTACAGAGTGATGCAAACAGCATAGTATCAGCATAGAAACAAAGACATTGATTAATAGAACCAACTTAAAAATCAGATATCATTAAATTCATCTATGAATACCAGAATTTTGGTAAAGAAGGCAGAGATATACACTGGAAAAAATAAAGCATCTTCAACAAATGGTGCTGGTCAAACTGAATGCTTGCTTAAAGAATGAAAATAGGCATACTTATTGCACAGCACAAAACTCATGTCCAACTTGATCACAGCTCTCCACATAAAGGCAGATATGCTGAACATTTAAGAAGAGAAAATAAGGAATAGCCTTGAGTACACTGCACAAGAAAAGCTTTCTGATAGAATACTTAGAACAAGCAGTAAAATCAATGATTAATAAATATGACCTGAAGGAAATGAAAATCTTCTACACAGTAAAAGACATGGTCATTTAGACAAAGCAGCAGACCAAAAAGTGGAAAAATAGAGGGTTCATATTCAACATATAGAAAGGGCTTGATACATTGGATATCCTTTTTAATCCCAAAAGAGTTATGTCTAATTGAGGGGAAGACAAAGTGACAAAAAAGAAAGATTTGACTGAATGGATCAGAAATAAGATATACCCAATTATATACTTAAGTGACCTTATTCTTAGGAAATCTTACAGCTGAAAAACACTCTCAGAAAAAGTATCAAGATTTTGGACAGGGCAGGACAAAGAGCTGAAGGGATTTGCAACCCAATAGGGAGAACTACAATATCAACCAACCAGACATTCCAGAGACTAAATCGCCAACCAAAAAGTACACATGGAGGGACACATGACACCAGCCGCAGTGTAATAGAGAACTGCCTTATCTGGCATCAATGGGAGGGGAGGCCCTTGGTCCTGTGGAGACTTAATGACCCAGTATAGGGGAATGCTAAGCTGGTGAGGTGGGAAGGGAGTGGGTCAGTGGGTGGGTTTGTGGAGGAGCACCCTCATAGAAGTAGGGGGAAGGGAATATGGAAATCAGGAAGGGGTTTATTTATTTGAAATGTAAATAAAAATAAAATAACCAATAAAAAAGAGAGCAGGTGGGGAGAGAGAGGGACTGAGACAGAGATACATAGACAGAGAGAGACACAGAGAGACAGAGAGAGAGGAAGCAGTTTTAACAGAACAGTATTACAAAGACAGGTTGCAGGTGAAGACAGAATGAGCCAGAGAATGAGAAGAAATCAGAAGAATTGAACAGATTGCCAGAGTTAGTTTGAGGCCAAACAGAGCAATTCAGTCAGAATTCAAGAGAAGCCAGATTTAATCAGTCAGCTTGGAGATGTTTGGAACTGAAAAACTGAGGTGACGCAGCCAGCCAGAGTTGATAAGGATCTAGAAAGGGAGATTTTATTCAGCAGTAAGCCTTTGAAAGGACAATTACATCTGGTGAATAAAAGTTACCTTTATAACCTAGAATTGTGGCCTTATGGTATTTCCATTAATTATATGTGTCAGCTAGATATTTCTATTATACTAATCTTCTTCAATCAACCTTACTTTGGAGATTTTACACATACATTTTCCATTTCAAAACTTGGGACACTAAATAAAATTCAGCAAGCATTCTGGTTCTCTGGCTTTTATCAATCCTGCCCACTCTTCAATTTTTCTCAAACCTTCGGAGTTACATTTCAAATGTATCAATTGGGATTGTGTGCTCAGTGGTCAATTACTCTTCACATTTTGACTTGTTGAGGATTTTCTTCATCTTCAGTCTGCAGAAAAAAAATGCTTACAGGTCAATTCCTCCTGGATGTTTCTAAGTCTTGGGCCCAAAGTTTGCAGTGTCATATGCAGTGTCTTTAGAAGTACGGCCTTAACTTCAAGTTCTAGTAGGTAATCTAGGGCCATGACAATAGCTTATACTGCTTGATGAGTCTCTTAGAATCTTTTGGTTAGCAGCTTTAGTTACTCATACCCTGAGGATTTTTTTTGTTGTCATTAGAGAATACATGGCTTATGAAAGAATTACCATTATATATGAAACATGATCCATATACATGTTCACATACACACACAATGTGTGTCTTTTAAATAAGCTTTTAAAATAAATGCTTCATTATAACCTTTTCAAACATTCTCATTGTTTTTCTCTCCCCCTCCGTTTTATCCTGTATTCCTCCTTCTCCTCCTTTCACCAATTAAGATGTTCCTATGTTTTCCATTATCTCTTTAGTAGCACCTACCTCATACTCTCCACATGTATAGGATCCCTTCTCCCCACTCCACACTTTTGTCCACTTCAACTTTCCTGTCTTCATTGGTTACTTCAGGTCATACAAATACATTAAAAGATTCAGAGCTAGTTTCCTCAAATAGATGAGAAAATATGCATTCATTTCTGGGTCTAGGATACCTCACTCAGTATATTTTCCACTTCCATAAATTTACCTATAAATGTCATGATTTCTCAATGGATATGTACCATAGTTTCATTACCCATACATCAGGTGAATGTTAGTTAGGTGGCTTTATTTCCAAGCTGTTCTGAATAAGCCATCTGTGAACATGACTGATCAGGCATCTCTTTAGTAAAATATGGAGTCCTCTGGGTATATGTTCAAGATTCGTAGCACTCAGTCATATGATAGACTAGTCCTCAGCTTTCTGAGAGTATTACACAATTTTTATGTAATTTGGTACACCAAATTGCAATATTAAATGAGTACTTGTCAGTTGTTTTCTTGATTTTATTCATTCTGGTTTGGGTGAGATAAAATCTCAAAGTAATTTTATGTTGCATTTTTTTAATTTTTAAGCATAATATATACTTTCAAAATATTTCTTAATCATTTTTTTGTTACTTTGATAATTCTGTTCAGATCTATAACATAGTTTTAATTTGGTTGTTTGTTTTCATTGCTGTGTTTTCTTATTCTTATATTTTCTGGATATTAATCCACTGACTGTTGTATAGATGGCAAGCATTCTCTCTAACTCTGTGGACTTTCGGAACATTAAACTGTTTCATCTGCTATACATAAGCTTTTTAGTTTCATGAGGACCCATTCTTCAATTGTTTCCCTTAATTTCTGAGCAAATAGTATACTAATTAGAAAGTTCTTTCCTGGATATACCTCATCTAGGTTACTGCCAGTGTTTTCTTCCAGCTGTTCAAATATGTACATATATATATATATGTATATATATATATATATATATATATATATATATATATATATATGTACATACATATATATATATGTACATATTTGAAGTCTTAGTCAGATCAGTAAGACAAGAAAAGGACAACAAAGGACTGCAAATAGGAAAAGAATTCAAACTATCCTTAACTATCCTATTTGCAGACGATATGATGTTCTAGATAAAATATACCAAAACTTCTACTAGAAAACCTATAGATACAATTACTATTTACAAAAATGGCAAGATAAATAACGAATTACGAAATTAGTATTTTTCAACATGTTTAATAATAAACATGCTGAGTAGGATATCATGGAAACACACTTATTCACAATAGTCTTAAAATTATCTAGCACTAATCTTAAAAAAGAGATAAAAAACCTTTAAAATAAAAAGTGTGTAAAGTTTTAAGATCAATATTCTTCCTTAGGTTAGTACTTCAGTTTCAATGTAATCCTAAACAACAATGCATGTGTGGTTTTAGATTAAATATAATTTTGTGTGAAGAAATTGAGGGACATGATGAACACTGTATGAAATCTTGATGAAGACACATTGCTTAATATGTCAGAACAACATAGATCATGAACACTTATTAAACACTCCAGTGAGCATATGGGAAACACCCTGTAGTCAATCCTTGAGCTTGAGAGTAGCATTGCCATGGTGATGGATGAGAATGAGAATGATATCATCCTGAGACTTTGCATACCCCAACTCTAGTTCTTAAGAGACATGCAATAGTTATAATTATTGCCATGACATAGATGTTATAACAATGGAAACATTATTCTTCATACTTTATAGCTAATAAAAATAAATCCCACCTTCCATTCTCTATGGCTATTATTTATGCCCATTATCTCTTTTATCATTTGCTTTTTTGATTTTCTGAAACAATTTCCTTAATCAAATATCAGCTAAACACCGATTGATAAATATCATAAATGAGCTTCCATTGTGTATACTTTCATTTTTCTTAGCATTGGGATCTTCTTAGAGCAAGATACCAAACCAGAAATCGATGTCCTCAGACACAGAGCTCTGTGTCATTAGTTTATAAGAATTCTGATGCTATTCTAAGCTTCTTTTCCTATATGGGAAAGTATTGAAAATAGTTCCCCCACACTATTTATTTAAATAAGATATATCATTAGGATTGGGTCAAGTTTTGAAATAGCCAGTAATATGTAACACTGCAGTAGAAAGAAGAATAAAAAGAAACTTGGATAAATATATTTTCTTACATTTTAAAACAGAATTTTCTTGAAATCTCACACATATAATAAACTTTGATTGGAATGAGCATGCTGAGTTTATATTTATTAGAAATATTATAAATATGATTATTGGATCAAAGAACTAGAGACCATGAATTTGAGATGGATTAAGAATGAGAAGAGGTAATAGAAGAAAATGCAAGGGGAAATGATGTAATGATGCTTAAACTTCTCTATAGATTCTGTAGCCACAAATAGAAAATGATTTCTTAAGATTGTGCCTATGCTGAATAGACAGAGTATTTTAAATAATTGTTGCTTTCACAGCATAGCATGATGGCTCACACGGCATCCACATTATATCAGATGTTGTATAAGATCTAATGATGATTTAAGGGATGATGTTTTATGCCATAAGAAAATGTGATATCAATTTACAGAAATGATGGAAAATCTGAAGTTTCATCTAAGAAGTAAAGACTATTCCCTATAGATATCAAGGAACATTGTTTAAGTCTTCATGTACATTTAATTATACCATCACTAATAATAGAGCACCACGTATACACAAAAGTTTTATATCTATTCTTGATCTTAGAGTATAAGCTATTGGAGTTCTGTTCAGGAAATTCTCCCCTGTGCCCATATGTTCAAGGTTCTTCCCTAGTTTCCCTTCTATTAGTTTCAGTGTGTCTGGTTTTATGTGGAGATCTTTGATCCATTTAGAATTGAGCTTAGTGCAAGGAGATAAGGATGGGTCAATTTGCATTCTTCTGCATGTTGACCTCCAGCTGAGCCAGCACCATTTGTTGAAAAGGCTATCTTTTTTCCACTGGATGGTTTTAGCTCCTTTGTCAAAGATCAAGTGACCATAGGAGTGTGGATTCATTTCTGGGTCTTCAATTCTGTTCCATTGATCTACATGTCTGTTACTGTACCAATACCATGCAGTTTTTAACACTATTGCTCTGTAGTACAGCTTGAGGTCCGGGATACTGATTCCCCCAGAGGTTCTTTTACTCTTGAGAATAGTTTTAGCTATTCTGGGTTTTCTGTTATTCCAGATGAATTTTTGAATTGCTCTTTCTAACTCTATGAAGAATTGAGTTGGAATTTTGATGGGGATTGCATTGAATCTGTGTATTACTTTTGGTAAGATGCTCATTTTTACTATATTAATCCTGCCAATCCACTATATTCATAGCAGCCTTATTTATAATAGCCAGAAGCTGGAAAGAACCCAGATGTCCCTCAACGGAGGAATGGATTCAGAAGATGTGGTATATTTACACAATGGAATACTACTCTGCAATTAAAAACAATGAATTCACAAAATTCCTAGGCAAATGGTCAGAACTTGAAAATATCATCCTTAGTGAGGTAACCCAATCACAAAAGATCACACATGGTATGCAGTCACTGATAAGGGGATATTGACCCAGAATCTCAGAATACCCTAGACACAATCAGCATATCAATAGATTTCTAAAAAGATGGAAGGAGAGACCCCTGGTCCTGGAAAGACTGGATGTAGGGGAACGCCAGGACAGTGTAATGAGAGGGGGTTGAACGGAGAAAAGAGGGAGGGAAGGGGGCTTATGGGACTTTCGGGGAGGGAGGAAACGGGAAAGGGGAAGTGATTTGGAATGTAAATTAAAAAAATAAAATAAAATAAAAAAAAAGTTTTATATCTATACAATGGTAAAGAATGAAAGTGGAAACTATAAATATACTAGATTTGGATGAAAGTATTTTTTTCACTCCTTTCTTTACATGGAATTATAGTTATCCACATATTTTTCCTTATTGTAATAATTTTCCATCTTTGAACTATGCTTTAGTCCACAGAAAGATATTCTATTTTATAATTCTTCCAAGTTTTACTGTATACTACTATTAGTAGAAGTTGAAAGAACTATAGCCAGCCTGAGAGTGGCAAAAATGACTCTGGCCGGCCTTGTCTTTTTCCTCCATTCCCTTTACCTTGCTAAAATATATCAGATTATGTTTCAAAAGCTAGCTGCCAAGGTCTATTCCATTATTGGCCATTTCATCCTCCTGAAGCTGACTACCAAAGTATTGAAGTCCGTCAATCAAAAGCCTCCTTTGGCTCACCTAATTAACATGCCCAATTACAGTTGAACACCTCATCCTAACACAGAATTTCCCCTTTTACCTTCACAAACCACCATTTGCTTATGTGCCTTATCTGTCTCCTGTCTATCCAGAGGCTATCTTTTACCTGCCCCCCACCCCACCTTTAGGGACAAATATCCATTTCCCTTCTCCTTTGTTTCCTTCTCCCTCATTCTCTATGTCCTACTTGTGTCTCTTATTCCCTGCCTGTTGTTCCTTTGTTCTAGGAACTTGGTCTGGGGCTATCCTGAGCTTATTCTAGTCCCTATAGAAGTGAACTGACAATATACACTCATAATATGAAAGCCCTGAATTTGGACCAGCAGTGAGTATGTTTTGGAAGAAAACTTTAGAATCGAGGATATCCACAACAGTGGATGACCTCAAGTGCTGGCTGACCACAGCTGGATGTAGCTATCACCTGGGAGGCTCTCCTAGTGCATGACAAATACAGGGGGGAAACTCTCAGCCAGCCATTGAACTGAGCACAGGGTCCCCAATGGGGGAGCTAGAGAAAGGACTCAAGGAGCTGAAGGGGTTTGCAGTGCCACAGGAGGAACAACAATATGAGTCACCCAGTACTCCCAGAGCTCACAGGGACAAAACCATCAACCAAGGAGTACACATGGAGTTACCCATGGCTCCAGACATATAGGCAGCAGAGAATGGTCTTGTTAGACACCAAAGAGAGGAGAGGCCCTTGGTCCTGGAAAGACAGGATGCCAGGAATTCCAGGACAGGGAAGTGGGGAAGGGTTGATTGGGGAAAGGGAGATGGCTTATGGGGTTTTGGGGGGAGGGGGGACCAGGAAAGGGGACAACATTTGAAATGTAAATAAAGAATATATCTAATTAAAAAATCTTTAATTTTAAAATTGTTTAAAATGAAAAATGTGAAAGAAAAAAATAAAAATAAAATAAAAAAGAATCAATGATATCCTATGCATTCCAATAGCATAAACCTGAGCTATCAAACCTGGGGCAGAGCAGAAGATTATTTAAAATGCAAGTAAAGGCCGGAACTCTGCAAGGCTTTCAGCCCAAGGAAAGGACACACTTTAGGCTAGAATGAACCACATGGGGTGATACTGTACGCAATGAGTCAGTCATGTAGACACTGAAGCAGAGAGAAGTATTTGTTCCTACATAAAAGTGTAGTCTCCCTCTACAATGTAAAAACATTCACTCAAACCCTGATTTTGTAGCAGATTTTAGGCTTTGTGTCTTCTTTTATTCCTAGTGTCAAGTAGTAGTTATAAAACACAGTGGATTTATCACAACAAGGTGCTTGATAAATAATACAAGGAGTATCATCTGGAAGACACAATATAAATAAGAGAGGTTACTGAAATTAGTAATAGAAGAAAGTAAAATGAATAACACCATCTGGATTTCAGGGAGGGTCTAAAATCAGTTCAATCAGAAAGTCCAGAATTGAGATTATAGAGCTAAATTCATATATAATTGAGCCTTGTTCCTAGTTTCTGACATTACTAAAAGATACATCTTATAGCACATGCCTTGAATCTCTGGCTCTTTCAATTTTTCTGCTTCCTCTTCTTCAGTATTCCCTGAGCCATATGTATTGGAGTACTCCACAATTCTCCATTTTGATTGCTTGTAGGTTTTTTTTTTTTTTGTCTCCATTTATAGCAAGGAGAAGTTTCTTGATGCAGGATGAAGATTACGTTTATCAGGCTAGACCCTGATGGGGGATGGTCAGGATCAGACTGAGAAGAGTGGTTCAGTGTGGCCTTATGACCCAATCTTATGGAGATATTTTCTCAATTGTAGTTGCCTCTTCTCAGATAACTCTAGTTTTCACCATATCATCTAAAAATAATTAGCTCTCTTTCTGCCTCACTTTCACTACACTGTCACTTCAGGTCTACTGTTGCCATCTTGGAAACACAAGTATGTCAATCCAGTATATGAATATGTTTTTCTCATTTATATTGTTCAGAATATAACCCAAGCCCTTGTACATGTCACATCAATACTGTAGCACTGAGATATATTCCTAGCCCCTAATGTAAGTTTAAAAAGGAAATATACATTCAAATCATAGTGCAGTAGTTTATTTTTGTTTTCTGTGTATTGTTTCCATTGCTTTTATATCTCAGCACAAGACAATTCCAATCTTGCTACTGATACTGTTAATCATCTCTTCTAATTATTCATCCTTTCTTTTTCAACGATTATCACTTAAATGGTTAGTTAGGGCTTTGGAAACAAACACATTTCTAGAGACATTTGGATATAAAAGATAGCATCTTCACTGCACTGCTAAAGAGCTTAAGGAGTTTGCTAACTCATTCAAGCAGAAGTCTAGGGAATATATTTGGGAACAAATTTTAAGGATGTGTTATAATGGTGGAAGGAACATAAAACTGAATCAGGCTGAGTTTATTGATATGATTCTTCTCAGTGGAGATTCAATGTTTAATATGCAAGCTCCTTCAGTTGAAAAAGGTATCAAAATTTGTTTGAGTGGTTGGTTGAAACAAAAATCAGATTTTATGGAGTCTATAGGATACTAGTTCTGAACTTATGTTGATTTCAGGAGATCTATAAATATATTTTAGTCCTCCAGTTAAAGTGGGGGCTTTATTATTTATTATTTATTATCATTGAGGTTAGATGATTGATGGAGACTTGTCTGAAGTCTGACACACAGTAGGTCCAGTCAGCCTCTAGGCTTACCCTATTGTTATTTGCCTAGTCCCAGAATATGTAGTTGGAATAGATATACTTAGAAGTTGACAGAATTCTCACATTGATCCCCTAACCTGAAGAGAGAGGGTTATTATGGTAACTTGAATTTGCTAGCTGAAAGCCTTTAAAATTGACCCTGCTAAAGAAAATAGTAAATAAAAAAAAAATCACATCCCTATAGAAATTGCAGAAATTAGTGCCACCATCAAGGACTTGAAAGATGCAGGAGTGGTGGTTCCCACATCTCCCTTTTAAGCCCCTGTCTGGCCAGTGCAGAAGACAGGTGGATAACAGAGAATGACAGCTGACTATGGAGAACTCAATGAGTTAGTAAGTCCAATTAGAGTTGCTATACCAGATGTAGTGTCCTTACTTGAATAGATTAACATATCTCCTGCTATATGGTATGCAACTATTGATTCAGCAAAGGCCTTTTTCTTGCTACATGTCCATAAGCACCAAAAGAAACAATCTGATTTCAATTTATAAGGCCAGCACTACACCATACAGCTTTACCTCAAGAATATATTATAGCTCTCCAACCCCATGTCATAACTTAGTTAGAAGGAATAGTGAATGTCTATCTCTTCCACAAAATATCACATTAGTGCACTCACTATATAGAAAACGTTACACTTACTGTGCCAAATCAACAGGAGGTAGCAGCCATTTTAAACTCATTGGTAATATATATGCACATCAAAGGATGAGAAAAAATCTAACCAAATTCTTGAATCTAGTGGTGTGAGACACGCAAAAATATTCCTTCTAAGCTGAAGAATAATTGATTGTGCCTGCCCCCTCCCACTACCACGAAACACTACATTTAATGAACCTATTTGGATTCTGGAGACAGCATATTCCTCACTTGGGTGTGTTACTCCAGCCCATATACCATGTGACTCTGAAATATGCCAGCTTTGTGTGGGAACTGGAGTAGGAGGCTTTTCAGCAAATCTAGGCTGCTGTACAGCTGCTCTACCAATTGGACCATATGATCCAGCAGACCTGGTGGTATTTCTGGTGTCAGAGTCAGGGATACTGTTTGAAGCCTTTGGCAGGCCATATAAGGTAAATCACAGAAGAACTTTTGGGATTTTGGAGCAAGGCCATACCACCATCTAGAGACAACTATCCTCCCTTTGAAAAAAAGTTCTTAGTCTGCTATTTGGCCTTACTGGAAACAGTATTTGACAATGGGTGACCCACTTATCCTGATCTGAACTGCCCATCATAAATTCCGACCCATGAAGGCAGAGAAATACATGCAGTACAGCAATCTATTATCAAATGGGAGTGTTGTATCTGTGATCAGATCAAGCAGGTCCTAAAGTCACAAGGAAGTTAAATGAAGAAGATGCTAAATGCTTACCAAGTATGCATATGTAGTCTCACCTATAGTTTTCTATGTTCAGTTTACTGAAAAAAGAGAATACCAGGGCTTTATATATTGATGTTTCTGTGTGTTATGCAGGTACCACCCAGAAGTGAACAACCTGGGATAACCTTGAAAAACAATGGTGAAGGAAATCTTCTCAGTGGCAGAACTTCACAATTACCTATCAGCAGTGAAGACAGTAAAGTTAACAGTGACTTTCTCACATGCAAAGTCTTGCTGGTACCATGTTCAGAATACAGGAGCAGCATATTGCTGTCAGAGTAAGTCAAAACAAAACACAAACATAATGGATTTGGCTACGGTTTGGAGAAGTGTCTTCCAAAGGCCCAAATGTTAAAGGTTCTCCCCAAGACCACACTGCAGAAGGTGGCTATGTTTTATGAACAGATCAACTGCTACATATGTGCAGAGGACCTACTAGGAGAATCTCATTAAGGCCATGTTCACAAAGGATACAGAGGGCTCTGATCTTTTTGTCTTCCTGATCATGCAGTGCTATTCTACTACCAACCCAGAATAAACAAAGTATTGATTCATGTACTAGAGGTTTAAGAGTAGCTCTTATTTATTCAATTAATATGGGAAGTTTTCCAAGATTTATCTTCAAATTAAAAAAAAAATACTTGTATGCAAATGAATTAATAATTCAATACAAAGTAAATTAAATGAATTGAAAATATTTATGTCGAGTATTTTTTAAAAAGATATATATTTATTCACTTTACATCTCAATATCAGCCCTTCCTCTCCTCCCAGTATCCCCTTACTTAAGACCTTCTCCCAATCCACTAAAACCAGAGAAGGTGGTCCATTTAGGAACACAAGATACACAGGCAGGCAAGCAGTAGGCTTAAGCACAGTCCCTGCTCCAGTTGTTGGGGGATGCACATGAAGACCAAGCTGCTCAACTGCTACATATGTGTAGGGGGGCTATGTCCAGTCCATGTTTGCTCTCTGCTTGCTGCTCCCAGGGGTTCAAGTTGGATGATACTGTTGGTTTTCCCATGGAGTTCCTGTCATTTTTGGGTCCCCAACTCTTCTAATCCTTCTGAAAGACTACCCAAACTCCATCCAATGTTTGGTTGTGAGCCTTTCTATCTCTTTCAATTGGCTGCTGGGTGGAACTTCTCAGAGGAATTATGCTAGGTTCCCAACTGTAAGCATAACAGAGTATCATTAATAGTGTCAGGGATTGGCTCTTTCCAATGGGATTGGTCTCAGTTTGGAGCAGTCATTGGTTGGATATTCCTTCAGTTTTTGCTCTTTCTTTCTTCACATCTTGCAGGTAGGAAATATTTTGGATCAAAGGTTTTATATGTGGGTTGTTATCATTATTCCTCCACTGGGAGTCCTGTCTGACAACAGGGAGTGGCTATTTAAGGTTCCACATCCCCTACTGCTAAGAGTCTCAGCTAGAGTCATCCTCATCGACCTTCTGAGGCCTCTACCACCCCCACAAAAGCCAAACTCCTTGTCTCTCTCCTGCTCTCCCTACATATGTTCTTCACTCTGCTCCCCTCCATATCCCTCTTCCACCCAGTGCCTTTTTTCCATCGACCTACTTTATCTTTTTTGTTTCCCCTTCTGAGAAAGACTCAACCATCCTTCCTTGGGCCCTCCTAGATTTTTGGCTTCTTTGGGTCTGTTGATTTTATTATGGTTATCCTTTACTTTATGACTAGTATCTACTTATAAGTGAGTACAGACCATGCATGTCTTTTTGGGACTGGGTTACCTCACTTAGGATATTTTCTAGTTCCATCATTTGCCTGTGAAATTCACAATGTCCTTGGTTTTAATAGCTGAGTAGTATTTAATTATGTAAATGAACCACATTTTATTTATCCATTTTCTGTTGAGGAGCATCTAGGTTGTTTCCAGTTTCTAGCTATTTGTAATAAAGCTGCTATGAACATAGTTAAGCAAGTGTTCTTCTGGGATCATGAAGTACATTTGGGTATATGCCCAGGAGTTATATAGCTAGGTCTTCAGGTAGAACTATTCCCAATCTTCTGAAAAAAAAATTATATTCAGAGTGGTTGTACAATTTTGTACTCCCACCTGTGGACCTCTGTGCAGAGACCCTGCTGGAATCAGGTGCAAGGGTTCTGACTGAGGGGGAAGGCAAGGGAACCGCTCCTGCCATCTTGCTGCTGCTGTCACTGGCTGCTGGCCTCCGTGCAGAGAGGTTCTGCTGGAAGCAAGTGGCTGAGGAAGAAGGCAGGAAGGTCACTCCAGCCATCTTGCCGCTGTTGCTGCTGCTGTCGCTGCTACCATCTTGATTACCATGGCTGCTCCACGCCTGATCCAATCTGAGGCTGACTAAGGCCGCCTAGCCAGGGAAGGTTGCGACGGAACAGCCGGTGGTGTTTTGGGAGAGAGAACTTCTTTTGTGTTACAGCTCTTTGTGACAAAATCTCCCAGATGACAGAATAATCTTCAAACACTCTTTTTTGTTTTATAGGATTCAGGATAGGATTTATTTACAATTTGGGGATGCTCCAGGGTTTGGCAGCAGTTACTTCTCATTGGTTTGGATTGAGAGCTTGGGGAAACCTTATTTACATGTGGGGAAGGCTTGGTGCTGCAACTATGTGACTGATAGCCACACGTCTCTCCTGGGAGGCTGCAACTCCAGGGGGTGTGACCAAACTCTTCCTGTCCCATGCAGGTGGAACTTCCACCCACAAGGTTGTAGGAGGAAGCCATCCCATACTGGGTCCTGGGGTTCAAAGTCTTTGCTTTACCTGAGAGCCAGGCTGCCTGTGCATAGATCACCTCCTGACACCCACCAGCAGTGGAGGAGTGTTCCTCTTGCTCTAAAACCTCTCCAGCAGGTTGAGTTTTGATCTTAGCCATTCTGATGGCTATAATATGGAATCTCAGAATCATTTTGATTTGCATTTTCCTGATGACTAAGTGTAGGGGAATTTTCCCTAATTAATTGATTGACTAATAAAAATGACAAGAAGTCAATCATTGGGCGAAGAGGAGGAGGTAGGTTTTCTTGGTCTGAAAGAGGAGGGAGAGGACGAAGAAGGAATGGCCTTCTTTTTATGGTAAGACAGAGTGTGAGGGTGTGCAAGATGTAGATCAGGAACTGTTAGACCGGGTATCAACCTCTGCCACCAAAAATGAATTTCCAACATAGAATAGTTGATGAATTTGGCATGATAGATTTCATACCCAGTGGTTGTGTCATCAATTGATTTTAAACTAAGTTTGTCTGATGTTTTGCATTCATTGTGACTCAGGTGGGAAGGAGGTGAAGAACATAGCTGGGACAGAATTCAGCCTGACTTTGGAATGGGAAGATTGGGCAAAGGACAGAGCTACAGGGGAGAGGTAAGCACAGTGGAGCACAGACTGATTGGTGACACTGCACCTGCAACTGTCCGCAGGGTGGTGGGCTGGCAAGAGAGATCTCAGAGCTCTGGAGAGGCAGAGGTGGCATTTGTGGGAGAGGTGTTGGCTAGGAGAAACTCGAGGTCACAGTCTTGGTCTATGCACGTGGCTAGGAACAGACAGAGCCTGCTGGCACATAGCTGGATTTAGCATGAGATTTTTTGGTTTTTGTTTGTTTGTTTGTTTTGTTTTGTTTTAAAAAAATTACACATGCTATGACTAAGGACTTTGAACATTTCTTTGGCTACTTCTAGGCTATTCAAGATTCCTTTGTAGAGAATTATCTGTTTGGTTCTGTATTCCATTTTTACTTGGGGTTAATTGTATTGTTGATGTTTAACTTCTTGAGTTGTTTATATATTTTAGATATTAGCCCTCTGTCAGATGAGGAGTTAGTAAATATTTTTCCCATTCTGTAGGCTGTCATTTTGTCCAAATGAGAGTATCCTTTATCTTACAGAAGCTGTTCAGTTTCATGAGTTCCAATTTATCACTTTATTGATCTTAGTGCCTCAGCCACTGGAATTCTGTTCAGGAAATTTTCTCTTATACCAACAAGTTCAAGGCTATTCCCCACTTTCTATTCTATTAGATTTAGTGTCTGTGGCTTTATCTTGAGGTCTTTGATCCATTTGGACTTGAATTTTGTGCAGGATGAAAAATATGGATCTATTTGCATTCTTCCACATGCAGATATCAAGTTAGACCAGCACCATTTCTTAAAGATGCTCTCCCTTTTACATTGATTGTATGGTTTTGACTTCTTTGTTAAGAATAAAGAGTCTGTAGATGTGTGGGTTTATTTCTGGCTCTTTGATTTGATTCTATTCATCTTATCTGTTGCTATACCAATACCACACAGTTTTTATTACTATTGCTCTGCATTGCAAGTTGAAATAAGGGATGTTAATACATCCAGAACTTCTATTATTGTTCAAGATCATTTTAGCTTTCCTAGTTTTTTTGTTTTTCCATATAAAGGTGAATATTGCTCTTTCAAGATGTATAAAATTTATGTTGAAATTTTGATTGGGATTACATTGAATCTGCAGATTGCTTTTGGTAAGATGCCCATTTTTACTATATTATTCCTACCAATACATGAGCATGGGAGATCTTTCTACATTTTGTTATCTTCTTAAATTTCTTCCTTCAGAAACACGAAGTTGTTGTCATAAAGGTCTTTCAGTTGCTTGCTTAGAGTTACACCAAGGCATTATTATATGTGACTATTATGAATGGTGATGCTTTCTTGATTTCTTTTGCAACACATTTATTGTGTTATAAAGGAGGGATAGTGATTTTTCTTTTAAGTTAACTTTGTATTTATCTACTTTGCTAAAGGTGTTTATCGTCTCTTGGAGTTTTCTGGTAGAAATTTTTGGGGTCACTTATGTATATTATCATGTTGTCTGTGAATACTAATATTTTGATAACTTCTTTACCAATATGCATCCCTTGATTCAAAGTACATAATGACAAGATCATGTAAAAGACAAAACAATCTTTGCTAATAGTAATAACTGCTTTCCATAATTATTGCACTTGACATGTCTATTTTTCTACATCATTTAAATGTTCAAATTTTTATTTCTCATAACTTTTGCCATATTTTGCATTTTAATGTGTTTTTTATTAAGAATATTTGACCCTCAAGTGTAGGCATTGTGGTATATATGTGCTATACCAGTTGGGAAACCCAATTGTCACTTATTAACCACATTTTGACCAGTTAAGATTCTTTGAAGTAGCTTTCACCTAAAACAAGAAGAAACTTTGTTGATGGGGGTTGAATGATAATCTTACCTCTGAATATTAAGTATAATTATTTAGAATACTATTAGAAACTATGCTAATTTAGGAAAATGGAGTATGCTTTAGTTGGGGTTTTACTCCTGTGAACAGATACCATGTCCAAGACAACTCTTATAGAAGACATCATTTAATTGGGGGTGGCTTACAGGTTCAGAGGTTCAGTCCATTATCATCAAGGCAGGAGCATGGCAGTGTACAGGCATACATGGGGCTGGAGGAGCTGAGAGTTCTACCTCTTGTTCCAAAGGCAGCCATGAGAAGACTGGCTCTCCTGTGGTTCAGAACTGGGTCTCATTGCCCAACCCCACAATGACACATTTCTTCCAATAAGGTCACATCTATTCCAAAAAGACCAATCTTCTAATAGTGCCACTCCTTGGGCCAAGCATATTCAATCTACTACACAGTATGTTCTTCTTTAGGGTCTTTAGCCCACTACCCATGAAGGCTTGACTTAAACAGGCCTTAACTCTCATTCAACAGGCCTCAATAACACAGCTCTGGGTTACACACAAGATAAATGCATGCTATTGCCCAACTGAATGTTTCCTGTCAGGTTTACTATGGTAGTTTGTAGACTTTATAGATGAGAAGGACTACTGATTGCTTTTCTCTCTTGGAAACTTGCATTGGACCTTCTAATGCTTTGAAAGCTTCCCCTTTGTAAGTAGACTTCCATATTAGTTCATGTATCTGAAATATGTCATGCTCCCACCCTTGCCCAGCAAATTTTACTGTACAAGGTACAAGATCCATAAATGAGGCCACTAGGCATGACATGGGTTTTACAACTCTCAAAATTAATGCTTAAATTAAGCTGCTGACCGGTGGGGTTGAACTAGGGGAAAGATGGAAGATGCTGAAGAGGGAGGGAAATCCTGTAAGAGGACCAGCAATCTCAATTAACCTGCATCCCAGAGATCTCTCAGATACTGGAACACCAACCAGGCAGCATACCAGCATACACCAGCTGATATGAAGTCCCCAACACATATACAGCAAAGGACTGCCAGGTCTGGGTTTAGCTAGAAGATGTACTTAACCCTCAAGAGACTGGAGGCCCCAGGGTGTATGAGTAGGGGGTAGGGACATCTTTCTGGAGATAAGTGGGTGGGGAGGATGTATGGGATGTGGAACAGTCAGAGAGGGGACAGAGAGGGGCATAAAATCTGGAGTTTAAAATAAATAAGTAGAAAGATGGATGGATGGATGGATGGATGGATGGATGGATGGATGGATGGATGGAGATGGACGGATGGATGTATGAATGGACAGACAGATAGATGGATAGAAAAAAAATTTTTATAAGAGGAAAATTAATGATGGGAATAAGGAAGAATACAAGATTATTACATTAGCTTATATCATTTGATAGAACTAATGCCTACAAATTTTATTATTCTTTCACAGTTATTATATTAAGATATATATATATGTATATATATGAGCTAATTATCTTAAGATATAATTTTAACATATTATACGTTATTACTGGTAAGTGGGTATCTCATACATAAACAAACAGTAGAAATAGCATATGGTTCCATAGATACAATATTCTGACTGGCCTGGAAGCTTCCTCTTTTAAGACTAGATTTCAAGCTACCAGAAGGTTATATACTGGCTTTCAAGGGATGAAAACAACCTATTTTCCACAGATATTATAACCATGAACCACAACAATGACCAGCCTGGCACATATCCCTAAAGGATAATTAGTAACATTCATATCGCTGGTCAGTGTTGGCACACGCCTTTAATTCCAGCACTTGGGAGGCAGAGGCAGACAGATTGCTGAGTTCGAGGCCAGCCCAATCTACAGAGTGAGTTCCAGGACAGCCAGGGTTACACAGAGAAACCCTGTCTCGAAAAACAAACAAATAAACAAAAAATCATGTCTTATGGGTAATATACAATTGCATAATTGGAATTAGGACCCACTCAACAGGTTGTAAATAATGTCTGGTATGAGAAACTCAGCCAACTATCCAAAACTAGTGAGGTCATGAACTTTAAATGAGAACACACTACTGCCTTTTTACTAGACCAGCATGATCCATAATGCATTATAAATTATTTTTATACTCATGGACAATTGTAGTTCTCACTCCTCATCAAAGGAAGTTCCTTATGTATCAGGTAGAGACCATAACAGAAAGCCATGACTGGTTAAAATGCAGAGATCATTAGATGCCTAACCCCAACTGATACATCTACAAGACAACCTATGCACCTAATACTCAGGAAACATCATGAAAGTGGGAGTGGAATGCTTGTAAGATCCAGAGGATCAGGATCAGTTTCGAGTTTGTGTTTCTTATAAATGATAGAAAAGCTATACACATGATAATGTTAGCAAAATGGCAGCCTAAACAAGATCAGAACATGTCAATATACATACTAATGTGAAGGGGGAATATCCTGGAGCTTCTTCCTCAAACAAAGCATTGGTAGAGGCAATTAAAGACTTCCCCAAGGATAAGCCCCTTAATTGGTTATCCAATACCAAGTACTTGTCCCTCAGAACATAAGCAGACAAGCAAGACTAAATAGACTCAGCAAGTTGTATTTATGTATTTACGTACATATGTGAATGTATGACTGTAACAATATCATTCAAAGAAAAAGTGACCAAGAATTTGGAAGAAAATGGGGGTGGGGAATAAGAGAGGGTGAAGGGAAGAGGAGAGGGAGAATATAAATAATGTAATTATATTTAATTAAAAATGGTCTCTGTCCTAGAGAGATAGATGAACAGTTAAGAGCCCTTGTTGTCCTTGGTTTGGCTCCCAGCAACCACATGGCAGCCAACAATCTTCCATTACTCGACAGATGATACCACCTAGTTCCAGGGTACTTGATGGGTTTTCTGGTCTACATGGGTACTGCTTGGATGTGGTTCATAGACATTCATGTAGGCAAAATTTTCAAACACAAACTAAATATGTAATTTTAAAAAATTCTAAAATAAAGGTGAGGATACAAAGAATAATAAATAGAAATTTTCTTCTGGGAATGAGAAAAAAATGCCCAAAGTAAATTTGGAGGTAGAAGCACCACTCTGTTATCATCCATAAAACCAGCAACATTCACCATAATAATGAAGAACATAGTGTGTGCATTATGTTTTAATCAGGCTGTTACTTCTCACAATGGAAGTAACATAAAAATGATCAACTTTGTCAAATAAATCTTAGAGACTAAGACATGACTGAGAATGGACTTTTGGGATACTCATTCTGATTAAATAAACAAACTTTCTCATCTTTTTTTTTTCTTTTTTTTATTTTCTAAGTTTTTTTATTTACATTCCAAATGATTTCCCCTTTCCCATTTCCTCTCTCCCCAAAAGTCCCATAATCCCCCTTCCCTCCCTCTTTTTCCCATTCAACACCCTCTCACTTCTCTGTCCTGGCATTCCCCTACATCCAGTCTTTCCAGGACCAGGGGTCTCTCCTTCCATCTTCTTGGAAATCTATTGATATGCGGATTGTGTCTAGGGTATTCCGAGATTCTGGGTTGATATCCCCTTATTAGTGACTACATACCATGTGTGTTCTTTTGTGATTGGGTTACCTCACTAAGGATGATATTTTCAAGTTCTGACCATTTGCCTACGAATTTCGTGAATTCATTATTTTTAATTGCAGAGTAGTATATTCCATTGTGTAAATATACCACATCTTCTGAATGCATTCCTCCGTTGAGGGACATCTGGGTTCTTTCCAGCTTCTGGCTATTATAAATAAGGCTGCTATGAACATAGTGAAGCATGTGTCCTTATTGCATGCAGGGGAAGCCTCTGGGTATATGCCCAGGAGTGGTATAGCCGGATCCTCTGGGAGTGTCATGCCCAGTTTTCTGAGGAACCGCCAGACTGCTTTCCAGAGTGGTTGTACCAGCTTGCAATCCCACCAGCAGTGGAGGAGTGTTCCTCTTTCTCCACATCCTCGCCAACAACTGCTGTCTCCGGTGTTTTTGATCTTAGCCATTCTGACTGGTGTGAGATGGAATCTCAGGGTTGTTTTGATTTGCATTTCCCTACTGACTAAGGATGTTGAGCATCTCTTTAGGTGCTTTTCAGCCATTAGATATTCTTCAGGTGAGAACTCTTTGTTTAGCTGTGTACCCCATTTTTAATAGGGTTACTTGGCTCTCTGGAGTCTAACTTCTTGAGTTCTTTGTATTTATTGGATATTAGCCCTCTGTCAGATGTAGGGTTGGTAAAGATCATTTCCCAGTTAGTTGGTTGCCGCTTTGTCCTTTTGACAAACTTTTTCATCTTAAAAGATTTTTTTTCAAGTCATTTTAATTTATTGCTGAGTATATTTAGCAAATAAGTACTCAGGCTAATTAATCAGTAAATTAGTTACTTCATTAGAGTAATACTCACAGGCTTATTTTCACTTCATAGTAATCTTACTGAAATTATCAAAGGGGTTACTACATCAGGAATTCTTAATTACTGAATATCCTTTATGTATCACACACAGACTGCATTCTATCTATATGATAGAATCTGTTCTTGTAGAATGTAAAACTGGGTTTTCCTGTGAACACCAAACCACCATTAGCATCCCTTACACAGTTGGGACTTTCTGAATGACAATCATAGGTGCTACATCTTGAATATATGCTGGCTTTCCTACTTTCATTACCAGTTTGACACACCTATAGATCCACTTCTTTCCTGAACAATCTTCCTTATGCATGTGTCACTGTATTATTAGTTATAAATTTTCTTTTGAAAATTTTGTGCACACATTAACCTGAGAGAAAATTTATAACAAATTATTTTTAATCATGGAAACAGTGTGAGGGTATGGTTTCTCTTACACTATGCTAGTCCATCTATTGATAAAGTAGACAGTAGCAAGACTCCTTCTCTGAAAATCAAAACCCAAAGAAGATGTTTCAGCAAGGACTAAGAGACCAGAACCAGAAGAGGTGGAAGATCATTTCAAACTGATAATAATGATGTGTAATACCTTAGCTTTTTCACATGCTACATGATGATAAGCAAGAATGACTGTAGATACTACTGCTGAAGAAAGGCCATAAACAAGAATGACTATAGATACTACTGCTGAAGAAAGACCATTACTGTTCCAATGCACCAGAATATTTTGTAAATGTCAAAGCCATCAGACCGCACAGCACTCATGTTAAGTCATGTGTTTATAAAAGACATCTAATAGAAATTCCTAGCACCCAAATTGCACCATTCTATACCTAATTATAAGATATCAAGTATAAAATTGAAAAAAATATTTTTCATACATTCATCATCTATATTTGACTCAGAAAAATTCATAAAGGAACACTCAAAAATTATTGGTAAGGGAAGAAATTGTTGTCAAACATATAAGGATATATTTTTAAGATAGGAGAATAAATCAGTACCTAACATTTATCATCTACCAATGTACATTTTCTGTTATTTCCTCAATCTATCATTTATTCATCTATTATCTGTATTCTACAGGACTATAATACATCTCTCTATATAAAATATGTACCAATAATCTCGTTCTATGTTTATATGTATATATGGACAGAGTGGCATGAAATTACTTTGCTATAATAATTGCTTGCAATAACAGTGTTTGAACAGTTTATGTTCCATAGACAAAAATGAAGATTGTAAATCCAATGTACAATTATTTTAAAGACTGCACATAGTTCAAAGGATTTTCACTAATTCTTGAGTGATAATATTGGTACCTATTTCTCTTGCCACCTGATGCAGATTACCTTTGTTGCTGCGTCAAAGCAGATGAAGCCTGTGCTGAAGTCAATAGTGAGGCCCATTAGGTGACTCTCCAACACACATGCATAGGTCTTGCACTGGAGAAAACAAAGAATATTGTTAGTTTCCATGTGGCTTATATAAACTCATTGTCAAGGAGAATATGAGATCTCCTCTCTGTGAATCTAATACTTAATAGCTGACTAGAGTATGGCTCAGTAGTAGAATACATTCCTAACATGAATAAGACCCTAGGTTTGATACACAACTTTATAATTTTACTTATAAGTATTTTGGAAAGATAAATAAATATGAATTCTAAAACAGGAAAATATTATAAATAAATGAAATAACATGGACTTTATATACAACCTAACACATTTTATGTCTAGTTGTCTAGTTGATCCTGATTTCAAGGTACATAGCAATAAATTATATGAACAATAATTGTAATTCACATATGAGGGAGCTAATTTTTTAGCAATTTTCAAATACTAATGCTTATATTGCATTTGTTTGTATTATATTTATTCAAAATGTATTGTTTCTCACAAATACCTATATTTATGAAATTGTTTTTATGAGAATGTTATATTCAAATGATTAAAGCCTGGTTTGCATTAAAAAATTTATAACCATGACAAAATATTCATTTGATTTTAAAATTGTAGATTATTAGACATACTTACTGGGTGGTAAAAGCCCATACTTAGGTATAATTGTATTTGCTAAATGCATGGTTATCTTAGATAGCTGTATTCAGCCATTAGTAATTTATGAAAACTACTATCAACATTAAAGAGCATTTTAGGCTAGATTGTTTTCTTTTAATTTAGGCTTAATTATTTGCTATTTCCATATATGGCCATTAAAAGGAAGATTTCAGGTGAAAATGCATTATAGTACATTCAAATTTTCTCATTAAGTTGAACATTGCAAATTAAGTTACATTGCCTCAATAATCATTAAAAGGAAGCAAATGAATGGGACAAGTTGAGATCTTCTAAAAGTTTGCTTTATAACTTACAATGTCAAGAGATGTACTGAATGTATTTTATACACTCAAATAAAGAAATGCTTATTTATTACATAATTGCAATATTTATTTAATAAAAACGTATTTCAGTGTAAAAAAAAGTGATAACCAAAATTATTGTTTTAGGAAAGCTCCAAGATAAATTGCTTGGCAAGATTTGTTTATAATTACATATTAAATAATATCAATAGGTAAATATACTTAGGATAAATATCTTAAATGCCCTCTGGAACTAAATTTCTACCACCAGATAAAAACAAATATGGAATCGATTCAAAATAACTTTAAATTATTTTGAAATTAGTACACTCTCCATCATATTGAAATAAGTAATTGTTGAATTAGATTATAGTTATGAAACAAATATGGTTTTTACTGCCAAAATTCAATGACCTGGGAAAATAATAAAGTCTGCAAAATTACCTGAAGTATTACACTTCACATTATTTCTTTTAAACTAGGATATGTAACATTTTATTTATAACTTGTGTCTTCTATATCTCAATATGCAGTACATTTTCTAAAGTTTAATTATAACTTTAAATGATCACATCAAATATACTCAAAAATGTGTGCATTCATGGATCATACTTTCAAATAAACATGATGGTATTTATACTGTTTATTAAAGGTACAAAATAAAAAATAGACATTTGAAAGTAGAAAACATTATTTTGTAGTTCTTCTAATATAAATATATTTAAAAACAATTTTATCTGAATTCTTCAGTAGTATTAATCATGTTATAATCTTTTCATTTTCTGCCTATTTATTTTATTTTACCATGTTGAGACAGCATATCATGTGGCACAGACTGTATTCAAACTGCCTTAAATAACTGAGGATGATAGTGAACTAATTTTCCTGCCTTAACCTCCCAGTTGCTGGGATTATAGGCATGTACTATCAGGCCTATATTTTTACCAATGTTAATGAAACAGAGATATTCATCATATTAAAATTAAATATCATGTTAGCATATTCACATTTTCAAATAAGAAAATGACATATCCAAATATTTCAACTAATTTTACCCATTTCTAGTTTCATATCTGTCATAGGTGTTTGAAAAACAGGTATCCATGTATGTTGGTCCTTGATCTATGAATCTATTTCAAGGGGAAGAACCTAATTAACTTCAATTTTCCTGTATCTTGTTCCAAATCAACCATCGAACCAATTCTATAAGGTATTACATTTCAAGTTCTCATGTAGTCAAGAGAAGAAAGGTTCGATGAAGTCTGATCTAGATATAGCCTCACACTACAATTTAGTAAATACTCACTGGACACTTGTGATTTGCAAAATGTATTAAATTTCAACACATACAGAAATAAAATTAACCACCTTTTCACAAGAAGTTCATCCAGTGTTAGGATGTGAGCCATACAAAGAAAACCATGAAAGTGGTCTTGTTTGCTACAGGGATCAGAAGGAAGAGTCAGTTGCTGTGGAAAGCATCTGATAGAAAGTACTAGAAATCATGGGATATCCCAGAAGCAAGCCTTGAAGAAAGCCTCATATACTATGCATGGATTTAAAAGGCATAGATGAAAAGGAGGCTTCTAGAAGCTAGGTGACCATGTCTGCTGAATAGGAACAATTTCATAAATAGTAAACTACAGCCAGAGCATTTTCTATATAAGATTCAAGATATAGTAATATTTGATAGGAAGTAGCCTACAAGGGGAAAATTATAAAGAACATTCAATGATTATTCTGATATGACTAATTATTCATTTTTCAATAATGATTAAATACTGGATGCATTTGATATGGAGGGCAACCTCACAGAACTCCAGAAAGTGGCTACATCTCTCCAAGTGCCACACCTACTGCACTCTACAGGCTCTCACCTGTATGCGTTCCACTTCAAGGAAGGTAGCTGTTTGGAAGGCTCGTTCCCATTGGGCAAGGTCACTCTCTAACTCCAAAGAGAAGTAGAGGTCCTCCCCACACTCAGACTGCATAGTGAAGCAATGTTTCCGCCGATCCAGCAGGTCACTGTCCTGATGAAAACCTGGAGTTACACAGGCTGGCATACATCAGTTCCTACTCAGCACAGCAAAGCTCTACTAATACTGCTTGAAACAATGTTTAGACTCCACATTGCTATTAAGACTTGATTCAAAAAGGTCACTGCAACCAAACTTAAGAGTTTATGACTAACACACCATTTCCTTTTGTTACTTCTGATGCCCGTGCACCAGAAGCTACTCTAAGTTCAGTTCGAACTAACAAAGGAAAAACCACAGTGCTGAATACACAAAACCTCTTTGATTGCAAAACAAACAAACAATATATATATATATATATATATATATATATATATATATATACGTATATATATATATATATATATATATATATATATATATATATACGTATATATATATACGTATATATATATACATATATATATACATATATATACATATATATATATATACGTATATATATATATCAATATATACTATATATATATATATATATATATATATATATATATATATATATATTGACTGACTTCTTTACAAAGCTGTCTGGGCACAGAAATGAAGATATGAAGATATTGCCATCTATTATAGGCAATAAAGATTTTTGCTGAAATGATTTTGAAATCCTTTTAAAGTCCTGAACACATAGGAAATTGGAAAAAAAACTTGAGTATTATTTATCTGCACCAATTACACTGTATCAGAACCCATCCTCCACCTCACAAACATTTCATTATGTTAAAAGGTTTTGCTCCTAGAAGTTTCCTGGTTTTGCTTCAAGTTTTTCACCAAGGTGTTTACCTAGTCTAACACATTTCAATTACAATGTGCTTTCCAAATTCAAAGGCTCTAATAGGTGAAAATATACAGTGAGTTTTTAGTAAGAAGACAACAAGATGTACTACTTTTTAAGATATATAATTTGAAATATTTATCACATTTACTGAAAATTGCAAAAAAGCCTGATCACTGATATTATATTCTTTGACAGAGAAAGGAATATGTGCAAATATCTCATCACTAAACAGTGGAGGTGGATCAAATCCTTAGCTTTGATAATTTTAAAAGAATATCTAACTTCCTTCCTTCCCAATTTTATAAATATGCACTGGAAGAATAAAAACAGTGATTCCAATACTGGAGAATTAGCTCTGACACGTATTATTAGTAAACTCACAGAGAGCTAAGAAGATGACCTATGATTTGTCTAAGGGAAAACCACTGAAGACACAAAGTGAACACCACAAAGAGATAGATAGGTGGTAAGGGGCTCGGTGATTTTGAGTGAATATTATATCTGGGGAGTGTCTCCATGGAAGATATGAAATAAAAGTAGCCAAATATGAAGGTACAAATTATTATGAGTGTGATTACAATCTTTATAGTTTGGGTAAATAATAAATATTAACTGAACAGGGGATGAATTGAGTTAATATTTAATAATGTTTAGCATAAAGTGCAAGATTATTCTTCCTGAAAATGAAGAGTAGTGGCAGAGGCCTGAAGTAAGTGAGGATACAGAAACCCACGGCAAAAGTGGACTTACAGACTAGGAGATGAGCTCACTGGTCAGGCACTGATTTTGAACTTGAGACTAAGTGTAATTATAAACCATTCTACCAACAAAGTTTCTTGGTAACTTTTATCTCTGTTGCCAGTATTTTCTACTTTATCTTTTTAAGATTAATAAACTTGGCACAAAATTATAACTTAACTTCTCAGTTTTCAGAGTTTGTCAACTTTATTATTCATTACACTGGTCTTAACTTCTTTTTTGGGATGTGTTGGGAGGTGATACTGGTACATATGTGAGCATGGGGAGATGCAAAAGCTTGAATTCATGAGGAAGTCAAAAATCAACCTCGGATATTGTAACTTAATCTGTCAATCTCGATTTTGTTTTCTTCTTGTTTGTTTTATTTTCTGGTAAAATATTGCCCTGAAATTCACCCATTAGCTTAGGCTGGAGCCAGCTATCACTGGAATACTTCTTCCCATGCCCCTTCACTTTTGGGGTGCCATGCTTTTTTTCTGGGAATAATATCCTTGCTTTCACATTCCTCTCATGTTGGTACAGTAGATACCTTACCTTTACAGCTATTCCCAGACCCTCATTTCCCATTGTAACCTAAAATGCTCACCAGTGGAATTTCTATCCCAGCAATCTTTCCATTCTCATAATGAGGAAACAATCTTAAAATTACTTCCACTGACACACTTTAGAGTCTCTTGATAAAACTTAACTACCTTAGACTTTTTAAACCACATGGAGCAGCAATTATTTCCGAGTGTTGAGCCCCTTAGGAACAACTCTTATCTAATCAAACTGGCAAACATCATTTAAGCATTTCCGAATAATTGTTATTATCATTGTAAACATCACACTACACACTTCTGGGGTCACCTGAGTATTAAGTACACGGTTGAAAGTAGCAAAAGCATTATAAGAGTGCTGTGAATTAAAAGTCAAGGAAATAGCAAGAAAGAGTGCAAGAAAAGATAGTTGTTTTCCTAGGAAGAGCCTGTAGTATTGAGACTCACTGCATCACAAGCTCAGAAAAAGCTCGCATCCTGCCTAGTACCATGAGCATGGTGAAGAATGAGCAGAAAGGATGTTACAGAGAGAGGTGCAGAGAAGAGCAAGAAAGGAAGACCTGGAAAAAGGCAGAAATTCAAGGATCCCTCCCCACAAGTTTGATGAAGCTGTCTGTAGCCCCTAAAGCATAGCTTTGCTTCAGCAGTGCCAACTTTCAGTTGAGACCCTGGATCCCGGCTCATTGAATTTCCATCTTTTCTCTCTGAAGTTTTTCTTCTTCTCTTTGAAAATCTGCATTCATTATCAAGGTGATATGAATAATAATAATGCATCAGAAATTATCTAAAATTACTTATAATTTAAATTAATTTTGATGCATAATTCTTTATAAGTAACAGCTCTATGATCAAGGTTGGTATGCAAGGAAATGTATCTGTGGATTTTTCCTTCTGTAATTGGCCCTGGAGAAAAACATTGCTATGTATGTTTCAGAATGTGACTTTTTGTTCATTTGGGAAGTACAATTTAATAAAGGTGATTGTAATAAAATAGGTAATCATATCATGAGCACTAACATTGAGTCCCATGTGTGACTGCTCTTGCTGAAGAGTCCACTGCAATTCACTGCAGCCCTTTCTATAGACAATGACCATGTGAAACAGAGAGAGGAAGGGCAGCATTTTTTTTAAATGTTAATTTAAATGTTTTCTAATGTTTTACAAATTTATGTTTAACCTTCATAGACTTTAAATAAATTTTGAGCATACACATATTCCCACCCACAGATTTTCTTTTTTAATTAAAATGTATAAGATTTAGCAGACAGTAAACCTGAGCAAGTTGATGCCAGTTTCTGTGTGTGCACTATGGTTCCTTTCTCCTCCACTTTTTACTGCACCCGCAATAGGAACACCTTCCCTTTATACTGATGTAAAACTTCATAAAAATTAGGATAACTGATGAAATGCCCATGACAAGCGTAATTTTTTATTGTTTTGCTAAATATCAGCTGCTTGTAGTTGCTCTCATTTTATCTGTCATTTGCCACTACTGTATTTACTTCATCATTTATTGAGTAAGGAAATCGCTATACATTTAGATACGAAGTTGCTCTAACCAAACAAACATTGTGATTTTTTTTAAGAAAAGAAATACCCGGTGTAAAAGTTTCTTCCACTAAAATTAATGTCTTCCATCCTTTTTACTGTTATTATCATGACTGAGACTTTGGAAAGGTGACTTTTCCCTCCTCTCCTCCAAATTCAATCCTCAGGATCTTCCCCAGCTCTGTAGTAAACCACCTCCTGCAGTCTCCCTTCCCCTCCTGCGCCCATCTCCAGTGAATCACAAAAATGTTCCCTTCCTAACTACTGAACCCTACTTATTACTGTATACCAACCAGCAAGGACAGCAGCCATTTACTGGGAACCTATAGATCACTTAGGCCAAGGAAGCAGGAAGTCTGCAGACCTTCATCTCTCCCTCCCTTCCTCTAAGTATACTTCCTTAGTCCTAATAGAACTCTGTAACAGACCTTCTGCTGTGGCCTCTCTCCATTCACAGGGAACTAAATGAGAAAAACAAAACAACAACAACAAAAAAAAAACAACAAACAAAAACTCCTGAGTTTATTGCTGCGGCTGTTTATCAAGATATAAAATTTTATATTAAATATTAGGTATCCCCATGAGAGAAATACACGATGTGTAGCCAGTGATTTTAGATACTCTATGGGCAAATTGATTCCCGCAAAGGGAAAATTGTTCAATATTTAATTTTTTAAAAGGTTTTTTAACTTGGAATTGGATAACTTCCCTTCCTATTTCTCCCTCCAACCTTTCTCATGCATATTACTCTCTCTCTCTCTCTCTCTCTGAAATTCATGGTCTATTTTAAATGGTTTTTTCTTCTCTCTCTCACGCACACACATTCAAACACACATCTAATACATAAATACAACCTTCATGACCCATTTAATGTTCTCCCTGTGCATATGATCTTGGGGATGATAATATTTGAAAAAAGTAATGTAAACGAATTTTTCCTAATTATATAAAATAAGATTTTCAATACAATATTTGAAATAAAACTTTTACCTTTGAAACATTTAAGTCAATTAAAAAATCAATAAAAAAATCAGACAATGAATTTGACATATACATACACAAACCTGTATTATACCTATTTATTATTGATTTCAGATGATGTTGAGAGCCCTCTATCCTAAGAAACCATACTTGCTGATACAAATCACCAAATTATTTAAATATATTCTCTATTCTTTTAGTAATACAAAAAATTAGGCTATAGTCTTTATTTTCTCACAAGGAAAATGGTTTTTTAATGCATTCTAAATCTTCTACAGTCCTCCATGAGGTCTGGAAAGTAAGAATATCAGTTCTGGGGTTATGTGGATAAATTTGGGGAGATAATTTTACCATTATTTAGTTCCTAAAGAAACATTTAAAAATGGATTTAACAGTATTTGCCTCATGATTCTTGTGAAGGCAAAGTTCCTTATTCATGTTCGTCATTTGGAAAAGTGATTTCTGTATATAAAGACTTCCACGATGTTCATAATTCTATTGATAACCTTAATTTTAACAACACAATTGATGTTTGTTAAGAATTATATCAGATCTTCATCCTGTGCAGGATCAGGACCTGTTCTCTCTCTCTCTGTCTCTTTCTCTCTATCTTTCCCTCCTTCCCCAACCTCCTCTCTCTGAATTTATGGATGCCCTCATAGAGGACAATCTGTCCCACATCTAAATAGTTATGTAAGTGCCAAAGCCTAGCCCATAGAAATATGTATCATTTTTCATTAATATGCTTTCCTCTTTGAAGAATATCACTTATACTGTGAAATACTACAATGGATATTTTTCATAACATAACTATGTAAATTAAGCTTTTGTAAGGTTAGAATCATTATGTTAAATTGAACAAGACAAACACAGAAATACAAGTTAAACATGACCTCATACTTGCATGGAATATAAACTAAATGATCTCTTAGAAATTGGGAGTAGCATATTGGTCCCAGATGCAAGATGCAAGTAAATCTACAGAGAAACCTGGGAGTGACAAGTGGACTCTGAACTGGAGGTAAATGGAGAAAGAAATGAGGGTGTGCTGGTGTGCTTTTATAGTGAAGAGGGTGTATGAAGAATATGTATGTACTACATATTCCTGAAGTTTAGAAAACATTTCTTAATGTGTTCACTTAACAGAAGTATATGGAAACTGTCTTGAACTCCTTCGACTGATGGGTAGATAATGAAAATAAGCTTCTCAAACAAAACAACTGAAAAAAGTCTGTGAAATTGTGAAACTTGCAGGTAAATAGATAAAACTGAAAATATGATATTAGTAATGAAAGATCAAGACTGTGAAGCCAAATGCCATAGTTTCTGTTTTACACATGGATCTTAGCTCTGAAGCCTTAGAGTTGAGTACACAAATTGATAACAGAAGTCAGGAAAGTAGTATAATCCCATAGCTGCAGCAGGGGAAGAATGAACTCTAGAAAGGGAATAAGACACAAGGTGAAGGATGCAAGGAAAAATGAGGGGCAGGAAAGGTATTACACAGGAAGGGGGAGGAAGGAGAGATAAGTAGCATTAAAGACATTGGGAAAAGTCATCAAGAATCAAGTTGCAAGATTAATATTATATCTACTTTGCCTCTCTGTCATTCTCTCTCTGTCTCTCTTATCTCTATCTCTGCATATTTTTCTAAATAGGGCTAGACAGCACAAAATGAGAATGTTTCTTCTCAGGAGCCATAGATCACCTTACATAAACCTCCTACCAGACATAGAAAACTTCCTTTTGAGTTTGTTGTGGGTAGGGCCCCAAAATCTACCAAAACAACATAGCGTGTTGCCATTGCCCTTGTTTGACTCTGGGAAACTGGAGGTAAAACCCTATTGCTGAAGACAAAACACTTTTTGGACATAGGTCTTGAAGAAATCGGCTGGAACTGAAGCCTCCTTCTTGAGGATGAACTTTCATTATATCTAGAGGTTTTCCAGCTGCCAAGGGAGAAAAACAAACTGTAAAGCTACCAAGATGTAAAGCTTATGATGCACAACAATGACAGGCCCTACATAATACCCACAAGGATGAAGTAGAGATATTCTTATCCTTGTGGTAATCTATAATATCCAATGGGCCTTAATGCCTGCTCAACAGAAGATCTTCATTCCTTGTATTTTAAACGTAGACAACTATTGTTGGATAAAGTAGTTATAGACCTTAGAGGAGATCCTACTATAGCTGCATTCATCAATCAATATAATACCTTACTGAATTCTAAATACTAATCCTTGTACCCAAAGATAAGTTTAGATTTCACCTTTCACTGACTGTTACAGAGACTCTTAACTTTTAGAAATTCAAATTATGAGTGACCATAGGGTAACTGTTTCAATTGGCACATTTACAATCTATACATAAGGCTCAGTGCTCCTCTCAAAGGCAGATATGTAAGATTGTAGAACCTGGAGGACCAGGACACCTACAGCAAAATATTATATTCAAGTCATAAAAGTGAAATTGCACCAGAGAAATCACAGCAAGACCTGCATAATGACACCAGACCAAATGGCAACATTGATTAGGGACATTTCACAAGGCCCTACCACAAGACAAAAATCTGCCTAATCTATGGGTAAACAATGATTGTGAAAAGGAAAGTCAGCACACTCTAGACACAATTTCAATTATTCAATGCTAAGTGGCAGTTCAAAATATGTGTATGCAAGTGCAACACTAAATGAACACAATTGGTATTTTAATATGTTTATATACATGTATGTATGTAACACAAAGATTGTCATGAAACTGAGAGAGAGAAGAGAACATGGCAGTAGTTGGATGCGGGAGAGAATGTGGTAGAAAATATGCAAACTGGCCTCATGCAAATTTCTCAAAAATTATTAAGAAGCTTTAATGTTAAAAGGTAAATAATTAAGAGGTAGATATTTATCCTTACTTAAACATTAGTCAGTGTATATATTAACTGAAGCATCATGGTGCTCTGTCAATGTATTCAATTACTTTTTGTATTTAGAGATCATTTGAAGCAATACATGCAATTGTACATAAGGAAAACAAATAGTCTAAATCTTACAAGGCTTCTCTTTCAGTAGAGTCTAAATGTCATCATATCAAGTCACTATAGGTTAGTGCATTAACTGATGGCATGAATAGCAAAGATTATTTTTCATGGCAACATGGAGCAGCATGTAACTTAACCTCTCCAACTGCCTGACTTTTCTCAATGCCTTTCTCTTTATGACAGTAATAATTATGCCCTTGATAAATATCCTAGCACATAATTGCTTAAGCTTCTTCAGTGAAATAATGTTCTTGGTTGTTCAGAAAATTAAAGTGAAGCAAACAAAAGTTTGTTCAAAGTGTCTATATGGTCAGTGTAGGAATGTGCCTTCATGTTCAGGTGGAAAATTTTCTTATGTGAATTTTTTTAAAATGGAGACAAGGTAGACAGAAATAATAAATGAACATTTGTATCACTAAAGTTGGTTTGCATTCTTTATTTCTTATCTAGTATGCTTTAGTCAGATTTTTTCTTATTGTGGTTAATATACCAAAGAATTTTCTGTAAGACATTGCTATAGGGAAACAGAAACCTTGCTGTCAAAATCAGCATTGTTAGAACTGGAAAAGCAAATAATTAAGATGATGGACCAGTATGACTTATCTGTTATAGAAGTATAGAATGAGATGGGTTTCATATTTGCCTAATGAGGTTAATAATTTTAAGTATCAGTTCTATTTCAATTGTAATATTCTACCTTCAAGAAAAATGGAATCATTTTAGGAAATAGCTAAAGGGGATATAGCTTGACATGTTAGGACATGGGCAGAAATACTATCTTCCTTGAAGCTGTAAATAAGGATGTCACATGATTAAAAATCAATAAAATTTCTAGGTTAACATTTAGTCCTGCCATAAAACCAAACTAAAACTAATCTCATGTTTTTTAAAACATATAAGACTAAAAGAATAGAATTGCAATTCTTAGAGTTTAATGCCTGGAGGATGACATTTATTCTCCAATTCTTACATTCATTCCTTTTTGATGATGTGATGACTGTCTATCACAAGTAAACTAGTTTGAGCTTTATTTTTAGTTATTTGGTATGAGGATTTTTCCTGGAGATATAAGAAGAGGAAATGGGATGCCTGGAACTGGAGTTACCAGTCCGTGTAAACCAAAATGTAGAGCTGGAAAATCAAACCCAAGTCTTTGGGAAAATTAATCAGGGCTCTTAATTGGCAAACTATCTTTCCAGTGCTATGAGATTTTTCCTTTACAACTTTTTTTTATTAGATATATTGTCTATTTACATTTCAAATGATTTTCCCTTTCCTGGATCCTGAAACCCTGAAAATCCCATAAGCCCTTTTCCCTCCCCCTGTTCCCCAATCAACCCCTTCCTGCTCCCTGTCCTGGTATTCCCCTACACTGCAGCACTGAGCCTTTCCAGGACCAAAAGAAATTGAAACTAGTTTATTTAAAATATTTTTCCGTGTTAAATATAGTTATTAAGTCTCCTCTCAGATTCCACTGTACAAAGCACAATGAAACATAGTGTTATCTTTCCTCACTTTGTGCTAGTTTAGCATTTCATTATTTTAATATCTCTCTGTCTCAACCCATTCAACTTCTGCATCGTTTAAAGATTTAAAGACATGACTAGCAGAAAGGACTCCTATAATGAAGGTAACATTGAATATGGGGAACATATTGTGTTTCCTGATTCTCCCTGTTCTTCATAAGCACTAGTGTAAGTCATTTTCAGGGGAGGGAATAAATATACTGATGACTGTGGAAACTGAAAAAACTATGATATTCTTACAAAATGGGTTTAGTTAGTGGGATACATTTTTATGGAAAGCATGCTTTGTGGTCAATATATTCAGTACGTTCTTACTAATACAGAATAATTTTTAGCTTGGCTTCATATTACCTTTCTAAACAGAGACTCTAGACTGGAGATGGCACTTCAACTACAGTCTCCTTAGCTGTCCACTGTGTCACAGATGTTGTTATATATTATTTTGAAAATGCATATAATTTTACAATTACCTTGTAATAGCATTCAATATTATACAAATTTACAGCGTAGGTAAGTGGTTTATCCATGACCTACGGTAATATCTACCATAGACTTACAGTTGATAGTTGCTAAGAAATAATTCCATGTCTGATGTGTATTGCACATTATCTTAGTGTGGACATTTCTCACCTGGCAAAACATATGATATTTCTATTTCCTGGAGCTTTGTTCTGAGTATATTAAGAAAAAGTATAAAAACACAGAAGAAGCTAAAAATGGCACAGAGTGATTGAACCTCTTAGAAACTTCAGAGAGTACTCACCTCAAAGGTCACTGCCACTCCTGTGGAGTGAGCATAGCCTATAAGGAGTCTCATGAAGAAAGACCAATCTTTCTGAGATACTAGGACTTAAAAGACTCCAGTTCCAGAGCAAACAGTAAGGTCAAAGGACTTGTGGACCAAGTCTACAAAACACCCAGTAGAACCAGGTAGTGGTGGCGCGTGACTGTAATCCCAGAACTTGGGAGGCAGAGGCAGGCAGATTTCAGAGTTTGAGGCCAGTCTTGTCTACAGAGTGAGTTCCAGGATAGCCAGGGCTACACAGAGAAACCTTGTCTCAAAAAAACAAAACAAAACAAAAAAACAAACAAAAAAAATCCAGTAGAACCCAAAGAGATGAGCAATGAAGGCACTGATACAACAGAGTTGTGAAGATGAGTTGACCATGCCACAGCAGAGGAGGAGCTAAGAAATCACATCAAAGGTATTATCAAAGAGTTTTAGACACAACTCCAAGGTCTTAGACTTAAGCAGTTGAAAGGTTAGGATGACTATCAATAAAGTTGTTTGTTAGGGTGTAGAGGTGGACGTCATTAAGAATCCATACAAAAACTTCCAGTAGACAATAAATGAATTTGTTTGAATACAAGTAACAGTGTGGTGAAGTTCAAAGGCATTGCTTGATAAAAGCACTGAATACAATGAATTGAAAATGGTCAAAAACATCTACAGAATAAACTACAAAGGGCAGATGATCTCAATCTTAATTAAGTTTGGGCTCTGTTCTCTTCATTTTTACAAAATAATGTAACTATTAAAATATATTTCAAAATTTATTTTCCTGTCACAATTGTTAGTTTTAATCATTTCTATTGAATAAGAACAAGTTATACGTTAAGAATGGTACATAAAAGATACATAATTTCTTGCTGTATAATTGCTGCAAACATGTATAATCTAATAAAATGTTTTAATTTACATAATATTAGAAAATAGATAATGATGGAATACAGTGAACTGCAAATCCATCCTTGTGTCTGAATGAAAACTTGCTCTTTTCCCCATTTGTGTATGAATTCTATCCATTCCTGTTACTTTAAAATTAATTGGTCTATAACAAAGTTTGTATTCATATATGTTTAAGAAAATATTAACTGTAAGCATATAATCTTTTTAACTAGTTTTAGAAATACAATTCTGTCTTCAATATTATATTTCTTGGTGTCCCTTTTTCTCCTCAAGCTGTCTTATTTTTTAACTCTTCCTGGATCTACTTTTTTCTCTTCTCTGTAGACCTGCATGACAGGGATCACTAATAAACACATGATACAATCAATACAAGGCTTTCTTTAAATATCCTCTGCCAATACCATTAATACAAAACTCTTCAATTAAGTCTCAGGCAGATTTTTTTTTTTGGACAAGTTGTAAAAGCAGCCATATTCTTTACCAAAATCTTACAAGAACTGTCTGTCAGAAAAGACTTTTAGGCCATTTAATAATAGTCTTCCTCTCTGAAGCTTTTTGAGATAGGCCCTTATAATATACATTTTCTTCAACACTACTGTCTTCTAAACAGAATTTTTCCACATAATTTATGGAAAATATATGAAACATACTCTCCCAAGATGCTACATGCTAAGATGATTAAAATTCCAAACATATAATAAATTATACAAATAAAAACAAAATCCTGTTTCGTTTTCCAATTATCAAAGTCGATCAGGTGCTGTATTGTTTACAAACAGCAAGCCACATCTGAAGATGCTTTGGTTGGCATTGTCTATGGGACTTGTTTTCTCTATGATAAGTTCTTTTTCCTGTTCTGAGACAGGGTCTACCTATGCAGCTCAGGCTATGCTGGTACTCCCTACAAAGTCCAGACAACTCCTCTTACTCTGGACCTTTCTGCCTCAGGTTCTAGGTGCTGAGATTGTTGGTTCATGGCATCACATCCCAGCTTGATGTTTTCTTTCAGACTATTAACCATCTGAATAAGTGAACACCAATTTTACCCAAAACAGCCATTCTACCACATATGTTTTGTCCTGGACAAGCCTTTGCTATTCATCAGGGAAACACATGGGTATGGTCAGAGAGAAGCAAGTATAAAACTTGGAATTTTAGGAAGACTTACACATATTACGGCAAATTAACTATAAAGTTATAACTAAATCAGTCTATATATATTTCTACATTATATACATTATTAAATATTATATACATTTATACAATTAAGTAATAATTACATTTAAAACTAAAAGTTGTTAAGTATTTCAAGTGACTTAAACTGTGAAACATTTTACAAGCAAGTCTCTTTTAGAAGACTGACACTTTATAAATAGCATTTTATATAGGTTTAGAATATGCAGAAGCATCTTTTCAAGAAGATGCTATGCTAATAAGAAAAAAATTTACCCAAAGCAGTAATTTGAAAATTACATTGCAATCTTTCCTGCTAGTAGCATCTATTTTCTCTTTCAAATGCTGAGAGTAGTGGTAAAAATAATAGGGAGTGGGAATGAGGAGGGGAATGGGACAGGGGGATCAGGTGTAGGGAAAATAGGAGAGAGAGAATGGAAACATGAACTGGGCGTGCTGTGCGGGCACAGGGGTCAGCATCTCTAAGATAGCCAGAAACCTGGAACAGGGGAACATTTCAGGGAGTCTATGGGGTTGACTCTAGTTGAGACTCCTAGTAATGGGGGATATGAAGCCTGAAGTGGCCACCTCTTGTAGCCAGGCAGGACTTCCAGTGCAGCGATAAGGACAGCAACACACCCATAAAATCTACCTAAAATATGTCCTGCCGACAAGAAGTACAGGGGAAAAGATGGATCGGAGCCTGAGGGAATGGACAACCAAAGATTGGCCCAACTTAAGACCCATCCCATGGGCAAGAACCAATCCCTGACACTATAATGATATGCTGTTATGCTTGCAGACAGAACCCTAGCATAATTTCCCTCTATCCTCTAACTATTAGCTCCACCCAATAGTCAATGGAAACTGGTGCAGAGACCCACAGCTAAATATTAGATGGAATTCAGGGAGTCTTGCGGAAAGGTTGGCAGAAGGATTTAGGGACCAGAGGATAGGGATTCCACGGGAAGACCAACACAGTCAACTAACCTGGACATTTTTGGGCTCCCAGAGACTGGACGACCAACCAAAAAGTGAGCATGGTCTGAACCTAGGCCCCCTGTACATGTGTAGCAGTTGTGCAACTTGGTCTTCAAGCAGATTCCCCAACAATTGGAGCAGGGCTTTCCCAGAATCTGTTGCTTACCTGTAGATCCTATTCTTCTAACTAGGCTGCCTCCTCTGTTCCTAGTCCTGCAGACTTCTTGTGCCAGGATAGGTTGTTACAAAGGGTGGGGGAGGGGGATATTCATCCTTCTCAGATGAGAAGGGGAGTGGGGAATGGGGAAAGAGCTCTATGATCAGGGGTCTGGGAGGAGTAGGGGATTGATATTGGTATGTAAACGAAATAAATTAATGGAAAAAAGGAATAGTAGATTTAACTTTTTTTTTATTTTTTTAATTTGCATTCCAAATCACTTCCCCTTTCCCGTTTCCTCCCTCCCCGAAAGTCCCATAAGCCCCCTTCCCTTCCTCTTTTCTCCATTCAACCCCCTCTCGTTACTCTGTCCTGGCATTCCCCTACATCCAGTCTTTCCAGGACCAGGGGTCTCTCCTTCCATCTTTTTAGAAATCTATTGATATGCGGATTGTGTCTAGGGTATTCCGAGATTCTGGGTCAATATCCCCTTATCAGTGACTGCATACCATGTGTGTTCTTTTGTGATTGGGTTACCTCACTAAGGATGATATTTTCAAGATCTGACCATTTGCCTAGGAATTTCGTGAATTCATTGTTTTTAATTGCAGAGTAGTATTCCATTGTGTAGATATACCACATCTTCTGAATCCATTCCTCCGTTGAGGGACATCTGGGTTCTTTCCAGCTTCTGGCTATTATAAATAAGGCTGCTATGAACATAGTGGAGCATGTGTCCTTATTGCATGTTGACAAAGGAGCTAAAACCATCCAGTGGAAAAAAGATAGCCTTTTCAACAAATGGTGCTGGCTCAGCTGGAGGTCAACATGCAGAAGAATGCAAATTGACCCATCCTTATCTCCTTGCACTAAGCTCAATTCTAAGTGGATCAAAGATCTCCACATAAAACCAGACACACTGAAACTAATAGAAGGGAAACTAGGGAAGAACCTTGAACATATGGGCACAGGGGAGAATTTCCTGAACAGAACTCCAATAGCTTATGCTCTAAGATCAAGAATAGAAAAATGGGACCTCATTAAATTACAAAGTTTTTGCAAGGCAAAAGACACTGTCAAAAAGACAAAGCGGCAACCAACTAACTGGGAAATGATCTTTACCAACCTTACATCCGACAGAGGGCTAATATCCAATATATACAAAGAACTCAAGAAGTTAAACTCCAGAGAGGCAAGTAACCCTATTAAAAAATGGGGTACAGAGCTACACAAAGAGTTCTCACTTGAAGAATATCTAATGGCTGAGAAGCACCTAAAGAGATGTTCATCATCCTTAGTCATTAGGGAAATGCAAATCAAAACAACCCTGAGATTCCATCTCACACCAGTCAGGATGGCTAAGATCAAAAACACAGGAGACAGCAGTTGTTGGCGAGGATGTGGAGAAAGAGGAACACTCCTCCACTGCTGGTGGAATTGCAAGCTGGTACAACCACTCTGGAAAGCAGTCTGGCGGTTCCTCAGAAAACTGGGCATGACACTCCCGGAGGATCCGGCTATACCACTCCTGGGCATATACCCAGATTTAACTTTTTAAACATGGGGCATAGGGATATATTTAATCACCTATGTATCTATGTCTTTAAGATATGACTCATTGTTTATTTTAATTTTAAATGCAAAGTGTTTTTCTCCATTTATTTTGATTTTTACTATCCATCTTTTGATTTTTACTTCTCAGTATTAGGTATAGAATTCAGGTGCCCTAGGATGCATACAACACACATATATACAAATCTTACTACATATACCTACTATTGAGAAAGGAGGAAAGATGGAGATATGTAGAGTGCCATGGAGAATGAGATAGAGATAAAGAAATACATAGGAATAGAGATATAGAAGAAGAGATAGAAATGGAGAAAGAGCCGAGTGGTGGTGGCGCACGCCTTTAATCCCAGCACTTGGGAGGCAGAGGCAGGAGGATTTCTGAGTTCGAGGCCAGCCTGGGCTACAAAGTGAGTTCCAGGACAGCCAGGGCTACACAGAGAAACCCTGTCTCGAAAAACCAAAAAAAAAAAAAAAAAAGAAATGGAGAAAGAGTTACAGGTAAAAATGAGAAAGGAAAGATACACAGATTGAAATAAAAAGAATACTCAGCCATTTAAAAGCATGGCAAGCATCAAGACAAGGATGTCTCTTTTTCAACCGCCATCACAACCCACCACTCTAGGCTAATCATCTGCATGTTTCTACTGTTGTTTGATCTCATTAAAAAGACCATCTTTCCTGCTTCTGGTTACTAATTCTATTGCAACATGATGCTAGACAAGACACAGGGAGTACCTCTGTCATACTGATTTTGAAAACATTATGAAAATAAGAAATATTCAAAAGAATCATAACAGAAAAATTCCCAAGAATGAGGCAAAGAGATATAAATTCAGATACAAGTGGCACTTAGGAAAGGAAACTAGATAAGATCCAGAAAGAAATCACTAAGTACACAAGACAAAGAAATTATGTTAAAACTCACCTTGAAAAATACCAAGATAGAATCACACAGTCAATAAACACAAGCCCACTAGAACAACACCAGATCACTCAACTGGAATTTTAAAAGGCAAAAGGGACTATGAAATTGTATAGAGAGTTCTCAAAAGAAAAACTACAAATAGATAAGTTTTTTTTAAAAAAATATTCAACATCATTAGCCACCAGGGAAATGTAAATAGAATTAATTTCAGTTTCTACTCCAACCAGTTGGAATGGCTATTGCTACCAGATCCAAAGCACAACAACAACAAGAACAAAATATTAGCTGGGTATGTGCAAAAGAAACCTATGTCCACCACTAATGGGAGTATAAATTTGTGTGGACCCACACAAAATCAACATGAAAGATCCTCAGAAATCTAGAAAAGCTTGCATATCACCTAGCCATTCCCCTTCTAGGCATAAACCCACACATAGATCTCCATATTCCACTACAGATCCATTTGAATATACTTGTTCATTATAAGGAAATTTTTAAAATAAACCTTACTCTATTTTAGTATATATTATTATCTATATTATTATACATAAATTAAATTATATTTAAATATAGATATTTAAAATAAGCTCAGTAATGAAATTAGATGCCCACAAGTTGATGAATTAATCATAAATGTATGGTATATATATGATGAGGTGTTATTAATCTGTAAAGAAAAATAAAAATAAAGATATATGTGAAAATGTCTGTGGAACTGATAAATGTTATACCAAGTGAGCTAAGGCAGTCATACTAGTCAAATGCTTCCTTCACATTCTCTCTCCTATGTGTATCTCATCGAAGAACAAACCAAATACCTGCTACTTGAGTCTGAAAGGCACAAAATATTAGGGAACAGAAGAAGTTAGCAGCATCAAGGCACACATAAGAGACTTGGAACTGCTTTAAGCTTTGCCATAGCACAGTAGGGTGGCTACTGCTTAGAAGTTCCTATATAATATTTCAAAACTCCTGCTTTTAAAATAAAGTCTCAATACATAGTCCCAACTGATCTAGAAATTAGTATGTAGACAAAAATGGCTTCAAATTCACAGAGATTCATCTGCTTTTGTTTCCTCTGTGCTAATATCAAAGATTTATACCACAACATCTGATATAGTTACTGGTAAAGAATGTAATTTTTTTCTACTCATAAATTACTGTTAATTTGGAAATACTTATTTGTAGTTATTTGATAACTACAGATATTTCTCATGCATTATCACAATGTAACCCAAGATGATATTTCTAAAATCCAAAAAAAAAACCATAAAACTTTCAATGAAATTTAAAATAATGGATAAAAGTCCTGAATAATCATTTCTCTAAAGAAGGCAAAAGCCTGGCCAACTAGCATATTTAATAATGATAAACATCACTAATAGGGGAAATTCACACATAAACCTCTTGGAGGTATTACCTCCTATTACCTAACATGTTTATTTTCTAAAAGAGAAAAGAAAATAGCTGTTACTCCGGTTAATAAAAATTTAATATAGCAGTGTGGAGAGTTAGGTCAGAATGTCAATTACGTGGATCAATATAGATATTGCTAAATGATTTACAAATGAAAACCTATGACCCAGGCAGCAGTTCTGCTCTGGGCATATACCAGTAGAGATCTAATCATTACTAGATGAAGGCATTAATACTTGCATGCTTTCTGCATCATTTTTCAAAGTAGCAAGAATATGGAAGCTCTTAAAGAAACTTTGAGAGACGAAATGATAAAAATGTCATGATATAGAAACACAAGGGAAAATTAATCACCCTTAAGAATGACTAAGATTTCACCATCTCTCATAGCATAGATGAGCAGTGAGACGATCTGAATGAAATGAGCCAGTAATAAAAGCTTATATGAGCTTCTTTGATTTTGGGCTCTAGAAAACACTGAAAAATGCAATTCAAGTATACAGAAATGGAAACCTGAAGAATAGTCATGAGAGTGGGAGGATAACACAGATATAGGTCAATAGCCACAAAGAGGTAGATACACGGGACGAGTACATGTAGAAATCTGAAAAGCAATAGGGGATTTCATCTGTTCTTGACTCAAAAAGAAAAACAATTTACTTGAGAAATGAAGACAATGATCTTTGCCACTGTTACTAAGTAGATGGGTGCAGATGGGTGCTCAGGGGTCGCCCGAGTGGAGGATCACAGCCATCTGTGCAACTAGTCTGCTAGAGGATATCTACTATGCATTGAATCCCATGAGTAGAGGTGAGGCCAACATCTTCTCTCCTGCCACTGAGCAGGCTGCTGAAGCCAGAAACCCTGAGAACACCTGAGTGTAAGATCAATTGGACTCTGTCTGCCAAGGCCCAACCTATACCAAGGAGCTGGGCAGCCCCACAGCAATCTGTGCCAGGGGAAAGCCAGTCAACTAGGGGTGCTGAGATAGGACTACAGTCACACAGGAGGGACAAGCACCAGCCAGTGACAGCAGAACCAACTAACACAAGAGATAACCAGATGGTAAAAGGCAAACATAGGAACATTACTAACAGAAATCAAGGCAATATGGCTCCATTCGAAACCAATTCTCCCACAACAGCAAGTCCTGGATAACCCAACACACCAAAAAAGCCAGATTTGGATTTAAAATCATAGCTCATGATGCTGATGGAGGGTTTCAAGAAGGACATAAATAACTCCCTTAATGAAATACAGGAAAACACAAGCAAACAGGGAGAAGCACTTGAAGAACTAAGGGAAAACACAACAAAACAGCTGAAGGAATTGAACAAAGCCATCCAGGAACTAAAGATGGAGGTAGAAACAATAAAGAAATCACAAAGGGAAACAACTTGGGACATAGGAAACCTAAGAAAGAAGTCAGGAGTCATGAATCCAAGCATCAACAAGAGAATAAAAGATATAGAAGAGAGAATCTCAGAAGCAGAAGATACCATAGACAAGATTGATACAACAGTCAAAGAAAATGAAAAATTCAAAAAGCACATTACCCAAAACATCTAGGAAATCCAGGATAAAATGAGAAGACCAAACCTAAGGATTATAGGTATAGAAGAGAGTGAAGATTTTCAACTTAAAGGCCCAGTAAATATTCTCAACAAAACTATAGAAGAAAACTTCCCTAACCTAAAGAAAGAGATGCCCGTGAACATACAAGAAGCCTACAGAACTCCAAATGGATTTGACCAAAAAAGAAATTCCTCCAGTCATATGATAATTAAACACCAAATGTACTAAACAAAGAAAGACTATTAAAAGCAGTAAGAGAAAAATGTCAAGTAACATATAAAGGTAGACCTACCAGAATTACACATACTTCTCACCAGAGACTATGAAAGCAAGAAGAGCCTGGGCAGATGTCATACAGACCCTAAAGGAACACAAATGCCAAACCAGACTGCTATATCCAGCAAATCTCTCAATTATCATAGATTGAGAAACCATTATATTTCATGACAAAAACAAATTTACACAGTATTTTCCACAAATCCAGACCTTCAAAGGATAATGAATGGAAAACACCAACAAAGGGAAGGAAACTACACACTAGAAAAAACAAGAAATTAATCTTCTTTCAACAAATCCGAAAGAAGATAACCACACAAACATAAAAATTACATCAAAAATAGCAGGAAGCAACGATCATTTTTCATTAATATCTCTTAACATCAATGGACTCAATACTCCAATAAATAGACATAGACAGGAAATGCATCTCAGTGTCAAAGACAAACACTGCTTCAGAGTAAAAGACTGGAAAAAATTTTTCCAATCAAATGGTCCCAGGAAACAAGCTGGAGTAGCCATTCTAATATCCAATAAGATAGACTTTCAACGAAAAGTCATCAAAAAAAAAAAAAAACACAGAAGGATATTTTATATTCATTAAAGAAAAATTCTACCAGGAAGAACTCTCAATTCTGAACATATATGTTCCAAATGCAAGGGCATCCTCAATCATGAAAGAAACTTTGCTAAAGCTTAAAGCACACATCACACCCCACACAATAATTGTGGGTGACTTCAACACCCCACTCTCCTCAATGGACAGATCAGGGAAACACAAACTAAACAGAGACACAGTGAAACTAACTGAAGTTTTGGACCAAATGGATTTTAATAGATATCTATAGAATATTTCATCCTAAATCAAAAGAATATACCTTCTTCTCAGCACCTCATTGTACCTTCTCCAAAATTCACCATATAGTTGTTCGCAAAACAGATCTCAACAGATGTAAGAAGATCGAACTAATGCCATGCCGCCTATAAGATCACTATGAAGTAAGGGTGGTCTACAATGGCAGAAAAAAACAACAGAAATCCCACATATACAAGGAACCTGAACAATGCTCTACTCAATGATACTTGGTCAAGGAAGAAATAAGGAAAGAAATCAAAACCTTTTTAGAATTTAATGAAAATGAAGGGACAACAAACCCAAAATTATGGGACACAATGAAAACAGTGCGAAGAGGAAAACTCATAGCTCTGAGTGCCTCCAAAAAGAAGCTGGAGAGAGCATACACTAGCAGATTGACAGCACACCTGAAAGCTTTAGAACAGAAAGTAGCTAATACACCCAAGAGGAGTAGAAAGTAGGAAATTATCAAACTCAGGGCTGAAATCAACCAAGTAAAAATAAAAAGAGCTATATAAAGAATCAATAAAACCAGGAGATGGTTCATTGAGAAAATCAACAAAATAGATAAAACTTTAGCCACACTAACCAGATGGCACTGAGACAGTATCCTAATTAACAAAATCAGAAATGAAAAAGGAGAAATAGCAACAGAAACTGAGGAAATTCAAAAAATCATCAGATCCTACTAGAAAAGACTATACTCAACACAACTGGAAAATCTGGATGAAATGGACACTTTCCTAGACAGATACCAACTACCAAAGTTTGATTGGGATCAGATAGACCATATAAACGGTGGTGTAACCCCTAAAGAAATAGGAGTGGTCATTGACAGTCTCCCAACCAATAAAAGCACAGGACCAGATGGTTTTACTGTAGAATTCTATCAGATCTTCAAAGAAGACCTAAGAACAATACTCTTCAAACAATTCCACAGAATAGAAATAGAATGAACACTACCCAACTCGTTCTATGAAGCCACAATTATGCTGATACTAAAATCACACAAAGATCCGACAAAGAAAGAGAATCTCAGACCAATTTTTCTTATGAATATCGATGCAAAAATATTCAAAAAAATTCTTGCCAACTGAATCTAAGAACACATCAAAATGATCATTCACCATGATCAAGTAGGCTTCATCAGGGATGAAGAGATGGTTCAATACACAGAAATCCATCAATGTAATCCACTATTAAAACAAACTCAAAGAAAAAACCACATGGTCATTTCATTAGATGCTGAAAAAGTATTTGAAAAAATTCAGCATCCTTTCATGTTAAAGGTCTTGGAAAGAACAGAAATTCAAGGCCCATACCTAAACATAGTGAAAGCAATATACAGCAAACCAGTAGCCAACATCAAATTAAATGGAGAGAAACCTGAAGCAATCCCACTAAAATCAAGGACTAGACAAGTCTGCACTCTCCATATTTATTCAATATAGTAGTTACTTGAAGTTCTAGCTAGAGCAATTAGACAACAAAAGGAGTTCAAAGGGATTCAAATTGGAAAGGAAGAAGTCAAACTATAACTATTTGCAGATGATATGATAGTATACTTAAGCGACCCAAAAAACTCCACCAGAGAACTCCCACAGCTGATAAACAACTTCAGCAAAGTGGCCAGATATAAAATTAACTCAAGCAAATCAGTAGCCTTGCTATACTCAAAGGATAAACAGGCTAAGAAAGAAATTAGGGAAATGACACCCTTCACAATAGCCACGAACAAAATAAAGTATCTTGGTGTAACTTTAACTAAACAAGTGAAAGATCTGTATGACAGGTACCTCAAGTCTCTGAAGAAAGAAATTGAAGAAGACCTCGGAAGATGGAAAAATCCTCTATGCTCATGGATTGGCGAGAATAATATAGTAAAAATGGCCATCTTGCCAAAAGCAATATACAGATGCAATGCAATCCCCATCAAAATCCCAACTCAATTCTTCAGAGAGTTAGAAAGAGCAATTCTCAAATTCATCTGGAATAACAAAATACCCAGATTAGCTAAAACTATTCTCAACAGTAAAAGAACTTCTGGGGAATCAGAAGTACTACAGAGCAATAGTGTTAATAACTTCATGGTATTGCTACAGTGACAGGCACGTAGATCAATGGAATAGATTTGAAGACCCAGAAATGAACCCATACACCTATGTTCACTTGATCTTTGACAAAGGTGCTAAAACCATCCAGTGGAAAAAGATAGCCCTTTCAAAAATGGTGCTGGATCAACTGGAGGTCAGCATGCAGAATAATTCAAATCAATCCATTCTTATCTCCTCGTACTAAGCTCAAGTTCAAGTGGATCAAGGACCTTCATATAAAACTAGACACACAGAAACCCAAAGAAAAGAAACTGGGGAAGAACCTTGAGCACATGGACACAGGGGAACATTTCCTGAACAGAGCACCAATAGCTTATGCTCTAGGATCAAGAATTGACAAATGGGACCTCGTAAAATTACAAAGTTTCTGTAAGGCCAAGGACACTGTCAAAAGACAAAATGGCAATCTACAAATTGGGAAAATATCTGTACCAACCATACATCTGACAGAGGGCCAATATCCAAGGTATACAAAAACTCAATAAGGCAGACTCCAGAGAGCCAAATAACCCTATTAAAAAATGGGGTACACAGCTAAACAAAGAATTTTCACCTGAGGAATAATGAATGGCTGAGAAGAACCTAAACACATGTTCAACATCCTTAATCATCAGGGAAATGCAAATCAAAACAAGATTTCACCTCACACCATTTAGAATGGCTAAGATCAAAAACTCAGGAGACAGCAGGTACTAGCGAGAATGTGGAGAAAGAGGAACACTCCTCCACTCCTGGTGGTATTGCAAGCTGGTACAACCACTCTGGAAATCGGTCTGGTGGTTCCTCAGAAAACTGGGCATAATACTACCGGAGGACCTCTTATACTACTCCTGGGCATATACCCAGAGGATTCTCCAGCATGTAATAAGGACAGATGCTCCACTATGCTCATAGTTGCCTTACTTATAATAGCCAGAAGCTGGAAAGAACCCAGATGCCCCTCGACAGAGAAATGGATACAGAAAATGTGGTATATTTACACTATGGAATACTATTCAGCTATTAAAAACAATGAATTCATGAAATACTTAAGCAAGTAGGTGGAACTTGAGAATGTCATCCTGAGTGAGGTGACTCAGTCACAAAAGAACACACATGGTATGTACTCACTGATAAGCAGATATTAGCCCAGAAGCTCAGAATACCTAAGAAACAATTCACATATCAAATGATGCCCAAGAAGAAAGGAGAGGTCCCTGGTCCTATAAAGGCTCAATGCAGCAGTGTAGGGGAATACCAGAACAGGGAAGTGGGAAGGGGTTGATTGGGGAACAGGGGGAGGGAAAAGGGCTTATGGAACTTTCAGGGTTTCAGGATCCAGGAAAGGGGAAATCATTTGAAATGTAAATAAAGAATATATTTAATAAAAAATAAACAAACAAAATCAATAAAAGAGTTCTCACCTGAAGAATATCTAATGGCTGAGAAGCACCTAAAGAGATATTCATCATCCTTAGTCATTAGGGAAATGCAAATCAAAACAACCCTGAGATTCCATCTCATACCAGTCAGGACGGCTAAGATCAAAAACACAGGAGACAGCAGTTGTTGGCGAGGATGTGGAGAAAGAGGAACACTCCTCCACTGCTGGTGGAATTGCAAGCTGGTACAACCACTCTGGAAAGCAGTCTGGCGGTTCCTCAGAAATCTGGGCATGACACTCCTGGAGGATCCGGCTATACCACTCCTGGGCATATACCCAGAGGCTTTACCTGCATGCAATAAGGACACATGCTCCACTGTGTTCATAGCAGCCTTATTTATAATAGCCAGAAGCTGGAAAGAACCCAGATGTCCCTCAACGGAGGAATGGATTCAGAAGATGTAGTATATCTACACAATGGAATACTACTCTGCAATTAAAAACAATGAATTCACGAAATTCCTAGGCAAATGGTCAGATCTTGAAAATATCATCCTTAGTGAGGTAACCCAATCACAAAAGAATACACATGGTATGCAGTCACTGATAAGGGGATATTGACCCAGAATCTCGGAATACCCTAGACACAATCCGCATATCAATAGATTTCTAAGAAGATGGAAGGAGAGACCCCTGGTCCTGGAAAGACTGGATGTAGGGGAACGCCAGGACAGAGTAACGAGAGGGGGTTGAATGGAGAAAAGAGGGAGGGAAGGGGGCTTATGGGACTTTCGGGGAGTGAGGAAACGGGAAAGGGGAAATGATTTGGAATGTAAATTAAAAAAAAATAAAATAAATAATTAAAAAAAAGAGAAGTGAAGACTATGCAAATTTATTTCAAGTGAGTGTCGTTTCATTATATACAATATATTAATCTATATGTTAATATGTATGCCAATCAGTTAATATAATTCCTCATAGACATAGCCTGTAGACATTAAACCTACACAATAAAAATTTTGTAGGGAATCATTCACTGATGTTTCTTTCAAACAACCTATTTGATTCCTTCTCTTAACTGTATAAGTCATTTCATTCCTTAAGAATCCCTGATAACTTGAAGCTGTGAGAGTTCTGTGTGTCACTAAGATTTTTACCAGTCTATGATATAGAGTGATCGTCAGATTCTAAGACAAAGAAAATGATTTCATGTTTTTTTTTCTTGCTTAGACTTATTCTCTGAGTGCCTGTGCATTTTTGTATGTTGAGTTTCCTTCCTTTACCTATCATTTTACTCTCACTGCTCATATTCTCTTCACTTAATACATTGTTTTAACAAGCTTTAACTGAGTTCAGATACCCACTCTTCAGAAAACATTTCATAGAAGTGCTTGTCCTTATTTCACAAACCTTGAGAACCTTGCACATGATCTCACACACAGAGAAGGTTTTCTCTGCTCGAGTCCAGTCCCAGGTTGTCACCTTTAAAAGACAGATAATAACAGACCATTTGTGTCAGTAAGGCATTTCTGCTTCCCTCTGTCTTATCTAGATAATAACACTTTCATAGAAGTATTTCTTTAGTCTCTCAGTGGTACTTCATATAATGTTCCTTCTACAGCATTTGGGTTTTTTTTCAAAATTTATCAGGAGTTGTCTTCCTCTTTTCAGGACACATTTTATGTTGTTTGTAATAATTTCTATTTGAAAAAATCTTTCATGTCTTTAAAATAATTCTTGTTATTGTAAAACAAATATTAAATATTTGCCTCAATTATTTAAAAATAAATTATTGATATCTTAAAACCATTGTAAGATTATTAAGACATTGTGAATATGTCAACTCTATTCTGAAGTTAGTTTCCTTACTTATTCTAAAGTTTTTCATCTCTCCAAGCAGAAGAAATTATTCTGGGTAGAAATATAACAAAATATATAAACCATTATTTTCCTTTCTGGTACTATAAAATTTGTATGGACATAAACATTAAAAATAGTAAAGATTCAGACTAGAAAACTCTCAGATCATTTATACTGTTAAACCTGTCAGTGAGAAGCATGGTGTCTTGTGTTTAGAGGCATTATAAACATTTATTGGGTGTTAATTCTCTGTAAGGTACATGTTTTTAAACCATGCCTTTCAAGAAAATAAATGTGCAGACATATTGAGTGTACATAGAATATACAACAGAACATATTACAAACAGATTAGGTTACAGAAGAACTAAAGTGTGGAAGGTCATATATTAAACTGTGATAGCTATAGCTGAGCTTGAGTATTCCCCCAAAGACACATGTATTGAATGGTTGTTCCTGGTCTTTTATATTTTGGGACATGGCAGAACATTTAGAAGGTGGGTAATAACATAAGAAAGATTAGGTCATTAGAGACATGAACTTAATGAAGTATTAACATATGAAGTATTTCTATTTTCTCTATCTCCTGGCTGCCATAAGGTAAGCTTCCTCCCCTGGTGTGTACTCCAAGTATGTTGTACTATGTTGCTCTAAACCGTAAAACACAGCCATGTGGCCATGGACTAAATCTTCTGACACTGCATGACATTGTTTTTCTTTACTTGTTGATCTAGCTACATCAGTTTTTTACAGTAAGGAAAAACTAATTTATTCATGTATTTCCCAGAAAATATTTCTTTTGTACATAAGAGTAATAAAACTTAATTTAAACTTTTGTGGGATTCGTTTGTTTTCTGTTGTTTTGCTGTGTTATAATAGTTTGTTTACAGATAGCATCTCAACTTTTATACCTGCCCAACCTCAAACACCTCCTCTTCTTTCCTCAATCTCCAATGCTTAGAGACTACAGGCATGAACCATCACATTTGTCTTTCATTTAGACTTTTAGCAACATAGAATTTGACATAATATATGTAGACTTAACATTGATTATTTTGAAATTTTATTTATTATATGTTAATAATATTTTAAATATAAGTTAAAAGCTTAATGCTGATAATGAAACGATCCAAATACAGACTATTTGGACTCTCAAAAGGGTCCACAGAGAAAAAAGGAATGGAATGTTCATTAATATAGAATAAGTGTTTAAATCTCTTACTCTATACTATCATAATTTCTTTACTTTTTCATCCAACATAGGAAATTGCCTGACATACTTTTGGGGACATTTCTTAAATCCTTTCCAATGTCTTCATGAAATTTTTAACAATATAATGGCTTGCTCTATTTATCAGGTTCTTAAGCAAAAATAAAAAAGAAAAGAAAAGAAAGAAAGAAAGAAAGAAAAAAAGAAAAAAAACAGCATCTAACATCTTCAAAGCTTTACATTTGGCAAAATATTTTAAACAGACATTAATGATTTTCCTAAATGTTCCGTGCCTATTTTTCAAAATGCATTGATAATTAGGTGTTGCTCAGATGATGTAAGCCTGCTCTCAGCACATCTGGGAGTTCAAACATTTGATTATAAACACTTACTGGAGGTGACAGGAACCTGTAAAGACAGGAGCCTCTCAGGGCAAGAAACACAGGTGTGTACACACGGTCCTGGAGAGGTTCCTGCTCCCGTGCTTCACACCAGCCCATGTAGACTATCTGCAAGGAAAGTAAGTGCTGTTAACTGCCAAACTACACTTTACATATTGTAGTCTATTTGTGTGTCTTGTGCTGATATAATTTTATGAAAAATTATCAAATTGGTTTATAGCAAATTCCACTAAAAGGGAGGGAAGGGGGCTTATGGGACCTTTGGGGAGGGAGGAAACGGGAAAGGGGAAATGATTTGGAATGTAAATAAAAAAAACTTAGAAAACAAAAAAAAGAAACAAGGATTTGTCTCTGTAATATTGTCAAATGCTGCCTTATGACATTTGCCACAAACTACTTTCTCACACATTCCCTCTCTTTTTCTGCACTTAGAAGTATTTACTTACAATAGACTATTAACTCAGCTTATTGTTTCCCCAATTAGTTATATTTATTATGCCTGAATATTCTCATAATACAAAATATGCAAATGAAGAATATAAGCCTTTTCCTGCCAGTCTAGAGTGAAGCACATCATCCTCTGTGATTCACAAGATAAGATGGCAAAACACTTATTCTGAGCACTGAAATCCGGTGGTAAAATATATGCTATCAATTTTTATATTAAAAAAATTCAGGTTCCTTTTTACACATCAAGTTGCAGTGACTGATCATAGCTCTGTGTCTTGTTGACGAAGAGAAATCAGTTTCTAAGGGAAAGCACTGTTCCCTAGAGAGAATCTCTTGAGCAATATATGGAAGCTTCACTTGTCAATAAAAGGCTATTTGCCTTTGAGCTTAGGCAGGAAGGACGGAGGTGGGAATTGCAGTACAGAAAGGGGACTCTGAGATAGTCAGATTGGGGAAAGAGGATTCACCCTAAACTCTGGAGGAGAAAGTAGCATAAACCTGACAAGAGGTAACTAACCATGTGGAAAACAGAATACTTTAAACGAGTTAAATATGCTATAAGCTAGTCAAAGCATTTGGCCTAAGAAATTATTCATAGATTATTCATGCCAGAGCTGTTATTTTGCAGAACAAAGAGGCCAAGTGGAAAAGCTGAATTCTACATTTGGCATATCATACACGGGGCATAAAATCCAAGCTTAGAAAATTCCCAGGTGGGAGGCAGGGCAGTTACACTGTTCCTCATGCTCCACTATTTAATTGCTATGAGACTCAACATACACAAATGTTGGTTGAATGCTACAGTTTCAATATTTATTTTTAATATTTTATTGATTCCATATGTGAAGACTCTTCTTACCTCACCAGTTTTCTTTTTGATTTCTGATTTTTAGACATTGATTCATCAATCACTGTGTTTCCTATAATACCGTCTATGGCCAACAAATATGAAATACATGAGGAAGTTCAGCTGGGCTTGGTATCCGTTACACTGCTCCCAAGATATGATGATGGGAGTAGCGGAGTGTCCAGCACAGCCGTCATGCTCATACAGATATTAATACCAAATTACCAGTTTGTTGCAGAAGATGAGGTTCTTCACAGTTCCAAACCTGAGTTTAAGATGGTTTATTTACAGCATGCTATTGTAATAGTTGAAGAATAATAACACACACACAAATAAAATAAAACTTCACAAACAATTCCCACATACACCCAGTGATATTTTCTTCCTCTTGTATCATTTTTACTGTATAATAAACTGGATTGTCCATTATCTTAGTTTATATTATAATAACTGTCTTACACTTATAGGCTCCATTTTAGCATCTTTAGGAATTGTGATTTACATATCCTCTCTAGAGTATTAATGTATGTTTTGAAATTTACATTATAATTGAACACTTAATCGACTTTTCAGTTGTTAATGAAATCATAATAATATCCAGACACAATAAATTATTTGGATTTATTTTTATATAGTCAATTATAATTAATAAAATGATACCACAGATTGAAAGCAATAAAGTCACTCTCCTCATAAAAACATTTAATTGTTTATACATTTGCAAACACACACTCACACACACAGTTGTGCAAACATGTTGAAACAAGCTATAATCCTTTGAAAAGAAGGATTTCAATTACGAAAATGGCCAAAAATCCTGGCCTGAGCACAAGACTGTAGTTCATGTCCTTTATTAATGACTGATGTGGAAGGGTTCAGTCTACTGCAGATGGTGCCACCTTTGGGCAGTTGTTCCTGGATGGTATAAGAAAACAAACTAAGCAAGCAATGAAAAGCTAGCCAGGAAGTAATGTTCCCTGTCAGTCTCTGCCAGTTGCTGTCTCTGGGTTCGTTGAGTTTCCACCTTGATATTCCTCAGATATGGACTGTAATCTGAGAGTTGCCAGCTGAAATAAACTCTTCCCTCCCTAAGTTGCTTTTGGTCATGGTATTCTATCACAGCAATGAAACTATGAATGAAATTGGTACCAGAATCATATGGTATTGCTATTGTAGATCTGAATATATTTTATGTAGTATTGTAAAAGGACTTTGGAATTTTGGGATTAAAAGAGTTATTGAGTATTTAGTGCTTAGTGAACTGTTTTGCAAACTAAGAAGTTAAACCTGAGAATGTTCAGATAATCTAGACCCAGCTTGTGAAGTTTTAGAGGAAAATTGGAGAGTTCTATGGAGACTATAAGACTATTCAGTATTTTGAACTAGACTTTGGCCAGCTAGGGCTGAAGATTTGGCTGTGATTAACAAAACTCCAGTATCATTGAGGCAATATCTTCTGGAAAGGTTTCCTCAGGGTCAGAATAGTGTAGCTATGGCCCAGAGATGGCAAATGTGTTACCTCATTCTTGCAGCCAAACTTGGTAACAGGTTAAAAAAAATTAGGTATTACTAGTTATGGAAGCTTAAAAGGGCAACAGAAAGCAGTAGAAGCTTGGCATCTGACAGGCCAATGAAAGACAGTAGCGAAGATGCAGCCATAGTTGAAGTAGAACTCCTAAGTCATAGAGAGAAGTTGAAGCTTGGCACCATGTGGTAGGCTCAGTATCCTTGAAGAGAAACTATTAGTGAATGGTACAGTTCAGTTGCAGGAGAGACTCTCGCATTTTAGAGATGCTAGTACCATGAGATGACAGCAAAAGACAACAGAAGTTGTGGAGTGGAGCTAGCCAGTGAAAAAAAGATGTGTGTGCAGTAGAGAGCAGAGTCAGAGAAGTGTTCTTGAACTCTCAGGGCCCTGATAAAAATGAAGGGCTGTAGATGTCAAGCACTGAGTTTTTTTACACTTTTGAATTTTAGTTTTACTTTGATTTGGGTATAACCATGCCCTGACTAATGCCTCCTGTAATAAGAATTTATGTCCTTAATTTTTATTTCACAGGAATCCATTAAAAATGACTTGAGAATTTTATAAGAATTTGGAATTTCTAATTTTTTATTGAATGTATTCTTCATTTACATTTTAAATGTTATACACTTTCCCAGTTTCCCCCCTCCCAGAAAACCACCAACCCATCCTTTCACCCTGCCTCCAAGAATATGCCCCTCCACCCAACCCACTTCCACCTACCCCCCTCAATTTTCCCACTCTGGGGCATCTATCGAGCCTTCATAGGACCAAGGAACTCTCCTCCCACTGACTCCTGACAAGGTATTCCTCTGCAGCACTTTTGGCTGGAACCATGTTTTAGTCCCTGGGAGCCCTGGGGCATCAGAACTTCAAAATTTGAAGAAGATGTTAGAGGATTTCAATATTTTAGACAGGCTTTGAACTTTGAAAAGACTTGGATATTATAAAGATATTTCAAAGTGTTTGAATTTTTAAAGACTGTGGGACTTTGAAAAGTTGAAATGTTTTGTATTGCGATATTAATATTAGATGTTGGTAATGAACAAGAAAGTAAAGGTTATATATTAGAGTATTGTGCTTGTGTCAGGTTTATAAAGGGTTGATTTTCCTGATTAGTTTTTTGTCAAATTGACCTAAGTTACGGTCATTTGAGAAGAAGGAACCACAATTGAGAAAATGTCCTTGCCAGATTGGCTTGTGGCTATATCTGTAGAAGATAATGACTTATTAATGACTGGTATGGAAGCTTCCAGCCCTCTGTGGGTGGTACTTCCTCTAGGTAAATATTCTTGGATATCATAGGAAAGCTATCTGAGCAGGTTATGGGGAGATAGACAGTAAATAGCACTACTATGGGACTCCTGCCCTCAGGTTCCTGCCTTGGACTCCTGCCCTGACTTCCTTAGATGACAAAATGTGAGTTTTAAAAAGGAAATACAGCCTTTTCTCCCAAGCTTCTTTTGGTCATGTATTTTATCACATTCATAGAAATCTTAACTAAGGCTTATAAGTATACAAACTAGTTTAGTTGTATTATAGTAACTGAGTTATAATAAAAGAGGTTATGGTCAGGTTCTACATTTGTCATTTTTATACACAATAATTCAGAAAACCTACCAAGGCTAGTTGCTTTAGAAAATACACTGGGCTTAGAGTCCTAGATATTTACCAAAGTATTAGGAACGGATAGAGAATACCCATTTATATCTCTGTAACATATAAATCTGAACACGGGTCTTATTTTGCCACATAGTAATAACAACATCAGGGCGGAGACTGAATTTCTGCAGCCATGCTCACAAGTAGAGGGGAAAACCTCTGTTTTAGCAATAATTCTGGAGCAGAAGGATCAGGCTCATGTGCAAAATGGGTTCAGGCAGAAGTTAGAGAGATGGGGCAAAAAAAAGTCAATCTGTAAATACTTAGAGGTGATACTACATGGTACTTCTTTTCATAATGGCACCTCCATTCCTGTACACTTTGACATCCATTTTCCTATAGCTTCAAAAATATACGCAAAGATATATTTAAATATTACAAACTCACCTAGATAAAAGAGAACAAAAAAGATAGTAGAATGCAAAGTTTAGAAGTTGATTCAGTAAAAACATTCTAGAGTAATGAACAAACCCATGAATACAGGTAGAAAATAAAGAGAATAAGAAATGAGTGTCGCATAAGGACACATGCTCCACTATGTTCATAGCAGCTCTATTTATAATAGCCAGAAGCTGGAAAGAACTCAGATGCCCCTCAGTGGAGCAGTGGATACAGGAAATGTGGTATATTTACACAATGGAATACTACTCAGCTATTAAAAACAATGAATTCATCAAATTCTTAGGCAAATGGTAGGAACTGGAAAATATCATCCTAAGTGAGGTAACCCAGTCACAAAAGAACACACATGGTATGCAGTCACTGATAAGGGGATATTAGCCCAGAAGCTCGTAATACCCAAAACACAATTCACATATCAATTGGCTCCCAAGAAGAAGGAAGGAGAGGCCCCTGGTCTTGGAAAGACTCGTTGCAGCAGTGTAGGGGGATACCAGGACAGAGAAGAAGATGGGGGTTGAATGGGGAGCAGAAGGAGAGAAGAGGGCTTATGGGACTTTCGGGGAGGAAGGAACCGGAAAAGGGGGAAACCATTTGGAATGTAAATAAAGAATATAGAAAATAAAATAAACCAACATAAATAAATAAATAAATAAATAAATAAACAAATAAATGGGTGTCACAATGAGAAATTAAACCCTTAAATTCTAATTCCCAAGAGAGAAGAGATAAACAGATCTGAGACACAGAGAAATCCCACACAAAGGGATTCACAAGTATACATAAAGTGTCAGTCTACTAGGAACCATAATTGAAAACTAGAGATAAAAAAATGTAATAAAAGTGGCCAAGAAGCAGGAAAAAAATCATTGCTTTTTTGTAGTACTAAAGATAGAAAACAGGGCCAATATATGTTAGTCAAGTGTTCTAACAGTAAACTCTCTCATAACCCAAATTATTATGTACAAAGAAACAAAAATTGGATTAATAACTGACTTCTAAATGGAAACAACACTGGATATCATGTGTCATAAACTTCAGTGTATAAAACAGAAAATCACAGTAACCCACAGTTCTATATATGAATGAATTATCATTTAAGATGAAACTTGGGCTTTTATGTCATACAGACCATGGCGGCATATTAACCTTGGAGAAGCCAGCACAGCAGTATCCTGAGAAAAGGAGGGAGACAAACCCAAGAAAGATAGGAAATGCCTCAGAGAAAGGAGCAAAACAAACTTAGAGACAAATAAGGTGTTAAATGATCAAAAGATCATTTCTTTGCTGCTAATGTCCACAAAACTGTAACACTGACATAAGAAGTGTAGTTTGGTGACAGTAGTCCGGTCTTACAGTCTGCTGTAAAGTGACATCAATGCATCCAGCACAGTTTAGCTGTTAAGTCCACACTTTGAAAGCCCTACCACGCTGCTCAGTGAAGACTCCATCTCTGGTACAATTCACTCTAAGTATTCTTCTATTTTTAGAATGATCATGATGGTTATTTAAATTGAACTAATAATATTTCCTGTAATAGAAAATAAAACAATAATGAAACTATAAATACAAGTTTATTTCAGATAATATTAAAGTCAATTAGGTCAGAGAAACAGCATGTATTTGATGAGAAAATTTTTCAAAAAATAGCAAGATGGTTAGCAGCAGTGTTTACATAATGTTTGCTTTAATAGAAGGCAACTGATTTTCAATATATGCCTTTCCATTATTTTCTTTAGCTTCCAGAACATGTCCTCTTTACACATATGACAGAGAAAATGTGGGGAAAAAAAAAGTACCACATACTTCTGCGACAGTAAATATTGCTTTTATAGGATCCCTAACACTCTGGTAACACCTCTAGCTATTTTAATCTCTAATCAGTAAAGTAAAAAGTGCAAAATACCAAAATAAACTGAAAAAAAATCAAATATTCAGCAATTCTAGTCAACACTAAAGGAAAGAGAGAGAGATTAAGAGAGAGACAGAGGTAGAGAGACACAGTGATATGGAGACATAGAGACACAGAGAGACACAGAGAAGGGAACAAGGATTGGGGAAAGAGATAGTGCATAGCAGAGGTACAGTGTGCCCAGCCTAAGCTATGACCCTGCTGGCTCTAATAAGAACTTTCATACTGCATTAAACGAGCAATAAATAAACCAAAAGGAAAAGGAAAACTTTTGTCTTGCTTATGGAGCAAGTCTAAATCATGGGGTACAGAAGTTATACTAACAAAAGGAACTGAGACACTAAGACAAATACAAATATCACCCAAATGTAAAAGTGCTAGTGTTGCTCACATGAGAATATCATACAGAGCAAAAAGTACTACTAGAGACAGAATCATTCTGTGAGACTATAGGATCAGTGCTCCAGTATGATATGGTAAGGATCAGACACAGTGTTTCTTATGACGCTCTTTTAAATTGTTTAAATTAAAAATCACAAATAAAAGTGACAAAGAACATAGTCAAATGGGGAAGTCTTATTTGTCAGAAAATGCCAGTTAGCAAATAAGGCTCCATACTCACTGAGACACACAAGTTAATAAGTTTTAAGCAGTTTCTTATACCTAAAAGATTGAATGTTCAACAAGAAATTAGAACAAGTTGACTTCAATTTTGGTGAAAACTTCAAGAAGTGGGTTCAATCAACTATCTTTAAATCTCTGTATTTGGATAATAGACAAGGTTCTGTTATCCAAAACCAAATATTCGTTCAATCACTCATCATTCAAATGAACAGGTTGCATTTTAAGTAGAATTTGTAATTCACAAGGAAGTAGAAAGTCTTCCACTGTTCACATAAATTAAAAGTAAGCAACACAACACCATCGGTGAAAGAATGAATCACAAATGACGTGAGACAGTTGCTTGAAAGAAAATAAGATAAGTATGTCAAATCAAATCTAAATAATTCAACCAATATTGTTCTTAGGAATACTCTATATATATATGCATTTTATTAACCTGATAATCTGTGGTTTATGATACACATGTCATTTTAGAAAAAGATTGAGAAAGTAAGGAAAATAGGAACAGATGTTAATGAAATAGTAAAGCTGTAATATATAATTTGAAAAAGAAAATCAGTTGTTCAAAGTTTAATATTCTGATCATTAGTATTAAGAGCAAAACTATCTTCATTCTCAGACCTCACAAACACTAAAAGAATTTAAAATATATTTTAAGGTTGTGAGCCTAGACTTTAACAGCTGAATCATCTCTCCAGCCCAAAATGCAATATTTAAAAAATTAATTTTGAGTTTAAAATGGACTACAATGATTACTAGAATATCATAAAAGATGAAGAGAATTTTTCAAAAATAAATAATCCTATAATTATTAAGCCAATCCAATCTGTTATTTAAAACTGTAGAAAAATGTAAGGATAGGTTAAATATGTCTTCAACTTCTGCTAATCGTTGGAATAAATAAACCACATACTTGCAAAATCTTTAGAGAATAGAATAAAGAAATGAGCAGTCCTCAATTCACTTTACAGTATCATTATGACCTAAGAAACTGATACTTAGTATGAGATGAACATTTTCCCTGAAATACACTGTTTAAAATGTATTTTGGTTTTTTTTTAAATGTTTTCATGCAATGAAAACTTTAATCATTCCCCTTTCCCTACTCCTCCCAGATCCTCCTACCCATCCAACTTCATGTTATCTGTTTCTTCTTCTGTCTCTTGACAGGAGGAGGGAGGGAGGGAGGGAGGGAGGGAGAGAGAGAGAGAGAGAGAGAGAGGGAGAGAGAGAAGGAGTGGGAGGGAGGGAGGAAGGGAGGGAGAACAATAAGACAAAAAAACAAAAATTCAATATAGAAACAAAACATAACAGGGAGTTTGCTTGGTATTAGCTAACTCCTGGCCTTGGGACCTGGAGTTATTGATACACTCAGTGACACTACATTGAAAAAAAAAATTCTCATATTTCCCAGCAGGTATCATTTGCAAGTAGCTTCTTAGTTAGAATAGGACTTTGCATCTACTTTCCTTTACATAGGTGGGATTTTTGTTTGGCTTGAACCTGTATAGGTTTTCTGCTTGTTTGTTATAACAGTTTCCTTGAGTTCCTATGGGTTCCATGGGCCCTGTTGTGTGTGGAAGAATCTATTTCCTTGGAGTCTACCACCATATTTGGCTTTTATAATTTCTTCCTCTTCTTCCACATATATCCCTGAACCTTGAGGAGAATGGTGAGAGTGATTTGACAGTTTGATGAAGACACACTACTTAGGAGTGAGTATTCCAAAGTCTCTCTGTGTCTCTCTATCTCTCTCTGTCTCTGTCTCTGTCTCTGTCTCTGTCTCTGTCTCTCTCTCTCTCTCTCTCTCTCTCTCTCTCTCTGTGTGTGTGTCTTTCTCTCTGTGTGTCTCTCTCTGTCTCTCTGTCTCTCGGTGTGTCTCTGTCTGTCTGACTGTCTCTCATCTGTCTCTCTGTCTCTGTCTCTCTCTCTCTCTCTCTCTCTCTCTCTCTCTCTCTCTCTCTCTCTCTCTCTCTCTTTCTCTCTCTCTCTCTGTTGTGAGTCTCTAATTACCCCCTACTTCAGAAAGGAACTTCTCTGACAAGAATTACGTTTGGTATAGGAGATTGCAACTTACAGTACTATTTGTACAACTGGAAATGTCCAGGGACAAACTCTGAGAAGGTTGGACTTGTTCTACAGTAGATGTATATGTTATTTATAGAAAGTTGACATTCTCATTTGATAATATTCTATGTAGTGAAGCCTGAAACTGTCATTCTAAAGGAGAATAGCAACACGAAGTGAGTGAAAAAAATATACACCAATCTATGGGTATAGCAGTATATCATTAAGAGTAATTTTACTTCTGAGTTCCCTTATCAGAGTTATAGTAGAAGGTATTCCACAGGGCACATGAATTATCTAGTCTCAGGTTCTTGGTCACTTTAGCAGTCTCAGTTCACGGGTGAGTTTTAAGTCCAATCAAAAACGTTGGCTACCTCTATAACATTTGGGCCAATATTGCATTAGTATGTCTTACAAGGTTATTTTTAATGCAATATTTTTTGTGGTTCTGTGTTACTAGACTCTGGATGAATGTTTCTAATATCATCCATTTACCTACAAATATTATAATTTCATTTTCTTAACAACTTATTAATTTTCTGTATATGTAATTCACCATATTTTCCAAATGTATTCATTGATTGATGAATATCGATGCTATTTCCACTTTCTGGCTATTATGGAATAGTACAGAAATGAACATGGGTGAGCAAAATATAGAGTTATTTGGGTATACATTGTAGAGTAGTAGAGCTATGTCATGGTTCATATTCCTGAAGATTATCCACTCATATTTTCATAGCTACTGCTTCCACTAAAGTAAATGTTTCCATTTCTCTGCATCCTCACAAGCATATGCTGTCATATTTTAAGTTAATCTTGTCTATTCTGAGTGATGAAACCTCAAAGTAATTTGAAATATGCATTTCGCTGATGGTTGTTGAATATTAGCCATGAATGCATTGACTATTTCTTTAAATATTTCTCAAATATCTGTCTTATATCATTTGAGAACTGTTTAGTTCTATTCCTCATTTTTATAGGGCTTAACTGATTTTTTTTAATTCTTCATATATTCTAGATAATAACCACTTATCAGATGTATAATTGACAAAGTTTTCTCAGTCCCTAGGGTACTACTTTGTGTTAATGATGGTTTTCATTGCATGCAGAAACTTTTCAGTTTCTTGAAGTCCCTTTTATTTATTGCTGTTTTTAGTTCCTGTGCTATTGGTGTCAAGTTCATTTCTTATACCAATGAGTTCAACCCTATTTGCCCATTTTCTTTTCCACAATATTCAAAGGTTATATTGAGGTTTTTTATTCATTTTCAGTTGAGTTTTGGGAAAGGCGACAAATAAGCATCATTTCCATTCTTCTACATGCAGCCATCTAGTTTAACCATTTGTTGAAAATTCTTTCTTTTCTTCAGTGTGTATTATCAGATTTTTGTAGAAAATCAGGTTTGTGGAATTACATCTACATCTTCAATTCTACACCTGTTTGTATTCCAATATCATGCTGATTGTTACTGTAGGTTTGTAATACCACTTGAAATCTTGGATGATAAAATTTCCAGAAGTTCTTTAATTATTCAGGATTGTTTTAGCTATCCTGCTTTGTGTGCATGTGCATGTGCGTGTGTGTGTGTGTGTGTGTGTGTGTGTGTGTGTGTGTGTTTGTGTGCATTCTATGAAGTAGTTTGTTGGAATTCTCATGGAGACTGCATTGATTTTGTATATTGCTTTTGGTGAGATGGTTTTCTTTTTTGGTTGTTTTTGGTTTTTTTTTCTTTTTTATAAGATATTCTATTTATCTACATTTCAAATGATATCCCTTTTCCACCCCCACCAAACCACTTATCCTACGCCCTCTCCCTGCTTCTATGAGGTTATTCCCCCACCCATGCACCTCCCTGCCCTGGCATTACCCTACACCAGTGCATTGAACCTTCATAGGACCAAGGGCCTCTCCTCCCACTGATGCATTACAAGGCCATCCTCTGCTACATATGTGGCTGGAGCCATGGGTCCCTCCATGTGTACTCTTTGGTTGGTGATTTAGTACCTGGGAGTTCTGGGGCAGTCTGATTGGTTGATATTGTTGTTCTTTCTATGAGGTTGCAAACCCCTTCAGCTCCTTCAGTCCTTTCTCTTACTCCTCAATTGGAGTCCCCATACTCAGTCCAATGGTTTGCTGCAAGCATCCACCTCTTTACTTGTCAGGCTCTGGCAAAGCCTCTCAGGAGACAACTATATCGGGCTCCTGTCAGCAACCCAGTCACAAAAAAACACACATGGTATGCACTCACTAATGAGTGGATATTTGCGCAACCACTCAGAATATCCAAAATGCAAATCACAGACCATATGAAGCTCAAGGAGAAGGAAGACCAAAATGTGAATGCTTTGGTCCTTTTTAGAAGAGGGAATAAAATATTCACTGGAGGAAATATGGAGACAAAGTGTGGAGTAGAGACTGAAGGAAAGGCCATCCAGACTCTGCCTCACCTGCAGACCTATCCCATGTATAGTTACCAAGCCCAGATACTATTGTGGATGCCAAGATGGTTGTTAAAACAATGATGTCAGTTATAATAGGCAAATTTTTAGCCCTAAGTGACTATATGGAACACTGGAGATATGTAATATTAGTAACTCAATGATATACTTGAGAGCTCTAAAAAAGATGAATTAATGGCAAAAAAAAAAAGTGTAGATGAGTAGAAATACTCTAACACAGGGCTGAAATTAATGAAGTAAAAAACAACCCCAAAACTAATATAATTATTCAACCAAACTAACAGTTGGTTCTTTGAGAAAAATCAGCAAAACTGACAAATACTTAGTCAAGTTAACCATAAATTTGAAAGAAAATATTTAAATTATTTAAGTCAGAGAGCTAAAAGGGGAATTTAGACTATTAAGGACATACTGTAAATATCTGTATTTTACTAAACTGGAAGAAATAGATGAATTTATTGATGAATACAATTTACCAATATTATATGAAAACAATGTAATTACAGAGACCTATAACATCTAATGAAATAGAAGCAACAATTAAAGGTCTTACAACTGAAAAATTTATAGTGCCACAATAGAATTCTACCAGACCTTCAAAGAACTAATGTCAATGCTCTTCAAATTATTCTCAAAACATTTTCTAATTATTTTCTTCAAAGTTATGGCTACCCTAACCCGAGACACGACAAAGACCCAATATAAAGGAAAATTATAGACAAAAATATTTTATGAACGTAGGAACTAAAAACCTCAATAAAATACTTCCAAACCAAATACCTTAAGAATATATCAAAAACAATTATTAACAATGATCAAGTTGGTTTCATCCCAGAAATGCAGAGATGGTTCTACATATATACATCAATAAACATAATCTACCACATAAAGAAGTTGAAAGACAAAAGCATCATGAAACATTCATTAAATAAAGTGTGAATTTATTCATCAGTCCAATCCTTGATAGCTAAGAATATCAAGGTTTTTCATAGTATCATAATGGTAAAAGTTAAAATTGCCAAATGATCTCAAAGCATGAAGTTAGCTTCTGGTAATATTCAGTACATATTCATGTAGAATAGAAGAAATTTTTATTTCCCATATAGATATTAGTATTAAAATATAATTCACTTTATGATGAATTATTGTATTATATTGAGATTCATAGAAATTTAGATATTTGCTTTAAAGAAAAATAAAATCATATTTTTTGATGATATGAATTTGGAAATAGAAAATACTAAGTCTAAACAAATAATTACAATTTATATATAACGGGACCAATGTGCCTTGAATGAAATTGTTAATTAAAATAAATTGTATATTGAGTACCTAAACAATGCTAAAAAATTTAAAAAAATAGATAACAATCAATTAATGTTGCATGAAATATTTAAAAAAGCAATCCACGCTACAGACTCTCTAACCCAGAGCTCAGAAATCTGTCCACCTGACTTGATAAGTTCCCACTGGCACTTTCAAATTCCCATGGCCATTTGGGGTGCACATCTTGCAAACCTATGCTTTGCCACCATATAGGGAAAAAAATCTAAACCTAAGAAAGCAGAAAAGAAGCACGATGAGGAGAAAGATTGAGGAATTAGTCCTGAGATAGTATGAATGTTCAGAGACTAGAAAATATGCAACCAAAGTGGGTACAAAAAATTCTATTTAGTGTACCTCTTATTCAATGAGAGAACAAGATATAGTTTTCTCCCAAGACAACTCTTGTTGTGTAAGAGCACAGCAGATCTTCTCTTAGAAAAGATAATAGACTTCCAATATAATAATGCATTCATGGTAAACAGCCAGTCTTCATGGACCAAAAGCATCACCATGACACAAACAACAATTCCTTCTGAAAATAGTTCTATCTCTTGTATTATTCTCTTCTTTTCCACTTTAGATAGCTCTCACTGTCACTTCATTTTTGTTACACTGAGGGCCATACTTATACACACACACACACACACACACACTCCTGTGTAAAACACCTGCATAAAACATGGCTATGTAGTTAAATTATTAAAAAGTAGAAAGCACTGTTTCAACATCTTCTTGTTACATTGTGTTTCTATCAACCAAGGTGATTTCTGTATCTTTCAGTCTTTCCTAGTCACATCTGACTTGCTGTCTTCTTGAAGTCATTACATTTATAATTATTCTAATAACAGTCTTGCTTTTCTACAACAATACATTTAAAATCTCTATAGTTCACATTAATTAATTCATGAATGTGTATTGACATAAGTCTAATGTTTCAACTAACATGTTCCATGAAATCATTCATGTTTTTCCATATAACTATAACTTAAGTCTATAACTAAATCTCCTGCTTGCTACATACTCTTAAATCACAGATATTAGTGTACATACACATAGAATCTCTACTGGTGGATATACAGTGTCTTAACAGTTTCATACAAGGGTGAGTAGCCAGGACTACTCATAAAACTTCTACAAACTCTCTTGTATATGGACCCCAGTGCCTCTACATCCCTAAGAGAATAGTTAATACCACATACATGAAGTTTTAAATTCTTCCTTCTAAGTGCTTTTACATTATTATAATATACCTCATCAACATTTGACACTGTGTTTTTGTAGCTGCTGTGGGAAATAGACACAGAAATCCATCTACCTCAAGATCCAGCTATATTCCTTTTGTATATATACTCAAAAATATGCTCCAACTTACTTTAAGTATACTTTCTCAATGATGTTCATAGATAGCTTCATTCATAATACCCAGAAACTGAAAACATCCTAGAAGTCCATTGACAAATAATGGATAAAGAAAATATAGTAGGGGCTGGAGAGATGGCTCAGTGGTTAAGAGTACCATTTGCTTTTCTGGAGGTCCTGAATTCAATTCCAAGCAATCAAATGGTGACTCACAACCATCTATAATATGACCTGATGCCCTCTTCTGGCATGAAGAGCACATTCAGATAGAGCACTCCTATACATAACACAAATTAGTGGGGCTCATAGGAGCTCAGGAAACTGAAGTAACAATGCAGGGAACCTGAATGGGTCTGCTCTAGGTTCCGGGGCTTCTAATCATGGAAGAAAGGATTAGCGACTCTTTGCATGTGCTTTATCTTCAGACTTCAATGATTTGCCACAAGCTAAAGTACTGACAAGGTATACTTTCCTTTCTGGAGTGTCCATACTGGATTGTTGTTTCGAGTGAGGTGTAGATGTGGAGAGTGAAACTGGTCAATATGCTATGGCTTGATTCATTTTGTGTGACAAGATTTTTCATGAGGAGATATAAAAAATATATCCAGTCACCTAAGACAAGATAAGGGCCTCTGAAAGACCAAGGTATGAATACCACCAAATTGTAATTTAGTGAACTATTGAGATTTATTGGAGTTATTTATAGGAATATAGATGAGAGTTGTTTGCAGAAGCAAAACTAACTCAATGATAAAACTGTATCACCAAAGCCACCCCAGTATCAGTGGCAGTACATAGAATCTGGGAACCTGGAATATACTGCACAGTCTTCATGAAGATTAACAGGTTCTGAATGTTCTTTCCAAGTGGTTCTACTGGACTATATCTCTTTCAGGACCTCAGCTGGTTTGGACTTGGCAAAACTCATCTGGTTTCAGAGTCATCTTTGCAGTACAGTTTGTCCTAGCATCCTCATTGCAGCTTGGTTTCTCTGAGGGTGACTTTCGGTGGTCTTCACTATTGATATAGTCTTGATCATGAGGACATGCTGCAGGATATTTGATCACACTGTGAACCCAGAGATTGTATACAGAAGAAGCCTGTCTCTAGTTGTGTTATAGTGCTTTAGCTCACACATTTAATCCAAGAGTGTTGAAAGATATTGATCACACTGTGACAAAAACCTATGTTTTCCAGTGTGGAAAGTGTGGTTCATTCCCAGCATACACCTTTAATCTGAGAGTTTTCTGTTTATTGAAAACAAGACTAAATAAAAACAACCATAGATCCAGAGGTTGAGAAAGCAACTAGGGAGTGAACATAGGAAAAAAACATAGAGTTTGATGAAGTCAGGAGGACAGATAGAGACAAATAAGAAGTAGAAAGGAGGAACATCAAGTTAGGAATGGTTTATAAGACAATGCGGAGAAGAAGAACTATTTTTTTCTTTCTGGAATGTCCGGAGGAATGTCAGTTGGGTGCTTTGTCTGACTCAGTTCACCACAGCATTTGGTTCCTGACTCTTCATATGATAAAATCAAATCTTTGGGATCTAAAGATTTTTATAAAAACTTTACTAGGGCCACCTAGTAAGTGTGGTCAGTTTCATTGACTTCCTGAATCTATTTTGGTTAATTTTCTTTCTGCCTTCAGAAGATTCCCTGAAGGATGGAATGTTGCAATCACAGAATAAGCCAATAATAATTTCCCTTTCTTCAGCTCTTGCGTCCTTTCTGATCCTTGTTTTACAATGATTTCTGAGACTTGGTCAGGGTGAATACAGATGCCCACCTATGACTAATAGTTTGGCCATCGTAGCACAGTGACAGTCACTTGTTCTAAGGAGTTTCACCAATGGGTTATGAGTTGAGGAAGACAACAACAGTTACCTATGGGCATAAACAAAAATGTATGGACAGCATTTTGACAGGCATATCATAGATATCTAGTAAATCAATAGAAGTTGCTTCCTTATTGGGATCATCCTCAGGCATAGCTTTTTGTCCTTGCTTATTTGTACTAGATGAAAACTTCCTCTTGTGGATCAGGCCTTAAGTCCTACTGGAATGCTGCTGGTCTTGCACATGATAACTGAGCCATTATTGCATATATCACCTGGCTACTCTTCACCAGCAGCATTCATGGCTCCCTATGTCACTATGAAAACCAACCAACAGATTGGGAATTTCAAACTTAGTCACAATTTAATTTCTCCATGCCCTTCAGTCAAAGAATCCAGTGTCTTCAGCAACAAAGTCTTATGATGTAGCTCTGGTACATGACCAACAGGGTTAGAAACAGACTTTATAGCTCTTGGAGTCTCCTGGGCTCACCTTGACAATAACTCAGAAGGATATAGCCTATCCATAGTACTGGAGTTTTCAGTCAAAAACCTTAATTTCTTTAAGAATTTCCTTTCTACACATTTAGGAAACCAACCAACTTTTGTATTTAGACTCTTTAGCTGTTATTTTAACAACCCATTTTTCTTTCAACTAACGCACCTCTGTGGGGTTAATAACCCACTTGTCTACAGTCCAGTTTGTATATCAATGCTGGTGAGATGGCTACCTTTGTCACTATTGATACTTCATTGACACCCATACATAACACTTACTTGGGCAAGACCCTTAATGGTAGTTTCACCTGTTGCTGTCCTAGAAAGAAATGCTTGTAAGAGGCCTGTAGCAGTGTACGCAGAGGTGTGGGCCTATATGCATCCCTCACTGAAAGGAATAGACCCTATGAAGTCTGCCTGCCAATTTCTGACAAGACAGGTTGATTTGTGTATGTATCCTAACAGAGCACAATTGTCAAGGTAGAAATCAGGAAAAGACCTTACATGTTTGACTAGCATGCAAAAGATTATAATATTTCATAAAACTGCCAGTGCTCTTAATTATTTTATAATGTTTATTGGCCCCTAGTTTGAATGTAATGGAACCCAGTGGCTCATAAGGAGTGGGACTATTTGAAAGTATTAGAATATAAGGCCTTGTTTGAATAGGTGTGGCCTTGATGGATGAAGTGAATCACCGGGATTGGGCATTAGGGTTTCCAATGCTTAAGCCAGGCCAAGTACCTCTCTCTTCATAATCTTCTCTTCTAATATGGAGATAGAATATTCAGCTACTCCTCTAGTACCTTGTCTGCCTGCATACTATATACCACCACCACAATGATAATGGACTACAACTCTAAAACTGTAAGATATCCCAAATTAAATGTTTTCTTTTTTTAGAGTTTCTGTGGTCATGGTGTCTCTTCATAAAATTTTTCCTTGACTAAGACAATCCCCTATGACTACATGGTATATGGACTTTGTGAACTCCTTTCAAGTGTACCTGTGGAGAAATGGCTGATAGTTTGGTGACAGCATCTGCCTTCTGATTTCCAGAGGATAATTAACCAGATGCCACAGAGGTTCTCATTCCTGTTGAATTCTCTAGATATTTCTTTCCACATATGTTGACCCTACAGTAGTCATTCCAGCACCTGATAGTCCTCCTTTTCCCACTGGGTACTATGTAAATTAAGGTCTCTAAATACAGCCTCCATTTCTGTAGAGCTTGATTCTGTGCAGAATGAAAAATCGGCCTTTAGTCTAGTCCTGTGTTAGATAAGATGTATTTAGTCACTGGAGTGTAAACAAGCTAATGACTCTACCTGTTGAATTGCCATATAGAAACTCATATATTTGAGTTTCTAGTCTAGTGATGTGTACAAAGATCATTTCAATGAATGAGACAAATATATTATTAAAAATATTTTCTCAGGTTGCTTTTTCTATAATCCTCAACTATGGTCTATTGAACTTCTGGAGAAAGTATCTTGGGCAAGCTGAGGTATGAAAATCTGCCAGTATCCCAAGAACTCCAGAAATACTTGTAGCTCCTTTTTATTAAGAGTACAGACTGTTGAACCTTTTCATCAATAATCTAGAAAAGTTTCAAAAGGATGTATAGGTGCTTGTAAAAGAAGAGGCATGAGGGACCAATCTATACAAGGTAGAAAGGCCAGACACAGTTGAAAATTCTTATGAGTTTTATGGTCTGATAAGACACACATAGTACTTTATAATGACGCTAACCCACGAAAGGACCCCAGAAAGCTTCTGCTAACATATAAGCTGGATGAGGTTGGTCAACATTCAACCTGTGAGATTCTTTACCTGGCTCTCAAGTTCATGAACATCACATACTGCCAAATCTATTCAATACAGCTTCAAGCTTTCCCATAGACTTACCTGTATCAATACTTTCTACAGAGCAAACACAAAATCTTTTCTGATATTCAAGACAGCCTTGAAATTGTAAGCCTTTGTAAAATAAAAAAAAAACACACACAAAATTCAATATATAATTACAGAATAAAAATGTTCTTTGCGAAAGAAAAGAGTGTGAATATAACAAAACTAAAGCCTAGTGGAGCTCTATGTACAGTATTCTGGGTTATTTTGGAATTAGCTGACATTCACATGGTTTTAGTAAGCCATCTTTGAAACTCTGTTGCCTGAAAGAGTTGTTGATCTGTTTCTGAGACAGTCTTTACTAGATAGAAAGGTGTTACTTCGGAAGACATTCCACATTCCTGGCATCTCCAATATCCTGAGTTCTCCACTATAATTTTAACTTTACCTTAGCATATTTAGGCACAGCCAACTCAGAAGCACCTCACAGGGAATCTGATCCTAGAATGCATTGGTTGCCTTCTGTAGCTCAAACAAGGTTGAATGTAATTAGAAAGGATGCATTCTACAGTGACAGATAAACCTTATCTGTGGCAACAGGAATATGAAGCTGCTTGCTCATGTATGAACAGAATAAGAAGTAAAGAGAAAGTCTTTTCCTTTTCTCATTTTCCTTCAGTGTAGGAATGCTCATGAGAATGAACCATCTAGTTTATGATGTATGCTTCATCCTAGTTAAACTTTTCTCAAAGGCACCAGGTAGACCAAATCCAACTAAATTGACTATTAAAATTGGCAATCAAGTTGTCATTTGCATTTTATCTTGGAACTTTCTTTTTTTTACTTTGGAGAGGGAAGACTAGCGAGAGGGTTTCTCTCTATAGACCTGGCTGTCCAGGAACTCACAGAACTCACTCTGTAAACCAGGCTGTTCTTAAACTCAGAGATCTGCCTGCCTCTGCCTCCCAAGTTCTGAGATTAAAGGTATGTGTCATCACTGCCCAGCTAGTACATTTCTTTCTTATGTTATACTAATTTTTTCATTTCAAGAGTTTATGAATTTTTTTCAAAACCTACATTTATTGATTTTGTATTGGAAATGCTTTTTCTAAACTTGTGGCTTTTAATCTCATTTTCCACAGTGGATTTCATTTATATAGTATTTTACTCTCCCTGAAGCCTAGTCTGGCAATTATTGAGCACATTATTCTATGGCTGGTTTATCATCTAAAGTCATCAATAACAACACTCAAGGTCATCTCTACTTTCTCCTGTGCAGTCTATTAGGAATTTCACAGCTCTACATTTTACACTTAGGTCATTGACCCCTGTTGTACTTTATGAAAGCATAATCTGTGTGTAAATTATGAATTATGGGTATTCAGTTTCTCAGCTCTATTTGTTAGGACAACAATGTGTTTTCTCTTTCAGCACCTTTATCTTTGTCAAAAGTTTGTTGCCTGTGCTTGTGTGGCTCTTTCTGTCCTTTCTAACATTCTCAACTGCTCTAGATTTCTGAATCTACCTTGATACCATTTGACTTATTTTCTAACTTCATTCTTATTTGGTATATGCTGTTGGATAGTTTGAATCTTTTTCACTTTCCATACAATCTTTAGAAATAGTAGTCAGCATGTGTAACATTATTTGCTAAGATTTTTTTTGATTAGCATTGACAGAGCTTTACAATGATTATGTTTGTATATTTATTTCTGGACTTTTCTAAACAAAGAGAAAAAAAACCACTTAAAGCATTTGACAAAGCAGAACTAATACAGCCTGTGAAAGCATACTCAGAATATATAACAATTGAAATAAAAGCAAGAAAAAGTGAGTCCTAGAAGAAAAATTAATGGTTATCTAGTTTAATTGTTTAATTGAAAAAGACCCATCAATCCATCTGACTTCCTAGACAAAGTGTATACAAACCTATGGCATATCTTTCTGGCTTACCTCATCTTTCTTTGCCTGTGTGGCCCTGGTCCTATGTCATCTGGAAACTGCGATGTATGAATTCTAAAAATCCTCCCCAAAGATGCTGAACTATAAAGAAACTGTCACAGGTCAGCTCTCATTATTTTAACAAACTCTCCAGATAATGGTGATAGTGTCTACAACTTAGAAAGATATTTATTCCTAAATCATGGCAAAGGTCATCTAATTATGTTATAATTCCAACAGCTGGAAGCTAACAAAAACCTTAGTGGGAGTATACTGGGGCATGAAAGAGAAGGCAACAAAGATGTAGTTTTCATGCCCACAACATTTCCAAATAGAAACGTGATATGCTAGTTTAATGTAGACTAATTCTACAACTAGAAATAGATAACAAAAGAAACAGCATTTTAAACAGAAAGTATAACATTTTAGAGAGCATAACAAGGTCACCAAGACAACAAAGACTTAAGTATCCAAGAAATCTAAAAGTGAGTCACTTCACTGCCTCTTTCTTGTTTTAATGATGTAGTTGGTTGGTTCTGGAATGTGAATCGCTACAGTTTCAAGATCCTAAAACTCAAATGTTGAATGACAGGTGGCATAAAGGACAGAAAATCGCAACAAAACAAAAACAGGAAGAATCTACACTGAAGGAAAAACAAGCAAGTAACAAGCCACACATCACCCAGATGGAGCCACTCCAAAGATGCTCAGACTGAATTGCTGAGTGACAGGCCACACCCCACCCAGATAGAGCTGGTGCACATATGCTCAGAATGGATTGGGGTCAAATAATATTGTCACAATTTTACTTGATTAGGAATACATCTAATTTTTTTCAGGAGTAAGAAAACATTGTTTGGCATCTCAAATTATTTTTATACCTTTTATATGCCTATTCTTTAGGCAATGTTTATGAGCCACAGAAGCATAATTTAGAAAACCAACTGCTTACAGCGCCAGAACAGGGAAGCTCAACCACATAGGAGAGGGACGCTGAAAGGGTTCTGAAGCAGGGATTAAAATTATAATGTTCAAAAATATAAATAAGGATTTAAGTAACTATAGATATTTAAAACATATTATTAACATATCAAGACCTGTATATCTGGTCATAAGAAATTATAAAGAAATAAAATAAATATATAGTAACAAATTTATAAAAATTATGAGCTTAACACGTCAGGTTTTAATTTTCAATTATTTTACATATATAAGCAAGAGAAAGACAAAGATTAAGTGACTATAACAGTCATTATGTATGAAATCTATCAAGAATTCTGAAACATTTTACACTAAAAATTCTGTTTCTCTGTCCCTTGGGTTTGCACAGTCTCTTACTGAAGCTTAAATCTTATAGCCAGAAGCTGCTCTCAATAGGAGCTGTTTTGTACACTGAGGCTATTTAAGATACATCTAGACTGCAATAGACAACACTGCTCACATTAAATGCTTAGGAGTCCTAGCTTGGTTATACTTTTTCTCCAAGATGCTCCCCGCTACTAGAACTCTACATCTTCCCTTCTTTCTGAGTTAGGAGAAGATGGGATTTTTGCAAGATTGGAGTCCTCTTTACATCTCAGGTTGCTTATAATTGTGCAGAGAATGATGTCTCCATCACAAATATAGATGCCTGATTTTGATATTGTTTCTACTGTACTGGCAGAGTCACCAATCACTCCTCTGGTGCCGTTTCTGTATATTCATTGTTGCTGTTTCCTCTCTAGGAAAGGCTCCAGAAGCATTGAAATTGAACTAAGGGTTTGCTCATCTATTTATTAATATTGATGTAGATTTTGTTCTCTGCCTACTGTATCATCCAGTGGTATCATGTTGGGTGTTTATTTAGCTCCAGGTAAGAGTCCAGCTCTCATATAACCTAGGCTTTGATAACATCTAACATTCAAGCTCACTTTGCCTGCTCTCCTTTCTCATAAAAGAAAACAAAGATTGCTCAACAGTCCCTTCCAGGAAACTTCTGCTTTCACTAAACTCATTATCAGTAGGTCATGATTTGAATAATTTGTTATTGAGAAATTTTATTTTTCTGGAGTATTTATAGAGCTTTGCTGTGTTTGTGTTTCTATATAAGCTGTCTTTACAGAATGAACTTTGTAGAGAACTGTTAAGGAGGACAGTGGCAGATGAGCTAAGCCCACCATCAGTGCCTGAACTCAGATTAACCTTTTACTTAATGTAGAAGCACATAAGGTTGATTTTGAATTTGCAAATGAGCCTCTTGTCTCTTTCTTCTATTGTAGAAACCTCATTTGTCTCCTGCCAGCCTCTCTCTGAAAGCCACTACTAAGCAGCAATTACTGCTTCAACACAAATCCCCTGAAAAGGGGGCCAGAGTAATTACCCTGATCTGCCACTGTAAATGTCTAACTACAAAGGCTTCTTTTAAGGCACTGAAATTAGGTAGTTTGAGATAAGCCAAGGCAATTTGGACAGTAGTGATTGAGATAGAAAAATGTCACATCAGTGTCCAAACAAAAAATAAGGCAGACTTGACAGCAGGGCAGGACACACTGACAGGAAATTGAGTACATCTTTTCTGGGCACATGCATTCAGTTTTACCTTTAAAAAATGTCCTACACAAAATGTTTTGATAAAACATTTAATCTAGTTTCATAATTGAAGATTAAAATGTAGGTCATTTTTACTCATTGGTCAAGAGAAATGTCAGATATCACAAAATCCATTGTTTCAGAATTTGGAATAACATTTTCAGGTGAACAAAAGATAAAGTGAATTTCATAAGCCTCTATCATAAACACTGAGTGGCATATAGCAGTAAAAATTCGTTGGTATGCATTCAAGTCTGTCTTGGAAGAGTAAGAATAAAAATTATTACATATCTTTTATGTTGAGAAAAGTATTAAAACAATAACAAGAAAGCAAATGAATTATGAATGGAAAGAATAGAATGTTGGGAAGGAGTGGCAATTTTAGTTTTGATTGCCATGTGGTCTCAGGAAAAGGCTGTTTAAGTATAAGCTTAAGAAACTGAGGGAGTTAGCCATATGGGTACTTGGGAGTACAGTGACAAAGCAATGAGAGCAAGATACTGTATGAGGCATAGTGAAACCATTTGCACTAGCAAAAAGAAGAAAAGAAGAAGAAGACAAACAAATCAAGCACAACTCATAGACTAGGAGAAAAATATTGCCAACACTATTTCAGACATGAGTTTCAGAGCACAAGTCCATGGCCATCATGGTGGCTGACAATCATGGAATTAGCTGTATTATTACAGAAAAATAAATAATGCAGCTATCATCAAGAAATCTTTGTCAGACATCAAAGGGAGGAGAGGCCCTTGGTCCTGAGAAGGATCAATGCCCCATTATAGAGGAATGCCTGGACAAGGAAGGGGGAGTGGGTGGGTTGGTGAGCAGAAGGAAGGGAATGGGATAGGAGGTTTTCAGAGGGGAAACCAGGAAAGGGGAAACATTTGAAATGTAAGTAAAGAAAATATGTAATAAAAAATAAAAGAAATTTAAAAAAAGAAATCTAACAAGAAATATTGTAGAGTATTTTGGGGAAAAAAGAATACCTATTCTCTACCGGTGGGAGTAAAAATTAACACAATCATTAGATAAATCATTATGGAAGTTCTTGAAAATTAGAAGTAGAATTTCATCATTATCCCACAATAACAATTCTAAGCATATATTCAAAGAACAATGTATCTTGCTACCAAGAAACCTACACTTCCATGATTGTTGTTGCCGTATCCAGGATATAAAATAATTGGAAACAGACTAGATCATTCATCAAAAGAAGAATTGTAAATAAAGATGTTGTGCATGTAGATGTAATATTAATGATCTATAAATAAAAACAAAGTCATGGAATTCACAGGAAAATGGGTGGATCTGGAAAGATTGTTAAGTAAGATGACCCAAACTCATAAAAAAAAACTATGTTCTCATCATACGCAGAGCCTTTCCTATAAAAGATGCATGAAAATGTGTGCACAGGTATAAGTATGAATAATGTGCAGATATTTAGACAGCAAATCAAAAGAGAGAAAGGGTTGGTGATGAGGAAGAAGGAAGTACAGACAAAAGAGCTCATGATTCATGAAAGTGGATACAAAGCTTCTTTTTAACACTTTCATAGTTTTTCCCTCTGTCTCTTGGGGTATTTGTGAACTCAACTCTCTATGAATTGAAAGATCAAGAACCTTTTTTGTTCTCCTTTGACAATCAGGCTATAACTTTAATTCCAGTACTCACTGTGCAATAGAAATAATACATGATTAGTGACTGGATATATTTTTCTGTTGACCCAGTAAGAACATAAATCATTTCAAAAGAAATTATTCTGTGAAAGAGATTGTTTAACCTAAATTTTTACCCCTTTTTTCTCCTATTTAGGGTGTATAAAATCATTCTGCTATAGTGTCATTTAATATGAGAAGTATATTGTTATGCATAAAATGAAGCAATTTCCATAATTAAAAAATTAAAAAGTATCCTTATAGTGAGTCTAAATAAAAACATAAAGGCTGGCTGATATTAACATCAACTGAGGGGATAGAAAGTTGGTGGATTCTAAAAATATATTGAATGTAAAATTTTAACATGTGGTATGAAATAAAAGGTTAAATTAAAATGACATATATATTTTGCTACTTTTAAATAGAAGAATAAAAGGTACTACTCTGTAATAATAAAGATTTTAAGAAAATATAAAGAGGTGGAAAAGCCATGAATTCTATTTTATACATTTTAGTACTATGAGAAATATATGACCAAGTAGATATAGGAGATACACTAAAAATGTATATATGTAAGCATAATAATCAAAGAAGAAATCTTCAATTTGAGAGGGAGTTTTGTAGACATAGGAAATGATGGAGAGGGATATGGATGGGTGGTTTGATGTAAATTCAGTACTCATGTGTAAAATTCTCAAAAGGTTAACCTAATAAAAGGAAATATCAAAATTAAATGTTTTCAACCATTCTGAATTACTTTTAGATTTCAAATATGTGTATCTTCTATTCTTTTCATTTTTGGGAATGAATTACAATGTTCCCCTTTTCTTCTCACTGAACCTACCTATTCCTGTTCTGCTTCAAATTCATGGACTCGCTTTTCATCAATTATTATAAAAGAAATGTAGTATTCATATGTACATATTTATTCCTAAATATAACATGTTGAGTCCATATATTGTTACTTGTAGTACATTTTTATGATTGTCCATTTGGCACTTGACAATCAATTGGTATACTCTTCCCTAGAAAGGATCAACTCTACTGACCCCAAATTTACTCAATTGACTATAGTTTTCTGAAAAGGAGTGAGACCTAGTGGGATTTTTCCCCATCAAGTTTTACATATTTGCTGGTAACATTCTTATACAGGTTAATAATCATATTATTAAGACTTTACAGGTAGAGCTTCTGATGTTTCTAGGAGACACAATTTTACAAGACACAATTTCCCAAGACACTCTGAATCTCTGGCTCTTAGAATCTTTCTGCATTCTCTCCCACAGTGTTCCATAATCCTTATACTCTGGCAGGTACTCTAGATGTTCCCATTGGGACTAGGCTGTACAACTCAGCATTATATTGGTTGTGGTTCTCTGTAGTAGTCTCTGTCTGTTGCAAAAGGAAATTTTCTTGATGAAGAGTGAAGAATACTGGATTTCAAAGAGAACAGTCAAATCTTGTCATATAGACTCTTGAGAGATCATATCAAAACTGTGAAACTATATAAGTATCAACAAAGCAAATGTTCAAGTACTGGAAAAGAAAAAGAACATATAAGGAAGGAAAGTCCAAATTGTGCTGATCTTACTCATGAGAAACTATTGAAAGAAACTGTGATAACTAATTTAATAGAGGACTTAAACTCCTTTATTTATGACTTGGAGAAAACATAGCTGTCATTGGGAATTATGTAAACAAAAATGGTGCTGAGACCCTTACAGATATTAAGGGGTAAAAGGGGGCATAGCAATAGCCCAGCAAATTAATATTTCATTAATGGATAAAATGAATTAAAGGAGATGGATCAAAAGTTTGAAGATTCCTTTAGAGCTGGAGCATCGCTGAGTTTGGTGTGATCAGAGAGAATGCTGTGAATGGAGTTAGTTCTCTGTAACTATGATGAAATACTAAAGTTATAAAGGTGAGAAGTAATCATTGTTTGAAATAACAGTCTCAGAGGTTTTTAATCCAGAGTTACATTGGTTTGGAGTCTATGGCATGATATAATATTATGGTGGAAGCATATTTTTAAATCCACAAACTCTAACAAAGGAAAGCAAGGAAGAAAAGAATGTGAAGAGGATTCAATGTCCTGGTATGCCCCTGAGAGCTAACATATTTCAATTGAGCCTTACCCCCTAAGAATTACATCACCTCTCATTATCATCCACAGTTCAGTAACTGTTAGGTTCCAGGAAGATTCTATATTTCTCAAACTCCTAAAGGTATTCCAAGTATCCAAAATGAGCACAACTTGAACTATAAGAAAATTTCTAGTGGTTAGATAGAAATCAGCATTCCTCAAGGAAACTGTGAAGTGAAGCCCATTCCTTTCTACCAGAAGTCATTTTACCTATCACTGGCAGAAGGGACAAATGTCTATCTGTGGTGCCTATTAGGATAAGAAAGTGCATGGCGGCCTCCCGGCTCCCTCTGTATTTCAAGGATGTTTTACACACTTCAAAGTCCATGATAGCCTTCTAGCCCTTCTTATCTTCCCTCCTACCTCAAATTCCCTGGAACTCATAAGCATCTTGACCTCCTGTACTCCTCATTTTCCTTATATCTTTACTACTCCTCTCTTTTTCTTTCCTCCCCTCTCCTTTTTCTCTCTTTGCCTTATTTCTCTTCTCTCCATCTTTCTCTTTTATTTCTGTATTTCCCCTGCCCAGTTCAAGTCTGCTGGCCATGTTCAGTCTACTAATTTTTCTTTCTGTGCTAGATCTTCCAGATGCCTCTGGTTATTTTTTCTCTCATATTTACAACAAAACACTTTTCCTCTAAGTATACTGTGGGTCTGCCATGTCAAGAGCATATACAGTGACTAAACCTGTAACTTATGAAATTCAAAGAACCCTCTAGATCCAAACTACGGCAGATCATGTACTGAAATTACAGTAGCTGATATTTTATTAATAGCCATATTACGCTTAGTCACAGCTTTTTGTACTGACCACAAGAATGTGTCACTAAATAGGAGTGAGAATTATGACAATTAGGTAAGAGCTAGTTAAGAAATTGGAAGTCTGGTATAAACGCGAAGCAAGAGCATATAAAACGTAGTGAAAGTCTGGTAACAGGGATCATTTCTTTAATCTAGGTGCTACATCATCTTGACTAGAAAAATGTAAATGTTTAAAGACAATGGACGGTAGGTGTCTCTGTGTGTGTGTGTGTGTGTGTGTGTGTGTGCACGCGTGTTCTCTACATAACAGTATATATATCAAGAATGTCAATCCATTTCAATGTCCAGTGAGAGGGTAATGTAAGATGGAAATGAAAGAAAATTAGTTACCACTTGTTAAATCTATTGGATCAAACAGTTCTCCAAAGATGATTTAAGAGTCAATTAATGCAGAAAACGACTATAGCTTTCATAATTGCAGAAAATCATAATGTTCAGACTAATGGATTTGTCTTTAGGAATATTTGTCTCTATGAATCTCTGTTACATTTAAAATTGCAAAGTAAGCAGAGAAGAAAAGCCTCTAAAAAAACCAAAAATCATCCCATATGTAAACATAGTAAAAGCAATTTACAGCAAACCGGTAGCCAACATCAATCTAAATGGAGAGAAACTTAAAGCAATCACACTAAAATCAGGGACTAGACAAGGCTGCCCTGTCTCTCCATATCTTTTCAATATAGTACTTGAAGTTCTAGCTAGAGCAATTAGACAACAAAAGGAGGTCAAAGGGATACAAATTGGAAAGGAAGAAGTCAAACTATCACTATTTGCAGACGATATGATAGTATGCTTAAGCGACCCAAAGAACTCCACAAGAGAACTCCAACAGCTGATAAACAACTTCAGCAAAGTGGCCAGATATAAAATCAACTCAAGCAAATCAGTAGCCTTCCTATAGTCAAAGGATAAGCAGGCTGAGAAAGAAGTAAGAGAAATGATACCCTTCATGATAACCACAAACAATATAAAGTATCTTGGTGTGACTCTAACCAAACAAGTGAAAGATCTATATGACAAGAACTTCAAGTCTCTGTAGAAAGAAATTGAAGAAGAACTTAGAAGATGGAAAAATCTTCCATGCTCATGGATTAGCAGGATTAATATAGTAAAAATGACCATCTTGCCAAAAGCAATATACAGATTCAATGCAATCCCCATCAAAATCCCAACTCAATTCTTCATAGAGTTAGAAAGAGCAATTCAAAAATTCATCTGGAATAACAGAAAACCCAGGATAGCTAAAACTATTCTCAAGACTAAAAGAACTTCTGGGGGAATCAGTATCCCGGACCTCAAGTTGTGCTACAGAGCAATAGTGTTAAAAACTGCATGGTATTGGTACAGTGTCAGGCATGTAGATCAATGGAACAGAATTGAAGACCCAGAAATGAATCCACACTCCTATGGTCACTTGATCTTTGACAAAGGACCTAAAACCATCCAGTGGAAAAAAGATAACCTTTTCAACAAATGGTGCTGGCTCAACTGGAGGTCAATATGCAGAAGAATGCAAATTGACCCATTCTTATCTCCTTGCACTAAGCTCAATTCCAAGTGGATCAAGGACCTCCACATAAAACCAGACACACTGAAACTAATAGAAAGGAAACTAGGGAAGAACCTTGAACATATGGGCACAGGCAAGAATTTCCTGAACAGAACTCCAATAGCTTATACTCTAAGGTCAAGAATTGACAAATGGGACCTCATAAAATTACAAAGTTTCTGTAAGGCAAAAGACACTGTCAAAAAGACAAAGCGGCAACCAACTAACTGGGAAATGATCCTTACCATCCCTACATCCGAGAGAGAGCTAATATCCAATATATACAAACAACTCAAGAGGTTAGACTCCAGAGAGCCAAGTAACCCTATTAAAAAATGGGGTACAGAGCTAAACAAAGAGTTCTCACCTGAAGAATATCTAATGGCTGAGAAGCACTCAAAGAGATGTTCATCATCCTTAGTCATTAGGGAAATGCAAATCAAAACAACCCTGAGATTCCATCTCACCCCAGTCAGAATGGCTAAGATCAAAAACACAGGAGACAGCAGTTGTTGGTAAGGATGTGGAGAAAGAGGAACACTCTTCCACTGCTGGTGGGATTGCAAGCTGGTACAACCACTCTGGAAAGCAGTCTGGAGGTTCCTCAGAAAAATGGGCATGACACTCCCAGAGGATCCTGTTATACCACCCCTGGGAATATACCCAGAGGCTTTATCTGCATGCAATAAGGACACATGCTCCACTATGTTCATAGCAGCCTTATTTATAATAGCCAGAAGCTGGAAAGAACCCAGATGTCCTTCAACGGACAAATGGATTCAGAAGATGTGGTAGATTTACACAATGGAATACTACTCTGCAATTAAAAACAATGAATTCATGAAATTCCTAGGCAAATGGTCAGAACTTGAAAATATCATCCTTAGTGAGGTAACCCAATCACCACAGAACATACATGGTATGCATTCACTGGTAAGGGGATATTAACCCAGAAACTTGGAATACCCAAGACACAATTCACATATCAATAGATTTCCAACAAGATGGAAGGAGAGACCCCTGGTCCTATAAAGACTGGATGTAGGGGAATACCAGGACAGAGAACGGGGTTGTATGGGGAACAGGAGGAGGGAAGAGGGCTTATGGAACTTTGGGGAGGGAGGAACCTGGAAAGGTGAAATCATTGGGAATGTAAATAAAAACAAAAAAGAAAGTTTTCATCAAAAAAATCATAAAAGCTCATTTCTTCTCATAATTAAATGTACAACATATGAAGTTTCACCTCACCCCTATTCTCAGCAGTTCTTATGTTTCATTAAGCAAACTAATCTAGAGATATGAATTTTCTCTTTACCATGCTGAATGAATTTTTCAAGCAGTAGGTCTATTCATTTTTGTGATGAGATTAAATTACATTTAAACTCACAGTGATAATACCCAAGAAATTTCTTGACCAAGATGGATTTGAAGTGACTAAGGACATAGTTATTTTAAAAAGTAAATAAATGAAGCCATGTATGTTCATTTATTACCAAGTAGCAGTTACAGGTAGGAAGTCCATTGCTAGTAAAAACTGATAAAAATAAAAAAGGAGACACTTGTAAGAATGATTTGCTGAGAAGACAAAAACATACAATGTCATGGTACAATTAAAGCCAAGACATTTTTTTATTATTTCAGATTTCAATTCTCAATATCTGGACAGAAAGATTAGTAGCTGGATTATTTGAATTCATCAGTACATGGTTTATAAAGTGTGTTTTTACAGTAGAAGTATGGTGGTTTTCCAATTATTACTTGTAAAGTCCAGTAACATTTTAAGAATGATTAGAATTCTGTTGGAAATGGTAATGAAGTTCTAATAATTTAAATAGATATGTGTTTTAGATTTACATAAAGAGTCTAGTTAGGTACCATTACTTGGAACTCATCTTGGTGCTACTGCTATGATGCCTATCACATGGGTTCAAAGAACAATATCAGTTACACATAAAATATTTCAGAAAACTGTACTGACGGATGAGAAGCACAGGAAAAAAGGTTATTACAGAAGCCATAGTGTAACTAGACTTTGGCAGGCATTTCCTATTATAGAAAAAGCCATCAGCTAAGGAAACTCTGGAAACAAACATCTTCTAAAAGAGCAACAGTGCTTACTCCATAACCACTTTCATAACCACATGTGTTTATTACCATATAGAGCTTTCTCTTTGTACTACTTCAATATATCACATAAAGTATATTTAGGTTTGCTTTGCACAAATAATTAAATCTCCCTAGTACCAGGTTGCAGTTAGTATACATTCTAACAATATTATGTGAACTACAATAATTCAACAATGTAAAGTTTGAAAAACAGTAACATGAGCCACTTGTGTGCATACCTTTAATTCTAGCACTCAGGAGACAGATGCAGGTGGATCTTTGAGTCTGAGATGAGCCTGGTCTGTACAGAGAGTTCCAGAACAGCCAGCACTACACAGAGAAATCTAGTCCCAAAGAACAAAACGATACTAAACTATACAAAAACAAATAAAAGTGGTGACATGTAATAAATTTTAAGCACTTAATGATACTTTTTTTAAATTACCAACTTCAGTTAGTCAATATAGTTCACACCTACAATGACATGTCTTCATAACTATATGGAATTAGGTATTGGTGAGAAGCAAATTTTATCAATATTTTAGAATACTTCACTGTAAACTCTAAATTTAATTTTCAAATAAATTATCAGTGAAATAAAAGCATCAAGGTGATAAATGCTGTTTTTTTTTCTTTTCTACTGCTGGAGACACATGGTAGGTTCCTCCAGGGTGTTTATTTGTACCTTGGGAAGTATTATAAACACCACAGTTGACAGGAGTAACCAGTACTCATCCTCATTAGAATATATATAACATGTACTTTGAAAAACATTCTCCATTAAAATAGTCACTAAGCCATCTTTTATTTTTGCCGTCTTTGAGTATTGGGGATTGGTTTTAATGCTTTGAATTAATCTGGCCCCCAAAATCAGGAATCTACATGTCCAAACCCTGAAGGTCTTTGACCCCAGTTGGTTTTAGATTGATCAATAAAGAGCCAACAGCCAATGGCTGAGCTGGTAGTTTGAGGGGTGACCTTTAGATTTACACGGGCAAGGAACTGGGAGAGAGAAAGAAGCAGAGATTTCCATGACAGGGAAGAAGAAAGACCATATCTAAAGGCCCTCCAACATGTTAGAAGCAGGGAAAGTGGCCACAGGGGACACTTCCCCAGTTGTGTTTGAGGTAGCAGAGATGAAACATGGTTTTGAAAAGACATTAACTCAGGAGTACCAGAGAGGAGTGTTTGTTAGCAGCAAGAAGTATTAGAAATGCCAAGCTATTAAACTAGTCAAAGCATATTTAAAATTAACCGGGGGGGGGGGGATGAGTGGATGGGTGGGTTTGCGCGCACACAAGCACGAGCAAATGTGTGTTTCATTCGTAAATCCAGATAGCTCTTGGGTGGGTACATGCACGTGACCAGTCAGGAGTACAGAGTGGTTAGCTAACTACCATAACATTCAGTGTTCTGGGGAAAAAAATAAGTACTCCATTGCTCAAGAAGTATAACACAAAGAAATCAAGATTATTGCTTAATACTTTGAATCTGAGCTAATTTAGAGTTGCAAATTCCATGAATTTAAGGCAGCAGTTTATTCCCAGGTACCAAGATATGTAGTTTTGTGTTATGGCTTTAAAAATAACCTACCACAACACTAAGTAATTTTAAAATGGCACACTTAAATCTCACAGAATGTAAGTTAAAACACCAGCACATCGCACAGCCTAGCCTACTCTGTGTCTCTGCTTCATTGACCACAGTATCAGACTTCATTATCAGATAAATAGCATTGTTCTTTCTCAGTCCCTCACCTCCCAACCCCTCTCTCTTTGCCTGACAAGATTTTCAGCCTTTAAGGACTCAAGTGATTAAAATAGATACATTTGGTTAATCAAGGATGAAGGCCCTATTTCAACCTTTCATGCTCCCAATATATGAAAAGTGCTTTTTCACATTTCATAGCTAACCAGGATTAGGATGTGTGCATACCATTTGGAATACTAATTTGATCAGTACATTATTGGTAATTCACTCATTAAAAGCATAATTGAAGGGATTAAGCTATTGAGGCTCACTAAGTAACAGCATGGTTTCATATTTCAAGGCATTTATGGAGTTATGCCACATAAGGTGATGGTAGTGCCCTCAGTGCCAGGCATGGAAAAACTCCCCTGAATACTTTGAACAAGGAAATTTATAATTTTCCAAAAGCTGTACAGAATATTGCTATTTACCTTTCAGCACAAGAAAGTGAAAAATACTCTATTTCTGAACACACCACATGCAGTGGAAACCGGGCTTGTAGGAATTGAGCAGGAACCGACATGGGAGCCCCTCCTTGAGGATGGATTCTCATAGTATCAGAAGTTGCTATGTAAGCTGCCAAGGGAGAAAAACAACAGAGAGTCCTACCCAGTTACAAAGCATGAAACTTCCAGTGATCACAAGTCTTCCATGAGAGCTCCACGGTGCAACAGTGGCACCATATCTTGTGGAAAGCAACAGTTGAACTGGACTTAGGGCCCATTCAATGAGAAGAAATTCATATTTTATACTATAACTGTAATCTAATAAATAAATCTAATAAACATTTATTACATAAACATAATAAATAGATTTATGTAGAATATATTGTATATATGATGCATAAAATATATCATGTTTATTTACATAGAATGTTATTAGAATTTATATAAAATATATTACATAGATTTATTTAGAATTTATTTTATTTTCTCTATGTATAATATATATGTATATACATATATATATATATATATATATATATATATATATATATTCCAAAACTATAATTCCGTCTTTAGAAAGGTCAGTGATCCTAGAACAAATTTGATTACTGCCATTTTTCTAAATTTATGCAATTCATCCTCTTTTCCTCTTGAAGAATAATAGTTACTATAGTAGTATATAGTAGCATAGAATTATAATTACTATATTAGTATACCTAATTACTACAGTAATATAATTACTAGAGTAGTATATCAGTAACTGATACGTATTATCTATCTGTGTGTTATTTATATAAGTAGTCAATAAGTTAATATTCATTCTAGCAAGCCTTGGTTTGTCACTTCTTTGCTGGCTGTATAAACCTATCAAGATTCTATGTAGTATGTGCGGGATGGAATGATAGGTTCTTGAATCAAGTTCTCTCTCTCTCTCTCTCTCTCACACACACACACACACACACACACACACACACATACACACACACACACATACACACACACACACTATAAAGAACTTGCTTTTGATTTATGTACACCAGTGCCTGTATCTCTCAAACCAATATTTTTAATCTTGCTGTCCAATATGAGAGCATTTCCAAGGGGTTTTGAAAGGTAATAATGCCATAAGGCTAGAGTCCTAATGGAAAAGATAAGATACAATAAAGCACTCCCTCAACTCCCTCATACTTGTCACTGTTAAAGCAATACAATGGCCATGAGTGAATCAATAAATCAAGTTCTCACCAGACACAAAATCTATTGGTGTCTTGTTCTTGAAAATTTTTATTCCTTAGAAATACAGAATTGAGGTCAGGTGTGATAGAACGTGCCTTTAATTACAGTACTCAACAGGAAAAGGCAGATGTATATCTATGAGTTCAAGACAATCCTGGTCTACATAGTGAGTTCTAGGACAGTCAGGGCTCTATAGACTATTAATAGACAGACAGAACAGACAGACAGGCAGGTAGAGAGATAGAGAGATAGATTCTCTGTGTTTATATATTATGTATTTATTTTACTCTCCACCTAAAATATGGTAGTTTGATATATCACCCCAAATTGTCCAATCCAAAAAAAATCATGCACTTCTGCCTAATTTTTTAGTATTAGATAAGAAAGAATCAACAACTTTTAAGAAAAATAGAATGTTGAAATTATACTCTAACATGGTATCCAACAGCCCAGACTCTTGTATAATTTGAAGATCCCAAACCTGAGTAGTAACCCACTATTTGTTAGTGGGTTACTACCACTATTTGGTAGTTTGATATATCACCCCAAATTGTCCAATCCAAAAAAAATCATGCACTTCTGCCTAATTTTTTAGTATTAGATAAGAAAGAATCAACAACTTTTAAGAAAAATAGAATGTTGAAATTATACTCTAACATGGTATCCAACAGCCCAGACTCTTGTATAATTTGAAGATCCCAAACCTGAGTAGTAACCCACTACTTGTTAGTTTCTTATTTGTGACTATAGAAATTTCTAACAAAGTTCAAAAGTTGGCAACAAGTACAAGATACTGAATAAACAGTCTCTGATCAGTTGAATTTAATTTAATTAATAGCAACATTATACTAGAGGAGACTAATCAGGAAAAGAATTTAAAGAAAATTAGAAAATAATAGTGACACAGGATTACAAGCCACAAAGTAAACTATCTTTTGTGAAAAGTGTTCTATGATATTGACAGCAACCTCGGAAAGCCTAGACAGTCTCTCAGTCTGAAATGATTCTTTGAAGAGGACTCCATGCTGTTGCTGAGAAATTGATCTAGCTCAAGCCTTGCAGCCTTGTGAGACCCTGACCTTATGCCTCTCAGAGACAGTGACTTTGAAATAGGAAATGTATCTTTAAAGTTTCTGTGTTGGTGCAATGTGCTGCAATTGTGACACAAAGAAAACATGGAATTAGAATGATGGTGCTGCTCATACAGATCCCTAAACTGTGGCACAGATGGGTACTGGCAAAACAGTGTAAGTTAGAAGACACTTTAAGACGATTTTAAATCCCCTTAGAGAAACCATTTAATCAGCCTGTATTGTTATCAGAATTTTGGACTTCAAAGACCTCATATCCCATAGGACTTGAGAACATTTTGAAAACTGAAAGAAGGAGAGTGTTTATTATCTAGTGGTTATTTGGGGAGATAATTTTCTTAGTTGTATGGTTCCTAAGTTTTAGGAAATGCGTGTTCTGACAAACCCATGGTTTTCGGTATGATCTGGCGTCTTCTTGCTGAAAAAACTTAAAATGTAAGAGGAAAGCACAGAGAAAAGACCTTCCTCCATATGAAATATTTGCAGTTTGAATAACTTCTGTAGAGGGAATAGTGTATGAGAAGTTTTAATAGCCATTGAAATTGGACATAAAGAAGCCTGAGTATCTGAACAGACTAGCATTTGCTAAGACAACCTCAGAAAAAGTAAATTCTCACACATGATCCTTTCAGAACTTTAAACAAAGGCCCAAGTGATCTTTATTGTCTCTCACCCATATCAAGAGTCATCCAATACAGAAAGATAGCTCAAATAACCAAGAAATGTCTTCTACCTAATGAAATAATTGTCCCTGAAAAGAGTGAGAGCACTAATTAATTAAAAACTTTGCTTCACGGCACTGGAGAGATAGGTTAAGGGTACTCGCTCTTTCAGAGGACTCATATTTGATTCCTAGCACCCATATGGCAACATACAACTATCCATAACTCCAGTCAAGGACTCACACAATACACAGATATATGTACGAGTTAAGCAATCATACAACTGAAATAAATATATTTCAAAATAAAAAAGAAAATTGTTTCACTAGGAAAATTATCAACTTTAGCTTGCAAATAAGAGGGACAAAATAATGCAGAAGAAAAGTTTGCTGATTCTGACTTCTATTGGCAAGGATCAAAAGTCTCATAAGTCTACTTAGCTACAAATGTGTGCTACTATTTTTATAAATGAGTGTCTCAGAATTCTGACCAAATTTTGAAATATAACTAAAGAAAACCAGTGGTTGCCAGATGTCAGCAAGTGCAGTTTTCCCTATTGCTGATGCACTGTGTGTGAATGTACTGTGGATGTATGATATTCTCCAGTGTGCAAGCTGTGCTTCTGATTTAGACAAGCGGCCACTTCAGGGGTTTTGGTCCAGAGATGGGAAGGACTTGTATATGTTCCTGTGCCACATGGAGAATGGTCATACTTCATGCCACTTAAATGATCATACTCTGAACTTCGAAATGATAAGGTTTAGAAGAGACTGAATTTTGAGCTAATATGAAATATTATTCTGAGAAGAGATTTTGAAGGGTAGATGTATTTCATATTTGGAAAACATTGGTTAGCATGGGGTAATCTGGTAAAGGACAAGGATAAGGAACATGGCGAGGTTAGTATTTTCAGAATCTGAACTGAGAACATATATTCTAAAATTGCAAAGTGCTAATAATATATGCATGTGTACACTATCACCTCTTCCACAATTATACATAGGCCTAGAATAAAACTCAAAAAATCAAAACATTATGAACACATTGCTTTGTTATCTATATCTCTGTGAATAAATCACACTCTAGTTTTTTTAAACAGACTATGCCACTGGGGGACAAATAGATAAGTAGTTCACATGTTCTTTATAATCTTTAAGTTTTATGCAAGTTCCCAGTTGTTCAATAGGAAATTCAATTAAATAGTTGTTCAACAAGAAAACATACAAGTTACTAAAAGCTTATTTTAAATGCCTGAATATGAGTCTAAAGCTTACCTAACTAAGGAGCCCAACGAGCACATCAGAATTAGCTTGGATGAAACATCAGTGAGCCAATTTAGGTAATCATCCAAATTCTATGAACACTGGGCTCCCGTCAGTTGCTAACCTTGAGTTGGCTAGCAGAATAAAGGATGTTTATTTACTGCAAAATGTTAGCTATCATTATTTTATACAATTATGAAATATAACTAGTCAGTTATTATAAATTCTTAATTACTCCATGTGCATTTAACAATTTGTAATCTCTTGTATCCTTCCTACCTTCTTAGCTATGAAGTCTGTGCTGAGTTGTTATGAAATGGAACTTCTATGTTGGAGTCTTAAATCAAGTTGGATCTGCCTGCCAACAAAGTTTAAAGAAGTCACATTTACACATTTTGTTTACTAATGGATGGTTAAGGCAAAGAGCAATTTAAGTCCTCAAAGGACGCCTCAGGGTACAGAGAGCCCCTTTGTCATTTCATCTCCCAAAATTCACAGGTTGAATGAAAGCATGTGAATGGAACGTGTCAGAAAGAATAAAATAATAAGTCCTAGTTTTACCCAGAATACCCAGCACATTTGCGTACTTTTATATTAAATCTCTTGAGAACAGAGTTACCCACTCATTCATGTTTTCTGTTGAAAAAGTGGGGCCATTTGCAGCGGGGAACCGGGCAGCTCCACAGCCTTCTGTGCTTAGCCCACCAGAAGAGAATGATCTCCCAGCAGCGATTTCACCTCTGAGCATGGAGGTGAGATCTCCACCTTCTCTCTGGAGCAGTACAGCTAGGAGTGCACAGGGCATATGGTCAGTGGAGAAGCAGGGACAGGAGTCTTCTCATCCAGCCGCCATCTGCATCAGGGAAACAGACAGCTCCACAGCCTTCTGTGCAAAGACCCTTCCAGAAGAGAGTTGGTCTCCCAGGAGTACAGACACAGGTTTACATGCCCATAGGAGGGGCAATCTCCAGCAAGAGACAACAAGACCAACTAACACCAGAGATAAACAGGTGGGGAAAGGCAAGTGCAAGAACCCTACCAACAGAAACCAAAGCTACTTGGGAACATCAGAGCCCAGTTCTCCCACCACAGCAAGTCCCAGATGCCCCAGCACACTGGAAAAGCAAGAGTTGGGTTTAAAGTCTCTTCTCACAATGATGTTAGTGGACATCAAGAAGGATATAAATAACTCCCTTAAAGAAATACAGGAGAACATGTGTCAAATGGTAAAGGCCCTTAAAGAAGAAACAAAAAAATCCCTGAAACAATTACAGGAGAACACAAACAAACAAGTGAAGGAACTGAACAAAACCATCCAGGATCTAAAAATGGAAGTAGAAACAATAAAGAAATCACAAAGTGAGACATCTCTGGAAATAGAAAATCTTGGAAGGAATTCAGGAGTCATAGATGCAAGCATCAACAACAGAATACAAGAGATAGAAGAAAGAATCTCAGGGGCTGAAGATACCATAGAAAACATAGACTCAACAGTTAAAGAAAATGCAAAATGCAAAAAGCTCCTGAGTCAAATAATCCAGGAAATCCAGGACACAATGAGAAGACCAAACCTAAGGATTATAGGCATCAATGAGAGCAAAGATTTCCAACTTCAAGGGCCAGTAAATATCTTCAACAAAATTATAGAAGAAAACTTCCCTAACCAAAAGAAAGAGATGCCCATGAATATACAAGAAGCCTACATAACTCCAAACAGACTGGACCAGACCAGAAAGTCCTTCCTGCACATAATAATCAAAACACCAAACGCACTAAACAAAGAAAGAATATTAAAAGCAGTAAGAGAAAAAGGTCAAGTAACCTATAAAGGCAGGCCTATCAGAATTACACCAGACTTCTCACCTGGGTCGATGAAAGCCAGAAGATCCTGGGCAGATCTCATACAGACCCAAAGAGAACACAAATGCCAGCCCAAACTACTATACCCAGCAAAACTCTCAATTACCATAGATGGAGAAACCAATATATTCCATGATAAAACCAAATTTATACGATATCTTTCCACAAATCCAGCCCTACAAAGGATAATAGATGGAAAACGCCAACATGAGGAGGAAAACTACACCCTAGAAAAAGCAAGAAAGTAATCTTTTTCCAACAAACCAAAAGAAAGTAACCACACAAACATAAAAAGAACATCAAAAATAACAGGAAGCAACAATCACTATTCCTTAATATCTTATAATGTCAATAGACTCAATTCCCCAACCAAAAAAAAAAAAAAAAACATAGTCTAACAGATGTTTTTCATGTGGATCTTCGATTTTATCAGAAAATGTTTGTGACTCCTCTTTCAATTCAGTAATGCTTTTTGTGTCTACCATTTTGGTTGTATTGTTTTCCATAATAATCTTTAATTTTAACATTTTTCTGTGTAATTCTTTGATTTTGTCAGAGGTGTTTTTCATGTAGATCTTTGGTTTTCTGTGTGTGTGGGGGGGGTGTTTGTAGTTTCACTTTTAATCAATTTAGGAATGTTTTTCTGCCTATCATTTTGTCAGTATAATTGTCCATGATAATCTTCAATTTTAAAGTTTTCTGTATTTTTCTTCAATTTTGTCAGAAGTATTTTCCATGTGAATCTTCAGTTTTATCAGACAATGTCTATAATTTTACTTTCAATCAACTTAGGAAGATTTTTATACCTTCCATCTTATCTGTATAATTTTCCATGTAATAGTTTTAACATGCTTCTCTATATATTTCTTGATTTTTTCAGGAATATTTTCCTTGTAGATCTTCAATTTTATCCGAAAGTGTTTATAATTCCACTTTAAAAAAACATAGGAATATCTTTATGCCTACCATTTTATCTGTATAATTTTTTCCATGAAATACTCAATCTTAATGCATTTTTATATATTTCTTCAATTTTATCAGAGATATTTTCCATGTAATTCTTCAATTTTATCAGAAAATGTTTATAATTTCACTTTCAATGAACTTAGAAATATTTTTATGCCTACCATTTTATCTGTATAATTTTCCATGATAATCTTCAATTTTAATGTTTTTCCATATTTTTTTTCAATTTTATCAGAAATATTTTCCATGTAAATCTTCAATTTTATCAGAAAATATTTATATTTCTACTTTCAATCAACTTAGGAATATTTTACTTCCTACCAATTTTTTTTCTTTTTTTTTCTTTTCTATATTTTTTATTTACATTCCCAATGATTTCCCCTTTCCCGGTTCCCTCTCTGAAAGTCCCATAAGCCCTCTTCCCTCCCCGTGTTCCCCAGTCAACCCCCTCTCCCTTCTCTGTCCTGGTATTCCCCTACACTGCTATATCCAGTCTTTCCAGGACCAGGGGTCTCTCCTTTAACTCTTTTATGTGGCATTTGTGTAATAAACTGTTCCTATGTTAACTGACCTGATGCAACGCAAGCTGCGATGCTGATGTTTGAAGCAATCTCCTTATTGGAGACTGATCCTTATGTGCATTCCCTGGACACCATGGAGAAGAGATAACTTCTCTTTCCAGCCCATTCTGGGAGACTCTAGTGAGCAGAGATTTAACAATAGTGTCAGGAGTTGTCTGGCCCCAGGATATCACAGAGAATCACATCTAAAAGCTATACAAACATCGTGACTTGATATGACCTCCAACAGCTCATTTGGGAGATGCAGACAAGTTTATTCACCCCAGTCACTGAGATACTCCATACCTCCTGCTTCAAGGAATTCCTAAGGCATACAAGAAGGAAGTTCTTGCCCATTGATGGCCTTCTGAGATGGAATTCCCATCAATCATCACAATGCTTACCTGAAATAGGTCACCTTAGCATTAACTTTTGTTTAATCTCCCAAAATGACCCACTGGCCTAAATTAAATTTGTCTCTAGAATTCTCCAAAATAACTAATGTATATACAGCCTGCCCATTTTAGTGCACTACTCTAGATTTATTATTATTATTATTATTATTATAGATTTATTATTATTATTACCAATTTTTCTGTATAGATTTCTTCAATTTTATCAGAGATATTTTCCATGTAAATCTTCAATTTTATCAGAAAATGTTTTTACCTCTACTATCAATCAATTTAGGAATATTTTTATGCCTACTATCTTATCTGTATAATTTTTCCATGGAATAGTCTATCTTAACGTGTTTTTCTTTATATTTCTTCAATTTTACCAGAGATATTTTCTATGTATATTTACACAATGGAATACTACTCAGCAATTAAAAACAATAAATATATGAAATTCTTAGGCAAATGGGGAACTGGGGGAGGGAAGAAGGCTTATGGGACTTTAGGGGAGGGGAGAACTAGGAAAGGGGAAATCATTTGGAATGTAAATAAAGAATATAGAAAATACAATTAAAAAATTTAAAAAAAAGAAAGAAAAAGTGGGTTTATGGAGAAGATGGAGAATGAATTATGACTCACACAGGAGGGAAAATTCACTGTGTGCTATTAGCAAGGTACGTTGGCTTATAATGTGGAGCATGGTTGTTATAAATTAATTTTTCTTCATAATATCACCATTATCCTTCCCAGGCTCACCTCTTACACAAATTGGACAGAGTTGTCATAATTCCCATGGTTGTCATTCATAGCATCTCTGAATTTCCAGTCTTTAAAGGTTTGCTGTGGAAGTATTTGTGCAACAATGATTTATCACAATTTTCTGCCAAGTCCAGGTAAAATCTAGGTGTTTCTGAGTAATGCATTGGTAGAGGAGTTAGAACCATCTTAAAAGTAATCAGAAGTGTTGCAATTGCCCTGGTGCTGTTTGTATTTTGATGTTAAATCTGTTTCCTCAAGAGAGGCTGCATGGATAGTGATTTCATGTGAACCTTCTCCCCATTTTAACTGGTCGAAAAAAGACTAGAGCCTGTGATTGGGCAGTGGAAGGGAAAGGTGGGGCTGGAGGTTTTAGAGAGGGAGAAGAGAGGAAAGAGAGGAGGAGACAGAGGAAAGGGAGGAAGATGGAGGAAGAGGAGGTGAGTGAGGTAACCCAGACCCAAAAAGACATGCATGATATTTATTCACTGATAAGTGGATACTAGCCCAAAACTACAGAGTATCCATGATACAACTCATAGACCTTAAGAAGTTTAACAAGATGAAAGACTCAAGTGAGTATGCTTCAATCCCACTTAGGAGGGGGAACAAGCCAGGCAGTGGTAGTGCGTTCCTTTAATCCCAGCACGTGGGAGGCAGAGGCAGGCAGATTTCTGAGTTCAAGGATAGCCTGGTCTACAGAGTGAGTTCCAGGACATCCAGGGCTATACAGAGAAACACTGTCTTGAAAAGAAAGAAAAGAAAAGAAAAGAAAAGAAAAGAAAAGAAAAGAAAAGGAAAGGAAAGGAAAGGAAAGGAAAGGAAAGGAAAGGAAACAAAATAATTATGGCAGGCAGAGGGAGGGAGGGATCTGAATGGGATTGAGAATGGGGAGGGAGAAAAGGTGGTCAGGATCAAATGAAGGAAGAGAATCCCAGAGGTTCAGGAGAATGAGTACAGCTGCAGGGGTGGGGGTGGGGGAACCTCTAGAAAGTCCCAGAGACCTGGGATGTGAGAGGCTCCCAGGACTCTATGTGGATGACCTTAGCCTAAATGCCCAACATAAGGGAGATGGAACCTGAAGAAACCACCTTCAGTAGATAGATAGACAGGACGCCCACTGGAAGGACGGGGTCACCAACACATCTTCAAAATTTAGGACCCAGAATTGTTCCTGTCTAAAAGAAATACAGAGCAGAGAATGAAGTAAAGGACATCCCGTGACTGGCTCAATTTAGGATCCATCCAGTGGGTGGGCACCAAACCCTGACACTCTTACAGATGTTATGCTGTGCTTGCAGACAGGAGCCTAGCATGGCAGTTATCTGAGAGATTCTACTACCAACTGACTGAGACAGATGCAGATACTTATAGCCAACCATTGGACAGAGGTTCGGGACCTCTATAGAAGAGTTAGGGGAAGGATTAAAGGATCTGAAGTGGATGGCAACCCCACAGGAAGACCAACAGTATCAATTAAGTCAGACCCCTGGGAGTTCTCAGAGACTAAGCCAGGAACCAGAGCCCCTGGCCCCTGGCACATATGCAGCAGAGGACTGTTTTGTCTGGCCTCAGTGGAAAATGATGCACCTAATTCTGTAGAGACTTGATGCCCCAGGGAAGGGGGATGCAGGGGATAGATGAGGTGGGGTTGGGTGTGTGAGGGGGTGGGAGGAGAGCATCCTCTTAGAAGCAAAAGGGAGGAAGGATGGGGTGAACAACTCCTGGAGGGGGGTACTGGGAAAGGGAGGGGGCAACATTTGGAATATAAATAAGTAAAACAATTCCAAATGTTGAAAAAAACAAAACAAAAGGGAAGACAGAGCAGAACCACAAGGGCCTGAGAAGCCACAAGTAGCAAAGGATCTCATAGCTGGGGAATAGAGTAATGTAGTGGTAAATCTGCCCAATCTAGGTGTGCAGCTTGAGTTTTCTGTTTTTTACATGGGCTTATTGGGGTTGGAGATTTACTACAAAAAAATCAGTACCCAGTGTATTGATTAGAACCCAACTAACCAGAGATAAAAGTCCACTGCTCTCCCACCCCTGAATAAATTCAACCCTACTCCTGAAGCTGTTTTTAGATCTATATTGGCTGTTCAGTTTCCTCACAATTTACTCATTAATAGGCAATAAAGTAGAGAACTTCAGGGCCTGGTTGTCTAAGCGAATTGATCACTGTATTTGCTGTTGTAGCAGGTTGAATTCTCTCAGGACAGATTAATTATCCAGGAGAACATCATCCTCCTTTGACTTCAAAGTCCCAATTCTCTATGCCGATTCAGCATAGCCACCCTACCTTGCAAGCCAGGGTGGACCAAAAATTACCAAGTGAAGAAGTTAGCCTCCTCCACGTTTATGGTTACCAGCACAGTATTCCAGAATTAGAAACACAGGACTTTATTCATCACAAATTTGACTATTTGCGTACACAAATTTTGTTCCTGTTTATTACAGGGTCCCTGAGCTTTGGGTATTAAACTCTTAATTTAATCTTTGTGTGGGTATGAAAAATAGAGAATGTAACTACAGCCAAGAAAGGTAGGCTAACTGTAGATTTTTCCTTCTGCTCATCCAAAACCAATCCCCCAGCCTTATCCAGAGCTCTGTAGCAGACCACATGCTGTATCCTCCATTTTTCTTAAAACTTCAGGGCCCAGACTATGGTTAAATATATCTTCCCTCCTAAATTCTTTCTCTACATTTATTGTTTTATTCCAGACTCCAGCTCCAGCAGACACTCCCTGTAACCTTTCAGGCTGACCAGAGAAGCAGGTAGGGTAGCTGCAGGTCTTTCCTTCTCCCTCATCTCCTGAACTCTAACACCCCAGTGTCATCTGCATGTGGCCTCTACTTTCTCTCTTCACCAATCTCCAGTGGATCTCACAGATCTTCCACTCGAAACTTCCTTTGCACCTTGTATTGTTTTGTCCCAGCCCCCCAACCTTAATAGGTAATCCTTGGCAACCTAAAGACCACCTCATCCAGATAAGCAGGTAGAGTAACTGAAAATCTTCACTTGTCCCTTATGTGCCTCAATTTGAGCTCCCAAGTCTTATCTCTAAAACTGTAGCAAAGCTTTTGCTGTGACTGCTCTTCGTTCTTTTCCCCGTTCCCAGGGGTCTAAGTAAGTCCAGGGAGGACACTCTGCTTCCCACACTCCTGTGGACCCTCTCAGCTATGCTTCCTCTAAGCCCATCTCCATTCCTTAATGTCAGCTTCAAATACTTAGTAAAACATTTTAAGTGGAACTCCCAGTGGCCACACCTAGCAAGATCCCAGAAGAATTTAATACCAGGCAACACACAGCTAACAAGGTTTGCTAAGAACCAGATAGAGAACAGAAACCAAGGAACAAAGCATACAGTCAACAAAGACTAAAGGAGATATCAACATCTAGTTCGACATTTTTTTCCAAACCCAGATGCCTAGAAGCAGTAAAAATATAAATAATAATAGCCAGGAAAATATGTCTTCACTAGAGCCCCACCATACCAGGCCATGAGTACTGCAACAAAGCAGACACATAAGTAAAGACCATAATTGTCTTAGAAAATCTTAAAATAATGGATAATTATCTTGATACATACCATTTACCAAAGTTAAATCAAGATCAGATAAGCAATGTAAGTAAACAGACCTATAATCCCCAGTGATTAGAAGTCTCCAAACCAAGTGAAGGGGTTTTCAGCCCCATAGGAGGAACAACAATATGAACCACCCAGTAACCCCCAGATCTCCCAGGGACTAAACCACCAAACAAAGTGTACACATGGAGGAACCTATGGCCAGCTGCATATGTAGCAGAGAATGCCCTTGTTGGACATCAAAAGGAGGAGAGGCCCTTGGTCCTGAGAAGGCTCGATGCACCAGTATAGGGGAATGTCAGGACAGGGAAGTGGGAGTGAGTGGATGGATGAGCAGAAGGAGGGGGAATAGGTTAGGGGGTTTTCTGGAAGGGAGAACCAGGAAAAGGGACATCATTTGAAATGTAAATAAAGAATATATCTAATTAAAAAATAAGAAAAGTCTCCAAACCAACCAAACAAACAAACATAAAACAAACCAAAGCAAAATAATAAACAAGGGCCAAATAGTTTAAGTGAAGCCTTCTACCAGACTTTCAAAGAGTTAATTTCAAATATTCCTCAAGTTACTGCACAAAATAGAAGCAGAAAAATTATTTTACAATTCACTTTATGAAACTTCGCTTACTCTGATACTAAAATTACATAAAAGCCCAACAGAGAAAGTAAATTACAGACCAGTTTCCCTTATGGACATAAATGTAAAAAATTCTATATAAAATGCTTTAGAATCAAGCCCAAGAATACATGAATAAATCATGCATCCTGAACAAGTAAGTTTCATCCCAGAGATGCAGTGACAGTTCAACATCACTGTAAATAGATAAATGTAATCTACCATGTAAAGAAATTTAAAGACAAAAATAAAGAAATGATTATTTTATTTGATACAGAAAATGCTTTTGACAAAATCAAACAGCCATTCATGAAAAAGTTCAGGAGAGATTAGGAATACAAGGGACATACTGCAACATGATAAAGGCTGATTATAGCAAGCTCATAGTCAATATCAACTTAAATGGAAAGAAACTCTAAACAATTATACTTATGTCGGAACAAGACAAGGTTGTCTAATCTCTCCATTTGTAGCAAAGATAGTGCTTGAAGTCTCAGTTAGAATAACAGGGTAATTAAAGGAGTGCAAGTTGCTTTATTTGGAAATGATATCACAATATATATTAATTATCCTGGAAATAACTGAGAAATTTCTGCACCTCATAAATACTTTCTGCAAAGTAGCTGGATAAAAAATTAATGTACAAAAAGCAGTAACCTTCCTACATACAAATGAAAAAAGGAGTGAGAAAGAAATATGGGAAACAGCACCTTTCACAATCACCTCAAAGAATATAAAATATCTTGGGGTTACTCTAAACAAGCAAGTGAAACACTTGAATGATAACATTGAAGGAAGAAATTGAAGATGAAAAGATGGAAAGATCTCACATTCTCTTGGAATTGGTAGGATTGTTACAGAAAAAATGACTATATATTTAATATACATCAAAATATGTTAATTTTATAAGTTAGCATAATTATTAATATTAATATATATTGAAAAGAAACATACACAGTCAATGTAATTTCATCAAAATTTCAAAACAAATCTTCAGAGACTTTTGAAAAGATAATTTTCAGTTTCATATGAAAACAAAACAAAACATGATAGCTAAATTAATCCTGATTAATAAATGAACTGCGGGAGTAATCACTATCCCCAATTTCAAGTTGTACTAAAAAACATAACAATCAAAACAGCATTGTTTTGGCACGAAAGAAATGATTAATGGATTTGAATAGAAGACTCTGACATAAATCCACATACCTATGAACATGTGATATTTGATAAAGAAGCCAGAAATACACAGTGAAAATTAGACAGTCTCTTCAACAAATGGTGCTAATCAAATCAAATGGTTGTGTGTAGAAGAATACAAATAAATTTGTACCGATCACTCTGCATAAAATTCAGCTTCAAGTAGATCAGAAACTTCAACATAAAAGCAGAAACACTGAATCTGATAGAGGAGAAATAGGTAGTATTCTTAAAGTCAATGGAGCAAGAAAAGAAGTTTTAACAAAACAAAACACTAAGGTCAATAATTTATAAGTAGGACATCAGGAAACTTAAAATCTGCATGGCAATGGATACTGTCACTTGAACAAATTGGTACCCTACAGAACTGGAAAATATTTTTGAAAAATAAACCTCTGATGAAGGGCTAATATCCAAAAGATGTAAAAGGTCTCCCCCCCCCAAAAAAAATAACCCAATTAAAAATAGTTCAATACACCCAAGAAGACTAGAAGGCAGGAAATCATCAAACTCAGGGCTGAAATCAATCAAGTAGAAACAAAATGAACTATACAAAAAATCAACAAAACCAGGAGCTGGTTCTTTGAGAAAATCAACAAGATAGATAAACCTTTAGCCAGACTAACCAGAGGGCACAGAGACAGTATCCAAATTAACACAATCAGAAATGAAAAGGGAGAAATAACAACAGAAACTGAGGAAATTCAAAAAATCATCAGATCTTACTACAAAAGCCTATACTCAACACAACTGGAAAATCTGGAGGAAATGGAAAATTTCCTAGACAGATACCAAATACCAAAGTTTAATCAGGATCAGATAGACCATCTAAACGGTCCCATAACCTCTAAAGAAATAGAAGTGGTCATTGAAAGTCTTCCAATCAAAAAAAAAGCACAGGACCAGATGGTTTTAGTGCAGAATTCTATCAGACCTTCAAAGAAGATCTAATACCAATACACTTCAAACTATTCCTCAAAATAGAAAAAGAAGGAACACTACACAACTCGTTCTATGAAGCTACAATTTCAGTGATACCAAAACCAAACAAATATACAACAAAGAAAGAGAACTTTAGACCAATTTCCCTTATGAATATAGATGCAAAAATACTCAATAAAATTTTTGCAAACTGAATCCAAGAACACATCAAAACAATCATTCACCATAATCAAGTAGGCTTCAGATTAGGGATTCAGGGATGGTTCAATATATGGAAAACCATCAATGTAATCCATTACATAAAAAATCTCAAAGAAAAAAACCACATGGTCATTTCATTACTGAAAAAAGCATTTGATGGAATTCAGCATCCTTTCATGTTAAAGGTCTTGGAAAGATCAGGAATTCAAGACCCATACCTAAACATAGTAAAAGCAATATACAGCAAACCAGTATCCAACATCAAACTAAATGGAGAGAAACTTGAAGCAATCCCACTGAAATCAGGGACTAGACAATGCTGCCTTTTCTCTCCATATTTACTCAATATAGTACTTGAAGTTCTAGCTAGAGCAATTAGAAAACAAAAGGAGGTCAAAGGGATACAAATTGGAAAGGAAGAAGTCAAACTATCACTATTTGCAGACGATATGATACTTAAGCGACCCAAAGAACTCCACCAGAGAACTCCTACAGTTGATAAGCAACTTCAGCAAAGTGGCTGGATATAAAATCAACTCAAGCAAATCAGTAGCCTTCCTATACTCAAAGGCTAAGCAGGCTGAGAAAGAAATAAGGGAAATGACACCCTTCACAATAGCCACAAACAAAATAAAGTATCTTGGTGTGACTCTAACCAAACAAGTGAAAGATCAGTACGACAGGAACTTCAAATCTCTGAAGAAAGAAATCGAAGAAGACCTTGGAAGATGGAAAAATCTTCCATGCTCATGGATTAGCAGGAATAATATACTAAATATGGCCATCTTGCCAAAAGCGATCTCCTGATTCAGTTCAATCCCCATCAAAATCCCAACTCAATTCTTCATAGAGTTAGAAAAAGCAATTCTCAAATTCTTCTGGAATAACAAAAAAAAAAAAAAAAAAAAACAAGATAGCTAAAACTATTCTCAACAGTAAAATAACTTCTGGTGGAATCAGTATCCCCGACCTCAAGCAATACTACAGAGCAGTAGTGTTAAAAACTGCAGGGTATTGGCACAGTGACAGGCAGGTAGATAAATGAAAAAGAATTGAAGACCCAGAAATGAGCCCACACACCTATGGTTACTTGATCTTTGACAAAGGAGCTACAACAATCCAGTGGAAAAAAGATAGCTTTTTCAGCAAATGGTGCTGGTTCAACTGGATGCAATTCAATCCATTCTTATCTCCTTGTACTAAGCTCAAGTACAAGTGGATCAAGGACCTCCATATAAAACCAGACACACTGAAACTAATAACAAAGAAACTGGGGAAGAGACTTGAGCACATGGGCACAGGGGAACGTTTCCTGAACAGAACACCAATAGCTTAAGCTCTAAGATCAAGAATTGACAAATAGGACCTCATAAAACTACAAAGTTTCTGTAAGGCAAAGGACATTCTCAAAAGGACAAAACAGCAACCAACAAATTGGGAAAAGATCTTTGCCAACTCTTTATCCAACAGAGGTCTAATATCCGAGATATACATAGAACTCAAGAAGATAGACTCCAGAAAGCCAAATAACCATATTAAAATATGGGGTACAGAGGTAAACAGAGAATTTTCACCTGAGAAATATAAAATGGCTGAGAAGCACCATCCTTATTCATCAGGAAAATGCAAGTCAAAACAACTCTGAGATTTCACCTCACACCAATCAGAATGGCTAAGGTCAAAAACTCAGGAGACAGTAGGTGCTGGTGAGAATGTGGAGAAAGAGGAACACTCTTCCACTGCTGGTGGGATTGCAATCTGGTACAACCACTCTGGAAATCAGTTTGGCGATTTCTCAGAAAACTGGGCATAATACTACCAGAGGACCCTGCTATACCACTCCTTGGCATATACCCAGAGGATTCTTCAGCATATAATAAGGACACATGCTCCACGATGTTCATACCAACCCTATTTATAATAGCCAGAAGCTAGAAAGAATCCAGATGTCCCTCAATGGAGGAATGCATACATAAATTGGGGTATATTTACATTATGGAATACTACTAAGCTATTAAAAACAATGAATTCATGAAATTCTTAGGCAAGTGGGTGGAACTGCAGAATGTCATCCTGAGTTTGGTGACCCAATCACAAAAGAACACACATGGTATGGATGCACTGATAAGTGGATATTAGTCCTGAAACTTGGAATACCCATGAAACAATTCACGTATCAAATGATGCCCAAGAAGGAAGGAGAGGCCCCTGGTCCTGTAAAGTCTCAATGCAGCAGTGTAGGGGAATACCAGAACAGGGAAGCAGGAAGGGGTTGACTGAGGAACAGGGGGAGGGAAGAGGTCTTATAGGACTTTCAGGGAGGGGCGTATCCAGGAAAGGGGAGATCATTTGAAATGTAAATAAAGAATATATCTAATAAAAAATATTCAACATCCGTAGCCGTCGGGAAAACGTAATTCAACACTGCTTTGAGATTTCATCTTGTACCTGTCAGAATGGCTATTATCAATATAATAAATAGCAGCTCATCCTAGCAAGTATGTGGAGTAAGAGGAACACTCATCCATTGTTAGTGATAGCACAAACTTTAGTAGACACTATACACATCAGTGTGTTAGTTCCTTGGAAAGATGGGATTTGGTCTACTTCAAAATCCAGGCGTAGAACATTGAGGCATATATCCAAAAGATGCTTCATTCTCCCATTAAGGCATATGCTGGACCATCTTCGTTTCTGTTCTATTCACAATAACCAGTATTTAAACAACCTAAATGTCACTTAAAAGAAAAGCGAATAATGAAAATTCACACAATGGAACATATATTAATTGCCCCCCACCAAAAATAAAAAGAAAGAAAGAAAAGAAAAAAGGAAAGAAAGAAGGGAAAAAAGTCATGAATTTTGTAGGGAAGTGGATGGCACTAGAGAAAACATTAGATGGAAGTATCTGAAATCCTGAAAGAGAAATATGGCATGCATTCCCTTTATGGCATATATGGATATTAGTAATTAAGTCAATATTAGCCAAACTCTAGAATATAGAACCATAGAAATTAGATATAGAGTAAGGGAGTGCATATCTGTATATCATTGTGGATGAAGGGGGCAGGCTCCATTGTGAGAAAGAAAGCAGGAGGAAAGATGAGAAGAGAAAGAGAGAAAACTCAGAGAAAAGTAACTAAAGGTTACTTTTGAGGGATAATATTAAAACTTAATACAGCAGAAGCTTCCTAAAATATATACATATAGGAAGGTCATTTAAATGAAATTACCAAATAATGAGGGAAACAGAGCCCAAACAGACCATCTGTTGTCATCAAATGACATTTTCCGGTACCTAGATTGGGTTTAATCTAATTGAGTTGTTGGACAAATGTGTCTCATAGGAATTCTCAAACAACCACATCTGTTGCTGAGACTATATAGATTGCTTCCCACAAACTGATGGCAATGCTGCATATTGAAGACAACAGCTACAAAACACATTGAACATTGAGAAGTTGAGTTGGTGCCTACATAGAGCCTTCAAGTCTTTGGTAAAAGGCAGTTCTTTGAAGGCAAATAGGCAAAAGAAAACCTTAAACAAGAAACCAGTTACAAAGCCTTTCATCTACAATGATGTTCTGACTATAACGTATACTAGTGCAATCAATGGTGGAAACAAAAAATTTGTGGGATAATCAACCAATATCTGATTTGACTTGGCCTCACTCCATGAGTTAAAACCCATAATCATTACTGCTTGGGTGAACAAGAAACTGAAACTAGGTATCACATGGACCTACAATAAAGCAAAATGCTTCTCTTCTGGAAAAGAAAGAAAAAAAATGAAAGAAAAAAAAGAAACAAATAAGCAAACAAGGAACCAGAGGCAGAAAGAGTTATGGACATGTAAGTTAGAATAAATAACTGCTAAGCAAATAATGGTCAGGCCTCTGGCTGACAACTGGTGCTCAACCATATGATAACGTAGAAAAGAGTACAATCTGCACCCAGAGCAATCTGTGACACAAAAGTGGGTTTTCTGCACTCTACAATACATTGGTTCATACACTTCAAAGCCTTCCTTTTACAGACACCTTGATGTTTCCTGCACAGAAACATGAACCACATCCTCTTCCCTGTGTAATGATGGTGCTTGTATCTATGGGTGAGTCTGCCATGTCTCCTTTGTGTAACAAATCTTCATTTGACTTTACTTTAGACCTAGTCTACCTGGTTTCTTTCCTACATGTGACAAAGACCCACAAAACTCAGGACAAAGCTGAGTTTTTAACTCTTTATTTCCCCTTTGTTCAATTTTAGCAAAGTTTTTCTTCCCTTTCTCTAATAGTTCAGGTATTTCAATTCAATGCTGATCTGTTTCAGATGTGCTACACTGTTCCTACTGCAGACCATTCTAGGCAGCATACTGCCACAGCAACATTCTGCATCTATAGAACTAACCTTAGCTTTCTCAGATATTTACAGAATATTAGATCCAAATTCTAAAGGAATGCATCATCTTCTCAGAAGCCAATGGAACTTTCTCCAAAATCAAACATGTGTAGGACTCAAAGCAAAACTCAACAAGTATAGGGAAATTAATTCACATACTACATCCTATCTGACCATCATGGTATAAAGTTAGATACAGAGAGCAATACAAATTACAGAATGAACACAAACTCATGGGAACAAAAACAACACACTATGTAATGATAATTGGGTTAAGGGAGAAATCAAGATGTAATTTACAGAACTACTAGAATGAAATGAAGATAAAGCCACAACATACCAAAACTTATGGGACACAAAAAAGTAGTCCCTAGAGAAAAATTTATAATACTAAGAATTTTTAGTGTGCATACCATAAATAAATGATAAAGTAAAAGTGGTTGATCTGTTAATTATACACACAAATCAATGCATTGTTTTATATGTGGTACATATGTGTGGATTCAGTGTAAATAATTTTAAAAATTAACTTTTGTGGCTTGCTGAGACTGTCACATTCTGAAATGGTTTTAGATGTTATTCAAATTAACTTAAGCTACTAGAGAAGTCTTGTAGAAGGAAATCTCGCTTGTGTGCCTGAATCAGTTTTTCCAAGACTAAACGCAGATTATTTGCTGCCTTTGCTTTCAGCTAGGCCTCTTCTGCACAAACTTATAAACATCTCAGTGAAAACTTTAGTGTTGTTATTTTCACTACATAGAGAGGCTGTCGTGAATTAAATGTCAAAATAAGTTAATATCTAAGAAATCAACTCTAGTATTTCTTCACCAGCCCATTCTTCTTTGAAACTGTAAGTCATCATAATATTTCAATATCATGAACTGCTATATCATCTTTTGTAGAGAAAATACCTGTGCTTTGATTTTTTTCAAAAACTCATTATTAGCAAGTGGTAGTACACTTTACTAAGTAATAATTGACAAAATATTTTATGTATATTCAGTATCCATAATATACTGATAGTTTTTCACAAGACAAAATTTATTTTTATATATTGTTGAAAATTCAAATAGATTGATTTTTAAAAGAATGTTTTTGCTATTTAAAACAAACACATATTAAGTAAACCCATTTTAGTTCTACTCCTAAAATTGCTTGTTATTCAAACTCTGATTAAAATTCACTCATGTGTCAGTTGTTAAGATTATGTAATTAAAAGGCAAATTTCATTACTGCTCACTAAATAGTTTAAAACAACTGCAAATGTTATCAAGGCATAGACTGTCAATTTGTCAAAATTTACTTTGAAGCTTGATGAATTTATTGTTCGACTAGTTATCTGATTTCACTTGGGAGAATAAAATAAAAACTAACAAACCAAGAAATTTCCATTTGGTGAAAGAAATTAACAAACATCAGTCTTCCCTTGGTACAGAAATGTCTAAAAGGAATCCTCTTCTAGAAGAAATTTATCTTTATTAGTTTCAAGAATATAAAACACTCCTTCTCTATACCTCAAATACACATAATAACTTATAAATAATATAATTAAGTGTTGAAACTATTCCAAATGTTAGAAGTTTAAGTTGCAAAACTGAATATTCCATGTACTTTTCTTCTTTTGCATATGAAATTATATTTAACAAAATGTGTATCCTATATGTGTTTTTATTAATAAACAGCAATGACCTATATCCTTACTGATATAATTTGTACAATCAAAGTGTAAAAAGAAAGTAAAATTTGCAAGACTGTTTTCCACTGACCTGACTGACTGCTTGTATTTTCTCTTCCCAGAGTTAGCCATCACATAGAAGTCACCATAAAACTTAAAAAGCAATGTCTCCAAATATACAAAATAACCTTTCTAATTGATTAATTATGTAAATATTCCCTATTTTAACTTATAACTTGTATTTTTGCACATGCAGACCCATTGTGCTACTGTGACAGTCACCAGGTCACATCCTGATCCCTTTAAGTATGCTGGCATAGCTATATCCATGGTGTGACTATCAAAATGTTATGACTGAAACTTTTATGTATCACAAACTGGTGGGACAGTTATATTGCTTTCAATTTTAAACCACACAGAAATTCTGTTGACAGGAGCCATTTAAAAGAAAGAATTGTTATACATTTGGCATGTACAAATAGAATGTATAGTTTTAAACTTGATACCAAACATAAAAAGTGCTATCTAAAATTATATAATGTATCATCCAGTTGCATATTTTTCAGAACATGTGCCCATGTTAAACTAATACTTTGATAGGTATATGTTTTATAAGTATATAACTCATTCCCTTTTGTTGAATTGAAAATACTGTGTCTTTACAATACCTATACTCACTGATCACTAATGATTGCTCAAATTCAGTTAGATCACATCTTCCCTCACTTTGGTCTCCTTACTTATATCACTTCACCACTGCCTATTATATTTTTTCTCTTCCGAAATTCCTAAGCATTTAGCCTCCCTATGAACTAAATTCTGAGCCAGATTTATTGCTTTCATTTCTGAACAGCATGATATGCAACTTCTGTCAGATAAACAGTACTGGTACACACAAATGTAGGCATTGTGTAGTTGCCTAAGATTGCTCTCCATGGCTGTACTTCTCTGAGAGTTGGAAGACTGTTCTCCATGACTGTACTTCTCTGAGAGTTGGAGAACCTGCTCCCTTCAACTTCCTCCCAAAGACATTGCACATTCTGTTTTCAAAGTTAAGAGAATGTACAGGATAAGTCAGGTTTACATAACCAGACATACTGAATGTTGAATGTCATAAGCATATCAAGAATATTTACAATTCCAATCTCTTATTTCATTTCATATGCAGAATTGAAAGTAAATCATTGTGTTCTAGTATATAGCACACTATGTTACAGAATTTATGAAAAGTGGCAGAAAGGAAGCATTAGTTCTCTATTATGAGCTGAAGTTCAATGCCTTCTAATGAGAAACTCAGGAAGTTTGAATAAATTGTGTATTTAGTAACTCATGGGTATTAATAAATTAATCAAGATTTTTACCAAGGCTGTGGACATGTTTAAGTTAACCCTTTCCATGAGTTAAAAATGCATGAAGCTTCAGCTCATTATGGCTAAAGGATCTTCTGATATCATGGTTCTCAATACATTCCAAAAAGCATAAAAGACATATAACAGAGCACAACGATAACAGAAGATATCAGTACATATTGTAATCTACTACAGCTTATAGAACTGTAAGAATGACTCAGCAGTATAAAGAAAATATGACAATTACCTCTGTGCTCCATCTTCTGGGCCACACCTATACCTGCAATCTGGGAACTACAACCCATTCCCTGGAGCCACAACTCTACTTGCATCTCTGGAGGCCTGATGCCAAGTGGAACAACCAAGTGAGATCTCCATCCCCCAATATCCTGCCCATAGGTCCCTGGCAAGCACAGCAGCTGTGAGGTCTGGCCTGTCACCTCTGAACTCCAACTTCTGGTCTTATCTCTCTCTGCAATTCCAGAGGCCTGAAGTCACCAGGGATGCCAGCTGCCACTCTGACAACCTGCTCTACCTGCAATTCCAGATGCCCGCTGTCTTTTAGGACTACCAGCTCTACTTGCAGACCCAGAGGCCTGATGCCATCAGGGATTATGAGGCCTGTAAATACCAGGGACAACCCGATGACTAAAAATATCCAGCATAAGTTTTCAATCAAGAAAGGCCAGGGCAATATGTCACAACCAGAACCAACTACCCAAGCTCAGCAACCCCTGGACATTTTAACACACCTGAAGCCTAAGAAAATGACCTTAGATCTCATCTAATGAAGATTATAGAGGTCTTCAAAGAGTCATTGAATAAATCCCTTACAGAAATACAAGAAAATGCAAGCAAACACATAGAGACCTTTAGAGAGGAAACAAATAAATACTAAGAAATGGAAGAAAATATGAACAAACAGGTGAAGGAAACAAAATAAAAAAAAACAGCTTAAGAATTGAAAAGAAAAATAGAAGCAATAAAGATAACACAAACTGATGCAATCCTGGATATGGAAACAGGAACTACAGATGCAAGCATCACCAGTAGAACAAAAAAGATGAAAGAATTTCAGAAATAGAAGGTATGATAGAAAAAAAATGATACAACAGTCAATGAAAATGACGAATCTAAAAAGTTCATCGCACAAAACATCTAGGAAATGTGGGACACCATGAGAAGTCCATACCTAACAATAATAAGAATAGAAGGAGATTTCTAGTTCAAGGGCCCAGAAAATCAACGAAGTCAGTGAAAAAAAGTTCCCTAACCTAAAGAGATACCAGTAAATGTAAAAGAAAGGCCAGGGCAATATGTCACAACCAGAACCAACTACCCAACCCCTGGACATTTTAACACACCTGAAGCCTAAGAAAATGACCTTAGATCTCATCTAATGAAGATTATAGGGGTCTTCAAAGCGTCATTGAATAAATCCCTTATTAAGCTTACAGAAAACCAACAGAGTGAACCAAAAAAGAAAAGCCTCTCACAACATTAATAAACAAAACACTAAACATATAGGGAAAAGAAAGAATATTAATAGTTGTAATGAGGAAAGTCCAAGTAAAATATAAAGGTAGGTCTATCAGAATTATACCTGGCTTCCCAGCAGAGACTCTAAAACCCAGAAGTTTGCAGAAAAATATCTTGAAAACCCTAAGAGACAACAGATATCATCCTAGACTATTACACCCAGAAAAATTTTCAATCACCATAGATGGAAAAAAACAATATTTCATAACAAAATCAAATTTAAACAATAACCTTCCCCTAATTCAGCCCTACAAAATACACTGGAAGGAAATTTCCAACACAAGAAGGCAAACTACACCCAAGAAAACACAAGAAATGAGTAATTTCATACCAGAAAAACCAAATTAAAAGAATCACACACACAAGAACATACAAACACATGAACACACATGCACTTACATACACACTACCATTATCTACATTAAAATAACAGGAACTATCATTAGCCATTAATATTTCCCAACACCAGTGGACTCAATTCACCAATAAAAAGACACAGGCTAACAGAATGGATATATAAACAGTATCCATCATTCGAATGCATACAGGACACACACCTCAGCAACAAAGATAGATAGACACTACCTCAGATGAAAATGCTGTGAAAATATTATCTAAGCAAACAGACCCATGAAAACAACTGGAGTAGCCATTCTAATATCTAATAAAATCGACTTTCAACCAAAAGTAATCAAAAGATATTGGGAAGGAAATTTTATACTCCTCAAAAGAAAAATTATTCAAGATGACATCTCAGTTCTGAACATCTATGCCCCAAATACCAAGGACTCCCACATTTATAAAAGAAACATTACTAAAGATTAAACCACTCATCAAACCCTGCGCATTAATAGTGGGAGACTTCAACATACAACTTTTAACAGTGAATATGTCATTGAAATATAAACTGAATAGAAAAAAAAATTAAACCAACAGACATTAGGAATCAAAAGAACCTCCCAGATATCTATAGAACTGTTCACCGAAAATAAAAAGAATGTACTTCTTCTCAGCATTTCAGGAATTCCCCCAAAACTAACCACATATTCAGTCTAAATCAAGGCTGGACAGATACAAGAAGATTGAAATAACCCCGACATTTTATCAGATCATCATGGATTAAAGATGGACTTCAACCACAACAGAAATAACAGAAAGCCTTCAAGCTCATGAAAACTGAACAAAACTCTACTCAATGACCACTGTGTCAAAGAAGAAATTAAAGACATTCTAGAATGTCACAGCATACTCAAATTTATGGGATACAATGAAAGCAGTGATCAGAGGAAAATTTGGAGCACTAACTGCCTTTATAAAGAAATTACTGATTTCTCATACTAGCAACTTAACAGCAGACCTGAAACTGAGAACAAAAAGAAGGAAAGCAAAGACTTTTTAAAGTTTAATGAAAATGAAGGCACAACATACCCTAATTTATGGGACACAATGAAAGCGGTGCTAAGAGTAAAATTCATAGCCCTGAGTGCCACCAAAAAGAAACAGGAGACAGCATACACTAGCAGCTTAATGGCACACCTGAAAGCCCTGGAATAAAAAGAAGCAAACACCCAAGAGGAGTAGAAGGCACGAAATCATCAAACTCAGGGCTGAAATCAATCAAGTAGAAACAAATAAAACCATACAAAGAATCAACAAAACGAGGAGTTGGTTCTTTGAGAAAATCAACAAGATAGATAAGCCCTTAGCCAGACTAGCCAGAGGGCACAGAGACAGTATCCAAATTAACAAAATCAGAAACGAAAAGGGAGAGATAACAACAGAAACTGAGGAAATTCAAAAAATCATCAGATCCTACTACAAAAACCTGTGTTCAACACAATTAGAAAATCTGGAGGAAATGGACAATTTCCTAGACAGATACCAAATACCAAAATTAAATCATGATCAAATAGACCATCTAAACCGTCCTATAACCCCTGAAGAAATAGAAGTGGTCATTGGAAGTCTTCCAACCAAAAAAAGCACAGGTCCAGATGGTTTTAGTGCAGAATTCTATCAGACCTTCAAAGAAGAGCTAACACCAATACTCTTCAAACTATTCCACAAAATAGAAACAGAAGGAACACTACCCAGCTCGTTCTATGAAGCCACAATTACGCTAATACCAAAAGCACACAAAGATCTGACAAAGAAAGAGAATCTCAGGCCAATCTCTCTTATGAATATCGATGCAAAAATACTCAATAAAATTCTTGCCAACCGAGTCCAAGAACACATCAAAATGATCATTCACCATGATCAAGTAGGCTTCATCCCAGGGATGCAGGGTGGTTCAATATAAGGAAGTCCATCAATGTAATCCACTACATAAACAATCTCAAAGAAAAAAAACCCATGGTCATTTCATTAGATGCTGAAAAAGCATTTGACAAAATTCAGCATCCTTTCAGGTTAAAGGACTTGGAAAGATCAGGAATTCAAGGCCCATATCTAAACATAGTAAAAACAATTTACAGCAAACCGGTAGCCAACATCAAACTAAATGGAGAGAAACTTGAAGCAATCCCACTAAAACCAGGGACTAGACAAGGCTGCCCTCTCTCTCCATATCTTTTCAATATAGTACTTGAAGTTCTAGCTAGAGCAATTAGACAACAAAAGGAGATCAAAGGGATACAAATTGGAAAGAAAGAAGTCAAACTATTACTATTTGCAGATGATATGATAGTATACTTAAGGGACCCAAAGAACTCCACCAGAGAACTCCTACAGCTGATAAACAACTTCAGCAAAGTGGCTGGATATAAAATTAACTCAAGCAAGTCAGTAGCCTTCTTATACTCAAAGGATAAGCAGGCTGAGAAAGAAATAAGGGAAATGACACCCTTCACAATAGCCACAAACAATAAAGTATCTTGGTGTGACTCTAACCAAACAATTGAAAGATCTGTATGACAAGAACTTCAAGTCCCTGAAGAAAGAAATTGAAGAAGACCTGAGAAGATGGGAAAATCTGCCATGCTCATGGATTGGCAGGATTAATATAGTAAAAATGACCATCTTGCCAAAAGCAATATACAGATTCAATGCAATCCCCATCAAAATCCCAACTCAATTCTTCATAGAGTTAGAAGAGCAATTCAAAGATTCATCTGGAACAACAGAAAACCCAGGATAGCTAAAACTATTCTCAAGAGTAAAAGAACTTCTGGGGGAATAAATATCCCGGACCTCAAGCTGTACTACAGAGCAATAGTGTTAAAAACTGCATGGTATTGGTAAAGTGACAGGCATGTAGATCAATGGAATAGAATTGAAGACCCAGAAATGAATCCACACTCCTATGGACACTTGATCTTTGACAAAGGAGCTAAAACCATCCAGTGGAAAAAAGATAGCCTTTTCAACAAATGGTGCTGGCTCAACTGGAGGTCTACATGCAGAAGAATGCAAATTGACCCATTCTTATCTCCTTGCACTAAGCTCAATTCCAAGTGGATCAAGGACCTCCACATAAAACCAGACACACTAAAACTAATAGAAAGGAAACTAAGGAAGAACCTTGAACATATGGGCACAGGGGAGAATTTCCTGAATAGAACTCCAATAGCTTATGCTCTAAGATCAAGAATTGACAAATGGGACCTCATTAAATTACAAAGTTTCTGTAAGGCAAAAGACACTGTCAAAAAGAAAAAGCGGCAACCAACTCACTGGGAAATGAACTTTACCAACCCTACATCCGACAGAAGGCTAATATCCAATAAATACAAACAACTCAAGAAGTTAGACTCCAGATAGCCAAGTAACCCTATTAAAAAATGGGGTACAGAGCTAAACAAATTGTTCTCATCTGAAGAATATCTAATGGCTGAGAAGCACCTAAAGAGATGTTCATCATCCTTAGTCATTAGGGAAATGCAAATCAAAACAACCCTGAGATTCCATCTCACACCAGTCAGAATGGCTAAGATCAAAAACACAGGAGACAGCAGTTGTTGGCGAGGATGTGGAGAAAGAGGAACACTCCTCCACTGCTGGTGAGATTGCCAGCTGATACAACCACTCTGGAAACAGTCAGTAGTTCCTCAGAAAACTGAGCATGACACTCCTGGAGGATCCAGCTATACCACTCCTGGGCATACACCCAGAGGCTTCCCCTGCATGTAATAAGGACACATGCTCCACTATGTTCATAGCAGCCTTATTTATAATAGCCAGAAGCTGGAAAGAACCCAGATGTCCCTCAATGGAGGAATGGATTCAGAAGATGTGGTATATTTACACAATGGAATACTACTCTGCAATTAAATACAATGAACTCACGAAATTACTAGACAAATGGTCAGAACTTGAAAATATCATTCTTAGTGAGGTAACCCAATCACAAAATAAGACACCCATTTTATGCAGTCACTGATATGGGGATGTTAAACCAGTATCTTGGAATACCCTAGACACAATTTGCATATCAATAGATTTCCAAGAAGATGGAAGGAGAGACCCCTGGTACTGGAAAGACTGGATGTAGGGGAATGCCAGGACAGAGAAGGGAGATGGGGTTGAATGGGAAAAAGAGAGAGGGAAGGGGGCTTATGGGACTTTTGGGGAGGGAGGAAACGGGAAAAGGGAAATGATTTGGAATGTAAATAAAAATCTTAGAAAATAAATAAAATAAAATAAAATAAAATAAAAAAAGAAGGAACCCACCCAAGAGGAGTAGACAGCAGAAAAAAAAATATCAAACTCAGGCCTGAAATCAATCAATTAGAAACAAGGAAATCAATACAAAGAATAAAGGAAAACAAGTACTTGTTCTTGAAAAAATCAACAAGATAGACAAACCCATAGCTAAACTAACTAAAAACCAGAGTGATAATATCCAAATTAAGAAAACCAGAAATGAAAGAGTGATATAACAATAGACAGTGAGGAAATCGAAACAATAATTCAGTCTTACTTTAAAAAGCCTATATATACCACAAAATTGGAAAATCTAAATGAGATGGATGATTTTTAGGTAGATTGCACTCACAAAAGTTAAACTAAGATCAGTTATACAATCTGTCATTTAATAAGCAGTCATTACATGTCTCCAAACCAAGAATAACCCAGGAACAGATGGTTTTAGCACAGAATTCTACTAGATGTTCAAAGAAGAGCTGATATCAGTACTCGTAAAACTATTGCACAAATTAGACACAGGAGAAAGATTGCCACAAATTTTATGAGTCACCCAACCTGATACCTAAACCATACAAAGACGAAAGAAAGAAAGAAAGAAAGATAGAAAGAAAGAAAGAAAGGAAGGAAGGAAGGAAGGAAGAAAGAAAGGAAGGAAGGAAGGAAGAAAGAATTTCAGACCAATTTTCCTTATGAACATTAGTGGAAAAGTACTCAATAAAATACTCACAAACTGAATCTAAGAACACATCAAAAACATCATCAAACACCATGATCAGGTCAGCTTTCTCTATATTCCATCTTTGCTGCCCTGGACCCAGACCTGCATCTCTTTCAGCTGTGTTCCCCAGCACCTACATGACAGCTATCTCTCTGTCCTCTGCACCTCTCAGTTCTGGTGTCTCTCTTCCTCCCCCTGCACAACAAATATCCATTTTTCTGCTTCTTCCTCAGTCCCTTGCTCAGGAATGCTAAAGTTCAGCCTCTGTCTCCCTGATCAGCTGTTGGCTTTGGACATCTTTAATTACCAGTCAGAACCAATTGGAGATGGAACACTACAAACAGGTTTTAGGGGAACCTAATTAGCATAAGAATACAAGCAGCTGTACTTTCCAGCAACTTTAATTCCAGTCAGTAGGGTGGAAGCTTTCAGCTAGGCTACTGCTTAATTTCTCTATGTTGTCTTCAGTGATAGGGCCTTAACTATCAGACTGTTGATAGCAACCAATAGTTTGACAATAGTCTGTGATGTTTGGGGGATTCTATGGGACACCTTTACCCAACAAATCAACTTGTAACCCATTCTGGACACTGGAAGCTTTATTTGACTACAGGGAGAATATCTCAATGTAATAATGTCCATATAAGAAATTTACAACTAATATCATCATATGTGGAGCAAAGCTTGAAGGAGTCCAACTGAATTAAAAAAAAAGAAAGAAAGAAAAACAGGGATGACTATCACTCCCACTGTTTTTCAACATTATATTCAAGGTAGTAACTAGAGTAATAAGGCACTATAAAAAATTAAAAGAATATAAATAAGACAGAAAAAATATAACTACTCTTATGAGAAGATAAATGATACATTAGAAATTCCCAAAACTCTACTAGAAAATGTTTAGAAGTGATAAGTAAATTCAGCAATGTGGCAGGATATAGTTTCAACTTGTATACATCAATAAGTTTTCTACATACCAATAACAAACATACAGAGAATGATATGGACACACTTCCTTTAACAATAGTCTCAAATAAAATAAAAGAAAATTTAAAAATAAACATAGTTAAGGCAGTTAAGGACTTCTACAATGGAACTTTAAACCTCTGAAGAGAGAACAAAAGGCACTAGAAAATGGAAAGTCATCCCAAGTTCATTGTAAAATTATTTAAGATATATTACAGAGGTACACTAATAAGAACATTGTGGCATTTATTCCCAAACTGCCTAACATGAGCTGAACAAGGATAAAAGAAGGCCTCAACTTGGTGACAACTAAGGAATGCCACGTTCAGGAGAAATACTCTTTCCAAGGAAGAACACAGAAGTTGGCTACCCAATATCTAATTGTCAGCCTTGAAACATATAAATATATATAAAACATAATACAGACTAAGTTGTACTTATGTACTTAAGAATAAATAGATAGAGATAAATATATAGATATATGCATACATATATACTCATGTACAAATATGTATATATAACAATGATAAAAGAAGGCACGAATTTGAAGAATAGCAAAGAGAGGTTTCAGAAAGAGGTAAAGGACAGGAGAAATAATGTAATCATACTATAATATCAAAATACATAAAGGTAAATTCTATACAAATTATTTTTAAATAAAACACCAAATTGATAAAAAAGCATTAATCCAAAGTGGATATACACAAAATATATAAAAAGCATACTAGGAAACATCTAGAAATATTATTACTGAATGTTGCTACCCTTGAATAGACAAATATTTGTCAAATATAATGCTTACAGTATGCCATCGTATTTGAAAATTGGTTCTCATTAAATTAAGAACACCTGATCTGCAATAACAAATTGCCTGAACATCTTAGAGACAATGACATAGCATATAACAGTGAATATTATAAGAATATAACAGTGTGCTGAACATTACTAAGCATTAGGGAAATGCAAACTTGAGAGATCTCAATGTTCCAGAGTGGTTGATATTTAAAAACTGTACCACATGATTATTTTTATACTGCTGATATAGACATCCAGTGTTAAGCCTTGGCAAAATAATTTTGTAACTTCTGAAACACTCAACATATGGGTCTAATACGATCTATCTAGACACTCTACTACATTATTTACTTAAACAGAATAGAAACTGGGTGTCATTCTAGAGAATCTTTAGGCAAAGTTACCTGGATTTACAGAAGAGCAAATGCTCACTATGAAGTATACTCATATGTGAATGTTGCTGCAGCCATTGATCAGAAACCACTGGGCAGAAATAAGATGAAAGGCCAATGCACTTAATACCTAGGAGGAAATAAAATGACTGATGCAGCCTAGAAGAAGGTAGGTCAGTTGGTAATGCCACAGTACCAGAGTGCTCTTTGATCTCTCTGTCAACAGTTGGCTTCTATTCTCTGTGTCAACTATTGCCTTCAATAGTGTTTACTAAGCCTGCATACCTCCTTGGATTCCGTGTTCTTGACAACTTGATTCTGACCACATTTTACAAGTAGTTTTTTTAAAAAACATATTTGTTTCTACAGTGAAGCCAAAATTTCAAAGTGTTCACTCTTTACTGTTTGAATGAAGGTTCCATAAATGAGTTTTTGTGGTGCTCTTTAACTATTGATGTTTTCTTCATCTATTCAAAGCCATCAATAAACCTTCTACTCTGCTGCCTTCAAGTCTTGAATCCATAGTATGTTTAAATTATTATGAATATTTTCATATGACAATTAGAGTTATGCATACTACCTTCTGAAGCATTGGGACAGTTGCAAGACACAATTTATAATATGGACCTCTGCTAAGTTTACCAGCCACACATCTGACTTCCTCCCCTTCATCATGGGGGTTGAATGATGTACTCTGCCTAAATGGACTTAACTCAAGAGACAGAGTGGATAGGCCCAATTACACCAAGTTATGTCAATGTAATTCAATCTGAGCCCATGAGGCATATGAAAGTAGTTCCAGGCACTAACAAAAACCAAGTGTATGCAATTGATTAATGCACTTTAAATTTTGTTTGCTTTTCATTTTTTGATAATCTTAAATCTATATTTTGATTACAAGGCCTGTTCTTTTAAAGTAATTTAGTTCATAGATTATTTTATTTGTAGATGGGGTGGTTTATTTACTATATGACATATAAGTTTAGCTGCAAAGCTCTGAATTAGGGTGCAACTTGAAAGCCTAACTCCTGTTGGAGAGCCAACAGGGAAACAACTACTTCCCAACTTCTAACTTCCTGTGAGTTTGCTCATTTTTTAACATCTCTGATAGGTGGAAAGTTATGTGTAGCATGAATTTACAAACCTCACAGGACACAAACACTTCCAATTGTGGGTATCTTGAATTTGTTACTCTTTCTCAATTAATTTATTAGTAGATAGAAACTCAGGAATAGGAGGTGAAATTTTAACCACATTTCTCTCAATAGGACATTTTATGAACACACACACATATGTTATGTTACATTGAGTGTATGCTTGAAAAGTCACCAGCACTATCAAGTGGTGGAAAACTGATATGAAAAAAATTCAACATGGTCAAGGCTAAGGTGGAAATCCTGTATGAATGCTACCATGTGGGATGACATTGTCTCTCCCCTCTTATTTTATTAAGCAGGAATTCTTTTTATTTTGTTTTGTTTTTTCTTTTCTTTCTTTTTTTTAGGCTTTGTTAGGGGACATGAACTTCACTAAAAACTACAAATCTATGGTAAATATTTTGAACACTGACAGAATAGACTTTCAGGATTGAAGAGTTGAAATGTTGCTCATCCACAGGCAAATTACCTTCAGGTATCTATCATTATCTTCCTAGACATCCATTACTCATATCTGTATGTGACATAACATCTGGCTATAAAGTTAAATGTGTTAAATGAATTAACTCCTCAGACCAGGAGTTCTCATTAGGTCAGAAACTAAGATTTTCATCAGTACTATCTGAGACCCATAATAGAGACTTCCCTACTTTGCTGTAGCCTGAATCCTAATGCCCAGTAATACATTAGGCAAGTTAACTGATTTATGGCTTTATACAGCATTTGGATCCTGGATTCATATTTCTGTCATGGCCACTCCCATTTGCCTCAGAATGAATCCATATTCCCTTTAGAGTGAAATGCATAATAGAACAGTATTATGTAATAACAAACAGTTTTGTTGTTTATTCCATAAGTGTACATATATTCATGCTTGCTCCTGGATGTAAAGGCCAACAGTCAACATGGGGCTTTGTTACAGTAGAGTCTCTTGTTTTGATTTTTGAGACAAGATCTCCATTGGTTTAAGAATCATATCATAAAACAAGTTGAGAAAACAGTGAATCCCAGAGGACTACCAGCATACATCTCCCCATTGTTGTGATTAAAAGCCTATTCTAAGATGCTCAGGTGATTTGCATATTTTTTAACTGTTAAAGTATAATTATATTTGTAACTACCACTTTATTATACCAGAGTAATTTCTATCTATATTCTAAATATTTATTCTTATACCCACATGTCAAAGTAATTTTGAGCCCTCGTTAAAGAGCTATCTCTTTGCAAAAGGCAAAGACCCTATCAAGCCAACCTATCAAAATGCAAAGAACAAGAGATAGTGTGGTGCTGAGTTCCACCTGGCCATAAAAGGGACAGACTGACGTGTCCCCCACCAAACAAAGCCAACAGAGTGGGGCCATCCATGACTGTTGATGGTTGGCATGGACATATGATTTGTTTGTATAGTAATATACATATTTTCATGCTCCTCCATTGCTGAATGTCCTCTGCCAAGATTAATGGCTTCATGATAATCAGAGACAGCAGAAGGCTGGTGTGATGCTCAGTGATAGACACAATATATACAACATAATTTTCACGCATAAGGCTAAGAGACCATTGAGGAAGCAGTGGGAAAGATTGCAAGAAAGAAAGAAGGAAAGAAAGAAAGAAAGAAAGAAAGAAAGAAAGAAAGAAAGAAAGAAAGAAAGAAAGAAAGAAAGAAAGAAAGGAAGAAGAAGCAGAGAGTTTGCTGAAATATCATGGCTCCTAAGAATGTCAGGGAATCTATAACTATGATGCATCATCAATATTGCTCCTAAGTAAGACCTGAAGGATATCAATAAACATGGTTTTGTTTTTTAATGTGGATTCTCTGTATTGAACTCAGGTCCTCCTGTTTGTGACAACTACATTGCAGTCTGATTTATCTCTCAGGTCTTCTTTATGTGATTTTTATAGGTGGTGATTCTCTGTGATGAGAAGATCTTTAGTGAGGACAACAATCATACTATGTTAAAGTTTGGTCTTACAGGTGACCAAAATCTTTGTCAAATGGGAGTGGACATGACATGAAAACTTTGATTTACATCCATATGTATAAGCTAATTTGAGCTAGTCCATATAAATGTTTATGTTAAAGAAATACAAAACTAAAGATAACCCAGTCACAATTAGCCAAGAGTATTGTCATGAAACTAGGAACTTTCCCATAATATAGACCAAATAAAATAACTTCATTACTGTTATATTACTGTGTTATAAAGGGCCAAATTCCTTTAGTTTAGTATTTTCTTATTTATGAAGTTTCTCACTTAAATAAATTATTAAAAATCACTCTTTTGTCTCATACTTTACTCATAGCAGCAGTAATGAAAGGTGGTTACCATTGTAAGTAAAGAAATGTTGTGAGACTATTTAGGTTATGAAACGCAATAATAGTTTCAGCTTCTGAATCTGAGTCTAGAAAAAAAAAAGACTCAGAGACCTCTGAAGACCATTCATAAATGAGAAAATAGTTATTTTCATTTTTGTAATATACACAAAAATCACAGATTTTCATTTTTATCTGGTTTGCAACAAAAGAGATTTATCTAATGATGGCTATTCTGACTTTCTAACAGTTGTTTCTTTGTATCCAATCACTTTCTTATTACTGCCCCTTCCTCTACCACAGTTCTATGAAATCAATTATAATCCTCAGAAGTTGTCCCTTGTTGGTGATAACTAGAACAAAATGCTGAAGAGAACTGAGCCATGCAGGACTTTAAGATCAATCAGACACTCCAGGCTCTGGTATCTTCACTGAGTTCAAATGACTCAAATATGCAGTAGAAAATGTGTTGACTTTGGCATGTTTTTCTACCCTCTGAATCTGGCCATTATCAAATAGGTTCACAAATGAGAGTCTGTGTAAGTAGGCAATAATAAAATATGCAGATCAAATCTTTGTAGACATACAGAATACTCCAGAGACTGGCTGTTTCCCTACTATTTCCTTTACAAATAGATTTGTGAGCTAATCTTGGCCAACATCACCAATAGCCTCTACTAAAATGAGGCTGTTATTCATAGAACAGTGTATATTTAAGAATTTAGAAATTCTAATGGTAGTAAGAATATATATTGAAGATATAGTTTTATTATTTAATATTAAAAATATATGTTAAAATAATTGACTTTTTACACGAATTTTGAAGAGCAGGAAACTGGATCTTTTCAAGTTTTTCCAAGTAAAATATAGTTCAAATCTTTTAATGAATGCTTAGATGGTGAGTGACAGCAGGAAATTAAAATTGATATTAAAAGCAATAAAATTGTTTACCTGTCATATGAATCAGACATTATTTTCCTTCTATTCATTAAGTTAAACTCATCTGAAATACTGTCAACATATTAGGCACTGAGATCAATTTAAAGGATGTCTTTAAAAATTAAGATGGGGAGGAGGATGCTTGGGGAGTGGGGTGGGGGTGGGGAGGGTGGGGATGGGTGGGGATGGTGGGGAGTGGGGAAAGCATCCTCTCAAAGGCAAAGGGGAGCAAGGAAGGGTCAAAGGTGGGGCAACATTGGGAATGTAAACAAATAAAATGGTTTAATATAAAAAGATCAATAAGGGAACACAGAAAGAAAATAAACATGCTAGATTCAGAAAACAAAATTAAGATATACTAGTGAACCTTGGTGAGAGGGTTCAGCAGTTAAGAGTACTTGTTTTACTAGAGGACCGGGGATCAGTTCTAAGCACCTATATGGAACTGACACCCATCTGAAAATCTAGCTCTAAGGTCCTGACATCCTCTTCTCGACTCTGTAGGTACAGCGTGCACGAGCATATATTCAAACAAAATACATAAGATATTTTTTAACTTAAGATAAACTAATGCTATCTTATTGAAATACTATGCTTAGATCTTCAGCACCATGCACAAAGCAATATAATTTTTTTGGGCAAAAGTGTGTTTTGTCTTAAGATTACATAACTTTAAAACCCACTTTTCATGTATTCAGCAAAGCAGATAAATTAATTTTTCTATGAAGATAGACCATAGTACCAATTATTTCTATATCAGAATCAGATTGCACCAAGAAAAGGCACACTGAAACAAAAGTATGAATCAGTGTTGCAAGCATTACTTGATCTTACCTGCTGGTTTACAGGGAAATTTCTGTTGATTTTTTTGATCTGCAATGATAAATTAATCAGTATCAGTAAGAATAAAAATATTTCTTAAGATCTATTTCTAACAGTTATTTTACATGAGCTAGGTGGGTTATACATGTCTTTAATCCTACCAACATTTGAGTGACAAGATGGAAGCAGAGGCAGATGGATCTCTGTAGTTAAGAGCAACCTAACTTTGGACAGGAGTTCTAGGGAAGCCAAGGCTACATAGTGAGAACCTGTCTCAAAACATGGCTGGTAGCATGTGATGCTACACTAAAAGGTACCTCAACATACTTAACTTATTGCATAAATACCCATTTTATTTACAGCTCATACATAGTATCAAATATAAAGATTTTGAAGCTTTTTAATTATTTTCATTCATAGGAAATTAATATTAATTCCATGTGACATAAATATCTGCCAAAGTAAAAGCAGGTTTACTATTTGAATTCATATTATGACATCATAGAACAGTAAATTTACTTTAATATTCAAAACAATAGAGGAGATGGAAAAATCGAATATTAAAGTATATGCATTTTCAGTCAGAATCCGAACAGAATAAATTTTATATAAGAAAATGTAATGACTTACATTGCATAGGAATCTAAACTCTCTCTCTAGGAGCATCTCCTCTGAAGTAACAGGGAAACAAATGTGTAAAGGCAAATGGAAGTAGACATTCCTAGATGACAAGTATGCTCAGTAGAGCACTGGCTGATGGAACCCATTATTCTCCATCAAATTCAAGGAGACATCTTAACACCAGGTTTATATGGCATAAGCTTATGTCAAACTAAATAAATATGGACTCATTCTTTATCTGATAAATTATGTTATTGACATGCTTTTTCCTTTTTAAACTTTCTGGAATTACCTACTAAATATGAATGTGCAATTAGATGCCTATAAGAACAAAGTTATAAGAATCACTAAATTCTCCTCTAACAGCACAAACTGACCTCCTAGTTATTTTGCATGTAAAATGTAACTCTGAAAGAAAATTTGCAAATGAATGTATTTTGAGCAAGTTCTGAGAAGGTTTATGCAGAAACCCTGTCCTTCCTTCACTGCTATAACAATGTTAACCTGACTCACCTCCAGCAGAAAGACAGGGCATCAAGTGAGGGATGGGGTTGCCATCCCACAGTTAAAACTCTGACCCATAATTGGTCCTGTCTGATAGAACTGCAGGGATGGAAATGGAGAGGAGCATGAGGAAAAGAGGATCCAGCGACATGCAACATGCCCAAAGTGGGATCCAGTTCAAGGGGAGGTCCCAAAGCCTGGCACTATTACTGAGGGTATGGTGTGCTCACAAGAAGGAACCTATCATGACTGCCCTCTGAAAGACCCAACAAGCAACTGAAAGAGTCAGATGCAGATATTTGCATAAACCCATCCAATGGACAGAAGCTGCTGACACCTGTGGTTGAATTAGGGAAAAACTGGAGGAAGCTGAGGAGGACCTCGGCCCTGTATTTCCTTTTAGAAATAATTATAGAAATAGATGAATATTTTATGTGGAACTATTTACTCTTAAGAGTGCACCATAAAGATTCAAAACTTGACTTTTTAAATTTGAAAACTAATCTGAGGAACTTATATGGCAACTTGAGTATTGGCCAGGTAGACAGGCAGAAAAGATCAGAAAGCAGTAATTATATAGTACGTGCTGAGCACAGACATGTTGCGGCAACTTGGGACTCAGATAGATATGATGACACTTCCAGATGTATTGTTTTACATGCTCACATAAACCTAACCCAAACACACACACACACACACACACACACACACACACACACACACACACACACTTATATTGTCAACTTAATTGAGAAATAAAATCACATTTAATCAGATTCAATGCCTATTTATAATAAAAGCACTGAAAAAAGGTAATGAGAAAAGCAAACTTTATTGCCAATAAAGTGAAAGATGAGAAATCCATACTAAAACTTCACACTCAGTAGTGAATGACTGGAGATTTCCTCTATAGTGGAGGGCAAGACAATGTGCAAAGGTTAGTAAAAATTACCCTACTATAATATCATAAAAATAAAGTAAATTCAGAGTATCATCACAAAGCTAGAAAATGTAAAATAGAACTATTAAAAGAAATTAAATAAAAAGTAAAGAAATGTAACATTCTATAATAGTTGATCTTTATGACTTCCTATTTCAGGATCACAATCTTCCCAATAATTGCACAGATTCAGTGAAATTCTTTATATGCTTTTCTTTGAGGAAACAGAGACACCCTTTCTCAAACTGGGTGTAGCTGAGAGATGTCGCTTATCCTAGAGTAAAGCCTGATTTTGATCCCCCACACTGGATGGTGAGCTGGCACACTGTGGGTGTATGGGGCATTGTGTCACAGCGAGAGGAACTCAGGGGTCTCCACTGGAGAGATGGCAGACAGTGGGACCAATAGCTGAGTGAGATGGCCCAGTGAAGGAGAGTTTGGAGGCCCAGAGACCAGCGGTTCCAGAGTTGATGGCAGCAGGAGCGCAGGAGTGTGGTCAGAACCCACAGAGGATTGGCGGGTTGATTTTTTTTTTAATATTTCCTGCAACATAATCCACCACTTTGCTAGTTGAGCATTATTTCTCAATGCATTGAAATTTTATCTTCATATCCACAGATATAGCTAACACTCAACAATGAAGCATCTTTTTATAGTAAATGGAGATCATCACGTTAAACCATGACTGGACACAACACAGAGATCAGTGTTGTGAGGAGCTCAGGCCCAACGGATAAATCTACATCATAGCTCCTGCATCTATGCTCAGGAAATATCACAGAAGAGGTGACAGAAAAATTGTAAGAGCCAGAATACTACAAAGTGTACTGTGAAACAGTCTCTCCTGGAAATAACCCCATAAAGAATACAGTATCAGACAGGTTAACACGGAATGGGGAAATTTGGGGGGTTCTTACCCATAGACAAAGAATTAAAAAAAATATTGCCTGATGTAATAATAATTAGCTTCTCCACGAAACAATCAGCCTTGAAACCTTACTTATGCAAACAACAAAATAGAATCGGTAGGTTCTATTTAAAACCCTCTGTGTGGATGGTTTGGGCCCACAATTGCATGTAACAAACACAATCAAAGGAAAAAAATTGCTATCATCTGGATGCTGGAAGGCATAGGTTTGAGGGAGGATAACTGAAAGGGCCTAGAGGAAGGAAAGGAAAAGAGGACTGATGTAAAATTTTTTGAGACAGGGTTTCTCTGTATAACCCCAGGTGTCTAGGAACTTACTCTGTAGACCAGGCTGGCAAAAAACTCAGAGATCTGCCTGCCTCTGCCTCTGCCTCTGCCTCTGCCTCTGCCTCTGCCTCTGCCTCTGCCTCTGCCTCTGCCTCTGCCTCTGCCTCTGCCTCTGCCTCTGCCTCTGCCTCTGCCTCTGCCTCTGCCTCTGCCTCTGCCTCTGCCTCTGCCTCTGCCTCTCTGCCTCTCTGCCTCTCTGCTTCCCTGCCTCTCTGCCTCTCTGCCTCTGCCTCCCTCCCAAGCACTGGAGATAAAGGTATGTACTGCCACCATCCAGCTAACTGGTGTAATTCTATTTCAATCAAAAATATTTCTTTTAATTACCTCTGACTCTTAAATGAAGAAAATAATCTCACCAGTGCAGACATAGCATACTAAATCAAGTATGGTGACTTTTGCACGAGAACTTGGGAATGACCACCTTTACTTCCTATTTGTGTCTCCTCCACTTTACCATTTTAGAACAAAGGATATGCAATAGAGAAACTGGCAAATCAAAGTGGTCTTTTTCAGAAGTTCCATATGATCTTTTGTCTCTTTCCAATGAACAGAGTAAATTCATAGTTTCTCTTCATTGTCATGTCTGTAATTACATGGAATTTATATGGGGGTCATTGTTCTATATTCTATTGAGTGGAGTCTATGCTCTGCTGGTCTATTCCTGCCATGGGACTATGCTATGAGCCATGTTTAAATGGATCCCCAAAAATTAAAAGATTGTTGGGGCTAGGGTAATGAGGGAAGACCCTGTATAGCGCTTTTAGCTTTGAGACTGATGATCTGTATGCAATTAGACAGACTGTCTGTCTATAGAGGCAATGAGAAAAGCTGGACCAACTGATCAAGGTTCTAATCTTCACTAAACCTGTCAATTTCCAGTATAAAAGTTGCTTGAGAATAACAAATCTTTAACTTCTGGTATTAGCTTTACTGGAGATACAATGTCCCTTTTAATAAAACACCTCCTGACACAGATGCCAAAATAAAGAATAAAACTATGATTGCTACGGTTTGCATATAATGCATCACCTCACACACTCTTGCTTTTGTACTGACTTAAGTGACGTCTGTAGTTCTTTGATTTCACTTCACATAACTCAGTTTTTTAGCTAACACCTATATGACTGACAATTCCATTATGATGAAGAGGAAATTGACGCAGAGAACAAGACATTAGCTAGGACGTACATCTAATGATTCAACATGGTCATGGGTATTTGAACCTCATTCTGCGGTCTCTGATCACAGCCCTTTGTTCTTCTTTAAGGACACTTGCTTTCTGAGAGGCTTTATTCTGCAATTATAATCAATTCAGCTACAAGCTTGTTGCTTTGACAAAAGGTCTTCTATTTACTTTTATGGTAGCTTTTCGCAATCAATATCATTATAAAGAATAATGTCTTATTTTTCTACCTTATTTTCCCTAATATTGTAAACTCACTTAAAGGAAAAAAATATGATTCTTAACCTGTTAACTATAAAGATTGTAGGAAGAAAGCTGAAATAACAACTGACTAAATTCACATGTCTACTTAATATCCTCTGCCTCTGTTGTGAATCTTAAAGGTACCTGCCCATTTTTCTGAGGGCTTATAACATCCATGGCTTTTTTCAGCAATCACTTTTTCCTGAATTGAACATGGTGGTGGTTATTAATTCACTTTTCAATCACTGTTCAGAACCTTTCTCAGCTTATTTGTCCTACCATATGTGCTAGGAGATGGATACCAGCTCCTTTCCTAAATCTCCACAGATTTTCATACTCATACTCTCAATAACTTGAAATGAGTTTTGGGAAATTTTTATTTTCCATTGATGAAACGGAAACAGATATGCTTGGCTTCCCTTATCTATTTTTCCTTTTATCCTGAACACTCAAGTACTGGTTTTACAAACTTCAGGCCAGCTGCCACATGATCCCGAGGTAGCAAAAATGAGGCAAGACAGTACTATAAAGAGAGCAGGAAAAAACACTATCAACACAAGAGGAGCTCTTGAAGAAATTCCCAGAAACACTGAGAGAGACAACAGCTACTGTTGTTCAGAAGCTTTGTCAGACAGAAAGAATAATAAAAACAAACAAATAAACAAACAAACACACTTTAGTCTTTTTAATCAATACATAAGATTTCTCTTACTTTAAATACAGATCATATTGTATTCACATTATATACAATATTTGTGTGTTTCTAAGTTTACTTATATATGTGTACACAATATTTCATATAGTTTAAGGTGAAACATTTTATTAAATAAAGGCTACTATGGGGTTCTTATATTTGAATCTATAATAAAAGAGAAGATTTTCTCAAAACACTTTGAAATGATAGTTTAAAAATTATGAAATTGAAAAACCTGAGTGGGGACACTATCTCAGGAGGGGTCTAAATGTTACCCATTTCCTCGATAATGCTTCATAAGAATGAACTTAGGTGCAGACCTGCAACTTCTTGATAACTTAGTCACTACTTAAAATTTATTTTACCCTCAGTAAAATTAATTTTCCTTAAGGTACAGATACTCAAATAACTACCTTTCAGGATCTCAGCAATTAATTCATAAAGTGATTATCCCAAAGTTGTGTAAACACATAAGCCTATATGTGACAGATGCCATCACTCACTAATGACTTGTGAAATAGTTTAGTTTAGTTTAGTTTAGTTTAGTTCAGAAGGCACTTCAAAAGGGTAACTAAGAAAAATGTTGGTGTCATATAAAAGACAAAATTTGAAGAGTTTGTTTAAATTAAATCATTGATGTAACATAATTACTTAACACTACTTATGTGAAGGGGTTTCAGATTCACATAAATATTGAGAAGTTGTATTCTAACAAATGTAATGATACCAAATATCATGCTTATCTTCAGCATAGAAATACTTCTGAAAACACAGGACCAGTTTACTTTGGATGTTTGAAGCTGTGGTGCTTCCGGGCCTGATATACTTGAAAGCATATTGCTGTAGTGGTTGTTATACACTTCCAACTGCAATCACAGAAACTGCAGACCTGTACCATGATGTATGACAAATACTATTTTTTTTCCTAGAATTCAAGTGTATGCATGTGTAGTTATACTGAGCACGTATTGCACGCATTGTAAAGGATTATAAGAAATCAGTTTTTGACAGTGTTGTGTTGTTTTTCTAAAATATGATCTCTTCATAATGTGTTTTTATATTCTATTAACAACAATATGCCTACTCCATATTTATTTGAATATATTAGTAATAACCTTGCAGTACCCAAAATGAATCAGTAATAACCTTAAATTAGGGAAAATGAATTATAAGTACTTTGCCTTGGAGTAATTTTACCCAGAGCAGGCCCAAGTTTAAATCTGTACTTCTCTCTCCCTGCATTTCTGATTGTCCATCCTTTCTATAACCTTTGTTATGAGTCTGAATGCCACGTGGATGATGTTTGACCCTAACAAAGATCTTTCACTCTGTATATACTAGACAGTACAGAAACCTTTATATGATGAAGGAATCTTCTTTATAGAAATCTTTAACAAAGTTTTAAAAGGGATTAACTCACTGACACCAACTGACCCAGAAAACAAACAAACAAACGTTATTGTGTAATAACCAAATGGTGCTTCCATAATTGGTAGTGCATATTTATTATACAAAGTTGCTTTTCAGCCTATTGTTGCTTTCACCAAATGACTACATAATTGTAAGTTTATACACACAAACATTATTTTTTGGACTGCAGCTTGGAAAAGCACATTACTTAATACTACAGCTTGGGCTGTAAAAGCTGATTACACAGAGGATGCCAGGCAATTAAATTTGATTGCTATATTGTTCTCTTAAAGGTAGGTTAAACAAATAGACTGCATACACAATAAGAAAGCAGTCAAAGTCTTAAGTAACCTGAAGGTGTATTATTGACTCTAGGTGTGAGGGTCAGCCTATGATCCACTCTCCTAGAATGTAGGCAATAATTTTATATATTATCTTTCCACACTCAAAACCAAGTATTCAGTAACTTGGTGCTAATACCTTCAAGGATAGTAGTTATTTTGTTCTTAAAGTTCTTGTTCAATTAAACTTGCCTATCTTTTGAGTGTTAAAATGTTTAAAATACGTGATAGTGTTCATGCATTGCCTTGTTTTATTAAGAAAAACTACCAACTAAATGAAAAGTATGATTGCTGTCATTTCATGAGGTAATAGTTAATGGCATAGATCTAGTAACAATATGCAATTTCAATAATGACATGTCCTTAAGAAAAACATTTCTAAAATGCTTATGACAATGTGAACTTTTTCATTTCAACCCCTACTAGTGAAAATTTCTGCATTTACTGGCATTTACTTTTTATAACAGAACCCATTACCTTTCTTTCTACATAGACACATATTCTTACTTACTGCTTTTGCTCTGTTCTTATCACTGATCACCTGTAATCCACACTCATAGGTCATGTATCCACATGTCTTCTAGCTATATGCAGCATCTCATAATCCTTCACTCCCATGAAACAGAAAGTTCAACCTCATTTATGTACTTAATTGTTTTAATTCATCCTTCTTCACTTGGCTTCTTGTATGACAAGGGCAGATCTGACCTATTTTTTCCTCAATATTGCATTCTAACACTTAAACTCATGTAGTAGGTCCCTAGAAAGAGCATGAATGCATAAATGTGTAAATAAAAAGTTCGAAAGCCACCAATCAGGTCAAAATATGCTAATTTATTAATATACACATAAATATGTAAGTAAAATTTTATCTTGAACATTATTAGTTTTATAAAAAAATGACAGAAAGAGTACCCTCTAACACAAAACAATTTTTTGTATGAATAAATCACCATTCATTTCTTTACTATAGACTCTTGGATACAACAGTGAGTCTATAGTAATGCCTACCTATGAGGGCATTACTGAAATCTGTATGCTGTTTTCATTTAGGTGGATTTTCAAAATACCTATTCGCTCTCCAAGATCACTTCCATGGCACACACTTTTCAATGGCTCTTCCAGTTCTACTTACTTAACAAAACTTCTCAAAATAGTTTTGTTCATGAAGAATTTTAAGTTCCTACACATGGTGGATCTAGCTATTCTAGAATTTTCATTAGTTGAGATCTGTGTAAATGTTTTCTCAGGTAGAAACTTGGATTAAAGATTTTGAGAGATATCCATATAGGTAAAATGTAATTGAACTGAGATCTCACATGAACACAGTGCCAACTCCCACTGCTGCTGTTATTCTTGCTCACTTTCTTGACTCTTATCTGTGAAATTAAACTACAAGACACTTCTACAGTTCTGTCTTTCTAACCTGTACATATCAGTATATACTAAGGAACTAAAAATGAAATAAAATATATTTTTGAATTGTATCTTGGGTATTCTGAGCTTCTGGGCTAATATCCACTTATCAGTGAGTGCATACCACATGTATTCTTTTCTGGCTGGGTTACCTCACTCAAGTTGATATTTTCTAGTTCCATCTATTTGCCTAAGAATTTCATGAATTCATTGTTATAATAGCTGAGTAGATTTCCATTGTGTAAATGTCCCATATTTTCTGTATCCATTCTTCTGTCGAGGGACACCTGAGTTCTTTCCAGCTTCTGGCTATTATAAATTAGGCTGGTATGAATGTAGTGAAGCATGTGTCCTAATTACATGCTGCAGAATCTTCTGGGTATTTGCCCAGGAGTGGTATAGCTGGGTCCTATGTCTAATATCTGAGAAACTGCCAGACTGATTTCCAGAGGGGTTGTACCAACTTGCAATTCCACCAGCAATGTAGGAGTGTTCCTCTTTCTCCACATCCTTGCCAGCATCTGCTGTCACCTGAGTTTTTGATCTTAGGCATTCTGACTGGTGTGAGGTGTGTTTTGATTTGCATTTCCCTAATGACTCTCTGGAGTCTAACTTCTTGAGTTCTTTGTATATATTGGATATTAGCCCACTGTTGGATGTAGGGTTGGTAAAGATCTTTACCCAATCTGTTGGTTGTCACTTTGTCCTACTGACAGTGTCCTTTGCCTTACAGAAGCTTTGTAATATTATGAGGTCCCAATTGTCAATTCTTGATCTTAGAGCATAAGACATTGGTGTTCTGTTCAGGAAATTTTCCCCTATCCCCATGTACTCGAGGCTCTTCCCCACTTTCTTTTCTATTAGTTGCACTGTATTTGGTTGTATGTAGAAGTCCTTGAACCACTTCTATTGAGCTTTGTACAAGGAGATAAGAATGGATCGATTTTCATTCTTCTGCATGCTAACTGCCAGTTGAACCAGCACCATTTGTTGAAAAGCTAATTTTTCCACTTAATAGTTTTAGCTCCTTTGTCAAAGATCAAGTAACCATAGGTGGGTGAGTTCATTTCTGAGTCTTCAATTCTATTCCATTGATCTACCTGCCTGTCACTGTACCAATACCATGCAGTTTTTACACTATTGCTCTGTAGTATAGCTTGAGGTCCAGGATGCTGATTTCCCCAGAAGATACCCAAAATACAAGTCATAGACCAAATGAAGTTCATGAAGAAATAAGACCAAAGTGTAGAAACTTTGGTCCTTCTTAGAAGGGGGAACAAAACACCCATGGGATGAGATACAGAGACAGAGTGTGGAGCAGAGACTGAAGGAAAGATCATCCAGAGACTACCCCACCTAAGGATCCATCCCATATATAGTCACCAAACCCAGAAACTCTTGTAGATGCCAACAAGTGCTTGCTTACAGAAGCCTGATATAGCTGTGTCCTGAGATGCTCTGCCAGTACCTGACAAATACAGAGGTGGATGTTCTCAGCCAGCCATTGGACTGAGCACAAGGTCCCCAATGGAGGAGCTAGAGAAAAGACCAAAGGAACTGAAGGAGCTTGTAGCCCCATAGAAGGAAAAACAATATGAACCAACCAGTACCCCAGAGCTCCCAGGGACTAAACCACCAACCAAGTTTATACTTGGAAGGACCCATGGATCTACCTGTATATGTAACAGAGGATGGCTTTGTTGGAAAACAAAGGAAGGAGGGGCTCTTGGTCCTGACCAGGTTCAATGCCCCATTATAAGGGAATGCCAGGACAAGTAAGCAGGAGTGGATGGGTTGGTGAGCAGGGGGAGGGGGAGGGGATAGGGGGCTTTCAGAGGGGAAAACAGGAAAGGGGATAACATATGAAGTGTGAATAAAGAAATTATCTAATAATATATAGATATATTTTCAATATTTGTATATGTGTATTTTATATATACTAAAATATCTTTGAATGTTGTGTAACATTCTTCTCAAGATGAGAGACAAATATTAGATTCATTTAAATATTAACAAATGACTGACTTTGAAAAGTAATACCTGACAAATATGGTACACAACGTCCCTTATTCAAATATTATTAAATCCTAATTAGATAGGTAAGGTCAATGCTGTTTCAGTCTTAAAACAGGGACTTCTGGTGGACTTTTTGCCTGGCTCACTGACTGTTCCAACTTGTGTAAGTACATGTGGAACTAGCAGAGTTTTTTATTAAGAAATTGGCTTAAATATGAGATATAGTGTTAAACCTAAAATTTTAAAGCATCAGCTTAAATTAATTGCAAAAAAGATAATATCTTTGGGAGCTCTTGATATTTAATATTATACCAACATGAATGCGATGGTTTTTATTTTCTTCTCCCAGGGAGTGACACTATTTGGAGGTGTAGCCTTGTTCAAGTAGGTGTGTCACTGTGGGCAAGGGCTTACTAGTCCTAGCTGCCTGGAAGTCAATCTTCCACTAGAAGCCTTCAGATGAAGATGTAGAACTCTTAGCTCTGCCTGCACCATGCCTACCTAGATGCTGCCATGCTCCCACCTTGATGATACTGGACTGAACCTTTGAACCTGTAATCCAGTCCCTATTAAATGTTGTCCTTTTTAAGACATGCCTTGGTTATGGTGTCTGTTCACAGCAGTAAACCAAGGCAATCACATATTCATAAAACTATAACAAAACATGGGGAAGTCTCATAAGGGCTCACACCTAGATGAAGAGCTACAGGTAATTAACAGCCATTCACAGAGACAGTCTTCTCCAGGGATGAGTTCCCTGATAGGCTATCCAATCTCAAGTGGTCAGCATTAAATGCATATACATATGATAAACTAAATAGACCCAACAAGTCATATTCATACATCTATGTCTGTGTATATGTAAAAGTAACAAACAAGTAAATCGAAATAATTAGGAATTGTGTGGAAAGACATAAGAGAAGTAGAAAAGAGAAGGAAAGGGAAATGATGAAGATTCAAGATTCATATGAAATTCTCAATAAAAATAAAATCATAAGATATTTGAATTGATGAGAATAACAAAACATAAGTATATGGTTCATACTTTATTCATTCTGAAGAGCTTCTATGTTCAGAGACAGGAAACAGGAGAAAAGAAGTATGTAATGGCTTGGCAATAGAGGTAGGAATTTGTCAGTGATGGTTTATTGTAAGGAATCAGATTACAATATGTACTATTTGCCTGTACATATCAGTGTAACTGCCAAGTTGCAACCAAGTCAAAGAAAAAGTTAACATATCTTTCCAAAGGTACAAGACTAGGATTTCAACTGGGTATACACTATCATTGCCTAGTGTGGAGATGCTGAAGGGTCTATTGCTGTTTGTGAAGTTGTGTGTTGGTCCATATGTATCCTAGCGGAGAGGTATAGAAACGGTGCTAGAAAAAGAGCTACAAGTTTTAAATACTATTAAATTCACAAACAGAAGACAGATCTGTCGTTTTACAGTTCTGTAGGTCTTCAGTTACAAGTAGGTCACACAGGAAAAAAAAACACAGGTGTCAGAAGAACTCCATTTTTCAGGGGCAGCACATAACAGACGCTTTTGTTCTCATCTACTGGACCCATTGTGTCCACAAGCCAATCTCATGTCCTGCAACACAGCAGTTTGTACCCAGTCCTTTCTATAATTCCAAGTCTTCACATCAATCTTACAGGCCTTGGAAGGCCTACTGGCCATATTTTAATCCCTTGCATAATCTATGTTAATCTTCATATGCTCAGCTACATGACAATGAGAATCAAAACTATAAACTTCATTTGTCACAGAAAGGAATATAATCATAGGATTTGAAAATTAGTACCCAGATGAATTCAGGAGGTCTTTATTTTACCTGACCCTCTGTCAGATATGAATCAATTATTTCATTTGTCATTAGTGGAAAAAATGTGCTTAATCATGAGGTTTCTATGTGTATACACTATAGCAACTTGCACTTCACTTAGCCCATTACAAACCTTCTTGGTTGACTACCCTCCTCTGTCTCTCTCTGTGTCTCTGTCTCTCTCTCTGTCTCTCTGTCTCTGTCTCTCTTTGTCTCTCTCTGTCTCTGTCTGTCTCTCTCTCTGTCTCTCTCTCTCTCTGTCTGTCTCTCTCTCTCTCTCTCTCTCTCTCTCTCTCTCTCTCTCTCTCTCTCTCTCTCTCTCTCTCTCTCTCTCATTTCTTTCTTTGTCTCTCTCTTTCCTGTTTTCCTTCTTGGGTGACATGGCCTCACTGTGTAGTTCTAGTTGGTCTCAAGTTACTGTATAGACCAGTGTGATTTTGAACTCAACAGAGATCTACCTGTCTCTTGTTTCTGTGTTCTAGAATTAATGACACATTGTACCACAGATGGCCCAACTTTTAGCCCTGACCAGTCATGAACTTAATGCTCTTTCTGCCTCTACCTTTCTTCTTCAGCATATTCTACTGCTGTATGCCACTATACCCAGCTTCTTTGTTTTCTTGACAATAATCATTCTGCCTGAAATAAGTTGGAACCTCAGAATATTTTTATTGCAATCACCTAAGTATGTGAAGAACAATACACAGTATTTATAGGCCATTTTCATTACTTCGTGTGAAAACTTTATATTCAATGTTTTTATCCACTTATTGATTGGACAATTTGGTGGTAGATGTAGTGGTGGTAGTGATGATTGTGGTGGTGGTGGTGGTGGTGGTGGTGGTGGTGGTGGTGGTGGTGTGTGTGTGTGTGTGTGTGTGTTGAATTTTTTATACATTTTAATATTAGTCTCTACATACATGTTGGTCTGTATTGCTCATCCAGCAGGTGACTATTTGCTTGATTCACATGATTCCATTTATCAGTTCTTGAGATTATTTCTTATTTTATTGGAGTGCATTTGAGAAAATCCTTTTTTTTTATTTTCTAAATTTTTTTATTTATATTCCAAATGATTTCCCCTTTCCCATTTCCTCCCTCCCCGAAAGTCCCATAAGCCCCCTTCCCTCCCTCTTTTCCCCATTCAACCCCCTCTCGCTTCTCTGTCCTGGCATTCCCCTACATCCAGTCTTAGAAAATCCTTCTTTATGATTATATATTCAAGGTTTTCCCCTTGTGTTTTCCTCCAATATGAGAAAGTTTCAAGTCTTATATTGTAGGTTTTGGATCACATTGAATTCATTTTTCTATAGAATAAGAGATCAAGGATTAATTTCATATTTCTGTATTTGGATATCTAGTTTCTGACAACATATGTTAAAGGCCTCCTCTCTTTCCCATTGTGTGTTTTGTCACCATTGTCAGCTTTTAGCTAATCATATATGTCCACATATATCTCTGGTTTCTTTATGCAATCACATAGGTATTCCTGTCTCTTTGCTCGAGAAACTTGCTGGTTTTGTTATTATTTATTTTTCTTCGTATAAGTTGAGTTCAGGTATAATGGTTCATTGCTTTTTTTACCTAAGTTGTGTTGACAGTTGAGGGCATATTCTGCTTCTATATATAGATTGCAAAATGTGTGTTATTTCTAGTTCTGTAATGAATGCTACGTATTCATGGGGGCTGTATTCATTCTATTTATTGATTTTGCCAATTTTTTGACAATATTAATTTTTACAATCCATAATCAGTGGGATTATTTTTCATATACTATTGAAATCTTCAGTGTTTTTCTGGAGATTGAGAGATGGTACTGTAGAGATCTTTCTTCTCTTCGGTTATCCCTAGGTACTCCTGTTTTTGAAACTATTGTTAGTGAGACTATTTTTGCTGATATTTTTTTTTACAGCAAAGCAATTACTGGTATAAAGAAAATTCTGAGATTTGTGTATTTGTATTGTCTCCTTCTACTTTTTATGATATCTAGATATTTTATAATAGGGTTTGTTAAGTGCAGGATCAACATGTGAATGAATTTGATTTCAACCTTCTTGATAAGTGTTGTCTTTCTTTCTCTAGTTTTATTTTCCTGTGTATAACTCTGAGCACTATACTGAGTTAAAAGTGCAGTGGCACCCTTATCTCATCCCTGGTGTTAGAGGTTATGCTCTTACCTTATATGTACTATTATGTCAGATGTGGGTTTGTTGTATACAGGCTTTTCACTGTTGAGGTATATAATTCCTATTTCTAGTGTCTTTAGGATTTAATCACAAAGGTGTGTTAAACTCTTGGAAAGGACCTTCCACATTTACTGAGATAGCATGTGATTTTTCTTCTTTTCTATATAATTTTTATTTTTAAATTTAAATGTAATTATATGATATTCTCCCTTTTCCCTCCAACCCCAATGTTTTTTGCATCTGTCATTGCTTCTCTAAAATGCAGGGTTAACTGTTGTTTTTTATCTTCTTAAATCTATTGATGCTCTGTATCATATTAATTGATCTATATATGTTAAAATGTGCTTGTACTCCTGGAATGAACTATCATGATCATGGCATATGATCTTAATTTGATAAATTGGATAATAAGTATTTCATTGAGATTTTTAGCTTCTATGTTCAATAGGGCATTGCACTAGAATATTAATTTTGGTTTCTTTTTTCTCTTTTTGTCTTTATCTGATTATAATCATTGTAATAATGAGTTCATGAAATGAATTTGACCACATTCCTTTTTGTTCCTTTCAATTATATAGAATAATTTGAGAGTTGTAATTCAGCAGTGAATCTATCTAGTCATGGGCTGTACCTGAAATTCTTTGTTGCTGGCTATGCAACTGTGTAAGCTGTCTGTAATGATATGTGGTAAGATTACTCTATCAATTTCCTGTATTTCTTTATATTCCAGTTTTTAAAATTATGTTTTCAAAGTATTTCCTCACAACTCTCTGGATTGTGCTAGAATCTATTTTAACATCTTTTTTATTTCATCTAATACTTTTAATATGGATCATCTCTTTCTTTTCATTACTTTGGTATATAAATCTTGATTATGTCACAATGGATCAGTTCTTCATTTCATCAATTCTACCAATTCTTTTCATCCCATTCATTAATTTCTCCCATGAAATTTTTTGTCTATATTTTTATCACCATCTATTATTTTAAGTTTTATTTCTTTGTATTTGTTGAGACATTATTTTTTACCTGAAACCTATCAGTTTTTTTCTGAAACACACACATGTAAACACTGTGTATAAAACAGCTTTAGAGATCCCAAATGTTCTAAAAAGATATGTTATTTTCCTTTAATTTATATATTAATTCATTTTTTTACATCCTGATAACTGCCCCTTCCTGGTTCCCCTCTCACATAATTATTTTGCCTTCCCTTCTCCCCGAGAGGGTGGGGTTCCTCTGGTCATCCCTCCACCCTAGCACATCAAGTCTCTGAAGGGCTATCTAGCCACATCTTCTTACACTGAGCTCAGAAAAGGCAGTTCAGTAAGAGGAGCAGATTCCACAGACAAGCACCAGCTTTAGGGACAGCCGCTGCTCCATTTGCTGGGAGACTTATATAAAAACTGAGGTGTACATCTGCTACATACTGTCTGGGAACCTCAGTCCAGCTTATATATGTTCTTTGGTTGGTGGCTCAGTCTCTGAGAGCCCCCATGGGTCCATGTTAGTTGACTCTGTTGGTCTTCCTGTGAAGTTCCTATCCCCTTCGAGGCCCTCAATCCTATTTAATTTTTAATTGTTGCATTTTTTAAAATTTTAATTGCTCTTCTTTTCACTAGTCTACTGGTCACTAAAGAGTGCATTTTCAAACTCTAAGAAGTTCCACAAGCTTTGTGACTTCTTTCTCAAGATTGCTAGCTTATTGCACTAGGACATAGATTTAAGAAACTACATCATTGTTCTGAAGTTATGAAGGCTTGCTTTGTGGCATCAAATGTAATCTATTTTATGAAAAGTTCCATGTGCTTTTGAAGAAATATATGTTCCAAGAATATTAAATTGTATCCTGCAAATTTGTGTTAATTGCATTTTATGCATCACATAATTTAACTCTGAATTTTCTCTTTGGAAGTTTAGCTTAGATGACCTATCTAACGATGACAGTGGTGCACTGAGATCCTCCACTATGGTTTTTATTAGAGCTATCAGTAAATTTTTATACAGTAGTCTTTTGGAAAATTGATACCACAATGCCAAAGTTTACAGATATAAAGTTACTATATCTTCTTGGTGAAGTATTTCCAGTATTAACAGTATATATTTCTTGTTTTCTGACTAATGTTGATCTAAAGTGTATTTTTTCAGATGTGATCATTATATGCATATAAGCACAAATGACATATCATTTCAAATGTGACAGGTACAAGTTACAATTTCTCATATACATTAATATTTTTTCAATTTTGTTACATTTAACAGTAACTCGTATGGAATTTTTACATATTAATTTCCACTTTTAATATATTTTAGACATAAAATCATTTTTATCAATTATTAACAGTCACATTACCTCAGTACTCTGAAAAATATTAGTTAAATAATAGAGAAAAAAGGACCAGTTCTAAATATTTATACAAGGTTTCATTTCTGGAACTTCCTTAGAATAAGAAAAAGTAAGAGAGCTTTTAATAACATCTAATGTCATGGCTTAGTTTCAGTGAGGTAAATGTGAATTTCTCCTTTTGTACTTTTGTAATTCAACACTGATTTAGTGCTAGATAAATGTCAACTTATACTATAATCATAAATATTTGTTAATGAGAACTAACTAGAAGAACAAAATGAAATGAAATATGTGTATGTATACACACACACACACGCATGCACACATACACACACAACACACACACACACACACACACATATATATATATATATATATATATATATATATATTACACAAAACAGTGAGATAGTGAATAGATAATTTATATTACAGTACTGGCAGAGCAAGCATGGGAATCTCCTAGCAGATTTAATAAGATGTCCAAGTAAATGTCACATTACACAGCTGAGTTGCCTAAGAAGAAAATTTCAACTGAAATGTTTCCAAGATCAGACAGGCCTATGGGCATGTCTGTTGGGGTCTTAATTGAATATAAGTTGATGTAGGATGGCCTAGCCACTATGGGAGGCACAATTCCTTGGACCGGTGACCCTAGACATTATGAGAAAGTAACTAAACAAGAGCCCGAGTGATCTAAGTGTCAGCGGGTTTTCTCTATGGTTTCTGGGTCAAGATCCTCTTCGACTTCCTGCCCTGACATCCATCATAATAGACTATGGAGTATAAATCAAATAAATTCTGAATTTTCTTGTAGTCAGAAAACTTTACCACAGCTACAGAAAGGAAAGTAACTCCAAGACTACAGAGATGGGGCTTCTTTTCTACATTTCACAGTGAGTACTTGGCAAGATGGAAATTGTGCCATGGAGCTGGTATGTGTATTCTACAAGAGCTTCTGCACCTTCTCTTTCTTTTTATCACAGTACAAGGTTTACAAGTGCTCTCAGTTGGCTCACATTCCTTTAACTAAACATTTCTTGCACGGAGCAGATTTTTCTAAGAGCATCTTTAGGACAATTTGAATCTGGCTATGATGAAAGAAATTATTTAAATCTTATCATTCTACTCATTTTTTTTTAAAAAAGTGTTTCTCATGCATATGGAACCAGGGCTTGTGAATAAGGTATCCTTATGATTGCTGCCAAGAAACATAAAGTCTCATTCTCATAAAGTATTGGCACAGAAACACAAAAGAGATAGAATTACAATCTTTATACCTCAGCTTTAACAGGACACCACCAACTTAGCTAAGTTTGGCAGGAAAACTTAACATCACTTTTGATCAAGCCATGTGGCTTCATCAGGGTTATGGGCACTCAGTCTATTTGTGTTTGTTCAGGCAAATCTTAATCTTCCTCTGTCTGCATTAGCACAGCAGTATAATTCAGCTTTGTGAACAATATCACCCCCAGAATATTTAAAAAGCAGCACAAATACAAGGTAATTGGCTATAATAACTTGGCCTGTCTTAGTTTGAAAAAAGATACAATAAATATATTTATTAAGATCTTTCTGGGACCAAAAGCAAAATCTGCAGTTACTCTAGCTGAAAGGGGCATTAGCTTTAAGAAAAAATTATGATGTCATAAGTTCTAGTAAGAATTGCATATTGTGCCTAACTCCTGAATTTAAACTTCTGATTTTCCCCAATAATTTAACAAATATTATGAAACAACTGAGGGCATGGGAAGGAGCAGAAGCAAAGGAATGGGTGACCACAAGTATTTTTTTCAAAAAATGGAATGATCTATATTGTATTATCAACATTGAACAGCGTGATACTAATATGTGTGTGTGTGTGTGTGTGTGTGTGTGTGTGTGTGCAAATATGTGTGAGTTCATGTGCAGGTATAGATACATATGTACAGATACAACAAGGAATGATCTATTATAATACTACCAACATTAAACAATGTGACACTAATGGGTTTGGGTCTCCATGCAAATGCTTGTATGTTCATGTACAAGTGTAAATACATGTGTATAGATGCAAAAATGGAGCAATCTATTATAATGCTATCAACATTAAACAACATGGCACTGGTGGGTGTGTATATCTCTGTAATTGTACTTCTATTTATGTGTAGGTGTAGATGAATGTGTATAGATGCTCCAGAGCAACTTCAGCTGTTACTCATCAGTTCTTTGCAGCACATCCATTTGTCTGATGATTGCCAAATGCCCTGTGCATCCTAGCTAGTAAGTTCCAGTGATTTGATTGTTTCTGTCCCCAGTGCTGATTAAAAATGTAGGGCACTATGCTCTTTCTCATGTGTTCTGGGTACAAATACAGGTGCTTGTGTTTGCCCAAAAAGCATTTTATAGCCTAAGCTTTGCACTTCTTCCTGGTTTATGATTTTCAAACATTGTTAGACTAGATATTGAGAAAGGATAAATTATTTCAATGTAATGGTAGCAAAGACATGATGACAACAAAACCACACAGGAAACAAGGGAGAAGAAAGAAGGGTATGAGAAACACAGGTTAGGAGATAAGCTGTTTTTAGTGACAGAGACCTTGTCATTCTGCATAGGTTCTTGCATCCCACTAGGTACCAGCCTTGTGCCAACAGAGCACCATGGGAAACTTTCAGTCTCTATTTTATGAACTTTTACCTGGATCATTTCATTCACACATTCTCAGTCACAATCCTTGGGTCAGTGAAGACAAATCAAGATCATTTTTTTTTTGACATTCACCAGCTTGCTCACTGAGGGTGCTCTTATTTAAGTGTACGCAGATTCTGTATCATGTTTATTTAAAGCAGTTTCTTTTGGCACTGGACAAAAGAAACCTGTGAGTGATTTCTTGCATGTAAGTTCTGCCTGATCTTTTTTCGTGCTGAGGAGACTTTTCTCTTGTGTTTCAGAACAGCTTTCCCAGGAAGTATAAGGAAACTCATTCTTGGAATGGCACTAAGCAGATGAAGCAAAGTTAAATGCCACTGAATAAGCCTACAAATTATTCTGGTTAGATATTTATTCCTTGAATCAGTACTTACGTTGTGCTTTGTGAGATTTGAAATGTTAGCTGCTATTGCTTGGAGCCAATCCATGCAGTCTTCAGCAGAGAGGCACTGAAGAATTCCACTGCAGACTCCATCCACAGCAACAACTTGGAAAGCGTTCTGCCTAAGAGTGCATCAGAACAGAACCGACGAAATGCTGTTGTTAGCTGTTTATAGCTTGGTCCAGAACCTGTAGAAGGTCCTATCTTAATACAATAGAGCAAACAGCTTCCAGATTCAAATCTGATTATCTCCTTTATAAATACACCCATTTTAAAGTAAAGCAACAAAAAGACCAGGATATTATCTATTTGCAAATAAGTAGATGACATTGTTAAATTCAGCTAAATATGGACAGCCTTTGAGATATAAAGCAAAGTATGAGATGTTGAACAGCCTCAACTTAGGGAGCATTCTTATTCCTTTGGGCAAACATGCCCAATCTATAATTCTGCTTCTGATCTTGACATTTGTCAAATGTGTAAAAATTGCAAACGCAAATGTTAAGCACTACATGGTAAAACTCATGTCAATTTCTTGAGCATTGTTTGAATACAGGCTTAATGGACAGGAAACATGAAACCACAACATGAATTGGAGTCACCAAGGCCCTGACCAGGAGAACTACTCTGTTGGGTTACATGTGGCACTTGAGAAAATCCACAATTCATACTTAAGTCCACCAGTCATGGAGTGATAGACAACTTACACAGCTAGGCATTTGAAATTTGATGCAAACTGCATGCATTCCCATATCCTTTCCAAACACACGCCTTTCCTGGCTCCATCAGTTTCACAAGTGGGCATTTGAGGATATCAGACATTACGCATTTCCTGAAAGAAAGGGAAACCCAGAGAGCACACATCTAGCTCAGAGTCACATGCGGGTCTCTGTCCATTTATTTTCTCTCTAGACTCGATCCAGCCTCTAAATGAAATATCTGGTGCCAGCTTTGGCAGTCGGATCATTCTGCATTCAATTTGTTAATGGTTTTAGAGAAACTAATTATCACACTTGATATTTCATGCCAGAGAAAGGAAAGCACTCAAACACACATTGCTTATTTTCTGTTAAAAATGTATGTTTGCTCAAAATAAAGTGATTTAAAATGTTGTGCGATAAAAATGTGCTTCTTGAAAAACATGTATGTTGATAATTCACCTAAACATTGAGCTAAATTCTTATAGTTTTGGTTGTGAGCTTAGCCTTTAATGGATGAGTCATCTCTCTATCCTGAGCTTTCACTCCAATACTCAAGAGTGAGAAAGATACTTAAAGTATCCTGGCATGGGGTTCAGGAAGGCTCAGCAGTTAAAAGCAGAGGCTCCTCTTCTAGACAACCTGGGTTCAACATCTACAAGGAAACTCACAACGATCTGAAAACTGCAGTCCCTCTTCTGGCTTCCAAGGGAAACAAATATCCATATACTACACAGACATACATGCATGCTAAACACTTATATACATAAAAAATATAATTGAAGACCCAGAAAGGAATCGACACTCCTATGGTCACTTGATCTTTGACAAAGGAGCTAAAACCATCCAGTGGATAAAAGATAGCATTTTCAACAAATGGTGCTGGTTCAACTGGAGGTCAACATGCAGAAGAATGCAAATCGATCCATACTTATCTCCTTGCACTAAGCTCAATTCCAAGTGGATCAAGGACCTCCACATAAAACCATACACACTGAAACTAATAGAAAGGAAACTAGGGAAGAATCTTGATCATATGGGTATGGGGAAATTTTCCTGAACAGAACACCAATAGCTTACACTCTAAGATCTAGAATTGACAAATGGGACCTCATAAAATTACAAAGTTTCTGTAAGTCAGAGAACACTGTCTAAAGGACAAAGTGGCAACCAACAAACCGGGAAAAGATCTTTACTAACCCTACATCCGACAGAGGCCTAATATCCAATATATACAAACAACTCAAGAAGTTAGACTCCAGAGAGCCAAGTAACCCTATTAATAATGGGGTACAGAGCTAAACAAAGAGTTCTCACCTGAAGAATATCTAATGGCTGAGAAGCACCTAAAGAAATATTCAACATCCTTAGTCATTAGGGAAATGCAAATCAAAACAACCCTGAGATTCCATCTCACACCAGTCAGAATGGCTAAGATCAAAAACACAGGAGACAGCAGTTGTTGGCAAGGATGTGGAGAAAGTGGAACATTCCTCCACTGCTGGTGGGATTGCAAGCTGATACAACCACTCTGGAAAGCATTCTGGTGGTTCCTCAGAAAACTGGGCATGACACTCCCAGAGGACCCTGCTATACCACTCCTGGGCATATACCCAGAGGCTTCCCTCACATGCAATAAGGACACATGCTCCACTATGTTCATAGCAGCCTTATTTATAATAGCCAGAAGCTGGAAAGAACCCAGATGTCCCTCAACAGAGGAATGGATTCAGAAGATGTAGTATATTTATACAATGGAAAACTACTCTGCAATTAAAAACAATGAATTCACGAAATTCTTAGGCAAATGGTCAGAACTGGAAAATACCATCCTTAGTGAGGAACCCCAATCACAAAAGAACACACATGGTATGCAGTCACTGATAAGGGAATATTAACCCAGAATCTTGGAATACCCAAGACACAATTCACATATCAATGATTTCCAAGAAGATGGAAGGAGAGACCCCTGGTCCTGGAAAGACTGGATGTAGGGGAATACCAGGACAGAGAAGCGAGAGGGGATTGAATGCGGAACAGAGGGAGGTAAGGGGGCTTATAGGACTTTCAGGGAGGGAGGAAATGGGAAAGGAGAAATCATTTGGAATGCAAATAAAAAACTTAGAAAATAATAATAATATATATTTATTAAAAAATTATATATATATATATATATATAAAGTTCAGACAGAAGCACAGCTATCTATGGAATAGGAGGACAAATTTGAGAGCAATGCATATTTTTCCACTCTGTTTGTTATGATCATTTCTTCAAAAGCTACAATAAAAGCATGACAGCTAGATACTTTTAGCTGAGTAAAGTCAATGCATTCAATTAAATTCTTAAATCTATGTAATACCTTATATAGTCCCAGATAGAATAAACCTAGGAGAGACCAGTTTTATACACCCAGACTTGCATATTAATACAAAATAGTCTTTATACTCTGGGTTATGCTTTAAAAAACATATATTTTATATTATTGAAGTTAATTATTCCTATTTTTCTTCATGACTTATTCTGTGTCATAAGTATGCTTATTTTGTGAGGTTTGGATAGAAATGATAGTAATTTTTATGCATTAGAAACAAGAGTTTCAGAGGCTAAAGTATACATAGTTATTGTGACTGATTAACACATATTTAAGCAGGAATCTGGGTATAGAATAGGCAGATAAAACTGAGGAAGTTCTCTGCACTTTGCAGGCAATGAAAAGCTGGCATAGACCCAAGATAAGTGTTTGTGTGTTTAATCATGTACAGACAAGCATTGTGGTTAGTCCTACTACAATATGAGGGAAATAATGTGACTTGGGGATTCTTCTTAGGTACACAGATGAATGAGGACACATGAATGGATGGCATTCAATAAATTCATAATTAAAAATGGTTGATGAGAAACAAAATTAATTGCTCCTGGGTCCTCAGCCTACACAGTAGAAAAGCTATGGAAAGGAAGCCAAGGGAAAGCATAAATCTCACACAGAAATCAGAAATTCAAAAGCAAACCTGAGGGGCATGATAAAACAAGACATATTTTGGGAAACACAGGTTGCTTGGCCTGTGACAATAAGGGATCATCAGTAAGAGTTTACAAATCATTCCACACATGTCTAATTCATCCCTAGGTCATAGATTATCTATGTCAACACTTCAGTATTTGACCAACGCACTCAGTATGTTTTTTTTCTATTTGCTTATCTGTTTGGTTTCTTTCATTCGTTTATTTTATTAATTATTTCATTTATGTACATTTCAAATGTTCCTTCCCTTTGGTCCATGGCTGTCTCAATATATACAAGTAACTAAGAAGTGGAAAGAAAAAGAGAATGAGGAGGGGAGAATGAAGGTGATGAGAGGTGACACGGACGTAACTGTAATACACAAGACAGTTGCGATATCAGGGCTAACATTATATTTGTTGATGGCTAACTTTAGGTTTCAAAGTCTAAGCAGAACTGTGCTTCAGAGAACTATAAAGCAGAAATGGACTTCCAAATGTTAAGGGCTGTTAAGGGTCCATTTATGAAATTAATTGCTCTTGTAAAAATTTAAGAAAGCTATTGTTTATGCAAGGGAATAAAAAGGTTAACTGCTGGCTATCACTGTTTCTGTTTCTGTTTCTGTAAACAAAGCTTGTTTTGCCTGAGAGGACTTACTGCTTGCAGGAGAACAGAATGAACTTTGTGCTCTTTACCTGTATTAACCCCTAACTGCTGTACCTGGGCACTACATTCAGGAATTATGAGACCCTGGCAAATAAAAACCTCTTTTTGTTGAACTTTATTCTTTGTTATACTGTTGAATCTCTAAATGACTACAAACTTATAATATTTGAGAGATTATCCCAAGATTTTGGGGTTCATCTTTTCTCTCTCTCTTCTCTCTCTCTCTCTCTCTCTCTCTCTCTCTCTCTCTCTCTCTCTCTCTCTCTCTCTCTCCCTCTCTCTCTCTCTCCCCCTTTCCCTCTCCCTCTCCCTCTCTCTCTCTTTCTTACCTGCCTTGGGACCCTGGAGGCACCCAGAGTAGTGGAAGCTGAGCAATCAGTTCCAGTGTTTGGAGGGAGCTAGGGTTCTTTAGTGACTACACTTTATAGAAGAGCTTTGAGTACCTCAATGTTTCCAGCATGCTTTAAGCTAAGAAATTGGATAGGTCCAGCACCTACAAGAAGCTACTGGCACATTCTCAACACCTAGATTGTGAAATAGGAAGCATCAGAAACCTTCCAGAGATGTAGATAAGGAATCTTTATGTCTGTAGCACACACTTTTTGGGATTCCTGAAAAAGCTGGGTAGAGCATCAATTTGTGAGTTGGAAGAATGACCAGGATGTTGCTGGCCCTTGTTGAAAAAGCTGAAATGGAAATTGGCTGTTGGGTATATGAATAAAGGAGTTCATCAAATGCTTATTTGTCTCAATCCCACCAGATTCTGTGAATGCTCTGTCTTTTTAAGTTACTATTTGATGGATCTGAGTTTTCATTTTTTTGTCTACAGGTTTGCTGCATATGCAGGACCAGGAGCCAGATTAAAGAGAAGGAGTTAGACACAGCTGTGGTGCACACAGCCTACTTGCTACCTGGTACATTTTTCAGCTCCTCCCTGCAGTATCCTCTGCAGAGACATCTAGCCAGGGCTTAAATTTTTTGCCTTCTTGTCTCTATCCTTCTTTGTTTGCAGCTTACTCTGGTCCCTCCCCCTTGTCACAGTTTCAGTGTTTTTTTCCTTTAAAATGGATTCATGTGTCTTTTAGGTATGGATAATATTAAAATGCTGTTTTATTCTGTTCTAATTAAATGAGAAGCTGGCTCTGGAACTGGGCTATGTCTCCCCCTCCCCTAGAGGTTGTTTAAAGTTTTCCTCCCAAATCTGTGCCCTGTCTCAGACAGGCCACCTGACTTCGTAAGGGAGAAAGAGCGAAATCAAAACCAAATCACAGACTATTCCCAATGGGGGTTATTTCTACCCATATCACACTCTTTTTAAGTTTTATTTAACCCACTCAAATGTTTGTAAAAGTATGAACTTTATCTCTAGATTTGTAAGACTATATTGTCAATTTCCAGTATCCATTTCTTCTATCTTGTCTTTAATGCCTGAGATTCTCTTTCCCATCTCTTTTATTCTGTTGGTGAGGTCTGAATCTGAGGTGCATCTTCATGCTTCTAAATTTTTTTATTTCCAGTTTTATCTTAGTGGTTCTTTAGTGGTTCTATTCCCAATTTCGTGTCTTGAACAGTTTTCTTTGCTGTTCATTAGTGTTTTAATAGATTTGATTAGTAGACATATTCATTGCCTCTTTAATGTCCTTGAATATATTCATAATAGCTATTCTGAAGTAATTGGTTTTTGTTTCAGCTGTATTACATTTCTAAGACCTACTGTGGTAGAGTTTTTGGACTCTAGTGAAGACTCATCTTCCTGGATGTTATTGATTTTCTTTTGATGGTGGTGTCTAAGCCTATGGATTTGGGATGACTATAAATCTAGGTGTTAATATCAGATCTTGTCTTTGTTTGATGGGTTTTCTATTCTTTGGATTATGTTGCCATCTTCAGATCTTAGGAGAATGTGATAATTGTGGGTTACCTGGTAGGGAGTGTTTCTGGGTCCCTGCCAAGTGTGGTCATTTGAGGTACTGTGTGGAATTTTTTTCTCTGAATTAGGAAATGACATGAAGGAATAGGATCATATCAGAAAAGTGTGGGAATGAGAGAGTTCATAGGAGGAAGGATAGTTAAGTCTGCTAAGAACATCTGTGAAGTCCCCTTGGGATGAAAGAGGAGAGTCAAAGGAAGCCTCAGCAGGTTATCTTCTAGAGGGCAGGAGATGATAATGGAGAGGAGATGAGGAGAATATGGATTGTTTATCTGATTCCCTGGCTAGGGTAGCTAAGGGGTTGGCAGAGATAGATCCTCTTGGTGTTGGTGACTGAGATATAGGGATAATATGAGTGAAGAAGGCTGTAAGAGAAGATGTACATAGTCTCCTGGGAATGGGAGCAGAAAAGGAGAGGCAGCATTAGATTATCTGGAACAAAGTTATAGAACAGACAAAGAATTGGAATTTGAGAAAGGGAAGGAGAAAAAGACTACCCAGATTTCTGGTCTGCATAGCTAGCAAGTTCAAGGGAGATCATGCCTCAAGAGTTTGTGGCTGAGGCAAAGGGATGGGAAGGTGCATATTTATGCATGAAAATATAATTTTTGTATTTTTAAAAGTAGAAATATGCGAATTGTGTCTAGGGTATTCCTAGATTCTGGGTTAATATCCCCTTATCAGTGACTGCATACCATGTGTGTTCTAATGATTTGGAATGTAAATAAAAAAAAAACTTAGAAAATAAAAAAAAAGTAGAAATATTGATGAAATTTATTCAATACTCCTAGCTTTCTGATGAACTTTATTCAAGAGCCTTGAGAGTTTAAATAAAATTGAGTAAATGGTGTTCCTACAAAATAATAAAGTACTTGATGGATTTCTACTTCATTAAAAATCATTGAATTATGCTAAATCTGGGAAGAAATACTACTTGCCTGGTAGATGTGAAGCTCTGGGTGTGATTCTACCTATGCCCCGCCCAAAGAAATAAATACTACATTTTTAAATTCACATGGTTATTCACATGTATATTTTCATATAATGATAATAAGGATTAAACAGAGGAAACAACCATAGAATGTTCTGATAATCTCTGCTTCCATTTGGAACATCCTTATCAGTGCTATGTGATATTCTGGCATGCTTCAGAGTTTAAAGATTCTGAATCAGGATGTTCAGCACATAGTAAATAAGTGTTCTCTATCTCTGACAAAAATAACACTGTGATATGTTAGTTCATATCATGACAGTAAATGGCATGGAAACAATGTGATTTGCTATTAAATTTGAGAAGTAATACATCACTGATATACATATATTTGTGTGTATGTATATGTGTATATACATGTGCATGTGTATGTGTATGATGTGTATATATATATATATATATATATATATATATATATATATATATATATATACACACAAATGGGTATCTTAAGCTTAGAGACACCACAACAAATATTTATATGACATTGTACACAGTTACTTGTTTTCATCCTCACAAAGGAAATAGGCTTATAATTTCTGCAGCATAGCCTGTGAGCTCCATGGAAGAAGGCTGTTAATTAATCTTTACTGAGACAATAAGCAAATGATAAGTTAACTCTTGAGAACTGAATTGATGCAGAAATCTATTATGAATAATGTTTTATTTGTAACTCTTTGTGACTACTGTCTTAACAAGTATAATTGATTTAGTAGCTAAAACTCATTGTTGGGCAGAGATATTATGAAAATAACATTATACAGTCATTTGAGCTCATAAAATTCTCTTGAGAGAAATTATGTAATAGAATGAATGTAAACATTTATATAAGATAACTGCCCGTTTTTAAAAGAAAATAACTAAATGAAACAAATGAACACTTTTAAAACAGGCCTTAATGCAAATATCATGTGAGTTCTTAAAGCAGAAATTTTGGAGTCCAGTGAAGAATGAAGAAAAATTAGATAGATTACAAGCAGGGTATACTTAAATAAACAGATTTATGAAAGCAGTAATATATCCTGAGAAACCTGAAACATGTATCATTGAAATTTTACAAAATATTGAAAAGACAAGAAAAGCAGAGTTCAGTATTACAAGAAACTAAAATTCCTCATGAGAAAAACAAAACTAATGTACAAAATGAAAAAAACAAATTAAAACTAAGGATTAAAAAATCAATTAGCACAAATAATTACTTATAAAATTAAGGGAAAAATAAAATAGATTATAGTTAATTTGTTGAGCAAAAAAACTTTTCTTGGTCACATATATGGTTCACTGATGTAAAGTGCAAGAACAAACAAATTAGCAAATACATAATGCAACAAAGATAAAACCAGACATTTCATCAAAGTGGAATTTTCTGTTGACAAAAATAATCAAAAGACGGTCACATCATTAAAATGTGAATATCAGGAGGCATGTCACTACATCCCCTGGAGTGATAAGACAGGGACAAAGCCAAGCTCTGGCAATGATGTCCATCAAGAATTAGTGAACTCACTAACCTGTGGTAGGAAGGAAGATGTGCACAGTGCTGCCAGAAAGATTCAAGAGCCTGTTATAAAACACCCAACCATTTTCCAAAGAAATTGCTATTTATCAAATGCCTATGCCATTATTTATACCATCTGTTATTTAACATTAAGTTAATCAGATAACCTAAGGTCTTAAAATGGTCATTATTTTAAAAAATTAATCAAACTACTTTGAGAGGGAAAAAAAGGAGGTCTGTGGATGATCATTTGAAAAGTGAAGCTACCTTGATGTATCTCTAGAAAATTATACTAACAACAGCTGATCCAATAAGGCTATATGGTAAATGAGTCCAGTAACAGAACAGCATCCAAATGATAAAATGATAGAGATGAAGAGCAGATTTGCAACTGTAGGGGATTAGAAACAGTAAAAGGAATAGGGCAAAGGGATGCAAGAATGTCATGAAAGACCATAGTGGATTCATATGATGAGAGAGATGTTTAGGAGCATTTCCAGACAAAACCTATTCATTCATAGAAATAAAATACTCACACAAGATAATAATAGAATACCCATGCTATCAAAGTCAATTTTCTGAGTTTGAAATCACACTATATTTTTACAAGCTATTATATTATAAAAATGGCTAAAGGTACAACAAATTGCACATATCATACCTTCAAACTAAATGTTATGCTATAATTAATTCAAAACAGAAGCAATATAATCACAAAAATAACATTTTGTGGAGAAAAGACCAGAATAGTATATATAATAAAATTTCAGTTAAATTCAAAGCAACTAGACTAAATAATCGAATTAAAAAATTAAATTTATTTTGGAATAAAAACAAAAGACCATAAAAAAATTAAAATGCATGAAACTAAAGAAAAACACTTTTAGAAAACTAAAACTTATTGAAAGAAGAGAGAAATATACAGGTACATAAGAATTAATAACAACCTTGTTATTAACATGACTGTAATATAAAAATATATTTAAAAGAAGGAAAACATACATAGAAGCTTTGCAAAAATAAACAAGAATTTACAAATCTTCTTGTGTTTTATAACTTAAAATTAAATATATAGAGCAAATTTGGAAAATCTAAAAGTAGAAATATATTTCTGTACATTAAAAAGAAGTACATAACTCAGCCACTCCATATTTTACAATCCATATGGGGAAATCATCATCCATAATGCAGAGGATCAAAACTACTCATAAATGAATATGCTCAATCTAAAACATTTAGAGCTTTGCAACAAAAGAATATTGCTTGTGCTTTTATAAAAACACGTGGGCCTGGGCAGTTTTGGTACATGCCTTTAGTTCTAACATTTGGGAGACAGAGGCAGGTAGGTCTTTGAGTTCATGGCCTGCAGAGAGTTCCAGACAGAGAGTTCCAGGACACACAGGGCTACACAGAGAAACCCTGTCTCAGGGGAAAACAAAACAACACTAAACAACAACAACAACAACAAAACAAAAACAAAAAAAGCAGATGGAACATATTTTTTAAATTGTGTAGCTTCTGAGAAAAAACTTGCCTTCAACGAATATCACAAGATTAAAAATATCCAGCATGAAATCATGATAGAAAGCCAAATCAATCCAAAACAACACTTAATATCTCTAAGTCCTTTGAAATTTTGCCATATATCCCTTTTTAGTCCACAGTTCAAAAAATATCATTTGGTAGATGAAAATACATGATTATCTGTACAAGTGAATTTTAAATACTGAGAAGGAAAAACTGGCTGTACTAAAGTCAACTAAAGATACATGGCCAAAGGCAATCACTACAACCAGGGCAGGAAAAGCTTCTTATAAAACCTTTGGTTATAAAAGGATAATAAAATTTTAAAAAAAGAAAATGAAATGAAAAAAAATAAAATGTATATGTCCAAAAGCAAAAAAAATAAAAAAATAAAATAAAATAAAAGGATAATGGAGTTAAACAATGACAAGATGGTAGTTTCCCTGGGTTTCCCCTTACCCATCCTTTGGAGGGCCTAGAAAATGTCTCTCATACTGGAATGTCACAAATTACTTAAAAAACATTTCTGAGCTCAATGGCAGAAGGAGATATTAAACAACCATAGACAAGAGCCTATGTGACCCAGTGAGTCGCTATGATCTGTGTGTATGTGAGCTGATCAGGGACTTCACTGGAAGCACACAGGAAGCCTTCTTTTCAGAAAGGTTTCTGGGGCCCTGAGTCATCTACCTCAAAAATCATAAGACAAATTAGCAAACCAAGGGGCTCAAGAAACAAACAAACAAAAAAAAGTTAAATGGAAAATGAGACAGAAAGGTTATATTTAAAAATCTATGGAAAAAAATGGGGTACAGAGCTAAACAAAGAGTTCTCACCTGAAGAATATCTAATGGCTGAGAAGCACCTAAAGAGATGTTCAACATCCTTAGTCATTAGGGAAATGCAAATCAAAACAACCCTGAGATTCCATCTCACACCAGTCAAAATGGCTAAGATCAAAAACACAGGAGATAGCAGTTGTTGGCGAGGATGTGGAGAAAGAGGTAAAACACTCCTCCACTGCTGGTGGGATTGCAAGCTTGTTCAAACACTCTGGAGGTTCCTCAGAAAACTGGGCATGACCCTCCTGGAGGATCCGGCTATACCACTCCTGGGCATATACCCAGAGGCTTCCCCTGCATGCAATAAGGACACATGCTCCACTATGTTCATAGCAGCCTTATTTATAATAGCCAGAAGCTGGAAAGAACCCAGATTCCCTCAACAGAGGAATGGATTCAGAAGATGTGGTATATTTACACAATGGAATACTACTCTGCAATTAAAAACAATAAACTCACGAAATTCCTAGGCAAATGGTCAGAACTGGAAAATATCATCCTTAGTGAGGTAACCCAATCACAAAAGAACACACATGGTATGCAGTCACTGATAAGGGGATATTAACCCAGAATCTCGGAATACCCTAGACGCAATTCACATATCAATAGATTTCCAAGAAGATGGAAGGAGAGACCCCTGATCCTGGAAAGACTGGATGTAGGGGAATTCCAGGACAGAGAAGCGAGAAGTGGTTGAATGGGGAACAGAAGGAGGGAAGGGTGCTTATGGGACTTTTGGGGAGGGAGGAAACGGGAAAGGGGAAATGATTTGGAATGTAAATAAAAAACCTTAGAAAATAAATAAATAAATAAATAAAATCTATGGAAAGAAGAAATCAAGAAAACTCCAATCTGGTATCAAGAAACAATCCATTCCACATCCTGAACAATACTAAGCATGATAAGAAGATGAAAACTAAACTCATATACTTGTTTCTAAAACTAATAATGTGATAATGGTAGATGATAAGCTTTAAGCAGACTTGCGAGGTTTTACTCAAGGCTCTGTGTTAGACTCTTAGCACCACTCAGAAAGATAAATGTGTAAACTACACAACTACCTTGAAAATTAAACAACTTATTAACATTAACTCAAGAAAACTATTAAGCTCAATATTGTTTACACACACCAGATCCATAGCAATTGTTTATAACAGAATCAGGGCTTCCACTGGCTTTGATCCTCAAATTTATAATTCTCCAGGTTCTGCAGTAGTAGAATATTCCTTTAAAACTCTCTGTGTTTTCAAAAGCATTCTAGAATAAGAATGGCATGGCACATTATGCTGAAAGGTTGCACTGTCCTCTCTTTTTATTCAGAGTTTAGAACTCACAAACTCACCTACTCAGATCAGTCCCGGGAACATACTGAGAAAAGCGGGCATGAAGTAGGGGAATGAGCCTGAGGTCACACCACCGCTTCTCCCACCGCAGGCCTGGAGATGTGGGCCACGATGAGCAGGAAAGAGTGTCCTGAAAAAAGCAATATGTTCAGAATGTTGGTGCATCCGTATGGTCTCAGACTTATCACTCAGAGATGTTGAATTTTTCTAAATGTTTTTAATAGTTTTATAGGACTAAGTAATCCCCATGCTTTAGCCTGGGATTCTACTTCAAAATCTTGTTAACAAACACCTGTAAAAAGGCTAAGAAAGATTCACCAAATAAATACCTGAAAATTATGGGTGGGGAGGAATGAGAGTGTGACATGGTAGAATCTGTTCAGGAATGGAAGAAATGAGCAAAATTATAACCATAGGAAAGCAACAAAAACTGCATAGAAATGAAATTATTAGTCTAATTGGCCAAGAGCTTTGAGTGCCTGCAAGTGTCCAAAACCACCATATTTGCAAATACCTTTTCAGGCCACAGTGTAAATGCACACTGAGCACATTCATTATGAGTCTTGTAAATAGTTCTCAATTAGCAAATACTGATGCAAGTGAATCTCTAACATCCTGTTCTAGGAAGTCTTGATCACTGTTTTCATATCAGTTTTAAAAATTTAGGTCCTTTGATATTGTCATATCCAGGCCATGACTGCTGTTTTCGTACTACATTTGCTTCTAATTTTATGAAGTTTTTCTGAAATTCTTTCTGTATTTTGGGAGATTATAATATAATTATATAATTTGCCTCTTCCCTTTCTTCCCTTCAACCTCTCCTGTGTACCCTCCATCCTTCTGTCACCCAAATTCATATCCTCTTTCTTAGTTGGTGAGTGTGTGTGTGTGTGTGTGTGTGTGTGTGTAGGTGTAGGTGTGTGTAGGTGTAGGTGTGTGCACGTGTCCCTGTGTATGTGTGTGTGTTCGTGCGTGTTTGTGCATGTGTGCCTGTGTGTGTGTGCATGTGTGCATATAGATGTGTGGTTATTTATTTCTAAATACAAAATGCAACTTGCTAGGTTAATATAATCTTTTTTTATTTTTTATTTATTTTATTTTATTTTTTATTTTTATTTAATTTATTTATTTATTTATTTACTTATTTGCTTAAAACTCTGGACAACTTTATTAAAACATAACTCAAATAAAACTCACCCATTATAAATTTTTAATTCAGTAGTTTCAGTATGTTCACAAAATTTTACAGCCATCACTCTTATCAGTTGTGGAACATCTTTATCATCCAAGAGAAGACTCTGTAATGTCACAAATCTTATTTGCTGCTCCTCTACCTGCTCTTTACCTCCAGTCCCCAGACTTAAGCCATCACTTCCTTGTGTTTTGTTACTATAGGTGTTTCCCTGTTCAGGAAACTTCCTACCTCTTATCCAAATTAATATATAATCTGTATCCAATATCCTTTATTCGCTGTGGTACCTACCATCCCACTCTGCTACAAAGTTAGTTGTTTGAGATTTCACATACGAGCAAGAGCATATTCTCTTTATCTTACTTTTCATGGCTTACTTTGTATAACAACATACCCATCCACGTCATCAGATGTGACAAGAATTTGTTCTTATATGTGGATTCCATTGCAGATATTTGTTTTTTTTTTAATTTAATTTTATTTTATTTTTTTAATTTACATTCCAAATCACTTCCCCTTTCCCGTTTCCTCCCTCCCCGAAAGTCCCATAAGCCCCCTTCCCTCCCTCTTTTCTCCGTTCAACCCCCTCTCATTACTCTGTCCTGGCGTTCCCCTACATCCAGTCTTTCCAGGACCAGGGGTCTCTCCTTCCATCTTTTTAGAAATCTATTGATATGCTGATTGTGTCTAGGGTATTTTGAGATTCTGGGTCAATATCCCCTTATCAGTGACTTCATACCATGTGTGATCTTTTGTGATTGGGTTACCTCACTAAGGATGATATTTTCAAGTTCTGACCATTTGCCTAGGAATTTCGTGAATTCATTGTTTTTAATTGCAGAGTAGTATTCCATTGTGTAAATATACCACATCTTCTGAATCCATTCCTCCGTTGAGGGACATCTGGGTTCTTTCCAGCTTCTGGCTATTATAAATAAGGCTGCTATGAATATAGTGGAGCATGTGTCCTTATTGCATGCAGGTAAAGTCTCTGGGTATATGCCCAGGAGTGGTATAGCCGGATCCTCCAGGAGGGTCATGCCCAGTTTTCTGAGGAACCGCCAGACTGCTTTCCAGAGTGGTTGTACCAGCCTGCAATTCCACCAGCAGTGGAGGAGTGTTCCTCTTTCTCCACATCCTCGCCAACAACTGCTGTCTCCTGTGTTTTTGATCTTAGCCATCCTGACTGGTGTGAGATGGAATCTCAGGGTTGTTTTGATTTGCATTTCCCTAATGACTAAGGATGATGAACATCTCTTTAGGTGCTTCTCAGCCATTAGATATTCTTCAGGTGAGAACTCTTTGTGTAGCTCTATACCCCATTTTTTAATAGGGTTACTTGCCTCTCTGGAGTTTAACTTCTTGAGTTCTTTGTATATCTTGGATATTAGCCCTCTGTCGGATGTAAGGTTGGTAAAGATCATTTCCCAGTTGGTTGGTTGCCGCTTTGTCTTTTTGACGGTGTCTTTTGCCTTGCAAAAACTTTGTAATTTAATGAGGTCCCATTTGTCTATTCTTGATCTTAGAGCATAAGCTATTGGAGTTCTGTTCAGGAAATTCTCCCCTGTGCCCATATGTTCAAGGTTCTTCCCTAATTTCCCTTCTATTAGTTTCAGTGTGTCTGGTTTTATGTGGAGATCTTTGATCCACTTAGAATTGAGCTTAGTGCAAGGAGATAAGGATGGGTCAATTTGCATTCTTCTGCATGTTGACCTCCAGCTGAGCCAGCACCATTTGTTGAAAAGGCTATCTTTTTTCCACTGGATGGTTTTAGATCCTTTGTCAAAGATCAAGTGACCATAGGAGTGTGGATTCATTTCTGGGTCTTCAATTCTGTTCCATTGATCTACATGTCTGTTACTGTACCAATACCATGCAGTTTTTAACACTATTGCTCTGTAGTACAGCTTGAGGTCCGGGATACTGATTCCCCCAGAGGTTCTTTTACTCTTGAGAATAGTTTTAGCTATTCTGGGTTTTCTGTTATTCCAGATGAATTTTTGAATTGCTCTTTCTAACTCTATGAAGAATTGAGTTGGGATTTTGATGGGGATTGCATTGAATCTGTGTATTACTTTTGGTAAGATGCTCATTTTTACTATATTAATCCTGCCAATCCATGAGCATGGCAGATTTTTCCATCTTCTGAGGTCTTCTTCAATTTCTTTCTTCAGAGACTTGAAGTTCTTGTCATACAGATCTTTCACTTGTTTGGTTAGCGTCACGCCAAGATACTTAACATGGTTTGTGGCTATCGTAAAGGGTATTATTTCTCTTACTTCTTTCTCAGCCTGCTTATCCTTTGAGTATAGGAAGGCTTCTGACTTGCTTGAGTTGATTTTATATCCGGCCACTTTGCTGAAGTCGTTTATCAGCTGTAGGAGTTCTCTGGTGGAGTTCTTTGGGTCGCTTATGTATACTATCATATCGTCTGCAAATAGTGATAGTTTGACTTCTTCCTTTCCAATTTGTATCCCTTTGACCTCTTTTTCTTGTCTAATTGCTCTAGCTAGAACTTCAAGTACTATATTGAAAAGATATGGAGAGAGAGGGCAGCCTTGTCTAGTCCCTGATTTTAGTGGGATTGCTTCAAGTTTCTCTCCGTTTAGATTGATGCTGGCTACTGGTTTGCTGTAAATTGCTTTTACTATGTTTAGATATGGGCCTTGAATTCCTGATCTTTCCAAGACCTTTAGCATGAAAGGATGCTGAATTTTGTCAAATGCTTTCTCAGCATCTAATGAGATGACCATGTGGTTTTTTTCTTTGAGATTGTTTATGTAGTGGATTACATTGATGGATTTCCTTATATTGAACCATCCCTGCATCCCTGGGATGAAGCCTACTTGATCGTGGTGAATGATCGTTTTGATGTGTTCTTGGATTCGGTTGGCAAGAATTTTATTGAGTATTTTTGCATCGATATTCATAAGAGAGATTGGCCTGAGATTCTCTTTCTTTGTCGGATCTTTGTGTGCTTTTGGTATTAGTGTAATTGTGGCTTCATAGAACGAGTTGGGTAGTGTTCCTTCTGTTTCTATTTTGTGGAACAGTTTGAAGAGTATTGGTGTTAGGTCTTCTTTGAAGGTCTGATAGAATTCTGCACTAAAACCATCTGGACCTGTGCTTTTTTTGGTTGGAAGACTTCCAATGACAACTTCTATTTCTTCAGGGGTTATAAGACGGTTTAGATGGTCTATTTGATCCTGATTTAATTTTGATACTTGGTATCTGTCAAGGAAATTGTCCATTTCCTCAAGATTTTCTAGTTGTGTTGAATACAGGTTTTTGTAGTAGGATCTGATGATTTTTTGAATTTCCTCAGTTTCTGTTGTTATCTCTCCCTTTTCGTTTCTGATTTTATTAATTTGGATACTATCTCTGTGCCCTCTGGTTAGTCTGGCTAAGGGCTTATCTATCTTGTTGATTTTCTCAAAGAACCAACTCCTCGTTTTGTTGATTCTTTGTATGGTTTTATTTGTTTCTACTTGATTGATTTCAGCCCTGAGTTTGATGATTTCCTGCCTTCTACTCCTCTTTGGTGTATTTGCTTCTTTTTGTTCCAGGGCTTTCAGGTGTGCCATTAAGCTGTTAGTGTATGCTGTCTCCCGTTTCTTTTTGGCGGCACTCAGGGCTATGAATTTTCCTCTTAGCACTGCTTTCATTGTGTCCCATAAGTTAGGGTATGTTGTGCCTTCATTTTCATTAACTTTCAAAAAGTCTTTGATTTCTTTCTTTATTTCCACCTTGACCAAGTTATCATTGAGTAGAGCATTGTTCAGCCTCCATGTGTACGTGGGTTTTCTTTTGTTTTTGTTGCCATTGAAGACCACCCTTATTCCATAGTGATCTGATAGGAGGCATGGGATTATTTCTATCTTCTTGTATCTGTTGAGGTCTGATTTGTGACCAATTATATGGTCAATTTTGGAGAAGGTACCATGAGGAGCTGAGAAGAAGGTGTATTCTTTAGCTCTAGGATGAAATGTTCTATATATATCCGTTAGTTCCATTTGGTCCAAGGCTTCAATTAGATTCACTGTGTCCCTGTTTAGTTTCTGCTTTCCTGAACGATCCATTTCAGAGAGCGGGGTGTTGAAGTCACCCACTATTATTGTGTGCGGTGCGATGTGTGCTTTGAGTTTTAGTAAAGTTTCTTTTACGAATGAGGGTGCCCTTGCATTTGGAGCATAGATATTCAGGATTGAGAGTTCTTGATGGTGGATTTTTCACTTGATCAGTATGTAGTGTCCTTCTGTGTCTTTTTTGATGACTTTAGGTTGAAAATCAATTTTATCCGATATTAGGATGGCTACTCCACCTCGTTTCTTGGGGCCATTTGCTTGTAAAATTGTTTTCCAGCCTTTTACTCTGAGGTAGTGTTTGTCTTTGACACTGAGGTGCGTTTCCTGCATGCAGCAAAATGCTGGGTCCTGTTTACGTATCCAGTCTGCTAGTCTATGTCTTTTAATTGGGGAATTGAGACCATTGATATTAAGAGAGATTAAGGCATAGTGATTATTGCCATCTGCCATTCTTGACGCTATCTTTATGTTTGAGTGGTTATCTACTTTTGGGTTTGATTCAAGAAGGTTATTATCTCATTTTTTCCAGGGTGTTGTTTCTCTCCCTGTATTGGAGGTTTCCACCTATTATCCGTTGCAGGGCTGGATTTGTGGAAAGATATTGTGAAAATTTGGTTTTATCATGGAATATCTTGGTCTCTCCATCTATGGTGATTGAGAGTTTTGCTGGGTATAGTAGTCTAGGCTGGCATTTGTGCTGTCTTAGTGTCTGCATGAGATCTGCCCAGGATCTTCTGGCTTTCATAGTCTCTGGTGAGAAGTCTGATGTGATTCGGATAGGTCTTCCTTTGTATGTTACTTGGCCCTTTTCTCTTACTGCATTTAGTATTCTTTCTTTGTTTAGAACATTCGGTGTTTTGATTATTATGTGACGGGAGGTATTTCTGTTCTGGTCCAGTCTGTTTGGAGTTCTGTAGGCTTCTTGTACGTTCATCGGCATCTCTCTCTTTAAGTTAGGGAAGTTTTCCTCCATAATTTTGTTGAAGATGTTTACTGGCCCTTTAAGTTGCAAATCTTCACTCTCATCTATACCTATAATCCTTAGGTTTGGTCTTCTCATTGTGTCCTGGATTTCCTGGATGTTTTGGGTTACGCGTTTTTTGCATTTTGCATTTTCTTTGACTGTTGAGTCGATGCTTTCTATGGAATCTTCAGCACCTGAGATTCTTTCTTCCATCTCTTGTATTCTATTGTTGATGTTTGCATCTATGACTCCTGATTTCTTCCCAAGGTTTTCTATCTCCAAAGTTGTCTCCCTTTGTGATTTCTTAGTTGTTTCTACTTCCTTTTTTAGTTCCTGGATGGATTTGCTGAGATCCTTCACTTGTTTGTTTGTATTTTCCTGTATTTCTTTAAGGTATTTTTGCATTACCTCTTTCAGGATTTCTTCCTGATGACCCACGTTCTCCTGCATTTCTCTGAGCGATTTTTGTGTTTCCTCCTCATGGGATTCCATCTGTTGATCCATCGTCTCCTGCATTTCTTTAAGCAGTTCTCGTGTTTCCTTTGTAAGGGCATCTAACCATTGATTCATTTCTTTAAGCAATTTTTGTGTTGCCTCCTTATGGGCATCCGTCTGTTGACCCATATTCTTCTGCATTTCTTTATGCAAATTTCGTGATTCCTTTGTGAGTGCATCTACCCGTTGATTCATCTCGTTAAGCGATTTTTGTGTTGTCTCCTTGTGCGCCTCCATCTTTTGATCCATGTTCTCCCGCATTTCTCTAAGCGATTTTTGTGTTTCCTTTGTAAGGGCTTCTAACCGTTGATTCATGGTCTCCTGTAACTCTTTATGAGATTTATTTGTGTCCTTCTTGTGATCCTCTAATAGCATCATGAGAAATGATTTTAAATCCAGATCTTGTCTTTCGGGTGTGGTGGGGTATCCAGGACTTGCTGCTGTTGGAGAGTTGGGTTCGGATGGTCCCACATTACTTTGATTACTGTTAGTAACATTCCTACGTTTGCCTTTTGCCATCTGGATACCTCTGGTGTTAGTTGGTCCTGCTGCCACTGGCTGTTGGTTGGACCTCCTGTGAGCCTGCAAAGCTATTTCTGCCCCCCCCTGGATTACCAGGATTCCCCTGGCACCGATTTCTGGGGCCTGCCTGCTCCTGAGTGACTTTGGAGCCCTAATGTGCTTTGCCCCAAGTGATCTTATATTGGGGAGGCCTTGCACATCTAAAGGCTCAGCCTAGTGGATTCCTGGAGCAGAGGTCGCCAAAGGGAGGCTGGCAGGCTCCTGCCCTGTGCAGGGGTGTGTGATCTCTCCTGGGGGGGGAGGGGGCGTCCCTCTGCCAGGCAGAAGTCCCACAGCAGATCTGGCACGCTGGTCACTGCAGATCAGCCCAGCACCTGGGAGCAGGTTACACACAAGCTGCCTGAACCCGAAGCGATATTATGCCTGTCTGTCTCTGAGCCTGGCGGTCCCAACTACCTGGTCACTGTAGCAAAGATGGCGGAGGGCACTCTCCGTGGCGCCGCTCACCCTGTGGTCACGATGGCCTGCCGATCTGGCACCCAGACGACCACAGCGCCAACCCGCCCTCGGGCACAGACGGAAGCCCCAACAGGCCGTGTCCCAAGTGATGTTATATTGGGGGGAGAGCCTGGGTACCGGTCTCTCCAGCGCAGTCCGCGGGAACAGAGGTCGAGGAAGGGAAGCTGGCAGGCTCCCTCCCTGCGCGGGGTCCCTCCACCAGGCAGAAAGTCCCACTGCGGAACTGGCGCGCTGGTTACTGCAGATCAGCCCAGCACCTGGGAGCAGGTTACACACAAGCTGCCTGAAACCGAAGCGATATTATGCCTGTCTGTCTCTGAGCCTGGCGGTCCCAACTACCTGGTCACTGTCGCAGATATTTGTTATAGATCTACATTTTTATAAAATCTACATATCCATTTATTTGTTGATAGATACATAATTTGATTCTATAGTGCTATAGTAAGTACAGGAGATCTGACATCTCTATTGTTTTTACTTCATTTCCCTTGGAAATATACTCAGTAGTGTGTTGCTGGATCATATCATAGGTATTGTGTGTGTGTGTGTGTGTGTGTGTGTGTGTGTGTGTGTGTGTGTGTGTGTGTGTGTGTGTGTGTGTGTGTGTGTGAGAGAGAGAGAGAGAGAGAGAGAGAGAGAGAGAGAGAGAGAGAGAGAAAGAGGGAGAGAGAGATCTGGCTGACTTTATTTTTTTTATTATTTTCTATATTTTTTTCATTTACATTCCAAATGATTTCCCCTTTCCCGTTTCCTCCCTCCCCGAAAGTCCCATAAGCCCCCTTCCCTCCCTCTGTTCCCCATTCAACCCCCTCTCACTTCTCTGTCCTGGTATTCCCCTAAATCCAGTCTTTCCAGGACCAGGGGTCTCTCCTTTCCATCTTCTTGGAAATCTATTGATATGTTAACTGCATCTTGGGTATTCCAAGCTTCTGGGTTAATATCATGTGCATACCATGTGTGTTCTTTTGTGATTGGGTTACCTCACTAAGGATGATATTTTCCAGTTCTGACCATTTGCCTAAGAATTTCATGAATTCTTTGTTTTTAATTGCAGAGTAGTATTTATTAGAATATATGTTTTCAAGGCTGAACTTTTGGTATTGGATAAACAGTTGATGTGATCATCCCAAGGAAGACTAATTCCCCTGCTCTCAACATTCCTTAGTAGCTTGAAATTCTTTTTTTATTAGATATATTCTTTATTTACATTTCAAATGTTGTCCCCTTTCTTGGTTACCCCCCTCCCCCGAAAACCCCATAAGCCATCTTCCCTTCCACAATCAACGGTTCCCAGCTTCCCTGTCCTGGTATTCCTCTGCACTATGGCATCAAGTCTTTCCAGGACCAAGGGCTTCTCCTCCCTTTGGTGTCTAACAAGACCATCCTCTGCTGCCTATGTGCCTGGAGCCATGGGTAACTCCATGTGTACTCTTTGGTTGATAGTTTTGTCCCTGGGAGTTCTGGGAGTACTGAGTGACTCATATTGTTGTTCCCCCTGTGGTGCTGCAAACCTCTTTAGCTCCTTGGGTTCTTTCTCTAGCTCCCCCATTTGGGACCCAGTGCTCAGTTCAATGGCTGGCTGAGAGTGTCCCCCCCTCTGTATTTGTCATGCACTAGGAGAGCCTCCCAGGTGATAGCTTTATCTGGCTCCAGTCAACCAGCACTTAGACAAATGGATGGAACTGGAAAATATCATCCTGAGTGAGGTAACCCAGTCACAAAAGAACACACATGGCATGCACTCGCTGATAAGTGGATATTAGTCCAGAAGCTTGGAATACCCAAGAAACATTTCACATATCAAATGATGCCCAAGAAGGAGGAAGAACAATGTATGGATTCTTGGGTCCTTTGTAGAAAGGGGAACAAAATACCCACAGAAAGAGATACAAAACTTGAAATTCTTTATCTAGGGTGGAGGCATCATAAGCTTCCCCATTCCACATTGGTATGCCAAGTGGTATTTTGCTTCATATAATATATTTGAATAAATAAACTTTTCCATTTCATAGTTTGTCTCAAATGCACTGGAAACTTTGTTGGCTCTCAACATCAGGAGCCAATACTAGTTTTATGGTTTGATTCAGTTTGGCTAGAGAACTGTTGATTTTGTTTCCTTTCTATCCAATTAGTCATACAATGCAGACAGTTTTGTTTTTGTTTTTTACTGTATGTTTGAAAGTAATACTGTCTTAATAGTGTTAAGGATTGCATTCCATTGTTATTTTTTTAATTGGATAAGTGAATATTTAGAAGCTACTAAGAATATTGAGAAGATACTAAGTTCATGGAGCTGTTTAAATACCAGAGAAGCTAGAGTAGCAAGTCACACAGAGTTGTCCATGTTGGGGAATTATGAGACCTTTACATGTAGAATACCATTCTTTTATGAGAATCTATTTGTTGGTTCTTAACCATCAGGTGACAATAGGCTATAGTATATCATGGGTAATCAACACATGGCATGGGGCCAGTTCTTTATTTCATTGCTATTGATAACAGTATTTGATCTTATGCTATATTCCACAATTTTCACCTCATGACAAAGGATCAGATGGAAAAAATGCAGCAGGGCTTTGAGGGGTCACATTGCAAAACAGTATTGGACTCCTCCAGATAGGAATCCAAAATTTACTAAATAACTACTCCATTTCCATAAGGTCAAGTCATTTAAATGTCTCATTGATCTTGCTTACAATGTGACAGCAAGAATATTAACAACTGATTAGATTCTAGTCAGGAATAACTAGGGAGATGCTTAAAATATAACTCATCATCAAGCTTTGTGCTACTTCTACTATATCCAAAAACTTAATTGAAATTATACATTTACTCAAAGCATCCAACAGATCAGAGTACAATATATTCTGAAAAAATTATGTACATAAGCACAGACACACAGACATAGACACACACACACACACACACACACACAGAGAGAGAGAGAGAGAGAGAGAGAGAGAGAGAGAGAGAGAGAGAACTACACCACAAGGGGTGACAGCACTACCCAGGATACATGCTTTTCACAGTAATCATAGTTCATCTGACAAGAATCCAAACACTATCCATGAGAAGTTTCAATTTGAATAGATAATCTGTGAAGCACAAGTGACTCCTCAAATAATATAGCATGCTGCTGTTTCTGTTATTTGCCTCCCAGAGGTTAAAAGTAAATGCTTCTTGCAGAAGATACTGTCACGTTGATACAGAACTCAAGGGCATGATCTGAATCCAACCTGAAAACCTCCTCTCTGAGTTCTAGATATCAAGGTACCAAAAGATTCTATGCAAACATCCAAGGGAGGAAAGCAAACAATAGTCCTATCCAGTTGTGCCACCTATTAGCCACAACAATGAGCCCCAAAGAAAGCTGTCTTTAAGGGTGCAATAGTGGCACTCATAACTTTTGCTGTAACCCAAAGCACTCTCTCTCTCTCTCTCTCTCTCTCTCTCTCTCTCTCTCTCTCTCTCTCTCTCTCTCTCAAGGTTAAGAATTTGAGACAGAGTAAGTGTCAACATGATAGGGGTTGGAGTACTTAAAGAAAGAAGAAAAACTATGTGATTATATTTTATCTAAAGAATAATAAACTTTAATATTTGATAAAGTTATTTCTAAACATGAAGATTGCAAGAAAACAAGTTTACAGCCTCACAATAATGTTGCTATCGCTGTTTCTAATTAACATCTGTATTATTTTCTCTGAATTACTTAAGTACTTTGTAACATTATTTTTCAAGATAAAGGTATGTTCATCTTACTGAGTGAATACCAAAGACTGTGTTCAGCAGCAGCAATGAGTCATTTTATAAAAAGTGGGAACATGGGGAGCAGCCCTATTTTGTGTGATAGTCTAGTCAAATACATAAAGCTTCCCAATTGATCATGTTAGTCAGTCTACTGTCCTACTGTCAAACGTCATGGGCACACTGCCAAAGAAGGGATATGAGTCTTTATGTTCTATGCTAGAGGTAGGCAAGCCCATATCAGGGCAAGATTCTCTGTACATGCACATCCCTTAGAAGGTCAATTGCCAAGTGACCCATTCCATGGCAGCCAGAGATCATTGATTCATTCCAACTAACACTTCTTTGATTCCACAGTAAACACATCTATCATAGCACATTATACACTCTAAGCAGACATGAAACAGTGAAAATAATAATTCAGATTTTTTGTTGGTTATTTCATATTTTGGTATTGTATTTTTGTAGATTATTTAGCAATAATTTCTCACAATCTATAAGTAGTAATAACTTCCTTTGATTATCATTTTCTATCAATAAACAAGATGAAAAATATGAAAAAGTATTAAATGATTGAGATGTGATATTGAGACTGATGATAGCCAGTAAGCGGGTGTTATATTTACATAACACTATTAAAAGATCTGAAACTGTGTTATCACTGCAACTTGATAATTTATAAATTAATGTAAAAATTAATTTTTTAATGTTATATCTCTTTGTAAAACATATGAAACATATCCAACTTTAACTTTAAAAATGAACCAGCCTGATATAGGCTCTATTATGAGTCACCTTTACAGTTGAATATTTAATAATATTTAAAAATAATTCTTCCTTATTTTAATCATGAAAATACATATTTCAAGTCTTCTTTTGCTACTGACTATCAGGTATCTATGGTCACATATATAGTGGTCTAGAAAACAATAGTTATATTGGATTGAGAAGCATATTTCTTAGAAAATTGCTCTCAATTTCAATAATTTTTGTTTTCTAAAATATTGAGGTGCATGTAACAAGAAGCACTTACATACTCCATACTTTGCAACAGAATTTTCTCACATAATACATATCACATGATGGCTTTGAAAACTATATATGGAGCAAAATATCAGTCCAGTTGCTCTTTTTACAAAATTGGTAGAGAAATCTGACTCTGATATGTAAGGTCAAGTAAATGTTTTCAAAGTTGTATTGTCTGACTATCTGAGTAAGCATTTTACATTAAACAGGGAAGGAATGTCTTTACTTCACCTCCAGGGAAAGAAATTGAGCAGCAGAGTTTGGCTCAGGAGACTTATTCTCAGAAAAAAAAAAAGGAGATATTTGTGTCCTTAAAACCAATGACATTTTGTTCTTAAAGGAATAGACATCAAAGAAAAATAACCTTATTTTACAGATAAAGCTTAAGTTCTCTGGGTGTTTTAAATGCTTTCATAAAATATAGAAAGGACTTTTCAACAAAACAGTATCTAATTACTCAAAATTTGCTTTAAAAATAATACATAGATGTTTTAAAATGCTATTCTGCATAATCTCTCTGTTTAAAAAACTAGTTAAATATGTTAGTAGAGAGAGTTTTTAGTATTCCTTCCTATGCTGAGGCTTTGTAGTGGCTATTCATGGTTGTCAACTTGATTATATCTGGAATGAACTCTGACCTGGATCTTGGCTTGGAGATCTCAAAGCATAGTGGCTATGAATCCCAGAAGATTAAGACAGGGAGATTTCTGAGTTCAAGGTAATCTAGGACAAAACAAGTCCCATATCCAGGCGTGGTGGCACACATCTTTAACCTGGGCCATACCTTCTGCTAGAGATCTACATAAAGACATTGGAAAAAGGAAGATTGACTCTCTCTTCTTCACCTGCTTGCCTTGTGGTACTGAGCAACTGCTAGATCCTTGAACTTCCATTCACAGCTGCTGCTGACCATTGTTGGGAGTTGGACTACAGACTGTAAGTCATCAACAAATTCCCTTCCTATATAGAGACTACCTATAATTTCTGTGACTCTTGAGAACCCTGACTAATACAGGTTTATTCACACAATGAAAGAAATGCTGGATGAAACCAGCTGCACTCAAGTCTGATGGTAGAATCAGCTCATGTCCTCAAGAGGAATGGTGCAATATTTGCTTTGCAGACTCCCAACTTTCAGATAGCAACTATATCTCTGCTCAGAGATTTCTTTTTACATTAAAGTTGATTTTATGTATTATTTTATAGCTCTGGATTTAAGATTCTGAGGATCAGAACCCATAATTAACTAATCCCTGTAATAGCCCATAAAGTGCCTTTATAGAGTTCAGCAAAACATCAATTTTATGAAATACAAGAATACTTTCCAATTTTAAATGTGCTTCACGTGAATTTGCATGCCAATTCTTCTTTGTCTTTAGATCACCAGCATAAGTTTTCATTATACTAAAATGTATCCAGCAAAGTAATAATATATTTCATTATCAATGCTGAAAATAGTAATACAATGTGAGTGAGCCTAGCATAGTATGGAATATATATGGCATTCAATATTCTAAATTCTATACAATTGTCCATGCTGGAAACAGCCAGGCTGCAGATTAGTAGTAATTATTATGCTATAATTATAGCTTTCCAAAGAATGACTTATTATTATTTTTATATAAAGGAATGGAATGATTTGTAAAAAACTACAATGACTCCTTCCCTTAAACCTTTCATTTTTGACTTCTCTACTTGCCTTTACTCAAGAAAAGGTCAAAGACTTTAGAGAAAATCTAGATTAAGAACATGGCTAGATAGCTTGCTCCAGCTCCAAAGTAGATGAGGTACATTTTCTGTCTTAAAAAGATAACTAATAAAGAAATTCTTATATAATGATAAGTAGTGGGGAGATTATCAGAGGAAACCTGAAAAACAGCAAATTGCATAGGATAATAAAGCCAACACTTTAGCAAAGATGTGTTCTATTTTCTCTGGTCATCCAAAGGAGGCCTGTCCTAGTCTTTCTTCTACTAAATAACATAACATACTTTAACTGAAGATCAGGAGCCTGGAATGTCAAGCAAACACTTGAAGGATGCTGTCAGCTATGAAAGAACACAGCTGGTCACATTATCAACATAGTACATGAGAATAATTGGCACCGAGGAAAAGATGGTGAGCAAGCATTTATAAAAGGGGGTGGGGTGGGGTGCGATTAAACAAATGGGGCCAGAAAGCTCAGTAAAATATTATTACTGGCCTAAGGCACTAGATGCAACCAAGCAACACACACACACACACACACACACACACACACACACACACACACAGACAGACACACGCACACGCACACGCACATGCATTTAAGCACATGCAAACACACACGGTTGGGCAATGAAAGACATTTGTATAGCACAAAGAACTTATTAGATTACTATTTTTCTATGTGCATTTTTTCCCTCTTGTAAACCCATTTTAAATGACCCAGAATTTGAAGAGATCAGTATTTTGAGTTTTTAACTACTATTAAAAATTTCTATTGTAAATAAAAGTAAAAAATTTAATGAACTATATCCAGATATTGTTAGTTTCATGAGAGCCTTCTATTTCCAGCAATAGCCATTAATCTTAAAACTTTTCCTCATGAAAAAATACATATGATGTCACTTAGGTGACAGCACATGTTGGTGAGAATGTAGAACAAGAAGAATATTAATTGTTCATGTGAATGTAAACTTGTACAGTGTCTCTAGAAATCAATCCAGCAGTTTCTCAGATAACTGGGAATAGTTCTACCTCAAGATTCAGCTATACCCCTCCTGGACATTTACCCAAAATATGTTCCACCATTCTACAAGGACACTTGCTCAATTATGTTCATAACAGCTTTAGCCATAAGATGGAAATAACCTAGATGTCCCTCTACTAAAGAATGGATACATAAAATATGGTATATCTACACAATGGAATACCACAATGGTCTACCATTTAAAAGACAGACATCATGAATATTGTGGACAAATGGATGGAACTAGAAAATATCATCCAGAGTGAGGTAACCCAAACCCAAAAGGACATGTATGGTATGTACTCACTTTTAAGTGGATATTAGCCTTAAAGTATAAAATAACAATGCTATAATCAACAGACCCAAAGAAACCTAATAGTTATTCTCCAAGGGAGTATGGTTGAATCTGTCTGAGAAGGGGAAACAAAAAAGATATCAGAGGTCAATGGAAGAAGAGAACTTGGTGGAAGAGGGGATAGGGAAGGGAGCAGAGTAGACAGAGAATAGATTGTAGGTCAGGAGAACAGGATAGAAAGAATGGATATAGGGGTCAATCTCTAGGACATGCCAGAGACCTAAGATGGGGAAAAGCCCTAAAGAATCTATGGGGGCAACTCTCACTGACTGTTCCTTGCAGTGGGGTATATGGAATGTGAATTGGCCACTTCCTATAAACAGGTAGGACTCACAGTGGAAGGATAATGACAGTAACCCACCCACAAAGCTTTCAACCCAAAATGTGTCCTGTCTACAAGATGTGCAGGGACAAAGATAGAGCAAAGTATGAGTAATGGCCAAACAATGACTGGTACAAATTTAGACCCATCCCATGGGCAAGAACTAAATCTCTGATACTACTAATAATACTTTTTTATGTTTGCAGACATGAACCTAGCATAACTGTTCTCTCAGAGGCTCCACCCAGCAGCCAACAAAAAAGATAAAGAACTCACACCAAAACATTAGATGGAGCTCAGGGAGTCTCACAAAAGAGTTGGAAGAAAGACTGAGCGACTTAAAGAGGACAGGGACCCCACAGAAGGAACAAGACTTAACTAACTTGGACTCTTGGGCATGTCCAGAAACTCAATTACAAACCAAAGAGCAAGCACAGACTCGACCTAGGCCCCCTGCACATATGTACCAGATGAGTAGCATGATCTTCCATGGGTCCCCAAACAATTGGAACAGTTGCCCCTGATCTTGTTGCTTCCCTGCCTGTGAATCCCAGGCCCAAGAAGTATACCACTTTGTCTTGTCTCAGTGAAAGAAGATGTGTCTAGTCCCACAGCAACTAGAGTGGGTACTTGGAACAGAGAGAGGATTGATATTGGGTTGTAAAGTGAATAAATAAATATAATAAAAAATGGTCCTCAAGATAGATTTATGATAGATAGATAGATAGATAGATAGATAGATAGATAGATAGATAGATAGATAGATAGATAGATAGATAGATAGATTGATAGATAGATAGATAGATAGATAGATAGACAGACAGACAGACAGATAGATGGATTAGATAGACAGATAAAGATGGTATTCAATCAAAAAACCTATGTCACCCAGCTATAGAATAATTTTGATGGAATTAGGAACAAAATAAATTGTTTGAACTTGCAAATGTTCAAAGGCAGACTTTTGTGAGCCACCATGTGGTTTCTGGGAATTGAAATCAGGACCTCTGGAAGAACAGGTAGTGCCCTTAACTGCTGAGATATCTTGCCAGCCCTTAAAGACAGACTTTTGAAAAAAATCTCTAAAATTAGGTCAATAATTTATAATATAAAAATGAATTTGTCCCTGTTGGAGACCAGAAAATCAATTTGTGTTGCAGGTCAGTTATGCTAATTCATCCTTAAATCTACATGTAATCAGATTTATTTTTGTAATGCATATTTCAAATGCTATGTATGAAATTTCAGAAATATTTAATAGCATTGGAGAGATGGCTCATCTGTTAAAGGTTAAGCTCACAACCAAAAATATTTAATAAAGATAACTAATTTTGTCAAAAAGAATGTACAAAACAAACACTAAAATTTAGTTAATGAAAACTGATGTGCTAAATAAATGTATCCTTTATTGAATATATAGTTTGACATTCTTTGTTCTATATCATAATGTATATATTAAATTTGCTCCTCTTCCAGTTATTCCATTATATACATAAAGATCACAGAAAATAACAATGGTAGTTATAGTTACTTAACCATTATCAAAATAAGAGTGATAAAATCATGTCAAATCATGCAATTCATGAAATTCTGTATGGCATGAAATGCTCTGAAATGAGATATGACACTGTAACTCTGAATGATCTCTCTGATTCCAAGCTCTCCAACACTTACAGAAGACTTAATAATTCATGCCTGTGAGAAAGAATGTAACATAAAGTGATGGCTTGTTTTTCCCTCTGGCTTGTCTTATCACTTAAATGATGATGAAATCACCAAGGAGTCACAGTTCACCAGATAAATCAGACTCAAAAGCAGTGCTTGCAAATCACAAATACATATATATTCTGCTCTTGAGCCATCCTTATTAGTGTCAACTGTGTCCAGCTGTCTTACTGTGTTGTTTGGATGGTAGTTGAGGTGTAGTCCACTGTCACAAAGAGGAGAGGAGGTACCACTGCTTTGGTCACTCGGAGCACCTGCAGGAGACAAAAGCATAACACCATAAAGGTTACAATGGCATGCTGTTGTAGAATGACTGCCCAATTACTTTCAATAATAATATAAAAAATTATAAGTTAAAATACAAAGAAATTTTACTTATAACAAAGCCAGAGCTTTGAAAGTGATATATATAGATATAGATATATAGATATACAGTAACATATAGATATCTTTAATAGTATCTATTGGTAGGTATACAAATAAATATACAGATTAGATGATATAGATAGATTAGATTAGGTATAGATAGATAGATAGATAGATAGATAGATAGATAGATAGATAGATAGATGGATGGATGGATGGATGGATGGATGGATGGATGGATGGATGGACGGACGGACAGACGGACAGACAGACAGACAGTAATATAATAGATCTTGGTAGCCTAAAGGAAAATATTTTCAATTTTAGAAACATTGTACTTTCTATAAAGGTATTTTATTATTTTTTCAGTGCCTTGTGCTCAGAGAAACCAGAATAGAGTAGAAGATCTCATAGAACTGGAGTTACTTATGGCTATTAGCCAACATAGGAGGCTAGGAATATAATCTGTACCCTCTGGAAATGCAGCCAGTATTTTTAAACTTCTAAGCCATTTTCTCTAATTCTTCTAACCAGATGTTTAATACTGAATGTTTCAATTGGTCTGATAAGTTCTATTTTATGTTTTTTTTCAAACTATGAAATAATTTTATCAGTAGAATCTATAGATTTACATTTATTCTCCATATATATTCACACATTCTAAATTCTTATCAAAGCTCTTGTTTTTTGGAAATTGTCAGGCAAAAATATGTATTCATGTCTTATGAGAATCTAGTAGCATATATCATTTTTAAAACTAAAGACAAGCAACTAATTATTTACAATTTTCCAAAGATGATATTACAGTATAGAAAACTGTTAAGTCCCTAAACAGAATACAACATGTTCCTTGACTTGATTCTACTCTGTGACAAAACATTACTACCTTAGAGTTTCTAATGTGTTTGACCAAACAATAATTTTTGAAAGATCATAATTGAATTTAAGCATCAATTTCTTAGGAATTGTTTTACTTCTAATCATAAGATATTTAAGATTGTTCCCTTCTTTATTACTAAAATTTCTACAGGTTTCTGCAACTGAGAAGTCATTTGCCTGAACTAAATTTTTCTAGTCTCCAAAATGCAAAGATTTGTAGTTAAAGGGGTAGAATAATGGGTCAGTGGTTAAGAACATATGATGCTCCTGCAGAAGACCTAGGTTCAGTTTGTAACACCCGAAACTCACAGCCAGCCTTACCTCCAATTTCAGGGAATATGACAACCTCTTATGGCCTCCCTGAATATTACTGGCCACTGTGAGAATTAAAAGCTCATGAGGCATTTACATATATGTTTACAAATTCATACACACATAAATCAAGAATAAATAATAACTTTAAATTTTACACTTCATTTTTCTACTTCATTTAAAGTTGAAATGCATTTTTATTTTTAGAACATTATTTTTAAAAGAATTTATTTTCATATTTAAACATCATATATCAAATATTTGTTTTGTAAAACACAAAATATCAAATTCTGTACATGAATTTTAAAATACTATGGAGAAAAATATACACATATAAATGAATACACAATAAGAATCTAGCTATAAATTCAATGAACTTCACTCCTATTATAAAGATGTAGTCAAATAGAAATTTAAACAAGCAAAAATAAAAAAAACATTTAAATGCTATATAATAGATTTATAGCAAGAACTACATAATAAAAAAGGAAAAAGTACAAAACTACTAGTGTCAGAAATAACTATGATGTCACTATAGAAGGCTATTAAAAACTAGAGCAAATACTGAAAGGATAAGATGACTATGTTATTACAAAGGAGTTAATAACTTCACTGAAGTGGGAAGTAGGATGAAAAGATCTAGCCATATTTGATCTTACAAATATTGACGACAAACAGATATTGTAATCCTTCAAGAGACCAAATAATTGCATAAGAATTTTATAATTCCATCTTACAAGTAATTTCCCTTAAGGAATTAATAAAATTGTGGTCTATCATAGTGAATTTTAGAATATAAAGATGAATCTAATTTCTGTATTCACAATAGATAATTGTAAAATGATACTTTAAAATATTTACAATAAGATATAGTAAAAAACATTCATAAAATGCATACCTTAAATAAAATATCTATAAAATTGCCATCTCTAAATAAAATAAAAAATACTGACTCCCCCCCCCACACACACACACAACTTGTCTGTCTCACAGAAGGTCTCCAGTAACCAGGAACACATGTAAGAATCTCACCCCAAATACCCACACCATCTGGTGCATCTCACCAGAGCACAGCTGTCACAAGACACCCTCCTGAGCTCTACCTTCCTTCTAGTCTGCTTTTCCATTCAGGCCAATTCAGCAGCCAGATTCGCTCCCATTCCCTATATCCTGTCTCCCCACCAGGAGGTATGCAATAACCAGGGACACAGGAGGCCTGCTCTAACCAAATACACAATAAGCCCACTCTAACCAAAAGACAGCACTGGCCTGACTTCCTGGAGACTGGGCTCTAACCCAGGTCACAGAGTTCTACCTGACTCCAAAAAGGCCAGCTCCAGAGACACCCAGATCAGTTAACAACAGAGATAAACAGATAGCAAAAGGCAAGCACAAGATCATAAGGGACAGGGACTAGTGTAATTCATTATTATCAGAACACAGTTCCCCCAGCACAACAAGCCCTGGATACCCTAACGAAAAAGTAAGATATGACTTAAAATCCCACCTCATGAAGATGATAGAGGCCTTTTAGGAAGATATATAAACTCCCTCAAAGAAATACAGGAAATCACAGGAAACAGGTAGAAGTCCTTAAAGAGGAAACAAATAAATCCCTTAAAGAAATCCAGGGCTTCCACTACCTGTCCTTTCAGCCTTCTGCTGCCTGTCCTTTCTGCTGGGACAGACTCTTGCCTGCTAGGCTCCAGTGAAGACATCAACTCCTGATTCATCCTAGGGAACCTGCTGCACTCAGAGCAGTTGGAAAGAACTGACTCTCACCACTGGAACCCCAGAGCTGTTGGCTGGGGACCTGATGGACTCGGCACTCATCAAACACCAAAACCCCTGCCCTCCTGAATTCACTCTCCTTCCATTCCTTCTGCCCCTTTCCAACCTCAGTCCCTCCTCAGGACTGTGGAAAGACATGAGAGAACAGGTAGGACCACCCCTACTACTAAGAGGAACCTGTCTGAACCCTCAGGCTTCTGTCTCCTTCTTGGTTTCTGTCTCCAGCTGGGGACCATCCTCTACCACAGTGTGCCATATTCAGGCGGTGCAGAGAGATAGCTAACCTCCCAGGACTGTGGAGAGGCCTGAGAGCTCAGAGCTGATCCTGGCCACAGAACTACATACACAAATAGCACCACAAGAGGGCTTGTTTCCCATAATGCCTATATACCTGTGTGCACAGAGAGATAGGGAATCCCAAGGAGTACATATACACAGGCTTGCAGGGACAGATAGGCCACAGTAAGAGACAGTAAGACCAGCTAACACTAGAGATAAGGAGATGGCAAAAGGCAAATCCAAGGAACAATTACCAACAGAAACCAAGGCAACATGGCACCATCTGAACCCAGTTCTCCCCACAACAGCAAGTCCTGGATACTCCAACACAATGGAAAGGCAATATCTGGATTTAAAATCACATCTTACAATACAGATAGAGGACTTCAAGAAGGACAGAAATAACTAAAGAAATACAGGAGAGAGGAACTCACACCAGAGAGAGCGCACCAGCCTCCCCTTAGCTACCTCTGCTCCGGGGGATTGACTACACTGAGTCTCCAGGTACACAGGGAATTACAAAGTATAACATCGCTTGGGACACAGATCTGCTAGGCTTCCATCTGCGCCCAAAATTTGGGCAACTCCGTGGTCTTCTGGGTGCCAGCTCTGCTGTGGGACAGCTGCCCTGAAGAGGGAACCCGCTCAGGGAGAGAGCACAACAGCCTCCCCTTAGCTACCTCTGCTCCAGGGATTGACTACACTGAGTCTCCAGGTACGCAGGGATTTCCCAAATATAACATCACTCGGAGCAAGGCACATCAAGGAGCAGGGGCAGCCCCTCAGCAATCAGTGCCAGGGGAAAGCCGGTCATCCGGGGGGTGGGGGGGGGGAAATAACCTTGCAGGCTCACAGGAGGTTCAAGCAACAGCCAGTGACCCCAGGACCAACTAACACCAGAGATAACCAAAAGGCAAACATAGGAACGTTACTAACAAAATCAGGGCAATATGGCACCAACTGAACTCAACCTCCGACAGCAGCAAGTCCTCAATACCCCATCACACCCGAAAGGCAAGATCTGGATCTAAAATCACTTCTCATGATGCTATTAGAGGATTTCAAGAAGGACATAAATAAATCTCATAAAGAAATACAGGAAGACAATGAATCAATGGGTAGAAGCCCTTACAAAGGAAACACAAAAATCGCTTAAAGAAATGCAGGAGAATATGGGTCAACTGATGGGAGACCCGATAAGGAGGCCAACATAAAAAACTCATAAAGAAATACTGGAGAACATGAATCAGTGGGTACAAGCCCTTACAAGGAAACACAAAAATTGCCTAAAGAAATGCAGGAGAAATTGGGGTCAAAAGACAGTCCTGAAAGAGGAAACACAAAAATATCTTAAAGAAATACAGGAAAACACAAACAATAAGTGAAGGAACTGAGCAAATCCATACAATCTAAAAAAGGAGAGTAGAAACAACTAGAAATCACAAAGTGATACAACTTTGGAGATAGAAAAACGTGGGAAGAAATCAGGGGTCATAGATGCAAATATCAACAATAGAATACAAGAGATGGAAGACAGAATCTCAGATGCTGAAGATACCATAGAAAGCATTGACTCAACAGTCGAAGAAAATGCAAAAATGCAAAAAATGTTATAACCAAAAAAACATCCAGGTAGCCTGGCAGGTGGTGGTGCACGCCTTTAATCCCAGGCACTTGGGAGGCAGAGACAGGCTGATTTCTGAGTTCGAGGCCAGCCTGGTCTATGGAGTGGTAGTTCCAGGACAGCCAGGGTTACACAGAGAAACCCTGTCTTGAAAAAACACCAAAATCAAACAAAAAAAGAAAGAAAGAAAGAAAGAAAGAAAAGAAAGAAAGAAAGAAAGAAAGAAAAGAAAGAAAGAAGAGAAGAGAAGAGATAGAGAAGAGAGAGAGAAGAGAAGAGAAGAAAGAAAAGAAAAGAAAAGAAAAGAAAAGAAAATCATCCAGGAAATCCAGGACAAAATGAGAAGACCAAACCTAAGGATTATAGGTATAGATGAGAAACAAGATTTGCAATTTAAAGGGCCAGTAAGAATCATTCAGGCAGCATTGGTTTTGAAGGTGTGAAGGGATCATGGAGAGCAGCTGAGGCTTGACCCTTTGAGAGACCAGGGAAAGCCATTGGTGCAAGTGCAGCCTCAGTTGTAGTTGATGGCCCAGAACTGAAGGGATCATGCAAATAAGTTGAGGCTTGGTACCAAAAGGAGAGCCTTTGAGTGGCTATTGGTGAAGCCTAGTTGCACCAGAAGTCCCCAGTTTATTGGAAATGATAGTGCCTGGGAATCCCAGACATTGGAACAAGAAGCTGTAGAATTTAAGTGACCATGGAGATGTCAAGATGTTCAATATGCCAGAGCCGTGGGATACCTGCTGAAGAAAGCTGCTAAAACGGAGTGGATCCAGACAAAGAGAATTGTAACTTCAGTCAATAAAGCCACAAGGAGTTTTTACATTAGACATAGAGGTGCTGAGTTTGGAGTTTGCTCAACTGGTATTTGGTCTTGCTTTAGTCCAGTGTTTCATTCCTATGGAATTTTAGAATGATAATATATATCCTGTGATACAGGGTTGTATGATCTGATATTTAATTTTGATTTTATATGGGGATTAGAGTTAAGTGATTTGGATTAATCTCAGAAAAGGCTTTGAACCTTTGGACTTTTAATATATTTAAATTGTTATAGACTACAGGACTTTTGAAGTTGGTCAAATGTATTTTGCATTATGCTATGCCTAAGTATAGCCTCCATAGACTCATGATTTTTGAACAAGCATGTGGGATGCAAGGAGTAGAATGTGGTGGGTTTTGAACATGCTTGGGCCCAGAAAGTGGTACTATTTGGAGATTGATCTTGTTGGTGTAGATATGGCCTTGTTGGAGTAAGTGTGTCACAGTGGGAATGGGGCCTGGCCCAATGAAGAAGATTCATTTTCCTCCTCTTGGCCTTTGGAACAAGATGTAGATTTCTCAGCTTCTTTCACATTATGCCTGCTTGGATGCTGCCATGCTCCTGCCTTGATAATAATGGACTGAACCTCAGAACCTGTAAGCCAGCACCAAATCAATGGTCCTTTATAAGAGGTTGCCTTGGTCATGGTGTCTATTGACAGAAGTAAAACCATACTAAGATAACCCATATTATTAGTACAAGGCTTAATCCTCATCACTGAGCTTTTCATGAAGTAGATAGCAACTAACACAGAAGCCCAGAACTGGTGAGTATGCAGAGAATATAACACATCAAAATGCCCACACATAAATGTGATGCCTATTTCAAATCATTCCTTTCAAGGTTCAGGGATGTTTACAGAAGAGAGGGAAAGAAAGATTATAAGAGCAAGAGGTCAGTAGATGATCACAAAAATTTATATTTTTAAGACACAACTGGGAAGAGATATAAATAACTAAATTATCATTTACAAATAAGCATTCACAAAACTTGCACAAGATCAAGCCAGAAAACATCTTAGTGCTTGAATGACATCTAGGATAAATGGAAAACAAAAAAATGTGTGAAAAGATGCTGACCATCAGTAATAATTAAGGAAGTTCAACCAAAGCCACAATATCATTGCTGATTCATGAAAACAACCATGTTAAAGAAATAACAGCAAAAAATGTGCAGATGATTCAAAGAAATTGGCAATGTTGACATTGTTGGTGGGAATATGAAATGGTGATATCACATAGAAAGTTCAACAGATAGTATTCAAAACAACACAGAAAAACACAAATCTCACTTCTGGGTGTACATCCCAAAAACAGAAAACATGACCTCAAAATAATAATGGTATGAATACAGCCTTATTGATAATAGAAAAATCATGGAACCAATAAAATGTCCATTAGTTGATGAAAGTTCAAATATGATGGAATTTTTATTCAGTCTTGGAAACAAAGGATAGCTTGTCCAGGGCAAAAGGCATACATTTCACCATGCATTAGCAACTACAATAACAACAACAAGAGCAGCAAGAACAATACACACACACACACATACATGCACACACAAAACTCATCAGAAAAAAAAACTTTTAAGTAATGGGAAAATTATCTGAACATAAATTTATCCTAAAAGCAATAAGAATGGTTAAGAAGCATATGGAACATAGTTAAAGGTTGAGTAAAGTAAAAGTACAAAGGGAGAGCAGAGCGGGTAAAAATTAGGTGGTAGATTTCATAATCACTAGAAAGGAAGAGTTTCAACATTTTCAACATAAAACCATAAATTTTTAACTTTCAAGAGAAATGAATTCTACATGATATGGTGATACAATGTAGTATACTTGTATCTATTTCACAATGTACTCTAAGAAGAAAATGCCAAGTACTGCTTGGAAAGAAATGCTGGACAGAGAACAAATGCAATGTTGTGATTATTGTTTCTATTCTATGAATGCTTACATGCACAGTCTTCATTAAGTGGGAGTTTGAGGAAAGCAGGTGCTATCTTTTTAAAAATGACACTGTCAGTGTTACTTCCTCCCCAGCATTCCGAAGAACTTGAACCTGGAAACAGAAAAGATTAACAGAATGTGATCATCATTAGTTATACAATTTTGTACAATTATAACCCCTGAGGACTATTGACTGTTTTCTCACATTTTGAGTTTCTCTTGTGGCCAGAAACACTTTTTGAAAGATAAAAATATAACTCTCTAAGTAGTGCTGTCAAAAACCGAACACTTCTCCTGCTTATGTCTGCTTCAGCCTGATAGGATGCACTGTGAACGTCTCAGTCACATCTGCAAAACATCTCCTAAGCTATGGTTATCGTAGGCAGTGTTTAGAGTTGATCACAAGCTCTAAAGAATGGCAGATAAGTAATGTTGGAATTCGCTATATCCTTTTAATGTAATGACTGTTTAATTGGGTACATATTTGTAGTGTTAAATAGATTAATCATTAAATGGGAATGATCTCAGTATGGTCCAAAAGAAGTACTTCTTAATAAAGATGTATCAATTTATTTAAACACTTTAAAACATTACTAAATCTTTTTGTTCACTGAAAAGCTGATTGGAAATAAAGAATTTACTATCATCAGTAATCCTCAACACTTGAAATTATAGAATAGAAAGTCTAGTATTACCAGCTAAAACAGTTCTGATTTCCTTAAAAATTCAAGAAATAAAAAATAATCAATGCAAAATCCATGTAAGAAAGGAATTAAAGAAGACTAAGAGTCTGAGATGTATAAGTTATGATGTAGTTGTGGCAAATTAGATAAATATAGGTGTGATTATAAATATTGATATAAACACAAGGTAGAATTAAGAAGCTTAAAGTAGATGTAGTTAAAGAAACACAAAACATACATTGGCTCATAAGCATAAAGACAATGTCTACCCTGTAGGAATTTCCTATTGTTCTGAAAAGTACTCTTTTTCAAATTTGGAGACTGTGAACAGTGGTCATGATATCTCATCCTGACACCCGAGACACCCTGAAGAAAATGTTTAGGATGATAAGTAAGGCCCACAGTCCTCATCAATTCATTATCCCACAGCAAGGGCTGACTGGAAATGTCCAACTAAACTAACCCTTTCCTAATTAGTGACACCAGGAGGCCAATTTTGGAAATCTCTTTCATCTCTTCAGGCTATACAAGCACAGAACAGTGGGGATTTCCAGTGAGAAAAGATCAATCAACCAGAACAGAATCTTGCCAAATAAATTCCATAGTACATAATATAAAAGGATACATAGCCAGACTAATGTATTAAACAGTGAACTTCTTGCTTTAAAAATTATAGAAACTAACATAGGATTTTTACTAGTATTTATCTAACATAAAAAGTTGGTGAAGAATAAATAAAACATATAAAAGCAAAAAATGAACCAGTTGAAAAGGAAAGTGACAATCAGCTTACAATGAGATAAAAACACCTACTAGAGTTCTATGCACCATAAAATAACCTTAAAATATCCAGCAAGAAGTGATAATGCATCAAATCTATTGAAATATAATAAGCTTGCAGCAAAGAAATGTTGAATTATAAAACATCAAAACAGAATTCATAGAACACAAAGTATAATGACATATGAAGAATACTTTCTGGATTAAAAAAGAATAGAACAGTGCTGAAGAATTAGGAAAACTGAATCAATGGAGATAAGAGCTTCAGTGACAGGCAGACATGCGCATATGAGAACATTCTTACATATATTTTAGTAAGTGAAGTCCAAAAGTATCTAAAGATAATACATCTTGATCAGATGGAATTTAATCTAGGAATACAACTTTATTTAACATTAAAAATGTGTTAAAGTACACTGAGACACTGGACCATGCCTGGACTTTGCTGGGTGGGCATGGTGGAAGCATCCATCTGGTAGAGAGATAGAAGAGAAAAAGAACGTAAGTTGTTTGTGTGCTAGGTAATGAGGCAGAACTGGAGAAACCAAGGCAGTGAGGAACAGCTTGATGTGAAAGGCCTGTGCTAACCCTGAGACCATGGTGAATGTTCCAAGACCCAATGCTGCCTCTGAGGACCATATCTGGATCTATAGTCCTAATGCAACTAAGGTCTGTATTACAACCAAAGGTTATACAGATGCCTTTGGTCTTGTACTATAGCCTGAAGCCCTGTGGATATCCAATGGCCTCGCTGAGCTGGCACAATTCATGTTGGTTTCCAGGAGTAATATAATGGAGAGCTGGCCCTTACCTAGGAAGCATGAAGAAGCTGGCTTTGGTGGTGAAAACACAGGAGAACTTTAGCATGAGTGCAGGAGATCTAGCCCAAACCTTGCCTAGAGAGCTGTTTCTGGTGGTATGGGTGGAGGAGAACAGACAGGTTGACCAATTTAACTACCAACCAGGCCAGATCTGTAGGTTTGGGTTGCCCCCCACCCCAACATCTTCCCGTCTCTATAAGCTGCTGGAGCATGTGGAAAGTCTGGCTAGATCCTGAGTTTAGCTAAAGGATACCATAACTCAGAGCAACAGCAGGATAGCAGGAGAATCTATTTGAGGGGTTCAGTATTGATGTGTAGCAGAAGCCAGATTGCCTTTAATTAGACTGATGACTCATGACAATAAACATTTCAAGTAAACCTGTTTGGAGAAAGGGTTAATACTGCACTGCATGAAAAGGGTAAACAACAACTTCCAGTGCCACTTATGACAAACAAGCATGTAATGGAGATGTAGGAATATGGAGGATCTCAATGGTATATGCACAGAAGCCTGCAGTTATAGAGGAGCACGTCATGGCCCACAGGTGTTTGTGAAATGTGTTTTTGTTGTTTTTTGGTTTTGTGGGTTTTGTTGTTTGCTTTGTGTTTGTTTTTCTCTTCAAAACTTCACTTTTATTTTCCTTGGATGTTGGGAGATTACATGGGTAGAGAACAGATATGAAAGAACTAGGAGAGAGAGCTCACCCACACAAGGAGGGAGCACAGGCGACCTCTCCTCCGGGGATCTACTATGCTGAGCCTCCAGGTACGCAGGGACTCCCCAACATAATATCACTTGGGACAGAGCCTGTTGGGCTTCCATCTGTGCCCAAGAGCGGGGCAGCTCTGTGGTCGTCTGGGGGCCAGCTCTGCTGTGGGCTATCTGCCCTGCAGAGTGATCTGTGCACAGAGGGGTGCACAGTGCACTCCAACATCTTTGCTCCAGCAATAGGACAATTGGGATCTCCAGGCGCAGGGACAATCAAGCATTAATATCAAATGTGACTCAGACACCTTGTGTGCTCCCTGCTCCCAAGATCTGGGCAGTTCTGTGTTCACCTACCCATGCGCCAGCTCTCCTGTGGGACATCTGCACTGCAGAGGGACGAACATTGGGTGAGAGTGCACCTACACAGGGAGGGAGCACACCAGCCTCCCCTTGGCGACCTATGCTCTGGGAATTGACTACGCTGAGCCGCTGAGCCTTCGGATGTGCAGGGATTCCAATATGAACATCACTTGGGGCCAGGCACATCAGGGCTCCAAAGTCACTCAGGAGCAGGGCAGCCCACCAGCAATCAGGGCAGGGGAATCCCGGTAATGGGGGAGTGAGGCAGAAAATAGCCTTGGCAGGCTCACAGGAGGTTGAACCAACAGCCAGTGACAGCAGGAACCAACTGACACCAGAGATAACCATATGGCAAAAGACAAACATAAGAGCTTTACTAACAGAAATCAAAGGCAATATGGCACCATCTGAACCCAACTCTCCAACAAAAACAAGTCCTGAATACCCCATCACACCCAAAAGGCAAGATCTGGATTTAAAATCACTACTCATGATGCTATTAGAGGATTTCAAGAAGGACGCAAATAAATCTCATAAAGAAATACAGGAGAACATGAATCAAAGGGTAGAAAGCCCTTACAAAGGAAATGCAAAAATCGCTTAGAGAAATGCAAGGAGAATAAGGATCAACTAATGGAGGGCCCATAAGGAGGCAAATCACTTAAAGAAATGAATCAACAGGTAGACACCCTTTACAAAGGAAACACAAAAATTGCTTAAAGAAATGCAGGAGAAAATGGATCAACAGATGGAAGGCCATGCGAAGGAAACACAAAAATCACTTAAAGAAATACCAGGAGAAATCAGGTCAACAGGCAGAAATCCTGAAAGAGGAAATGCAAAAGTATCTTAAAGAAATACAGGAAAATACAAACAAACAAGTGAAGGATCTAAGCAAATCCATCCAGGATCTAAAAAAGGACGTAGAAACAACTAAGAAATCACAAAGGGAGACAACTTTGGAGATAGAAGACGTTGGGAAGAAATCAGAGTCATAGATGCAAACATCAACAATAGAACACAAGAGATGGAAAAAAGAATCTCAGGTGCTAAAGATACCATAGAAAGCATCGACTCAACAGTCAAAGAAAATGCAAAATGCAAAAAATGTGTAACCCAAACATCCAGGAAATCCAGGGACACATTGAGAAAACGACCTAAGGATTATAGGTATACATGAGAGTAAAGATTTGGAAATTATAGGGCCAGTAAATATATTCAGCAAAATTATGGAGGAAAACTTCCCTAACCTAAAGAGACAGTTGCTGATTGAACATATAAGAAGCCTACAGAACTCCAAACAGACTGGACCAGAACAGAAATACCTCCTGTCCCACAATAATCAAAACACCAAATGGACTAAACAAAGAAAGAATATTAAAAGCAGTAAGGGAAAAAGGCCAAATAACATATAAAGGAAGACCTATCCGAACCACATCAGACTACTCACCAGAGACTATGAAAGCCAAGAAGATCCTGGGCAGATCTCATGCAGACTTTAAGAGAACAAAAATGCCATCCTAGTCTACTATACCCAGCAAAACTCTCAATCCACCATAGATGGAGAAACCAAGATATTCCATGATAAAACCAAATTTACACAATAGCTTTCCAAAAACTTAGCCCTGCAAAGGATAATAGGTGGAAACTGCCAATAAGGAGAGAAACTACACCCTGAAAAAAAAAAAAAGAGATAGTAACCTTCTGGCATCAAACCCAAAAGTAGATAGCCACTCAAACATAAAGATAGCATCAAGAAGAGCAGGTGGCAATAATCACTATACCTTAATCTTTACTAATATCAATGGTCTCAATACCCCAATAAAAAGACATAGACTAACAGAGTGGATAGGTAAACAGGACCCAGCATTTTGCTGCGTGCAGGAAACGCACTTCAATGTCAAAGAAAAACACTACCTCAGAGTAAAAGGCTGGGAAAACAATTTGACAAGAAAATGGTCCCAGGAAACGAGCCGGAGTAGCCATCCTAATATCAGATAAAATTGACTTTCAACCTAAAGTCATCAAAAAAGACATAGAAGGACACTACATACAGGTCAAAGGAAAAATCCACCAAGAAGAACTCTCAATTCTGAATATCTATGCTCCAAATGCAAGGGCACGCTCATTCATAAAAGAAACTTTACTAAAGCTCAAGCACAATAGCACCTCACACAATAATAGTGGGTGACTTCAACACCCCACAATCTGAAATGGATAGTTCAGGGAAAGCAGAAGCGTAAACAGAGACACAGTGAAACTAATTGAAACCTTGGACCAAATGGAACTAACAGACATACATAGAACATTTCATCCTAAAGCAAAAGAATATACCTTCTTCTCAGCACCTCATGGTACTTCCTACAAGAGTCGACCATATAATTGGTCACAAAACAGACCTCAACAGATATAAGAAGATCTTACTAATCCCATGCCTCCTATCAGATCACTATGGAATTAAGAGTGGTCTTCAATAACAAAAAATAAAACAAAAAGCCCACATACACGTGGAAGCTGAACAATGCTCTACTCAATGATACCTAGATCAAGGAGGAAATAAAGAAAGAAATCAAAAACTTTTTAAAATTTAATACAAATGAAGGCACAACATACCCTAATTTATGTGACACAATGATATTGGTGCTAAGAGGAAAATAGCCCTGAGTGCCGCCGAAAAGAAACGGGGAGAGAGCATACACTAGCAGCTTAATGGCACACCTGAAACAAAGCCCTGGAACAAAAAGAAGCAAAATACATCCAAGAGGAGTGGAAGGCAGGAAATTATAAAACTCAGGGCATGAAAATCAATCAAGTAGAAACAAATAAACCATACAAAGAATCAACAAAGCTAGGAGTTGGTTCTTTGAGAAAAATCAACAAGATAGATAAGCCCTCGGCCAGACTAGCCAGAGGGCACACACAGAGACAGTATCAAAATTAACAAAATCAGAAACAAATAGGGAGAGAAACAACAGAAACTGAGGAAATTTAAAAAATCATCAGATCCTACTACAAAAGCCTGTATTTAACACAACTAGTAAATCTGGAGGAAATGGGACAGTTTTCCTAGACAGATACCAAATACGAAAATTAAATCAGGATCAAATAGACCATTTAAACCATCCTATAACCCTGAAGAAATAGAAAGTGGTCATTTCTTCCAACCAAAAAAGCACAGGTCCAGATAGTTTTAGTGCAGAATTCTATCAGACCTTCAAAGAAGACCTAACACCAATACTCTTCAAACTGTTCCACAAAATAGAAACAGAAGGAACACTATCCAACTCTTTCTATGAAACCCACAATTATGCTAATACCAAAACCACACAAAGATCCGACAAAAGAAAGAGAATCTCAGACCAATTTCTCTTATGAATATACGATGCAAAAATACTCAATAAAACTCTTGCCTACTGAATCCAAGAATATATCAAAATGATCATTCACCACGATCAAGTAGGCTTCATCCCAGGAATGCAGGGATTGTTGAATATAAGGAAGTCCATCAATGTAATCCACTACATAAACCATCTCAAAGAAAATAACCACATGGTCATTTCATTAGATGGTGAGAAAGCATTTGACAAAATTCAGCATCCTTTCATGTTAAAGGCCTTGGAAAGATCAGGAATTCGAGGCCCATATCTAAACATAGTAAAAGCAATTTACAGAAAACTGGTAGCCAACATCAATCTAAATGGAGGACAAAATTGGAAGCAATCCCACTAAAATCAAGGAACTAGACAAAGGCTGCCCTCCTCTCTCCATATCTTTTCAATATACTACTAGAAGTAGAGCAATTGGACAACAAAAGGAGGTCAAAAGGATACAAATTGGAAAGGAAGAAGTCAAACTATCACTATTTGCAGATGATTATGATAGTATACTTAAGCGACCAAAAGAACTCCACCAGAGAAATCCTACAGCCGATAAACAACTTCAACAAAGTGGCCAGATATAAAACCAACTCAAGCAAGTCAGTAGCCTTCCTATACTCAAAGGATATGCAGGCTGAGAAAAAAGTAAGAGAAATGATACCCTTCACGATAGCCCACAAACACTATAAAATATCTTGGTGTGACTCTAACCAAACAAGCTGAAAGATCTGTATGACAAGAACTTCAAGTCTCTGAAGAAAGAAATTGAAGAAGACTCAGAAGATGGAAAAATCTGCCATGCTCATGGATTGGGTAGGATTAATATAGTAAAAATGAACATCTTACCAAAAGCAATATACAGATTCAAGGCAATCCCCATCAAAATCCAAACTCAATTCTTCATAGAGTTAGAAAGAGCAATTCAAAAATTCATCTGGAATAACAGAAAACCCAGGATAGCTTAAAACTATTCTCAAGAGTAAAAGAACTTCTGTGGGAATCAGTTTCCTGTGCCTCAAGCTGTACTACAGAGCAATAGTGTTAAAAACTGCATGGTTTGCATTTCAAGGGAAATGCAAAATCAAAACAACCCCTGAGATTCCATCTCAGAAGATGTGGTATATTTACAGCAATGGAATACTACTCTGCAATTAAAAACATCAATTCACGAAATTCCTAGGCTAATGATCAGAACTGGAAAATATAGTGAGGTAACCCAATCACAAAAGAACACACATGGTATGCAGTCCACTGATAAGGGGATATTAACCCAGAATCTCGGAATACCTTAGACAGAATTCGCATATCAATAGATTTCTAAGAAGATGGAAGGAGAGACCCCTGGTCCTGGAAAGACTGGATGTAGGGGAATGCCAGTACAGAGAAAGCGAGAGGGGGTTGAATGGGGAAAAGAGGGAGGGAAGGGGGCTTATGGGACTTTCGGGGGAGGGAGGAAACGGGAAAGGGGAAATAATTGGAATGTAAATAAAAAAAAAACTTAGAAAATAAAATAAAATTAAAAGAAAAAAGTAAATCGTCATAAAAAAAAAAAACCTGCATGGTATTGTACAGTGACAGGCATGTAGATTAAAGGAACAGAATTGAAACCCCAGACAATGATTCCACACTCATAAGGTCACTTGATCTTTGACAAAGGAGCCTAAAACCATCCAGTGGAAAAAGGATAGTCTTTTCAACAATATGGTGCTGGTTCAACTGGAGGGTCAACATGCAATATGCAAATTGAACCTTTCTTATCTCCTTGCACTAAGCTCAATTCCAAGTGGATCAAGGACCTCCACATAAAACCAGACAACACTAGAAACTAATAGAAAGGAAACTAGGGAGTAGAACCTTGAACAAATGGGCACAGAGGAAAATTTCCTGAACAGAACACCAATAGCTTATGATTTAAGATTAAGAATTGACAAATGGGATCTCATAAAATTACAAAGTTTCTTGTATTATGTTCATTTGGGGCCCAAGAATTGCAATAGTAAGACACTGAGGGACCCCTTCCCAGAATTAGTTCTGATTTGGTAAATTAAAATTGCCTGCAGCCAATGGCTGGGCAGAGCAGAAGAAAGGTGGGACCTTTAAGATTCCTGGGGTGAGGGACCTGCAAAAGGAGGAAGGAGATCCACAGCCTGGTGAGGAGTAGAAGAGGAGAAATGTCTCACACTGAGAAGGTGAGGGACAGAGAACCATTGCCATCATGTCGGAGCTGGGGGGAGATTTCATTTTCTGGTTCATGGTATACATGGGTGTTGTGTTGTTAAATCTAGGTTCCAGAGAGAATGTATGACAAGACCCCTTTTTATACTTTGATATAATCTCTCTGCATATACACATACAGTGAACATATGAAGGAAAGAACTTTTTTTTTCTGGGTCTGGCATGATTTTTCTAGTTTCATCAATTTTCATTGAAAAGAATATAATATCCTTCTTTATGAATGAAAAATAAAACTTTGTCATGTGATTGTTCCACGGTTTCTTTATTCATCAGTTGTTGGGACACCTAGAATGTATTTCTTGAGCACTGTGAATAATATTAGAATAAAATTAGACAAGTAAGTATCTTTATGGAATTTTATACTGACTCAGATTCCTTTGGGTTAAATTCGGGCATGATAAAACTGGATCATACAATAGTACTTTTATTTTACATTTTTATTTTTTGTTTCCATTAAAATTTTATAACAGTCTAATTGAATCATGGTTGCCCCTCCCCAACTCCTCCCAGATCCTTCTCACCTCCCTACCCATCTTAACTCCCTTTATGTTCTCTCTCCAAACAACAAACCAACAAAATAAACAAAATAGAATGAGAGACAAAAAAACCTCAAAAAACATTTACAAACCCAAATACCATTAAAAAAAGAAAAGAAAGAAAATAAGAAAAAGGGAAAAGAAAAAAAGCCTCAATAAAGTAAAATGAAACGAATACTCTAAAAAAATTATCATGCAGTTCATTTGTGTGTTCTCCAGTTCTATCTGGGCATGGGCCCCCTGCTGTGGAATGTGATTGGTATTACCAAGTAACAATATTGGCAAACTAGACATTCCCTTTGCTAGCAAGTATCAATTTGCAGATAGATTCTTGGTACAATGCAAGAGATAGGGTTCATATTTTCAGCTTCCAAATGTGAATATACAGTTTTTCCCAATACCATTTGCTAAAATATGAAGGTTACATCTAGAAATATTTCCAAGTATGGGTAGCTACCAGTTTTCATAATAGACTGTTATTATTACAGTTTTGCTTTGAAAAAGCTTTGCAATTATAAAGCTCAAAACTAACCTGTAAGCTCCACCTGCCCAGGAACCAGGTAACTCCCTGCAATGCTGGGAGCTTTAGTTCTTGGAAAATAACAAAACCTCATGGGGACAGTACAGTGGCCTATAGGTTTGTCCTCTTGCAACATGTGGTTCAGGCCATTCATTAGGGAAATTCCAGGGAGTAATCTGACAAGAGTCCATCTTTTGATCAGTATTTAATAAAGTTTGCTTTATATTTTACTCAAAATAGTGAAATTGGCTTTTCTCTGGTAAATCTCAGGATTAACATCTGGAGTCCCACAACAAGATAATTCCACCCCAAACTTGCTCTTTATTAAGGTATCCTCAAGAAGTGAGCTTGGGGGCACAAATCTTGGGATAATTAACCCAGCTAACCCAAGGTTGCCAAAGAGTGATTTCCACTCTGTGGACTCCTGCAGTAAATGATCAAACTCAGAGGAAAACATCAAGAATTTACAAGCTATCTTCCTGTTGGTTTCTGGATTCTGGTTATGGGGTACACTCTCTGATGAACAGGGAGAAACTGACAGGGTTAATATACCCTGACTTGGGGACAGGATGCCATGTCCAGCTGGTTTATTTCTGGACAATTAGGAGGTGAGCCAGAGTCATCAGTTGTTTCTGACTTTCCTTGTAACATTTGGTGACTAAACCATCTGAGTGACCCAGTATCTAGATACTGTTCACAGGGTTTCAAACCCAGGCTGCACAACACAGTCAAGGACTCCACAGGTCAATGGGGGGGGGGGCAGATGTAGAGTTTGAAGAGACCCAGTGTGGGGATATCAGGCACTGCAGGAAGAGAGCAAGGAAGAATCTAAAACAGCCTCCTATCCATTAAAGTCTCCTGATCAGACTGGTGAGATCTCTATGCAACAATTCCATTGTTAATGTCATTTCTGCTGTTCCCTGCTTTCTCTCTTGTTTTCTGTGTCTGGTTTATCTTTGTTTTCCAAATTGTTTGCAGTATGCAAACCAGGCTCCGGCAAACCACAGACTGACTTTACCATCCAGTCCCCTGCCCAGGTTTACCTGGCAGTGATGAAACGTTACTCCTAAAGTTGGCATTATGAGAACATGGAGTTCAAAAATGCAATGCTCTGGACTAATGGGCAGCTTTGAGAAGCTCACAGCACCACATGAAAGCCAGCAGGTGGGCTTCTACTTTGGCTGGCCCCCAACAACACCACTATGCAGATAAAACTCCCCCTTCAACATATGGATGGATCTGTGACATGCATAAAATCTTCTATGCATGTAAGTCTTCTTTATTTTGAGTATATAAATGAATATGGCCACTGCATGCTTGTTTACTGACAGATTTCCCTTGAATGTATGTTTCTCGTGTTCTATATGTCTTAGTTTTACCTCAGTTGCCACTTTTACAGCCAGCCATTGTGTTTATTTAAATGTGTGAGCTTAAAATCTGTTTTGTGCTGTTCTACTTTATTAAAAAGCTGGCTCTGGAATTGGGCTACAGCGCAACTTATTTTCAGACCCAGTCATGCCCTTTTAAACTGAGTCACACAGAAAATTGTTAAAGTCTATAATGGTACATTTTGTACAGATAAGTAAAGTTCCCAGTTTCTTTATGAAATATGTTTAATGAGTTAAAATTTTATTTCAATACTAGAAGAGCTTCATTTTAAAATAATTATTTTTAAGACTAAAACTAAACATGAATGAAACATAAAATCTTTGTCTTATAAAAAATAGTAACTTATTGTAAACTGTTAAGGACAATTTTTAAAAGAAAGTTAATAGTTTAATATGTTTGGAAATATACTTGTACTCATGATAAGTACTAATGTAATTAACTACAGAAATAAGCCTTATTTAACCTCTATATGTATGTTTTCAAGGCATAGCTTAAAACTAATAAGTCAAGATAGACAAGGATTGTTTAACTCATACATGATTGATATATGAACATCACATATTTAGAGAGCTGCAGAATATGGAATTTAAGATGTTTATTTAAAAGAAAGTAGGAAAAGGAGGAGAAGGAGGAAGAAGAAAAAGGAGGAGGAGAATGAAGAAGAAGAAGAAGAAGGGAGGAAGAGGAAGAAGAAGAAAAGAAGAAGAAGAAGAAGAAGAAGAGTAGAAGATGAAGAAGAGAAGAAGAGGAAGAGGAAGATGAAGAGGAAGAGGAAGAAGAAGAAGAGGAGGAAGAAGAAGAAGAGGAAGAAGAAGAAAGAAGAAGAGAAGAAGAAGAAAGAAGAGAAAGAAGAAAGAAGAAGAAAAGAAGAAGAAAGAAGAAGAGAAGAAGGAGAAAGAAGAAGCTTTCCTTATAGACAAATCAACCAACCCCTGGAAGCACCCCTAATTTCCTCCAAAAGAAGATGATGGGCAGAGAACCTCCACCCAGAGCTTGTTTTAAATAGGGAAAAGTTAGCCACTGAACAAAAACAAATGCCCTTAACCTCAAAATCTTGTTTCACACTGTTTAAACTATGCACACGCAGGACACTGGAGAGTTGATTCCTCTGATTTGCCTAAACAAGATAGTACAGTCTCCCAAATTTCCTACTCCATAGGAAAGTCTGTTGAATTTTCTGGGCCTGGCATCCAAAGATTGATGCTGCCCTCCACTGACCATGGAGGAACCTAGGTTGGTTCTATGTCCAGGTTTCCAGTAAATACGTCCAGAATGAAATTTATCCTTCTCAGGTTACTGTTTATGGGTTTGCCTAAGCTAACTATAGCTTTGTTAGCCATCCCCTTACCCCAGTGTAAAAATACATCATGTTACTTTATTAGTCAAACCTAGTAGGTCTCTTATTTAAAAAGAGTAAACAGGTTTGCTTTTCTCATAGGTTTCATATTAAAGGATAAACTGGTTTCAGGTATAACTTTCCACTAAAGAAACATGTTTTACAAGGACCATTCCCAGTAACCAACCATCTGTGCCTCATAGTAAACATTTCAATAAAAAGAAACAAAGTTTATATAAGTTTTGTGGATACAAATGTTTAAATTATGAGGATCTAAAAATTTTTTAGGATCTAAGAAGATATTTTAAGACATGTAAATGCATGTTTATTACTTAAAATGGGAAAATACAAGTTATAAAGGTTAGAGAACATGCTTAAATTGTAATAAGAATGATTTAAGGTATATAAAAATAAAAACAATGAATTTATGAAATTCTTAGGCAAGTGGGTGGAACTGAAGAATCATCCTGAGTGAGATGATCCATTCACAAAAAATCACACATGATATGCACTCACTGATAAGCAGATATTAGCCCAGAAGCTTGGAATACCCAAGGAACAATTCACATATCAAAGGATACCCAAGAAGAAGAAAGGAGAGGGGCCTGGTCCTAGAAGGGTTCAATGTGGCAGTGTAGGGGAATACCAGGAAGAGGAGGTGGGAGTGTGTTGGTTGGGAAGCAGGGGGAGGGAAGAGAGAGTATGGGACTTTTGGGGAGAGGGGGAACCAGTAAGAGGGAAATCATTTGAAATGTAAATAAAGAATATACCTAATAAAAAAATAAAAACCACGTCAGGTTTCTGTCTTCTTCTATACTATTACTACCTAGAGATTTCATTGGCTCAGAGTTTGATAGAGCACTGACTGCTTACTACTCAGTCACAAGCTCAAGATCTGCTATCCACCTACTTGTTTTCCTGGCAAAAGCAGTCCTTGGGCTAGCAGGGATACCCACTGAGATTAGTGCTCTGTTACAAAGGAATGAGTAGGGGGAAGGGGAAGATTTGTGGGATCCACAGGAGACTGTAACCTAGGGACAGGGAAAGCTTTCCCCCATCTGCTGCACAGTTGGGGATGGCACTAGAGAAATAAAATCCAGAAAACAGAGGGAGAAGAGAGAGAGCTGCAGGTAGCCTGCTAGGCTTTTTGTCAGATGTTTCCTGTGGATTGTGTTAATATTGAGACTCTAATTTCCCTGTTTTGGGTCAAATTTGAAGTGAGCTTTATTAACTTGTCAATACTTACTAAGAGATGGCCAGGACAATCCCCCGGGAATTTCCCAGTTGGAATGGCCTTAAGCTATGTGTTGCAAGGCCCACTGTACTTTTCCACAAAACCTTTTATTTTCCAAGAATTACAACTTCCTGCATTACAGGAAGTTACCAAGTCCCTGTACTGGTGGGGATTACAAGGTAATTTGGACATTGCATTCCTCTCTGGAGTTGTATCTCAGGTCAAATCCTTGACCCTGTGATGGGTATGTGTTTATTTTGGATTGAATAGACATCAGATTATGTTATTGCTAAGAGGTAGGTAACCATTTGTCCCCTATGCCAGGGGAATTTCTTTGGACTTGGCATTTCAGTCTGTTGGGGGTGGGGAGTCAAGCAATGATGTACTCTCTTGTGTAAATACTTCCAGCTGACAATTGGGTATTGTTGCCTTGTCAGGAGCCAGGAAAAATCCTGCAGATCCATTTTCCCCAAGCTTGATAGCAGAAAACCTGCCCAGCAATCTCCCTTTCCTTTCTGACCTCATCCCAAAGGATGACAAAAGTCTTCTCCAGCTTTCCCTCTCTAAACTCATCCCATTATTTCAGCCTCCAACTCTAGCAAATACCCCATTGCTAATGCTCAGGTCAAGCTTATCAGAAGACCAGGTAGGCTGCCTGCAGATCTTTTGTTAACTCTCTGCTTCCCAAGATCCAGTCCCCCAGTCAGAACTGCAGCAGAATACCTGCTTCCCCAAGGAAGGTAGTTGCTTGCCTCTCTAGATACTGTTTGAATTTCCATTTATTTTTTTTTCATTTCAAGTACTTCCTCAGTTTGTATTTGCTTGTTTCTTTGTTTGTTTTTCTTTTCATGAATTGTACTTCTTCTCTAGGTCTTCAACAGTTTTTCATTTCTTTGCACTGTTTATGTTTTCCAGGATTTCTTCAAGTGTTCTACTCATTTCCTCTCTAAAGTAGTCCATATTAATTCAAATGTAAGAAATATTAATTTACAAATACAGTCTTACAAAGGGAGCTAGAAGGAAAACTCTAACCTAAGGAGGTTAACTACACAATTAAAACACTAGGAATTAATAATCTCAGACCACCAAAATCAAAGGAAACAAAACATATACACACCATCATCAACACCAAAATAACAGGAGTCCACAATCATTGGTCATTGGTATCTCTCAATATCACCAGTCTTGATTCCTCAGTAAAAACACACAGAGTAACAGAAGAGTTTTGAAAACTGGACTATTACTTTTTCTACACACACAAGTCATACCTCAACATCAAAAACAGGTATTACTTCAGGGTGAAGGGTTGGGGAAAATGTCCCATACTACTGGGCCTAAGAACTAAGCTCGTGTAGCAATTTTAATATCTAACAAAATAAAACCAAACCAATTAGTTCAATCCAAAACTAATCAGAAAAGATAGGGAAGGACACTACATACTCATCAAAGAAAAAAATTCACCAAAATCACACTTCAGTTCTTAACATCTATGCCCCAACACACAAGGGCACCCAAGTTCATAATGGAAACACTACTACAGCTGAAATCGTGTATTGAATCTCATTCTCTGATTGTGTGATACTTTAATAACACACCATCATCAATATACAGGTCATCTAGAAAGAAAAATACTGAGAAATGCAGGAGCTAACAAACTTTATAAATCTATTGGTCCTAAGAGATATTTACAGAACATTTCACCTAACCACAAAAGACTACATATTCTTCTCTGACCCTCATGGAACTTTCTCCACAACTGATCACATAGTTGAACATAAAGCTAGTCTCAACCAATACAAGAAATTTAAATAATTCCCTGCTTCCAATAAGACCACCTAGTTTTAACACTGAGTAACAAAGACAACAGAAGTAACAGAAAGCTTACAACATCATAGCAACTGAACACCTACCTACTGAATAAAAAAATTGGTCAAGACAGAAGTAAGAAAGAAATTATAGACTTTCTATAATTAAATGAAAATGAATATACATTATACCCAAACTTATGGGATAGAATTAAAGTGGTTCTAATAGGCAAGTTCATACTACCAAATGCCTACTTAAAACAATGGAAGAGATTTCATACTAGCAACTTAAATGCACATCTGAAAACTGTAGAACAAATAAAAGAAATCACAACACAGAATAGGAGATGACATCACATAATAAAACTCGGGACTGAAATTAATAAAATAGAAACAACCTCATCAACAATACAAAGAAACAATAAAACAGAGTGTTGGTTCTTTGTGGAAATAGACAAACCCTTAACTAATTTAACTAAATAGAGAGAATAACCAAATGAACAAAATTAGGAACAAAGGGGACATAACAACAGACACTGAAAAAATCCAGAGAATCATAAGGATATACTTTAAAAATTCATACTGCCCCAAATTGAAGAAATCAAAAGAAAGAGATAATTTTCTTAATAGGTACAATTTACCAAAGTTAAATCTAGATCAAAAAAGCAATTTAAACAGACAACATATAACCCCTAGTGAAATAAAAGCAGAAAATCTACCAGACTTTTAATGAAGAGTTAACATCAGGACTCATCAAATTATTCCACAAAATAGAAACAAAGGGAACATTGGCCAATTTATTTCATTAGGGCACAGATATCCTTGTAACAAAACCACATCAGACCTATAAAAGAAAGAGAATTACAGGACAATTAATCTTATGAGCACAGATGCAAAAATACTCAGTAAAATATTTGCAAACTGAAAATAGAAGAACACATCCAAAAATCCTTCACCATAATCAAGTAGGCATAAGCCCATAAATTCAGATATTGTTCATTATATGAAAATCAACCAATGGTATCCACTATACAAATAGACTAAAGAAAAAAATCCACATGACCATCTCATTACGTGTATAAAAGGGCAAAATCAACTAAACAAAGTTCATACGAACTCACAGATACTGAAGCAGTAATCACATGTCCAGCTCAGGTCTGTGCCTGGTCCTCTGAATATACATTATAGTTTTCAGTTTAGTACTTTTAAGGGACTTCTGAATGTATAAAAGAGTAGTTCTCTGTTCTTTGCCTTCTATTGAGGCTCTTACTTAATGAGATAGAGAGAGAAAGAGAGAGAGAGAGAGAGAGAGAGAGAGAGAACTTGCTAAATAATTCAAGATGTTTCCAAACCAGAAATCCTTCTACAGAACCTCTAGAGACCTAATGTTATTTGTGTGTGTCACAAAATCTGATGTTTATTAGAGGAAGGGGTCTATAATAGCCACAAACTATATTTCTAGTATGGATAGTAACTCAAACATAGCAGCTGAACTTATGTAGCTGGTGGAGCAATATACAGAGTTATGTTTAGAAAAAATGTTCATCATCTAGTAATAATAATGAAACTAAATATGGGATTTTACACATAAGGTAATACAAAAAAGCAATGTGAGACCATTGAGAAACATAAGTTCTCAATTTGAATTGCTACAGCTTGGCCTATGGAGTAGTACTAACACAGCTAGGAATACACATACACTGGACAAATGGATTAGGATGTTACAGTTCTACAGACAAAGGCACCGTCTATTTTGAATACTGACTTATCTTACCTTTCCTATATTCTGACTTAAACTTCAAATGTGAAAGAAGAACATTCTGCAGGTATTTCCTCCCTAAATTAATTAGCTTTAAACTAAAATGACATAACAATAGAAATGCCTATCTAATTAAACATTGAAATGAACAATTTTAAAGTTATGTCAGAATTTATTGTTTCTTCTAAAGTTTACCTTTATATAATACAGAAATATATAATCAACAGTTTTATATTTTGCAACTATTTATAGCTGATAATGAAGGATTGTCTTTTGCACTAACAAATTTGAGTTCAAATAATGCCAAATATCCCACCTAATAAATATGAAATAATAATTAAAATCATTTCTAATTTATACAGTGGTCATTTACCTAAGTGATACAATAATATTGAAACAATTAATCACATTTATTATAGTATGTGAAGCTACTGATTAAATTGATTTATTATTCTCAAAGAGATCATTAAAACAATGCTATACCCCAGTAATGTTTATAAAAATTATGCCTTTGTTGACTCCAGTGAGATATGTTGCTAACTAGCTCACATAACTCTATAAACAATCTTATAGCATTTATTTAAATTCCAATATAATTTTCTCCAAGATTCAAGGAGTCTTTAATTTTTTGTTGCTATATTATCAAGTTATAAGTTTAAGATCTATTATGTAAATTCAAGTTTACACTTAAAAAATATACCACTTAAAGCAAAACCACTTATTAAGAGGTAAAGTTGAGTTCTAAAATTGTCTTAGCCTAAAAAATGATACTTCTTAAACACTAGATGATTTCAGTGCAATATTATTGCAATTTATTTTTTCAAACTAAGTACAAATAAGATTAATATTTGAAAGATTTATCTGAGTAATATGAAAATGAGAGGACATTACCAACAAATATACAATAGTTTTATTCTATTTTGATATTATAATACAAATTACATCATTTCCAACTTGATTGTGGCACCTCCAAACCATCCCATCTGTAGCTCCTTGCTCTCATTCAAATTTCCCTCCCTTATAGAAATGTACATAATAAATCAATATGATAAAACTTTTCTGCTGATGATTATACTGTATTTTCCAACTAAAAAGTTTTATTGATATGATTGTAAAGTCTTACATTCAATGCAATGTTTTATTTTTTTCACATTTATTTAAAGGAATATTGCAAAATGCAAATTGTCATTAAAGTCAAAGAATTATACCCCCTGCCCTGTACTCCATTTCTGATCCGCAATTCTGTCTGCTTTCCCAGAGGCCTGCTGGCACAAGATACACTAGATATGTACCTTCCCCAAGCCCATACCCACTTACTCCCCTGAAAGTAACAGCAGTAACCTGCACGCCATACCCTGGACTTCATCTACTGACCCACAACTCTGCCTTTATTCTCAGAGACCATGGAGGAACAAACAACCCAAGGCCATAGTGGCATTTGGAACAGCAGAGGCAATAATAGCACCCAAAAGCCCAGAGGAAATACAGGCCATCAAAACCCCAGCAAAGAAACCTTCAAGACCTGAGTGTTTACTGGTAACCAGAATCCTAGGCAATTCAGGTCTGAAGCCCAGGAGGAAACAGAAACTGATGAAACAACATCAATAATAAAAACCTCTCCCATATAACAAGGATAAACTCAGAAATCAGCACCTAACCCTATAATAACCACAAAACCCAAATACGAACAAAATCAACCATAGCCAGGGTAATAAGGCACCATAAGAGCCCAGCTGTCCTAAAACATCTAGTCCTGAATATTCTAAACATAGCTGAAGAACAAGAAATGACCATGAATCTAATTTTATGAATTTGGTAGAAGCCTTTAAAGAGGAAATGAATAAATCTCTTAAATAAACACTGGAAAATACAATCAAATAGGTGAAGAAAATGAATAAAACTGTTTAAGAGCTGAAAATAGAAATAGACACAATAAAGAAAACACAAGAGAATGCAAGAGATGGAAAACCTAGGAAAGAGAACAGGAACTACTGACACAAACATCACCAACAGATGGAAGAGAGAATTTCAAGCATAGAGGATACAAGAGAAGAAATTGGTAAATCAGTCAAAAAAGGATAAATCTAAAAAGTTCATGACACAAAACATCCAGGAAATCTGGAAAACTATGAAATGAAAAATTTCAGAGAAATAGGAATAGAAGGATAAAATTTGCGGCTCAAGGATCCACAAAATATTTTCAACAGAATCATAGAGGAAAATTTTCCTAAACTAAAGAACAAGATGCCTGTAAGTTTATAAGAAGCTTGCAAACTACCAAATAGATTGGATCAAAAACAGAAATTATCCTAACCACATAATAATCAAAGCACTAAATGTACAGAACAAAGAAAGAATGTTAAAAGCTTCAAGGTAAAAAGACCAAAGAACAAATACAGACATATCAAAATTACACATGACTTCTCAACAGAAGCTCTAAAACATAGAATGGGCTTGGCAGGTGTCTTGCAGTCTCTAAGAGACCACAGATGCCAGCCCAGATTTTCAGTCACCATAGATGGAGAAAACAGGATATTCCATGACAAAACCAAACATAAACAATATCTATCCACAAATACAGTCTTACTGATGATACAAGAAGAAATCTCCAACTGAAAGAGGTTAACTACACCCAAGAAAACACAGGAAGTAAATAATTCCACACCAGCAAATCCAAAAGAAAAAAAGTTCATACACACACAGTACCACCACAAACATAGAAAATAACAGGAATTAACAATCATTGGTCATTAATATCTTTCAACATCAATGGGATTGTTTCACTAATAAAAAGACACAAGCTAACGGAATGGATGTAAAAACAGGATCCATCCTTCTACTGCTTAGAAGAAACATACTTCAGGGAAAAAGATAAAAAATGGACCCAAAAAAGCAAGCTAAAGTAACCATTTTAATATCTAATAAAATCCCCCATCAAGCAAAATTTATCAAAAGAGACAGGGAAGGATACATCATATTCATCAATGGAAAAAAATCCACTAAGATGAGTCTCAGTTCTGAATATTTATGCCCCAAATGCAAGGGCATCAAAATTTGTAAAAGTAACATCTAAGTCTTAAAGCACATATCCAAGCTCACACATTAATAATGGGAGATTTCAACACTCTACTCTCATCAATGCACAGGTCATCCAGACAGAACCTAAACAGAAATTATGGAACTAACAGACATTATGACTCAAATGGACTTGACAGATATCTACAGAGCATTTCACCAAAACAAAAAAGAATATATCTTCTTCCCAGCACCTCACAGAAACTTCTCCAAAATTGACCATATACTAAGTCACAAAGCAAGTCTTACCAGATATAATCAAATTGAAATAAACCCCTGTATAGTATCATATCACCATGGATTAAAGCTGGACTTCAACAACACCAGAAAGCCTACAAACTCAAGGAAACTGATCAACTCTCAATACAATGACCACTCAGTCAAGGAATAAAGAAAGAATTTAAAGACTTTTTACAATTCAATGTAAACAAAGGCACAGCATACTCAAACTTATGGCAAATAATAAAAGCTGAATAAAGTTCATAGCACTAAATGCCTTCATAAAGAAACTAGTGAATTCTCATGCTATCAACATAACAGCACACCTGAAAGTTCCAGAACAAAAAGAAGCAAATACACCCAAGATATAGATGGCAGGAAATAAACTCAGGGCTGATATCAATAAAGTAGAAACAAAAAGGCCAATACAAAGAATCAGTGAATTCAAGAGTTGATTATTTAAGAAAATTAACAGAATAGACAAACCCTTAGCCAAACTAAACTAAGAAGCAGAGAGAATATCCAAATTAACAATATCAGAAATGAAAAGGCAGTCATAAGAACAGGCTCGAAGGAAATCCAAAGAATGATTAGGTCTTACTTCACCAAAATTGGAAAACCTAAATGAAATGGATGATTTTCTTGATAGATACCATGTACCAAAGTTAAATCAAATCAGATAAACAATCTAATAGACCTATAACCACTAAGGAAATAGGAGCAGTAGCCATCTATCTGGAGTGCATTAACAGGCTACTAGTTTTATCCAAGCAAATGCTGAGTGTCCTCAGATAATGTTTGAGTCCTGGTAGCTGAGATTTGCTGTGTTGCTATGCCCTGTCAACCTACAATTTTCTCCAGTGTATTTGAAAAAAATATCTTGATTTATTGAGTTCTTTGTTCTTGTACTATAAAAAGTACAGAAACAGCCAGAAATTTGGGGTAAGCTGAATATGTGTTTCTGGTACAGGATGACTTATATTTGGCTCCAGAATTAGCTACTTATTATTTGTGTTGAGGATGTAGTTGTATTTTTGTGTTGAAAGTAGAATCATGCTCCATTTATACTCCTGAGTTGGCTCCTTTAAACTCATGTACTTATATAGGAATGAGTCATTCTAGTGTTGCGAGGTGACACTGCAAGCAGCTTTACTGTATTCTAAAACACACACGCACACACACACACACACACACACACACACACCAGTACCCAGTTCATATGTTCAAATTTGTTTGTATACTTTAAATAAAAATTGTTAAAGAGTAAGCAAGAGTATTTGTGAGTGTAGCATCTGATGTTACTATGAGACACAGTCTCACAGCAAACCCCATGGTCCTCTTGCTTTTATCGTTTTTTTCTGTACCCTATTCTGCAATGTTTCCTGAGCCTTAGTTGTAACAAATGTTTATAGCTCCATTAGGGTTTATGATGATTTAGTAAAATAGTGGTTGTAAATTCTTCTTCAATAACTGTGATTTCATTAGCACTGAGTAGTTAACTAGGATTTCAGTGCCCCAAACATGACTGTCCAAATAAATGTGAGACTAATAAGGATGATGACACCATTAAACATGCCATGTTGGGTGGGAAAAAGTCCTTGAGGCTGCAATTGCAAACAAAGTTCTGGAAAACTGAGTAAAGTTGGGAACAGGAGAAGTGTTCTGTTAAAGGAAGAGCACACCAACCCGTTGCCCAGTGCTAGCATTTTTTTTTCTAGGCTCCACCGCATAGTTACCTGGAAACAGCAAGATAGGCTCTGCCCACAGTTACCTGGCAACAGCCAGGTATACCTGAATATAAAAGGGGCTGCTTGCCCACTATGCTCCTCTTGCTCTTGCTCTTGCCTTCTTGCTTCCACTTTCTCCCATTACCTTTCTCCCCTCTCCCCATTTCCTTCAGTGTTCATGGCCAGCATCTTATCTTCTCTTCTCTTCTCTTCTCTTCTCTTCTCTTCTCTTCTCTTCTCTTCTCTTCTCTTCTCTTCTCTTCTCTCTCTCTCTCTCTCTCTCTCTCTCTCTCTCTCTCTCTCTCTCTCTCTCTGCTACCCTTTTAATTCCCCTCCCCATGCCCTGAATAAACTCTATTCTATACTGTACCATCATGAGGCTTGTCCCTCAGGGGGAAGGGATGCCTCAGCATGGGCCCACTGAGCTATTCCCTTCCCCCAAACCTCACCACACATTCACCAAAGAATATCCCCTCCTCTCATTATCATTTTTTAAATACATCACCCAGTTTCAAACAGCCAGCTCTTGAAAATGCATCCAAATAACATTATATGGAGACAACAGGGTTTATTTAGGAATATATGTATATGCATATATGTATATGCATTAAATGACAATATATGCAAAATGAGGTCATTAATTTTAATAAGATATTCACACAGCAGTACTGGAAGGATGCACTGCTCTTCTGTTTTAACAACTCGACACCCCACACTTCCCTTTCCTAGACTGCAGTAAAAATAAATAAATATAGAAGGCCTTTGGGAAGTAAAATTCATTTGTTTATCACTCAAACTAAAGTCTCTTAGCCTGGAAGTCAGGGCCTCCTGCAGTTACTCTGTGGCTAATTGTTCTTGGGAAGTACCCATTGTTTAGTGAACAGAACTTGATGCAAGCAGGCAATAGTTTGTGGAATCCTTCCCTTCCAAAGTGAATTTCCAGGAAGCTTTTCTGTTAACTTTTCCAGAGTTTCCATAGGTCACACACAAGAAAACAAGTGCTTATTTGTCATATTAAATGTAGTCAAATGCTTAGTAGGTCCCTAAATCATTTAAAGCAGATCATTAAATGTATCCCAATATTTCTTCAGTGATAGGAAATACATTCATAAATGCAACAACTGAGCAAGAAAAGTACAATGCACCACATCACTGCTAGAAACAGGAAAGAAACATCTTTTTCATGGGATCAAAAGGTTGCAGGTTTTTTGTTTTGTTTTGTATATTGTAAATGGCTTTTTTGTTTGTTTGTTTAATGTTCATTTTGTTTTGTTAGAATCAGTGTCTTACTATGTAGCACAAGCTGATCCAGAAACTCTGAATCCTTCTCCTAACTTGGCCTCTGAGATGCGTAGATTTCAGGTTTATGCCACCATTTCCAGCTTTGCCAAACATTTCTTATACAAAGAGATATCTACACAGCAGGCAAATCACTGATGTCTTTGTTATTTGCATATGTTAATAAAATCTGTAAGATTGAAGGTCCCACTTGATTCCGTCACATGGTAGCTGTTTTGAAATATAATGCAATGACAGGGTATCTTTGGCTGCCCAACCAAAGGGCACCCCAGAGAAATTATTCCATGTAACAGATCTGATGTAAAGGTGTTTTATTGGGGATGAGAGAGGCATAAGGACATGAGGAATGGTTAGAGGCAGACAAGTGGACATGTAGACAGGCAGACAGACAGAGAGCAGAGCTATGAGGGAAGAGAGAAGAAGCAGACAGGAAGAAGGGGTAGAATGCTCACCCAGAACAAAAAGAGGTTCCTTTTATACACAACACAAACCTAGTACACCTGGTTGAGGTAGCAGGCCATGACATAAGCAGGGCTAGGATTTTTTTCTCCTAAGAGCAGACCAGTGGAAGTGTCTGTACACTAACAGTAGGTATACAAGTACTTACCTCACATTGTTGCAGTAAAAATATAGATAAATAAATGTATCATCTGTGATTTGTATAGTAGATGTAAATAAATTCTTAGAAAAGATAGAAGTCAATGTTTGCATTATTTTTTGTGAGTTCTTTATAAGACTATCTCAAGCATATTGAACTGTCAAAAATCTGAAAAACAAGGCCAAACACTATCACATCAACATTAGATCTGCAGCTGCAGAATATGGATACACAATATTTCTCTATGCATGTTATCATAAAAATGTTCAGAATTAGGAAGTAAACATTTCAGAATTGCCTAGTCTGTTCTCACCTTAATGACATTCTGGTCTACTATGTGAGTCACACAGATCATATTTAGAATGATGTTATTCTGTTATTCTAAGCACAGTGATACCATGATACTTTGTATGGTATGGGCACCATGAAGTGGAACTGTGATAGCATAGCCTGCTGCTCCAGTCTGTACTGGAAACTTTTATTGTTAAATGTGGGAAACAGTGCTCTCTGTGAAAGAAACACTTCAAAACAAGTATGTCTCAAATATAAGGCATTTAATGGGATGAGAAAACTAGTCTGATTTGTAGTGTTTAGCATATGGAGTTGTATTAATTCTGTCACTCAATAACTATTTCTAACCTTCATAAATACTTTATTATGTATACAAAATCTCAGACATATGGACATTATAAACACTGTAAAGATAGCTACTAAATTTACAAGATGCATAGATCTTATAAAATTCCACAATAATTAATAAAAATTTGGAAGTATTTTGTGGCTTACTTAATAGATACTGTGCCACAGTGCTCCACACGCAAATACCTCCAGGAGAGAGCTGGTATCCCAGGGGTGCCAGCACACCTGTGAGCACAGGTAAGATGATCACATCTATTCAAATTCTTGGCCCAAGAGGGACACCACCTCCCCTGAGCCATAATGACACAGGAACCAAGGAAGAGCTAGGGACAGTATCCTTCTGTCTGGTTTCTGTCTGCACCCCAGAGTTGACCCTGTGCCACAGATCTCCATATCCAAATTCCTCCCAAAGAGAACTGATCTCCCAGGATTACAGACACAGGTTTGAAGGAAGGACAAGCCACAGTCAGAGACAGCAAAACCAGCTAATACCAGAGATAACCAGATGGTGAAAAGTAAGGGAAAGAACATTAGCAACAGAAATGAAGGCTACTTGGAATCATCAGAACACAGTTCTCCCACCACAGTGAGTCCTGGATACCCAAAACACCAGAAAAGCAAGACTGATTTAAAAATCACATCTCATGATGATGATAGAGTACTTTAAGAAGGACATGAATAGCTCCCCTAAAGAAATACAGGAGAACACAGGTAAAGAGGTAGGGCCCTTAAAGAGGAAACAAACAAAAACAAAACAAAACAAAAAAAAAAGAACTTAAAGAATTACAGGAAAACACAACCAGACAGGTGAAGGAATTGAACAAAACCATCCAGGATCTAAACATTGAAATAAAGATAATAAAGAGATCGCAAAGGGAGACAAACCTGGAGATAGTAAACATATACAAGAGATCAGGAGTCATAGATGCAAACGTCACCAACAGAATACAAGAGATAGAAGAGAAAATCTCAGGTTCAGATGATACCATAGAAAACATTGATACAACAGTCAAAGAAAATGCTAAATGCAAAAATCTCCTAACCCAAAACATTCAGAAAATGCAGAACACAATGAGAAGACAAAAACTAAGGATGATAGTTATAGAAGAGAGTGAAGATTCCCAACTAAAAGGGCCAGTAATTATCTTCAACAAGATTATAGAATAAAACTTCCCTAACCAAAAGAGATGCATATTAACATACAAGAAGCCTACAGAACTCCAAATAGATTGGACCAGAAGAGAAATTACTCCCATAAAATAACAGACAAACTACCAAGTGTACAAAACAAAGAGAGAATATCAAAATCAGTAGGGAAAAAAGGTCAAATAGCATATAAAGGCAGACATGTCAGAATTATAGTAGACTTCTCAACAGATTCTATGAAAGCTAGAAGATCCTGGGTAGATCTCATACAGACCCTAAGAGAACACAAATGCCAGGCCAGACTACAATACCCAGCAAACTCTCAATTACCATAGATGGAGAATCCAAGATATCCTATCACAAAACAAAATTTACAAAATATCTTTCCACAAATGCAGCCCTACAAAGGATAATAGATGGAAAACATCAACACAAGGAGGGAAACTGCACCTCAGAAAAAGCAAGAAAGTAATCTTCTTTCAACAAACCCAAAAGAAGATAGCCACACAAACATAAAAATAGCATCAAAAATAACAGGAAACAACACTCACTACTCCTTAATATTTCTTAATATCAGTAGATTCAATTCCCCAACAAAAAGACATAGAATAACAGACTGGATATGTAAGCAGGACCAAGCATTTTGGTGCTTACAGTGTCAAAGACAAATACTACCTCAGAGTAAAGGACTGGAAAACAATTTTCTAAGCAAATAGACCCAAGAAAAAAGCTGGAGTAGCCATTCTAATATCAGATAAAAAAAAAACCTTTCAATCAAATGTTATCAAAAAGGATAAGGAAGGACACCTCATACACAGCAAAGAAAAAATACACCAAGAAGAACTCTCTATTCTGAACATGTGTGCTCCAAATGGAAAGGTATCCACATTCATAAAAGAAACTAATTCTCAAAGTACATATTTCACCTCATATAATAATAGTGGGAGACTTCAATACCTCACTCTCATTAATAGACAGATCATGAAAACACAAAATAAACAGAGACACAGTGAAATTAACAGAAGTTATGGATGAAATGAATTCAACAGTTATCTATAGAACATTTCATCCTAAATCAAAAGACTATACTGACTTCTCAGCACCTCATGGTATGTTCTAAATTGACCATATAATTGGTCACAAAATAGACCTCAACAAATATAAGAAGACTGAAATAATCCTATACATCCTTTCAGATCACCAGGAACTGAGGCTGGTCTTCAATAACAACAAAAACAATAGAAGGCCCACTTATACATGGAATCTGAACAATGCTCTATTCAATGATAGCTTGGTCAAGGAAGAAATGAAGAAACTTAAGACTTTTGGGTATTCAATGAAAATGAAAGCACAACATGCTTACATAGCTTATGGGAAACAATGAAAACAATACAAAGAAGAAAAATCATAGCTCTAAGTGCCTCCAACAAGAAACTGGAGAGAACATACAATAGCAGCTTGAGAGTACACCTGAAAGCTCTAGAACAAAAAGAAGCAAATACACCCAAAGGAGGGTTAGGGTTAGGGTTAGGGTTAGGGTTAGGGTTAGGGTTAGGGTTAGAGTTAGGGTTAGGGTTAAGACCATATGGGCTTAGTGCAGAATTCTGTCAGAACTTCAAAGGAGAACTGATATCAATACTCCTCATACTATTCCACAAAATAGAAACAGAAAGAACACTGACACATTCATTTTATGTAGCCAGAGTTAAGCTGGTACCTAAACACAAAGACCCAACAAAGAAAGAGGACTTTAGTCCAATTTCCCTTATAAATATATATGCAAAAATGCTCAATAAAATTCTCACAAACTGAATCCAAGAACACAACAAAATGATCATTCACCATGGTCAATTAGGCTTTATCCCAGGGATGTAGGGATGTCTCAATATATGGAATCCATCAATGTAATCTACTTATAAACAGAATCAAAGAAAAAGATACACATGATCATTTTATTAGATGCTGAAAAAATATTTGACAAAATTCAACATCCCTTTATATTAAATGTCTTGGAAAGATCAGGAATTCAAGGCCCATACATAAACATAGTAAAAGCAATATACAGAAAACCAGAAGCAAACATCAAACTAAATGGAGAGAAACTTGAAACAATCCCACTAAAATCAGAGACTAGACAAGGCTGTCATTTTTTTCCCTATCTATTTGATATAGTACTTGAAGTTCTAGCTAGAGCGATTAGACAACAAAATGAGGTCAAAGGGATACAAATTGGAAAGGAAGAAGTAAAACTATCACTATTTGCAGATGATATAATAGTATACTAAGTGACCCCAAAAGCTCCACCAGAGAACTCCTACAGCTGATAAGCAACTTCAACAAAGTGGCTGGATATAAAATTAACTAAAACAAATCAGTAGCCTTCCTATATTGAGGGATAAACAGGCAGAGAAAAAAATTAGTGAAACAACACCCTTCACAATAGTCACTAGCATTACAAAATATCTTGTTGTGACTCTAACCAAACAATTAAAAGATTTGTATGACAGGAACTTCAAGTCTCTGAGGAAAAATTGAAGAAAACCTCAGAAGATGGAGAGATCTCCTATGCTAGTGGATTGTCAGGATTAATATAGTAAAAATGACCATCTTTCTGAAACCAAGCTACAGATTCAATGCAATCCCCATCAAAAGTACAACTCAATTCTTCTGAGAATTAGAAAGGGCAATTCTCAAATTCATTTGGAATAACAAAAATCCCAGAATAGTGCAAACTATTCTCAACAATAAAAAAAAAAATTCTGGCAGAATCACGATCCCTGACCTTAAGCAATAATACAGAGCAATTTTGTTAAAACCTGTGAGGTACTGGTACAGTGACAGGCAGTCTGATCAAGGAAATAGAATTAAAGACACAAACATGAACTCAAACATCTATGGTCACTTGAACTTTGACAGGAGCTATAACTATCCAGTGGCAAAAAAGACAGTGCTAGTTCAACTTGCAGTCAACGTGTAGAAGATTGCAAACCAATCCATTTTTATCTCTCTGTACAGAGCTCAAATCTAAGTGGATCAAGGACCTCTATATAAAACCAGATACACTGAACCTAGTAGAAGTGAAAGTGGGGGAAAGTCTTGAACACAAGACACAGAGAAATTTTCCTGAACAGAACACCAATGACTTACGCTCTAAGATAAAGAATCAACAAATGGAACCTCATAGAATTGCAAAACTTCTGTAAAGCAAGGGAAACCATCAATAGAACAAAATGGCAACCAACAGATTGGGAAAAGTTCTTTACCAATCTCAAATCCAATAGACCACTAATACCCAATATATTCAAAGAACTCCAGAAGTTTGACTCCAGAGACCCAAATACCCCTATTAAAAATGGGGAACAGAGCTAAACAAAGAATTCTCAACTGAGGAAACTCAAATGGTTGAGAAGCATCTAAAGAAATGTTCAACACCTTCAGTCAACAGGGAAATGCAAATCAAACCAATCCTGAGATTCCACTTCACACCAGTCAAAATGGTTAAGATCAAAAATTAGGTGACAGCAGATGCTGGTAAGGATGTGGTGAAAGAGGAACACTCCTATATGGCTGGTGGACTGGAAGCTGTTACAACCCTTCTAGAAATTAGTCTGGCAGTTACTCAGAAAATTGGACATACATCTACCTGAGGACCCAACTATACCACTCCTGGGCATATACCCAGAAGATGCTCCAACATTTAATAAGGACACATGCTCTACTATGTTCATAGCAGCATATTTATAATAGCCAGTAACTGGAAAGAACCCATATGCCCCTCAACAGAAGAATGGATAAAGAAAATGTGGTATATTTATACAATGGAATACTACTCAGCAACTAAAAACAATGATTTCATGAAATTTTCAGGCAAATGGATGGAACTTGAAAATATCTTCCTATACCATCCTCTGCCACAGTGCACCATCTAGAAGTGGCACAAGAAGCCAGCTACCTATCCAGTGACATGGAGAAGAGAGGCTGCACAGGTGAGACCTGCCCAGCAGCTCAGAGGATCCCGTCTGGAACCCTCTGGCAGGAGACTTCTGGTTTCTGTCTCCAGCTTTAGGCCATCTTCAGCCACCAGACACTATATCCAAGTGACACACGGAGGTAACTAAACACTTAGGAATGCAGAGAGGTCTGGTAGTATAGTAGGACCATCCCTGCTTCTCAGAAGAAACAGCTTGAAACCCTGAGTACACAAGAGCCTAGGAACCATCTGGGGAGGGAATCTTCCAATTGTACCCAGAGTTGATCGGGGGAACAGAACTACATACCCAAATACAACTATAAGAGAGCAGGTCTCCCAGCAGTACTCAAACACCAGTGTACACAAAAAGAACAGGTTTCCCAGGAGCACAGAGAAACCACATTCAGAGACAGCAACACCAGCTAACACCAGAAATAACCAGATGGCAAAAGACAAACGCAAGAACATCACCAACAGAAACCAAGGCAACATGGCTGCATCAGAACAAAGTTCTCCAACAACAGCAAGTCCTGGATACCCCAAAACACCAGAAAAGCAAGAACTGGATTTCAAATCACAGCTCATGATGCTGATGGAGGGCTTCAAGAAGGACAAATAACTCCCTTAAAGAAATACAGGAGAACACAAGTAAACAGGGAGAAGCCCTTGAAGAACTAAGGGAAAACACAACAAAACAGGTGAAGGAATTGAACAAAGGCATCCAGAATCTAAAGATGGAGGTAGAAACAATAAAGAAATCACAAAGAGAAACAACTCAGGACATAGAAAACCTAGGAAAGAAGTCAGGAGTCATGGATCCAAGCATCAACAACAGAATACAAGAGATAAAAGAGAGACTCTCAGATTCAGAAGATACCATAGAAAGCATTGATACAAAAGTCAAAGAAAGTGAAAAATGCAAAAATCTCCTGAACCAAAACATCCAGGAAATCCAGGACAAAATGAGAAGGCCAAACCTAAGGATTATAGGTATACAAGAGTGTAAAGATTTCCAACTTAAAGGGCCGGTAAAGTTCTTCAACAAAATTATAGAAGAAAACTTCTCTAACTTAAACAAAGGGATGCTGATGAACATACAAGAAGCCTACAGAACTCCAAATAGATTTGACCAGAAAAGAAATGCCTCCCATTACATAATAATTAAAACACCAAATGTACTAAACAAAGAAAGAATATTAAAAGTAGTAAGGGAAAAAGGTCAAGTAATATATAAAGGTAGTCCTATCATAATTACACTGGCCTTCTCACCAGAGACTATGAAAGCCAGAAGAGTCTAGGCAGATGTCATACAGACCCTAAGGGAATGCAAATGCCAACCCAGACTGCTATATCCAGCAAATCTTTCAATTACTATAGATGGAGAAACCAAGGTGTTTCATGACAAAAACAAATTTACACAGTATCTTTCCATAAATCTAGCCCTTCAAAGGATAATGAATGGAAAACATCAACAAAAAGAGAGAAACTACACACTAGAAAAGGCAAGAAATTAGTCTTCCAACAAACTGAAAAGAAGATAACCACACAAATATAAAAATTACATCAAAAATAGCAGGAAGAAAAAAATCACTTTTACTTAATAATTCTTAATATCAATGGAATCAATTCCCCAATAAAAAGACATAGACTAACAGACTGAATACATAAGCAGGACCCAACATTTTGTTACATACAGGAAACACATCTTAGTGTCAAGGACAAACACTACCTCAGAGTAAAGGGCTGGAAAACAGTTTTCGAAGCAAATGGTCCCAAGAAACAAACTGGAGTAGCCATTCTAAAATCCTATAAAATAGGTTTTCAATCAAAAGTCATCAAAAAAGACACAAAAGGAAAACTCATCAAAGGAAAAATCTACCAGGAAGAACTCTCAATTCTGAACATCTATGCTCCAAATACAAGGGCACCCTCATTCATAAAAGAAACTTTACTAAAACTTAAAGCACACATCGATCCCCACACAATAATTGTGAGTTACTTCAACACCCCACTCTCCTCAATGGACAGATCAAGGAAACACAAACTAAACAGAGACACAGTGAAACTAACAGAAGTTTTGGACTAAATGGATTTAATAGATATCTATAGAATATTTCATCCTAAATCAAAAGAAAATACATTCTTCTCAACACCTCATGGTTCCTTCTCCAAAATTGATCATATAAATGGTCATAAAACAGAACTCAACCAATATGAGAAGATCGAACTAATTCCATGCATCCTATAAGATCACTATGGAGTAAGGGTGGTTTTCAATAGCAACAAAAACAACAGAAATCCCATATACACATGGAGGATGAACAAAGATCTACTCAATGATACCTTGGTCAAGGAAGAAATAAGGAAAGAAATCAAAACCTTTTTAGAATTTAATGAAAATTAAGGCATAACATGCCCAAATTTATGGGACACAATGAAAGCAGTGCTAAGAGGAAAACTCATATCTTTTAGTGCCTCCAAGAATCTTGAGAGAGCATACACTAGCAGCTTAACAGCACACCTGAAAGCTTTAGAACAGAAAGAAGCTAACATGCCGAAGTGGAGTAGAGGGCAGGAAATCATCGAACTCAGGGCTAAAATCAACCAAGTAGAAACAAAAAAAACAAACAAACAAAAAAACCCTATAAAACTATATAAAGAATCAATAAACCAGGAACTGGTTCTTTGAGAAAATCAACAAGATAGATAAACATTTTGCCAGACTAACCAGAGGGTAGAGAGAGAATATCCAAATTAACAAAATCAAAAATGAAAAGGGAGAAATAAAAATAGAAACTGAGGAAATTCAAAAAATCATCAGATCCTACTACAAAAGCCTATACTCAACACAACTGGAAAATCTGGAAGAAATGAACAATTTTCTAGAGAGATACCCACTACCAAAGTTTAATCAGGATCAGAAAGAACATCTAAATGGTCCCATAAACCCTAAAGAAATAGAAGTGGTCATTGAAAGTCTCCCAACCAAAAACAGCACAGTACCAGAGGTAGTGCAGAATTCTATCAGACCTTCAAAGAAAACTTAACACCAATACTCTTCAAACTATTCTACAAAATAGAAAGAGTAGAAACTTTATCCAACTCATTCTATGAAGCCACAATTTCGGTGATACAAAAACCACACAAAGATCCAACAAAGAGAACTTTAGACCAATTTCCCTTATGAATATCAATGCAAAAATACTCAATAAAATTTTTGCCAACTGAATCCAAGAACACAACAAAATGATCATTCACCGTTATCAAGTAGGCTTCATCCCAGGGATGCAGGCATGGTTCAATATATGGAAATCCATTAATGTAATCCACTACATAAACAAACTCAGAGAAAAAAGCACATTGTCATTTCATTAGATACTGAAAAAGCATTTGACAAAATTCAGCATCCTTTCATGTTAAAGGTCTTGGAAAGAACAGGAATTCAAAGCCCATACCTAAACATAGTAAAAGCAATATACAGCAAACTAGTAGCCAACATCAAACTAAATGGAGAGAAACTTGAAACAATCCCACTAAAATCAGGGACTAGACAAGGCTGCCCTCTCTCTCCATATTTATTCAATATAGTACTTGAAGTTTTGGCTAGAGCAATTAGCCAAAAAAATGGAGGTCAAAGGGATGCAAATTGGACAGGAAGAAGTCAAATTATCACTATTTGCAGATGATAGTATACTTAAGCAACCCAAAAAACTCTACTAGAGAACTCCTACAGCTGATAAACAACTTCAGCAAAGTGGCCAGATATAAAATCAACTCAAGCAAATCAGAAGCCTCAAAGGATATACAGGCTGAGAGAGAAGTTATGGAAATGACACCATTCACAATAGCCACAAAGAATATAAAGTATCTTGGTGTGACTCTAACAAAACAAGTGAAAGATCTGTATGACAAGAACTTCAAGTCTCTGAAGAAAGAAATTGAACAAGACCTCAGAAGATGGAAAAATCTTCCATGCTCATGGATCAGCAGGATTAATATAGTAAAAATGGCCACCTTGCCAAAAGCAATCTACAGATTCAATGCAATCCCTATCAAAATTCCTACTCAATTCTTCATAGAGTTAGAAAGATCAATTCTCAAATTCATCTGGAATAACAGAAAACCGAGGATAACAAAAAGTACTCTCAATAATAGAAGAACTTAGGGGAATCAGTATCCCCAATCTCAAGCAGTACTACAGAGCAATAATGGTAAAATTTGCATAGTACTGGTACAGTGACAGATCAATGGGACAGAATTGAAGACCCAGAAATCAACCCACACACCTATGGTCATTTGATCTTTGACAAAGGGCCTAAAACCATCCAGTGGAAAAAAGATAGCCTTTCAACAAATTTTGCTGGTTCAATTGGAGGTCAGCATGGAGAAGAATGCAAATCAATCCATTCTTATCTCCTTGTACTAAGCTCAAGTCCAAGTGGATCAAGGACCTCCACATAAAACCAGACACACTGAAAATAATGGAAAAAATCTGCGGAAGCGCCTTAAGCACATGGGCACAGGGGAAATTTTCCTGAACAGAACACAAATAGCTTATGGTATAAGATCAAGAATTGACAAATGAGAACTCATAAAATTACAAATTTTCTGTAAGGTAAAGGACACTGTCAAAAGGATAAAACGGCAACCCAAAAATTGGGAAAAGATCTTTACCAATATTTTATCCAACAGAGGGCTAATATCCAAGATATACAAAGAACTCAAGAAGTTAGACTCCATAGAGCCAAAGAACCCTATTAAAAATGGAGTACAGAGCTAAGCAAAGAATTTTCACCTGAGGAATATCGAATGACTGAGAAGCACCTAAAGAAATGTTCCACATCCTTAGTCATCAAGGAAATGCAAATCAAACAACCCTGAGACTTCACCTCACACCAGTCAGAATGGCTAAGATAAAAAACTCAAAATACAACAGGTACTGGTGAGGATGTGGAGAAAGAGGAACACACCCCCACTGCTGCTGGAATTGCAAGTTGGTACAACCACTCTGGAAATCAGTCGGGAAGTTCCTCAGAATACTGGGAATGATACTACCAGAGGACCCCATTATACCATTCCAAGGTATATACCCAGAGGATTCTCCAGCATGTAATAAGGACACATGCTCCACTATGTTCATAGCAGCCTTATTTATAATAGCCAGAAGCTGTGAAGAACCCAGATGTCCCTCAGTGGAGGAATGGATACAGAAAATGTGGTATATTTAAACTATGGAATACTACTCAGCTATTAAAAACAATGAATTCATGAAATTCTTAGGCAAGTGGGTGGAACTGGAGAATGTCATCCTGAGTGAGGTGACACAATCACCAAAGAACACACATGGTATGCAGTCATGGTATGCTAATAAGTGGACATTAGCCCAAAAGCTCAGAATACCCAAGAAACAATTCACATATCAAATGATGCCTAAGTAGAAGGAAGATGACACCCTTGGTCCTGTAAAGGCTCAATGCAGCAGTGTAGGGGAATACCAGGACAGGGATTTGGGAAGGGGTTGATTTAGGAAAGGGGAAGGGAAGACGGTTTATGGGACTTTTGGAGAGGGGGTATCTAGGAAAGGAGAAATTATTTGAAATGTAAATACAGAATATATCTAATAAAAAAAGAAAAGAAAATATCAACCTGAGTGAGGTAGCTCAGTCACAAAAGAACACACAGGGTTTGTGGTCCCTGATAAGTGTATATTAAACCAAATTTTCAGAATACCCAAGATTAAATTCACAGTACATATGAAGCCTAGGAAGAAGGAAGACCAAAGTGTGAATGCTTCAGTGCTTCCTAGAAGGGGGAACAAAATACTCACATGACGAAATATGGAGACAATGTGTGGAACAGAGACTGAAGGAATGGCCATTCAGAGACTCCTCCCTGGTGATCCATCCCATATACAGTCAACAAACCTAGATGCTATTGTGAATGCCAGGAAGTGCTTGCTGATGGCAGTCTGATATAGCTGTCTTCTGAGAGGCTCTGCCAAAGCCTGACAAATACAGAGGCAGATGCCATTGGACTGATTAAGGGACCTGATGAAGGAGATGGAGAAGAGACTGAAGGAGCTGAGGGAATTTGCTGCCCCATGAAAGGAGCAATTGTGTCACCAGGTCAAACTCCCAGAGCTGGGGCACCAACCAAAGAATTCATAGGGAGGGACCTAGGGCTCTGGCTACATATGTGGCAGAGGATGGCCATATTAGACATCAGTGGGAGGAGAGACCCTTGGTCCTGAGGGGATTCAATGCCCCAGTGTAGGGACAGGGAGATAAGAGTGGGTAGGTGGTTGGGGGAAGCACCCTCATAGAGGCAGGTGAAGGGGGTTGGGATAGGGGTGTTCCGAAGGGTAGACCTGGAAAGTGGAAAATATTTTTAAAAACATCCAATAAAAAAGTAAAAATTACTGATCTGGTCTATGTTCTGTCATAATCACCTGTCTTGTCACCTCAGCTTTCGCTCTATTAGGTCTACTGTTCTACTACAAATCCACTACTTTATCAGGAAGTGTCTTGGTTTTACCAGGTTGCTAAGTGTCCCAGGGGCAGGAATCCTAAGCGTCTTTCACATGTTCATGTTGTGGGCTTCAGGCTCAGAGCTCAGACCCACTCAAAATCTCTCCTAACCAAATGCATAATGATCTTGCTAACCCCAAAACTCTAAATAGGCAACAAACACATCAATGATCGACTTGTAGTTATGCCTAAAAATAAAATAAAATAAAATTATGACATTTTCAGCAAAGTGAATTGAACATGCCATAAGCCAGATGTAGCTGATTAATACCAAATATTTTCTCACATTTGTGAAAATCTAGATTCTGGGGGGGCTGGGGAGTAGAGGTTTGGAAGGGTGTGTGTGTGTGTGTGTGTGTGTGTGTGTGTGTGTGTGTGTGTGTGTGTGTGTGTCTGTGTGTCTGTGTGTGTCTTGTATGTGGATCTAATTTGTATCTATTGTTTCCCTTGACCTATTAGGCTAGCAAATACTTTAAATTATATTAAGAATGGAGAGTATACATTCTTGCCATAACCCTGATTTTAGTAGAAATGCTTTGATATTTCCATACTCAATAAAGGCTGACAACAGGTCTGTCACATATAGCTTTTATTAAGATGGTATGTGTTCCTTAGTTTCTCCAAGGCTTTCATCATGAAGAAATGTTGGATTTCATCAGAAAGCCTATACTGCCTCTACTGAGATGATCCATGATTCTGTAATTTGCCCATATATGTGCTTAATTGTTTGCTTTTATCTGACATGTTGAAACATCATTGAAACCCTGGAATAAAAAAATTTATCATGATCTTTCAAACTTGGTCTTAAATTCCATTTGCTAGCATTTTAGAGTTTCTGCATTCTAGTTTATCAGAGATATTGGCTCATAATTTTCTTAAACTGCTCTTCCTTCACAAGGTTTTATTTAAGGATAAAACTAGCATGGTGTGGGGGAAACAGGAGTGGAGGCAGTGTTTGGGAAGTAAATGAATGATTAAATTAAGTAAGTAAGTAAGTAAAGTAAGAAAGTAAGTAAGAAAAAACTGGTGGTGTTTCTTTTACATTTCATAAGATATATTTGCACAATTTTATCAGTTCTTTAAAAGATTAGATTTCAAAGGTGCTTAGGTCTAGGCCTGGAAGTTATTTTTATTTGAGAGAGATTTTAAGTATCAATCTCATTCCATATATATGTTCTTAAATCATTTATATCATGCTGACTTAATCTAGATAAGTCATATACATAGAGAAATTTATCTACAGTTAGCTTTTCTAATTTACAATAATATGCCTTTGGGGTACATAACATATATTTTCTAAATTTTATCGGCAGTTGTGTATCATTGTCATCTTTTTTTAAGAATAATTCATATATTAGTAACTTATACAAAAGTGATGAGGTGTTATATCAGTTAGAATCATTTGTGATCCATAAATTATATATTTTGTAGTAATATGCTAAATTGGTTAATAAATTCTTATAACATAAATAAAAAGATATGGCTCTTATCTAAAGCCAAATTGTTCCAGCCCCCAGTCTATCCCTTTGTGCACAATCCTTTCTCTGGATTTGTTTAGACTTTCTTTGCTTTCAGATTCCCTTGTATAGACTTGAAGTTCTTCCAATACTTGCCATTCATTCTGACTACAGGCTGTAATCTCCTTTTTCTTTTTTTTATTATTTTTTATTAGATACATTCTTTATTTAATTTTCAAATGATTTCCCCTTTCCTGGTTCCCCCCCACCCGGGAAATCCCATAAGTCATCTCCCCTCCCCCTGTTTCCCAATCAACCCTCTCCCTCTTCCCTGTCTTGGTATTCCTCTACACTGCTATATCCAGCCTTTCCAGCACCAAAGGTCTCTTCTCTCTTTGATATCCAAGAAGGCCATTCTCTGCTGCCTATGCATCTGGAGCCATGGGTAAAACCATGTGAATTATCTGGTTGATGTTTTTGTCCCTGGGAGCTCTGGGAGTACTGGGTGGCTCAAATCAGTACTCCTCCTATGGCTTCTCAAAACCCTTCAGCTCCTTGGGTTCTTTCTCTTGCTCCCCCTGGGAGCTCTGGGAGTACTGGATGGCTCATATTGTCCTTCCTCCTATGGTGCCTCAATACCCTTCAGCTCCTTTGGTCCTTTCTCTAGCTCCCCAATGGGGACCCTGTGCTCAGTTCAATGCCTGGCTTAGAGTCCCCTTCTGTATATGTCATGCACTAGCAGAGCCTCCCTGGTGACAGCTATATCTGGCTGTAGTCAGCAAGTACTTGTGGGCAAAAATAATAGTGCATATAACTGTATATGGGATGGATCACTAGGTGGGGTAATCTCTGAAGGGTCTTTCCCTCAGACTATGCTCCACATTTTGTCTCTGTATCTCCTTCTGTAGCTATTTTGCTCCCTCTTCTAATAAGGACCAGAGTACCCATACTTTGTTCTTCCATCTTCTTGAGCAACATTTGATATGTGAATTGTGTCTTGGGTATTACAAGCTTCTGGGCTAATATCCACTTATCAGTGAGTGCATACTATGTGTGTTCTTTGGTGATTGGGTTACCTCACTTAGAATGATATTTTCCAACCATTTGCATAAGAATTTCATGAATTCATTGTTTTTAATAGCTGAGTAGAATTCCATTGTGTAAATATACCACATTTTCTGTATCCATTCATCCACTGAGGGACATCTGGGTTCTTCCAGCTTCTGGCTATTATAAATAAGGCTGCTATCAACATAGTGGAGAATGTCTCTTTATTACATGCTGGAGAATCCTCTGGGTATATGCCTAGGAGTGGTATAACAGGGTTCTCTGGTAGTATTATGCCCAGTTTTATGAGGAACTGCCAGACTGATTTCCAGAGTTGTTGTACCAACTTGCAATTCCACCAGAGTAGAGTAGTGTTCCTCTTTCTCTACATCCCCACCAGCACCTGCTGTCTCCTGAGGTTTTGATCATAGCTATTCTGACTGGTGTGAGGTAAAATCTCAGGGTTGTTTTTATTTGCATTTCCCTGATGACTAAGGACGTTGAACATTGCTGTAGGTGCTTCTCAGCCATTTGATATTCCTCAGGTGAAAATTCTTTGTTTAGCTGTGTACCCCATTTTTAAATAGGGTTCTTTGGCTCTCTGAAGTCTAACTTCTTGAGGTCTTTGTATATATTGAATATTAGCCCTCTGTCCGATGTAGGGTTGGTAAAGATCTTTTCCCAAATTTTGGTTACCATTTTGTCTTATTAACACTTTACTTTGCCTTACAGAAACTTTTTAATTTTATGAGGTCCCATTTGTCAATTCTTGATCTTAGAGTATAAGCCATTAGTGTTCTGTTCAGGAAATTTACCCCTGTGCCCATGTGCTCAAGGCTCTTCCCCAGTTTCTTTTCTATTAGTTTCAGTGTGTCTGGTTTTATGTAGAGGTCCTTGATCCACTTGGACTTGAGCTTAATACAAGGAGATAGCAATGGATCGCTTTGCATTCTTTTGCATGCTGACCTTCAGTTGAACCAGCATCATTTTTTGAAAAGGCTATCTTTTATCCACTGAATGGTTTTAGCTCCTTTGTCAAAGATGAAGTGAACATACTGTGTGGATTCATTTCTGGGTCTTCAATTCTGTTCCTTTGGTCTACATGCCTGTCATTGTACCAATACCATGCAGTTTTTAACACTATTGCTCTGTAGTACTTCTTGATGTAAAGGATACTGATTTCTCCAGAAGTTCTTCTATTGTTGAGAGTAGTTTTTCTTATCCTGGGTTTTTTGTTATTCCCAATGAGTTTGCAAATTGATCTTTTAATCTCTATGAGAAATTGAGTTGGAATTCTGATGGCGATTGCATTGAATCTGTAGATTTCTTTTGGCTAGATTGGTATTTTATTATATCATTCCTGCCAATCCATAATCATGGGAGATCTTTCCATCTTCTGAGAACTTCTTTGACTTCTTTCTTCAGAGACTTGAAGTTCTTGTCATAGAGATCCTTCATTTGCTTGGTTAGAGTCAAACCAAGATATTTAATAACATAGTAAAAGCAATATAAGGCAAACCAGTAGCCAACATCAAACTAAATGGAGAGAAACTTGAAGCAATCCCACTGAAATCAGGGACATGAAAAGGTTGCCCTCTCTCTCCATACTTATTCAGTTTAGTACTTGAAGTTCTAGCTACAGCAATTAGACAACAAAAGGAGGTTTAAGGGATAAAAATTGGAAATGAAGAAGTCAAAATATCACTATTTGTAGATGATATGATAGTATACTTAAGCAACCGAAAAAACTCCATAAGAGAACTCCTACAGCTGATAAACACTTCAGCAAAATAGCCAGATATAAAATCAACTCAAACAAATCAATAGCCTTCCTATACTCAAAGAATAAACAGGCTGAGAAAGAAATTAGGGAAATGACACCCTTCACAATAGTCACAAACAATATAAAGTATCTTGGTGTGACTCTAACCAAACAAGTGAAAGATCTGTATGACAAAACTTCAAGTCTCTAAAGAAAGAAATCAGAGAAGACCACAGAAGATGGAAAGATCTCCAATGCTCATTGATTGACAAGATTAATATAGGAAAAATGGCCATCCTGTCAAAAGCAGTATACAGATTCAGTGCAATGCCCATCAAAATCCCAACTCAATTCTTCACAGAGTTAGAACGAGCAATTCTCAAATTCCTCTGGAATAACAAAAAACCCAGAATAGCTAAAACTTGCCAACCTTGTCATCTTTAGTTGGTTGAAAATTTGAATCTTCTCTCCCTCTTACTCTTGCTAAAGGTTTGTCTTACTTATGGTTATAAATACTAGTTTGATTTAATTGCTTTTGTTATGTTGTATTTATATCTATTTCACTAATGTATTACTTTTTATCTAATTATTTTGGATTTGAATTTTCCTTTCCTTGTTTTGTTTTCTTCCTGGTCTTAAGCTATGTCATTTTTATACAATGTATGATAACTAGTTCTGTTTTTATTTTGTTTTGTTTTGTTTGTTTTTTCAAGTTGGCATAAACAAGATTTTTCTATGTAGAAGAAATGCAATTAACAAAAAATCCTAATTATATTTCCTGTAGGCAAATCTGTTGGGCAATTCTTGATTAATGATTGATATGGAAAGGCTCAGCCTATTTTTACCAAGGCCCACGACCTTAGCACAACTGACTCCATGATAAATTAGCTCAACATATAGACAACAGCATCTGTCAAAACAAAAACAAAGAGTTAATCCATCGAAGATCATGTTTCTTGGAAAGTCTCTATCTAATTTTGTTTTTTTTTGCATATGTAGTTCTGTTTCTGATTAATTGTTCTTGTTAATTGTCATATATCAGCCTGGAACATGAATGTTGTTCTTAAAATCTCACCCTGAGAAAGGTTCAGTTCTACAGTGGTAATCCAAACACCTAGTGTAGTTGATAACTGGCTAATGAAGACTTCATATTGGCTTAAACCCACATATAAGTAGTCTTTTCTGGTGGAAACCCTGAAAAACATTGGAGGTGGTATCACACTTGAGCAAAAGTCCAGGGTTGTATGGAAAAAGAAAAACAGACTGTGAAAGGCAAGGGGAATAAGACAATTCTCTGTTGTGGTCTCTGTTTCAGTTCCTGCCTTTATGTCCTATTGGATATTGTGCTTGACTTCCCTCAATCTATTGTGACTCAGGACCTGTGAATCAATTAAACCCTTTCCTATTTAAGTTGCTTTAGGTCATGGTCTTTATTAGAGCAATAGGATCCACAGTAAAACATGATGTCACTTTTATTTGTTTTTAATATTGTAAGTTGTAACAATCAACTTAAATTTTAAGGTTGGATTAAGTTATATGTTTTTATATGACATTCTGCCATTCTCAATCAATTCTATTTCAATTTCTAGAATGATTATATTTTCTTTCCATCTCTCCAATGACTTATTAATCTTTACTGGCAATTCTTGATAGTCAACTAGCTACATCTAGAATTAACTAAAAGTCAAGGGATTGGGTACACCCATGGGAAATTTTCCTTGATTGAATCATTTAAGGTGTGAAAACCCATTCTAAATTCAGATCTTTTATGTTGAGAAGGTCCACATTTTCAAGTGACAGCCTATATAAAGGACATGAAAAAAGGTAGTGACTGTTCCTTGCCTGTTTGTCTACATTCATGCTGACAAGTTCTTTTCTTCACTGGTATTAAGAGCCATTGGTGGAGTAGTTGAACCATAGCCTGTAAGCCATATGAATAAAGCTCATAGGCATATTCATTCTATCAGTTCTCTTTATCTAGAGAACCTCAACTAAGACATCATTATGCAAGCATGTACTGCTATTCAGCTTCCACAGACTATGTATGCTTTCCATTTCTCTTGCTGTCAATTTTTTGGAACAACTTTTACAATGAATAAAATGACAATATAAATAAATAACAAACAACAAAAAAAGAAAAGGGCAAAAGAAAGTGGGCCTAGAATATAAAAACAGAGTGAACAAAAGCTGGCCTACTAAACAGACATGCATTAAACAAAGGAGGAATAAATATGAAGGGAAGAAAAGTTACTGGATTGTAGAGTTCAAACACAGTCTCCCCTGGTTGCTATTTGCAGCTTCAATCTTCTCAGCTGTCCTTCCTGAATCCCCAGATGCTGGCTATAGCCCTAGAAAAGAGTTACTGTTCATACTTCTGGACAGACATTCAGAGGTCAGGTTATAGATGCTGTTAACAGTCTGGTGATCGTTTGAGAGGTCCAGGTTTGGATACATGTCAGAAACTATCCAGGAGAGGCTAAGGCTAACAGATGACTTCCTAAGATGGTTCACTGTTTTTGTATGGACTGTGAGACTTTGTCTCAGGATTTCTTATATGCCTTTCCTGTCATCATTAAATTAATGTAATAATTCCTGTGCATTAGCTGATCCTATTGGGCAGATATTTTGTAGTCCAACAAAGGTATATTGTGTTATAGCAATGATATGTAAACAAATAAGCAATTTCTTAATTTCCAATTGTTATTATATAGAATTTCTAAGTTTTTACTAGTGACTATTGAACGCTTTATAGAAAGGACCACACTTAAGGCCCTGTGAGTCTTCATGCATCACAAGCTATTTGCACTAGGACAGAAAGCAAGCGTGAAACAGATTTATGATCTAGGTAAATATTCCTTTTAATCTGGTTTTAAAACCATCATCTGACAACTAAAGGCCATAAACTTGGAATGAATGATTTACTGTAGGTGCAAGAACAGAAGATCAAATATTGCCTGGGTATATCCACACAAAACTTCAATATTAGATACTATAGAGATTATTTGCCTCCTGACATACTATACTAACTTAAACCTAAAAATTATAGTTTCTAACTTTTAATGAACCTGTGGAGCTAATGGCAGTTAGTGAATGAAAGTTGGTTTCCTCCTTTTCTTTTTCATAAAAATAAAGATTATAATCTCTTTATAAAGTGTCTGTTTCTTTCTGTGACTTTCTCTAGCTGTCAAGGAATCTGAAAACTCCCAGCCTCAAGAAATACCTTAGAGGGAAAGATCAAAGAACTTCTTTACTTAAAGTTAAACTAGCTATTTAATAATTAAATGTGAACTGAGACTATGGTTTCTGGCCTCAGTCAGGACTGATAAACCACCTTTACTCTCATAAAACCAAGTTTTGCCACTCAGCCCCCAACAGTGCACCCAGTTGGCTGCCTTCCAGAGAGAAATGATGCTTGGGGCAGGCTGCCCACAGTTATAGATACTTTAGATGGGTGTTTGTTTATGGGTTAGACTGCAGATGCTGGTTACTCCTCTGAGTGGTCCCACAAGATCTGTTTTCTGAATCTGACCCATGGTTTGCCTTGTTGATGTTTGGCACAAAATATGGAATCTGTGTGAATATTCTGCTATCTTAGCAGTGCCTCTTACCCATCTTTTAGGTTTCCATATTATTGATGTTGAAGTTTTCTGAGGCAAAGTGTTTCCCTGTATTTAACAATATTCAGATGCTCATGTTTCAGTATCGTTCCTAACATTTGCCCTGAGTCTATTAAGAAGGGCTCTTTAGGTGTCTGAAACTGCCAATCTGCCAACATAGCAGACATCTTTTTAGACTCTATCTTCCCATTGCTGTGATGATTTAAAACATGTCTTTGTCAAGTTTTCCTGTGATATTTTTCAACCACATCATTGCTACTATGTAGAATATTTTCCCCTTCTTATGTTTAAAAAAACCTTTTAAACATATCTGTCACTGGGGCTGGAGAAAAGGTTCAGTGGTTAATAGCACTAGATGCTCTTCCAGAAGTCCTAAATTTCATTCCCAGCAACCACACAGTGGCTCACAATCATCTGTAATGGGATCTGATGTCCTCTTCTGGTGTGCATGAAGATAGCATACTCCTATATGTAAAATAAATAAATAAATATGTGGTCCTTCCAAAAGCCAGTGTTTCAAAGTTTTTAGTGTAGAACATAGTATCAAACACTTCCTGTTATGCTAATGCACTCTTTCCCTGGAATTCTTTCATATGCATGCAAACACATATCCATATAATTAAAATTGAAATTAAAGAAAAAAAGTAATGTATCCTTACATATTATCCACTCTGATATTTTTGATTTAGATTATGGGTTATTTTTTTAAATGTTCATCATGGACTAATTGATACGGTGATCTAATATACTGTGATTTCTTGTTTTGTTTTGTTTAAATATCAATCTATGCTATTAATTCCTGTTGCCTTGTGTTTGGACTATGCATGTGTGTATCTCATCTCTTATACTAGTGAATGTAAGAATTAAAACAACTAGAATATGAAAAAAAATCTACCACTTAGATAAAAGTGCCAATTTATTGAGATTTTCTCTTTTAAATGTGACTATTATCACTTCCTCTCACTGAGAGTGGGAACTCTCCATACTGTATCAATACCACTTTCAAGGACTCTGTTTCTCCTCCTATAATCTATATGTTTTCCTATTTTGCCTCTCTATTAGAGTAGATACACCATCAACCACTCCTAACATCTGTCACCAAGCTTTTTCCAGTTGTTTCTTGGAGATTCTAACAGACATGCCTGTTCATCATTCACCAAGGTCTTGGATCCTGCAATGTTTCTCATATATATATGAGGTTACTTTATAGTTATGGGTATTTTGTCTGCACATACATCTACATTCATGTTGTCCTCAGACAATAGAAGAAGGCATCAGGTCTTTTTGAATTGGAGTTATGGATGGTTTCAAACCACCATGTGGGTTTCAGAAACTGAATTAGGGTACTCTGAAGAGCAGCCTACACATCTGAGCCATCTATCTATTTGCTCTGTTGTGTGTTCCAATCAATGAACTAAAGATGGATATATCTGTTCCAAATGAATCTATTCACTTGTAATCATGTGCTAGATGCCAGATTAAGTTCCTACCAGTTGACATTTAACAGTAGGCAAATATGATAGAAGTTTTTTTTTTTTTAATTAAGTTTAAGGTCCCAAATCAAGACGGTTTGTCTGTGTGGACCAAGTTAAATATGCCATAACTTGCTGAGTTATGCTGTGTTGAAAGGTTTGAAACGAAAGTTATAAAAAGCAGATACTATCAGTATTATAGTTTAATCTATTCCTAACTAAAGTTGCTCTATCCTCATCTTGATAATATTTCCCTGTTATATAAATGTCACAATAATGATGTCTTTCATGTTCAGTCTTTGCTCATCCAATTTGTTATCCTAATAAACATTTGCTGGACTGTTAAAATTAGAGCAGCAATAATTAAGATCACAGAGAAACTTGAAATAAAGATAAACAACTGTAATTATGAAAGTCCAATCAGTAAGTGTCAGTTTAGGGATTTCACATGAGAAAATTTTGTCTTAGAAAACTCTCAGAGGTATCAGCAGGAGTCATTTGAGGAGACTGTGCTAGTGGGCCCAGGAACACTAAGTCAGGGAGGTACTCAGGAGTTAATGAGACAACTTATACAGAGTATTATCACAAAATCAAAACAAACTCCATGTATTGTAACCCAGTTTTGTGCAGTAGATGGGTACTAGAAATACTCAGTAAAGTAAAAACGAAAAAACAAACAAAGCCAGAAATGTCCACTGAGGTGGGAAACAAGCAGAAAAACCAAACCCCGAGAAATTCCACTATGTATTTTGCAAATAAAAACCATTTTTCAGTGAGTCCACATAATTTCAAGTAGTTGAAAATACTTCTTGCCACTTGTGCTGAAGAAGATTCATTCCAGGAAGAAAGCTGATCACAAGGCTCTTTCACCACAGAACAGCTAGAAAGCCAGGGGCATTTATTCCAAGTGCATTATCAAAACAGAGATTATATGTAAAAATCATTCCCAATTTTATTGTTCCAAATGGCATGTCTTTCTTAAGTGTGTACTCTGCATGCAATTCTACTACTTTCAACTTTGTTTCCATAATTTATCAGCTGTGTATCCCTAAGCACCTGATTGCATATTTTCATCTTTGAAATGGTGGTAATAAACAGATCAGCTTAACAGACTTGTGAACATTATGCATTTGCGACCAGCAAGATACTTGGAGAAGTGATCAGTACTTCCTATTTACTGAAGAAATGGCTGTTTTCATTGTGAGAAAGATAACTGTGTGACTGAAATGCGATAGCATGTAATAGTGTCAGTTATTTGGGTATACATCAATTAATGGATACTGCAACAATTTTGCCTTAGATTTTTGTTTGAGGAACTCCACAATTCAACAGAGGTGTACTCTTTTTGTTGCCCATGGTAATACATAGAGTTTAAATTTCTCCATACCCTTTATTTTGGGATTATTGCTTTAGCTTTTTGACCCTGATTTTCCAATGGCTGACTTGAATATATTGAGGTTTGGATTCTATTTTTCATGATAATTAACATTTTTTTATATTGAACTGTTATAAATTTATTTGAAGAAATGCCTCTTTAGATATTTAGATGTTTTATTTTTATTAAAATAGGAAGATTTTTTGTTAAATTATACGAAATTTCTCAGGAATTTTCCACCTTAGCTGCTTGTCATATATATAATTTAAAAATATTTAATCCCATTCCATACTCTTCTTCCTCATAACCTTGATGATTTTAACTAATAACAGACATATTAAATTTGAAAACAGGAGATTTCACCTATTGTTTATATTGTTGTCTGACTATTAGTGTCACAGCTAATTATATTATGAATTTTAATATATTAGATTCTAGGAATTCATTGTTATATAAGCTTTATTAACAGGAGTACTCTGAATGCCAGAGTATTCCAGGGTCAACTGTTGAAGTGTCCAGGTTTCTGTGTCCAGGAACAAAGATATGTACAAAGTACTTATTGTTAGAAATAAAATCTGGACAATTTACTAAGAAATAGAAAGCACTCTGAGGATTGGAATGGGCTAGTAAGCTGAAGGAAGACTACCCAAAAACCACTGGGCCTCCAGGCACAATAACCTTTTTAGAGTATTTGCATAGAACCTGTCTAACTGTTCAGTATTTCAGGCTTTTGATTAATATGCTCTCTTCATTAATTGAGTCCAGGTTAAGAACTCCCTATCTTTCTCTGCAAGCTGGCTGGCACTTGCTCATTTCGTTGTAGGAAGCCTAGGTAGAAAAGGGTCTCTGTCCCCACCAACCATGTTTTCCCATATGCTAATTTTGACATTACTGACTAAACTCCCCCCTTTCTATCTCAATTATGTTGAGCCTTTGTTATGGGTTGAATATAAAATCTCTCCCATCTTCTCCTGTGTTTGAAAAGTGAGTTGCCATCTGACTTCTCTTTTGGAAGTTCATGAAGCCTCGGGCAACTGGAGCCTCACTGGATAAAGTGAATAGGTGGAGAAGGACCTTGAGATTTCTTCTTGTCCACGCTGTTTTCACACTATGGACAACCTATAAGCAGTTTCTTCACAACCCTGCCACACTGACTTCCCAATTGTGATGAACTATATCCATTTATTTACATTTTTTATGTTCTGAGACTCTCATTCAAGAGTTTTAATATTTACATCATACTTAACCTCTTAGCCAAAATGAATCTCCCTTCCCCTCAAACGATTCATGTCATATATTGGTTACAGCAATAATTAATATAAATCACTTGCTTTAGTCCATTTTAAAATTTTAATTGTGTAATTTGACAGTCCAATATAATTTTTTCATATAAATACTCAGTTTTCAGAGGTTTATTTCCTGAAATAGTTTTGTAGAATTGAACTGTCACAGGAAATCATGTCCTTTTCCATTTGTTTAAGAATTCCCATCAACATTCTCACTCTGTTTTCACTAGTTTTGTAATAAATTATAAAATTAGAAAATGTGGCATTTCCAATTTTATCCTCTTTCTGATTATTTTAACTCTGTAAAGTTACTTGAGACATTAAAAGACGTTTTATAGGGATTTCCCCATGTTTCATAAGTCACTCTTAGGATTTTTACCAATATTATATCTTATCTGTAGACTTCCTTGAACAGTATTGACATCTTAACAAAGTTATGCTTCTCAGTCTATCAACATGAGAGCTATTCTCATTTATTTGTATATTCTCTTGATTTCTTTCAGTGATGTTTTGGCATTTTTTAATATGTAAATATTTTTATTTTTCTTCATGAAGTTTATTTATAAATTTTTTAATAATGGTACTACAAATCAATTCATTTCCTAGTATGTTTTCAGCATTTTTATTGTTGCTACATACATTAGATTTGTCTTGGCAATTTCTCTATTATTTAAAGCATTTTATGGAATCTGGGTTTAACGTATAAGAGTGAGTTTGTTGTGACTTTTTTACACACAAGTTTGCATAATCTGTAAGGGCAGTTTATTTATTTATTTATTTATTCATTCATTCATTCATTTATTCATTTCTTCATGCACTTATTTATTAAGGATAAATTTATTGTAAAGGAAAAACTATAATCAGAATATGCTGTATGACAAAAATTTATTTTTAATTAAAAAACATCTCTATTCTACAGGTTCAAAGTTTATTTAGGTAGTTGGGTTTTTTGTTTTGTTTTGTTTTTTTTGTTTTTTTTTCTTGGTTTTTCAAGACAGGGTTTCTCTGTGTAGCCTTAGATGTCCTAGAACTCACTCTGTAGACCGGACTGGCCTCGAACTCAGAAATCCACATGCCTCTGCCTCCCAAGTACTGGGATTAAAGGTGGGTGCCACCACAGCCCTGCTTAGGGAGCTTTTATTAGGAATCTTTTTGAAAAGCAATTTTGAAGGATGTTATGAAGTCATTGTAAGTGAACTGTGAACAGTACAAGACATTTCTCCTAATGCTGTTTGAGACTGATTTCCTTGGTGAAGTCACTATAAAGATAAAATTTGGTTTAGAGAAGTATTTAGCTTGCTTTTACGTTATAATTTTTACTGGACAAATGTTGCGTGAAATATTAAAAGGAACTGCCAAGTTTCTGCTCTCCATCCAGCTACTCTCTGCCCGCCAACTCTGCTGCCTGCATAGCGGCTAACCCCATGCAGTGACTGATTGCAGTCTTTCCAGTTCCAGTTCACTGCTTCAGTGCTGTCTGTACCCTCTTAGTCATAATTCCCCTCTGGTCGCTTGTCCGACCTTCCAGTAACCCAGTAAAACAAAACTCTAGAAACTTATAACTAATCAGCCAGATTTAAATATCAATAAATTCTCAATTCACAAGATGCCTACACAATAATTTCAGGGCCAATTGATAATGATATAAGCTGCCCACCTAGATCAGACAAGTTATCCCAATTATTCTATCCCTATATGATATTCATAACTACCTGTGGCTATTTAAAACCATGCAGGATCAGGATCTTCTTCCAGTCTGTCCTCCATCTTGCTTCCTCCCTCTTTCTCCTGAGACACATTCTGTCTCTGCAACAATTAACTCTGCCTCCCTTTTCCCTGTCCAATCACAGGCCTCCTGCTGCACTAATATTTAAATAGATTGGACAGGGAAAATCCTGCCACATAAAATTGTATAGTTTTCAAAAGGACATTAAGAAAACAAAGTTTTGAAATCTCTTTAAGACTTGTATAGACACTAGATTTGACTGAATTATGCCAAAATTCAAGTTTTACTTAGAATTGTATAAACTACACCCAAGGCTCTGACCCTCCTTTGTAGATGTATTTCATAGAAATGAAATTGATATATTATAAACATGCCTTATTTATAATACAGATGGACATTTCTTTCTTTCTGTGTTGGTCATACTGTGCAGGGTAGGCTAGCTCACTGTTGTGGGCTACTGTCCCAGCTTTCTGATGGCAATCTCAGTACACTGTTACTTATGCTCTGTTGTCATTACATTTACTTTCTAAGTAACTCATCCACATGAAACTGGAAACCTTACTGCTATGTACATTTAATAAAGGAAATGCAGAAGTTATACAAGTTCATTTAATAAAAGTAAATACTACTTACTGTCTTCTGTCCAATCTGGGAACATTCAACACATTTCTACTGTCCAGTGATAATTTTAATACTCAAATATAGTTTGCTTCGTATAAGTGCAATATTCTCATGGAACTAATCAGAAATACTCAGCTGTCTGGCTGGTGTTTAAAGTGCTTGTTTCACAAGCATGAAGTGGAACAAAGTTTAGATTCCCAGCACCCGTGTTGGTGTTAGGCAGATTTGTCAGGTGGCCACTGATTCTAGCACAAAAAGGTGTAGATAGGGAGACCCTGAGCAACTAGCTAGATAGAGAACACCTCTTTGAACACGCACTGGCATCAATTCAGAGATTCTGTCTCAAAAAATATCATGAAGATCAGTTTAGAAATACTCATAGTGTCAGATTTAAGCCACTATTTACACATATACTCAAGCAGATGCACATCAACAAACATTTCCTGGAGACATGCAAACATACAACACACAGAGACACATATCTAAAAATGATAAACATGATAGTTGGCTTTCTCTTGAAGAGATTTTATCATTTTGTTAAGAATTTTTTTAATATACTTCATGACTGTATTTGAAAAAAAGTACTGTGCCAAAGAAAAATGTAAATCAAGAAATTAACACTTCATTTAGTTACTGATTAATCCCATTTTCTCAGCCCCTCTTGAAATGCCAATAAACAAAAGAGCAATTGTCTCAGATGCTACTGTGATTTACCCAGGAACTTAAACAAACACACATGGGAAAAAATTAAATGTTGATATTTTCATCTTCAGCTATGAAGCTGATACAGGCTTTCTACATGATGCTTTGGGATAAATGTAAGACATAACTAAAATTACATATCTACACATAGGAACTACAGATTTGTGAAAACTTGTTCATTTACTTTCATCATACAACTTTATTTTATTATATAACTATTCACAAAAGATTTGCTACTTATTTAAAGATTACTGAATAATTACTGAATGAATAAATGGAAACTTGTGCCCTCTAAAATGTTATTGAGTTTAAGATTTTAAATTTCAAGAAAACTCCAAAAATAGCAATACTAAAATTGTAATGACTGTGCATTTCTTTGCCACTGTCAACCTGTAATAAGCTAAAGCTGCCTGGGAATAGAGAACCTCAATAAAGAGCCTCCATGTCCTGTGCACATGTCTATGTGTAGTTGTTCTGATTAATGTGGGTTTTGCCATCCTTGGGCAGGTGTTCCTAGAAGGTGTGAGAAAGGAAGCTAAGGAGGAGTCTGAGAAGAAGCCAGCAAGCAAGATTCCTTGATGGACTCTGCTTCAGTTCTTGTCCCCAGGTTCCTGTTTAGGTTCCTCCCCTCACATCCCTGTGAGATGCAAATTATAAGGTGAAATAAATTCTTTTCTCCTGAAGTTGCTGTTGTCACTGTTTTATCACAGCAACAAAAAGACAAGCTGTAATAATGATTTTTTAAAAAGGTCAAATTTTAACATATTTGTCTTTGAGTTCAGAAAATTTATTTTATTTTGCTTCTTTTCAAAAGTCAGTGAAACAATTGAAAAATCTTTCCATTACTTTTCATTAGCTAGCTTGTGCTGGCACACTACATTAGTTTAAAACACACACACATTAAAACACACACACACACACACACACACACACACACACACACGAATCCCTGAATAAAAGTTTGTCTGCCTTATAATCATCAAATATGTCAAGAGGTCACTTGCTTTAATTTCTTAGCAGTATCTCATAGTGTTGATGCTTACTTAATGATTGAATAAATTTTTTGTTTTAATTGCCAATGTTATGTTGTTATGAGTAAAGGTGCATTTGTGTTTACACTTTTGTGTGACCATGATATTTCATTCTCTTGTTATATAACAAAAATTTATGATGCCATCCATATATACATGTGTGTGTGTCTGTGTGTGTGTGTGTTTTCTTAAAGTTAGAAAATTTGAGAAACGGCCGGGCGGTGGTGGTGCACACCTTTAATCCCAGCACTTGGGAGGCAGAGGCAGGAGAATTTCTGAGTTCGAGGCCAGCCTGGTCTACAAAGTGAGTTCCAGGACAGCCAGGGCTACACAGAGAAACCCTGTCTCGAAAAGCCAAAAAAAAAAAAAAAAAGAAAATTTGAGAAACAAAAAAGACATTTGTATTTGCTCAAGGGAGTGAGGTACTTAGTTGGACAGTAAACGGCTATTTCCACAAAAAGTTTAAAGTAAGATGCCCAGACTGATCAGAGAATTCTGACATGCTATATTAACATACAACATTATCCTGCATTTGGTTACTAATATTGTTGTCTAAATATTACCCTTGAAAAGTCAGATAAAGTTACATCTATCTCTTGGTTTAGTTTATAATTACATCAGAATATGTAACTATCTCAAAATTAAAAGCTTAATTGAAAATGCTATGCCTAGTACAATAAGGTCAAAATTATGTCTATAAAATTTCTATTATTTTGCCAAAGAATAATGGTATTCAGTATTTTAGTTGATTCACTCCAGGGAATTCTAGAAACTAAAGAACCCAGACATGACTGCAGAAGGCAACGTAAGCAAAGAGCCTGATTTTGCCTTGTAAAAGAATCTGGGGTCCATGCCAGTGTGAGTGAGTGATTTTGTGTGAGTGTGTGTGTGTGTGTGTGTGTGTGTGTGTGTGTGTGTATGTGTACACAGTTATACATAATAGACTAAGAATTACCCAAGTGATGAATGTAAAATTTAGGACCGTGTTGTTTTTTGAAAGCTATGATTTATGTTGAGTAAATATGGGAGTTTCATGTGGTAAGCTAAATTCTATTCCCTGGTATGGTAATGATTAAAAGTCTTTTTCCTTTCAATAATTTATTAAGACAAAGAGAGTTATTTTATTTACCTTTTATTTTACCAGAAAAATGTAAATGAAATCAATGGAAAATTAAAATGTTCTTTAAATAATATTCTAAAGTCAAAAAGGAAAACCAGTAAAAGAAAATAAATGATATTTTGAAATATCAATAAATTGGTAATATTCCCATGAAAACTGACGAAGAAGTGGGGCATATTATTCCAGTTGACTCTCCAGGGCATTGAAATATTAATAAAGACACACCATGAACAAGTCTGGGTCTACAGTCTTGAGAATATGCCTGAAGAAATCAATTTACCAAGCTCACATGAGGAGAAACAGAGGGTCCAAAATGCCATTTTCAGGAAAACAACTGAGCCAATAAATAGCAAAACTTAAATAAGAAAATTCTAAATGCTATAAGTTTCTCTAGTGAATTGACAGAATTTATATATGACTTATGCAAATACACCACATCTTTTTCTTCAAAACAACAAAAAGGAGGAATGAATTTTCACTTACTCTGTGATACATTTCCTATCCATCCAGAATACCTTAAGAAAGTATTGTAAAAAACCACTAAGAAAAATATACCCAAAGAATATGACTACCATGCTCTACCATAAAATACTTACAAACCACACTCAACAATAAAAAGTAATTTTATAATCCACAAGATAGGAATTAATCTTGTAAGGAAACTTCAACACTTAAAAATCAGTCAATGTAACCACTCTGTCGAAATTAAAGAAAACAATTCATACATATAGCATCTCAATAAGTGAAGAAAGGACCTCAGAAAGACTCATCATGCACCAAAGTTGAAAGCTTTGTGTAAATTAATGACTCGGGGCTATCCAAAGGGAGAAAGGCAGTCTTTAGAGGTTTCCAAATTTTATTTTTAATGACAAAACTTAGAAACTTCACTCTGAATATCAGGACAAATGGAACAGGTATAAATTGTTTCTAACATCTATTTAAAATGAATGAAAGCATTTGTAGTACACTGACTACAAAATAAATGTGTAAGATTGATCTTGTAGAAATCCACAAAGAATCCACAAAGAGAACATGAAAATTCTGGCACATTTTACACCCATATGCACGCAGAAAAAGGTTTCCTTATTTACTAGAAATGATTAAGTTTTGAATGTAGAAAACAGTACATTTCAAAATGATATGAAAAAATTAAATGTGCTGGTCTTCATTCAATAAAATATGTACAGGACACAGCAAGTCTGTGATGACAGTACATAGAGAGCTCCATTGATCAATCAGTATTGTTTCTACATTAAAGTACTCAGTGTTGGGCCAATCAGTTTGATGAAATCTCCATCAAACTTAAAACAGCCATTTTGAAATATCAAAAAGTAATCTTTTTTTTTAAATTTTATTTTATTTTCTAAGTTTTTTTATTTACATTCAAAATCATTTCCCCTTTTCCGTTTCCTCCCTCCCCGAAAGTCCCATAATCTTAATGTTTATACAATATCCTAGCTAGTTTATATGACACTTGATAAAGTCATTTTGGAGGAGGGTACTTCAATTCAGAAAATGTTTGAAGAAGAGTGGCTTTGGGCAAGCCATGGTGCATTTTTTTCATTGATTATTGATATATTGGGGCAGTGTATTGTGGACAATATCATCCATGAGCTGGTAAGAAATATGAGAAAGCAAAGAAAATAAGGCACGAAGAGCAAGTCCATATGCAGCATTTTTCCATAACTTCTGCTTCAGGTTACTGTCCTTATTAAGTTCCTGCCATTATTTCCTTCACAGATGTATAGTGGTATAGAATTGTAAGCAGAATAAATCCTTCCCTCCAGCTATAAAGCCCTTGAGCCCAAAGAACTTTCCCATCTATTGCAGAGACACTGGCTCTACCTTTATTCATGATAGACAAAATTTGTAAACAGCCTAGTTGTCCCATCAACAGATTAATGGATCATGACAATATGATATATATTCAGAGTAAAATATTGTTCAGCTGAAGAAACAAAACAATTCATGAAACTTACAGACAAATGGATAGAGCCAGAAAAAAAAAATAGTGATCTTGAATGAGGTAATCCAGAACCCAAAGAATAAATATGGTGTGTATTATTTTAAGGCTTTAACAGACATTCTATTATCTGAATAGCCACAGAGGTTAGATATAGACGAAGGAAATAGTAGGAGAGATCTCCCAAGGAAGGGTAAATATATCATATAGTTAAAAGAAATAGGGGGAGATTAAAGCGAGATAATTCAACAGGGAGAGGGAGGAAAGAAGGTGGTAAAAGAGGAATATGAGAGGATAGATAACACTAAGGGTCATTTGAGATATCATAAAGGAATATATATGGGAAGGGAAGGGAAGGAAAGTCATCAAATAACAAGGAAGACAAAGCCCCAATTAATTAAAACATCCAGTCAGGAATGAATTATACTAATTGAGTTATTGACCAAATGGCCCCATGGAAACCCCCAAACTACTCAGGCTATTGTTAGGACTATTATGGTAAGGGTCTATTGCTGAAGACAATACTTACATATCTCATTGAACACAAATATGTCAAGCTGGTAACCAAGCAGAGACTTCCCCTCTACGAACTAGTCTTAATGATACTAGAAGTTACTCAGCACTCCATCAAAAGAGGAAAGTAACCACCAGCCCTGCTACAAATCCTTCACTTCTACTATGGTGAAGCACCTGCATGGTAAACTGGTACAATGGTGGCAAAAGCATTGTTAGAGTAACTAGTCTTTATCTGATTTGATTTAAAGTCCACTCCATGAGACGGAATCTTTGCCTCATTCTACTCAAGCAACTGAGAATCTAAGACTAGGTGGGTTGTAGATATAGGGAAAACAAAATGCTACTGTCATACTAAGGGAACTTAGCAATGAATGACATTACTCCTAAAGACATTCTGCAATATTCATAGATAACTGTCTCACTCAGCCATTATCAGAGAAGTTTTCTTCTTGTTGTAGTGGGTAAATAACACAGAGACCAAAACTGGAGGATATGCAGAGTGAAAGACCTTGAATAACTTAATCATAAATAAGATTTCTCTATCAAATCCATTTCCTCAGGGCTCTTGACATTCTGTGGAAGAGAAAGCAGAATGATTGTGAGAGCTTGAGGGAATGGAGAATTCCAAAGAAACAATGTCTTCCAGAAACAAGAAAGCTAACATATGTATAATCTCATAGACACTGTAGCAACAGTCACAGGGCCTATAAAGTTTAAAAGAAGACAATGTCCCCATCACTGAAATGGGGATGTAGAAACAAGACCTCATCCCTCACTCACATTGCTTTGTTTAGTCATTCTTTTTACTTACTGTTCGTTTGCTTATGTATTATGCTTTCTGATTTCATGGTGTGTGTGTGTGTGTGTGTGTGTATGTGTATGTGTGTATGTATGTGTTGTTCTTTTTTTGTTTCTATATCTTTTTTGTTAGTTTGTTGTTGTTTTAATCTTTGTTTCCTTATCTTTACGTTTGCTTGTTCATTTTCTTAAGAAAGAAAAGGAGAAGGCATGGAGTTAGAAGGATGGAGAGTTGAGGAGGACATGAAAGAAGATGAGGGAGAGGAAACATTCAAGAGAATATATTGTATGGAAATAACTTTATTTCAATAGAAATAAAAAAATAATAAGAAGCCAAAAATCCAGTATCCCAATAGAAATTTTAAAAACCATCAAATAAAATATAAATTGGGAAAATAAATATATTTAAAAAATAATAGAAACCATTTTTGAATCAAGGACTTTTAAATCAAAATATCAAAGAGGTATCAGGATATATTTATATCAACTATGTAAAATAGCAAGAGTATAGGGGAGAAAAAGAAAAGAACAATAATAAACCTGATAAGTCCAGTTTCTGGCAAGGATACCAGGGGTTTGCTTGAAACTGTACAGAGAGTTTGAATCACAATTAACCATTTTTTATGAAGCTAAAAACTGTCTAATCATCATTTAGCAACTATTCTACATTATGCTGATTTCAAACTACATATCCACATTAAAATGCTGTATAGAAATATCTATCCCAGCTTGATAGTCACCAAATCTGTATATAAGAACAATGTGAATGGTTGCACAAGTTAAATAATATAATAGCTATAAAACACACAATTCACTCGTATCAGAGAACATTACTCAGAAATCTTTTTATATAAACTTCCAATTCAAGAAAGAACATTTCTAAAGAAAGATCAACTATAAATGTATGTTGCTGAGTGGAAGAAGCCATTTTGAAATTCTTGATTCTTTGACAATTGCTGTAATGGTGCATTATGGTCATTTGCTATAAACAGTAAAATGGTCGATGATTCACAGAGAATACTAAGGGGGGGTGTAGTAGAAATGAGACACAGATTTTTAGAACAATAAATTTATTATGTTTAATGTGGTAATGATTATCCAATTTTTAAACTTTATTGAATCCAAAAAGAGTGAATTAATGTGTGAAAATCGTAAAAGAAAATTTAAAATTATACATGCCTGAGTCTGAGAGATACTATAAAATGTAGAATGTAACAAGAGAGCTTATTCATTACTGTTTTATTAGCAATCACATCCTAGATGAGAAGAGGATGAAAAAAGTCTGTAAGTCAAAAGGGAAAAAGTACTGGACAGACACCTTCTACTGGACTTAAAAATATGGTTTATCTTGATGTTTGCACCATATATGAACAGGTTAAGATATGAATCTTTGAGTAGAATAACTAAGAGAGATGGCAGATTTTGTCATGTGATAGGAAAGTTATAGATAAGCAACGTGAAGAGGCCATAGTGGTACATAAAGTAATGAATAAATGTGGAGATACAATATAGTTGCATAAACTGAATGCACAGATAAACAGGTTTGCCCGTTTTGTCTTTAAAGAGCCTAAAGTCGTTCAAATTTGCAATAGTCTAAAAGATATTGTCATATACAAACTGATAAATGTAAGAAAATAAAGACTAGATTTAAGAAGAGTCATATTAGGGCATGTTGCTTTCAACAAAATTCTCAAGGGAATTTTATGGGAAATAATCAACTTTTTAATCCAACTTTTGGCACTACAATACTGGCTACCCTACTGTACGTACCATATATAAACTGTGACTCAAAAGTGAGCACAAATGCAGGGGTAAATTAAAACTGTGAAATGCCTTTGCATAAAACATAGTAGTAAACAATCATGGCTAAACAAAGAAATAGTGCAATTGTGGGATATCATAACAATCGAAATCACTAAGCTTCAGAGGATGCAATTAAGAAAATTGAGATACAGTCACAGACAGGGAAAGATATATTTACAAATTATAAGTCTGAATTGTATGCAACATGCACAAACAAACTCTTGAAAATAAATGGGAAGTCTGCACAGTTAATACAATAGATGTGGGGACATTTAAAAAGCACAAAAGATGCTTAGCTCTCCCAGTGAATAGAAAGTTGAAGTAAACCTGTACTGTGACGTGTCTGCCAAGAAAGAGTTATAGAAAAGCTTTATTTCAATTTAACTTTATTTAGCACTGCCTGTGTTTGGAAGTATGGACATCAATTCCGTGTACTTTTCTTGCATTATTTTTTGATAATGGCTCATTTTTTTACCTCACATTTTTCTTCTTTAATTTTATTGATCTTATATGAACACTGCTAATTTTGTTCACCTTTAGCTTCTTTCAAGTTGCCTGCTTAATGGGTTCTTTAACAGTGTGAGGATTCTTGATTTGTTTTATATTGCTACATTCTCTCTATTTTCAATATTGCAGTCAAATTTAATATCCACATGCTCATCTAGTTTCTTTCTATATTCCTTTGATATGTAAATTTCTGGCATCATTTTATTTATAAAATTATTGTCATATAATTGTTTCTCCTATTTTTCTCTATATGCTTCAGACTCTGCAGATGAAGTGGTTGGTTTTCTTCAAATGTGAATTATCTTTTGAGTAAATGAGTCAGGCTGAAGCAAAGATTGACAGTTAGGGTGCAGGATATAGAGGTTATGTACAGCTGAGCTCCAGAGTCCTGTTCTTAGTGGGAAATCAGTATGCGTTGGAAAGCCCAAAGGACTATTTGTGGGTATTTTTCTGAGATTAGTTTTGCTCAAGAAAAGTCTTCCAATGTCCTCTCCTAACAGAAATAAAAAAGGTAAGGGCAATTTTGAATGCTCTACTGAGAGGACAGAAAGGGTACAGTCAGAGCAGAGGGTTTTTGGATGCTGAATAAACAACACGCTCATGTCCTTGACTCTGCCTAAGGGACTGAATTCTATTCCATACCCTGCCACTCACCATCCATTCTCAACTCTAGCTTTTAACAAGCCTGCCATCTCAAGCACTCTGAGATCACCCCTGGAAATGATTGCTGGATATGGCTTTTCTCACAGGCTTTGAAGGCTCCAGGAATGTTCCCACTCATTGAATTCCTGTTTCCGTGTAAAATTACCAGCAACTCTTGCTCAACACCTTTCCTCATTTTCTCCTAACTTTTAATTTTTAAAATCATGTATCATACTGATCAAATTTTCTAGAAAAATAGATATACTAAAACATTTCATTAGTTCCAAATTTATATTGCATTCTTACAATTGTGCATTTACAAGGCCCTGAATTTGATAGCTAACTTCTAAAAGAGGATCACAAGATGTGCTTATGGCTGAGATGGCTGGGAAGATCAATGAACATATCTCTAGCACAGTTCCATAGAATCTGCTTTAGGATCTCAGATGTCATGAAAGAAAGAAAGAAAGAAAGAAAGAAAGAAAGAAAGAAAGAAAGAAAGAAAGAAAGAAAGAAAGAAAGAAAGAAAGAAAGGAAGGAAGGAAGGAAGGAAGGAAGGAAGGAAGAAAGAAAGAAAGAAAGAAAGAAAGAAACAAAGAAAGAAACAAAGAAAGAAACAAAGAAAGAAACAAAGAAAGAAACAAAGAAAGAAACAAAGAAAGAAACAAAGAAAGGAAAAGGAAAAAAAAGAATATAGGAAATACCATAGAAACCATTATACAGGAAAGCTATTGGCATTCCAATCTTTATATGGGTGACTGGTACTTGGATTTCTAGCAGACCGTGAGGGTTTTGCTTTCCACACCCCCCCCCCATATCTTTGACTCTGAAAACTGTAGTCAGAATTCTTCCTAAATTATCTTCAGTACTAACTTACAGTAGCCTAAGGTATGTCAGAATGGCTATAATTCCAGAAGTCTTATAGCAAAATTTCCAGTAGAGCCCAGGGATAGATAGAAGTTCCAGAAGGGTGTTTTAGCTAAAGTCCATGGTGAAGTTAATATAGTCTTAAGGATTCATGTTTTTGTTTCTTGTTTGTTTGCTTGTTTGTTTTCTGCTCCTGAGTTACATGTGTGAGAGAAAGATAAACATAATGATCTGATTGATTTTTCATTTTTAGAAGATTTTTTTTATATTTTAAATTATGTGTATATAAATGTATGTTTGAGAAGGTATGTGTATTTGAATAAAGGTTTCTTCAGAGTCTATAGGCACTGGATTCCCTGATGTTGGAGTTACAGGAAGTTTAATGTGGAAGCTGTCAATCAAACTTCATGAAGGAGAATAAAGGGGCATAGGGATACAGGTAGATGGGAAAACAAAAGTAAGAACTCTGAGATGGCAGCTTTTTGTTCCAAGAAGACATTGAGAGAAGAAATGGCAGGAAGGCATGGGCACGATTATCTAAACAAGTTTAAGTAGGTGAAAGTGGAAAACATAGTCAAAGTTCATTTAGAGGACTTCTACTGTTAGCTTTTTTTTAGGCTCTGCACCACAGTTACCTGGCAACAGCCAGGTATACCTGACTCACTATAAAAGGAACTGCTTGTCCCCTCCTCTCCTTCTTGCTCTCTTGCCTTCATGCTCCCTCCTTCTCCTCAAACCCCTTTCCCCTCTTTCCCCATTCCCCTCCCTCCTCTCTCTCTCCACATGCTCATGGGCAACCTCTACTTCTCTACTCTCTCTCTCTCTCTCTCTCTCTCTCTCTCTCTCTCTCTCTCTCTCTCTCTCTCTCTCCCTCCCTCTCTCTTCTCTTTCTCTGCCTTTCTCTGTCTCTACCCTCTCATTTCCCTTCCCCATGTCCCAAATAAACTCAATTCTGTACTATACCTTCATGTGGCTGGTCCCTCAGGGGAAGGGATGCTTCAGCATGGGCCCACAGATTCACTCCCTTCTCCCACACTTAACTGCACATCTACCAAACATATTCCTTCTCTCCTTATCTTTTATAAAATACAACACCTACCCTTAGGGTCCTATCTATCCAGAGCAGATAAAGCTGCTACTTTCTCTTTCTGTTCATCTGTATCTTCATTCATTTATTCCATTCTTGACTAACATATAGACACACAACTGGATAAAATGTAGATAATTAGAGACAGTGGAATGGTCTTTACTAAATCAATATCACATCCTCTCATCTGAAAGCTTAGGAGTCACTGTGGAAGGCAGGTAGAAATATTATAATATATACAAGTTTATACAACTATAAGGAAATAGTGTTTGCTGGACACAACAGAGCAACTGTATATACAAACTCACAATGGTTTTAAGAATTAAGATAAGACTTATACAAATTCAGACCGGAGATAATCCCAGCATGGAGCATGGAAGTGGGCATGAAATCCCATGGAGCTATAGCCAATAGCACGTTGGGAAAGGAAAGTCATTTTCTTTGAGGGTGTGTCCCTTGGTGGATCTAAAATCTTCCCTTAGAAAGCCACATATGCAAACTCACATGGGCAATAAAATTTTACTTGATGAATTCTCAAAAACAAAAGAAGTGAACACAAAGTATAGTGGATAGAAGAGAATTGTATAGTGGAGGAGTTGGGGTGGATGGAGATATGATGAAAATATACTGCATGAACTTCTCAAAGAACTATTAAAAGTAAGGAAAAAATATGCCCTTGGTCTTTAGTGTTTCTGAACAACTTCAAGTACTTGTTACTTCTCTCTAGTGCCTTCCATTTCTCTTAGTCACTGATGATTTTGACCTACATTGCTGTCTGTTTTGACACTGTTGTTGAATCTGTACCACACCAAGTATTTCAGTGCACTACACAAGGGCAACCAAAGAGGTCTGAAAGGCACTGTTTATAGATAACAATATATTTTCTGTTTAATGCTGATGTTTTAAAGGTATTTTCCCTAAACTATTCCATTCAATTATGTTTTGGTTCTACTAATACTCTCAGTTTTGAACATTCGAATGTTGGCTTATGAGGTTGTAGATAACTAAAAGGAAAGATAGAAGAAAACAAAGATGAAGAATTCAAAAAAGGAGGAAGAGGAGGAAAGAAAAAGTGACAAAATTCTAAGGATGAGCATAATCAACAAAACTCAGTGTTATAGTTTTCTTTCATGAGTTTTGCATATTATGCTTTTCATCCAAAGCATTATCATCTTAGTACAGAGAATCTTCCTCATTAAAATCATCATTTACTGTTGTAAATTTAGTACCATTGGTGAGCAAATATAGATAAATTGTAGAACTCTTATACATGTTGGTATGGATGTAAACTATACAGCTACTTAGAAAACAGTGTAAAGGTTCTTCAAAGGGCTAGAAATAGAACTACCATGTAACATGGCTATACCATTCCAGATCATATGCCCAAATGACTCTATATGTTTCTAGAGAGTCACTGGCTCATCCATGTGCATTGCTGTTCTTTTCATAGCAGGAAAAATTGATGTCAGCCTAGAATCATGACATCAATATCTACAGATGAGTAGATATTAAAAATATGGTATATGTAGACAATAGTATGTTTAAGTTGTTTAAAAAAACCAGAAATTACAACTATTTCAGGAAAATATGTGGAGCTAGAAAAATTATATTGAGTGAAATAACCTAGGTCTGGAAATTCAAATATGGCATAAAGTTTCTCATAAGTAGGCCAAAGATTTAAATTTTCAGATTTGTTTATTTAAACTGTTATGTCTGTAGAGACATAGAAACAAGAAAAAAGTCATGGCAGAAGGGTGGACAGAGTTTAAAGGGAGTAGGTATGGTAGAACATGTATCCTATGAAATAGAGAAAGAGAAAACTTAGGATGGCAAATTTAAAACAAGAATGTGTTTGGAGGTTGGAAAAGAAGTCAGAGTTCAAATAAAGGATGAATAATAAAGCTAAGGATGTATAAAAAAGTCACATAGAAATCTACTACTTTATATGTCACTTTAAAATAACTTTAAGCAGAATTATCATATATCTTGAGTGGATAATGCTGATCCTGAAAGCTCTGGTTATTAATATAATTCCAGTGCAAAGTAAGAGACACCTCTGTAGAAGTACTTACTCAAGAAAGTCCCATAGCCACTCCCTAAAAAGAAAATTATATAAGTTATGGCCATTTTTATTGGTGACCATGTAGAACTGCATGATAAGAATATGTTTCTGAAAACAATATAAATTTTGGTTTCAAAATTCAAAGAAATCTTTTTGGAACTGAGTTGGAAGGCTTCCTCTCTGCTGGCTAGACTTCAGAGTACTGGAACTGGCTTACAGATAGCTGGGGAGAAAAGTCAGCAATTGCTTTCAGAGTTTTGAATTTTCATGCTATGATCCCAACTTGCCAAGCAAAATGTGCTTCTTGGCTCAATAATGGCACAACTGTCATAGAATCAACTACTTGATTTTTGTTGTATCAAAGTCCTCCTTTGTACTTAATGCCAATTACTGTGTTCTTGTTTAAAGAACCATGACAAGGGTTTAGAGGCACTAGGAGTGAATCTACATAGAAATTTATTCTGCTATATGAGCATACTATCAATATGTCTCTTAAATACTTACGTTTACAACTACAGATTAACAATGTTCTCAATCTTGATCAAAGAAGTGTCTCTTTACAATGCATGGTAGTTAATATAAAAACTCCTAGCTAGTTAAGATGCTGAGAATAAATGATTTTTAATGTTCACCAATAAGCATATATCTATATCTCTTTCTCTAAGGCTAAGGGAACATTGCAAAAGAGGGTGTGGAACGAATGTAAAAGTCAAATAATGGTGAGGATGGGCTTGAACCCCTGTCTTATGGGTTAAGGCACTTATCACTCTACATCTGTATGTCAAGTATGCGGTGTAAGCCCTGAATAAGGCTATGATAGTAAATACTCACTCATCAGTGGGTGAGTGATTCCTGCTCATCCAAGAGGGTCATTGTCTCCATTGATATAGCCACTTGGTGAGTTATTCATACTCCAGTGGATAGCTTTCTATTCATATCTGCACTAATGGCTCTGGTTAAACTCAGTAGAACACAAAGTGAAAGCAGAACAACACAAAATATTTTAACAAACTTTCTCATTTGTTTTGTCAACTCCACACAAAACAGAGTTATCCAAGAAAATAAAAAAAAAATCAATAAATAAATTGACTTTATCACACTCTCCTGGAGCATGTTGGTGGGGCAATTTTCTTACTGATGATAGATGATGAAGGACTCAGCCAATTGTGGGTAGGTGGTCCTGGTTTGTATAAGAAATTAATCCGGATAAACTGGGAAATAAGCCAGGAAGCAGTGATTTCCCATGGTCTTTGCTTCAGTTCGGTCTTGAACTCCTGATCTGATTTCCCACTTAGACCTGTAAATATAACCAAATAAAACCTTTCCTTCACAAGTTTGTGTGTGTGTCTGTGTGTGTGTGTGTGTGTGTGTGTGTGTGTGTGTAGGGGGTATTCACACTAACATAGAAACTAATCAGTACCATGTAGATGGTGACTTGTCATAAAGAAGAGAACAAGGAAGGCTTCAATGGCGGTATGAGAAGAAAAAGACAAATGTGGGTATATATAAAATTGTCACAGAATGAATTATTGTAGTACGAGAAATTGGCACTCCCTGCCCATGTAATAGTTTGTCAGATTTAGATTTTCCATAATATTAAAGAAGTTGAAAAAGTTCGGTAGTGTTCCATCTGTTTATATTTTGTGGAATAGTTTGAAGAGTATTGGTGTTAGGTCTTCTTTGAAGGTCTGATAGAATTCTGCACTAAAACCACCTGGACTTATGCTTTTCTTGGTTGGGAGATTTTCAATGACTGCTTCTATTTCTTTAGGGGTTATGGGACTGTTTAGATGGCCTATCTGATCCTGATTTAACTTTGGTAGTTGGTATCTGTCTAGGAAAAGATCCATTTCATTCAGATTTTCCAGTTGTGTTGAGTATAGGCTTTTGAAGTCGGATCTGACAATTTTTTGAATTCCTCAGTTTCTGTTGTTATATCTGCCTTTTCATTTCTGATTTTGTTAATTTGGATACTGTCTCTGTGCCCTCTGGTTAGTCTGGCTAAGGGTAATCTAATTTGTTGATTTTTCTCAAAGAACCAGATCCTGGTTTTATTGATTCTTTATATAGATCTTTTCGTTTCTACTTGGTCGATTTCAGCCCTGAGTATGATGATTTCCTGCCTTCTACTCCTCTTGGGTGTATTAGATTCTTTCTGTTCTAGAAACAGAAAACAGAGTTTTCACTAGAGCTGTCAGGTGTGCTGTTAAGCTACTAGTGTATGCTCTCTCCAGATTCTTTTTGGAGGCACTCAGAGCTATGAGTTTTCCTCTTAGCACTGCTTTCATTGTGTCCCATAAATTTGGGTATGTTGTACCTTCATTTTCATTAAATTCTAAAAAGTCTTTGATTTCTGTCCTTATATTTTCCTTGACCAAGGTATCATTGAGTAGAGCATTGTTCAGCTTCCATGTGTATGTGGGCTTTCTGATGTTTTTGTTGCTATTGGAGACCACCCTTACTCCATAGTGATCTGATTGGAGGCATAGGATTAGTTCCATCTTCTTATATCTGTTGAGGTCTGTTTTGTGACCAATTATAGGGTCAATTTTGGAGAAGGTGCCATGAGGTGCTAAGAAGAAGGTATATTCTTTTGATTTAGGATGAAATGTTCTATAGATATCTCTTAAATTCATTGGGTCCAAAACTGTTAGTTTCACTGTGTCTCTGTTTAGTTTGTATTTCCCTGATCTGTCCATTGAGGAGAGTGGTGTGTTGAAGTCGCCCACAATTATTGTTTGAGGTACAATGTGTGCTTTAAGCTTTAGTAAAGTTTCTTTTATGAATGAGGGTGCCCTTGCATTTGGAACATAAATGTTCAGAATTGAGAGTTCTTCTTGGTAGATTTTTCACCTGAGAAATATTGAATGGCTGAGAAGCACCTAAAGAAATGTTTAACATCCTTAGCCATCAGGGAAATGCAAATCAAAACAACCCTGAGATTTTACCTCACACCAGTCAGAATGTCTAAGATCAAAAACTCAGGAGACAGCAGGTGCTGGTGAGTATGTGGAGAAAGAGAAAGACTCGACTGCTGGTGGGATTCCAAGCTGGTACAACCACTCTGGAAATCAGTTTGGTGGTTCCTCAGTAAACTGGCCATAATAATACTAGAGGACCCTGTTACACCACTCCTGGGCATATACCCAGAGAATTCTCCAGCATGTAATAAGGACACATGCTCCACTATGTTCATAGTAGTCCTATTTATATTAGCCAGAAGCTGGAAAGAACCCACATATACCTCAATGGAGGAATGGATACAGAAATTGTGGCATATTTACACAATGGAATACTGCTCAGCAATTAAAAATAATAAATTCATGAAACTCTTAAGCAAATGGGTGGAACTGAACAATATCATCCTGAGAGAGGTAACCCAATCACAAAAGAACACACATGGTATGTACTCATTGATAAGTGGACATTAGCCCAGAAACTTGGAATACCCAAGGCACAATTTACATATCAAATGATGCTCAAGAAGAAGGAAGAACAAAGTATGGATACTCTGGTCCTCATTAGAATGGGGAACAAAATACCCACAGAAGGAGATAGAGACAAAATTTGGAGCAGAGTCTGAGGGAAAGACCATTCAGAGACTACCCCACATAGTGATCCATTCCATATACAGTTACAAAACCCAAACACTATTATTGATACCCTCAAGTACTTGCTGACTGGAGCCAGATATAGCTGTCACCTGGAATACAGAGGGGGACACTCTCAGCCAGTCATTGAACTGAGCACAGTGTCCCCAATGGGGGAGCTAGAGTAGGACCCAAGGAGCTGAAGGGGTTTGCAGTGCCATAGGTGGAACACGAATATGAACCACCCAGTATTCTCAGAGCTCCGGGACAAAACCATTAAGCAGATAGTGCACATGGTGTTACCCATGGCTCCAGACGAATAGGCAGCAGAGGATGGCCTTGTTGCACATCAAGGTAGGAGAGGCCCTTGGTCCTGGAAAGACTAGATAGATGCCTCAGTGTAGGGAAATGCCAGGACAGGGAAGCAAGAGAGTGTTGATTGAGGAATAGGGGATGGGAGATGGCTTATGGGATTTTCGGGGTTGGGGGGAAGCATGAAAGGGGAAATCATTTGAAATGTAAATAAAGGATATATCTAATAAAAATAACAATAAAAAATAAAAATAAAAAAATAAAAAAGTTAGTTTTGAGAATTTGTAGTTTATTTTTCTCTTTGCTTTAAAAAAATTTAAGAGAACAAATAAGAATTTCATGAAAATCAGCAGCCAAAAGAAGATTTAGCTACTAACATGTTACCTGAGAATTCAAAACATAATTAGTGAAAACCACAAATTCAAAGAAGAAAAACACCTATGGACACCAACTAAGTCTAAGTAAAAAGAATACTGAAAAATATCTTGTATAAATCAATTTATATTTTAAAAATTTAGATAGTATGGGCATCAGTTCTGACATTTTTGTCTTGACAATTAACATTTCACAAACTATTTGAAAATAATTAATATTAAATAATTTCACAGATGACTTTTCTTGGTAACATGTAATTCAAAACGAAATTGGCCACTGTGCTGCAAATTCCCAAGAAGCTATTAATCATTTGTTGCTCAAAATAAATTTCTAAATTTTGAACTATGCATGATGTGGGGTTAGAAGATTATTCCTCATTTGCTATTGTCCAAAGGGAGCTTACATCATACCTCACTTGTGATTCTTGCTGCTGGACTCCCTGCACCTGCTGAATCATAGAAAATCACTGTATTCTCTAGCTTTTGGTGTAAATGCTGAAATATTGCTTTCTGGTTAATAATTAGAGAGCACATTGTGTTTATCATCACACAAAACTTTAAATTAGGTAAAGGATATGTTAAGACAGCTAAAAGGTTAGTAGTTAGCAATTTGTATTAGCTTTTAAAATACTTGTTCTTCCAATAAGATGTGTCATTTTAATGTATCATAAGTGTATCTTTTTTAAAATTAATTAATTTATTTTTTGCACTTCATATTTTATTCCACCCCACCCCTGTTTAACCTCTGACTGTTCCACAATCCATATCTCCTCCCCACCTCCCTGTTTCCACGTGGATGTCCCCATACCCCACCTGACCTCTAAACTCCCTGGGGCCTCCAGTCTCTTGAGGGTTAGGTGCATCAACTCTATATGAACACAGACCCAGAAGTCCTCTACTGTATGTGTCTTTGGGGACCTCAAATCAGCTGGTGTATGCTGCCTGTTTGGTGGTCCAGTGTTTGAGAGATCTTGGGACTCTTGATTAATTGAGACTGCTCGTCCTTCTAAGGGATTGCCTTTCTCCTCAACTTCTTTCAGCCTTTCCCTAATTCAACAACAAGGATCAGCTGCTTCTGTCCATTGGTTGGGTGCAAATATCTGCATCTGATCCTTTCAGCTGCTTTTTGGCTCTTCAGGAGCACAGTCATGCTAGGCCCATTTTTGTGAGCACTCCATAGCCTCAGTAATAGTGTCAGGCTTTGGGATTTCCCCTTGAGCTTGATCCCACTTTGGGCCTATTGCAGGACAAGATAAAATTTTAGTTTCTCATCTGAGATGAATGCTTTTCAAAATCATCACAGCCAATGAACCAGAATCTTACCCTCACCTAATGTTTGTGCCACACTCCAAGCAGAACCATTGTTCATTGAAACAGTTGATGAATGACTTCATAGATAGACTATCTTAATACACACACCATTTCTTAAATGAATTTAATCTGTTCCCTATGGGCTGAGAATGATAAAATCACTCAAGTCAAATAGCTTTGGCCATAGCAGGAAATCTGTATTCAAATAATTGTGCCTACAATTTATCCCTTGGCTCAGCAAAACTGTCAACTCTTAGCTTAGCAACAATGGAGGCAAAATCCCTTGGTGATGTGAGGGACACTGAAGTACAGTCTTATTAAAATGAATTCCAATGTTGAAAAATTGTTCTTATTTTGAGTTTGTATCACAGTAAGAGCCAAGATTTTAAGCTCTACTAAAAACAAAACAAACAAACAAACAAAAAGTCTTTATCTTATTATGTTTATTTAATAACATGTCCATTTTTATGATTGGTATAAAGTATATATTGTGTTGAATATAATAAAAAATTAAAATTAAATTTAAAAACAAACAAAGAAACAAAAACCTTTTAACTCAGAAATGTTCCTGTCCAAGGGAATGACGGAAAAAAAGAAATGGAACAGAGACTGAAGGAAAGGCCATCCAGAGATCACCCTACATAGGGATCCATCCCATCGTCAGACACCAATCCCCTATACTACTGTTGATGCCAAGAAGTGCTTGCTGACAGGAGCTTAGCATGGCTGTTCTCTGAGAGGCCCTAATACAGATGCAAATACAATCATTAGAATGAGTCCAGGGACCCCAATGGAAGAGCTAGAAGAAGGACTGAAGGAGCTGAAGGGGATTGTAACCCAATACAAAGAACAATACCAACTAACCAGACACCCCAGAGCTCTCAGGGACTAAACCAACAACCAAAGAGTATACATGGAGGGAGCCAGGACTCCAGATACATAATTAGCAGAGGACAGCCTTATCTGACATCAATGGGAGGGGAGGGAGACTTGATGCCCCAGGATAGGGGGATGATGCTAGAAGGCTGAGACAGGAGTGAGTGAGTGGGTGGAGGAGCATTCTCAGAGAGGCAAAGGGGAGGGGGGAGAGGGAGGATGGGTAACCAGGAAGGGGGATATCATTTGAAATGTAAATAAAATTATTAATAAAAAATGAAGAATAAAAGAATTATGTTTTTTTTCTAGAATTTCATCAAATATCACAAATTTGGAATTAAGATAAAATTACTTGATTTTCAAATTATAGAATAATTTCATATTGTATGAAAAGAAAAGGCATTTTCCTGAGATTCATAAACTTTAAGGAAGAAATAATTCAATTTATTTAGAATTAAACTTCTGGAAAAATTATTCACCCATTCATTTGACTCTGAATATTGATTATTTACTAATTTTAAAAGTCTTACAGTATGGAAGCCTTAGCTATACTTCTGTCTTTGTTTAAAATCAGGATTTTTAGAGAAAGATAGTTTAGTTTTTAAGCATGGGTTTGTCTTCCAAAGGACTATCCTTTGATTTCCAATCTAAACATGGCAGCTCACAACTATACATAGATTCAGGTCCAGGAAATCTAACACCCTCTTTTGGCTTCTACCAGCACCAGACACATGAGTGGTATAGAGAAATACAAGCAGTCATGTAGAGGAATTTCCCTTAATTGATTAAATAGTAAAGACAAAAAGAAGCCAATCAATCACTGGGCAAGAAGATGTGGGCCTTCTGGGTCCAAGAGAGGAAGAGGGAAGGCAGGAGGGGGAGGGGGACTTCTTTTGGGACGGTGGGAGTTAGGCAACCATGATGTAGGCCAGGGGCTGTTAATTCAGGTGGCAGGATCCACCACTGGAAGATTTCTAACAAAGAATAGTTGGTGAATTTAAGATGCTAGATTCCTCGCCCAGCGATTGTGTTATCTGTTGATTCTAAACTAAGATATCGGGTGCTTTCCACCTCCTGGTGATTCAACTGAGCTCCAGGGAAAGGTAACAGTGGCAGAGCACCGGTTTGTTAGAGTGCGCCCAAGCTAGCCTAGGAAATTTAGGAGTGCTGAGCGAGTTTGGCAGCAGCCAGAGGAGAGAGCTATCTCAGAGATCTGGAGAGATCTTGGCAAGGAAGAACATATGACCTCGGACTCGGTACTGAGCTGGGAATAGACCAAGACTGCAGATCGGTGCCTAGCTGGCATTAGTGTGGATTGTTTTTTAATAATATACACTACACAGGCAAAACATCCGCATATATACAAACTAAAATAAAAATTAAAAATAAAATAAATAGAATTAGGATACTACTAATCAACTTGCTTTTTTCTAATACTGAGTCCTAGTCCATATTTGTGTATTCCTATTCACAATTAATAGGTATAAATATTACCCCACTCTTACATTATTAAGATTACTATAAGACAACACTGTTTTCATTATCTTCTTCCTAATACTTTTTTCCAATGCTTTGCATACTTTCTTAACTACCAAATTCTATAAAACAAAACAAAACAAGAAAAAAAAATCAACAAAACAACAACAACAAAAAAAAATTACTCAGGCTTGAGTCATATAGAGTTATTCTCAGAATAGAATCACAAAGGATTCAGTGACAATATTATTCATACAGTACCTTACAATGAAGTTCTACTTTGTGATCTTATTAAGAAAAGATGTATTTGGAAAGCTGCATGTAAAGAATTTATTGTGGCTAGAGCTCGTTGGCAGGGAGACAGGGATAATTTTGGTTTCTTTTCTTTGTTTGGTTTTGCTTTTCCATTTTTTAAAAATTGTTGCTGTTTGTTACAGTGTTATTGTATAGTCCAAGCTGGTTTGGAAATTGTTCCATAGACAGAGATCCACCTGCCTCTGTATTCTAAGTACTTGAATTAAGTATGCGTGCCAGCAATCCTGGGCCAGCTGCGTAAATTTTAGCAGAGCAAAAACAGTAGATGCAACTCTCTTTGAAGAAAAGAAAACATTTAGAGTTAGACACTTCTGGTAGTATGGTGCAAAACATAAAGGTGATAAATCGTGTTCATACCAGTGTCTAGATCAAGTGAGATCATGAGTGTACTGTTGACATGTACACAGACATAACAAGGTCCACCTAAGTTCCAAGGCCTCCCCAGATTAGGCTCAAACCGATTGAAAAGACTTTCTCTGCTCTGAATGTGAATCTTGACAGTGTGCAGAAAATGCCTACCATAGCTTTATTCCCCCAGATGTTCTTCCTTTAAAACTAAACTTGAATAAGCCTGACTCCTTGCTCAGCTGAGGAGTGATAAACCCCACTACTTTGTATAGTAGTGTGCCATAATCACACTTTAGCTTCCAGGGTTCTACAGTTTCTCCACCATAGACCCCTGTCCACCCAACCCCAGATTTTCTGTCTGTGTATGTTTCTCTTTTCTTCATCCCCTTTTGGCCCCAGATGTGCATGAATCCCTGGAAACGTGAAGAAAGTGGGACATCAGCTATGAAAAGGAAGTCATAATAAGATGAAAAAGAAACCCTCATTCCTCAAAAGGCTATGAATGCTTACATTGATTTCTGACTGGAATCAATTGAAATAGTACACATATGCATGCATGCATACATATATACATACATATATACATACATACATATATACATACATACTACATACATACATCATATGAGTGTATGTGCATGTATAGAGCCAGAATGTGGAAAACATTGTTTTCTCTGTGCTGATGTGGGTTATAAGAATCGAGAGTTATATTATTTGGGTCTCATGGCAATAAACTTGTCATTCTTGCTGATGAATGACAGAAACACAGCCATAGTAAATTGATTCAGCTGAATCTGCATCAGCACCAAGCAGTCTAGCCAGAATCTGTACACAGCTGCTTTTGGGATTTAGTGCCCAGTGTACATATCATCTCACACTCCCCAAATTGACACCACACACTACCTCTGAGATTTTTAGTGAAAACCTACAATTTTCCTTCTTCAGGAATCTTTGCTCCAGGCTTCAAGTACAAAAGTAGGCCCTGGACAATGTATGAAACCTGAATCTGACTTATTTAAGCCCAATCTGGTATCATAAGAAACATAGATGCTTCCGTGAGTTCATTTAAGGTATTCAGCTAAAGAATACCTACTGAGTGATCCCAGTTAACAGTGTTAGGATTCCTTTACACAGAACCTAACCTGCAAGTCAAACACAGGAACAGGTCTGCCAGCAAATCCTCCACAGAGCAAAACTGTTTCTCCAGAGGGGCTGAATCAATGATTTCTAATGGTGCCAAAGACTAACAGAAGAAATCCTCCTTCAAACTAGTATGTTGTCATACCAGTTCAATTTATTTATTTTTGAAACTGGAACTCTAGAAAGAGTATTTATATGAGTATAATAATCCATAATTACATATATCATTTGAACTCTGTTCACGTTGGCCCATATATATTTGTTCTTCAACATGCATTTAATACCTCAGCTCCTCTGAGGTAGTATACAATCACAAAGGCATTAAAATGAAAGGAAAATATCTAATTCCCTTTGAATTGCAAAGATTAGAATTAAAAGCATGACTATATATGGATGGTGTAATGTATACCTTTAATCCCACCATTCGGGAGGCAGAGGCATGTAAATTTCTGTGGGTTCAAGCCCATCCTGGTCTATAATGTGACTTTCGGGATAGTCAGAACTATGCAGAGAGACTGTCTCCAAAAACAAAAGCAAACAGCAACAAAACCATCACCACCACAACCACCACCACGGACAAAAACAACAACAAAAACAACCACAAAAGGTATGTATATTTTAAAGTCAATAAAATTAAGCTTCTCTATGTTTTGTTATGAATAACTATGTGTAATTAGTAATGTTTAATAACTTTCCTTAGGATCAGAATATATACCATCCTACATTAGGTTATTAGTATTAATCTTTCATGCTATGCTTATCTGTTTAATCATAGCTCTAGCACAGTTGACCTAAGCAAGCTGTCTGCCTTTGAAGAACAAACAGCAAATGTGATTTCAACTAAGAGCATGTGTTGAAAAGAGAACACTCTTTATTTTCTCTTCCTCAATAATGAGTTGCAAGACTGAAAATAAAGTTCCCTTGCTTATGTGACTGAGATCTGAAGAACAGGAATTGTACTGGTCTCTTATCTGCTGCCAGTTGTCCCCTGATATACGGTCTTGTTCTGTACAGATTTACAGGATTTTCAACACATAGTGCCAAGAGAATAACCTGAATATGCTTTTCTAACTACAAAGTCATTGGCAAATACCAGCAGACCATGATGCCCAGCTCTCTGCAAACATCACTATATGTGAAATGGAAATTTTACAGTCACTTGCAGCTGTCTTTCCGAGATTTTAAATGTATAAATACATCAAAATAACTTTTTTATCTTTGAGTATATATTAAATTTAGCTTTTCTTTATCTCTTCCAATAGGTATTAGTAAACAATTATGTGATTTCTTCATGATGTTTGGTCAATTTTACCAATATTTTCCCAAATGTCTAACACTCATTCAGTTTTGTTAGGCTATTTCATTATCTGCAATAGATGCTCTTTTCCCTTTCCATTAAAGTATGGACTAGAAGACATTTACAGTTTAATCACTTATAATGGTTGCTACAATTCAACCTCTATATCCCAGCTATCTGAGTTAGAATGTTTATATCTGGTCTGCACATCTAAAAATATTCAAGAGAATGTCACAGTGAAATTTTTGGTGAATTCTTCTTCTTTCACTGTCGCTTCTTTCTCCTTTCCATCCCAGTGTACACACACATGCACACATACACACACACACACACACACACACATATTTATGTGCATTTCTAATTGCCCCTAATGCTATTAAAAATTTACATAAATCAATTCTTTTGCCATAAACTCACAAGCATTTGGAAACTTTAAATAGTTCACCTTGAAATACATTTCATTGTGATAGTACTTTTAATTGTATTTCTAAAAGAACTCTGACAGATCAGTAAGATCCTATGTAATTTTATACCGTCATAATTAACAAGACTGTGGTTTTAGCAACTCAGCTTTGAGAAATGACAGTATTAGGAAAAAGTAAACTCACCACTTCTTCATGTCTGCATTTCCTCACATTAATTCCATTTATCTGCAATGAAAGGCATACTCAGTTCCACATAGTGTATTGTAAATTGGCTTTTCTTTGCATCCACATAGATGATAATGAAATGCATACCTGTAGAATTGCATCCCCAATGAAAAGCAGTCCCGACAGTTCCGCTGCAAATGAGAACAATTGAAAACACCATGGCATTTCTCAAGTAAACAAATTCTTTTTTTCTTTTAAATAACGGTAAAATTGAAAACAAACTATGAATATTTTAGATGGTTAGCATTTTATAGGATCCACAAAGAATAGAAAATAATATGATTTAGTTCTTTTTAGTTACTGAAATAGACATTTCCATTTGGTCTGGCAGTTCTTACGTTATAGTCCTTAAAACATGGTCACTGCCCTCCTTACTTTGTGAGTTTTATTTTGAACCAAGGCCAATATGTGCTACCCAAACATTCTTAGATGTGTGTCTTTCCACTGGAGCATGGTCAGCTTCACAAGCGATACTGTCTGGGAATGGTGGAGGGAGAAGGAATATGAATATGATCAAAGCATGTTGTACACAATTCTCAAAGACATATTTATATATATATGCATATATATATATATATAATTGTGTATACATATATGTGTGTTTATGTATGCATGTATATATGCACATTTATTGAAACTTGATCACTCTTCTTAATTGGTGATCAATTTTCTTTATGCATTTATTATATCTCTGTGCAAATACCTGGGATATAGACTTTCAATTTGTCAGTTTCACACTTACTGAGAAATGCTATGTTGTTTTCCTGATTGTCAATGAACAATCATTGATTTGTATATTCATTATGTGTTTTAGATGAACCCTCACAGGAAGTGACTAAAATTGAGAAAAAATGATTATATCCAGATTGCTCCATGAAATGTGACTTGATTTTTGTGTCTTTAATGAACAGTTCAGAAGCTGTGGCCTCCTTAATTTATGTAGGAATCTGGAGAATCAGAGTTAGCCTCTCCATGCCAGAGGCTGGGGATCCAGGGAAGTCATTCACATACCAATCACTGAATTGTCTCTGGACAAGACTTATAGAGGACTGGCCACTACAGGGTTATGTAAGTACATTACCTCTTTGCTCCTTGGAGATTTTGGAAATGACAACTGGAATGTTATGTTCTGCACCTCCCTGGAAAGAGACAGTCATGTATCATGTATTTAAGCCCTTCAAATTTCAGCTTTTATCCCAAATAAATAAATAAATAAATAAACAAATAACCAAACAGTAAGCTATAAATAGTGCATCTAGAGAACACCAGAGAGAATTTAAATAAATTTGTAGAATACTTTTTAACTAGGTAGCATTTCCATTAAGTTTGCCTACTGTGATTAAACTTACTAATTAATAAAAATTGACTATAAAATTTTCATTTCTTAATTAAGATTGATAATGTCAGTAGTGGAATTCTCTTCAAAGTCCATTATAGGAATGCAATGCATCCTGACATTTGTTACTCATGATTCTAGGCATCAGATATTTATACATATCAATTCTCGAGTAATTTATTTTCTTCTGCCAAATAGGCACTCTTTCAGGCATACACTCTGAATGCTAACTAGCCAGAGAGACTCTTTGCCAGCACAAATGGATAAATAAATTCTAAGCATGATGGGAACAGAACCATCTGTATTTCCTAATTAGTATTAGACTCCCGTGTATGAAAGCATAGATTAACCAACTGTCAGCACAAAACACAAAACTAAGAACTCTATAGAAGCACTTAGCTACTGGCTCAAATATAAATGGAAAAAAGAAGAATAATCAATCAAGGTTTTTGATAAAATAAGATAAAAAACATTCTTATAGTAACTGCCAGAAAAAACCTGTCTCGACATTACAGTATAAGAAATTTGAATGTGGTAGCTAAAGCTAAGTGCATACATGAACAAATGAAGTGCTGTGTAGAGAAGATGTGCACATGTTCAGCACAGAGGTTGAAGGCACTGGTGCTGCTCTATATTTAGCATAATAACTCCCTAAACTGCCCATCAGCATAAATACAGGATTTTAAGATATATTCATCATAAGCATCCATTTGTAACACTAAAAAGAATTGGATATGATACAGAAAATCACTTTTAAAGAACACTAGTATTCAATTTTATTTTTTTAAATTTTTGTTTATCTTGTCTTTTACTACTGAGGAAGTAAAAATAAAACAATAAAACTAACAATAAAACTATAATGTTATATAAGTTGATTTCCAAAACCACTAGCTTATTTTTTAAACTTAATATTTATTACTAAGGAGCTATATGTCCATTTACCCCAGCTGTCATCAAATACAGAAAGAGGCAGAGTCAAAAACTGGCATGAGCCTAACTCAAGATCCACAACTTAACCTGTATCTGAAATTCCAGTTCTGCCTAATGTGCATTGGTAAGTCAAGTATTGGGGAAAAAAAACTGACAATAGCATGTTATTGGCATTGTTTGAAATTGAATTTCAAACTTGGACTGCAAAATGGTGAGCTGAAGGGATATCTGCACATGCAATGCATTGTGGGAACCATAACAGCAAGGTCTGAGGATTCATCCAAACACTGCTCAGTGGAGCCCATAGCTGGGAGACCTAAGAGTCATCTGCAAACAACGTGCTCAGGGGACTATGGAAGAAAGGTCTAATCAATAATTTGTACACACAGTGTGCAGTAGGCATCACAGCAGCTTTCTGCTATTCTTGGGTAAGTCATTAAGTTCCCTTTAGCAGGTCTCACTATGTCTCCAGTATGTCCCAACATTGATTATAAGTGAAGTAAACATTGGGGGATTGTTTGGGAAAAAATATGTTTCCATAGACTGATTTACATGTCCTATAATTCTGCATTTGTTCATTGCCAGAGATGATTGGGCAAATATATATGAAGTATGCTTTAACACTTGTATTTTGAGCATTGAAATTCTTATTACTATACATTGTCATTGTATTACATCATTTTGACAAAACTGACAAGAGGTGATAGTTACCAATTCAAACTACCCTGTTCCTGACATAGACAACAGTAACTGGGTAAAATGTCTTTAAATAAATGCACCAACGATTCAGTGAGCAAATAAAAACTGAAGAATTATTATAATTAACAGCCTTCATTTAGGTGTTCAGAAAGACAGATTGATAAAAGAAAGCTGCTTGATTAAGTCTTAAGTATTGCATACAAATCGAATTCTCTTAATTTTATCAATCATTTTAATGATGATAACTACATGAGTGATACATCTTTACCATTCAACACTGTACAGATTAAAAAGCTCTTAAGTATCATCATCAAAACTTGGAATTGATAAATGAAATTTATGAATCTTTTTAACAAAGTGAAAATCAAGGAAAGAGATAATAGGATAGATCCATGCTCCCTATGACTTCAGTTACCCTCCATATGAGACTTGCTCGACTCTATCCACCAATCTTCTATAATGGAGAAGAAGGAAAAGCTGCTTGACACCAGCATATTTCATCTATATGGGAAGTCACATAAAGAAAGCTACCGGGGACTGGAGAGATGGCTCAGCAGTTAAGAACACTGACTGCTCTTCCAGAGGACCCAGCACCCACCTGGTGGCTGACAACTATCTGCAATCGGATCTGTTGCCCTCTACTGGTGTGTCTGAAAACAGCAATGGTGTACTCACATACATAAATTAAATTAATCCTTAGCAAAGAAAGGAAGGAAGGTAGGAAGGAAGGAAAGAAGGAAGGAAGGAAGGAAGGAAGGAAGGAAGGAAGGAAGGAAGGAAGGAAAGAAGTTACCAAGTTTTTACTTAACATTAGGTATGATCCTCAGTCCTTTCCTGTAATATCTAAATCAGAAGATAATGGATATCAGGTTTCATAAGAACATCCCAGATTAAAACACAATCTATACATCACAGAGTCATTCTTTTTTTAGCCATGAGTCCTGAACATCAAAGTATACAAAAAGTTAGCCTTTACAGGGCAGCCTTTGAAAAGAGACTAGAAGGTAACTACCTTTATGCTTAATCCGAATCCTCCTACTGTCTGTCTTCTGATAGTCACCGTTCTTTCCTGAAACACAAGATATTTAAAGGTGCTTAAGTCTCTTCACACTAATGCCTCTTTTTATTGTGGTTTTTGACATTGCTGTTTACATTTTTAAGATAAATATTTGATAACAAAGGAGATGTCAATGATTTCCTTTGGAGGAAACTTCTGCAATTTTAAATCACATGTCAATAATTTATTTGCCAAAATAAATGCTACTAAATTCATAATCTCTGAAAATTTATAATTGTTCAATGATGTTTAGAACATTTTTGGAATGTCATACTTTCATTTTCTTGTTGCACACTCTTAGGTAACCTAAGTGTATCTCACTGCCCATGGTAAGCCTCCTCAACTGAGGCCTTGTCTATAGCACAATCATTACCACAAAGCTATAGATTTGTGACTCCAGAGCTAATGCTTTTAAAAACATCAGCACATATACACACACCAACACCCTACACCCAGGCACACAGACACACCCATACATGCATGCACCATGCCAATACACATATATGTACCAATCTCTCTCTTTTCTCTCTCTCTCTCTCTCTCTCTCTCTCTCTCTCTCTCTCTCTCTCTCTCTCTCTCTCTAAGTGTAAGACCTTGACTCTTGGTAAGTAGTACTTACTTCGAGATGTCTTCGAGTGAGACACCAAGATAGATACAAAAACAAGAGGCTTATTTTCTGGTGCATCAGGGTTGACCTCAAGACAAGTTACTAAGAAGGTGACCCTGCATTGCTCTTATAAGCAGTTTTAATATTTTTTAGGGGCACAGGTTAAATGAGCAAGGTAACAATTCGAACTTACTGGGTAAGCATATTGACCTTTAAATCTATTGACTGGCAAGCATAGGATATATTTGAACTCTACTTGGAACTTTCCAGATGATCAGGTAACTATCAGTCAGTACATTCTGAGAATTTTTTACTCAAGAATATTCCTATGGGTGGAGAATGAAACCTGGCTTAATCTTGACTCCAGGCAGGAGAGGGAAGCTGTAAGGAGGGTGTGGAACTGGAAAACCCATAAGGGTCCCTCATTCCCCTCTTTTTTTGTACAAACTCCAATCCTGGAGCTACACTCAGGGGTCTTAGTTAACTAATTCATATTCTTCCTGTCCTGCAGGTCTCATATTGTCAGCGCAGGAGTAACAGCTCCACTGCTTCTATTCTCTCTTTTATAAAGGCTATAAGCTTGTTCAATATGTAGGGTCCAAAGGTCAACAATAGCAGAACAATTAAGGGTCCTAATAAGGTGAATATGAGGGTGGTTAACCAAGGGGAGGTGTTAAACCAAGACTCAAACCAGACATGACTCTATTTTCTTACTCTCTTCCACTTGGCTAGTCCTTCTCTCACCTTGTTCATTGAATCTTTAACAAGTATAAAAGCAATACTCTTAAGCTAAGGCAGCACATAGCCCTCCTTGCTGAAGGAAGAGTTAAGTCTAATATGCTCCTGTTCTGTAGTACTACTTCTGATAATGAAGTCAATGATTCTTGAAGGTGACTGATGGAAGTTTTTATTCTCTCTATATCTAAATCAATGACTACCCTCAGACTGTCATAATTTTTCCCTTGTAAGACCAAAGCAGAGTTCCCGGTGACTGACCCAGCCACCCCCTACCCAATAGAAGGTAGACAGTGAGTGTTGTAACAGGTTTGGCAGATGAGCACATAGTATGGGGGAAGGAACAAGAATCCAAAGGTCATGATCAAGGTTGAGTGATCTTGAGCTTTAGCTGATTGTCCATTGTCTGTACCATCCAGCAGGAGTCCCCAGGAAGTGGGGCATCTGCTGGTTTCACATGGGAAGCCTGCACCCAGGCTTCAATGCTGTCCACCTTGAGGGCCATGGGAGTGGTTAACTGCATTAAGATGGTCCCTTCCACCAGGGTTCCAGTGACTGTGCCTGATACCTCTGGAAGTAGACCCAGTCACCAGTCTAGAAATGGTGAGGAGTCTCTGGCATCCCTGGAGCATTTAAAGCAGACAGTTTGGGACAAGACTCATGTTATATTGACTTAAGAGCTTGAAGCCTCAAGAAGAGGTTCCTACCAGTGAGTTGGGATACCTCTAGGCAGTGCCCAGTGAATACCAAGGAGTTGGCGTACCAAACAGGATCTCAAAATGGGTCAGGTTAAAATAGTAGAGGGTGTTTCAGGCTCGGAACAGGACCAGGGGAAGGATCACCACCCAGTCAGTGCCAGTCTCTAAGGTCAATTTAGTTAAGGTCTCCTTTAGGATCCTGTTCATTCTCTCTACCTGCCCTGAGCTCTGAGGATGGAATGCACAATGGAGCTTCCAATTAGTCCCCAATATCTCTGCCAACCTCTGACTTAGCTTAGAAACAAAAGCAAGACCATTGACTGATCCAATTAACTTGGGCACTCTGAACCTTGGTAAAAATTTCCTCTAATATATTCTTCCACAGTAGCTATTTCCTGCTTGGTGGGGAAACCTCAAACCCATCCAGCGAAATTATCCACAAACATTTAAAAGTATTCGTAACCACATTTTCCTCACTTATTTTAAGTGGGGCCATCTCAGTCCAGTCCCAATGGGTGTCTCTTGCAGGCGCATAACCAGGATAGGCTTTTGCATAAGCACTTCTCGAGCCACCTGATTTGCCTGGTTATTGCCCCAGCCACTGAGTCCTGGGCAATGAATAATACTCTTAGTTTCTGGCTTCATTAAGGCCTCTAAGAGATCCAAGATTTCCTGCTTGTTTTTTTTTATTTCTTTTCCCTCTGATGTGAGCAATCTTCTCTCTTGGTATATAGCCCCTTGAATGTGGGCTGTGGCAAAGGCATACTGGCTATCCTTGTAGATCTTAATTTTCTTGCTGGCCCCAAGCTCCAAGGCTTTGGTGAGGGCAATTAGCTCTGCTTTCTGCGCTGATGTACCAAGGGGTAGAGTTTCAGCCCAGATGACATTTGTGCCATCCACCATGGCAGCACTCACTTGTCTCTGACCTTCATGGAGAAAACTTCTCCCATCTGTAGCCTTGGCTCCTGGCAGCAATCAGTTAGAGAGATCTTTCCTCCACTCATGGACACTCCTTTCGGTCCGATTAGATGCAGCCCATTGGGCAGGAAGTGTATCTGGGCCCCCATCTTGGAGATAAGTCTTGCCTCAACAGAGGATCAGGACAATTTTGGATGATCTTAAATGAAGGGAATACCCAGCCCATCCCTAGGACCACTGTTCTTCAGGTAGTCCATGAATACATGTTGGTGCCAGTGGTTCCTTGGACCCAAGATCTTTTCTTGGAAATGGAGTCATTGGCTTTGAGTAGGACTGAGTGTTGAGCCCCTGTGTCCACCAAGAATTGAATGGGTTTTCCCTCCACAATCAGATTTACCCTGGGTTCAGGGAGGGGGGCTGAAACCAGTCCTCCCTAGGCAATGTCTTCCCCCAGGGCTAGCACCTACACCATTGGGGGGTGCTTTTCCCAAGGTCTGGGATTTCCCACCCCCTTCTTCTGTTTTTTGGGGCACTCTCGGGCCCAGTGACCACTCTCCTTGCAATATATGCACTGGCCCTTTTCAATGGACCTTTCTGTCTCTCATTGGTTAGTCTCTCTTCTCTGCTTTCCTTGACTACTTATAAAATTCCCTGTAAGTTCCTTTCCTGTCACCTTTCTTTTTCCATCTCCCTTTCATCTTCTTCCTTTCTCTTTGTCTGCTCCTTCTCCTCCTCTGTCTCCCTATTATGGTAAACTTTCTCAGCAACCTGAACTTAATCCATCAATGTCTTACCTTGTAGTGCCTCTAGTCTCTGAAGCTTTTTCCTGATTTCTCTACTAGCCTGGTCTAGAAAAGCGACAGTCATAGTAGCTTTGTGTTCCTCACTGCTAGGGCCATAGGGTGTATATTGTTGGAATGCCTCCATGAGTCGCTCTAGAAGGACTGTGGTGACTCATCTGGTCCCTGCTTAACCTTACGTATCTTGGTCTAATTGGTGAGTCATTGTGCAGCCCTCTTGAGATCTGCCAACAGAGTCTGGCGGTAGACCTTCAGGTGCTCCTTACCTTCTGCCATAGTAAATCCTGGGCAGGTCTAGTCAGGGGAAACCTGCTATTGATGATAGCCTGGTCAATTGATGGTGCCCCCATGTCTGAAGAGACATTCTTTCTGGCTTCCTACATTATCCTCTCTTATTCTTTGGTCATGAAGAGCAATCTCATGAGTTCTTAGATATCATCCCAGGTGCGCTGATGAGTAAAGAAAACAGTCTCAAAGAGATTAATCAGTCCCTTGGGATTATGTGAAAAGTGTGTGGGAGGGGAGGGGAGTGTTGGGCCTTCCAGTTGTACAAGTTGGACAAAGAGAAGGGCCAACACTGTATGGCCAGATTCACATTCTCATCTAGGGGTTCATAGACTCGGAGGGGAATGCTACTGTTATATCTGATGAAATGGCCCTTCTGCTCCAAGTCCCCATGGCCAGTCCTGGTTATGAGGGTTATTTCCCACTTTCTCCCCTCACTGGAGCCAGAGGAAGGAGGGGGTAAAAGAATGTTGGGCAAGCGCTCATGAAAGATCTCTGAGGAGGGACAGATCTGTGAGGAGGGGCCATGGGAACTGAGGCTATGATAGGGGAGTAAAGTGAGTAAGAGGATCCATCAGCAACAGAGCTGCTGTGGAAGTATCCTGGAGGATGTCCTTTACAGACTCATTTGTCTCTATGGGTTCTTCTCCTTCATGGCCAGGACCTGCAAAGAACCTCAAGGACAACAAAGCTTTTATCCAAAAGGGGGTGGACCTCCACAAGATACTTCCAAATAACTATATAGGGCATTTGGTCTGAGTGCCCAAGGGATCCTGGCCTAAAGACTCTTTCCTCTACTGCTTTGATCACCTGCAAGTCGAAGGTCCCTAAGAGGGGTCACCCTACTCTGAAGGTAGGCCATTGGAAGGAGCAGAGAGTAACTAACTTGCCCTTCTTTACTACTATTGACAAGTTTTCTCCTCTTTTCCTAACTTCCTTCCAGTGGTTAACTAAGATGTTTAATGGGGTGGATTCAGTCTGTTCATGTCCAACACACAGTTTACCCCTGCCATGGGTGCAGAAACCAGGTTACAGCAAGACTTGACCAGCTCCAGCTGATGCTGTGTCTTGCCATTTCCAGAAGGAGCAGAGTCCTCTCAACTTCCCCCAGGGGATCCTGAAGCATGCTCCAGACTCCTAGTAGTCACCACATTAAGGCACATTTGCCCACCTCAGTTGAATGTACCAGAACAGAGGCTTTCCCTCCAAACACTGATCTCGAGAGCCAAAAGTGAAAGCAAAAGACACAGACAAACACAGACAAACACAAACAAATACAAGTAGGGACTTGTTGCTGAGCTTGGTTTATTTCCCTCTAGTTGGTGGTCATTTGGGGGGGTCTCCTTGAATCCCAAATGAGCCCCCAAATGTAAGACCCACTACTGACCCTCAGTCAGTGGTACTTACTTCGTGATGTCCCCAAGTGAGACACAGATGCAGATCTATGCAAAACAAGAGGTTTATTTTCCACTGCATCAGGGTCAACCCTCAATCAGTCCCTCAAGGCAAGTGACAAGAAGGAGACCTAGAAACTTTTTTTCAGGAAATAACTCAATCTCAGGTTTACAGTATTATAAAATATCCTGCAACACATTTTAGTTGTTTTAAGTCCCACACAGTTCATTATGAATTTTATGATTAGCTTGTCTAGTTCTCCTAAGAATTTTGGATTTTAATGTGAGTTAAAATGTATATAACTTAAAGAATACTACAATATAAACAATATTTACATTTTTAATTTATAGAAGTGACACATCCTTTAGTTTAGTTTTCAGAGTGTTTTTGCAGTTTTGTTAAATTGGTCTTGGTGCTACTTTTAAATGAACAATATCATTTAGAAATAGGCCATGTTCTAAGGAAATAATAACATTCCCTCTAAGAAAGGTAAGGCATTTAACTCAACTTCCCTGATAATTTAACAAAAAATCCATTCAGTAAGAGCAATGCACTATGAATATATGTCTTCTTAGGGAGACTGCACTTTTCCTTTTGGGTTATTTCTTCAGAAAACTCCTGGTAATCTATAATTTCATACTAATTCATAAACTATTGCATGAATCCCACAAATTCTGATATGCTGTAAGGTTTATTTTCATTCATCATAATGAAATTTTTATAGATGGAATTTTAGTGCCAGTCACACATTTTAAAGGTGTCTAGACCTTCAAAAACAAACCACATGGTCTTCATCCTCATCAATTATGCAACAAAAGCAATATCATGCACATACTTCCAAATAATAATGTGAATAAATCTAAGATAATGTCTCTAGATTGTCCTATGAATTATACTATATTAAGCAAATGCAAGACATCATAATATTTGAAATTCAAAATAATTATATTAACTAAAAACTCATACATTTGGAATGGTATTAAAAGATGTAAATCATATAAATCAGCCCTGTAATTTGGGCCATGCATCACAAGTCACGTTCCTAAAATTTCTGAAATTCACATTTTTATTCTCATTTGTTACCCTAGAAACATTGTGGTTTCATCTTATGTTCTGAAAGAGAGCTTTAAACAGACTTGAAGAAAAAGAAAGTGCATCTATCTGTAATACAAAATCTAATGGTAAAGTTTCCTATATGTGGTAGCCACAAAACATTCTTAATAAAAATGAACATTTTTACTGAATGTTTCAACATTTCATATATGATGATACCTGATATAGGAACCTTTTTTATAAATTACATTGAACTTATTTTCAAGTTTTTTTTTAATTTCCTCTTGTGACGTGACCTGTCATCTCTAGAACAACACATATTTTAGAGCATCATTATTTATTTGTTTCATACAAATTTCATATATTAAGACCTATCCTTCTTTCCCTACTTTACTTAGGTTTCACTAGGATATACCTGATCCTGCCACCTCCAACTTCAGCCTTCCCTCTCAGTCAATCTCCATTTCATTGAAACCTACTGATTACAAAAGACTGCTTTCTATCAGATATTCCTACAGCTTCCACACAAGCACAAATTCAGGGCTTAGGAAGGCTACCAGCTCTTTTAGTCCAATTATCCATTCTAATCTTAGTATACTGCTGCCTACCACTTGCTTCAACCACCTGTCTCAACAAATCCCCATTCCTCTGGGATTCACTGCTATGCCTCCTACCTAGAGCTGATGACTAACATGTGGCAGAAAGCCAGATAAAATTTCTGTACTCTCTCTCTGCCATCCTATACAACCCCAGATGCCTGAGTCACATGTCCAGACCATGCTAAAACTTGGCACTCTGTGTGAAGATCTAGTCCTATTGATTGCCAGTGAATTTCCTAAACTCTGGTCTTCCTGTACTCCTTCCAAACCTGAGAACTTACCTAAGTCACACACTCTACTTACAGGCTCAGTTTCATCATTACTTCACTATTTCTGCACCTCTCATGATTGACCTATCCTACAAACAATGAGAAGCCTGATCAATCCTTCTGAGACTAACCCCCATTACCACCACTACCACCACTACCACCCCCATCACTTCCAATTACCTGGCCTACCACTGTTAGTGTAGACTGTGCCTATATTTAGTCTGTTGAGATCCCTAAACCCAAGCCTGTATTACACCTTCCTTAGTATTCAGATCTAGACCTGGTTACATATCCTGTGCAGAGTTTAATCTTGTGAGCACCTTTTCCCAAATACTAACTAGTCTACTCCATTTCCAACTTCTAGACTGGGAAACATCTGTATCCATCCAATGTATATATCTGTGCTAGAATACAACCTTAGAGTTGTATTCCTTATGAGTCCTTAGAACCTGTACTAATAATGACATTGCCACACACTTAGACCTTGTCACATAGTCTGGAACAGACTGAGGAAGCATAAAATTTTATATCAGACATACAACCAAGGAAAGAAATCCATATGAACAGATCTTATCATAAAAAACACTAACAATATAAAATACCAAGAAAGTATATTTCTTCCCAAATCCACGAGTGCTATAGAAATGTTATCCAATAAAAACTATTTCAATGAACCCAGGACATATAACTTAAAAGAACAACAATAAACTTCATTAAAGGAATCAAGGAGTTTACAGAATGAACAAGCAAAGAGTTCATTAAACACCAATGAATTGTTTAAGAGCATCAAGAAACAAATGAGTAGTGTCTAAGAAAATACAAATACACAGCTTCAGAAAGTGATAAAAATCTAGAATTTGAAAACTGAATTAAATACAGAGGTAAAAATTATGGTAAAGAAGTAAAGATAAATGATGACAAAACTTAAATCCTTAAATAGATTAGAACAAATAGAAGATAGACTTAGGAATTAAAGATAAAGAGAAATCATTTTGGCAGAAGTTTAAAAAAATTAAAACATAAACACATTAAAGGAATGAGACACCATAGAAAGAGCAAATGTGCAAATTCTAGGAAAAGATGAGAGAGTGTTAGAATTCAAAAACATAGACTATATCTTCAACCAAATAATTGAGAAAACTTTCACAAACTATGTTAAGACATAACCAAACATGTACAAGAAGTACAGAGAAAACATAATGATAGGAACAGAAAAGAAGTGTTCATGATATATCATAGTTAAAAGAATCAATATTCAGAACAAGGACAACAGCTAGAGGGAGAAAAAAAACCAAAACACGCCACATATAAAGAAAAAGCCAGCAAAACAGCAGAGATATTAATGGAAAGACTGAAAAACAGAACACCTGGAGCAATGAACTCCAATGTTCTAAAACAGTCTGACTGCTAAACTAAACTACCGTATCCAACAAAAATACATGCCTTAGTTGAAGGTGAAAAACAATTCCATGATACAAAGTAGAATAAAGAGCTAGAGACAACCACACTAGCACCAAAATGAATAATGGAGGCAATACTTCAGAATAAAGAAAGTAGTAAGGACAGTCCGAAGACTATAGAAAGAAAATTGTGAACCCATTGTCACTAAAAAGAGTACATAAACAGCAAACAAACAAAAAATCCCACTAAAACATATTGTAATCAACATAAGCTTTTCAACACTATTCTAAATATTAATGGACTCAACTCTAATTTACAATATATATATATAAAAGACAGGCCAGCTGAATGGATCCAGAAACAAAAACTATCTACTTGTTGTCAATAAGAAGCATGTCTTCAAGACTCTTCCCTAGTTTCTTTTCTAATAGTTTCAGTGTGTCTGGTATTATGTGGAGGTCCTTGATCCACTTGGAGTTGAGCTTAGTACAAGGAGATAAGAACTGATTGATTTGCATACTTCTACATACTGACCTCTTTGTTTAGCTCTGTAGCCCATTTTTTAATAGGGTTACTTGGCTCTCTGGAGTTTAACTTCTTGAGTTCTTTGTATATATTGGATATTAGCCCTCTGTCGGATGTAGGGTTGGTAAAGATCCTTTCCCAGTTAGTTGGTTGCCGCTTTGTCTTTTTGACAGTGTCTTTTGCCTTGCAAAAACTTTGTAATTTAATGAGGTCCCATTTGTCTATTCTTGATCTTAGAGCATAAGCTATTGGAGTTCTGTTCAGGAAATTCTCCCCTGTGCCCATATGTTCAAGGTTCTTCCCTAGTTTCCCTTCTATTAGTTTCAGTGTGTCTGGTTTTATGTGGAGATCTTTGATCCACTTAGAATTGAGCTTAGTGCAAGGAGATAAGGATGGGTCAATTTGCATTCTTCTGCATGTTGACCTTCAGCTGAGCCAGCACCATTTGTTGAAAAGGCTATCTTTTTTCCACTGGATGGTTTTAGCTCCTTTGTCAAAGATCAAGTGACCATAGGAGTCTGGATTCATTTCTGGGTCTTCAATTCTATTCCATTGATCTACATGCCTGTAACTGTACCAATACCATACAGTTTTTAACACTATTGCTCTGTAGTACTGCTTGAGGTCGGGAATATTGCTTCCCACAGAAGTTCTTTTACTGTTGAGAATAATTTTAGATATCCTGGGTTTTCTGTTATTCCAGATGAATTTGAGAAATGCTCTATCTAACTATGAAGAATTAATTAGGGATTTTGATGGGGATTGCATTGAATCTGTATATTGCTTTTGCCATGATGAATATTTTTACTATATTAGTCCTGCCAATCCATGAGCATGGAAGATTTTTCCATCTTCTGAGGTCTTCTTCGATTTCCTTCTTCAGAGACTTGCATACAGATCTTTCACTTCTTCAGTTAGAGTCACACCAAGATACTTTATATTGTTTGTGGCTATTGTGAAGGGTATCATTTCCCTAATTTCTTTCTCAGCCTGCTTATCCTTTGAGTATAGGAAGGCTACTGATTTGCTTGAGTTGATTTTATATCTGGCCACTTTGCTGAAGTTGTTTATCAGCTGTAGGAATTCTCTGGTGGAGTTTTTTATTGATTACTTAAGTATAGTATTATATCATCTGCAAATAGTGATAATTTGACTTCTTCCTGTCCAATTTGTATCCCTTTGACCTTATGTTGTCTAATTGCTCTAGCTAGAACCTCAAGGACTATATTGAAAATATATGAAGAGAGAGGGCAGCCTTGTCTAGTCGCTGATTTTAGTGGGATTGCTTCAAGTTTCTCTCCATTTAGTTTGATGTTGATTACTGGTTTGCTGTATATTGCTTTTACTATGTTTAGATATGGGTCTTGAAATCCTGATCTTTCCAAGACTTTTAGCATGAAAGGATGATGAATTTTGTCAGATGCTTTTTCAGCATCTAATGAAATGACCATGTGGTTTTTTTCTTTGAGTTTGTTTATGTTTTGCAGGAAAAACTGCAGACCCAGAAATGAAGAACTATCTGACTTAGCAAAATATTTGATCCTCGGAAGAAGATTCAGGGTAAAGTTTTTGTACCATAAAGGAAAAGGACCTCAATACCAAACACAGCACAATCAACCACTGGGAAAGAAAGTGGCATGATAAAGATACCTAGAATAAAAACATGTCAAAGAAAGAATAAAAAGTCAATTAACTAACTTCTGTAAGAATCCATCCCAGAGACAGAAACAATATGTAGAATCAATACAACTCGCCTCCTCCATAATCACTAATCTCATAGAAATAAAAATGACATAAAAGAACAACTGAAGAATCCAAAAGAATGATTATACATATGCTCAATTCAACAAAGACTCAAATATACTCCAAGAGAAAACAAAAAGAGAAAAGACATGGAAAAGTCAAGCCATAACATGAAATCAAAGATAGAATTGAAGTACAATAGAACTATAAGGATGCTAAAAATGAATACACAATGTGAAAGTCAATCTTATTTGTCATCTTGACACATCTGAGGAATTGCTTCCAACAAATAGACCTGTAGTCATTTTTCTTGACTGTTATTTGATGGACAAGGGCCCAGATCATTGTGGATAGTGCTGTTCCTAGGCATGTCAGTCTGGGTTATATAAGATAGCTAAGCAACTCAGAGAAACCAAGCTATTAAGCAGCATTCTTTTATGATATCTACTTACAGATTCCTGCCTTGAGTTTTTTCAAAGATGAACTAAAACAAGTAAGTCTAATGAGAACCCATTCACACATATCAAGTTTGGGTTTGACCCATGTTTTAGCAAAAAAAAAACAGGAGGCAAACTGAAACATGCAATAATCCAAATGGATGCCACACTGAAAACTTCACAAATAGAACAGATCCAGAGGAAAACAGATTCAGGAGTGGAAAACATGGTAGAACAATTTAGTCACTTAGTCCAGGTAAATGGTACATTTGAAAGAAATATGGTCAGAAAGTGAGAGTGCTCTGGAAAGCCATGAAAAGACCCTACTAAATTGTATTTTGAACATAGAAGAAATGAAGAACACCATAGCAAAGACATAAAGAATATTTTCAAGAAAATCATAGAGAATTTACCAAGCCTAGAGAATGACCCGAATATCAAGATGCAAGAGATACATAAATCTCCAAATATACAGGAGCAGTCAGAAACCCCTCACAATCTATTATATTTAAAGCAATAAGAACACAAACTGGTTATTGGGTGGAGATATTTTAAAGCATGTGGTCCTAGAAAGATATATTGCAAGTTCTAAAAGACAAAAATTAACAATTTTTTGTTGACACCAAGATTATTATACACAGCAAAACTATCCAGTAAAATTTGAGGAGAAACACACACTTCAAATGATAAAGTCATCATTATCTGCTAAAACATCATCAAAAATCTGATGTACTTTAATACATCAGATTAAAGTGATTTTTGACTATTGTTCCATCTCCAAAGAAGATCTGTAAAGGAAAGCTTGGTGTGAAGACAAGGATAAAAGCATCTAAAATACTAGGTGATAGTGGGACACATCTTCAATCCCAGAACTTGGGAGTAAGAGGCAGGTGGATCACTGTGAGTTTGAGGATATACTGCCCTACAGAGTAAGTTCCAGGATGCCATAGCAGTTACATAGGGCAGTCTTTTCTCAAAAACAAACAAACAACAAAATTACTCCCCCCACAAACACAACAAAACCCGAAAAAAAAAACCAAAACCAAAACCCAAGCAAAAATACCCTAAAAAGGCACAAAGAACAAATTTAGAACATTAGAAAACAGAATATACTGAAGTCTAAGAAAACATCAACATCAAAACAATGCAAGTTAATATAAATTGTTTAATGATACCTCTTAATATTAAGTCAATTGTCCAATAAAAAGATAAAGACCAGAAGATTGGATTAAAAACAGGGTCCATCTTTTGGATGCATCAAAGCAAACAAACAAACAAACAAACAAACAGAAAACAAAAAAACCCCAACTCACTACATCACAACTAACCCCACCTTGAAGTAAAAGTATGGAAAAGTTCCAAAAAATGGAACTACACAGGAATTATATAACTATTTTATCACCACCTACACATACAAATTTTTAATTTCCAACTGGTTGGGAGAGGTAAAAAGAGTCTCCTTTCATATTAGATCAGCAGTTCTCAGCCTGTGTGTTGCCACTCCTTTGGGTTCAATGACCATTTCATAGGAGACACATATCAGATATCATGCATAATGTAAATCATATTTACATTATCATTTGTAATAACAAAACTACAGCTATGAAGTAGTAATGAAATGATTTTATGGTTGGTGTCACTACAGTGGGAGAAACTCTATTAAATTATTGCAGCATTAGGAAGGTCGAGAACCACTGTATTAGGGGGACAATCCATCAAGGGAATATTATAGTTTTAAATATATGCACAGAAAACACAAGAGCACTTAAGTTCATGAAAGAAATAATATTAAATCTAAAACAGTAAATTGGCTGTAATACAGTAATAATAATAGGCTTCAATATCATACTCTTACTAAAACACAGCAAAAAATATAAATCAAATGGACATAGCAGATATATATAACACTCTATACAGACACTAAAAAATTGTTTAGTATCCCATGGAACTTTCTCCAAAATGGGCCACAAATTAGGACACAAAGCACGTCTAAGCAGAATGGAAAAACTGACATAATATCCTGCATCCTTTCTGAACACAACTGACTAAAACTGGATATTAACAGTAAGAGAAACTACAGAGTAAAAAACTAAACAATATCCCTTTATGATAAAATTATATAATCTTGAGATATAGGAAACATATCTCAGCATCATAAAGGCAATGTAAAACAAGGCCACACCCACCCTAAACAGAAAGAAACATGAAAAATTTCCACCAAAATTATGAAGGAGAGAAGAATATCTTCTCTCTCCACTCTTGTTCACTGTCATGCTTGAAGTCTTTTAGCAGTAAAAGAAGTAAAGGAAATAAGTGAGATACAAATGGGAAAAGAAAAACATAGTACTGTACTGGCTGGTTTTGTGTGTCAACTTGACACAAGCTGGAGTTACCACAGAGAAATGAGCTTCATTTGAGGAAATGTCTCCATGAGATCCAGCTGTAAGGCATTTTGTTAATTAATCCTCAAGTGGGGAGGGTCCATTGTGGGTGGTGCCATCCCTGGGCTGGTGGTCTTGGGTTCTATAAGAAAGCAATCTGGGTAAGCTAGGGGAAGCAAGCCAGTAAGAAACATCCTTCCATGGCCTCTGCATCAGCTCCTGTATCCTGACCTGCTTGAGTTCTAATCCTGACCTCCTTTGGTGATGAATAGCAGTTTGGAGGTATAAGCTGAATAAACCCTTTCCTCCCCAACTTGCTTCTTGGTCATGATGTTTTATCCAGGAATAGAAACCCTGACTAAGACAAGTACCCTATACATAAAATACCCTAAAGAGTCTGCCAGAAATATAAAGTTGTTTAGCACATTTATCAAAACAATCAGGATAGAATATTAACATACAATAACCAATAGCCTTCTTATATGACAATGTTAAACATAAAGAGAACAAAAATAAAGGAAACAGTTACACTCACAGCAATCTAAGGGGAAAATACTGGAATTACTATGACCAATGAAGTTAATGACTTCTACAGTGAAATTTTTAAAGAAGAAAAAGAGAAAAATGTAAAAAGTTACCAGAGGATGGAAAGATATACACCCACTATGCTCATAGGTTGTTAAGTTTAATATCATGAAAATTGCTATCCAGTCAAGCTTAAGCTACTATTCAATGTAAATCCATAAAAATTCCAATAAAATTCTTCATAAAAACCCTTAAAATTCATGTTCATTTCAAAAATGATTTAAGAGAGAAAAAAACTCCTTGACCAATAAGAATGCTGGACTTAACATCCTACTATACTGGTACTTGTTCAGACCTGGTAAGTGTCATTATATTCATGATTGCTAGGAAATTTAGACAACCTAATCTTCCTTAAACCAAGGGATAGAAAAAGTATTCATGTGTATACTATAGAGTACTATTCAGCTACAAAGAAAAATGAGATCAATTTGGAGGTAAATGTTTGTAACTAAAAATTATTTGGCTCTCTGGAGTCTAACTTCTTGAGTTCTTTGTATATATTGGATATTAGCCCTCTGTCGGATGTAGAATTGGTAAAGACCTTTTCCCAGATTGTTGGTTGCCACTTTGTCCTTTTGACAGTGTCCTTTGCCTTACAAAAACTTTGTAATTTTATGAGGTCCCATTTGTCAATTCTTTTTTTTTTTTAATTTAATTTTATTTTATTTTTTTAATTTACATTCCAAATCACTTCCCCTTTCCCGTTTCCTCCCTCCCCGAAAGTCCCATAAGCCCCCTTCCCTCCCTCTTTTCTCCGTTCAACCCCCTCTCATTACTCTGTCCTGGCGTTCCCCTACATCCAGTCTTTCCAGGACCAGGGGTCTCTCCTTCCATCTTTTTAGAAATCTATTGATATGCTGATTGTGTCTAGGGTATTCTGAGATTCTGGGTCAATATCCCCTTATCAGTGACTTCATACCATGTGTGATCTTCTGTGATTGGGTTACCTCACTAAGGATGATATTTTCAAGTTCTGACCATTTGCCTAGGAATTTCGTGAATTCATTGTTTTTAATTGCAGAGTATTTATAATAGCCAGAAGCTGGAAAGAACCCAGATGTCCCTCAACGGAGGAATGGATTCAGAAGATGTGGTATATTTACACAATGGAATACTACTCTGCAATTAAAAACAATGAATTCACGAAATTCCATTTGTCAATTCTTGATCTTAGAGCATAAGCTATTGGTGTTCTGTTCAGGAAATTTTCCCCTGTGCCCATATGTTCAAGGTTCTTCCCAAGTTTCCTTTCTATTAGTTTCAGTGTGTCTGGTTTTATGTGAAGGTCCTTGATCCACTTGGAATTGAGCTTAGTGCAAGGAGAAAAGAATGGATCAATTTGCATTCTTCTGCATGTTGACCTCCAGTTGAACCAGCACCATTTATTAAAAAGGCTATCTTTTTTCCACTGGATGGTTTTAGCTCCTTTGTCAAAGATCAAGTGACCATAGGAGTGTGGATTCATTTCTGGGTCTTCAATTCTGTTCCATTGATCTACAAGCCTGTCACTATACCAATACCATGCATTTTTTAACACTATTGCTCTGTAGTACAGCTTGAGGTCCGAGATATTTATTCCCCCAGAAGTTCTTTTATTCGTGAGAATAGTTTTAGCTATCCTGGGTTTTCTATTATTCCAGATGAATTTTTGAATTGCTCTTTCTAACTCTATGAAGAATTGCGTTGGGATTTTGATGGGGATTGCATTGAATCTGTATATTGCTTTTGGCAAGATGGTCATTTTTACTATATTAATCCTGCCAGTCCATGAACATGGAAGATTTTTCCGTCTTCTGAGGTCTTCTTCAATTTCTTTCTTCAGAGACTTGAAGTTCTTGTCATACAGATCTTTCACTTGTTCGGTTAGAGTCACACCAAGATACTTTATGTTGTTTTTGGCTATCGTTAAGGGTATCATTTCTCTTATTTCTTTCTCTGCCTGATTATCCTTTGAGTATAGGAAGGCTACTGATTTGCTTGAGTTGATTCTATATCTGGCCACTTAGCTGAAGTTGTTTATCAGCTGTAGGTGTTCTTTGGTGGAGTTCTTTGGGTCGCTTAAGTATACTATCATATCGTCTGCAAATAGTGATAGTTTGACTTCTTCCTTTCCAATTTGTATCCCTTTGACCTCCTTTTGTTGTCTAATTGCTCTAGCTAGAACTTCAAGTATTACCAGGACAGAGAAGCAAGAGGGGGTTGAATGGGGAACAGAGGGAGGGAAGGGGGCATATGGGACTTTCGGGGAGAGAGGAAACGGGAAAGGGGAAAGCATTTGGAATGTAAATATAAAAACTTGGAAAATAATAAAAAAATAAAATAAAAAAATAAATGTGGCCATAATTATGAGAAAAAAATTTAGAAAAATAAAAAAAATATTATTATACTTGATTGAGGTAACCCAAACCCAGAAAGACAAATAGTCCATATTTTCTCTCCTTGAGATTCCTATTCCCAGATCTGCAGAACTGAGTATAAAACTTGGAGTAACTGCAGATCAAAGGCACACACTGTGTGGAGGGTGGGGTAGGGGGGCGGGTACCACAGAGGGGAATAACAGGATGAAAGTGATAGGAAGGTAACATAGGAAAATGATGGTCGTTAGTTGAGAATGAAAGAAGAGGTTTTAATGCAGAAGAAAAGTATGTATAGAACACTAAGGATATCTGAAAAAGCCACAATCATATTGTATTTTCTTTACCTATTATTTACATAAATAATGCACCTAAACAAATGTATATACATGTACATTTGCGTATATAGATTATAAGTACAGTATAGATATATAGATAGGTATATAGATATAAATGATATAAATATAGATGATATAGATATATAGATATAAATAAATGATGTAGATGTAGGTGTGTATGTAGATATAGGTATAGATGTAGATGCAGATACAGTTTAAGTGAAATATGCCACTTGAACTGACACTGCTACTCCAAAAAGTCATAGACTATCTAAAAAAAAAATCCCCAATAGCAGACATAAGGTACATAATTTCAAATTAATGGTCAGAGTATTCCAAGAGACTTTTCAAACACTACCAGTTAGTACTGCCCTCGTTAGAGCAACAGCCCTTGGAGGTATCCTAGAGGTTGAAGCTAAGTTCTTATTGCTAAGGACATCATGCACTTCAGATGTAGGACTCAGGATATCTGAGCTGGATTTGACCTAGAAGGCTAGTTTTCATATTAACAAAAGATGTATGCAAGCGAACAACTAATGATATCCTACCAGGATACGACACCTGTGAGACATAACAATTACTAGTATGGTGAGTTTTCCTTAAGAGTACAACTGTTGCAATCATACTTTTGTGGTAACTACAGCAGTATAGTTAGACTTGGAGCCTGTTCAATAGGAAACAAAACCAACTCTCTGGGAATAAAGAGGTCATGAATATTAGAGATATTATCTGCATACTTGGTTTCAAGATATAGTGCTAAGATAGCATGGTATTCATATAGAAACATGAATATTTGTCAATGGAATAGAATCAAGGACCCAGGAGCACTCCAGATACAAATATCCATCAAAATTTTAACAAAGAAATCAAAACATACATTGGAGAAAAATCAGCATCTTTAAAAAATGTTTGGAATGCTGGATATCAAAATGCAGAAGAATTAAACTTTATTTTGTGCACAAATAGGATAAGGGAAGGATTTTCTGAGTAGAAGTGGTTACCAAGGAAAGAATCAGAAAATGGAAATTCATGAACTTAAAAACTTCTGTACTGTGCAGAAAAGTCTTAGTCAAATTTCATGTTATAGAGCTTCTGTTGTACAAATTTATCTTTCAGTAAGTATGTTATTTCTATAAATTACAAATATGAGTAAATATAACAAATAAATAGATGTAACTAAGAGTTGTCTGAAAACAACAAAATCCAAAGATATATTGTAAGAAAGATTTACAGGCACTGTAATAATCCTGATTCAAAATTAACAATGTAGTTCTTAGTGGCTGTTTTTCTTTGTCTTTGTAGGACTTGACAGAAATATTGCTTCCCTGTGGCTATTTCTGAGGTTCATACATCATCTCATCCTCCCTGAATATTTGAACACATTTATTCTACAGAGATTATTTATGTATATGTTCTATTTCTCCCTTATGTAATTCTTTTTCTCTATAAATTTTCCCCCAATACTGTCTCATGTATATATATATATTTTGTTTGCAACTGAAACTTTGAAATATTCTGTGTATGTACTGTTTTTAATATGGACTTTAGTTCAGTATACAGTCAGCCTCCCATAATCACATATCAGCTGCAATAAAGACTACTTGAAAAACTATTTACACATGCAATGAAAATAAGGGCTTTTTATTAGCTACACAGGAAGGCATAAGAAATAAGTATTTGCACTGTGTTTGGTGTTTTAAGGTCACTAGTGATGATTTGTAGCATGTAAAAAGATGTGTATGAGTCACAGACAAATACTGAGGTTCCTCAACTTTAGATGGGGTTATAGCCTGATGAAACAATCTATTTCAAAGCATAGTTATCATGATCAAAAGCATATTTAATGCACAGCCTAATGGCAAGAAAGACTGGAGAGGAAAGGTTGTTTATCTTTATCCATTGTTTGACTGACAGAACTGTGGCCCTAACTGCTGCCTATCACCACAAAAGTTATCAATTGACAACATGTGACAGTTCTGAGAAAGAGCCAAATTCAAATATGTAAGCAGGATTTCTACTAAATTCTGAACTTTAAGTTTTCAGGAAATATTTGTACTCTCCAAATTTATATAAGGGACATATCAATCTCAGGTTTCCAGGAAAATATTCATGGTGATTCTAGAGCCCACCCCTGCACGTATTGCACAAGGATTGCTGTTCCTGTGTTAATAACACTTCCCTTTATCTTGCTCCTGATTCACTTTGAGGCCTGAAATGAAATTTACATTCTGTTGTGGCCATACATAATTTAGAGGAGCCATGTACCCTTCTCTATATTATATTTACCCACTTTCTCTACTTGGCTACTCTTGGTCCACTCACATCTGTGGTAGCATGGAAGCGAAAACACTATTGCTCTCTTTACAAACATTCTCCACTGGATGACCTCATGACAGCCACTGGTCAAAGAGCCTTTATTTATTCCAGGCTAAACCCAAACAGAGCCCTAGACTCAGACTGTTTCCTTGTCAATTGAAACATTTCAAATCAACGAACTTTTTCCTCTTTCCAATGTAAACCCTTTCTGTGAATTCATTCCTTACAGTAAATCCCATCAAACACTTCACAGCTCCATGCTGGCTAATTGAGAAGCTCTGGGATGATTGACACCACAGTTCCTGCTCCCCAGGGTCTTCTGGGTTTGTGTCAAAAGGAAAACATTTCAACAGTGAACAGCATCAAATGTCATCTCTGTCAGGAAGAGAAAATATGAAGAAGTGAAGAAAAGAACGACTAGCCTGGAGTCTAGTTCCTTACAGAAGCCTCCAACAGAGATTATTTAAACCTTCCTCTTTGTTCAACTGTATATAATAACCCTGCCACTTCATTCATCTGTATAGAATCAACTATTTCCTTGATTCAGACGTATAAAATAAATATGATAAGGATCCAAGCTGCTATTTGTGCATCACCATAAAAGCTCATGGCATATCAAATTTCAGATTTTCTATATTTGTGTTTGACTTTTCTTCATTCTCTCATCACTCCTGTTAGGTCAACCCCATGCATGTCATGGCACCATCTAATTCTGTTGAGCAACCAAGAGGACTGGAAATTTTCTATACAACTCATAGGGAGGTGTGCTATATCTGATATTGCAATTTTCATTTACAAATGTTTGGCTTTTGAGAGCAGAGTTATCCACTAATAAAGAGTACCTCTAGTCTACTGTTAGATTGTAAAGTAGTAGGTTTCGATATTTTTCACAAACCTTTAATTTTGGTTGTCCCTTCCAATAACCCTCACTTTTTCCTTATTTCAATTCTCCAAGCTCTATCTAAGCCTTTCTACAACTAGTGTATCCCTATCAATTTTTTATTATAGGTGTTTTACTCTCCCTCACTAAAATCCACCTACACTAGCAGGCATGCACACACGCACACATACACACACACACACGTACACACATTCACATGCACTCATGTGTGCACACACAAATACACACACACATACACCTCAAATGTTTTTTTCTTGCTTTCTTCAGTTTACTGGTACTTGCTCTAGCTTACACACAGCTATCCAAAATTTTCTAAGTTATGGTTCACATATGTGATAAAGAATATATAATGTTTCTCTTTCAGAGTCTAGGTTATCTCACTATATTTCCCAATGGCATCTATTTTCCTGTAAATTGTATAGTTTTTTGCAGTATCATTAAATTCTATTAAGTATATGCAGCATGTTTAAATTATTCTACCATCAAGGCAGTGGTGGCGCACGCCTTTAATCCCAGCACTTGGGAGGCAGAGGCAGGAGGATTTCTGAGTTCGAGGCCAGCCTGGTCTACAAAGTGAGTTCCAGGACAGCCAGGGCTACACAGAGAAACCCTGTCTCGAAAAACCAAAAAAAAAAAATATTCAACCATCAGTTTTTGGACAACTAACTTCCTATAGACTATGAATAGAGTTCCAATGAATAAGAAAAGAAAGTAAGGCAAAGGTCAACAGGACAAAATGGCAACCAACAAATTGGGGAAAGATCTTTACCAATCCTACCTCTGATAGAGGGCTAATATCCAATGTATACAAAGAACTCAAGAAGTTATACTCCAGAGAGACAAATAACCCTCTTAAAAAATGGGATATAGAGCTAAACAGGGAATTCACAACTGAGGAAACTCGAAAGGCTCTGAAGCACCTAAAGAAATGTTCAGCATCCTTAGTTATCAGGGAAATGCAAATCAAAACAACCCTGAGATTCCACCTCACACCAGTCAGAATGGCTAAGATGAAAAACTCAGGGGACAGCAGATGTTGGAGAGGATGTGGGGAAAGAGGAATACTTCTCCATTGTTTTGGGGACTGCAAGCTGGTAAAACCACTCTGGAAATCAGTTTGGCAGTTCCTCAGAAAATTAGACATAGTACTACATGAGGGCCCAGCTATACCACTCCTGGGCATATACTCATAAGATGCTCCAACATGTAATAAGGACACATACTCCACTATATTCATAGCTGCCTTATTTATAATAGCCAGAAGCTGGAAAGAACCCAGACATCCTTCAACAGAGGAATGGATACAGAAATTGTGGTATATATACACAAAGGAGTATTACTCAGCTATTAAAAACAATGAATTCATGAAATTCATAGTCAAATGGATGGAACTAGAAAGTGTCATTCTAAGTAAGGTAACCCAGTCACAAAAGAACACACATGGTATGCACTCACTGATAAGTGGATGTTAGCCCAAAACCTCAAAATAAAAAAGTTACAATTCACAGACTACAGGAAACTCAAGAAGAAGGAGTACTGAAACGGGGATGGTTTGGTTCCTCTAAGAAAAGGAACAAGATACTCTCAGGAGCAATAAAGGAGACTAAGTGTGGAGTAGAGACTGAAGGTAAGGCCACTCAGAGACTGCCCTACCAGGGATTCATCCTATAAATAGTCATCAAACCCCGAAACTATTATGGACGATAAGAAGTACATACCAAAAGAGCATGTCATGGTTGTCTCCGGAGGGGCCCTGTCAGAGCCTTCCACATACAGAGGCAGATACTAGCAGCCAAATATTGGACTGGGAGTGGGGTCCCCAGTGGAGAAGCTGAAGGAGTTTACAGCTCCCTGGGAAGAACAATGATGTTGGCCACCCAAATGCCCCAGGACTCCCAGGGACTAAACCATCAACCAAGGAGTACACATGGTTCCAGCCAAAAATGTGACAGAGGAATGCCTTATTGGGCATCAGTGGGAGGAGTGGTCCTTGGCCTGGTGAAGGCTCAATAGACGCCCCAACAAAGGAAAACTGAGGGGGCCGGAGGTGGGAATGGGTCGGGTGGAGGAGCATATAATTGGAGGCAGGGGATAGGAGGAAGGGTTGGGGTTTTTCAGGGAGGCGGGAAACCAGGAAAGGTTTTAGCATTTGAAATGTAAATGAAGATTATATTCAATAAAACAAAAAGAAAGAAAAGAAAGTATCCCTGAGATATCAAGTCCTTTGGATTCATGTTCAGCACTGTGAAAGATGAATTATATTGTGTTTTATAATTAACATTTTGAGAAAACACCCAAGCCAATTTTCTAAAGTGGATGACTTACCCTTTCATCTATAATTAATAAGGGCCTCCTTTTCTATGTCTTTGACGGCATTTGTTTTCTTTACAGTATCAATAAAGACTAAGAAGAAATGTATCTAAGGAGTTTAATTTGCCTTGTGAACTCTTTGCTCAAATTCATATAAACAATTTGGCTTAGATCATTTGCTTTTTATGTTTAGTTTTGATATGTTTTCTACATTCTAGGTGTTAATCCTATACCAAATATAGAGCTAGTAAATTTATTTCCCACTCTGTGAGATGCTCCTTCACTCACCTGATACTTTCTTCCAGTGAACAAAAGCTTTCTGGTGTCAGGAAGCCGCTTTGTCCTTCTTGGCCTTTTCTCCTGGGTTGAGTGAGCCTGCTTGACTGGGACTACAGTGCTTTGCCACGTACTCCCTACATTTTCTTTGCTACTTTTCAGGTTTCAGGTGTGACAGTGAGGTTTGAATCCTTTAGTAGTTGGTTTCCTCACAAGACAAAATAATCTAATATTCTAAATTTAGGCATCCTATTTTCTTTCTTTTTTTTTAATTTTCTAAGTTTTTTATTTACATTCCAAATCATTTCCCCTTTCCCGTTTCCTCCCTCCCCGAAAGTCCCATAAGCCCCCTTCCCTCTCTCTTTTCCCCATTCAACCCCTTCTCGCTTCTCTGTCTCAGCATTCCCCTACATCCAGTCTCTCCAGGACCAGGGGTCTCTCCTTCCATCTTCTTGGAAATCTATTGATATGCAAATTGTGTCTAGGGTCTTCTGAGATTCTGGGTTAATATCCCCTTATCAGTGACTGCATACCATGTGTGTTCTTTTGTGATTGGGTTACCTCACTAAGGATGATACTTTTCCAGTTCTGACCATTTGCCTAGGAATTTCGTGAGTTCATAGTTTTTAATCGCAGAGTAGTATTCTATTGTGTAAATATACCACATCTTCTGAATCCATTCCTCCACTGAGGGACATCTGAGTTCTTCCCAGCTTCTGGCTATTATAAATAAGGCTGCTATGCACATAGTGGAGCATGTGTCCTTATTGCAAGCAGGTAAAGCCTCTGGGTATATGCCCAGGAGTGGTATAGCCAGATCCTCCGGGAGTGTCATGCCCAGTTTTTTGAGAAACTGCCAGACTGCTTTCCAGAGTGGTTGTAGCAGCTTGCAATCCCACCAGCGGTGGAGGAGTGTTCCTCTTTCTCCACATATTCGCCAACAACTACTGTCTCCTGTGTTTTTGAACTTAGCCATTCTGACTGGTGTGAGATGGAATCTCAGGGTTGTTTTGATTTGCATTTCCCTAATGACTAAAGATGATGAACATCTCTTTAGGTGCTTCTCAGCCATTAGATATTCTTCAGGTGAGAACTCTTTGTTTAGCTCTGTACCCCATTTTTTAATAGGGCTACTTGGCTCTTTGGAGTCTAACTTCTTCCTATTTTCTAACTCCTAATTTTCAAAGGTATTGTGTTATTCTCTAGTGTGTATTGCTTGCCTCTTTGTCAAAATAAGGAGGCTGAAATTGGATGGTCATTTTCTTTTCTTTTTTGTTTAAAATATTTGTATATTTATGGCAATTGTTTTTCATTTGTCCTTTTCGTGACCATGAAAATCTTTGCCCACTGATACTGATTGTGTTATGTACAATAATGCTTGTATATCATATAGTTAACCATTAAACTAATTTAATTGATACATATTTCCTTTTGTTTGTTTGTTTGTTTACATTCCAAGTGGAGCCCCCCTCCATGTCCCCCCTCACAGAGTTCCTCCCCCTACTCCCTCCTTTGCCTCTGAGAGGTCAGCCCCTCCCCCCCAATATCCCCCAACCCTGGTTCACCAAGTCTCTGTAGAATTAGGCACATCTTCTCCCACTGAGACCAAACGTGGCAGCCCTCTGCTACATAAGTGCTGGATCCCATGCACCAGCCCATCTATGCTCTTTGGTTGGTGGCTCAGTCTCTGGGAGTTCTTAGAGGTCCAGGTTAGTTGACACTGTTGGTTATCCTCTGAGGTTGCCATTTCCTTGAAGGCCTTCAGTCCTTCTAACTCTTCCACAGTGGTTTCTAGCCTGCATCTAATGTTTGTCTATGGTTATCTGCATCTGTCAAAGTCAGCTGCTGGGTAGAGCTTCTCAGGAGGCTGATATGCAAGGCTCCTGTCCAAGTACAACATAGCATCATTAATAGTGTGAGGGACTGGTTAATGTCCATGGGATCTCAAAATGAGCCAGGCACTAGTCGGCCATCCTTCAGTCTCTTCTCCATCTTTGTCCCTGCATTTCTTTTAGACATGACATTTTTTCATATAATCTTTGATTGAGGGACATCTAGTTTGTTTACATCTTCTGTCTGTTAAGAATAAAATTGCTAGGAACATAGTTGAGCAAGTGTTCTCTGGGTAGGATGAAGTGTCCTTTAAATGTAGGCTCAGGAACAGTATACCTGGGTTTTGAGGTAAATCAATTCCCCATTTTTTCAGAGAAAACATTGTAATGATTACCAAAGTGGCTATATAAATCTGCACTACCACGAGCAACGGAGTAATAGTCATCTTGCTCCACTAACCCATTCAAACAGATATAAAATAAAATTTCAGAGTAATTTTGATTTACATTTCCCTGATGGCTAATGATATTAAACATTTCTTTAAGTGCTTCTTGGGCATATGAGATTCCTCAGTTGATAATTTTTGTTTAGATCTGTATCCCATTTTTAAATTGGATTATTTGGGTTCTTGATGTCTAGTTTCTTGAGTTCTTTATATATTTTTTAAATTAACCCCCTGTTAGGTGTAGAGTTAGTGAGAATCTTTTCCCATTCTGCAGGCTGCCATATTGTCCTGTTGACAATGTCCTTTGCCTTAAAGAAGCTTTTACATTTTATGAGGTCCCATTTATCAACTGTCATTCATAGTGACTCTGATATTTGTGATCTGTTCAGGATGCTGTCTCTTGTGACAATACATCCAACTATATTTTCCACTTTATCTTGGATCACATCACTGTATCTGGTTTTATGTTGAGGTCTTTGATCCATTTGGAATTGAGTTACGTGTAGGGTGATACACATGGATCTATTTGTATTCTTCTACATCCCAACATCTAGTCAGACCAGCACCATTTGCTGATGCTTTCCCCCCTATTGATTAATTCTATCTTCTTTATAAAAAAAAAATCAGGTCTCCATAAGTATGTGAATTTACATCTAATTATTCAATTTAAGAGGTTTATTTTTATGCCAATACCATGTGTTTTGTTGTTGTTGTTGCTGTTTTTAATTATACCTCTGTATTACATATTGAAATCAGGGATGGTGATAACTCTGGAACTTCTATTATTGTTCAGAATTGTCTTATCTATCCTTATCTTTTGTTTGTTTTGTTTGTTTGTTTGGTTTTCTGTATGGCTTTGAGTATTGTTCTTTCCAGGTCTGTAAAAAAAAAAATGTGTTAGAATTTTACTGGGATTGCATTGAATCTGTAGATTGCTTTTGGTAAGATTGCCATTTTTAATTAATATGTTAATTCTATAATACAATAAGTATGGAAGATTTTTCCATCCTCTGATATCGTCTTCAATTTCTTTCTTCAAAGAAGTTATCATCATGAAGGCCTGGTAACCTGTGGATACCTGGTTTTTAATAGAGCCCAGATATACACAATAGGAAGAAAGACAGTATCTTTAAAAAATGTTGATAGTCAAACTAGAAGGGTGCACGTTGAAGAATCCTAACAGATTCATGCTTATCTCCCTGAATGAAACTCAAGTCCAATCGGATCAAAGCCCTCAAACTACAAACAGATACCCTAAACCTCATAGAAGAGTAAGTGGAGGATGTCCTTGAAATCATTGGCTTAGAAAAAGACTTTTGAACAGAGTATCAATAGCACAGACACCAAGATCTACAGTTAATTAATGGGACCTCATAGATGTAAGAAGCTTCTGCACAGACTCAAAAGACAAATATGGAATGTATTCACTTATATGTAGATATTAAGCTAATGACAATGTTAAGTGAATGGTAACAAAGTTACAGTCCATAAAAGCACAAACCATAGGTATAGATTAAGGGACTGACGGGACAAAATTATCTTGTTAGGAAAAGGAAATAGAATAGATAGGTATGAGCTGAGGAGAAGGCTAAAACTAAAGGAAAATGTCTGGAGGGAGAATAGAGAGAAGCTTGAAGGAGGGAATGCAGGGAAAGACAACTAAAAGTAAGGGCTACTATGAAAACATTACAATAGAATCTTCTATGACTAGTATCTGGTTACATCTAATTGAGTTGTTGGCCCAAGTAGCACCTTACAAATCCCCAAACAACCCAGACTGTTGTCAAGAACATGGGTTGCTCTCTACAAATTGATAGCAAGCAAGGCCTCACTGCTAAAGACAACATGTACACAACTCATTGAACACAGAAAAGTTAATCTGGTCTCTGCACAGACACTTCAGTCCTATATTTTAGAGTCTTTGTTATATAAAGGTACTTTTTACACTATTAAAAATGAAATAAATACCAACCTAGCCATGATCCTTTGATCTTCAATGCCATCCTGCCTGCAAGATGTGCTAGGACAATGGTGGCTTGAAACTTGAAGAAATAGCCTAATAATTACTGATTTGACTTAAGAACCACTCCATGAGATGGGACCCATAACAGTCACTGCTTTGATGACTAAACCAGAGACTGGATATTTGAGGAACCTAGGGGAAAACTAAAATAATACTAGCCTAAGAAAGAAGAAAGAAAAAAAAAACTACTGATAACATGACTCTTAGTCACTTTCTCCTATACCCATAAGAGAGAGCCTTGTTCAACCATCATCAGAGAAGCTTCCTCCTGCAACAGATGGGAACAAATACAGAGACCTACAGAGACCTATAGTGAGACATTTCACACCCCTACCCCAACATAGAGGGGGGGAGGAAGAGACAGAGACCTTTGGATGTCTTCATTGAATCCCCCCCTCTGAGCTCAGTGAACCCCAAGGAAAAGAATACAGAAGGACTGTCTGAACCACAAGGCTTGGAGGATACCAAGAAAACACAGCTTTTTAAATCAACATGACCACAGCACATATGAACTCACAGGGACTAAAGTAGCATGAACAGGGCTTGTGAAAATCTGCACCGCGTGCTCTGTGTATATATAATGGCTTTGAGTTTATTGTTTTCATGGGGTTCCTGTATGTGCAAACAAATGGATCTGTGACTCTTCTGCCTTCTCTTGGGCTCTTTTCCTTCTGATGGTTTGCCCTATCTACTTTGACATGATAGATTTGTTTTATCTTATTATATTTTAATTTGTCATATTATAACCAAGTGTTATAAAGCAGAGTAAAATGGCTCTTGTGTACAAAAAATAATGAAGAGGACAAAAAGGAGGAAGAGGAGGAGAAGGAAGAATGTAATTTAATATTTTAAAATATAATCATTGGTAAATGATATATTTTTGTACATGCATGAAATATATACAATGTGTTAATTTATATGATTAAGGCATAGTAGGTTTCATTGAAGGACCCTGTGATGAATTTAAAAAGAGAACAAATAAACAAGAAATAAAAAGCATCATGCTGTCACACTCATGGGGAGCAAGCCTGGATTACAAGTTAAATGTGTATTTAATGTGACACTGGGGAAAGCATGATTCCTTTCATAGGCATTATTACTTACATGATTCATCCTAGAAGAATAAACAGAGAATGTTCTCTTGTGTTTTTAAGTCCCATCATGCTCCTGATGATGAGTAAAGTGTCACTGATGGAAGATTTCCTGATCTAGCCCTTCAGAGTCTGGGTATCCATGCCCAGGTACCATGCAGACTCCTTAATCTTTGGGTAGTTCAGCTGTATATATCTCCACCGCTGATGATCTTGGCAGAACCAGCTTACACTGAAAAACCCAACTCAAGCCTAAGGGGAAGTAGAGCCACACTGTATCCTGCTGTGACTGTCACTAATAAGGTATAACCCACAGAGCAAATAAATGGTTCCATCCAAGGCTGCGTGGTAAACCAATTATTTTAGTTGGGTAACTTACAGAAACATGGCTGACAATTTACATATATAAAATTGAATGACTCTGAGGCAACTACATCATTGAAAAGTTTATTCTAGCAAGCTTGGAAACTCATAAAATTTGCATCCCTGGAGCTCCCTGGCCAACTTACAGACAACTCCTCTAAGAAACTCCTACCCTTAGCAATTATTTAATGTTTATGGAACCTTGGGCACCCTGTACCATTCTCCATTTCTTTATCCTCGTAAGTTTCCATAGCTGCTGACTCTTAGGAGTGTCTCTCCTCCTTCTAGGAATGAACATATCAGTTTGGAGGACAAGGCTATGCAACATGAATTGTGTGTTGAATTTTTCCACCAATCCTGAAATTTAATCTCCAAAGTCTTCCTGTAGTTTGCTAGAAATAACTTTGAAATAAATGTGTACCTGGTAAAATGTAATCATTTTGTATTGATTTTTCTCCCCAGAGGTCTACTAAAAGTTTTTTTTCTTTCTTTTTTGTTTTTTTTCTTTCTTTTTTTGTCTTTTCTTATTTTTTTTATTTGGGTTTTTGTTCTCTCTCTCTCTCTCTCTCTCTCTCTCTCTCTCTCTCTCTCTCTCTCTCTCTCTCTCTCTTTGAGGTAGGGTTTCTCTGTGTAGTCCTTACTGCCATAGAACTCACTCTGTAGAGCAGCTTGGAATGAAATTTAGGTCTGCCTGCATTTGCCTCCAAAGTGATGGGATTTAAGGAATGCACCACCACAAGTACAGAGCTTAAACTTAATTACTTCCTAGACAAAGTCAAGAGGGTAATATCACCAGGAAAGTCATAGACACTTATGCCTTTGAGTGGCAAGTCATCAGCAACAAGATGTTTCATTTCTAAGCAGTAGGGGATGACACCAGATTTTTTTTTATATTAACCAATACTTTAACAAGCCCATTTAACAATTGCCACATGTCATTCATATTACAGTCATTTTCGTTTCCAAAAAAATCTTGAATTTTTGTTGTTATTTTCAAGCTATCATAAATTGAACATGATCAATCAGACATGAGTTAAGTGATAATATTTCAATCTTATGATCTTTGAATAAATAAAAAGGTTGTTTGAAGTAGCTAATGGAATGTATTAGAAAAAACAGTTCAGTATCTTATTTTTTTGCTTGCAGAGTTTGAATAAAAAGTGAGGCAAAGTACAGTTCTATGTCTCTATCTCTCTATCTTGGTGAAAAGTTTGTATGCTTTTCTCCATGATATGTAAGTTAAGGTTTTTCTGAACAAGACTGTAATAAAAGTGTTAGGTGAGTTTTCAACTGAATAGCAGTTGAAAGTATGATTTCCCTTTTACAGGAACAAACTCATGAAATAGAATGATATATGGAAGACATTTACAGAAGATTCCCTCAGATAAGGATTGGTGGATAGGAGAGAGGTCCTTTGAACCAATGCAGAAAATCATCTGAAAAATCCCTAAAGCTATTCATAACAAAATTTAACAATTTATGAGCTCAACAAATCAGTAATACAAGAAGTATATTTGCTTTTAATTGAAAACAGACTCTTTCCTGATACAATATATCCCTGTCATAGTCAGAAGAAGGGGGGTGTGGAAAGAAGATAAATAGTGAAAACGTGTGATAGGAACAAAGAATGGGAATACTAGTGGGGAGGGAAGGGGCCTAACAACAAAAGTTTATGGGGTAAAGAAGGGGAGTAGAGAGAGATGAATAAGAATAAAATGTTTTGTAAATGGCACTAAAAAAAGAAAGAAAACTACCTCAATGTAATACATAAAACATTCAGAGGACTGAAGAGAAAAAAAGTATCATTTACTATATGTGCAAAAAATTAATAATAAACCAATTTATCCTGTATGCTAACTTAAAAAATCCATCTTGAAATGTAAAAGTAAAGACCATATATGAAAAATCCATTAAAAATCATATTCAAAAGATGAAGGGCTGAACTTTCTCCATTAGTTCAGAAACAAAACATGGATTAAAGTCTTACTATGTTTGTTAAATATATTCATGGAAGTACAAGCCAAAGTAAAGAAGCAAGAGATAAAATAAAACTGAAGAAAGGACTAAAAGGTAAATTATCTGCCTTCTCAGACATTGTCTTCTCTTTAGGAAACCCTCATCCATATATAAAACTATTAAAACTACTAGTAAATTTAGCAAAGGAACAAGATACAAAATCAATACACAAATACCAGTTAGATTTCTGATAAGGAAACCTTCAAAAAGGAAATTAACATCACAATTTCTTAACAAGGTCACAAAAAAGAATAAAACAGCAAGCAATTTAACAAGGAGGTCAAATGTTTATGCACTAACAAAAAAAGGACACTGCAAAAAGAAATGAAAGAAGAAAACATAAAGAGGGAATGCATCTCATGTTTGTGGATCAAAGGCTTATACACATCCCTAATTGATCTATAGTGAACACTTTCCTATAAACACTGCAGTGGCATTATATGTACAAATAAAAAGATCCATTCTATAATTTGTATGGAATACAAAGGAACCTGTCACCCAATTAATTTTAAAAAACAATATGCCATACACCTCCTGATTTGTAAATCTGTTACAGAGCCAGAGTAAATAAAAAGTATGTTGCTGGCATCAAACTGTGGACTGGGGCTTAAGAGAGTAGAGTGACAATGCTCCAACTGACTTAGACAAGGGCACCACATTAGATATTGTTTTTCACTACCATGAAAATATTACTAATGCCCTTGTTTGCATCTCTGCTGCTATGATGTAACATTGGCCAAAAACAATTCAAGGAAATAGTTTATTTGACATAGTAGAAGGAAACCAAGGCATAAACTCAAACCAGGAACCAGCATACAGAGAATAAGGAGGAACTTTGCTTATAGGTTTACTCCCAGGGAAATATTTATCTTCCTTTTTGTTTTTTTTTATTTTTTTTTTTACTATTTGTTTTATTTTTTGAGATTATAGTATAATTGGTTTCATTCCTTTCTCTTCCATTTCTTCCCTCCAAATCCTCCCATATACTCCTTGCTTGCTTTTAAATTCATAGCCTCTTTATTTCATTACTTCCTGTTATATGCATACATATATATCCCCAAATAACCTTTATTGTATATCCCAGACCCACCTATTTAGGGATGGTACTTCTCACATTAGACTGGACCCTTCAAAATTACTTAACACTTATGAAAATGCCCCTCAGACATGTTCTTGAGCCAATCTGATGAAGTCAGCAATTTAACTGAGATCCTCTCTTTCCTGGTGTCTCAGGTTAACAAGCAAGATTGGCTGGCACACATGACAACACTACTTAAGAGCAGAAAGGTTGATTTTGCTCTATGGGTTGTGAGTACAGTTCATAATAGTACAGAAATGTGAAAGATATATGTCATATCTCGCTGACATCTCATTAGACCAAAAGGCAGTAATAATACAGAAAGTAAAGTCAGGCAGTACTTCTTAAAGCCTACAACAGTAAACATCCTTGAGCCAAACTTCAGATCTTAGAGGTTTCACAACCCAGGTGTTTAAATAGAGAAGCCATAATGGGTTTTGCACTCAAACCATTTATAACTGTTGTGATGTCAATTTAGTCAGAAATTCTGCTTGTCCAAGTGCAGAAGAATATTGTCATACATTGGTTTTGAAATCCAGAAGTATAAGCACTGTATATTTTTTCTTTTCAGTTTAGACTATTTTGACTATTATAAAAGTTGTATTCTGGCTTAGTCTACTTTGGGGTATTTGGCAGAATATATCTGATAAATATGTAGCCTTTAATTCATGTTGATCATTGTTATTTTTCTTCTATTACCTTGTTTACTTCAATTATTTTTGTTTGTCAGGTTCTGTAGCATTCAGGACAGATACTGTACACATGTCAAATTCATCTTTAAATAAATTAGAGTTTGTTAAGTTTTGATTTTGATTGCTTGTTGCTAGCTTTGGAAATATAATTATCTTAACATACTGTTCTTTTTCCCCAGAGTCTTGGAAATTTCTGCATTTTCCATCTGTTGTAGACTTCCTAGAATTTTCTCTGTACCAAATCATAAAACCTGCAAATGCATCATTTCTGCTTGCTCCTTTATAAATAGTGTATTCTGTACCAACGTTCTGAATTGCTATCCCAGCTGGAACACCCAGAGGAGAGTTTGCACAAAGTGAGGCTCATGATGATTACCAACTTATTTCAGTTTTAAATAGATGTTTGTGGTAGTTAGTAGATCGTGTTCAGTACAGCCCTGTATCAAAAACATTGTTTTTATTTTTCTGGCAGTGTTTCTTATAGATGAATTTTGTCAAACATTTAGTTTTACCTTTATTGGCATTGCTATGAGAAATTTCTCTTTCATTTTGAGTTCTGTACTTTGTTTATATTGGAATTTACATTAAAAAAAAGAAAGAAAAAAGAGTGGATCCATGTGTTTGAGGTCTTTTAATTGACAAGTTTCACATCAATCCTATTATTTCAACAGTAGTATCAAACTTTACTAATTTAAAAAAATCAATCATCTACAACCTCTAAGATATTTTTATTCCAGAGTTAAGTGAATCATACCTCTTCTCTAGAAAACAAAAGGAAAGGAGTCAAGTATTTCTCTCTTAATAAGCAAGCTCACAAGAACAGTTAAGTCAGCCTTGACATTGAGTTCATGATTTAGGATGATTTAAATGGCTTGCAAAAAAGAATAGTTTACAGTTTGTGAAATGTTCCTTATTTTAAGCTAGCAAAGGACTATTGATTTCAGACCTTGTGTGACTCCTAAAGCGTATTAGTAAGAAAAGATATGATGAATCTAAATCAGCACTATTCAGTACCCTCATAACTTTGCAAGGGAAGTCTATCAGCAAAGCATAAATTAAATCTCTATGCTGAGAAGCTGCATGTTTTCTATGTATTTCCCCCTTGAGTGGACATATTTCAAAGAGGTTGTAATGATGTCTTCAGTAATGTAATATAATGAATGATAAACTGTAGAACTTGCACTGTTTATGATTAATATTTTATCTAATAAAATAAAATCTCACCTAAGGATGTCTTTTATAGTGTGATATGCTACTAAAATGTTTCCCAATTGGTTTGATAAAACAAGGTTCTGTTTTTTGATTCTGTTTCTCCCCCGCCCCCCGCCCCGCGGCTGGATACAGTAGACCATTACACATCTGTTAGAACAGTGAGTATTCATTGTTAATCGCTCTTGTATAATTCTCTCCTGAATATCTACAGATCCATTTAGATACAATCTCAGGGGAAAATAATTCACACTGAATTTACTGAATTTGTTTCTCTTTCTTCAAGGACATCGGGAGATGATTTCTACCATCACTTTCAATACCACTCATGAAAGTGTGTTATCTTAATAAGACCTTTACTCTCTCATGATAAGAAAACACAACTATTACTTGCTGTTGTATGGCACAAGAACTCAGTAGACAAAGTGAGAATTCTCTACACTGTGTTGTGTTGTGGCATAAATCAGTGTTCTCAAACAAGGGCATAGCTTACTGAGTAGTGTGAACAAAAATTATTTAGAGGACCATTGCCTAGGTTTCAAGAATAAGAGAAAATATGCTCACAGTTTTCTGTGAATAAGCATTTTCATCATCAAAAAACACAAGCAAGAAATAATGCCAATGGAAGAGCTACTTACACCAGAATAGAAAGGCTCACCAGACACACACAGCACATCCTGCTCCTGTAGCATCAGCAGGTCTCTGGCAAGGTGTAGCCGGACTTTAAAAGGTTCTTGATTACCATCTTGTAGCAAGCAAACCCCTGTCTTCGTCTTCAGATAAAAAGAGCAAGAAAGAGAAAAATGCTCAATTCACAGGTTTTAATTCTCAAAGCTATTTACAGCAAAATGTGATGGATAACACTTGTGAGCTAAGAGCAACGCTCTCAGCCACTCACACATGAATTCACAGAGACACTAAAGAATGGATAACCACTTCAAGAAACAGAGTTTCAGATAATGGAGACCATGCCAGAGAGACCAAACTCAGACTCAGGCTTCATCAAAGATGCTGCATTACACTGAAAAAATGATGAAATTATTGTTTAATACTTTAAATATAAAAGTAATGCATTTTACTTTGTATAGAATTCAACCCTTTAAGGTTTGTATTAGAGTTTGTGGTGGTGGTGTATATAGTCTCTCTCTCTCTCTCTCTCTCTCTCTCTCTCTCTCTCTCTCTCTCTCTCTCTCTCTCTCTCTCTTTCTCTCTTTCTCTCTGTATATATAGACATAGACATAGACATAGATATAGATATAGATAGAGATACAGTACCATATGTATTATCAACTCTAGTTACTCCAAGGGCAAGTAAGAAAGAATAGTCCTACAAATCTGGTATTCATGCCTCATTATTTCCTCACTGAGGATTAAGACACTTTCTGTCTCTGAAATAAAATTTAAAACTGAAACTACATGCTTAGGTTTTACTTAAGTTTTCTGTTGTAGGATTTCCCATGTCCAATCATATTTAGGGCAGTAAAAGGCATGTTATTGAACAGGAAAAGGGAGGAGGAGCTAAGAGTTGGGGGAGCAGAGGTGGGAGGAGGAGAAAGAAGAGAAACGAGTTTGCTTTGGATGTCATTTACTAGCCACTAATAGCTAAGTTTTATAAGGTTAGAAATATTGGAATAAAGCTTTTATCATTATCAATTGGCTCTTAAATTACTGTACTGGCATCTGTAAATTGAAATAATATGTATATAAATCTGATTGGTTAATTAAACTTTAAGAGCTTTGCTTTACTTGGTTACTGGAGTGTGGGTCTGCCGATGACAGAGAGGGAACACAGCTGAGATGCTGTGGGAATTAGCTGGGAAAGAATAGCTTGACAGCAGCAAGAGCACACTGAGTGGGACCCCACAGGAACATGGTGTTATGACCTGGCGGGGTGGAAGTGTTGGCGGGATTGTTTTTAATATTTCCCACAACAGTTTCCACTATACTATCACCTCTACTTGTGAGCACATATGCATGCATGCAATTGCAAGCACACACACACCAAAAAAAAAAAAAAAAAACTTAAACTCTACCTATAAAAGGATGAAGGTGCGGGCGGTGGTGGCGCACGCCTTTAATCCCAGCACTTGGGAGGCAGAGGCAGGCGGATTTCTGAGTTCGAGGCCAGCCTGGTCTACAAAGTGAGTTCCAGGACAGCCAGGGCTACACAGAGAAACCCTGTCTCGAAAAACCAAAAAAAAAAAAAATTTTAGCCTGGCGGTGAGGCAGAGGCAGGAGGATTTCTGAGTTCAAGGCCAGCCTGGTCTACAAAGTGAGTTCCAGGACAGCCAGGGCTACACAGAGAAACCCTGTCTCAAAAAACCAAAAAAAAAAAAAAGGATGAAGGTGAGAGTTTTGCAAACTACATAAGTGAACAGAGGTATTTTTAAAAGCAGGTTTTATGATAAGCTAATACAGTTTTATTGTAAGCTCATCTTTTGGCTTAAACATTTTGGTTGGAAATTATGCAAACAGACCAAGAACTTCTAAATTTGCTTTCGCGACTTTTAGTGTGAATCAACAAGTCAACAGGAACAATGTCTACATCAAAGGTGCTACCTTTCTTTAATAATTACTTTGTTTAATGGGTAAAAACCATGGTATATATTTATCTTATTTTAGAACAGTGTGTACTTAAATGTGCCAGGTTTGATATTGGAATGAGATTATCCATGGACATCAGATGAAGCCTATTTCCTTAAAATTTTCTATACCATTTACACGAATACATGTAACACTTAATATTGCTATTTACAGAATCATTCTTTTTGAGGAATATGATAATCAGATGGATGTGTTTATTTTTACACAAAGCATTAAATCTCAGCTGAATATCTTGAATTTAAACACAGGTTATCTTGAACGGTTTTTTGGGGGTTTGCTGATTTTTCATATTAACCAATCCTCAGAACTCCACAGGGATAAAAGGACAGAACATTTATAGACATTTTGAAAACTGTTGGAAATTTTGTTCTAATCTCAAGCTGAAATTCACTCAATATATCTTCAAACTGTAGTCAGAAAATCAAAGAGTTTTTAAAATCAACCATCCTGACACACAATCCAAAGGTATGTTAGTGTTATACACTTTGGGATGGTACTATAGAATATTTAAAAGCCTTGTTTCCTAAAATGAAGCATTCATATTTCTGTAGGAGAAAATAACTTTGTATGTACAGTAAAAACACTGAAGTTTATAACATATCATAGCCTGGAATGTGAGCTAAATTTATCAGTCAATTTGCATTGGCTTTGTGTGATGAGATAGTATATGTTGTGCAAATGTTCCTGTTATAGGTTAGAAACAATTCCTCATTAATAAAAAAACACAGAAAATTAAAAAAAATAAAAGAAAAAAAGGAACAAAAAGAAATGGAGAGAAAATCAAAGCAATTAGACTAAAGGCAAGCTTTTCCACTCTCTAGAGGAATAAAACACCCGAAAGAGATCATGGGGATACAGATTGTAACAGAAGCAAATGTATCTTTATTTGTACAAGCTATGATTGTATACATAAGTGATCAAAAAAAATCCATTGTGGAACTCCTATAGCTAATAAACACTTTCAGCAAAGAAACTGGATACAAAATTAACTCACAAAAATAAGTAGTTCTCCTATATATAAATAACAAATGGTCTCAGATAAAATTGGGAATCAACTCTTTTCACAATAGTACAAATAATATAAAATGCCTTGGTCAAGTGAAGGACGTGTGTAACAAAAATTTCAAGGATCTGAAGAAGAAAATAGATGATATTAGAAAATGGAAAGGTCTCTCATGCTCATCAATCAGTAGAATTAGCATAGTAAAAATGGCCATCCTACCAAAAGTCATTTTCCAATTCAAGGCAATCTCCATAAAACCCCAATACAGTTATTTTTATATCTTAGAAGAACAATTCAGCTTCATATGTAAACACAAAAGAATTCAGAAGAGCTGACACAATCCCAAACAATAAAAGAACTACTGGAGTCCTCACCATTCCTGATTTTAAGCTGTACAATAGTGCTATAGTCATAAAAACCACATAGCATTGGCACAAAAACACTCACACTGATCAACAGAGTACAATTAAAATCCAAAACACAAGTCCAAACACCTATTGAAACATCTGGTTTTTAATTAAAAAAAAAAAAAGAAATCACACCAGAAAAAAAAAAAGACAGCATCTTCAACAATACTTTTCATACTTCACGTCTGCATGTAGAAGAATGCAAATAGATGCATACTTCATCACTCTACACAAAACTTAAGGTCAAGTAAATCAAAGACCCCAATATAGAAACAGAAACATGAACCTGATAGAAGATAATGTAAGGAATAGCTTCAAACTTATTGACACAGGAAAAAAATGTTAAACAATTACAGTGCTGTAAGTTCAGACACTGAGAAAAACAGTTAATAAATGGTACCTTATAAAACTGAAAAGTTTCTGTAAAGCAAAGGTTATTATCATTATTACAAAGTCTACCAACTAAGTATTTTTACCAATTCCACATCTAATAGAGGATTAATATCCAAAATATATAAAGTCAAGAATCTAAATATCAAAATAACAAATAACTTAATTTATAAATGAGGTACTGATCTAAATAGAGGATTCTCAAAAGAGGAAATTCATAAAGTCGATAAACATTTAAAGAAATATTCAACACCCTTACCCATCAGGGAAATACAAATCAAAGCTACTTTGAGATTTTATCTTATACCCATCTGAATATCTAACATTAGTAACACGCAGGGGAAAGCTCATGCTGGTGAAGCTCTAAAATAAGGAGAGCACCGCTCCATTGCTGATGAGCGCAAACTCCTGCAGCCACCATGGGAATCAACTGTGTGGTTCCCTAAAACGTTAGGAATTGATCCACCTAAAGATCCAGTTATATATACCACTCTTACACATAACATTCAAAGGATGCTTCATCCTACCTCAGACATACTTGCTCAATCCTGTCAATTGCTGCCATATTCATAATATCCAGAAACTGGAAACAATCTAGATGTCCCTCATCAGAAGAATGAATAAATAGGTACTCTATTTACAAAATGGATTATTACTCAGCACTTAAACACAAAAGTCATCCTGAAATTTGGAGGCAAATAGAACTAAAAAAAAAAATCCTCTGTTAGTTAGCAAAGTTCCAGAAATATAAATACCTAATGTATTCACATATATGTGCATATTAGCCATTAGGCAACCAACCTACAAAACCCAGAAAGTTTAGATATAGAAGCAGTGATTATTTGGGTACTTGTGGTCTCTCTGGGAGGAGAAAGTAGAATAGATTTTATGAGACAAGAAAGAGGATCAGGTGGGGAGCAGGAGGGAACATGGTCTTGAAGGAGGAAATGCAGAAGGAGAAGCTAGAATTGGAGCCATTTGGGGAATGGTATACAACTTTAGAGCAGTAGGGAGGAGTAAAGGGAGGGAAAACTGTAATGAGGAATAAGGAAAACCTATTTTTCAATTTGAAAAATAAAATATGAATCTCATAGACTGTCATATCTATCTTTTTGAATATTACTTCAATAAGTAAAATGTATGACTTACAGGTGCTAAGTTCAAAACATGAATAAACCACATACCTTGACCTTAGAGTTTTCTCTGTATTAAATGAAACTGGTTTGTAAACCATTTTAGGCAAATGCCCATAATTAATTGGAAGTATCAGAGGGTATATGTTTTTATGAAATGTCATTTTTTATAGTTTTGAAAATAAAACAAAGCACAAGAATTTTATAGTAACATCAACATAATCAGTTTCAGAAAAACCTTATCCTTTTACTTTTTCACCATCTGTAAGAATGTTCTAATCAGATATAGTCATAATTTTATTATAGGATATACAAATTGCTTTCTAGAAACTGATGCAAGAGATTAAACTTTGTGTCATATAAAATATAAAAGGTCAGTATTCAAAGTAGATAAGAAGTAATGATTTTTACTGTGATTGATTTTAACCTTGACACTGATGCTGAGTTATAACTGGATTTTGGGGAAGAAGGGAGATTCACTTGATAGAATAAAATACTTGAAATTATTATGCAAATGTGAAATATATCTATCTATGAACGTTTGCATTTTACCTAAAAATTAAAACAAATAATGCTCTGAATGCAAATAGGTAATTAGAAAAAAAGACATTCTTTTGTACTAAGATATATTGCTATATTTCTCAAAGCCCAAATCTCCATATTATGGAAGTACACACTTGAAAGAACTCCCATATGCTGAAAGGAGTATACATCACTATAACTCTTATCAAAGTTTAAGGAAAGGGCTGCTAAGAATTTTAATTGTTTTAAATACCTACATAGGATTAGGATCGTGAAATCCCAATGTATTAGTGATGATAGGAAGCACAAGTTAGAAATATTTATGTGCAAACAGCATCTTCCAATATCTTTCTCCTGTGCCATCATGCAATATGTCATTTATGGATAAAAGCTGTTTGGTTATGCTCACATACTCCAGAAAGAGCTAAGATTCAAGGCGATCCAAGTGACCTTGGGTTTCTATGTTTAAGGAATAAAATGTACTTTGGTGGTAATGAGCCCTCCACTCATTCTCTGAAAAAGGCAGTGTTTCATGTGTGTAGAGTCTGGCCAGGTGTTTCTGAGTTACAATCTGTAAGTAGAAAATCTCTTGACCCACCTCCTCACAGGTAGTTCTGAAATCCATGTGCTGTGGCACTGTGAAGGTTGTGGTCTGTAAAGACAAAAAGAAGGATTGTTATAAGTAGCATGGCGGTCAGTTCAGAACACGGACACAGCACAAGAAACCAAAATATTGCTGTGGGAAAACAGGACAGTCAGTTAAAATAAACAGACCAATAGGGGAAAGAAGACTTCAAAAATGTTCATCTCAAGGTTTGGGGAGGTATAGACAACTTCTGATTATCTAGAGTGTCATTGAAGAACAGCCCAGGTCTCTCCACCTGCCTTTGTACAGGCTGATTGGCCATGTGACTAGACTCTTTCCTTGACTCTTCCTCAGTTGTACCATTTGTTTTGAAACCTGACTTTCTGGGAGGGATGAATTCAAAGAGTTTAATTAAATATTCCCTTTCATCTAGTTATCTCTTGAATGAAACATTAAATAATCTTACTCTTTTTAATTGAAAAGCTGCATGCATGAATAATTCTCTCTGGAACTTAAATTTTATTCACAAACATGATAAAATAAAGCGAGTTACTCATTAGTTTGAATAAAAATAAGATAATTGAAAATAGAAGTAACCAACAAACATTTTGATTTAGAGGCCATTGTATAACTAAATAGTGAATAGAGATTTAAATGCACAGAATGTTTTTTAAATATCAAAGTAAATGGAGTAGGTTAGTGAGACATCTCATTTGGACTTTTTCCATTAATTTATTTATTCACTTTATATCCTGATTTCAGCCCCCGCTCTCCTCCCAGTCTCCCCTCCCAAAATCCTCCCTTCCTACCACTCTCCCCTCTCTGAGAAGGGGGAGGCCCTCCTGGGTACTAACCCACCCAAGCACTTCATGTCAGTGCAGAACCAGGCACTTCGTCTCCTACTGAGGCCATACAAGATGACCCAAGGGAAAACGAGGTCCATAGGCTGGCAACAAAGTCAGGGACAGCCCATATAGTATTTCAAGCCAAGAATTGACAAAAATTAGTATCTTTATACAAATTTAAAGAAAATAGTATCCAGTTAAGCACAATGATTACATAAAGAAAACTTCAGAGAATAGCATATAGTTTTCAAAATAGAAAAACATGCTGCCCCAAAATACCTGTCTTTAAAAGAGTAAAGATATTTCTCCTGTGTCACAGTTTGCTATGTGAGATCAAAGAATGCTTGATCAAGTAAGTGAAGGAAATTCATGTGGGAAGAGCCTTAACAGTCAGAGATTGTTGGCTCCAACAGAATTGAAACTGGCAAATTTTCAGTAGAAGCTGAAAATTTCATATAACATATAAAGAATGCATGATATGTTTTGTGGATTGTAAAATTAATTTTATTTTACTAAAATACATAAGATGGCTGCTTACCAAACATTTACACAACAAATCATTAGTAACCTTATGATAAAAGGAATTTCCTTTCTGTACAAGAATGAAAATGTGTATTGATCCCAGAAGCAAGAAGAGCATATAGTCTTGACATCAATCCATCACATATATGAAAATGGGAAGAGGAGGAGAAGAAGGAAGAGGAGGAAGAGGAGGAGGAGGAGGAATATAGCACTTCTCTCCAGCTTTACAAAGGTGCAGACAGGCAAGGCAGATTCTTAGCATTCCCTTGCAAGCCAGGCTAGCCAAGTGTGTGAGGTCTAATTCAGATTCAGACTATGTCTCAAAAAATAATCTGGAGATCAGTTGAGTAAATGACCTGGCATTGACCTCTAGCCTACGTGAACACATACACAGAAGTGCACCACCACAAGTACACATATAAATACCCATAACAAGTAAATAAAAATAAGAAACATCAAAATTAATGTCTTGCTGCTAATAATTAATTATGAAAATAGACATGAAGATGTTAAGCAATAATCTAAACCAAACCTCATATTGAGAGTCATGTACTGAAAGTAACTTTAGCATACATATTTTAAGTTGGGTTATTTCATAACAATATTGCATTTAAACAAAGGCTCTGCCTATTTGCCTTTACTATTTTTATCATATTTTGTATTTAATATTATATTTTATTATTTAAACATAGGGGTGAAGGTTCTGTTTAAGTACCTCCTTGACATCTCCATGTTCAATATAGGTGCTGTCTTCATCAACAGAGCCTTGCAGTAAGTTTCTATAGTCATGACAATAGCTTGGATTGCTTTGAGATTACCATGAGACTCCTTTGTCCAACATCTCAATTAGATGTAACTAAATGCTGCTATTTGAAGCTTTGATTGGTGATAAGAGATGGCCAGCTGAGACTCTGTTTCCCCCATTATTTGACAATTTCATTTGGATTGCATATAAAATGTTCTTTGGTGTTAATTAACACTCCATTCATACCCTGGGAAAAGCAGTGTTACATGTCGATAGAGTTAGGACAGGTATTTTCTGGTTAAAATCTTTGACAAGTATAATTTTTTTTTACCTACCATTCAAAGGTTGGTAAAGGTCTTCAAAGAATTGTGTTGGAATTTTGATGGAGATTGTCTTGAATCTGTAGATACCATTGGTAAGATAACTATGTTTATTATGTTGGCATTACTGATTCAGAAGTGTTGGAAACCCTCAAACTTCTGATATCTTCAGTTTTTTTCATCAGTCTTTTGAAGTTTTTAGTATACTTGTCTTTTTTTTCTAAGTTTTTTTATTTACATTACAAATGATTTCCCCTTTGCCGTTTCCTCCCTCCCCAAAAGTCCAATAAGCCCCCTTCCCTCCCTATGTTTCCCATTCAACCCCCTCTCTTTTCTCTGTCCTGGCATTCCCCTACATCCAGTCTTTCCAGGACCAGGGGTCTCTCTTTCCATCTTCTTGGAAATCTATTGATATGTAAATTGTGTCTAGGGTATTCCGAGATCCTGGGTTAATATCCCCTAATCAGTGACTGCATACCATGTGTGTTCTTTTGTGATTGGGTTACCACACTAAGGATGATATTTTCCAATTCTGACCATTTGCCTAGGAATTTCGTAAACTCATTGTTTTTAATTGAAGAGTAGAATTCCATTGTGTAAAAATACCACATTTTCTGAATCCATTCCTCCATTGAGGGACATCTGGGTTTTTTCCAGCTTCTGGATATTATAAATAAGGTTGCTATGAACATAGTGGAGCATGTGTCCTTATTACATGAAGGTAAAGCCTCTGGGTATATGCCCAGGAGTGGTACAGCAGGATGTTCCAGGAGTGTCATGCCCAGTTTTCTGAGGAACAGCCAGACTGCTTTCCAGAGTGGTTGTACCAGCTTGCAATCCTACCAGCAGTGGTGGAGTGTTCCTCTTTCTCCACATGCTAGCCAACAACTGCTGTCTCCTGTGTTTTTGATCTTAGCCATTCTGACTGGTATGAGATGGAATCTCAGGGTTGTTTTGATTTGCATTTCCCTAATGACTAAGGATGGTGAACACCTTTTAGGTGCTTCTCAGCCATTAGATATTCTTCAGGTGAGAACTCTTTGTTTAGCTCTGTACCCCATTTTTTGATAGGGTTACATGGCTCTCTGGCGTCGAACTTCTTGTGTTCTTTGTATATATTGGATATTAACCCTCTGCCGGATGAAGGGTTGGTAAACATCATTTCCCAGTTTGTTGGTTGCCACTTTGTCCTTTTGACAGTGTCCTTTGCCTTATAGAAATTTTGTAATTTTATGAGGTCACATTTGTCAGTTCTTGATCTTAGAACATAAGCTATTGGAGTTCTGTTCAGGAAATTCTCCCCTGTGCCCATATGTTCAAGGTTCTTCCCAAGTTTCCTTTCTATTAGTTTGAGTGTGTCTGGTTTTATGTGGAGGTCCTTGATCCACTTGGAATTGAGCTTAGTGCAAGGAGATAAGAATGGATCAATTTGCATTATTCGGCAAGCTGACCTCCAGTTGAACCAGCACCATTTGTTGAAAAGGCTATCTTTTCTCCATTGGATGGTTTTAGCTCCTTTGTGAAAGATCAAGTGACCATAGGAGTGTGGATTCATTTCTGGGTCTTCAATTCTGTTCCATTGATATACATGACTGTCACTATACTAATACCATGCAGTTTTTAACACTATTGCTCTGTAGTATAGCTTGAAGTCCAGGATACTGATTCCCCCAGAAGTTCTTTTACTCTTGAGAATAGATTTAGCTATCCTGGGTTTTCTCTTATTCCAGATGAATTTTTGAATTGCTCTAACTCTATGAAGAATTGCGTTGGGATTTTGATGGTGATTGCATTGAATCTGTATATTGCTTTTGGCAAGATGGTCATTTTTACTATATTAATCCTGCCAATCCATGAGCATGGAAGATTTTTCCATCTTCTGAGGTCTTCTTCAATTTCTTTCTTCAGAAACTTGAAGTTCTTGTCATATAGATCTTTCACTTATTTGGTTAGAGTCAAACCAAGATACTTTATATTGTTTGTGGCTATTGTGAAGGGTATCATTTCTCTCATTTCTTTCTCAGCCTGCTATCCTTTGAGTATAGGAAGGCAACTGACTTGCTTGAGTTGATTTTATATCCGGCCACTTTGCTGAAGTTGTTTATCAGCTGTAGGAGTTCTCTGGTGGAGTTCTTTGGGTCACTTAAGTATACTATCATATCATCTGCAAATAGTGATAGTTTCACTTCTTCCTTTCCAATTTGTATCCCTTTGACCTCCTTTTGTTGTCTAATTGCTCTAGCTAGAACTTCATGTACTATATTGAAAAGACATGAAGAGAGAGGGCAGCCTTGTCTAGTCTCTGATTTTAGTGGGATTGTTTCAAGTTTCTCTCCATTTAGATTGATGTTGGCTACCGGTTTGCTGTAAATTGCTTTTACTATGTTTAAATATGGGCCACGAATTCCTGATATTTCCAAGACCTTTAACATGAAAGGATGCTGAATTTTGTCAAATGTTTCTCAGCATCTAATGAAATAACCATGTGTTTTTTTTCTTTGACATTTTTTATGTAGTGGATTGCATTGATGGACTTCCATATATTGAACAATCCCTGCATCCCTGGGATGTAGCTTACTTGATCGTGGTGAATGATCGTTTTGATGTGTTCTTGGATTCGGTTAGCAAGAATTTTATTGAGTATATTTGTATTGAAATTCATAAGAGAGATTGGCCTGAGATTCTCTTTCTTTATTGGATCTTTGTGTGATTTTGGTATTAGCATAATTGTGGATTCATAGAACGAGTTGGGTAGTGTTCCTTCTGTTTCTATTTTGTGGAATAGTTTGAAGAGTATTGGTGTTAGGTCTTCTTTGAAGGTCTGGTAGAATTCTGCACTAAAACTGTCTGGACCTGTGCTTTTTTTGGTTGAAAGACTTTCAATGACCACTTCTATTTCTTCAGGGGTTATAGGACGGTTTAGATGGTCTATTTGATCCTGATTTAATTTTGGTATTTGGTATCTGTCTAGGAAATTGTCCATTTTCTCCAGATTTTCTAGTTGTGTTGAATACAGGCTTTTGTAGTAGGTTCTGATGATATTTTGAATTTCCTCAGTTTCTGTTGTTATCTCTCCCTTTTTGTTTCTGATTTTATTAATTTGGATACTGTCTCTGTACCCTCTGGCTAGTCTGGCTAAGGGCTTATCTATCTTTTTGATTTTCTCAAAGAACCAACTCCTAGTTTTGTTGATTCTTTGTATGTTTTCTTTTTTTGCTTTCTACTTGATTGATTTCAGCCCTGAGTTTGATGATTTCCTGCCTTCTACTCCTCTTGGGTGTGTTTGCTTCTTTCTTTTCCAGGACTTTCAGGTGTGCCATTAAGCTACTAGTGTATGCTCTCTCCTGTTTCTTTGGAGGTACTCAGGGCTAAGAAATGTCCTCTTAGCACTGCTTTCATTGTGTTCCATAAATTAGGGTATGTTTGTGCCTTCATTTTCACTAAATTCTAAAAAGTCTTTGATTTCTTTCTCTATTTCCTCCTTGACCAAGAGAGGAAATTGAGTAGAGAATTGTTCAGCTTCCATATGTATGTGGACTTTCTGTTGTTTTTGTTGCTATTGAAGACCACCCTTATTCTATAGTAATCTGATAGGAGGCATGGTATTAGTTCAATCTACTTATATCTGTTGAGGTCTGTTTTGTGACCAATTATATGGTCGATTTTGGAGAAGGTACCATGAGGTGCTGAGAAGAAGGTATATTCTTTTGCTTTAGGATGAAATGTTATATATATATGTGTATACACACACACACACACACACACATATATATATATGTTAGTTCCATTTGGTCCAAGGCTTCAGTTAGATTCCTGTGTCCCTGTTTAGTTTCTGCTTTCCTGAACGATCCATTTCAGAGAGCGGGGTGTTGAAGTCACCCATTATTATTGTGTGAGGTGCGATGTGTGCTGTGAGCTTTAGTAATGTTTCTTTTAGGAATGAGGGTGCCCTTGTGTTTGGAGCATAGATATTCAGAATTGATTTTTCCTTTGATCAGTATGTAGTGTCCTTCTGTGTCTTTTTTGATGAATTTAGGTTGAAAGTCAATTTTATCTGATATTAGGATGTCTACTCCAGCTCGTTTCCTGGGACCATTTGCTTGTAAAATTGATTTCCAGCCTTTTACTCTGAGTTAGTGCTTGTCTTTGACACTGAGGTGTGTTTCCTGCATGCAGCAAAATGCTGGGTCCTGTTTACGTATCCAGTCTGCTAGTCTATGTCTTTTTATTGGGGAATTGAGATCATTGATATTAAGAGAGATTAAGGAATCGTGATTATTGCCCCCTGCTCTTCCTGATGTTATCTTTATGTTTGAGTGGTTATCTTCTTTTGGGTTTGATGCAAGAAGGTTACTATCTCGTTTTTTCCAGGGTGTAGTTTCTCTCCTTGTATTGGCGGTTTCTACCTATTATCCTTTGTAGGATGGAAAGATATTGTGTAAATTTGGTTTTATCATGGAATATCTTGGTCTCTCCGTCTATGATGATTGAAAGTTCCATGGTTTTAGTAGTCTAGGCTGGCATTTGTGTTCTCATAGAGTCTGCATGAGATCTGCCCAGGATTTTCTGGCTTTCATAGTCTCTGGTGAGACGTCTGATGTGATTCAGATAGGTCTTCCTTTATATGTTACTTGGCCTTTTTCTCTTACTGCTTTTAATATTCTTTCTTTGTTTAGTACATTTGGTGTTTAGATTATTATGTGACAGGAGGTATTTCTGTTCTGGTCCAGTCTGTTTGGAGTTCTGTAGGCTTCTTGTACGTTCATCAGCATCTCTCTCTTTAGGTTAGGGAAGTTTTCCTCCATATTTTTGTTGACGATATTTACTGGCCCTTTAAGTTGCAAATCTTCACTCTCATATATACCTATAATCCTTAGGTTTGGTCTTCTCATTGTGTCCTGGATTTCCTGGATGTTTTGGGTTACACGTTTTTTGCATTTTGCATTTTCTTTGACTGTTGAGTCGATGCTTTCTATAGTATCTTTAGCACCTGAGATTCTTTCTTCCATCTCTTGTATTCTATTGTTGATGTTTGCATCTATGACTCCTGAATTCTTCCCAAGGTTTTCTATCTCCAAAGTTGTCTCCCTTTGTGATTTCTTAGTTGTTTCTACTTTCTTTTTTAGTTCCTGGATGGATTTGCTGAGATCCTTCACTTGTTTGTTTGTATTTTCCTGTATTTCTTTAAGGTATTTTTGCATTTCCTCTTTCAGGATTTCTGCCTGTTGACCCAAGTTCTCCTGTATTTATCTAAGCGATTTTTTTGTTGCCTCCCTTTGGGCATCCATCTGTTGACCCATATTCTTCTGCATTTCTTTAAGTGATTTTTGTGATTCCTTTGAAATTGCATCTACCCATTGATTCATTTCTTTAAGCGATTTTTGTGTTGCCTCCTTTTGGGCCTCCATCAGTTAACCCAAATTCTCCTGCATTTCTCTAAGCAATTTTTGTGTTTCCTTTGTAAGGGCTTCTACCCATTGATTCATGTTCTCTTGTATTTCTTTATGAGATTTATTTGTGTCCTACTTGAAATCCTCTAATAGCATCATGAGAAGTGATTTTAAATCCAGATGTTGCCTTTCGGGTGTGATGGGGTATCCAGGACTTGCTACTGTTGGAGAGTTGGATTCAGATGGTGCCATATTGCCTTGATTTCTATTAGTAACCTTCCTACATTTGCCTTTTGCCATCTGGTTCCCTCTGGTATTAGTTGGTCCTGCTGTCACTGGCTGTTGGTTGGACCTCTTGTGAGCCTGCAAGGCTATTTCTGCCCCCCACCCTGGATTACCTGGATTCCCCTGGCACCGATTGCTGGGTCCTGCCCTGCTCCTGAGTGACTTTGGAGCCCTGATGTGCCTGGCCCCAAGTGATGTTATATTGGGGAATCCCTGCACATCCAAAGGCTCAGCGTAGATGATCCCTGGAGCAGAGGTCGCCAAGGGGAGGCTGGTGCACTCCTGCCCTGTGCAGGTGTGCTCTCTCCCAGTATGGGGATCCCACAGCAGATATCCCACAGCAGAGCTGGCATATAGGTGACCGCAGAACTGCCCAGCTCTTGGGAGCAGGGAGCACACAAGCTGGTTGAGACCCAAGCGATATTATGCTTGATTTTCCCTTTGTCTGGAGGTCCTAGTTACCCTGTTGCTGGAGCAAAGATGGTGGAGTGCACTCTGTCCTACACTTGTCTTTTACTTGCTTGAAAATAGTTACCCAAAGATAATTTATTTGAGGTTATTGTGAAAATTGTGCTTTCCTTGATTTCTTTTTTAGACCATTTGTCTTTTCTACATAGAAGGAATATTGTGTTTCTTTGTGTGTGTGTGTCTTTGTTTGCTTGTGTGTGTGTGTGTGTGTTAATTTTGAATCCAGCTAATTTTCTGAAAGTATTTATCAGATGTAGGAGTTTCCCACAGAAATTTTTAGGATCACTTATGTCTATTATCATATCATTTGAAAATAAAGATACTTTGATTTCTTCCTTTCAAATTTTTATCTTTTTATTTACTCCAGTTTTCTTATTGCTCTAGCTAAGACTTCAAGTACAATAGTGAATATATAGAGAATGCACAACCTTGTTCTGTTATTGATTTTAGTGGAATTGCTTTTAGTTTCTCTCCATTTAAGTCTATGGGCTTGTTGTAAACTACCTTTATTGTGATTAGGTATGTCCCTTGTACCCCTAATTTCTACAGGCCTTTTTTTTTTAAATCATGAAAGGTATTGGACTTCATCAAAAGGGTTTTCTGCAGCTTTAATCCTGAGAGTATTGCCTTTCAATTAGTTTATATGATGGATTGCATGTATTGACTTTTGTAGGCTGAACCACCTTCACATCTCCGGGATAAAGTCTACTCTACCGTGGTGGTGCTATTTTTTATGTATTCTTAGATTTGCTTTGCAACTATGTTTTGAGTATTTTTGCATCTATGTTCATAAGGGAAACTGGTCCTCAATTCCATTTCTTCATAGCATCTTTTTGTGGTTTAAATGCCAGCATAATTATGACTTCATAAAATGAACTGGGAAATGTTTCTACTCTTTCAATTATGTGGAACAACTTTAGAAGAATTGGCATTAACTCTTCTTTGAAAATCTGGTTAAATTTTTTGCTAAAGCAATCTGGCCCTGAGAGTTTTGTTTGTTTGCTTAATTACTGCTTCTATTTTATTTAGGAATATTGGTCTGTTTATATTGCACATTTGATATTGATTTAACTTTGGTAAATTGTACCTATCAAGAAATTATCCCATTCTTTTAGATAATCCTATTTGGTGGAGTGCAGTTTTGTGAGGAAATGGGAAAGGGGGAATGATTTGGAATGTAAATAAAAAATCTTAGAAAAAAAAAAAAAGAAAGGGACCACATGAGCCCGTTCCCAATCTGTGATGGGATGTTGAAGGGCCAAAAATAAATAAATATATAAATAAATAAATAAATAAATAAATAAATAAATAAATAAAAATAAAGTATGCCCTATGAATCCTTGTATTTCCTCAATATCTGTTAATAGTTACCCCCTTTCTTTCCTAATTATGTCAGTGAAGCTCTTTTGGCAATCTTTAAATTTTCTCTAAGAACAAACTATTTCTTTCATTGTTTCTTGGTATTGCTTTGTTTGTTTCTACTTGATTGTTTTTAGCCTTGAATTTAATTTTTTTCTTGCCATTTACTACTTTATGTATAATTTCTTCTTTTTCCTTTAGAGCTTTCGGGTATTGTTAAGTTGCTATCATGAGATCTCTCCATTTTTATAATGTAGAGACTTAGTAATATGAATATACGTTTAAACAGCATTCATTGTGTTCTCATAACTTTGGGTATGTTGTGTTTTCATTTTCATTCATTATTATAAAATATTTAGTTTCTGTCTTGATCCATGTTTTTCAGTAGAAAGTTGTTCATTTCTGTGAGTTTGTAAATGTTCTCTTGTTGATGGGCATCTAATTTGCTGTGGTCAGATAAGATGCATGATATTTCAATTTTCTTATATCTGTTAAGACTTGTTTTTTATCTATTTGATCAATTTGGAGAAAGTTCATGAGATGCTAAGAAGGCATATTCATTTATTTTGGTTGAGATGCTCTGTAAATATCTCTTAGAACAATTTGCTTTCTAATATCAGTCTGCTCCATTATTTCTTTATTTAGTTTTTGTCTGGATGACCATCTTTTGACAACAGCAGAGTACTGAAGTCTCCTACTACCTGTCTGTGAGAGTCATAGTGTGGTTTAAGCTGTTGAAGTGATTCCATTGCAAAACTGTCTACCCTTGATGTGGGGACACAGATCCTTAGAATTAAAATGTCTAGGAAATTTCCCCCGATGCCAATGCATTTGAGGCTATTTTCCATTTAATATTCTATTAGATTCAGTGTATCTGGTTTTGTGTAAAGGCCCTTGATCTACTTGGACTTGAGCTTTGTACAAGGAGATAAGAATGGATCAATTTGTATTCTTCTACATGTAGACTGCTGCTTAGACCAATACCAACTGTTGAAGATGCTTTATTTTATCCACTGTATAATTTTGGCTTCATTGTCAAAGATCAAGTGTCCATAGATGTGTGGGTTTATTTCTGGGTCTTCAATTCCATTCCATCAATCCACTAAGTCTCTGTTCCAGCACCATGTGGGTTTTCATTATTGTTTTGTAGTACAGCTTGAGATCAGAGAAGGTGATCCCCCCCAGAAGTTCTTTTACTTTTGAGAATTGTTTTCACTATTCTGGGTATTTTTGTTATTCCATATGAAATTTGAGAATTACTCTTTCTATCTCTCTGAAGAATTGAGTTGTAATTTCGATGGAGATTGCATTAAATCTGTAGATTACTTTTGGTAAGATGGTCAATATTTTATTTTAATTTACATTTCAAGTGTTATCCCCTTAGCCAGTTTCCCCCACTCCCAGAAACACCCTATCTCATCCTCCCACCACCTGCTTCTGTGAGGGTGCTCCTCCACATATCTACCCATTCCAGCCTTCCCACTCTTGACTCTCCTACAGTGGGATATCTATTGAACCTTCTTAGGACTAAGGACCTCTCCTCCCATTGATACCTGACAAGGCCTCTGCTGCATATGCAGCCAGAACCATGTTTACTTCTTGGTTCGTGGCTTAGTCCCTGGGAACTCTGGGGAGTCTGGTTGATTGATATTGCTGTTCTTCCTATGAGGTTGCAAACCCCTTCAGATCCTTCAGTCCTTTCTCTAACTCTGCCAAATGGGACTGTGCACTCAGTGCAATGGTTGACTGCAAGCATCCGATTCTGTATTTAAGACTATGGCAGGGCCTCTCAGGAGGCAACTATATCAGGCTCCTTTAAGCAAGCTTTTCTTAGCATCCACAATAGTGTTCAAGTTTGGTGACTGTATCTGAGATGAATTTCCAGGTAGTATAGTCTCTGGATGGCCTTTCCTTCAGTCTGTGCTCTGCACTTTGTTCCCATATTGGTTCCAGTGAGTATTTTGCTCCTCTTTCTAAAAAGGACTGAAGCACCCACACTTTGGTCTTCCTTCCTCGTGAACTTCATGTTGTCTGTGAATTGTATCATAGGTATTCGGGGTCATTGGTCAAATATCCACTTATCAATGAGTGCATACCATGTGTGTTCTTTTGTGATTGGGTTACCTCACTCAGGATAACACTTTCTAGTTCCATTCATTAGCCTAGGAATTTCATGAATTCATTGTTTTTAATAACTGAGGAGTACTCCTCTGTGTAAATGTACCACATTTTCTGTGTCCATTCCACTTTTGAAGGACATCTATTTTCTTTCCAGCTTCTGGCTATTATAAATAAAGCTACTATGAACTTAGTGGAGCATTTGTCCTTATTACATGTTGGAGAATCTTCTGGGTATATGCCCAGGAGTAGTATAGCTGGGTCCTAAGGTAAGACTATGTCCAATTTTCTCAGGAACCACCAGACTGATTTCCAGAGTGCTTGTACCAGCTTGCTATCCCATTAACAGTGGAGGAGTGTTCATCTTTCTCCACATCCTTGTCAGCATCTGCTGTCACCTGAGTTTTTGATCTTAGCCATTCTGACTGGTGTGATGTGAAATCTCAGGGTTGTTTGGATTTGCATTTCGCTGATGACTAAGGATGTTGAACATTTCTTTAGGTGTTTCTCAGCCCTTTGAGTATCCTTGGTTGAGAATTCAATGTTTAGCTCTGTTCCTCCACTTTTTAATAGGGTTACTTGGCTCTCTGGAGTCTGACTTCAGGAGTTCTTTGTATATATTGGATATTGGTGCTCTATCAGATGGAGGATTGGTAAACAGTTTTTCCTAGTCTGTTGGTTGCCATTTTGTCCTATTGACAATGTCCTTTGTCTTACAGAAGCATCACAATTTTATGAGGTCCCATTTTTCAATTCTTGATCTTAAGAGCATTTGGTGTTCTGTTCAGGAAATTTTCCCCTGTGCCTATGTATTTGAGACTTTTCTCTACTTTTTCTTCTATTAGATTCAGTGTATCTGGTTTTATGTGGAGATCCTTAATCCACTTGGACTTGAGCCTTACACAGAGATAAGAATGGATCAATTTGCATCCTTCTATATGTTGACTGCCAGTTATCCCAGCACCGTTTGTTGAAAATGCTGTCTTTTTTCCACAGGACAGTTTTAGCTTCTTTGTCAAGGATCAAGTGACTGTTAGGAGTGTGGGTTCATTTCTAGGTCTTCAATTCTATTCCACTAATTTACTTGCGTGTTACTATACCAATACCGTGCATATTTTAACACAATGGCTCTGTAGTATACCTTGAGGTCAGGGATGCTGATTCCCCCAGAAGTTCTTTTACTGTTGAGAATAGTGGTTTACTATTCTGGGTTTTTTGTTATTCCAAAGGAATTTGAGAATTGCTATTTCTAACTCTATAAAGAATTGAGTTGGAATTCTGATGGGGATTACATTCAATCTCTAGGTTGCTTTTGGCAAGATGGTCATTTTTACTGTATTAATCTTGCCAATCTATGAGCATGGGAGACCTTTCCATCTTCTGAGGTTTTCTTCAATTTCTTTCTTCAGGGACTTGAAGTTCTTGTCATATAGATCTTCCACTTGCTTGGTTAGAGTTAAACCAAGATATTTTATTTGTGGATATTGTAAATGGTGTTGATTTCCTTATTTCTTTCTTGGCCCATTTATCCTTTTTATAAGGGAATTCTACTAATTTGTTTGAGTTAATTTTATATTCAGCCACTTTTCTGAAGTTGTTTATCAGCTATAGGAGTTCTGTAGTAGATTTTTTTGGGTTGTTCATGTAACCTAGAAAATTGGGAGTGAGTGGGCAGCCTTGCTTGTCCTTGATTTTGGTGGAATTGCTTCAAGTTTCTCCCTGTGTAATTTGATATTGACTATTTGTTTGCTGTATATTGTTTTTATTATATTTAGGTATGTGTCTTGAATTTCTGATCCTTTCAAGACTTTTAGCATTTTTTCGAATTTTGTATTTTGGTTTTGTATTTTGTCAGAGGCTTTTTCAGCATGTAATGAGATAATTGAGATGATTTTTTTTGAGTCTGTTGATATAGTGGATTATATTGACGGATTTCCATACATTGAATCATCCCTGGATTTCTGGGATGAAACCTACTTGATGGAGGTGAATGATTGTTTTAATGTGTTCTTGGATTTGATTTGAGAATATTTTATTGGGTATTTTTGCATCAATATTCATAAACAAAATTGGTCTGAAATTCTGTTTCTTTCTTGGGTCTTTGTGTGGCTTAAATATCAGAGTAACTGTGGCTTCATAGAATTAATTAGGTAGTATTCCTTCTGTTTCTATTTTGTGGAATAGTTTGAGGAGTATTGGTATTAGATCTTTGAAAGTCTGGTAGAAATCTGCACTAAAACCATCTGACCCTGGGTTTTTTTTTTTTTTTTTTTGGTTTGGAGACTTTAGTGAGTGCTTCTATTTACTTAGGGGTTATGGGACTATGTAGATGTTTACTTGATCTTGACTTACTTTTGGTAAGTTGTAACTGTCTAAAAAATCATCCATTTCATCTAGATTTTTCAGTTTTTCAGACTTTTATAGTATGTGCTGATGTTTCTTTGGATTTCCTCAGTTGCTGTTGTTATGTCTCACTTTTCTGAACAGAAAACACCAATAGCTGAGGGTCTAAGATAAACAATTGACAAATGGGCCCTCATGAAACTGAAAAACTTCTGTAAGGCAAAAGGACAGTGTCAATAAAACAACATGGAAACCTAAAGATTGAAAAAAGGTCTTCACTAACCCTACATCTGATAAAGGGGTTATATCTAAATTATGCAAAGAATGCAAGAAGTTAGACTCTAGAGAACCAAATAATCCTATTTTAAAAAATGGACTACAGAGTTAAACAGAGAATTCTCAACTGAGGAATCTGGAATGGACCAGAAGCACTTAAAGAAATGTTCAACATCATTAGTCATCAGGGAAATGAAAATCAAGATGACCCTGATATTCTACTTTACACAAATCAGAATGGCTAAGATCAAAACTCAGGCCACAGTAGTTACTGTTAAGGATGTAGAGAAAGAGGAATATTACTCCATTGCTGGTTTGTGGGATCACAAACTGGTACATCCACTCTGGAAACCAAGATGTTAGTTCCTCAGAAAACTGCACATAATTCTACCTGAAGACCCAGATACATTATCCCTGGAAATATACCCAAAAGATGCTCCAACATATAACAAAGACACATGCTCCACTGTGTTCATAGCATCCTTATTTATAAATAGTTAGGAGATGGAAACAACCCAAATGTTCCTCAAGAGAAGAATAGATACAGAAAATGTGGTACATTTACACAATGGAGAAGTACACATCTATTAAAAACAATGACATCATTAACTTCACAGGCAAATGAATGAAACTAAAAAATGTCACCCTGAGTGAGGTAACCCAGACTCAAAAGGGCGTATATGGTGTGTACTCACTCATAAGTGGATATTAGCCAAAAAGTTCAGAATATCCATGATACAACTCACAGACCATGTGAAGCTTAACAAGAAATAAGGGTCAATGTGGATGCTTGAGTTACACTTAGAATGGGGAACAAAATAATCGTGGGAGGCAAAGTGGGGAAGGGACCTAGGTGGGAAAGGGGAAGGAGAGCCAATAAAACAGAGCAGGATCAGGTATGAGAGGAGACAGGAGAAAAGCCTGGAGGGCCAGGAGAATGAAAAGAATTATGCAGCAGTATGGGTTAGTGGACAAGGGGGATCTCTAGAATGTTCCAGAAATCAGGGAGTAAGAGGCTCTCAGGAGCCACTGGGGATGGCCTTAGCTCAAATGCCCAACAGTGGAAAGATGTAACCCGAAAAGACCACTACCAGTAAATAGACAGGGCCCCCAGTTGAGGAATGGGTCCACCTACCCATCTTAAAATTTTTGACCTGGATTTTTTTTCCTATCTAATGGAAATTCAGGGGAAAACATGGAGCAGAGACTAGAGGAAAGACTATCCAGAGACTACGCCAACTTGGGATCCATCACATGTGCATGCACCAAACCCTAACACTATTGCTATTACCACGTTGTGCTTGCAGACAGGAGCCTAACATAACTGTCCTCTGAGAGGCTCTACCAGCACCTGACTGATACAGATGCAGAAACTCACAGTCAACCATTGGACTGAGCCCAGGGACCCCAATGGAAGAGTTATGGAAAGGACTAAATGAGCTTAAGGTGATTAAAATCCCATAGGAAGAACAGTAATATCAACAAACCAGACCCCTTGGAGCTCCTAGAGACTAAGTTACCAACAAAAGAGCATTCATTGGCTGATCTTTGGCCCCCTGCTATATATGTAGCAGAGAACTGCCTTGTCTGGCATTGGTAGGAGGAGATGTGCTTGGTCTTGTGAATGTTCGATGCCCCAAAGAAGGGGGAAGCTAGAGGGGTGAGGTGGGAGTGGGTGAGTGGGTAGGGGAGCACCCTCTTCAAAGTGAAGGGGATGGGGGATGGGGTGAGGGACTCCTGGCAGGAGAACTGGGGAGGGGAAAACATTTGAAATGTAAACAAATAAAATTGCTAATACAAAAAATTAAAATGTCTTCCTTTGCTGTTTTCCCTTTGATTCGTATATAATATTATTCTTTATGTCATTTGGTTAGTTTTGGTTTAAAGTCTATTTAGTCAGATATTAAAATGACTGTACAAGTTTAGTTTCTTGCTTGGAATTACTTTTTTGAACCCTTTATTCAAGGTAATACATAGCTGTTTTAAGGTCTTTTATTATGTTAGAATGGTAGAATATTAGGGGCCTGTTGTAGTGGTGTTCCTGGGCCCTGGTGGAGAAATACTATCCTGGCTATTGTGTTTTACCCTGGTGTTTAGACACCCTGGTTTGTTAAGATTATATTGTAATTCTAAGTGATGATATCTTGCCTTGTCTTTGTGGATTGGATTGTTTGTTAGTTTGTTTTTGTTTTTGTTTTCTTGGTTTCTGTTTTCTCTCTGGTTCTTAGAACAGTGTGACAGTATTTGTTGCCTGTAGGAAAATCTTCTTGGGTCATAATATATGTGTGCACTGAGAGTTCCAGATAAAATGTGTTTCTAGTATTTGATCCTGAGACTTGAATGGGTATGAACTTGTGGAAATGGAAGTGCTTCACAGGAACAAGAAGAGCAGGGTATTACACAAGGATCTTCTTAGTCCACTGGTAATGGCAGCACAGTAAGTAGAGATGAGACAGAAGAAAGTCTGCCTCGGAGATGGGGATGAGACTGGAGGATTGGACTTGGAGAAACAGAGGTAAAAGTCAGGATCTGCAGTTACCCTAATTGTTTCCCTGGTCAGAGTAGTCTGTGGGTTTCCAGGGAGTGCTTGTTGGAAGTGGGGGCTGGAACAATGCAGTGGGTGGGGGCAGGGGAATTTGAAGGGGAACATTTGTGAGATCTACTGGAGATGGGTGCAGGAAAGGAAGGAAGGTTGTAGCAGGTCTTCTGCTGAAGAGCTGAAATGAAACTGGGTGATTAACTTAGAAAAGAGGAGAGAGAAGTAAAGATCTGCAGTTAACCTACCTGCTTCCCTGACTGGAGTGGCCTGTGTTACAGTGGGGGTGGGGCCAGGACAAAGCAAGGAGTTAAGAGAATGATGCTTAGGAGGTGAAGATCTTTGAGATCCATCAGAGATAAGGGAAATTGCTGCAGGTGTTCTGCTGCAGAGCTGAGACTGAGCTTGGAAGAACGGAGGGAAAACTGAAGATCTGCAGTTAGCATACCTGCTTCCCTGGCAGAAGTGCAGGTCTTGCTTTTTAAAATTCAAGTCTTCCACTATATTTCATCAAAACACTAGATAATAATTTCAGGTTTTTACTCAGAAAAGAATATTAGTATGGGATGCCAAGCATTTTAATTAGCATGTAATCATGTTATATTTGTAATAAAGCTATTTTTAGTGATTATAAATTTTAACATGACTAAAATACATTGAATCTTTGAAAACTTCTTGTTTTTTATTACATAAACTTTAATGGTTGTAGAGCTTATAGAGAAAATTTGAAATTAGCAGATTTCCTATTTAGACAAAAACATTTATCTATTATTAATATCTTCCATAAATATGACATATTTGTTGTATTTCCTGAAATGGTTGATACATTGCAACCTAAAGGAAGAGTTATTAATACACTTGTTTATTAATAATTTTGTTTCCTTCAGTGGTTCCCCTTGCTTCTGAATCCCACCCAACGCACCACACTGCATTTACACTACTGATCATTCTAGCTTCCTCTTGGCTGAACCCTTTCTCATACTTTCCTTGTGTTTAAAGAACCTAACCCTGCTGAGAAGTACCCAAACACTTATCAGTGCAATTCTACTGAAAGTATTACTGAGTGTTTTCATAATTAAATTACAGTTGTTAATTGTTGGATTATCCCTTCCAATCAGTTATCACTAATCACCTAACCAAGTAGCAGAGAAAATGTGCATAGATTTCTCCAATGCAGTATTTTTCTTTTCTAATTCTCTGCTTTCTACTCCTTAATACCCATATTTACTCCTTGGAAACTGGAGTAATGGTTGGTACCTGGGAAAAGACTGTCTCAGAGGCAAAGTACTTACACAAGACACCACACTGCTCTATCATTATTCAGGAGATGTAAGGCCTGGATCTAGTGATTCAGAAGGGTCAAATACAATCAAGTTACTGTTAAGATATTTGTATCTTTGAAGGTAGGGAATTAGTCTGACAAAATTCAGAGCCTTATATTCTGGTGACATTGCAATGAGTCCAGGGTATGAGGAATGATACCATATTCTTCCAAGGGTAAACAATATGTTGTTGTAAGTAGCTTTTTATATACAGGGGAGGTAAACAATGCCTTAGGGGCCCTTTCGGGAGTTTTCCATAATAAATTTCTCTCTCTCTCTCTCTCTCTCTCTCTCTCTCTCTCTCTCTCTCTCTCTCTCTCTCTCTCTCTCTTTCTCTCTCTCTCTCTCATGTTACCAAAAAACAGTGGTGGTTCTCAATAATGCTGCAACCCTTTAATACAGTTCTTCATGTTATGGTGACCCCCCCCAACCATAAATTATTTTTCTTATTACCTTACAGCTATAATTTTGTTACTGATCAGTCTTTCAGTTCCTAAGACTATCAGAAATATGAAGGCCTTAGAAATCTGAAGTAAGATGGAGAGCCACCACACTATGGGATTTTTGTTCAACTCCAAGAAACAATTTATTCCTATGACTTTAGCATTTAAAGTGAAACCTCCTCTCCTAAATGGACAATTCCTTTTTTTTTTTTTCTGGGCAGCACTTGCTGACCAATTACTCTGACTGGCACAGACTGAAAGATTGCTAATGAGCCACTAAGGGAACAAATACCCTAGGAACCTATCATGAACTGAGTAGTATCATCCTCAACAGGTCAAACAGTTGGATGTTCATAGCAATACTCTAGCACACTCACAAAGACCTGGGAGACTGTTATGGATGGGCCTGGGGCTGCTTGTATTTTGACGTTAATTGCACTCTCCTGGGAGGGGCTTCAGACTAGGACTGAGTCATGAAATCAGGTGACTACTTGTGAACCAATCCCCTAATGAATAAAGGAGCCAATCACTAGACAAGTAGGTGGGTTGACAGAGGAAAAGAGGAAGCAGGAGAGAGTTAGGTCTTTTTGATGGGGATAGCTGAGGATAAGATTTAACAAGGGTCTCCTAGTTTCAATGGCAGATTCATCAGGATTCGCCACCTTAAGATTTAGATTTAATACGCCTTACAATATTAGGATTTTAGTTGTTGCATCCAGCAATTGAGTTACTGTCATTTCTGAACTAAGTTTGTGTTGTGTTTTCCTTCATGCAGCAGTTCATCCCGGTTCAAGAGAGAAAGGTACAGAGGGAAAGCATGGGTTTGCCTGAGGTGACCCACAAAGGCCATGGGAGATTTGAAGCACGGGTTTGGCATGGTAGTGACCCACCAGTGGGAAGTTAGTAAGCTGGGTGGAGACCTTTCAGGAGCTCCAGGCCAGAGAGTCTCCACGAGGTAAAAACAGATAGGCCATTGCCTGCAAGTGCATGGGGCAGAGAGTTGCTGGCTGAAATGCAGGAATGTGTAGGTCGATTTTTAATATTTCCTACAACAGTTGACATGAATAGTTTACATGATAAAGAAGCTCAGAAGGGCCTCTGTTTGTGCTATAATACCTCAATGCCTTCTCCATGTGAGCACACCTGCAGCCTCATGAAGAACCGACTATGATGGTGTTGGCCACATTTATACTTGGTTTTGTACTATAAACAGATATCACATAAAAGTAGACAACTGCAACACTACCACCCATAACCAGAAGATTCTTGTCAGATGGGAAGGAGGGAGTTTCTTCCAATGAGAAGAACTTCAAGGATGGCTCTTAGCCTTTTTATGTAATCTTTGAGCTCAAATGATGGGAAAGAAAATCAGCAACAAGGAAAATTAGAAAAGACATGGGGTAAGGAGGAATAAAAGGATGGAGAGGAGGTGGGTGAGAAATGAGAAGAGGTAAACGAGGAGGAGTAAGGTGATACATGCAGGGGAGATGAAGAGAGGGAATTGCAGAGGGAGAGAAATGTAGGTCCCCAGAGTATGAGTTAGACAAAGGATGTCTTCAGTTTAGAATGCAAACTCAAAGAAAATTGAAATTGAAAAGTAATTTTTCTTGGTACTTGTTTAAATATGTAACCCCAGTATTTGTTCAAGTGTCTCTAGCCTGGACAGTTGATGTGGTTCAGAAGGCAATAGCTGTTGCCTCCAAGACTTCCAACTTGACTTTGATCCCCAGGATCTGTATCATGAAAGGAGAGAGTTGACTTCCAATGATTCTTACATATACACACCCTTTAAAAGATACAGAAATAAAATTATAAAAATTATTTTCCATCTTAGAAATGACCCTATAGATTTCAGGCTTGTCAGAGATCACATTTTCATAAATCAAATACTTAAAATAGTCATATATTTGTATAACCATTACCTTGTGTTTCTGTGTGAGACAACTGGATGATATCACTTAAATTTTCTTTTTGGTAATATTTAATATTATTTTAACAAAACATAAAATAACGTGTTTAGGTATTATTAAATATCCATTAAATACACTGCAATTGTCAACAGTTCGGTAACATAGGATGTCATGTACTTGATAGAGTAGTACTCCACATGACAATATTTTGATGAATGATGGTCCATGAATACTGAGATGGTCCCATGAGATTGTGTTACCAACAGTGAACACAGACAATAAAAAGTTTTTGAAAATAAGTAACTATTTTCTTACATAATTGTGTGTGTGCGTGTGTGTGCTTGTGCGTGTGTGTGTGTGTGTGTGCGTGTGTGTGTGTGTGTGTGTGTGTGTGTGTGTACTCTGTCAGTGATACTTTCATTAAAATGCACCCTGTCTTTATACAGGACTGTGTGAATGTATCTTTTAAAGAGTTATAGCAAAACTATTCACTTTGCAGCTGGATAATTAGCAACACAACTTAATAATGTCACTGGAATTTTGAAATTTAAACTTAGTCCTACAAATCAAACATCGTTTTATGGTTTTCTTTTTTCTGTAAGCATTCTCTTTTCTGTGCATTTTTGTTATTTACTTTTGAGATTATGAAGCCTTTCTTTATGTTACTTGTTTTTTATTGTTGTTGTTGTTGTTGCTGCTGCTGCTGCTGCTGTTGTTAATTTTACTTTGGTTTGATTTTGGTGATTTTTTTTCACCTTTCATTACTTTTCCAGAGAGTCTCTGACCTCTTTCCCAGGTAAGCACGAGAGGAACCTATCCACTGCTTCTCTGTATATTAGGAGAGATGTGGGTTTTAGAGCTAGGACAGGACCTTTGCCATGAGGCTACTCAGAATAGCAGCACTGTTTTCAGAAAACCAGGTTTTCAGAAACTTACCATCTCTACTCTGAATTCTAGCTTTGTTCTTCTATGAAAAACAGCAATTCTTTGGGTGGGTTTATATAAAAATAGATTTTTAGCTAACAAAAAATTTTATACCATTTATTTTTATATCATTAATATGTAGTTTGCATTCTTACAAGTCTGATAATACACTGTCTAAAGATGCCATTTTTTTTCCATTTTCTTTTATACTTTTGGTCATTCTCTAGCATAAGTTAACAATCCTCTTGTTTCAACCAGGAATTACAAACATAAACTGTCATGCCTAGATAAATATCTTTTTCAGCAACTGTTTCTTAGTGAGAGGAAAAACATGAACTTAGCAAATTCATGACTGTATTGGTGACTAATACTGCAACCTATAAATTAGAGGTTAAGCAAGATGTGCCAGTGTATGTATGTGCTGAAAGCTCTTGGAAGAATAGCCTTTGCTTTGCAAAATTATCTCCTTCAAGTGTACAAATTGGATGAAATAGTAGAAATTAAATACAAAACTTAAATGTTCTTATGTGCAGAGAATACATATTGATACACATACTTTCATCTCCTAACACCTTGTTTTATTCATGAAGGTATGAGTTTCATAGAATCCTAGAATTTACAGTTTCAAAATGTCAGCCAAGCTTCTGTGCATCCTATTTGTAATGCAATTCTCCTTCTGTCCTTCCATGTGCACAATCCCAAAGGTCTCAAGATGTTTATCCTTTATATGTGCTCTTTGTGCTTAGGGAACTCAGGAGCATCACTCTGGGACCTTGGTGTGGCCCTCTTGTCAAGACTCTGAGAGATTGTAACTTGGCCCAGTTCTTTTATCTAGCTACTTATTCCCTTTTCTGAAAAGCAGTTGTCTCATATCTATAGAAATGGTAGAATATCTAGGTCTGTCTAGGCACAAGAAGATAATGCTACTCATTTAAAGTCAGTTATTTCTGTTCTGACTCTCTCTCTCTCTCTCTCTCTCTCTCTCTCTCTCTCTCTCTCTCTCTCTCTCTCTCTCTCTCTCTCCCTGCATGTCTAGGCCATGCATTTTGACTAGCTGCTGCATAACCACTTCAGAAATTCTGAGCAGAGATTTGGGATTTGAGCCATGAAGTCCAAGGAATTCCAAAAAAACAGGCTCAAGAGGACCCATCAATATGTTTACAAGAGGAGAAAAAGATGAAGAAAACGGTGAGGTAAGGCAAATTCTTTCACACTAGAGGAAACATGATTATTAATATTTGTAAAATTGATTGACACAAAATTCTATAATTGGAGGAGGCAGATGGAAAGTGTCAAATATATCAGTCAGAAGTTATACCACATGGAGAGTGTTGGGTGAAAATAGAGAAGCTTGGCCTCCGTTAGCTGAATTACTCTAGCTGAAATATGAACTTAATTATGAGTCTTTTTTGTTTCTTTGTAAAATATATTTTTGAAATGTGTGTGTGTGTGCATTTACCTCTCCATTGTGCTTGTGCATATTCATAACTGTAGGGCTAAAGAGTGCATCAGATCCCATGGAGCAATTAAAGCAATTTCTAAACCACCCAGAGTGGGTGCTAGAGAATGAATTCAGGTTCTCTGCCAAAGCAGTACCCATTCTTGACTGCTGAACGATCTCTCTAACCCTGAAGAACGTCTTCTATCCAATTGGAAAAAAGCTACTGGCATGTTTTCAAAGGATAAGTTAAAACTAAGATACAATGAGTATTGTGGAAGACTGTATAAATAACTATAAATTTGGTTGTAAAGCCTATAAGAAATGTTTTGAATATTCAGTAGAGTGAATTAGTAGTATGTCCTACCCATTCTAGAGATCCAGCACTAACTTCCATTTAAGTCTCAGTTTTAGGAAGTGCTGGCTTGGTTATGAGAATGAGTGCAGGAAATATGTGGGAGATCAGAATAAGTCTCCACAGACTGGAGGATGACTGAACTTAATAAAAAGTAAGCAGAAGCAGATGGAAAAGGCTCTCCTTCCATTTGCCAAATGAAACATCAATTAACTCATGAGGCCAAACTGCATCCTGCCTCCACCATCTCCTGGGAGAACTGAATTAGAGCAGTGCATAAAACTCCAGATACAGTTCTGCATACTCTTCATGTGAGTTTATATAACAGAGCCATGTTATCAACCTGCATTCACTAGCCTTCCTGCCTAGACTCCAGTCATAAAGATGCAAAGTTCATTTTCTGTCTTGTCAGCCTGCCATTCATTTCTCTAACAAAAGTATGCCTCCCTCCCCCCCTCTCTCTCTTTCTCTCTCTCTCTCTCTCTCTCTCTCTCTCTCTCTCTCTCTCTCTCTCTCCCATAACTCCCCTCCCTACTTACACCCTACTTCTATTACTCCCCATTTTACTATATTATATAAACTGGAACCCAAAACAACCTTTTGCAACATGGTGTACTCTTTGGGTAGTTCCATTATGTATCTACACTTTGGTACAGCACTTTATTTTATTAACTAGTTTTTTTTTATTTCAAGGTATAGTTCAACAAGAATATATACAAGTGACTTTGTTTCTGAGATTCTTATATTAAAATCTGATTAGCCATCATGCTCTAAGAAGATTCTGAAGACATACTGTAAATGGGAATAATGCCCTGAAATTCACATGCCCTGGTAATGCAGTTGATGTTATTCTCTGTTGATTGCATGATTAAAGTCAAATGCTTTCCTTTTCTTTGATGGCTTAACCTTAATGTTCACCATGTTCAAGACTGTCCGTTCCTCAACACTGCTCCTCTCACCCAATCAGCCTCCTGTGTGAGAGTTTGCATTAGTCTCTACAACTCACTGATTCTAGAAAGGTGCTATGCACACTACTGGGAGAGAAAAATGATTACCAGCCTTACCCAGATATGAATCCCACAAACTACAATAATGAGCTGCCTGGCAAGACAAGCCCTGGTTCAGTACTGGTATGAACATCATGGGAGTAAACAACAACATTCTGGTTAGATTTAAGTCCTTATCCAGAATCTGTAATCGAAACCTGATACAAATATCAGGATAAGCACCTTTAGATAGAAATTCTATATATCCTAGGGGAGGAGCAATTCTTATTATTCACTAAATGAACATAGTATTAAATCAACTTCTAGTGACTTTATAGCTATACCCAAAACTAATGCATCTCTCAAATCTTGTCACAAAAAAAATCTTTGTTTTCAGTACAAGTTACTTAACTCAGAGACACGGAACTGGCCAAAATGCAGATTAAAAAAAAAGAAGAATGTTTAGCGCCAAATGGCTCATTTCATAGACAGTGCAGTCTATTCCTCTCAAGGGTCAGGGATCTTTGAAAAAAGGGAGGAAGTACAGAAAGAGTATAAAACCAGAGGAAGCAAGTAATTAGAAGGAAACAGTGTCTTCTGAACAAAGAGCAGATCTACTTATAAACCCATAGTGATTGCAAAAGCATGCACAAGGCCAATATAAAACCTAGGACAGCAATCTTAGCATGAGGGAGGTAGTTAGACACCAAGTACCATAATTATTAGCAATTGATAGCTATGGGGAGATGAGCTTAACTTTTTCTAAGATTATAACTATTGATTGTCAATTATGCTCTAGTGGGAATGCATATATGCAAAAATATTTGAGCAGCACAAATTAATATTAATTTTTAAAGGACACAAAGCTGGAGGGGGCCTGTGATCTGGGAAGTTAGTTAAGACTAGGCAGATATTATCAAAACAAGTATGAAATTCCCAAGAAGCTAATAAAATTATTTAATAAAATGAGATCTCTTTCATGCATAAATCTGATTTATTCATACAAGTTTCTAGGGTAAAAATCAACTCATATTTCAGGGAAATACAACTTAAGATTTACTGTGAAAATCAATCTTCATAGAGTTATGTTAGCAGACAGGTTCCTAATTACTTGTGTCTTCAAAGGAAAGTGGGCTTCTAAGAAATTAAGAAGCACTGCTCATTCTTTTATCACACTTATTATCCAGGCGTCATATTATTTATTTTCTCATAAAATGTATTTTTATAGTAAATATGTGTATGTATACCTCTCTCTCTCTCTCTCTCTCTCTCTCTCTCTCTCTCTGTGTGTGTGTGTGTGTGTGTGTGTGTGTGTGTGTGTGTGTGCATGTTAGGTAGCAGGATGGGTATGTGTGTGTCCTCTACTTCATTTAATCATAGAGTATCTGATGTTCTGGAAATCTACCTTTGAGATCATCCAATCTTTATGATATAACAAAGGTTTTACATTTACTTATCATTTAGAACTATTTCTATCACTCTCAATACCTCACAGTGGGCATTGAATTTCTATACAGAAATTGTTAAAGAAAACTGTACACTAATTACAAAGGAAAAGATGCTTGGTAACACATGGAAGAACAATTTCATAGTGACAGTAACTAAATCATATTTATAAATGTATATTTTAGCCAGTCCCTTAAGATAAATCTTAAGACTCCATTAAGCATCTAATCAATTTAAAAGATGATGAAAAAGTTAAGTAGAGCTTCCAAAATTATTTCAATTTAAACTTCTCTTATTCACAGAAATGAAAGGAGAGGTTGTTTATTTTCTAAACATGCCAAGAAATCTGCCCAAATTTAGAATAAACTATTTTTCAAACCTGTGCGAATTACTGCTTTCATAGGCACTCAGATGTTTATTGAATGGGTATATGTTAAGGGATCAGGGTTAGGTATAATGTAAAATAACTAGAGTCTGACCATTGTCTCCAGTGGTTAAAAATAATTTAAATTTAATATTAGAAAGAGAGGAATATTGGGGATGGAATTCAGAGCAATTTTTTGATGACTATAAGGTATGAGCAATTGTTTAAATTTTGTAAGACTTAGTCCTCATCTAATTTCTCTGGATAATGATTTCTACTTCAAGGACAGATGAAGATACTATGAATAGACTATGCAAATGAAGAGATGGTATGATGTCTCTAAAGAGAAGACTTTAAACAGTAGTGAGGATATGTGTGTTATATAACAATAAATTCAAGTTACATGCAGAATAACTAAAAAATGACAGAAATAAAAATAAGAAAATAAATATGAACTCAGCCTATAGCTACGTGACAGGATTCATAGAACAAACTTCAGTTTCCCAGCCCTGAATAAAATGAAGTATAAGGTTTAGTCTCAAAGCTCTGTCCTCCAAAGACAAAACCACATTGGAAATATGACAGAAGCATTGTTTATTCTGAGAAGGGGGTTCCAGAAAAAGAATTGATGGAAGAAATTGAAAAGCAAAGAAAAGGATGGCATGGAGGACAGGTTTGGGAAAAGCAGAGGTGTAACACGGGTATAATCAAAGAGGAGAACACATGTGCTGACCATAGAGGATGGAAAATCCTTCCAGAGACACTGAGGACACTGGACGTCCTCATGTCTGACAAGATCTCCCAGAGGATGAGATAAACAGTCCTATAACCCCAAAAGAAATGGAAGCAGTCATTAATAGTCTCCCAACCAAAAAAAAGTCCAGGATCAGATGGGTTTAGTGGACAATACTATCAGACCTTCAAAGACCTAATACCAATACTCTTCAACCTATTCCACCAAATAAAAAAAAAAAAAAAAAAAAAAACAAGCAACAACAACAACAAAAAACCAAAAAGAACACTACCCAATTCATTCTATGAAGCGACAATTACACTTATATCAAAACCACACAAAGACCTAACAAAAAAAGACAACTTCAGACCAATTTCCCTTATGAACATTGATGCAAAAGACACAATAAAATTCTTGCCAAGCGAGTCTAAGAACACATCAAAATGATCATTCACCACGATCAAGAAGGCTTCATCGCAGGAATGTAGGGATGGTTCAATATATGGAACTCCATCAACTTAATCTACTAAATAAACAAACTCAAATAAAAAAACCACACAAACATTTCATTAGATGCTGAAAAAGCATTTGACACAATCCAGCATCCCTTCACATTAAAAGACTTGGAAAGATCAAGAATTCAAGAACTTAAGTTGATTGAAAGTAGAATTATAAACATTTTCTGATAAAATTAAAGATTTACATGGAAAATATTTCTGATAAAATTGAAAAAAATACATGAAAAAACATTAAAATTGAAGATTATCATGGAAAATTATACAGATAAAATGGTAGGCATAAAAATATTTCTAAGTTGATTGAAAGTGAAATTATAAACATTTTCTGATAAAATTGAAAAATTACCTGGAAAATATCTCTGACAAAATTGAAGAAATATATAAAAAATGCATTAAGATTGAGTATTTCATGGAAAAATTATAATGTTAATAATTCTACTTTCAATCAACTTAGGAATATTTTAATTCCTACCAATTTATCTGTATAAATTTCTTCAATTTTATCAGAGATATTTTCCATGTAAATCTTCAATTTTTTCAGAAAATGTTTTTTTTTAATTTACATTCCAAATCACTTCCCCTTTCCCGTTTCCTCCCTCCCCGAAAGTCCCATAAGCCCCCTTCCCTCCCTCTTTTCTCCATTCAACCCCCTCTCGTTACTCTGTCCTGGCGTTCCCCTACATCCAGTCTTTCCAGGACCAGGGGTCTCTCCTTCCATCTTTTTAGAAATCTATTGATATGCGGATTGTGTCTAGGGTATTCCGAGATTCTGGGTCAATATCCCCTTATCAGTGACTGCATACCATGTGTGTTCTTTTGTGACTGGGTTACCTCACTAAGGATGATATTTTCAAGTTCTGACCATTTGCCTAGGAATTTCGTGAATTCATTGTTTTTAATTGCAGAGTAGTATTCCATTGTGTAGATATACCACATCTTCTGAATCCATTCCTCCGTTGAGGGACATCTGGGTTCTTTCCAGCTTCTGGCTATTATAAATAAGGCTGCTATGAACATAGTGGAGCATGTGTCCTTATTGCATGCAGGTAAGGTCTCTGGGTATATGCCCAGGAGTGGTATAGCTGGATCCTCCGGGAGTGTCATGCCCAGTTTTCTGAGGAACCTCCAGACTGCTTTCCAGAGTGGTTGTACCAGCCTGCAATTCCACCAGCAGTGGAGGAGTGTTCCTCTTTCTCCACATCCTCACCAACAACTGCTGTCTCCTGTGTTTTATATCTTAGCCATCCTGACTGGTGTGAGATGGAATCTCAGGGTTGATTTGATTTGCATTTCCCTAATGAGTAAGGATGATGAACATCTCTTTAGGTGCTTCTCAGCCATTAGATATTCTTCAGGTGAGAACTCTTTGTGTAGCTCTGTACCCCATTTTTTAATAGGGTTACTTTCCTCTCTGGAGTTTAACTTCTTGAGTTCTTTGTATATCTTGGATATTAGCCCTCTGTCGGATGTAAGGTTGGTAAAGATCATTTCCCAGTTAGTTGGTTGCCGCTTTGTCTTTTTGACAGTGTCTTTTGCCTTGCAAAAACTTTGTAATTTAATGAGGTCCCATTTGTCTATTCTTGATCTTAGAGCATAAGCTATTGGAGTTCTGTTCAGGAAATTCTCCCCTGTGCCCATATGTTCAAGGTTCTTCCCTAGTTTCCCTTCTATTAGTTTCAGTGTGTCTGGTTTTATGTGGAGATCTTTGATCCACTTAGAATTGAGCTTAGTGCAAGGAGATAAGGATGGGTCAATTTACATTCTTCTGCATGTTGACCTCCAGCTGAGCCAGCACCATTTGTTGAAAAGGCTATCTTTTTTCCACTGGATGGTTTTAGCTCCTTTGTCAAAGATCAAGTGACCATAGGAGTCTGGATTCATTTCTGGGTCTTCAATTCTGTTCCATTGATCTACATGTCTGTTACTGTACCAATACCATGCCGTTTTTAACACTATTGCTCTGTAGTACAGCTTGAGGTCCGGGATACTGATTCCCCCAGAGGTTCTTTTACTCTTGAGAATAGATTTAGCTATTCTGGGTTTTCTGTTATTCCAGATGAATTTTTGAATTGCTCTTTCTAACTCTATGAAGAATTGAGTTGGGATTTTGATGGGGATTGCATTGAATCTGTGTATTACTTTTGGTAAGATGCTCATTTTTACTATATTAATCCTGCCAATCCATGAGCATGGCAGATTTGTCCATCTTCTGAGGTCTTCTTCAATTTCTTTCTTCAGAGACTTGAAGTTCTTGTCATACAGATCTTTCACTTGTTTGGTTAGAGTCACGCCAAGATACTTAATATGGTTTGTGGCTATCGTGAAGGGTATTATTTCTCTTACTTCTTTCTCAGCCTGCTTATCCTTTGAGTATAGGAAGGCTTCTGACTTGCTTGAGTTGATTTTATATCCGGCCACTTTGCTGAAGTCGTTTATCAGCTGTAGGAGTTCTCTGGTGGAGTTCTTTGGGTCGCTATCATATCGTCTGCAAATAGTGATAGTTTGACTTCTTCCTTTCCAATTTGTATCCCTTTGACCTCTTTTTTTGTATCCCTTTGACCTCTTTGGGGTACTATCATATCGTCTGCAAATAGTGATAGTTTGACTTCTTCCTTTCCAATTTGTATCCCTTTGACCTCTTTTTCTTGTCTAATTGCTCTAGCTAGAACTTCAAGTACTATATTGAAAAGATATGGAGAGAGAGGGCAGCCTTGTCTAGTCCCTGATTTTAGTGGGATTGCTTCAAGTTTCTCTCCATTTAGATTGATGCTGGCTACAGGTTTGCTGTAAATTGCTTTTACTATGTTTAGATATGGGCCTTGAATTCCTGATCTTTCCAAGACCTTTAGCATGAAAGGATGCTGAATTTTGTCAAATGCTTTCTCAGCATCTAATGAGATGACCATGTGGTTTTTTTCTTTGAGATTGTTTATGTAGTGGATTACATTGATGGATTTCCTTATATTGAACCATCCCTGCATCCCTGGGATGAAGCCTACTTGATCGTGGTGAATGATCGTTTTGATGTGTTCTTGGATTCGGTTGGCAAGAATTTTATTGAGTATTTTTGCATCGATATTCATAAGAGAGATTGGCCTGAGATTCTCTTTCTTTGTCGGATCTTTGTGTGCTTTTGGTATTAGTGTAATTGTGGCTTCATAGAAGGAGTTGGTTAGTGTTCCTTCTGTTTCTATTTTGTGGAACAGTTTGAAGAGTATTGGTGTTAGGTCTTCTTTGAAGGTCTGATAGAATTCTGCCCTAAAACCATCTGGACCTGTGCTTTTTTTGGTTGGAAGACTTCCATTGACAACTTCTATTTCTTCAGGGGTTATAGGACGGTTTAGATGGTCTATTTGATCCTGATTTAATTTTGGTACTTGGTATCTGTCAAGGAAATTGTCCATTTCCTCAAGATTTTCTCGTTGTGTTGAATACAGGTTTTTGTAGTAGGATCTGATGATTTTTTGAATTTCCGCAGTTTCTGTTGTTATCTCTCCCTTTTCCTTTCTGATTTTATTAATTTGGATACTATCTCTGTGCTCTCTGGTTAGTCTGGCTAAGGGCTTATCTATCTTGTTAATTTTCTCAAAGAACCAACTCCTCGTTTTGTTGATTCTTTGTATGGTTTTAAAAGAAAAAATTATTGTTAGAATAGCCATACAGAGCTATAGTATCAATTTTTCAGTGGTATAAATAATTGCATGTCCTTATCCTGAAATACCAGCTGAGTATTCAAGGTTCTCTATCCCTCTGTGTTTGATTCACTCCTTCAGTGAAAATGTGACAATGTTTGTACCACTGTCCTTGAGACTCTTGAAAAAGGGTGCAGCTAAATGGTGGGGCTGTTCCTTTCATCCTTCATTCACTAATGCTATTTTCAAAAGAAGAAGAACAACAACAACAAAAAAACTTACCCTAAATCAAGCCAAGAATATGAGCATTCTTCAAAACAAAGAGTGATGATCTAGGAATACCCTGTGTGACAAAACCATTTGCTCTATATTGGCATTAAAGTCAGTGTCTGAAATACACCAAGGACTCTCATGTGTGTTGCTCCAGTTGCTCATCACTTTATCCCTACACTCAGTTTGGAGCCACACAATGTGACACAGGAAATATTTGAAAGAGATCAAGGGAGCTGGAAGGGTTCATGGATAAGATGGGGTTTAGATTTTATGAGTGGAATGAAAGCAATGGCTAGCTATAAGCACTCTCTGTGCAGATGCTCTCGGGTGTCTGCCAAGCTGTGCAAGTGAACTGGAGCCATGTGTCGCATCATTTATTTCTGGTGGGCTCTGGAGGTCATCATAAATTCCCCCTTTTCTTACTGGCACCCTTTCTTCATTTATAAGCAGCCTAAGTTAAAATCAGTTCCTATTCACCAGAAACTAATCTATGTGACAGTGCAAAACTATTCTGGAGTGCAGACAGATGTACATATCTGGACAAAGATGACTAGGTGCCAACATTAAACCTGTTTCAGGATCATGAGGAGTTAATTTCCACTTTAGACCATTCTCAGCACCCAGAAAGTAATGGTAATTCATTATACAATCTATCCATCTTGGTCATGAGAGAAGAAGCGATAATTCCCAAATGCCAAGGGAACTTCTATTCGTTTCCGAGTGTAATTTTAAACTTACTTTTAGAAAACAACTGTGCTTTATGCCCTTAAAATTCGTGCTACTACTTCCTGTAGTAGTGAAGCTGTTCTCAAAAACCTGTCTCAGAAAAATATGTACTTAATAATTTCAATCCCACCCAGTAAGAGATCACAGATGTTCAGAGGATGAAACTGTGCCCTATGGGCCAATTTTGGCTGAGGTTACAGAAAGGAGCACACACTAACAGCAGGTACACTCAGTCTTAGAGAACATCTGACAGGGGAGAAGCAGCAAGGGAGTATCTCTCTGAACCGATGGCAAATTATGAAGCATAGCAGAGGAGTGCTGTCCGAGAGAAGAAAGACCTCAAACTTGGTCAGAGCAGCAACTTTAAATATAAGGCAGCTAGCAGCTCCTCCCCTGATGCTTACTATGGACCAAGAAACAGACCTGGAGCCAGTTCAGAGTCCATAGTTGTCATCATTATATTAAGCAGAACACACCTGATTCCAGCATTGAGCACATTATCTAAGTGATTCCCATTGAGTTACATTTTTACTAATCAACATACTCAGGAACATTTTGACCTTGAAACTTGACATTCAAGAGGAGATCTATAGCATGCAAAAAATGCAAATTGATCCATTCTTTTTTTTAATTTTTTTATTAGGTATATTCTTTATTTACATTTCAAATGATTTCCCTCTTACTGGTTGCCCTCCTCCCCAAAAGTCCCATACGCCCTCTTCCCTCCCCCTCCTCCCCAACTGACCCACTCCCTCCTCCCCTTCCTGGTATTCCCCCACACTGTCACATTGAGCTCTTCCAGGACCAGGCGCCTCTCCTTCCTTCTTCTTGGTACCCTTCGATCCATTCTTATCTCCTTGTACAAAGCTCAAATCCAAGTGGATCAAGGACCTACACATAAAATCAGACACAATGAAGCTTATAGAGGAGAAATTGGGGAAGAATCTTGAACACATGGGCACAAGGGAAAATCTCCTGAACAGAACACCAATGGCTCATGCTCTAAGAACAAGAATCGACAAATGGGACCTCATAAAACTGCAAAGCTTCTGTAAGGCAAAGGACACGGTCAATAGGACAAAATGGCAAAATAGGACAAAATTGGGAAAATATCTTTACCAATCCTACATCTGATAGAGGGATAATATCCAATGTATACAAAGAACTCAAGAAGTTATACTACAGAGAACCAAATAACTCTATTAAAAATGGGGTACAGAGCTAAACAGAGAATTCTCAACTGAGGAAAGTAGAATGGCTCTATAAAACACCTAAAGAAATGTTCAGCATCCTTAGTTATCAGGGAAATGCATATCAAAACAACACTGAGATTCCACCTCAAACCGGTCAGAATGGCTAAGATGAAAAACTCAGGCAACAGCAGATGTTGGAGAAGATGTGGGGAAAGAGGAACACTTCTCTATTGTTGGTGGGATTGCAAGCTAGTAAAACCATTCTGAAAATCAGTTTGGCGATTCCTCAGAAAACTAGACAAAGTACTACCTGAGGACCCAGCTATATCACTCCTGTGCATAAACCCAGACGATGCTCTTACATGTAATAAGGACACATGCTCCACTATGTTCATAGCAGCCTTATTTATAATAGCCAGAAGCTGGAAAGAACCCAGATGTCCTTCAACAGAGGAATGGATAGAGAAACAGTGGTATATATACACAATGGAGTACTATTCAGCTATTAAAAGCAATGAATTTATGAAATTCTTAGGCAAATGGACGGAACTAGAAAGTGTCATCCTGAGCGAGGTAACCCAATCACAAAAGAACACACATGGTGTGCACTCACTGATAAGTGGATGTTAGCACAAAAGCTCAAAATAAACAAATTACAATTCACAGAACACAGGAAACTCAAGAAGAAGGAGAACTGAAGTGGGGATGCTTTGGTTCCTCTGAGAAGGGGAACAAAATACACACAGGAGCAATAAAGGAGACAGTGTGGAACAGAGACTGTAAAGTAAAGTAAAGGCTGCCCAGAGACTGCCCTACCTGGGGATTCATCTTATAAACGGTCACCAAACCCAGACACTATTATGGATGACAAGAAGTACATACTAAAAGGAGCATGTCATAGTGGTCCCCCGCCCCCCGAGGAGGGGGGCGGGACCTGCCAGAGCCTTACACATACAGAGGCAGATGCTAGCAACCAACCATTGGACTGGACGTGGGGTCCCCAATGGAGGAGTTGGAGGGAAGTCTGTAGGAGCTGAAGGGGTTTTTAGCCCCATGGCAAGAACAATGATGTCGGCCACCCAGATGCCCCAGAACTCCCAGGGACTAAACCGTCAACCAAGCAGTACACATGGTTCCAGACAAAAATGTGTCAGAGGCTTGCAAAAACTTTGTAATTTAATGAGGTCCCATTTGTCTATTCTTGATCTTAGAGCATAAGCTATTGGAGTTCTGTTCAGGAAATTCTCCCCTGTGCCCATATGTTCAAGGTTCTTCCCTAGTTTCCCTTCTATTAGTTTCAGTGTGTCTGGTTTTATGTGGAGATCTTTGATCCACTTAGAATTGAGCTTAGTGCAAGGAGATAAGGATGGGTCAATTTGCATTCTTCTGCATGCTGACCTCCAGCTGAGCAAGCACCATTTGTTGAAAAGGCTATCTTTTTTCCACTGGATGGTTTTAGCTCCTTTGTCAAAGATCAAGTGACCATAGGAGTCTGGATTCATTTCTGGGTCTTCAATTCTGTTCCATTGATCTACATGTCTGTTACTGTACCAATACCATGCCGTTTTTAACACTATTGCTCTGTAGTACAGCTTGAGGTCCGGGATACTGATTCCCCCAGAGGTTCTTTTACTCTTGAGAATAGATTTAGCTATTCTGGGTTTTCTGTTATTCCAGATGAATTTTTGAATTGCTCTTTCTAACTCTATGAAGAATTGAGTTGGGATTTTGATGGGGATTGCATTGAATCTGTGTATTACTTTTGGTAAGATGCTCATTTTTACTATATTAATCCTGCCAATCCATGAGCACACTGTCAAAAAGACAAAGCGGCAACCAACTAACTGGGAAATGATCTTTACCAACCTTACATCCGACAGAGGGCTAATATCCAAGATATACAAAGAACTCAAGAAGTTAAACTTCAGAGAGGCAAGTAACCCTATAAAAAATGGGGTACAGAGCTACACAAAGAGTTCTCACCTGAAGAATATCTAATGGCTGAGAAGCACCTAAAGAGATGTTCATCATCCTTACTCATTAGGGAAATGCAAATCAAAACAACCCTGAGATTCCATCTCACACCAGTCAGGAAGGCTAAGATCAAAAACACAGGAGACAACAGTTGTTGGCGAGGATGTGGAGAAAGAGGAACACTCCTCCACTGCTGGTGGAATTGCAGGCTGGTACAACCACTCTGGAAAGCAGTCTGGCGGTTCCTCAGAAAACTGGGCATGACACTCCCGGAGGATCCGGCTATACCACTCCTGGGCATATACCCAGAGACTTTACCTGCATGCAATAAGGACACATGCTCCACTATGTTCATAGCAGCCTTATTTATAATAGCCAGAAGCTGGAAAGAACCCAGATGTCCCTCAACGGAGGAATGGATTCAGAAGATGTGGTATATCTACACAATGGAATACTACTCTGCAATTAAAAACAATGAATTCACGAAATTCCTAGGCAAATGGTCAGAACTTGAAAATATCATCCTTAGTGAGGTAACCCAGTCACAAAAGAACACACATGGTATGCAGTCACTGATAAGGGGATATTGACCCAGAATCTCGGAATACCCTAGACACAATCCGCATATCAATAGATTTCTAAAAAGATGGAAGGAGAGACCCCTGGTCCTGGAAAGACTGGATGTAGGGGAACGCCAGGACAGAGTAACGAGAGGGGGTTGAATGGAGAAAAGAGGGAGGGAAGGGGGCTTATGGGACTTTCGGGGAGGGAGGAAACGGGAAAGGGGAAGTGATTTGGAATGTAAATTAAAAAAATAAAATAAAAAAAATAGTAAATATAAAAAAAATTTTAAAAAAATGTGTCAGAGGAATGCCTCATGGGGCATCAGTGGGAGGAGTGGTCCTTCGTCAGGTGAAGGCTCAATAGATGCCCCAATAACGAGAAATCGAGGTAGGGGTGGAGGGGGGAGTGGGTCGGGGGCAGGGTCATATACTTGGAAGCAGGGGGTGGGAGGAGGGGTTGGGGGTTTTTGGGGAGGAGAAAACAGGGAAAGGTTTTAGCATTTGAAATATAAATAGAAAAAACTTAAAAATAAAAAGAATTTAAAAAAGAAGAGATTTATAGATATCACCTCCCTCAAGAATGGGATTAGATACTTAAAATACACACACACACACACAGCAGTGCTGGTCAAAGAAAATCCACTCCCTTTACCTGTTTCCCTTTTCCTTTTCCCTTTTCCCTTTGCCCTCCTATGAAGCAAGTAAGCCCTCTTCAAGTGCCAGGCAACCTTGTATTAGACTATCTCAGCCCCAAGAACTGAACACATGAGATCAAATCGCTGCAAATGAGTTACCTAGACTCTGAAATGAAAAATGTTATCATTAAAGCATAACACCACATCCCATTGTCTCTGTGAAATTGAACATTTCCTATGAGTTACAAATCACCACACATGAATATCCCTATACTTCGTATATTCCTTCTCTACCTGGATTCCCAATAGTGACGCTCAGTCTTGGGTTTCCATTTACTTCTGTATTGAATCTTCCCTTGAAAGCCCAATAAAACAGTCTGGTATCAGATAACTTGAAGCGGCCTTGTAAAAACTGGCAAATTTGCAACTGGGCCCAATGGTGCACACATTTAGTGACATCACCTGAGAGGCCAAGTCAAAAGGCTGGTGTATTTGATGCCAGCCTAGTTTATACAAGGTAACCATGTTTTAGAAAGAAAAGAGCAAACTGGGTTAGTACTAGATTAGTTTTCCTCTGGGGATTAAACCTGACCCAAATGTGTGGAAAAAATACACCCTCAGATGAAGGATGGAGGTGGGTGAGGAACTGGTATAGCTACAATGTTCCAAAAATTTCATAAGGCACAAAGGCATGAAGGCAAAGAAGACATTTGACAGCAGAAAAAAACAAGAATACCAATATAAACTGTGACAAGATTGCATGGAGTGCTTATAAAGGGTCCCAACACTCTGAAGAATCAACCATCCAAGTAGGTTTAGAAACTTGACTAAACTCCAGGCAAATAATTAGAAGTTTCTTCAGCACAGAAATTAAATTATCTCTGTGACAATTAAGGCTAAAGATGAACTTACCATCTCACATCTTACAGCATAGGAATCCCACAGGCTTATTTCACTCCTCCCAAGTGATTCTTGTACAAATATGAGATATTTGAACACTAAATTTCATGTCTACAATAGTTGATGGAAGATATTACAAAGCTTTTCAGAGGACTGGGACAAAGTGGTTCTCAGTCAATCATTCCAGAGTGTCTGGAAGGTGGACATATCTACCAGAGATGTTATGGCTCTTATTAATAGTAAATCAAGTGAGTACAATATAAGGCCATAACTTAAAAGATACTAATGTAAAAATAATATTATAATTGTGAATATTGGCAGGTGCCTTAAGGAGATAATATGAGCTAAATTATCTTCTTCAATGTATAATATCCCATCATGATTTATCATGAATTAAAAATGTGGACATATCATGTGAACTGAAGTTGTAATCTTATTTACATGAAAATCAATAAATGGGTACAGAAAGACACTCATTTTTCAATTTCCATTTTTTTCTGTCTCCTTATGCATAAAATGTAGCTTTGAATTATGTTCTCGATAAGGCATGATTTTAAAGAAAATAATGCAGGGGTGAAAGAAAACAAATATGCATTTAAATTCTACAACTTCCAGGTCTCAGGTATCCTAGAATAAAATACGCCTGCCTACCACCTTGTTTTGCTATTGATGATGGTGATAAAAGGTGCTTGCTTCTCATATCTCAGTGAATATTCCTATATTGTTTAGCCTTCAGAAAATCTCATCCAAATAATATGCAGTGCAAAATGAGTATGTCTCCTATATTTTCTTTTTTTTTTTTTTAACTTTCAATCAGAAGGAAAATAGAGTAGTCAGCCCTACCATAAAAGGAAGTCTGCTCCACAATTTGTCTCTATATCTCCTCCTGTGGGTATTTTGTTCCCCGTTCTAAGAAGGACCAGAGTATCCATACTTTATTCTTCCTTCTTCTTGAGCTTCATTTGATCTGTGAATTGTATCTTGGGTATTCCAATCTTCTGGGCTAATAACCACTTATCAGTGAGTGCATACCATGTGTGTTTTTTTGTGATTGGGTTAACATATTCAGGATGATATTTTCAAGTTCCATCGATATGCCTAAGAATTTCATGAATTCATTGTTTTTAATAGCTGAGTAGCATTCCATTGTGTAAATGTACCACATTTTCTGTATACAATCCTCTGTTGAGGGGCATCTGGGTTCTTTTCCAGCTTCTGTCTATTATAAATAAGGCTGCTATGAATATAGTGGAGCATGTATCCTTATTACATGCTGGAGAATCTTCTGGGTATATGACCAGGGGTGGTATAGCAGGTTTCTCCAGTAGTATGCCCAGTTTTCTGAGGAACCGCCAGATGGATTTCCAGAAGGTTGTACCAACTTGCACTCCCACCAGAAGTGGAGGAGTGTTCCTCTTTCTCCACATCCTTGCCAGCACCTGCTGTCTCCTGAGTTTTTGATCTTAGCCATTCTGACTGGTATGAGGTGGAATCCCAGGGTTCTTTTGATTTGCATTTTCCTGATGCCTAAGGATGTTGAACATTTCTTTAGGTGCTTCTTGGCCATTTGATATTCCTCAGGTAAAAATTCTTTGTTTAGCTCTGTACCCCATTTTTAATAGGGTTATTTGGTTCTCTGGAATCTAACTTCTTGAGTTCTTTATATATATTGGATATTAGCCCTCTACCAGATATAGGGTTAGTAAGATCTTTCCCCAATTTGTTGGTTGCTGTTTTGTCCTTTTGACAGTGTCCTTTGCCTTACAGAAACTTTGAAATTTTATGAGGTCCCATTTGTCAATTCTTGACCTTAGAGCATAAGCTATTTGTGTTTTGTTCAGGAAATTTTCCCCTGCGCCTAGGTGCTCAAGGCTCTTCTCCACTTTCTTTTCTATTAGCTTCAGTGTCTGGTTTTTTGTGTAGGTTCTTGATCCACTTGGATTGAGCTTTGTACAAGGAGATAAGAATGGATCGATTTGCATTCTTCTACATACTACCTAGGACTGCCCCACCTAGGAATCCATCCCATATATAATTACAAAACCCAGACACTATTGTGGATGCCAACAATTGCTTGCTGACAGGAACCTGATATAGTTGTCACCTTGGAGGTTCTACCAGTGTACGACAAATACAGAGATGGACACGTTCAGCCAACCATTGAATTGAACACAGGGTCCCCAATGGAGGAGCTAGAGAAAGGACCCAATGAGCTGAAGGGGTTTGCAGCACCACAGGAGGAACAACAATATGAACCATCCAGTACCCTAGAGCTCCCAGGGACTAAGCCATCAACCAAAGAGTAAACATGGAGGGATCCATGGCTCCAGATGCAAATGCAGAAGAGGATGTCCTTGTTGGACAACAAAGGGAGGAGAGGCCCTTGGTCCTGAGAAGGCTAGATGCCTCAGTATAGGGGAATGCCAGGATAGGGAAATGGGAGTGTGTGGATTGATAAGCAAGGGGGGGGATGAGTTAGGGGATTTTCTGGGGGGGAAACCAGGAAAAGGGACATTTGAAATGTAAATAAAGAATATATCTAATTAAAAAAAACATTTCAAAAAGAAAGAAAAAAAGAAAGAAAGAAAGAAAGAAAGAAAGAAAGAAAGAAAGAAAGAAAGAAAGAAAGAAAGAAAGAAAGAAATTCTGACATGACTAGGTGACTTTGGAAGGAAACAATGGTTGCAGCCCTAAATGTCCCTGAACTGCACAGCCAGCTGATCTGCTTCTGTATTACACATTTGTTGAAACTATGAGAAGCTGCATGGCTATCTTAAGCCAACGTGCTTTCAGACCTGTCATACAACAATGAGAAATAAAACAGAAGAGAGTCACATTACTGCCCAGACTGCAAGGTTTATCTGAAAGTCACTACTAGTCTCTGGGATTAGGTGAAAACATATATTTATAGATAATTACTTTTCTAACCACAATAGAGAAGGCTCAGTATTGATACATCACACAAAAATATAATCTTCACCTAAAAATGACCCAAAAATCTAAAAAATAAAAGAGAGAGAGAGAGAGAGAGAGAGAGAGAGAGAGAGAGAGAGAAAATGTTACTAATATTTTACAGAGCATTCTATACAAGATATGATGGTAAGTATATTTCAAATATCTGTATATATTGATTTTAAACCTAGGTTATCTGGCCTTAGTTTTCAGTTGATAGCATCTCTTGATAAAATATGACTATTTGCTGCAGACATAGAAAACTGTCTATAGGTTTTACACATTTGTTTTAGGAAACACGAAGCAAGGCTTACTTTAGAAATAGTTAATAAAGTATAAAGATGGTTATGTCAGCAGATGTACAGAAAAGGAATGCTGGATGCCTGCTAGATCTGCCCAGGAAACTTTCTGACATGAGACTCTGCTTTGAAAACAAAGTCAGAAGCCTTAGGACCTGCTTTCCCACCTCAAACAGGGTCTCAGATTTGAGGCATGGTTGTTTACCATGCTATCTTGTAGATCGTACCATGTTCGTTATTCAACAGCACAGCACTCCACCTTACTTTTCTTTTAAATGTGTGATGTGCCCTCTAATTTGCACCTAGACATAAGCATGCATTTCCTGTCCATCACTGGGCATATTTTTTTGTTTTTGTTTGTTTGTTTTGCTTTTTATTTTTGTTATTGTTTTTTTGGTTTTTTTTTAATCTTCCCCCGAAGAAACCTTGAACCTTTTACTTTGAGGGCTTTCAATATGTACTATAACAGTTCAACATTAACTCCCAGTGATAAAAAAGAGATAAGAAAGCATAGTTATCTCATCAGATGTACTTGCTTTAGTGATTAATAAAAAACAAATTTTATGAATATCAAATACTTGTTTTGAACTAAATATTGTCATTATTCATTATAAGTAAAGGTTCAATTTCCATGATACAAATCATTAAGCAACTGACACCCTAGTTTGAAAGATACAACTTTATTTACTTTAGAGAGATTTCCTTAATTTTTCAATCATTTCATTCCTAATTTTCTAGTGCATCATTTTATTTCTTCAGGCCACAATACCATTGTATGGAAAAATGGAACTTCTATCCGACCTCAATCCTTCTTATCTCTCTTCAAAAAAGACAGTAATTTTGTTGTCATTTAAAACAGAATAAGCCTGGAGTGGTGGCACAGACTTAATCTCAGCATTTAGGAGGCAGAGGTAGGCAGATCTCTTTGATTTCCAGTCAAGGAAAAGTTTTGACAGTGAGACTCTGGCTTTTGAAAGAAAGGAGAAAGAAAGGAAGAAGGAAGGAAAGAAAGAAAGAAAGAAAGAAAGAAAGAAAGAAAGAAAGAAAGAAAGAAAGAAAGAAAGGAAGGAAGGAAGGAAGGAAGGAAGGAAGAAAGGGGATGGGAGGAAGGAAGGAAGGAAGAAATAAAATAAGGCAAAAATGATGCTACTTGCTAACTTAGGTAGCTAGCTCCCTTCCCCGCCCCAGCACCCCCACACACACACCTCTTGGCTCCTGTGTTATCACACAAAACTAGTCATCATTGTTGTGAGTATATTCATTCTACATAGAAAAGCCACATGTTTTTCCAGCTACAGCTCAAGTTAAGTCCCTAGCCAGACTCGCAGTTGAAATGACTGTCAGACCTGTACTACAGCATGCCTCAGCTTGATTGACTAACTAAAATGAAGATTTTTTTTGAGCAAAATAAAATGCATTTGTTTTAAGCCAAGGCTTCTGAAATAGTTTTACACTTATAATCCCTTTTCCTATCAGATATCCTGATGCAGCCCAAACATGTAGGACTATTAAGTAAGCAAATTGAACACTTACTTATAATGCATAGATTTAGTTCAAACATCTATCTCGTAGTCATACAATTTACCATTTTTTAATCACTAAATCAAATACATCTGATGAGATAAATATGCTTTTTATTTTGTACAAATTGTTAAAACAATGCTTGAATATTTGATATTATATGAGATATCCAACAGTTTTTAGAGTTGATCAGAATTTCGACTTTATAATTACTGGTGTCAAAAATGCCACTTCCAATAAATACATAGTGAAAAATATATGACATAGGCATATTTAAGGTAATTTTAGATATGGTCAGAAATCCTATTCTATTCCCAAGGCATACTTTATGAAATTCAAGACAGCCCAAATGAAAATTTCTGAATCAAGCATTCTAACAGAGTCCTGTTCAAAGACACAATAATCTGTTACATACTGGAAAATACTAGTAAGGAGTGTTGAAAGTCTTTGTCTTCTATAATAAAACCATGATTCTATAGAGGCAGAGATCTTTGTATGCACAGTAAAACATCACCACTCATAGCATACAGTGGTCTCAATTCTGTGAGGCGTTTCAGGTAATAGTTGTTGGCATTGCCTGGTGTGGTGACCGTCACAGGACAGAGTACATGTGTCCTCTCATTACCGGGCCTGCTGTGAGTTTGTCCAGTGTAACACAAGAGAGAAATTCCACAAATTCCTTGGACTAATCACATAAATATTTAGAACATATTTTTGTTTAGTGAGTTTCTTTATTATATGTAACTCTCACAGTCAAGTTAACAACCTCCATAAGAAGCTGTGTTAAAATCAATAGTTTTCTGTAGTTTTATTCAAAGCAGGGGACTGTGGAACATTTAGCCACTCTCTCTTGGTTTCAGATATAACATTTATGAGGTTTTCAAGACCACCGCATCGAGTAAAACATGGTTTCTGAGTCCCAGCATTTAGTTTCTCTCAGGCATACACTGGAGTGTTCTTGACATTTTTTCCCCCAGAGGATTTTACAGCATTTTTACTGGCTTTCACATCACTCAGAAAGCATTAAGAACAATGGCAGGCTTGAGTTAACGGGAGCTTCTCACAATAGCCACTGTAACTGACGCTCCTTTGTAGACATGGTATCACAGAGTTTGTGAGTTCCTGTGCACATTAGCCAATACTGTGAGTCTTAGCATCCAGAATTCCATTCCATCCAGCTTAGACCACAACCTGAAAGCATGTCCTCTCATGCCCTGAGTTGTTCTCATATTTTCATTTTATCTGGTAACCTCACTCTATTTAATTGGTATAATGATAATTTCAGATTAAACTTATTTTCCTGGACCTACAGTCAAAACAAAGAGTAATAAATCTTGCATGGTTTGCTACTAGTTTACTGTTAAATGGTTTTCAAACTCTTAAAACTGTCAAAATGTAAATAAGCACAATAATTACTTGTAATTTGTTTGCTTTGCTTTGTCTGGTTTTACTTTGTAATCATCCAGAATGGTTTTCATATAATTGACAGGAATCAATTTCAAATTGCTTTCAACCACCTGTCAATCACTGTGACAGATAAGTTGGTCTCACTAAAATTCCTCTTTCTACCCTTAAAAAGTCATTTCATAGAATCTGGTTTAAAAGAATGAGAGAGAAAGAGAGAGAGAGGAGGGGGGAGGGGAGGGGAGGGGAGACGAGACGAGACCAGACGAGGAGAGGAGAGGAGAGGAGAGGAGAGGAGAGGAGAGAGAAAGGAGGATGGACTCCCCTCCCTCTCCCCCTCCACCCCCCCTCTCTGATTAGATCACTGTCTTGTCTTAGTATCAGTGTGGTACTAACTCTGTAAAAACATTAGTGGGTCCTAAGGGAAAACCTACTACTATTACTCTGCTAAAGAACATAACACTAACTTGACTCTAATGACATTGTTATACACATAGATTAACATATTTCTAAGATCTCTTCAGTGACACTTCTATTTGCAGCAGATGGCAATTAACACAGAGATGCACAAATGGACATGGTGTAGAGAATAAAAGATTGTGTACTATTCAGTCATAAAATAACATCTATACTGCATCCCTTCCTACCAAGTTCAGGGATTCTTGCAGAAGAAGGGAAGAATGACTGTCAGTCAGTCTGTGAATGAGTACAAGGACACAGTGTCATCCTGACACAGCATGGCAATTTTTTTTGTACCTTCCACAAACACATGATATAAACATTTACTTAAACACAGATATAAGTATTTTAAAAATATGAACATAATTAAGCATATCAAGTAACACTCTCTTCTTATTTCTAGAGTAGTAGCCTGACTAAATGGCCACATTCATGGTACATTGGAACTGTGTGTGTGTAGGAGGTTTGCAGAAACACAGACAAAACAAGATAAACTTAACTTGAAATTCACATCACCATGAATTTTTTCCATTAAATGTTGTATTTAGCTTATATGTAGAGAAGTCGCCCTTTAAAATAATCACATACTTCTTTTTCTTTTAAGCTGCAAAATATTTTTATTGTAAAAACAGTCAAGAGAGGTCAGCAATGCGAATGTTATCTCAGGACATTTCCCCTTGGCTCCTGAGCTTCCAAGTTTCTATCAGCGTTTCTCTGGTTTTTATGGTCCTTTTTTTTTTATTTTATTTTATTTTTTTAATTTACATTCCAAATCACTTCCCCTTTCCCGTTTCCTCCCTCCCCGAAAGTCCCATAAGCCCCCTTCCCTCCCTCTTTTCTCCATTCAACCCCCTCTCGTTACTCTGTCCTGGCGTTCCCCTACATCCAGTCTTTCCAGGACCAGGGGTCTCTCCTTCCATCTTTTTAGAAATCTATTGATATGCGGATTGTGTCTAGGGTATTCCAAGATTCTGGGTCAATATCCCCTTATCAGTGACTGCATACCATGTGTGTTCTTTTGTGATTGGGTTACCTCACTAAGGATGATATTTTCAAGGTCTGACCATTTGCCTAGGAATTTCGTGAATTCATTGTTTTTAATTGCAGAGTAGTATTCCATTGTGTAGATATACCACATCTTCTGAACCCATTCCTCCGTTGAGGGACATCTGGGTTCTTTCCAGCTTCTGGCTATTATAAATAAGGCTGCTATGAACATAGTGGAGCATGTGTCCTTATTGCATGCAGGAAAAGTCTCTGGGTATATGCCCAGGAGTGGTATAGCTGGATCCTCCGGGAGTGTCATGCCCAGTTTTCTGAGACCGCCAGACTGCTTTCCAGAGTGGTTGTACCAGCCTGCAATTCCACCAGCAGTGGAGAAGTGTTCCTCTTTCTCCACATCCTCGCCAACAACTGCTGTCTCCTGTGTTTTTGATCTTAGCCATCCTGACTGGTGTGAGATGGAATTTCAGGGTTGTTTTGATTTGCATTTCCCTAATGACTAAGGATGATGAACATCTCTTTAGGTGCTTCTCAGCCATTAGATATTCTTCAGGTGAGAACTCTTTGTGTAGCTCTGTACCCCATTTTTTAATAGGGTTACTTGCCTCTCTGGAGTTTAACTTCTTGAGTTCTTTGTATATCTTGGATATTAGCCCTCTGTCGGATCTTTGTCAAAGGAGCTAAAACCATCCAGTGGAAAAAAGATAGCCTTTTCAACAAATGGTGCTGGCTCAGCTGGAGGTCAACATGCAGAAGAATGCAAATTGACCCATCCTTATCTCCTTGCACTAAGCTCAATTCTAAGTGGATCAAAAATTTCCACATAAAACCAGACACAGTGAAACTAATAGAAGGGAAACTAGGGAAGAACCTTGACCATATGGACACAGGGGAGAATTTCCTGAACATAACTCCAATAGCTTATGCTCTAAGATCAAGAATAGACAAATGGGACCTCATTAAATTACAAAGTTTTTGCAAGGCAAAAGACACTGTCAAAAAGACAAAGCGGCAACCAACTAACTGGGAAATGATCTTTATGGTCCTTTTTAACATGCTTACTGACTACATGTGGATGTTGCTTTGAAACTAACACATAGTAAAACCAACCAAAACAAAATGCAGGTCAAAGCCCTGAACCATGTTCTGTTGTGCTTTTTATCACATTTCCTACAGGAAAACCTGTATAACTCATACACTTCAAACTGAACAGAAAAGTAAAATTAGTACTGTAACCACATAGTGAAATACCAGTGACTTTTCCATTTACAAGTTACTGAATAAAATCCCAGGACATCTGCAGAATTATGCAAGTTTTAAAATTTGAAAAGGGGGGCAGGGATTGAAAAAGACTCTGAAAAAAAAACCCAGAACTTTCAGCCTCCTGGTTCCCCACATTTGAGAACCTAGTTCCTGCAGCGTGCCAGTGGCCAGAATGTGCACAGCACGTCCAGTGCTATGCAGTGAGCGGGCCTACAGCCTAATGGCTTCCTCCAAGCATAAAGAGAGTAACTACCAGTTCTCAAAGCAGTCTTGATCGATGGTCACAATTTAGAAATATTAACTGCTACTCTATTTCCATATATTGCAAAATGATTTCAGAAACAGATTAAACATACAATTGTTTTATAAAAATAAAAATTGTTTGGGCTTCATAAACTCTGTAAAATACAACACCACATATGAATCAAGATAATTCCACAAAAAATTGACCATGCTTGCAGACAGGGAATCCTAGTCAAGTTCGGATCTCTACCATATCTAAAAGACTCCATGTTCTACTGGGAGAATTTTGTTTTTCTTTTTTAATTTTTTATTGAATATTTTCTTTATTTACATTTCAAATATTATCCCCTTTCCTGGTTTCTCCTCCAGAAACCCCCTATCCCATCCTCCCTCACCCTGCTTCTATGAGGATGCTCCCCCATGCACTTACCCACTCCCGCTTCCCCGTCCTGGCATCCCCCTACACTGGGGCATCAAGCCTTCACAGGTCTAAGAACCTGACCTCCCACTGATGTCTGACAAGGCCATCCTCTGCACATATGTGGCTAAAGCTATAGGTCCCTTCATGTGTACTCTTTGGTTGGTGGTTTAGTCCCTGGGACCTCTCCGGGGCCTGATTGGTTAATATTGTTGTTCATCCTATGGGCTTGCAAACCCCTTCAGCTCTTTCAGTCATTCCTCTAAATCCTCCATTGGGTACCCTGTGCTCAGTTCAATGGTTGGCTGCAAGCATCTACCTATGTATGTGTCAGGCTCTGGCAGAGACTCTCAGGCGACAGCTATATCAGGCTCCTTTCAGTATGCACTTCTTGGAATTCAAAATAGTGTCTGGGTTTGGTGACTGTATATGGGATGGATCCCCAGGTGGGGCAGTCTCTGGATGACATTTCCTTCAGTCTCTGCTCCACAATTTGTCTTGTATTTGCTCCCATGAGTATTCTGTCCCCCTTCTAAGAAGGATCAAAGCACTCATACTTTGATCTTGTTTGTCTTGAGCTTCATGTGGTCTGTGGGCTGTAACTTGGGTATTCTGAGCTTTTGGGCTAATATGCACTTATCAGAGAGTGCGTACCATGTGTGTTCTTTTGTGATTGGGTTACCTCACTCAGGATGATATTTCCTAGTTCCATCCATTTGCCTAAGAATTTCATGAATTCATTATTTTTAATAACACAATGGAGTAGTATTCCATTGTGTTAATGGATCACATTTTCTGTATCCATTCCTCTGTTGAAATATATCTGGGTTCTTTCCAGTTTCTGGCTATTATAAATAAGGCTGCTATGAACATAGTGAAACATGTGTCCTTGTTATATGTTGGAGCATCTTTTGACTATATGTCAGGAGTGGTATAGCTGGGTCCTCAGGTAGAACTATGTCCAATTTTCTGACAAACCACCAGACTGATTTCCCGAGTAGTTGTACTAGCTTACAATCCCACCAACACCATTTGTTGAAAATGCTGTCTGTTTTCCACTGGATGGTTTTGGCTCCTTTGTCAAAGATCAAGTGACCACAGGTGTGTGCATTCATTTCTGGGTCTTTAATTCTATTCATTGATCTACCTGCCTGTCTCTGTGGGGCCTAGAGAGGCAAATATGCCCTCAGTTTCATTTAGGGATAAGGGGATAGATTTAAGATACTGCAGAACAGAGTAGAATAGAAAAGAAGAGAACAGAGTTGAGCTATTGGAGGTTAAAACAGTTGATACTTAGAGCCATACATCTTTTCTCAAATATAACTCTTGTTTCCATAAATTCTATGTAGTGATTTGTGTTTAAAAATATTTATCTAATCTACAAATTGTAATTAGCCTGAGGTGAGCTGTATTAATTTTTGCCTTTAATTCAAGACTAAAATAATCAAGCCATTATTATCTACTTAAACATATTGGGTTTTATTATATATGTGTGTGTGTGTGTGTGTGTGTGTGTGTGTAATTGAGAAAATTAGGCCATCATGATAAAACATCATGTTTTTCAAAATAATTCTCTGCCAATGATCTTGTATACAATAAAATAAATATAAAACATTGTATTTAAACTGAAATGACTGCAGCTATTTCAATGCCATGTACTATTGGCTGAGACTTGTTATGTTATTTACCTTGATTAAGCAAAGAACAACCACTACATTCCATGTCTTCTTAAATTCACTAAGACATTTCTACAATACCTTAAATTCCATCTTATTTGGGAAATAGAACCAGTAACAGGCCTTTTCTATCTACGTAATTTCTCTAATTCTTCTAATCTAAATTTATTCTTAGGGGTACAGACCAGTGTAGCAAGTGTTTGCCTAACAGTTCAGGCTTAATACTCAAAAATCATCCAAGTGAATGAATGACTCTAAAAGAACAGACAACCCTGTGCATGCTTCATTTCTCATGTCAGATAGCACTGTCTAACATTAATATTATACAAATCTCCATTCACAACTGAGGCCCAGTAGCAGGACAACTCTCTCATAATAACTTGTTTACATAAATGCTTTTTGAATACACTATACACTTATTGAATCAATATTTCTTATATAAAAATCTGTGACTAATATTCCCTAAGAATAGTACAACTGACCAGGAAAAGAAAACATTAGAGATCACTCCTTATCTTTTATTTGTGTCTGGGTTTTAATTCCAGGGTATGAACTATTTTTATACATTGACGACACAACTATATACTAACAGTAGCTCAGTAAAATATTTTTACAGTTAATTAAATTAAATTTAAGTTAAGTTAATTTATTTTTACGGTTAATTTAAGTTGCTGCTTTCTGTTGGTCAAGGCTATGACACATTGGAAATTCCCATATACTACATGAACAGTGAAAGCAGCTGAACTTAAAAAAATCATTGCTTCCTTTAATTTATCTGAAGAAGACCCATATTTGAAGATTGGGCTTAAATTAATTTCTACTTGAAATTAAAACATATTCTCCAAAATTTTCAAGTATTATCTATCTTACTCTTATCTAGATAAATTTTAAGACATGAATTATTTTATTGAGAAATACTTTTCATTGTTTAACATTTTACAGGCAATAAAGAAATAAACAAAGAGAACTATGGATATACTCTTTTATTTTTTACTTTTAAAATTCTTATAAGCAGAGTACTAATAAATTATTCCAGTTCACTGCATGAGTATTGTAGCCATCTATTTTTAGTTAAAGAAAAAGTGACTGGAAAGAGAGGCTTCATTAGAAGTCATATGCTAGATCTTTATCATGAACAAAATCACTTTGATATTTTATTTATAAACAACATTCTGACTTGTATAGCCTGAACTAAATCTGAAAGAGCAGTGGCTTTTGGCACAGTGGACCATGTCATTAGACTGAAAACCTGGTGAGGTCGAGAAGATTCAGAAATCCCAGCATTTCTCATAAGTGAGAAAGGTAGGCATTTAAATCTACTCCTGACCAGGTTCCTGTCCTGATGAGATGACCATGACACCCCATGGAGAGAACTATGATAATCAGTTAAGTAGAGATAACAGTCCTTCCTCATGCAAATGAGGCATCCCTAACAAGTCAGACCAAGCCAATAGAAAGCACCTGCCTCTAGATACCAACCCACCCCTAAATGTTTATAAGGTCTTATCCACAAGGAATAAAGTACACAAGTTATTTTACCAAAGATCACCTTAGAGTGTCTCTTTTATTGAACTGTCTCATTTTCTCTTCCAATGTTTTTATCACTGGATCATGACCCAACCCAACCATCCAGGTGTGCAAGCCTGACCGAAGTCACTTCCTGCTCAGTGACCCTGACCTTGGCCTCCCAGCTGCCCAGTGCATCTCCCTGTCAGTCATTGACTCCAGGACAGCAGCAGCTGTGAACGAGGCCCAGCAGCCCACCTTGTTCAATGATAGGTTTCCACTCAGAGAGCTGCAACTCTTTAGCCTCTCTGGTCCCACCAGAGCTCTGCGGATCCCCCATGTACAGTGCCTGGTATGTAGACTGGCAGTGGCTCTCTCAGACTTTTAGAGCAGTACATAGTACACAGCACACCAAAGTGCAAACCTGGGCAATTCAAGTATGTTCTGATAATCAAACACATACATTAAGAATATTTTATAAGAAACAAAAGAGAGCTATGAAGTGATAAGTGGGATTTTAAGCCAACAGATATATTGTCAATCATACCTGTAACTGTAAGAGAATGATAGAATAAGAGAAGAAACTAATTTTACATAGCCTGGGCCTCCTAAAAATGATGGAAGACAATGTTTAAGAATAGATCAAAAGAGCATGGTTTTCTAGAGACAGTTATAGCAGCCACCCTTGGGCTGGTGGTGTGGCTTAGTGGGTTAAGACCCTTTCCACCAAACCTCAGGACTTAGTTCAATCACATGAGCAACATGGTAGAAGGAGAGAATCAAATTGTCTTCTAAGTTACAACACACACACACACACACACACACACACACACACACCAAATAAACAAAATTTATTTTAAAAGTTAAAATAAAAATCATTTGCCATTTTAATAGATATTTCTGGACTGCCTAACATCTTCTAAGAACTACATTATCTTATAGTAAGCACACAAGTATTATCAATTCAGTTACATTCCAGTAGGAGATATGGAGATATATACATTTTCACAAAATGCATATTTACCAAGCAAAATTCTTGCAACAGGGCAAGCACATTCACAGAGCACCGTCTGGAAGGGGAAGAGCTCAGAAAATAAAATGTTGTGAAGGTAGGTTTTGAGGTTCTTTGTTTTAACAATTGAATCTATCATCTCATAATTCCTTCACACACAAGCAATTAGAAGTAGTTGATCAGTTTGCCTGGGCAACACATCAACTGACATTTCTGGGCTTTGACAAATTTTCTCTTCTAAAAGCACCATCCCAGGCTGATGTTCAGTTACTGTCGATCTTAAGATGAAGAATGAAAGCATCTGATTTTGTAAACAACAGGGCAAGTTCTTCTTAATGAAAGCAGACATACAAAAATAAAGCAAATGCAGTTCAGAAGATGATGGATTGGACCAGGCAGAGAAAAACCCACAGAGAGAAAGAAGACTGTTTCTGCTACAGGGGTGTATTCGTTTTTCACAGTTACCCTAACAAGTCATCAGACATGTAGTGGCTGAGAACAACTCTGCTTTATCAGCACCCAATTTTGTAAGTCAAAAGTCAGACATGGGATAGATGGACTCTTAGTTCATAGACTCAAACATTAAAATTGAGGGGAAATCAATCACCCATAAAGATAAAAGAATACCTGTGGTCTGTCTGCATTTCAACCAGAACAATTTGTTCAATTTGACAGTAGATGACAAAAACTAAGATATATTATTTATGTTCTCCATTATCAAGCAGAACCATGCATCTGCATAAGACTGATTCTTCCTTTTTGCTCTAGAACCCTTATAGAATGGCAGCAAAAGCAAATTGCAGAACAGAAACTCCCTGTTTCCCCTACAGCCATGTCAGAACTCCTTTACTTGGCTTCCCCAACAAACCTCAAATTTCCATCCCTTCTGCCAGATATCTAAAAACTGATCTGTTGCAGAGACTCAAGTTGTCCAATTAAACCCATCAGAATATTATATTTCTCTATTAGGTGTTTGGAGTACTACCTCATTCTACCCTCAAATTCATAAAACTTTCAAAACGAGTATGTTCTATATAAGGAAGGACCACTGTATTTATTCTTCCAATTCTTAGTAAGGTACAGATTCTAGTTTAATGACAAGGGAGGATGTAGAATACAATAAAAAGTGGTGTTGGGAAAACGTGAGGACCCAAGAAGAGAGACTGCAGTCATTGTAACATCCTTACAGTCTTTTCAAAATGTATGTATCAATTTTAAAACACATAAAACATGGCTCTCAATATAATAAATACTATACATAATTTTCTGGGACAGGATTTAACATGTGAACGCTACTCCAAAAAGACTATATGTGTTCACTAGATACTTTAATGGACACGAGAAAAGTCAGTAGCATCTAGATGCCCTGTAATCTCCTCGGCTTGCTCCTTTCATCTATCATTAAATTGGCGGTGGCAGTGGGGGGGTGGGGGGGTTGTTTGTTTGTTTAATTGATTCTGGAAGAATTGATTTCTTGGCTAATTTATACTGGTTTATAAAGAAAAAGTTAAAATATTTAGGAGCTCTGTGGATCAGAAAATTTTGTTTCTGTTTATGTTTGATAATATCTTTCTCACCATAGGAATTCATAGGAAATTTTGTAGCTATAGTTTTTAAGAACACTTGTTCTTTCTACATTTTTTTCTATTGGCAAACAACGAATTTTCAGTAGTGGTTTGGAAATGATTCACATACACACAAATGATTAAAGAACTAGATGTTTTTAATTCCTTAAAAATGAGGCAAAATATTATGATATTGATATTTATCTTGGAATTTACACTATCAAATTACCAAAAGTAAATGAGGTGAGCAACAAACAAAATAAAGGGACCATTGAAAGCACACTTAGACAAGAAAATGTAGGAAAACAATTACAAACAACAACTTTAAAACAGTTCTCATTATTTACCAAATATCTTACATATTGGTCATACCTTATTTACTATTGATCAGTGTTTTATCAATTTGACACAAGATAAAACTATTTGAGAAGAAGGAATTTCAATTTGGAAAAACCTTTCATTAGATTGGCCTATAGACAAATCTGTGGGTCACTTTCTTGATTGTTGTAAGGGAGCTCAGCGCACTGTGGAGAGATCCTCTGGGTGGAGATAGTGAGTGGGGAGCAGGACAGTAAGCAGTGTTCCTCAGTAGTGCCTGCTGCTGTTGCTGCTCATGTCATGTTTCTGACATGAGTTCCTGCCTTAGTTTCCCTCAATGGACTGTGACCTGACAGTTGTAATATAAATCCTTTCTTCATCAACTTACTTTTGGTCATGGTCTTTATCACAGCAAGAAAAATCAAACTAGGGCATACCCTTATGCAGAATATGAGATATTAATCCATAACACTCTATGAAATAGGCACTTTGCTATCCAAACTCTATTATTTATAAAACATTGGCACTCAGAGGATAAGAGCTATCATGTCTGGCAGCAGAGACCAACAGTCTGACTCCAGAGAGAAGCCCGTACCCAATATTTATAATATACCTACAAGTATCAAGCACTAACCATCACTTAAAATATACTTTAAAACTACCTATACCACATAACAAAATTCTGGAGGAAATTAGTTCAGTTATTCTGCAAAGAATGCATTAGGGTAAGGGTTGGAAGACTCTATAATACTACAGAATATGTTAACTGTTCACAACACTCACTGTGAATTTTTTCCTTTTGCTTTTTACCTTTGTTGATTATGATTTTAAATACAACAGATTCTTCCATACTTATATGAGACTACACACTAGCATACATATGCAATTTGAGATGGGAGAGCAAAGGACTTGCTTAAATGATTACATTCATTCTGTGAACAGAGTACTTTGCTGTAAGGGAAAGCCTCTGCTGTTCTGTATCAGTGTCATTTCCTGGCTTCTGGCTGCTGGGTGATCATTTAGTACCAAGTGCTGCCCTGACATGCAAGGGGAAACTGTTTACTTCTTTATATATCAGTCTGTCCTGACCACCCAGCATAGAACTGCTAAGGATACTTTCATTCTAACAGAACACAGCTTAAGCAAGGGATCATTACCAAATGGGTGTGAAATAGCAACATCACAGCTCTGCAGCTTTGAGTGATGTCCAGATCAGCTTTGAACTTTTTCTGAAGCACATGATGACCATCAGCTCAAGATATTTATGCCTTGGCTTTCCAATTGTAGAATTACAAAATTCATATATTTTGGTAGTTTTAGTTTTATTATCTTTTCAAGTAGCATAAATTTTATTGTTTTTTATTAACCATTGAACAATTATCCCAAAATATATGAATAGTTTATGTAAGTATATTTAAAGAATACAGATATATTTCTCTATTATCTAATGAGGCAGATAGATATCTAAGTATACATATATATTTGTAACTCAACCAGAAGGGTTGATTACACCAAGAGAACACAGCACACAGGATTAGCTAATCAGGGCTCATAGGGGCTCACCAGGACAATCACAGAGTCTGTACGTGTCTGCACTAACTCCTCTGCATATCTGTTGTGGTTGTTTAGCTTGGTGTTTTTGTGGGACTCCTAACAGTGGGAGTAAGAGTGTCCCTGACTATTTTACCTGTTCTTGAGACCCTTTTCCTCCTACTGGGTTGCCTTGCCCAGACTTTATATAAAGATTTATGCCTAGTCTTATTGTACCCTATTATGCTGTCTTGAGGTGATATCAATGGGAGGCCTGTTTGTTTCTAAAGGGGAAGAGAGGGGAAGTGGATCTCTGTGTGTTTGGGGGGGGGTGGTGGATGGAGGATTAATTTCAGCCAGAATGTGTTGAAAACAAAAATAAAAGAGAATAAAATAAAAAGTAAAAATACTATACTGTAAGTGATGAAGAGATTTAGAACTTAACACTATTCTGCCTGTATAAATTTTGTTTTTAAAGATACACATTTCAAATCCATAGTTTTGTTAATATAATTTATTAAATTGAATGCTAATAGTAAGAATGTAGTTTGGTATTGGGAAAGATTAATTTTATAATTTATGTATTTTAAACCTTTAGGTGTTAAAATAACAGATATGAATAAGGTAAGGTAGTTTATAACTATTCCCAGTAGCAGGGGAGCAGAGGCAACAGGATCAAGAGGTCAAAGCTAAGAACAGCTCAGATACTTGAGGTTCAGTCTCAAAATGATAGTAATAATAATAGTAAACAATAATAACAATAATAATAAATAGGAAAAAGACATTTGTGCTTGTTAGTATCTGCATTATCTTAAAGGAAAACTCAGTTCCCATAAATAAAAAAATTATAAAAGCCTTTGAATAGATCAGTCTGAAGCATGAATGTTGGGGTGTGTGTGTGTGTGTGTGTGTGTGTGTGTGTGTGTTATATTACAGATACCTTTATTGGAAGTAGATCAAAATACAACAAAATAATGGGCACACAAAATAACATTACATATTGTCTCATTTCTTTATTCTTAATAACTCTTTGGGGAGTTTAAAATATTCAATATTCCTGCACATAAATTTCCAACGTTTATTTTAACGCCTGGGAAAGAAGGGCTGAGAAGTGCTGTAAGGAAGGTCACATTCTCAGCATACCTTGAGACCACTAAATACAAATGGTCCTCATAGCCTTGTCTGTGCTTTCCCACTCACCTGACCTATCAGAAGATGCTGTAATGGCTTCCTAACTGGGCACTTTGCCATCTGAACTGATTGAATTTTTGCAAGAAAAATAAATACCAGTATTTTGCTTTAGGATGAGAGTTCAATTTACAGAATATAGAAGTGGGGGCTATGAATATAGCTAAGTTGGTAAGTGTTTTCTCAGCACCTGGACCTAGTTTAATATCCAGAAACCACATAATTAAAGACAGAAATGGGTGACATTCCTGTAATCCCTTGACAGAAAGATCTCTGGGGTTTGCAGAGCATTCAGTCTAGCCTAATCATTGTGTTTTAAGACATTTAAACACTTTGTCTCCAATAAATAAATAAACTGGATGATTATTTCTGGGAAACAACACTCAAGTTTGTAATTTGACCACTAAAGGTATACACACACACACACACACACACACACACACACACACATACTCACACTCACACAAACACACACACACACACATATGTACACATGCAAATATAAACGTAGAAATGAAAAGAGTATGCCAATAATCTTAAATTGCTAAGAGGATCAGGATTCTGGCACACTCAGTGCCTATAATTCTCTGTTTTCCCTGACTCTCTTGGGACATCTCCTATTCAAATGTGGAAAAGTTCTGGGATGAAATTTAGATCACTGGTATCCTTCTGAGCATGCAAGATATCTAGATTGTCAAGACAGAGCCATAGAAGAAATATAGAGTGATAACTGGGAACAAGAGCACCTCCTGAGGAATGAACCAAGGGCTGGAGCTAGAAAACCACTTGCTCCAACTGTGACCAGACATTGGAAATAGTATAGTGAAAGATGCAAACACTTCACTAGTCATACCTGCAAATTAAATGCTACAGAACATACATACATTATGCCAAAATAAAAAAATGTACATGATTAAAATGTTTTAATACTGTGTGAGCATATTAGTGTGGATACACAGAAGTATGTCTGCACAAATTATTTACATGTGTATAGAGGTCAGACATACACATGCACATTCACAGAAATACAGGCATGCACAGTTACTCCTGAGACACTGCCACTTCATTTCTTTTTGAACATATGTAAACACAAATTAACAGAATAACTAAAAAAAAGTAATCTAGAATAACAATAACTTCTGGAAGAATTGCTATATCCAATTTAAAGATGTACTACAAAGCTATAGTAATAAAAAAATGGTATGATATTGGCACAAAAGCAGTTATGTTGATCAATAGAATCTAACTGAAGTCCAAGACATAATTCCACACACATGCAGACACGTGATTTTTCCTAAAGGAGCCAGAAATACACACAAGAAACAAAGACAGTATCTTCAATAAATGATGCTGGTCAAACTTGATAGCTTCATTAATAATAAGCAAAAATTGATAGTTATATCATTCTAAACATAACTCAACTACAACTGGATTAAGGACCTCAATATAAAACTAGATACTCTGAACCTGAAGAAGAAAAGGTGAGGAGTAGCCATGAACTCATTTGTAGGCACAAATTTTTTGAAACCTACTTTTAATAAGTGTTCAACCTCTCCTCTAGCCCACCACCCAGTAGAGGTGGTGTAAGAGAAAAGTTATTAGGATACGGGGGGAGTGGATCTGTTCATCAACAGTTCTTTAGAGGTGAGCGCAATCTTCTTGGCAGCAGTTCAGTCCCATGGTAAACACCAAATATTACCAGCAGCTTCAGTCCAGTCCTCTCTACAGGCAGACACCACACATGAACCAGTTGTAGCTCAATCCTGAAGAAACCACTAGGCTCATCAATCACCCTGAGGCAAAGCTCTGGAAGCAGCAGGCCACCACAGTAAACTCACAAGCAGTTCTTTGCCAAGTTTCTCTCAATGGGCTCTGTTACCCACAAACTAAGCTCAACAATGCTATATAAGATGAACACATGCCTGTAATTTACAGGTAAATGGATGGAAGGAGAATGATATCATTCTGAGTGAGGTAACTCACACATAGAAATACAAATATACTATGCATTTGCTTATATGTGGATATTAGATGTTAAGTCAATGATAACCAAGCTACAATACAAAGGAGCTCAAGGGGTAGACATTGAGTCAGAGACTAGAAGGAGCAGATAGATTTTATTCGGAAACAGGAATAAAATAGACAGATATGGATGGAATGAAAAGGAGCTGGAATGAGAGTATCAAGTTTGCAGGAGCACGAGAGAACAGGTTATTGGAAGGAGTACAGGGAGAGACAGCCAAAATTAAGGGGCAGTTGAGGGGTATTGTAATCTAATACAGTAAAAACCTCTTAAAATATATGTATATATGAAGGTAAACTAAATAAGATTGCTTAGTAATGCAAAAGACCAAATCCTATCTGGAAATTTCTTGTCACCAAACAAAGCATCCAGTACTGGAATTGGATTGCATCTAATTGAGTTTTTGATCAAAGAAGTCCCACCAGACTCCTCAAACCACTCAGGTTCTAGTCAAGACAATAAGACTATTCTCTAAAAGCTGACAGCAGGGCTGCAATATTAAATACAACATCTACGCAATTCATTGGACATGGAGATGTTGAACCAGTACCTGCATGGGACCTTCACCCTTCAAGCATCTTTAGTTCTGGAATGTATCTGCATGCTCTTAAAAAATTTAAGTACGAAATCAGTCACAAATACATTTATTGACAACTGGTGTACTGCTTACATGATATGCTAGGAAGATGGCGGCACAAAGCTTGTGAGTATAACCAACCAATAGCTGATTTGACTTACATTCCATTCCATGAAATGGAACTCATACTCAACACCACTAGAGGGACCAAGAACCAGATCTAGGTATCCCAGGGACCTAGGGTAAACCCAAATAATAATGGTCTAAAAACAATGTAGAGATAAAATGACTCCCAATGATATTCTGCTATATTCCCAGATCAGTGCTTTCTACAACTGTCATCAGAGAAGGTTCCTGAAGAAGAAATATAGAGACTCATTCCCAGACATTGCACACAGAGTAAGAGACTTTGGAACACTCGGCCCTAAGCTTGATGTCTCCAACAAATTCCTCTCCTTAGAGCTTAGGAAAACCCATAAAAAAAAGGAGACTGAAAGATTGTAGAAGTCAGAGGGGATAGAGGATAACAATTAAACAAGCTTTATTAAATCAGCATGAGCAAAGCTAAATGATCTCACAGACACCGAAGAAGCACGCACAGGACCTGCATGGGTCTTTACCTGGTTCTCATATACATTATGGCTTTCACTTTAAGGTTTTTAATGGAATACCTGGGTGAGTGAATAAGTGGATCTCTGGCTCTTGTGCCTTCTCTTGGCCTCTTTTCCTTCTTTTGGTTTGTCTTATGCAACTCCAAAGTAATAGTTTTTATTTTATCTTAATATATTTTATTATAGTTTTATAAAATGAATGAGTGAGTGAATAAATGAATGAAAATCTATCCTCTAGAGTAAAAGTTAACAAATGAACTGTCACATATACCTGCAGATGGAGGGAAAAATCATGGTTTTTTTTCTAATAGGGAAACACTGGGTATATAAACCAATCCAGGGCAGGCCTTATGTTCAGTTGTAGTTGACCAACATAAAATGTACTTAACAGTTTTTGTGAGCCTTTATTTGATTACTATTTAGTAGGGTTTTTGTTTGCTTGTTCATTCTTTTTTTTTTATTTGTTTGGTTTGGTTCTTTTGGGGTGAGATGATTTTATCTTGTTTTCTTGGTTTGGTTTTGGGGTTATTTATTGTTGTACTGTTTTTTAACTATTTAAAAGTAAAAAAAGAATATTCAAAAAAGGGAAAAAATGAAATACAATGTGCAACTAAGAACAGAAACTACCAAAAGAACAAAGGTAAGAAAAGAAAGAAAGAGAGAGAGAGAAGAAAGAAAGAAAAAAAGAAAGAAAGAAAGAAAGAAAGAAAGAAAGAAAGAAAGAAAGAAAGAAAGAAAGAAAGAAAGAAAGAAAGAAAAGGGAGGGAGGAAGGAAGGAAGGAAGGAAGGAAGGAAGGAAGAGCAAAAACCTGCAATTGAGACATCTTTCAATAATTATTCTAAATGTTCTCACCTCTATGTCAAATGACACAGTCTACCCAAATGGAGTAAAGAACAAAATCCATCTTTCTCTTGTCAAATTTTTTTTTTTTTAGTTTTAGAGATAGGCAACACTTTTAATTGAAAGAATGAAAACAATTGTTCCAGGCAAATGTGATCAGAAGCCAAGAGGGTCTTGACATCCTAATACTGAAAAAATAAAACTTGGAACTAAAATTAATTGTAAGAGGCAAAGAATATTTCTTTCTAACCAACAAATCAGCCAATCAGGAAAATATTACAATATTAAGCATGTGTGCATGAAACTCTGGTTCATTAAAAAGAATACTAATAAAATTAAAGTCATAAATTGTACAAACTATTTTATTGTAAACTTTATAAGCAATTTCAACATTTTACCTTTTCCATGTGGACATAATAGAGTATATAGATCATGTAGACAAAATTTATCAGAGATAGCTCAGAATTAAGTGATTTCTATAGAAAATTCCACACAAATGCAAAAGAATACAAATTCTATGCAGCAGTACATGGATAATTCTCTGAAATAGATAACAAACTGGTAAGAAAACAAATCTTGATAAATACAAGAAGAAAGAAAGAAAGAAAGAAAGAAAGAAAGAAAGAAAGAAAGAAAGAAAGAAAGAAAGAAAGAAAGAAAGAGGGGGGAAGGAAGGAAGGAAGGAAGGAAGGAAGGAAGGAAGGAAGGAAGGAAGGAAGGAAGAAGGAAAAAAGAGAAGAAAGAGAAAAACAATAAAGCTGTATATCCTATAAAAACAGTATATAATAAAAGTTAAAATCAATAGAAAACAAAACATAAGAAAACAAACAAAAACTCTACAGTAAGCATGTGAACTACTGATGATGAATGGGTAAAAGAAGAAATCAAATATTGCTGAAAATAAATGAAAATGAAAAGGCAGCCTAACACATTTGCAGCTCCTTAAAAGCAATTCTATGGGGAAAGGTAAATACAATCCATAGACTGTTGCCCCAGCCAACCAAAAGAAAGAGATGACCCTGATTAAGAGAATCAGAAACGAACAGGAAAACATTTCACAGGCACCAAAAAATTGTAGAATATCATAATAAAATCTGGAACCTATATTTCATTGAATTGAAAGAAAATTAAAGACGGATACATTTCTGGATTCATTCAGACTACCAAAGTTAAATCAAGATATCAGCATGCTATATAGATCCACAAATATAAATAACCTTGTGACTCAAAAGGTTTCCTGCTTCAGAATGATGGTATGTGCCAAGTCTTAATATACCTTGTTATGCGGTGTTTGGTGGATGTTCCTGGGAGGTCTGCCCTTTTCTGAGGAGAGGTGGCAGGAGATGTGAATGGATCTGGGTGAGAAGGAAGGTTTGGGGGGATGGAGAGGAGAAAAAAGGGGGAAAATGTTGTTGGCACGTAATATATAAGAGAAATAAAAAATAAAAATAAGAACAAAGAAAGGATATATATCATGCCTAATACCAGAAACCTATCAAAATTCTTGAGGGTAGTGTAATTATGGGTCTTAGACTAAAATCTACTACCACCATTGTGCTGGCTAGTTTTATGTCAACAAAAACTAAAGTAATCAGAAAAGAGAGAATCTCAATTGAGAAAAACGGCCCCCATAAAAACAGGCTACAGGCAAGTCTGCAGGGCATCTTCTTACTTATTCATTTATGTGAATGTGCAGAGTTCATTGTGGATGGTGCTTCTCTTGGGACAGTGGTTCTGAGTTCTATAAGAATACCAGAGGAGAGTCAGTTCAAGGTCAGCTCCAGGCTGAATCATGAGCCCTTGCCAACAAATAAAAATTTAATTAACAATTTAAAAATTACATTAGAATCTCAAATTTAATAAATTTGTATTTCTATTAAAGATGAGCAGAACAACCCACAAATAGTCTAGTATCAACATAGAATATGTTGACACATATTATGGTCCTGAAGTTGAGAAAGAAAGGTTGAAAATTATATAGAACTGACTCTGTTGCCTGCCTGTCTGTCTGTGGATCCCATTTTCTTAACTGGCCTCAGTGGGAGAAGATAAACCTAGTCCAGCGGGGCATGTGCATTTGGGTGTGTGTGGGGGGAGTGATACCCAGAGGGTATGTCCTTCTTCCAAGAGGAGAAGTGTAGGGAAGAATGGGAGGAAGATCTACATGAGGGGGAACTGGGAAGAGAGAGGGCTATAAAGAGAATAAATAAATATTTTTTAAAAGAAAATACAGGTTATAAAAATACTAAAATAGCCGGGCAGTGGTGGCGCACGCCTTTAATCCTAGCACTTGGGAGGCAGAGGCAGGTGGATTTCTGAGTTCGAGGCTAGCCTGGTCTACAGAGCGAGTTCCAGGACAGCCAGGGCTATTCAGAGAAACCCTGTCTCGAAAAACCAAAAAAAAAAAAAACTAAAATATATAAAATTGGCTGCTCATTACATATTAACAAATGTTTTATCTATAATTTATGTGTGGTATTGATAAAATGATTATACAATGAAAGAAATTATTTTTGTCTTTTTACTGAATATTAGATATTGATATGTCTACAGTGGAAGTGATAGCAAGATCATGTTTACTTTTAAATATTTCTGAAATAATAAAACAAGAATCTGTTTAAGCTGGGCATAGTGTTCAAAGCTTCTAATCCATGTGAATCAATGATTGTAGAGGGGATAATGCCAATATGCCAGTAAATGAGGTGCTGAGGCTGGTCCATGCCTGCAATGCCAGTAATGAGAGATTGAAGGCTGGCCCATGCCTGTAATCCCAGGAAGTGAGAGACTAAAGGTTGGTCCATGACTGCAATCCTAGGAAATTAGAGACTGAGGCTGACTCATGCCTGAAATCCTAGGAAATGAGTAGATGAAGGCTGGCCCATGCCTACAATTCCAGTAATGAGATGAAGGCTGACCATGCCTGTAATGCCAGTAATGAGAAGCTGAAGGCTGACCATGCCTGTAATGCCAGTAATGAGAGGCTGAAGGCTGACCGATGCTTGTAATCCCAGAAAATGCCATACAGAGACAAAAGAATCACAAATTCCTGGATAGCCTTACCTGCACGGTGGGAGCTTCTCAAAACATACAACCCAAATTATATTGAGAAGAGATGAAAGAAGATTTAAATCATAGTTGATTTATTAATTTATTATCTTCATAGTTTTTCATAGCTCAAAAAATCAGAGTAGTTATAAATTAATATTTTTTTTTATTTTCTAAGTTTTTTTATTTACATTCCAAATGATTTCCCCTTTCCCATTTCCTCCCTCCCCAAAAGTCCCATAAGCCCACTTCCCTCCCCCTGTTCCCCATTCAACCCCCTCTCGCTTCTCTGTCCTGGAATTCCCCTACATCCAGTCTTTCCAAGACCAGGGGTCTCTCGTTCCATCTTCTTGGAAATCTATTGATATGTGAATTGGGTCTTGGGTACTCCGAGATTCTGGGTTAATATCCCCTTATAAGTGACTGCATACCATGTGTGTTCTTTTGTGATTGCGTTACCTCACTAAGGATGATATTTTCCAGTTCTGACCATTTGCCAAGGAGTTTCGTGAATTCATTGTTTTTAATTGCACAGTAGTATTCCATTGTGTAAATATACCACATCTTCTGAATCCATTCCTCCATTGAGGGACATCTGGGTTCTTTCCAGCTTCTGGCTATTATAAATAAGGCTGCTATGAACATAGTGGATCATGTGTCCTTATTGCATGCAGGTAAAGCCACTGGGTATATGCCCAGGAGTGGTATAGCCAGATCCTCCGGGAGTGTCATGCCCAGTTTTCTGAGGAACCGCCAGACTGCTTTCCAGAGAGGTTGTACCAGCTTGCAATCCCACCAGCAGTGGAGGAGTGTTCCTCTTTCTCCACATCCTCGCCAACAACTGCTGTCTCCTGTGTTTTTGATCTTAGCCATCCTGACTGGTGTGAGATGGAATCTCAGGGTTGTTTTGATTTGCATTTCCCTAATGACTAAGGATGTTGAACATCTCTTTAGGTGCTTCTCAGCCATTAGATATTCTTCAGGTGAGAACTCTTTGTTTAGCTCTGTACCCCATTTTTAATAGGGTTACTTAAAATACAGTTTTATAAAAATAATGTTAGTGTCAGAAAATACATTTAAATTTGTATAATTTATGCATTTTGCTCTATTATTCAATGTACTATAATTATCCTATATTATTCACCTATTTGTAGACATAACTATTGACCAACAAAGTATTTTGATTTCATAAAAATTCCTTATCAAGCATCTAATATAAAATCATGGTTGTTCTGTTGTGAGCTACAACTGGTGGTAAAGATTTTTAACTACCCTGTGCCTCTCAATTACTCTAAAAGTTTCTATTCACGTAAGAAAAAAAAAAAGTAGAAGAAATTGATTCTCTTTGAACTGAACTGAGGCTATCTACTGTGGGGAATGTATCAAATAGGCCTTTCAACTGCATCTTGACTGTGACTTTAAACACTCTTTTGGATGCATGTGCACTTCTTGGTAAAGAGCATATTCTGACAAAATTAGCTATGATAGAGACATTCACACTGGAATGGATGCCATTAAAGAGCCAACAATCTGCATTGGTTACAGTGTTGGAAAACAATTTGGAAAATATTGGGCTTCATTTTGACCACTGCACTGGGGCCAGAGCATACAAAGTAAATCCTGAGTTCTCTGCCACAGCACATGGAAGCACTGATGTGTGAGTCATAAAAACTTCTGAATGTGAACACCATCATTTAGTAGCACTGAGTCCAGAGAACCATTCCTGTTTCTATTTGTCTACAGTGAAAATGCATCAGATTGCCAACAATCTTGCTTAATATTTTGCCCTGTAGAGCAAAAGAAAGCAACATACAGAAACACAGATAATCACATGCCCAAAGTACAGAAATATTTTCAATTTTAAATGCAAAAACCAAAAAAAGGATTATCCAATAAAGAAAATCCCAAGTGTGAAGAAAAATCAATTTAAATGAATAAAGAATTTAGTACAATGAATTCATAAATACCAATGATCATAAAATCATAAACTTTACGATAATAATTTCCTATTTTCTCTCAATGATAAAGCAGAGGAGAAATGACTAGTTAGTATAACAACATAGTTACTGCTACACCTTGGGTCAATGATACCCACAGTAAAAAAAAATTCAGTGTTGAACCCTATCAATATAGTGGACAAAATCAAGGGAAACATTTAACAGATCAACGAGATTTCTATCAGAAATCACTTACCTTGACAGTTAGATGTATAGAGTTGCATGCTTTCTATAATCTAATTAATGAGTGCAAATAAATGTCATTGGAGCAACAGAATGAATATTCAGAGAGTGAGAAATTAATACAGCTAAAATTTTGTACTTCCCTGTAAGCCCTACTCAATTTAACATGTTTATCTCTGTAGAAATTTTCAACCAAAACACTGGTTTTAGTAAAGTAGAATTTGGAGTATTTGAAACAATGTATTGATATGGAAAAAGTTAAGTTAACCTTAACATCTTTGTAAGAAATTGCTTACAGGAAAATACTACAAAATTTTATCAATGGCAGTATTATTTTTAAAGATTGTTGTTCTTTAATTTAATCAACAAATGCTAGGTGTTTGTAAGGACAAATGTAATAGGATGAAATAATATAGATGTATAGTGAGGGATGATTAAATCAAGTTAATTAGTACACCATTTTTTTATATTTATCTTTTCTTGTGAAAGACTTTTAGCAATTACAACATACATAATATATTTTATTCATTTCCATGTAGACTGATAAATATTTTCTCATTTTTTAAAGATGTTTCATTTCTTTTGTTTGAATGTGCATGCATATGCATGTATGTGGACCTACATCGCTCCTGACCATATTTTCTCAATTTTTTAGTATGTGAATTAAAGCAAAATACAATTGGAAAACCATATTGTTATGTTTCTACTTTTAATTCCTAAACAATTAATATCCATGTAAATCATATATATGGGCCATCTACATCAAAAATATTCTTGTTTTTATATCTTATTTTATTTATTTACATCCTTGTCAGTGCCTTCCCTCCATCCAGACTTCGACAGTTACTCATCCTATTTTTCCTCCCCCTTGCCTCTGAGAGGATGGTCTTCCCTCACTATCACCAGACCTCACTGTTCTCTGGGTCTTAAAGTATCTCCAGGATTAAGAGAATGTTCTCCGACTAGGGCCATGCCAGGCAGACCTCTGCTATATATGTTCCAGGGACCTTAGACAAGGCTGTTTAAACTCCTGGTGGGTGGCTCAGACTCTGGAACCTCCCTTGGGTCTGGGTTAGTCAAGTCATTAGAGAAATGCAAATCAAAGCAACCCTGAGATCTCATACCAATCAAAATGGCTGAGATCAAAAACCTAAGTGACAGCACATGCTGGTGAAGATGTGGAGAAAGATGAATACTCCTCCATTACTGGTGGGATTGCAAACTGGTACAACCACTCTGGAAATCAACCTGTCAGTTCCTCAGAAAATTGGAAATAGTTCTACCTGAAGACCCAGCAATACCACTCCTGGCCATGTACCCAAGATGCCCCATCATACCACAAGGACACGTGTTCCACCATGTTTATAGAAGCCTTATTTGTGATAGCCAGAAGCTGGAAACAACCAAGATGTCCCTCAACCAAAGAACAGATACAGAAAATGTGGTTAATTTAAACAATGGAATACTATTCAGTTATTAAAAGTGAGGACATCATGAATTTTGCAGTCAAATGGATGGAACTAGAAAATATTATCCTGAGTGAGGTAACTCAGACCCAAAAAGACATTCATGTATGTACTCACTGATAAGTGGATATTAGCTAAAAACTACAGAATACCTAGGATACAACCTACAGACTATAAGAAGTATAACAAGCAGAAAAGTCCACATGAGGAGGTTTCAATCCCACATGGAAGAGGGAAGGAAATAATCACAGGAGGCAGAAGGAGGGAGAGACCTGAGTGGGAGGGGGGAGAGGGAGAGGAAAAGGGGAACAGGATGGGGATTCAAAAGACACTGTCAAAAAGACAAAGCAGCAACCAACTAACTGGGAAATGATCTTTACCAATCCTACATCCGACAGAGGGCTAATATCCAATATATACAAAGAACTCAAGAAGTTAAACTCCAGAGAGCCAAGTAACCCTATTAAAAAATGGGCTACAGAGCTAAACAAAGAGTTCTCACCTAAAGAATATCTAATGGCTGAGAAGCACCTAAAGAGATGTTCATCATCCTTAGTCATTAGGGAAATGCAAATCAAAACAACCCTAAGATTCCATCTCACACCAGTCAGAATGGCTAAGGTCAAAAACACAGGAGACAGCAGTTGTTGGTGAGGATGTGGAGAAAGAAGAACACTACTCCACTACTGGTGGGATTGCATGCTGGTACAACCACTCTGGAGAGCAGTCTGGTGGTTCCCCAGAAAACTCGGCATGACACTCCCGGAGGATCTGGCTATACCACTCCTGGGCATATACCCAGAGGCTTTACCTGCAGGCAATAAGGACACATGCTCCACTATGTTCATAGCAGCCTTATTTATAATAGCCAGAAGCTGGAAAGAACCCAGATATCCCTCAACGGAGGAATGGATTCAGAAGATGTGGTATATTTACACAATGGGATACTACTGTGCAATTAAAAACAATGAATTCATGAAATTCCTAGGCAAATGGTCAGAACTTGAAAATATCATCCTTAGTGAGGTAACCCAATCACAAAAGAACACACATGGTATGCAGTCACTGATAAGGGGATATTAACCCAGAATCTTGGAATACCCTAGACACAATTCGCATATCAATAGATTTCCAAGAAGACGGAAGGAGAGACCCCTGGTCCTGGAAAGACTGTATGTAGGGTAATGCCAGGACAGAGAAGCAAGAGGGGGTTGAATGGGGAAAAGAGGGAGGGAAGGGGGCTTATCGGACTTTCGGGGAGGGAGGAAACGGGAAAGGGGAAATGATTTGGAATGTAAATAAAAAAACTTAGAAAAAAAAAAAGAAAAGACCCTCCAGTCTCTGCTGTATACATGTTGGTGGTCTCATATCAGCTGGTATATGCTGCCTATTTGGGGACTCAATGTCTGAGCAATCTCAGGGGTCCAGGTTAGTTGAGACTGCTGGTCTTCCTGTAGTGTTGCCCTCCTCCTCAACTTCTTCCAGCTTTTCCCTAATTCAACCCCAGGGGTCCCCAGCTTCTGTCCATTGGTTGGGTATAAGTATTGGCATCAGACTCTTTCAGCTGCTTGTTAGGCCTTTTGGAGGGCTCCTGTTTGTAAGTATACCATAGTATCAGTAAGAGTGTCAGGCCTTGGGTCATCCACCTGAGCTGGATCCCGATTTGGCCTGTCTCTGGACCTCCTTTCCCTCAGGCACTTCTCCATGTTTTACCCTGCAGTTGTTTTTCAGACAGGAACAATTCTGGGACAGAGGTTTTTACTGTGAGATGGCAACCCCTTTCCTCTACTTGATTCCCTGTCTTTCTAATGGAGGGGGACTCGACAAGTTCCTTCTACCCACTGCATTAGGGTTATTTCATCTAAGGTCCTTCTCTCTGAGTCCTGAGGTCTCTCACCTCTCAAGTCTCTGGTACATACTAGAGGGTCTCCTACCCTCCTACCACCTCCTACCCTCCCCAAGGTTGCCCATTTCCATTCTTTCTGCTGGTCCTCAGGGCTTCAGAACTGTTTGCCTCTCCCTCCCCCCGCCACCCCGCCAATACCTAATCATGTTTCCCTCTTCCCCTTCCTGTCCCCTTTTCCACACAGGTAACTCCCTCCCTCTTGCCCCCACCCTGTGACTGCTTTATTCTTCCTCCCAACTGGGATGGAGGGCTTGTTAACCTTCTTGAGTTCTGTGGATTGTATCCTTGGTATTCTGTACCTTTTTTGCCTAATATCCACTTATTAGTGAGTACATACCATGCATGTCCTTTGGGGTTTGAGTTACCTCACTCAGGACGATATTTTCTAGTTTCATCCATTTACCTGCAAAACTAATGATGTCCTTGTTCTTAATAGCTGAGTAGTATTCCATTATGTAAATGAACCACATTTTCTGTATCCATTCTTCTGTTAAAGGACATCTGAGTTGTTTCTAGCTTCTGGCTATCACAAATAAGGTCACTGTGAAGAGAGTGGAACATGTGCTCATGTGTCATGGTAGGGCATCTTTTGGGTATATACCCAAGAGTGGTATACCTGGGTCTGCAGGTAGATCTATTTCCAATTTTCTGAGGAACTTCCAGATTGATTTCCAGAGTGGTCATACCAGTTTGCAATCCGTCTAGCAGTACAGGACTGTTCCTCTTTCTCCACATCCTCTCCAACATGTTCTTTCACCTGAAGTTTTAATATCAGCCATTTTGATTGGTGTAATGTGGAATCTCACGGTTGTTTTGATTTGCATTTCCCTGATCACTAAGGACTTTGAACATTTCATTAGGTGCTTCTCAGTCATTTTAGATTCCTGTGTTTTGAATTCTCTGTTTAGATCTATACCCCATTTTTTGATTGGATTGTTTGGTTTCTTTGTGGTTAGCTTCTTGAGTTATTTATATATTTTGGTTTTTAGCCCTCTATCAAATATGGGGTTAGTGAAGATATTTTTTTCCAATCTTCAGGTTGCCAATTTGTCCTATTGACTATGTCCTTTGCCTTACAGAAGCTTTCCAATTTCATGAGGTTCCATTTATCAATTCTTGATCTTAAAGCCTGAGCCACTGGAGTTTGGTTTAGAAAATTTACCCCTGTGCCAATGAGCTTGAGGCTCTTTCACACTTTCACTTCTATTAGATTCAGTGTATCTAATTTTATGTTGAGGTCCTTGATGCACTTGGACTTGAGCTTTGTGCAAGGTGACAAATATGGATCTATTTTCATTTTTGTACATACAGACTGCTAGTTAGAGCAGCACCATTTATTTAAGATGTGTTCTTTCTTCCATTGTAAATTCCTTTCCAATGTTTCTTTGAAGAACAACATCAAGATTTTGATAAATGTGAACCAGATTTATTGTGTAGTCACTTTAGCATCCCAACTCTTCTCACTTATTAGCCTGGTATATGTTTTCTGAGGGGAAAGATATTTCATCCTACCTTCGTAGGTTAAAATCCATCATTGAGAGATCCAGTAATAAGAACTAAAGAATCTATGGAGTAATAGTGCTTATTGGCCTGCTTGCTTATATAACCCTGAACCATCTTGACAGAGGTCACTGCACTGAAAGTAGTCCAGATCTTTTCAAATCAATCCTTAATAAGAAGTCTTTAATAATAATTAGTCCCCAAACTAATCTGATGGAGGCAATACATCAACTGTTGTTCCTTCCTTCATATGACTTGTTTTTAATGGTGACAAACTAACCAGTATAGACCAATAGTTTTGTTTTCATGTAAGATTATGACTCCCTTAATCCTATTCCTATTTGTAATCTCTATTTCTTTATTTCCTCCCATTTTCAATTACTCTTTTGGAAGGCATGCAAAGAAATTAGCATCACTATAACACTTTCATAGTTGTACTTTGTTCTCATGTTTCTGCCCTCACTGTCCTCCCCCATCCTCTACTCCTCCCATCTTTCTAGAGTCTTGTCATTTACCAAATATTTACACGTTTCCATAGTATGAATAGTCCATTGCCATCTATCGCCACCTTCCCTACTCTTTAGAATTCTCCCTGTGTTATCACAGTCCCCTTACTGGTTACATGGCATACGTATGCAAATTTATACCTAAATTCCACCCATGGCAGAAACCAAGTGATATTTGCCTTTCTGAAGCTGACTCATTTACTGAATATAAAGAATTATAGTTATATCATTTTCTGTTACTGTGGTAGTTTCATTTTTTTACAGCTACATAAAGGCATCACATATATATAATGTGAACTTCTATTTGCTATTTGGAAGCTCTGGATTTTTAACATCAATTTTATTTTTAGAAGAATTTCATGTATTAATACTATTTATATGTAATTCATGCCCACATCTCCCTCCAAAAATTTTCTATATTCCCACTTTTTCTCAAGCAGATGACTTCTTCTTAATTGTTATGGTTTTACAAACAAACACACACACACACACACACACACACACACACACCCATACACACACACAGAGAGAGAGAGAGAGAGAGAGAGAGAGAGAGAGAGAGAGAGAGAGAGAGCAAGAGAGAGAGAGTTCAATGCCTCTTATATGTGTATGTGCTTATGGATACTTATCAGGCTCTCATCCTAGGATTAGAATGATTCTTCCTCTTTAAACACCCACTGATTGCCTGTAGATCTTCAAATAGAAGTCAGACCTTGTGAGATTTCTCCAATCTATGTCAGGATGTCAACTGATGTCATCATTCTGCAGATCCTGATTAAGATCTGAATTGTTGACGTTTTCTGAATCAGCTTACTGTCATATATCAAAGATACTATCTCCTAGCAGACGTCAGGATCCTTTGGCTTTTAAAATATTTATGCTTCCTTTTCTATATTCCCTGAACTTTATGTGTATAGATTGCATTATATATGTCTCAATTAGCATCTCTAATTGGTGCACACGACTGCTGAAATTTAAAGATAACAAATTTAAAATTGATATAGATGTTATTGATTTGGGGTAAGATACTTATATCTTATTAGATGTATTTTAAAGTCCTTATAGTTTTTATACATTTAGTGCAAACCTTATAGGAAAAAAAATGTACTTGTTGTGGGTTTCTTGGTCTTGTTGCTTTCTTTTTACAAAACAATCCAGAATATACTATAAAGAATGAAGAAGTTCCACACAACAACAAAAAAAATGTTTTCCTTCAGCTTAGTGACAGGGTGTGATCATTTGTTAAACTGTATTCTGTACTTTCATATATATATATATGAAATATAAATAACAGTGCTCTGACCTAAGATGCTTCAGCAGCAAGCAGAAAGTTCTGTCTGGTTCTACAGTAGCAACTGAGGCCAGCATCTACTTCCTGCTTTTCTTCCTATGATATTTTCTTTTTCACCTTACTTATGAAGTCTGTTATGCACAAAAAAAGGTATTATATCCAAAATTTTTAAGTGATATAGATAAAATTCCATATTTTAGACTCCTAAATTTAATATAGACTAAATAATTTTAAGTATTCAGAGCAATAGATGATTCAATAAAGATTATTAGAAAATGATGGTAAAATCTGCTAAAATTTCTAAGAAAAATTTGTCAAGCTACCTTGTTAAATTATTCTGAAATAATTATTAAATGTACTCTATTCTTGAGACAAAATTATGTCTCAATTAATTTTTTCACAAGAACACTTAGATCACAGGCAGTATACATCATACATCGTAATAACTTTGTAATTAATAAAGAATTAAATGTGCACATTTTCAAGATTTGAAGATTGGAGTCAGATTGAGACCCTGTGTGGATGAAGGAACATATATATTTCAATACAGTTAGAACAGCCTTGCTCTAAGATATGTTGCAAAAGCACTTTTTATACAGAAACTATTTCACTCTCTCTCCTTTAGTGGAGACATAGACTCTATAGTGATGGAGTACATATAGATGATGCACAATGTCAAATAACTGAACATGAGAAATCAAGTTCAAAGTGTGCACTTGGTTACCCTGGCAACTTGCTTAGTTGAACACATTACTCTTGAGTAATTCAAATGGCCTAAGTGCATTTCAATGCATTTTCTACAACATATCTTAAGAAATAACCTTAAGATGAATAATTTTCAATTCATACTTACTTTTTAAGATGTTTTTCTTATAAACCCCATTAAGAGCTCTGCAAGGGTAAATGGACTCGATTGCATGAATAGCAGTTTTAGACTATAAAGTGTTTTTAGGCTACCAAGGGCACCTGGATCAAAATCATTATATTTCCCACTTTCACTACACATATAAAAAAAGATACATTTTTTTAAAGAATGACATTTAAGTAGGAAAGGTTATTTGTAATTATAGGCAAGGGGCTTACATAATGTTAGTACTTGAAGCCCCCCTGTTAATAAAAGGTTAAATTAGCTTTCATTCAAAAACCACATGCAAGCACACATTGCATCACAAGGTGATCATTAAAGTACTTGGCTCTGCATTAAACCATGAAGCTGGAAAGCTAATCAGCAGCATGCTGCCATCTACAATGTATCATAATCTTTGCTAAAGTGGCTTACCTCTTGAACTCCTGCAGTTCCAGATAATGAAGGTTGGCTTTTGGTAGCTAATTACTTAGGCAAGACTGCAGCCTTAGCCAGTGTCAGGGGAGTTTGGGAGTGGAAACAGAGAATGCATTAACTGAACATATCCATTTATGAAGTCAAAGAAATATATTGGCATTCACAAAATTCAGTGTCAGGAGCCACCATAGGATAAGCTAATAACTAGCAGGTGGTCTTCCTGAGAGGGTCTGCTTCCAATTATATGTATCCATTACAGACTTTTTCCCAAAGGCAAGGCCCAAGTGAAGATCATTTTAGGGAAGATTCCTGCTATTAATATGCTTTTCCTGTTATTATTAAACATATATAACAATCACTGGGTATTAGCCCGCCATTTTGAGCAAATTTCTTCAGATCTACGTAGATGTACTGTCTTGTAGTGATGCTATATAGACAGATAGATGACTTCTTAATTCTTTAGGATGATCCTATAAGAATTTCTAAAATTATATCAGTATTTATTAAGCTCTTTTATAATGGGACTGCTATTAGTTTTCTTCTGATAGTTAAACTGTAATGAGAACTCTGCCAGTCTCCCATTGTGTCACCAGTTAATTGTTTCTGGTTAGTAATCATACTTTCTATTACTCAGAGCACATTCCAAGAGGTTGTAAAACCATTAATCAAAAGTCATAAAAATGGAACAAACTATTTATTATAGGTGCCAGGACAAAAGATAAAATATTGACTGTGTTTATCTATGCAAAACTTCACTAATAACTTAGTTATGGTTTTTAACTCTCAGTGAACCTATGTAGCTGTGACAGGTATCACAATATTTAGTCAGATAATTACTCCTAATGCATATGTATGTAAATATTCTATGTTGAAAATTTCTACTTCAATTTATGATTTGATTTTATATGTGAAATTGTGATGAACTTCTTATCATGTGGTCATGTATTCTGAAAGATGTGTAAATGCTGAGGATAAAGAGAAGAGTCAGAAATGAACTGAAAGGAACGTTTTAGACAGAACAATTTTTAGGCAGATCTGAACAGAACTTTTTAGATCAGAACTAAGGATAATTTTTTTTAGTCAGGGCTCAAGAGAATATACAGAACTGAACTCAAGGAGAACTTAGAAGGCAGTTGGGACCTCTAGGCTCTGAGACAGACAGGCATAATATCTCTTGAGTCTCAGGCAGCTTGTGTGTACCCTGCTCCCAAGAGCTGGGCAGGTTTGCAGTAACCGACACATCAGCTCTGCTGTGGGACTTCTATCTTGCAGAGGGTCCCCCGCTCTGGGAGAGAGCACACAACCCCACACAGGGCGGGAGCATACCAGCTTCCCTTTGGCGACCTCTGTTCTGGGATCAACTGCACTGAGGAGACAGGTACCCAGGTTCCTCCCCAATATAACATCACCTGGGACACAGCCTGTTGGGCTTCCATCTTCACGCAAGAGCAGGACAGCGCTGCAGTCCTCTGGGCACCAGCTCTGCTGTGGGCCATCTCCCCTGCAGAGTGATCTGCGCCAAGAGAGTGCAGAGTGCACTCCACGACCTTTGCTCCAGCATCAGGGCAGTTGGGACCCCCAGGCTCTGGAACAGTCAGGCATAATATCGCTTGGGTCTCAGGCAGATTGTGTGCACCCTGCTCCCAAGAACTGGGCAAGTCTGCAGTAACCAACGCACCAGATCTGCTGTGGGACTTCTGCCCTGCTGAGGGACACCCCCCCCCACTGGGAGAGATCACACACCCCTGCACAAGGCAGGAGCCTACCAGCCTCCCTTTGGCGACCTCTGCTCCAGGAATCCACTACGCTGAGCCTTTGGATGTGCAGGGATTCCCCAATATAAAATCACTTGGGGCAAGGTACATCAGGGCTCCAAAGTCACTCAGGAGCAGGGCAGGCCCCAGAAATCGGTGCCAGGGGTATCCCGGTAATACAGGGAGGTCAGAAATAGCTTTCCAGGCTCACAGGAGGTTCAACCAACAGCCAGTGACAGCAGGACCAACTAACACCAGAGGTAACCAGATGGCAAAAGGCAAACGTAGGAACGTTACTAACAGAAATCAAAGTAATATGGCACCATCCGAACCCAACTATCCAACACCAGCAAGTTCTGCATACCCCACAACACCCAAAAGACAAGATCTGGATTTAAAATCATTTCTCATGATGCTATTAGAGGATTTCAAGAAGGACACAAATAAATCTAATAAGGAATTACAAGAGATCATGAATCAACGGTTAGAGCCCTTACAAAGGGAACACAAAAATCGCTAAGAGAAATGCAAGAGAACATGGGTCAACAGATGGAGGCCCACAAGGAGGCAACACATAAATCGCTTAAAGAAATGAATCAACGGGTAGATGCACTTTCTAAGGAATCACAAAAATCGCATAAAGAAATGCAGAAGAATGTGGGACAACAGGTGGATGCCCATAGGGAGGCAACACAAAAATTGCTTGAAGAAATGAATCAACGGTTAGATTCTTTTACAAAGGAAACATGAGAATTGCTTAAAGAAATGCAGGAGAAGATGGATCAACAAATGGAAGCTCATGAGGAGGAAACACAAAAATCGCTTAGAGAAATACAGGAGAACTTGGGTCAACAAGCAGAAATGCTGAAAGAGGAAACAAAAAAATACCTTAAAGAAGTACAGGAAAATACAAACAAACAAGTGAAAGATCTGAACAAATCCATCCAGGATATAAAAAAGGAAGTAGAAACAACTAAGAAATCACAAAGGGAGACAATTTTGGAGATAGAAAACCTTGGGAAGAAATCATGAGTCATAGATGCAAACATCAACAATAGAATACAAGAGATGGAAGAAAGAATCTCAGGTGCTGAAGATACCATAGAAAGCATCAACTCAACAGTCAAAGAAAATGCAAAAAGCAAAAAAACGTGTAACCCAAAACATCCAGGAAATCCAGGACACAATGAGAAGACCAAACCTAAGGATTATAGGTATAGATGAGAGTGAAGATTTGCAACTTAAAGGGCCAATAATATCTTCAATAAAATTATGGAGGAAAACTTCCCTAACCTAAAGAGAGAGATGCCGATGAACGTCCAAGAAGCCTACAGAACTCCAAACAGACTGGACCAGAACAGAAATACCTCCCATCACATAATAATCAAAACATCAAATGTACTAAACAAAGAAAGAATATTAAAAGCAGTAAGAGAAAAAGGCCAAGTAACATACAAAGGAAGACCTATCCGAATCACATCAGACTTCTCACCAGAGACTATGAAAGCCAGAAGATCCTGGGCAGATCTCATGCAGACACTAAGAGAACACAAATGCCAGTCTAGACTACTATAACCAGCAAAACTCTCAATCACCATAGATGGAGAGACCAAGATATTCCATGATAAAACCAAATTTTTACAATATCTTTCCACAAACCCAGCCCTGCAAAGGATAATACGTGGAAACTGCCAAAACAATGAGAGAAACAACACCCTGGAAGAAACAAGATAGTAACCTTCTTGCATCAAACCCAAAAGTAGATAACCACTCAAGCACAAAGATAGCGTCAACAATAGCAGGTGGCAATAATCACTATTCCTTAATATCTCTTAATATTAATGGTCTCAATTGCCCAATAAAAAGACATAGGCTAACAGACTGGATATGTAAACAGGACCCAGCATTTTGCTGCGTGCAGGAAACGCACCTCAGTGTCAAAGACAAACACTACCTCAGAGTAAAATGCTGGAAAACAATTTTACAAGCCAATGGTCCCAGGAAACGAGCTGGAGTAGCCATCCTAATATCAGATAAAATTCATTTTCAACATAAAGTCATCAAAAAAGACACAGAAGGACACTACATACTGATCAAAGGAAAAATCCACCAAGAAGAACTCTCAATTCTGAATATCTATGCTCCAAATGCAAGGGCACCCTCATTCGTAAAAGAAACTTTACTAAAGCTCAAAGCATACATCGCACCTCACACAATAATAGTGGGTGACTTCAACACCCCGCTCTCTGAAATGGATCATTCAGGAAAGCAGAAACTAAACATGGACACAGTGAATCTAATTGAAGCCTTGGAACAAATGGAACTAACAGATATATATAGAACATTTCATCCTAGAGCAAAAGAATACACCTTCTTCTCAGCACCTCATGGTACCTTCTCCAAAATCAACCATATATTTGGTCACATATCAGACCTCAACAGATATAAGAAGATAGAATTAATCCCATGCCTCCTATCAGATCACTATGGAATAAGGGTGGTCTTCAATGGCAACAAAAACAACAGAAAACCCACATACACATGGAGGTTGAACAATGCTCTACTCAATGATAACTTGGTCAAGGAGGAAATAAAGAAAGAAATCAAAGACTTTTTAAAATTTAATGAAAATGAAGGCACAACATACCCTAATTTATGGGACACAATGAAAGCAGTGCTAAGAGGAAAATTCATAGCCTTGAGTGCTGCCAAAAAGAAACAGGAGACAGCATACACTAGCAGCTTAATGGCACACTGGAAAGCCCTGTAACAAAAAGAAGCAAATACACCCAAGAGGAGTAGAAGGCAGGAAATCATCAAACTCAGGGTTGAAATCATTCAAGTAGAAACAAATAAAACCATACAAAGAATCAATAAAACTAGGAGTTGGTTCTTTGAGAAAATCAGCAAGATAGATAAGCCCTTAGCCAGACTAGTCAGAGGGCACAGAGACAGTATCCAAATTAACAAAATCAGAAATGAAAAGGGAGAGATAACAACAGAAACTAAGGAAATTCAAAAAATCATCAGATCCTACTGCAAAAGTCTGTATTCAACACAATTAGAAAATCTTGAGGAAATGGACAATTTTCTTAACAGATACCAAATACCAAAATTAAATCAGGATCGAATAGACTATCTAAACCGCCCTATAATCCCTGAAGAAATAGAAGCCGTCATTGGAAGTTTTCCAACCAAAAAAAAAAAAAAAGCATAGGTCCAGATGGTTTTAGTGTAGAATTATATGAGACCTTCAAAGAAGACCTAACACCAATACTCTTCAAACTATTCCACAAAATAGAAACAGAAGGAACACTACCCAACTCGTTCTATGAAGCCAAAATTACGCTATTACCAAAATCACACAAACATCCAACGAAGAAAGAGAATGTCAGGCCAATCTCTCTTATGAATATCGATGCAAAAATACTCAATACAATTCTTGCCAACTGAATCCAAGAACACATCAAAATGATCATTCACCACGATCAAGTAGGCTTTATCCCAGGGATGCAGGGATGGTTCAATATAAGAAAGTCCATCAATGTAATTCACTACATAAACAATCTCAAAGAAAAAAACCACATGGTCATTTCATTAGACTCTGAAAAAGCATTTGACAAAATTCAGCATCCTTTCATGTTAAAGGTCTTGGAAAGATCAGGAATTCGAGGCCCCTATCTAAACATAGTAAAAGCAATTAACAGCAAACTGGTAGCCAACATCAATCTAAATGGAGAGAAACTTGAAGCAATCCCACTAAAATCAGGGACTAGACAAGGCAGCCCTCTCTCTCCCTATCTTTTCAATATAGTACTCGAAGTTCTAGCTAGAGCAATTAGACAACAAAAGGAGGTCAAAGGGATACAAATTGGAAAGGAAGAAGTCAAACTATCACTATTTGCAGATGATATGATAGTATACTTAAGCGACCCAAAGAACTCCACCAAAGAACTCCTACAGCTGATAAACAACTTCAGCAAAGTGGCTGGATACAAAATCAACACAAGCAAGTCAGTACCCTTCCTATACTCAAAGGATAAACAGGCTGAGAATGAAGCAAGAGAAATGATACCCTTCACGATAGCCACAAACAATATAAAGTATCTTGGTGTGACTCTAACCAAACAAGTGAAAGATCTGTATGACAAGAACTTCAAGTCTCTGAAGAAAGAAATTGAAGAAGATCTCAGAAGATGGAAAAATCTGCCATGCTCATGGATTGGCAGGATTAATATAGTAAAAATGACCATCTTGCCAAAAGCAATATAAAGATTCAATGCAATCCCCATCAAAATTCCAACTCAATTCTTCATAGAGTTAGAAAGAGCAATTCAAAAATTCATCTGGAATAACAGAAAACCCAGGATAGCTAAAACTATTCTCAAGAGTAAAAGAACTTCTGGAGGAATCAATATCCCAGACCTCAAGCTGTACTACAGAGCAATAGTGTTAAAACTGCATGGTATTGGTACAGTGACAGGCATGTAGATCAATGGTACAGAATTGAAGACACAGAAATGAATCCATACTCCTATGGTCACTTGACCTTTGAAAAAGGAGCTAAAACCATCCCGTGGAAAAAAGATAGCTTTTTCAACAAATGGTGCTGACTCAACTGGAGGTCAACCTGCAGAAGAATGCAAGTTGACCCATTCTTATCTCCTTCCACTAAGCTCAATTCCAAGTGGATCAAGGACCTCCACATAAAACCAGACACACTGAAACTAATAGAAAGGAAACTAGGGAAGAACCTTGAACATATGGGCATAGGGGAGAATTTCCTGAATAGAACTCCAATAGCTTATGCTCTAAGATCAAGAATTGACAAATGGGACCTCAATAAATTACAAAGTTTTTGCAAGGCAAAAGACACTGTCAAAAAGACTAAGCGGCATCCATCTAACTGGGAAATGATCTTTACCAACCCTACATCCGACAGAGGGCTAATATCCAATATATACAAAGAACTCAAGAAGTTAAACTCTAGAGAGACAAGTAACCCTATTAAAAAATGGGGTACAGAGCTAAACAAAGAGTTCTCACCTGAAGAATATCTAATGGCTGAAACGAACTTAAAAGATGTTCATCATCCTTAGTCTTTAGGGAAATGCAAATCAAAACAACCCTGAGATTCCATCTCATACCAGTCAGAATGGCCAAGATCAAAAACACAGGAGACAGCAGTTGTTGGCAAGGATGTGGAGAAAGAGGAACACTCCTCCACTGCTTTTGTGATTGCAAGCTGGTACAACCACTCTGGAAAGCATTCTGGTGGTTCCTCAGAAAACTGGGCATGACACTCCCGGAGGATCCGGCTATACCACTCCTGGGCATATACCCAGGGGCTTTACCTGCAGGCAATAAGGACACATGCTCCACTATGTTCATAGCAGCCTTATTTATAATAGCCAGAAGCTGGAAAGAACCCAGATGTCCCTCAACGGAGGAATGGATTCAGAAGATGTGGTATATTTATACAATGGAATACTATGCAATTAAAAACAATGAATTCACAAAATTCCTAGGCAAATGGTCAGAACTTGAAAATATCATCCTTAGTGAGGTAACCCAATCACAAAAGAACACACATGGTATGCAGTCACTGATAAGGAGATATTAACCCAGAATCTCGGAATACCCTAGACACAATTCGCATATCAATAGATTTCCAAGAAGATGGAAGGAGAGACCCTGGTCCTGCAAAGACTGGATGTAGGGAAATGCCAGGACAGAGAAGGGATTGAATGGGGAAAAGAGTAAGGGAAGAGGGCTTATGGGACTTTCGGGGAGGGAGGAAACGGTAAAGGGAATATGATTTTGAATGTAAATAAAAAAAAACTTAGAAAATAAAATAAAATTAAAAAAAACTTAGAAGTAAAGGTATATAGCATTGGGAAAAAAGGCATTGAGAGTAAGAACAATATTGTCACTTCAGAATAGGAAGATAGAGCAATATTAGAGGGAGAATGGAGAGTGAAATAACTTAGAAACTATAGGTAACAAAAAAACTAAGAGATCAATATGCAGAATCTAGAGGGAAAGAGGAAAAAAGACGAAGCTGCAGAGAAAACAGGAGGAGCAAGCACGTTTCTACTTACTATGAAACAGAACAGCTTTTCTTGGTCTTTGCTCCTGTGTTAGACCAGAAATGGACTCCAGGTAAACAGAGATTTCCCAAGTATAACATTGCTTAGGACACAGCCAGCTAGGGTGCCGCCTGTGCCCAAGAGCTGGGCAGCACTGTGGTCGTCTGTGTGCCAGTTCTTCTGTGTGATATTTGCCTTGCAGAATGAACCACCTCTGGAGGGAGCACCACAGCCTCTGCCATCTTTGCTCTGGTGATAGACCAGACAGGGACACCAGGGTGCCATCTCCAAGTGGCACAGGAAGCCAGCCATCTACCCAGCTGCATGGAGGAGAAAGATAGCACAGGTGAGACCTGCATTGCAGAGCAGAGGACCCCATCATGAATAGTCTGGCAAGAGATTTCCAGCTCTGTTCCCAGGTTTGGAACCATCCTCTGCCATAGGGCACCATCTCCAAGTGGCACAGGAAGCCAACTGTCTACTCAGCTGCTCAGAGGAGTCAGCCAGCACAGGAGAGACCTGCATTACAGAGCAGAGGAGCCATCTTCTGCCACTGGGTATCATATCCGAGGAATACACGTAGGTAACTAACCACTCAGGAATGCAGAGAGGCACAGTGGTACAGTAGGACCACTCCTGCTGCTAAGAGGAAACAGCCTAAAACCCTGAGGACACAAGAGCATAGGAACAGACAGAGACAGGAGTCTTCTGATTACTGCCTGCATGCAGAATTGATCTGGGCCACAGAGGTACAGACCCAAATACAAGTATAAGAGAGCGGGTCTTGCAGAAGTACTTACATATCAGTGTACACAGAGAGAACAGGTCTCCCAGGAGCACAGAGAAACCACAGTCAGAGACAGCAACACCAGCTAACACTAGAGATAACCAGATGGTAAAAGGCAAATGCAAGAACACCATCAACAGAAACGAAGGCAACATGGCTCCATCGGAACTAAGTTCTCCAACAACAGCAAGTCCTGGATACCCCAACACACCAGAAAAGCAAGAACTGGATTTAAAAGCACTGCTCATGATGCTGATGGAGGGCTTCAAGAAGGACATAAATAACTCCCTTAAAGAAATACAGGAGAGCACAAGTAAACAGGGAGAAGCCCTTGAAGAACTAAGGGAAAACACAACAAAACAGGTGAAGGAATTGAACAAAGTCATCCAAGATCTAAAGACAGAGGTAGAAACAATAAAGAAATAAAAAAGGGAAACAACTTGGGGCATAGAAAAACCTAGGAAAGAAGTCAGGAGTCATGGATCCAAGCATCAACAACAAAATACAAGAGATAGAAGAGAGAATCTCAGACATAGAAGATACCATAGAAAGCATTGATACAACAGTCAAAGAAAATGAAAAATGCAAAAAACTCCTGATCCAAAACATCCAGAAAATCCAGGACAAAATGAGAAGACCAAACCTAAGGATTATAGGTATAGAAGAGAGTGAAGATTTCCAACTTAAGGGACCAGTAAATGTCTTCAACAAAATTATAGAACAAAACTTCCCTAACCTAAAGAAAGAGATATCCATGAACATAGAGGAAGCCTACAGAACTTCAAATCGATTTGACCAGAAAAGAAATTCCTCCCATCACACAATAATTAAAACACCAAATGTACTAAACAAAGAAAGAATATTGAGAGCAGTAAGGGAAAAAGGTCAAGTAACATATAAAGGTAGACCTATCAGAATTACACAGGACTTCTCACCAGAGACTATGAAAGCAAGAAGAGTCTGGGCAGATGTTATACAGACCCTGAGAGAACACAATGCCAACCCAAACTGCTAATTCCAGCAAATCATGGAGAAACCAAGGTATTTCATGACAAAAACAAATTTACACAATATCTTTCCACAAATCCAGCCCTTCAAAGGATAATTCATGGAAAACGCCAATAAAGGGAAAGAAACTATACACTAGAAAAAGCAAAAAATTAATCCTATTCCAACAAAACCAAAAAAAAGATAACCACACAAACATAAAAATTACACCAAAAATAGCAGGAAGGAACAATCACTTTTCCTTAAGATCTCTTAACATCAAAGGGCTCAATTACCCAATAAAAAGACATAGACTAAAAGATTGGATACATAAACAAGACCCAACATTTTGCTGCATACAGGAAATGCATCTCAGTGTCAAAGACAAACATTACTTCAGAGTAAAGGGCTAGAAAACAGTTTTCCAAGCAAATGGTCCCAGGAAACAAGCTGGAATAGCCAATCAAAAATCTGATAAAATAGACTTTCAACCTAAATTATCAGAAAAGACATGGAAGGACACTTTATACTCATCAAAGGAAAAAATCTCCCAGAAAGAAATCTAAATTCTGAACATCTATGCTACAAATACAAGGCACTCTCATTCATAAAAGAAACCTTACTAAAAAAGAAAAAGCTTCTACCTGTCTAATAATAAATGAATTAAACCCAAGTTTGTAAAATGGAGGCTTTGTTCCTTTTAATAAGACTAAGCCTGCCTAGTCATTAAAAAAAGCTTTTTTATTGTTTTTTTTAATTAAGTATATTCTTTATTTACATTTCAAATGATTTCCCTCTTACTGGTTCCCCCCTCCCCAAAAGTCCCATACCCCCTCTTCCCTCACCCTGCTCCCCAACCAACCCACTCCTGGCTCCCCTTCCTGGTATTCGCCTACACTGCCACATTGAGCCCATCCAGGACCAGGCACCCCTCCTTCCTTCTTCATGGGTATCCTTTGATATGTGAATTAATCCTTGGATATTCCAAGTTTTTGGTCTAATATCTACTTATCAGTGAGGGCATATCATGTGTGATCTTTGTGAATGGGTCACCTCACTCAGGATGACATTCTCCAGTTCCACCCACTTAAGTAAGAATTTCATGAATTCATTGTTTTTAATAGCTGAGTAGTATTATATTGTGTAAATATAACACATTTTCTGTATCCATTCCTCCGCTGAGGGTCATCTGGGTTCTTTCCAGCTTCTGGCTATTATAAATAAGGTTGCTATGAACATAGAGGAGCGTGTGTCTTTATTGCATGTTAGAGAGTCCTCTGGGTATATGCCCAGGAGTGGTATAGCTGAGTCCTCCAGTAGTATTACTAGAGTTTTCTGAGGAACCACCAAACTGATTTCCAGAGTGGTTTACCAATTTGCAATCCCACCAGTAGTGAAGGAGTGTTCCTCTTTCTCCACATCCTCGCCAGCACCAGCTGTCCCCTGAGTTTTTGATCTTAGCCATTCTGACTGGTGTGAAGTGAAATTTCAGGGATGTTTTGATTTGCATATCCCTGATGATTAAGGATGTTGAACATTTCTTTAGGTATTTCTCAGCCATTCGATATTCCTAAGGTGAAAATTCTAAACAAAAACCTAAATTTGCAGTCAGTCAATTCATACCTGCAAGGTAATGAGTGTTTAAAAGTGTTACTATATGTGATATGAAATATTAAATTTTCTTTCCTCAGATCATCTAAAGCTTTAGAGAAGATATTAGATTAAATGGTTTGTAATTGTTTTAAATTCCCAGATTCTCTTTTGTGAGCCAGTATCAGGCTTTTTGGGAATAGATACTCAGTTACAGAAATGATATGGAATACTTGTTTCACCCTAATTATCCCCTGATTACTGGGTAGCTTTTAAAAACCTTATATCCCTTTAAATTCTCAAGAAGGAGTTGTGTAAAATGAATGAATGAATCAATCAATGAATGAATGCAGCACACATATCAAAATTCTCCTTAAAATCCAAATGTCATGCTATACAGTTAACTTCAAATTCTTCTACTACCCAGTAGTACCTCTACCCTGTCGCACATCAGCAAAAGAAATCGAAACCTCCCAAGTTTCTCTTGTTGGAATAGTAAGAACAGTTTCTTTTTCCACAAAAGAAAATGAGACATGGACTATTCATCATTTAGACTCTTTAAGTTAAGATTGCTTTCCCTTCCCATCATAGCACACTGTCTGCTATAGTGTAGACCGACACTCCAAGGGGCAAAAGGAGTTTAAATCTATGGAACTGCTAAGCATATGACAATAACCAAAAATCCTTGGTTTTCTTCATCTCCTAAACTTGAGATTGCTGAAACTCAGTTAAGGGTCAAGAATTTCACATAGCATTTTAAGAAAAAAAATAAAGGCATTTTTTATTACTCTGTAGTACTAGGTTATTACAGGTGACTGTAAACGCAAAGTGTGGATAAATGTACATTTTCCTCTTGTCATGAAATCTACTCAAAATCTTTGATGTATAGATTAAAACAATTGTTTCCTATTTATAAAGGACAAAAGTTTGGCTTATGAATAGATACAACCCATAAAAAATCAAATTTGCAATGAAAATGACGATAGAAATTCAGATATAAGAAAATAATCCAATACCATATAAACTCCACCTATAAGAGTGCAACAGTAGCTATGGATGGTTATGAGTTCTAGAACAAGGCATGAAGCTTAAAATGTTACAAATCTAAACAGAAAGCAGGAGGAAGTGGCATTGGTTGCTTTTCTTGTTACTATGACAAAATAAATGAATCAAAGCAACTAAAAGAAAGGAAGGTTTACTTTGCTTTACACTTTGAAAGATGCAAATCACTCAGATTGAGAAATCGACTTCAGCACGAGTTTGGGATCAGATCATATAACCATTCAAGATGTAGAAGAAAGTGGGCTGTTGATCAACTATGATCATTCGTTTGGGTCTCCAGTCCTTGGGTTCGTGCTGCCTCCAAGGAAGGTGGGTCTTCCTTTCTCTGTTAAATCTTTCTGAAAATGCTCAGACATGTATATGGTAGTTTTATCCACTAATAAAGATAGATAGATAGATAGATAGATAGATAGATAGATAGATAGATAGATAGATAGATAGATAGATAGATAGATAGATAGATGTGGAAGAAACAGAGAAGCAGACAAAGCTCTAGCAACTATAAAAAATTTAAAGACAAATGCTAATGTCTACCACGAGTACTCAGGAAATTAGAGTAAATAGTTTGAGGTCAATAGTGGCAAATTTAAAAAGTGAAAATAAGTACAAGATTTAAGAGTAGGTCTGTATTGGTGGAACCACATAGCCCTGGGAGCACGGCTCATGGCCAGTCCAGGATGTCTACATCTGAATCTGCATCTGCATCTGCATCTGCAGCTACATATGCACATACATCACATACATATACATATATATATACATATACATATACACATACACATACACATACACATACACATACACATACATATACATATACATATACATGAATGTGTATACATATGCACACACACACATATATATATACATATATGTATATATATGGTACCATAATAAATTTATATTTGTATATCATACATATTTTATATTATACTTATAGTATATTTTATATTAATATAACATATATTATGTTGCTGAAGATACCTATTAGTTCATTCTTGGAGGTTTTAAGGTCACAAATCCTGCTTGGTATCACTTCCATGACAGTTCATCTTCATTGTCAATTTTTTAGGAATTTGCTATAGGTCACACCTCTGGACATGTAGAATATACTGTCCAGAAAGGTTTAACAGAGATGGAATTTGGGCAGGAAGGACAAAGGGGTAGTTCAGGGCATCTCACTGGCCATCACCTTTGTGAATAGAAGTTTCTCCTTATCTGTAAAGATGTAAGAGAAACTCACAAATTCTCCTTTCTGAAAGTCCATGCAAAGATAAATCTCATTGAAATTTTGAATAACAGAAAGAGATTATATTTGTACATAATAAAAATGAAAACCTGTTACAAGAAAATGAGGAGAAAACAACTAATCTGAAAACGAGAGTGGTGGCACAGGGCACTCCACAAAAATTTAAAAATGATGAGGTAATAATTCAAAATTAACTAAAATATCTTAGCAACATGATGTACACTATAGGCCTAATCAAAAACTAATTTATAAAGCAGAGGAATTATAAATAAAATCTACTGTGAATCCAAAATAGTGACTAATAAAATACCCAAATATAAAATAATTAATATTTCTTCAATACAAAATTCAAGCTGGAATGGTCAAAATATATTTAGCAAAGAAATAAGTGAAAAAATATAAATTATAAGTCATACTTCAGTACTCTGTATATTCAAGAAGTTAAATAATAACAATACAATGAGCATGCTAAGTAACAGCTAATGTCCATATTGGTTGACACAAGTTTCGTAATAATATCAGTAACTATACGTAGACATCTATAGCCTTGTGTACACTAATCCCATTCCTACTTACAGGAGTAAGACAACACATTCATACTGTAACCAAGAGACAGACAGGCATCTTAGTAGTTCAGGAAGAACCTATTCAAGAATCTCAAAGAGCCCAATTTTTAATGACCAGTACAATTAACACTTAAATAATCGTATCTTCACTCAAGAAGACATTACATTTGAAGGAAAACCATTGAATAAATACCCTGTGGAAATTTCAAGTAGACAGTATTGTCTAAAAATGGTTGATTAATGAAAATGCACTGGAAATACTGATGTGTAATATTTAGAAGGAGTTCTAAGTTAAAGGTAGCTACTTTAAGGTAGTGACATTAATAATCATACTGGAATAGATGGTTCCCCCAAATACTACACACTTGGTCAGAGGAGTTAATCAGTGGGTAAAGCCATGTAGCATACAAACCTTATAACTTTAACTTGATCTGTGCATTCCAAAGTAGAAGAGAACTGATTTCTGAAGGTTGACTCCACATGTCTACATTCAATACACAGATACCATACACATGTAGACACACCAATAATAAATAATGATGGATGGATAGGAATATATAAATAGATGTGATAGATTATAGATCAATGATAGATAGATAGATAGATAGATAGATAGATAGATAGATAGATAGATAGATAGATAGATAGATAGACGTGATAGATATTGCCTATTTTAGAATGTTCATCTCATCTATCTCTGCACCATCTACAGTTTGATAGAAATATTATACTTCAACTATCTTTAAATATGAAGAAATGAGAAAGAAAATAATAAATATCAAACATAAAATATTATCTTCACTCATTATACAGTTCCACAGAGTATAAGAGTAGTGGAGGAGAGCGCACAATACATAAAAGGCACATATAAACACACTGAGATCAAGAATATCCTGGTAGGCAAACATAGTGGTGCGTGCCTTTAATCCCACCACTCAAGAGGCAGAGGTCGATGGATCTCTGAGTTCTAAACCAGGCAAGTCTACAGAGAGAGTTCCAAGACAGCCAAGACTATACTGAGAAATCCTATATTGATAAAAACAAAGCAAAGCAAAACAAAACAAGAGTGAACCTAAAATTAACTGGAAATTAACAACTATAAAATTTGGCTTAAAATCAAAGTGATCAATATCGTGATATATTCTCTTTAAAATACTGTAATTTTAGACAAAGTTCAAAAGCCTATTTATTACAGCAGGAATAATTGAGGTCAATTACATGAGAAAGAAAATTGAAATGCCCTTAGGTATTTCTTTCCAATTTCTGTCTTTTGTGTCAAAATAAAAATGGGAAAATGCATTTATGATACTCTTAAAGTGTGATCTATGCAAGTGCCTTTGAAGTATAAAAGTTATAAACTGCAATGAGCAGTTGTAAGAGCTGGTGACACATTCCTGTGATGACTTCTTGCAATTGCTAGAAACCAAGAGTGTGATATGGAAATGAGGATGGAGGGGCCAGTGGGTGTCAATGGTGTCTTCTACATGTTACTGTCAGAGAGTGCTAAAAAGGGTGCTTATAGTAGAATGTAGCTGGACTGTGACATCTGCCCAGGTAAAAATAACGCATCACAGAGCAGGACAAAGCAACCATTTAACTCATTTTAAATAAAATTTCACTCTTAAATCGCATCCGATATCAAGTGTATGATCCCTCCTCTTTCTCTTTCTATTTTTCTACTGTTTTATTTCATATTTTTTGACAATGTTTTACAAAGCAAGTCAGTTTCAGTACATGAAAAATAGAATTTATAATATTATTAGAGTGAAAGGTTCAAGGGCAGCGTTTAAAGCAAAAACACAACATGTCTGTTTGCCAAAATCACATTGTGGCTCAATATCTGCCTTCAAGTAGCAGTAATAGAGAAAGGCAACTTTGACATATTTGAAGTCTCCTTTTTAAAATAACACTATAGGAGAAAATATCTTATGTATCAAAAATCAGAGTGCTGCTTTTGAAAACATAGATTTTAACTCTGAAATAGCTCTATTTGTGATGTATTTAAAGCCCATGGGAACATGAAGCAGCAGCTTACAGTATCTTTGCATATTTAACATAAAACACATTTTACAACAAAAAATACATTTTAGAATTGGAAATTCTTTAAAAATGTTTACAGCCATATATTTTGCATATCTAAGAAACAATATATGCCACAAAATTTGCATTCTTTCAATTATTTATAATTATACAAATCTCCACATGTAATATTTTGTCCTATCCTTAAATTTCACATTATTTTGAACTTATATCATTGATAAATATGTGTTGCAAATTATAGTTATTTCCTTTGAGAATGTATTAAAGCATTTTAAAGATTTATTTATTTTTACCTAATGTGTATTTGTTTTTACTTGCAAATATGTTTGTTCACCATATGTGTGCAGTGTCCACAGCAGGGGAGAAGCCATTGAATTTCCTGAAATTGAAGTTATAAATACAGTTGTGAATCATCATGTGGTTGATGGGAGTAGAATCTGAGTTTTCTGGAGAGGAGCCAGTACTCTTAACCATCAAGCTTTCTCTTCAGCCCTGTGTCAAATTGTCTTTTTTCATCTTTGCTTGTTTGATGCATAACATTCAAACAAATCTCAATTACTTGAAATATTTTAGTTGCTATTTTTTTTTATTTTCTAAGTTTTTTTTATTTACATTCAAAATCATTTCCCCTTTCCCATTTCCTCCCTCCCCGAAAGTCCCATAAGCCCCCTTCCCTCCCTCTTTTCCCCATTCAACTCCCTCTCGCTTCTCTGTCCTGGCATTCCCCTACACCCAGTCTTTCCAGGACCAGGGGTCTCTCCTTCCATCTTCTTGGAAATCTATTGATATGCGAATTGTGTCTAGGGTATTCCAAGATTCTGGGTTAATATCCCCTAATCAGTGACTGCATACCATGTGTGTTCTTTTGTGATTGGGTTACCTCACTAAGGATGATATTTTCAAGTTCTGACCATTTGCCAAGGAATTCCGTGAGTTCATTGTTTTTAATTGCACAGTAGTATTCCATTGTGTAAATATACCATATCTTCTGAATCCATTCCACTCTTGAGGGACATCTGGGTACTTTCCAGCTTCTGGCTATAATAAAGAAGGTTGCTATGAACATAGTGTAGCATGTGTCCTTATTGCATGCAGGTAAAGCCTCTGGGTATATGCCCAGGAGTGGTATAGCAGGATCCTCTGGGAGTGTCATGCCCAGTTTTCTGAGGAACCACCAGACTGCTTTCCAGAGTGGTTGTACCAGCTTGCAATCCCACCAACAGTCGAGGAATGTTCCTCTTTCTCCACATCTTCGCCAACAATTGCTGTCTCCTGTGTTTTTGATCTTAGTTATTCTGACTGGTATGAGATGGAATCTCAGGGTTGTTTTGATTTGCATTTCCCTAATGACTAAGGATGATGAACATCTCTTTAGGTGCTTCTCAGCCATTAGATATTCTTCAGGTGAGAACTCTTTGTGTAGCTCTGTACCCCATTTTTTAATAGGGTTACTTGCCTCTCTGGAGTTTAACTTCTTGAGTTCTTTGTATATATTGGATATTAGCCCTCTGTCAGATGTAGGGTTGGTAAAGATCATTACCCAGTTAGTTGGTTGCCACTTTGTCAAAGGCACTATCTGTAGAAGGTAATTTAATTTTCTACTTAAAATTAATAATTTGGAAAGTTGGTAACTTATTAACTATTTTGAGAGAACTTACAAAATATATGATAGAACACTTTGATGATAATAATAAAAGGGCCATTTAAATACCTTAAATACATTAGACATTGAAGCTTAAATTTCCATTTTAAAGCATGGTTTCTGTAATATGGCTTACAAGTTCATACATTACTTACTTCATCAAAATGCTTTTGGAGAGGACCTACTGTGGAAATGCTTAGGGTCTCCGTGGACAGCATTCAGATAAAAGAACATGGTAGTTGGAAAATTATCAAATATGTTTATTTCATGACACTATAAATTCACACACATGCACATACATGAGCACATACACACACATACACACACACACACACACACACACACACACACACACACCAATCAAGCAAATTAGTAGGCATTTTATTCCAGAAAATATCCTGACACTGAGTGAGGGCAGTTGGAGGGGTCATACTTGTGTCTGTAGTGGCTTTCAACTTCACCTGCTAGTGTGTGTCCTATAGGGTGAGCCCCCGTTCATGTGGGGGTCAATTAGTGATTCTGGACTATCAGGGAAGGACAGTATAGTGGCTTGTGTTCTCATGCTAATTATGTTACACAAAAACCTGTTTGCACTGTGCAAGTAGGACTAAGGGAAGCCTGTCCCCAGTTGGTTTTTGACTAGTCAATAATGTTACCAGCGGCCAAAGAGTGAGCATAGACAGGCAGGACTTTTAAGAGTCCCTGGAAGGGACCAAGGAAAAGGAAGAGGAGATTCCACCTTGATGATGGCTTTGTAGAAGGACCACTCTGGAAAGGTACAAGACATAGAGACAACCGACATGTAGGTTACAGGGGGAAAGCAGCCCCAAGAGGGCTGCCCGGCAGGGTACAGGACAGCAGAGATGAAATACAGATTTAGCAAATATTAACTCAGGAATAATGGGGTGGTAGGAAGAAGCAGGCACTCACATGCCTGGAAATATAGAGCAGACTAAGCCAAATACTGCAGCAGACGTCAATGAGTCTGAACTCACATTGTTGATAACTATGAGCAGTAGAGTACTCAAGGATTCACCGAAAGACCCATGAATCTACCTGAAAGCTCTCTCTGGCACAAATCAAAGAGCTCCATCTGGTGGAAGTCTCTTCCTCTCAGCATCAGTCTAGTGTGCACACTGCTGCAAGTGTCGGACAGATTTGGATGGCCTTGCTTCAGACAACAAAATTAATCCAAACTTGCATAATAATTCTTCATGGGATATGCTTTCAATTCACACATGAACTCAATGGCAAAGTCCCACTGACCAATTAAGCACGACCTCTGAAAAATTAAAGACTGTGCACTAAACAAAACTAATCCACAAGAAAGCAATACACGGCCAGGATAAAAAAGAAAAATAAAATAACATTATCAAAAATAGTAAAGGTGTTGTATTTACAGGAAAATGAACTCTATGTAATTACTATATGTGATTCAGTAAAAAGTCAAGACTCAGATTAAAAGAATAAAAGGAACTAACTGAGGAGGCAGTATAATGTAACATTTTTAATGTATTTTATAAAGAATATATGAAAAGCATACATGTACATGAGAGGCTGCAAGAGGAAGAAGACTGGGGTCCAAAGAATTGGCGACCAGTATGTGTAATATTCTAATGCTCAGTTTCAAAAAAGGATGTCAAATTTTCTAGCAACAAAAAATAAAACAGGCATTAAAATAAAAAGAATGTCCCCAGGGTGAGAATACAACCAATAAGCTATTTGACAATGTCTCTGATAATTTAACAGCTTAGCAATTCCTATTGTAGACTTTAAATCACCTATGGTTATAAAGTTTAAACCACTTCCCAAATAATTAAATAAAAGGATGATAAATTATACCAACTACAGAATATTAAATAAAATACAAATCACTTAAAAATAATCAAATCAAAATTCTGGAGGTTCTTTGATAATTTTGTACAGCATATGTACTGAAATTATACTTTGGATATGCTGAGTAAAATTACAGCACTAATAAAATTAAACTCACCTATGTGTTACATTTTTTTTAATGTGACCATTAGAAGCTTTTGGATGTCTCGCATATATTTCTCTGACACTGATCTTGGGCTAAGTTAGGCTCTGAACCTTCTTTGTCTCTTCAATAAATTATTTGAAAACTTCCTAAGATTCAAAATGCCTTCCCAAATACTAGTTTTTGCCACATGCTCAATATAAGCGTCATTTTTTTTCTTCTTTTGCTCTAAAATAAGGATAACAGGAACTATAATGAGGCAAAGTTAACAATGAAGAAAAGGGAGCAGAGAAGCAGAGAGATCTGAAGAAGAGGCGGCAAGAAGATGAACTAAAATCCTCTAACAAACAGTTGAATAAATGCAAATTTTGCCTGTGTGCAAAATTCTTCTTTTTTCTGGTGATTTTATTGTTTCAACCTTATGTTCAAACAGAGTATCCAGTGTGTAATGCTATGGTAACCACAATAAAAAGATATGTAAGTTGTTAAATGCACTTGCAAAGAATGCAGTTGTTTGTCAAATAACATTTGGGGTTTCTAATTACACATTTAAAACAAAGAAAAATCCCAGTGTCTTTACAAACCAGTACCATGTACAATGAATGTACAAGGGAACATTTTTAAATAATTAAAAAGAAATACAGAGGTATTGGGATTTCTCTGAGTTACAGTACCTTTTATTACACTGGATCTTAAAACTGACAAAAAATGTGAACTGGTTTTGGAGGAAAGAACACAATTTTCATAACATATAACATATGCAATTTTTTAGAATTGTTTCATTTGACTTACCACCATAATAATCATTTCAAGTGTCCAAGTTCAAGATATGTGATATCTTGAACTATGTGTGTATTTAAATCCAGCTGAGAATCTTTGCATTGTAAAACATAAAATTCTATCAATTCTTTTGATTAGCACTGGTGCTATGACTAACTACAATGATACCCCTTTTCCAGACACAGTAGGGCAGCTGCATACAAGAATTCACCATGGTTGTAACAGCATGCCTAAGACCTGTGAAAACTCAAGGCATACCAAACTACAAAGTGGAGAGGGCAAAGGGGCACTTGTAATACCTGAGATTAATATGTCAGCCTCAGGACCAAGGATCAGGCAACTTCCTAGAATGTGGAAGTTGTAGCTCTTGGAAAATAACAAATCCAAATTGAAAAGTATGGGTTTTGTCCATATAAGCCTTTGCAACATGTGTCTCAGTGCCACGCAACAGGAAGTTCCAGATAGTGGTCCTGATGAAAGTCCATCTTAATCAGGACTTAATAAAGCTTGCTTCAAATTTGTCTCAAAATCGTGGAATTGTTTTCTCTCTTCTGAATCTCAGAATGAAAGCACTAAGTCCCGCCCTTAACCAAGAAGCTATTCTCAATTGATAGCTGCTAGGACAGGGAGTTAGTTTTTTCCAACAGAGTAGTCCCCAGTCCCTTCCCCTCCTCCCCCAGTTAGTTGACCACACTCCAGTGGAAAGCCACATACCTGTGAATAAGTGGACAGCACAAATTTAACTTGAAAAGTTTAAACTGTTAAAAAGGACACAGTGTTGGGTGGGTAGGAAAGGAGTTAAAGAGCCGTAAACATGATCAAAACATATTTAAAATTCTCAAAGAACTAATACATTTCCATCCATTCTCTTAAAAGGATATAAAAGTTGCAACCAAACAGTGAAGGCTTTGTGTGAAAATAAAAGGTTCCCCGGATTCTTCAGAGATTATGGAAATCCCTTATTTCTAACGCATAAATTGCTCTGTATGAAAAGAGAAACCCTGGGGGTAGGATTGGTGGCTGGTGATTAAGAATACAAAAGACCTGAGTTGGTTTCCAGCTTCCATGCTACAGGGCTCACACTTGCCTGTAACTCTAGGTCCAAGAAATCTGACCCCTTGGCTGGCTTTTGCAAGCATCAGCACACAGCAGACTCTCACATAGAATCTCAGGAGAAAAATATAGAAAATCTTAAATCTTTTTTGAAAAAGGCAGGTGTGGAGCACTTGACGTTACTCTCTTCACATAAGAACAGTATGTGCAGTCATTTGTCTGTTATGTCTCTGACCAAAGAGGGTAATAAGATTTTCTGATATTCAGGGTTAGAGAAATAGCCAAATAGTCAAAGGTCATCACATTATGCCCCAAATACTAGAAAACTAAAGTAGATGCTTCTTTAGGTGTTTATAACGAGGAAGGATTCCTAGAAATTTGGAAATATCTATAATTTGGAAACATCCATCTACGTGCAGCTATGTTGAGTTAAGGGTCAGAATTAGGACTGAGGCCATAGTAACTCCAATGAGTCCTTTAAGGGAGAGAAACACTGTTGAACACCATTGATTGCTAATAATAAAAGTTGGCTACATGTCTATGGTGCGGCTACACACTGCCCTGGGCTCATGAACTCATAGCCTAAGAGGTGGAAAAAGTTGTGCATGGCTGCTATCCCAGTTATTTTGAGGTTCATTCATCTTCTTTCACCCATGTATTGTTTTTCTTCTTGAGATCTCAGTTACTTATAGCCAATTCCAGTTCAAAATACAAAGTGGAAACTTTCTGAAATAGAGTAATTGTACAATAAGTATTTTGTTAGTAATTGTTATTTATGTTAATGTAACTAACCAGTAAATTAAATTTAATTAAATATGTATATACATATATGTGTATATATATTATAATTATATATGTATGGAACTCTTGGAACATGTCTCTTGTGGATGAGTGATGAGGCTTCATGTATGCAATCAAGATAAATTTAGTATAAATAGATATTTCTACTCTATCCTTCATCTCATTTTCCTACAGAATTTCATATAGACAATATAATGGAGACTTTTGCTTTTCTGGAATGCTTGATATTAATAATCTGGAACTGAGAAATTGTCAGTGATTAAGAAGAGAACAACATAATTAAGGTGAAATGTTCTGGGAGTATTTTTTCAGGGTCAGCATGCTGAAGCTGTGGTCCAGTGGCCAAAGCTGTATCTTATGGTAATATATAGGAATCACCCAGGTGGTACTGGTTTTGATGACACAAATGGGGCCATGGAAAAATAGATGAAACTGTATGGTAGGGCTATCTGTAAGCATAGGCTTTTCAACCTGGTGTTTTTTCTCATGCTCTAATCTTGGATTTTACCAGGCTCATGTTGAGCACCATTTTTAACCTCAGGCTTTTCCACCAGAACCTCAGTTCCCGAATTAATAACTCAGAGACTTATCATTTATTTACAATGCTTATGTTCCCTGACTAGCTCGTAGCTTATATTAACCCATTTATACTATTCTGTCTACCACATGGCTTGTTAACTCGTCTCAGTTTCATACTTCTGACTTCCTCTGAATCTGAATGGCAAATCATGTGACACCTGACTCTTTCTCAAAATTCCTATCTTTCTACCAAAACACCCACCATTTCCTGCTCTTTACTGATAGGCCATCAGCTTTTTATTGACAGGTGAGGCTTCCAAACAGTACACAAGATATTATCCCTACAGCTGTAGTCTCTGAGGAGAGGAAGAGAAATGTCATTGGTTGCAGAGGAGACCCCAGTAGAGTGGAGATACCACTACCATAGGATGACCACCAAGGACAGCAACATCTATGGAGTGGGGCTGGCTTGAGCTTGTGTGTGCTACAGATGGTAGGTTCAGAATAATGGATCCCAGAAGATAACATGTCGCCAACTTGTAATACCTGAGATTAATATGTCAGCCTCACCTGACCAAGGATCAGGCAGCTTCCTAGAATGCTGGAAGTTGTAGCTCTTGAAAAACAACAAATCCAAGTTGAAAAGTGTGGTGGCCTATGGGTTTTGTCCATATAAGCCCTTGCAACATGTGTCTCAGTGCTGCTCAACAGAAAGTTCCAGAGAGTGGTCCTGATGTAAGTCCACCTTAATCAGGACTTAATAAAGTTTGCTTCAAATTTGTCTCCAATTAGCAGGATTGGTTTATCTCTTGTGAATTTCAGAATGAAAGCACTAAGTCCCATCCTTAACCAAGAAGTTATCCCAGTTGATAGCTGCTCACCTTTTTATATTGTTTAATTATGGTTTGCTCTGATTTGGTTGTGACTGTTCCCTGGCTCTTCCTTCTTAAAGTAAGAAAGTACTCAACATATTTTTATTTCATAAAATTCCACGATTAAGAGATTTGAATTTTTAGAGAAACTTTTAACTTAAAGTGTTAAAATCTTTCTTTTAAAGATTGCGGAGGATTTATTAGAGTTATTTATGTTTGATATTGTGACATTATTATTAATATAAGATCTTGAGGACAAACAAGAAAAGGAAAGGTTACAGTTGAATAATGATGTGTTTGTTTGTCACATTGCAGAAAGTCTATTAACCGGGTTGATGACAACATTCAGACTGTTCGGTGGAAATATTTCTAACCTTTTGTACAGGACTTCTGTTTTCTTGTTTCTTCTCAATTAACAAATTGGATACCTTATGATTATTTTTGTCTTTACATTGCCTTGCTGACATTCACCTAACAGACATACTAGCTATTTAACTGCTTGTTGTCAACATATATCAACCAGATCTCCCACATATAGTAGGTGATACATACAGAATACAATAGTATCTACTCATTTATATAATGACTTCTTACCCAAAAGTTTCACCTTCTCAAAGAATCTGTAGTCAATTTAACAAACCATTTTCATCTATTAAGTTGAAGACCACATGAAGGTGCTGGCTAGGAGGACTCCATTCTCAGAAAACCTGCATCCAGTTAATGAGCAGTCAACTCAAAATTGTGTAATGAATTAAGTGACTATAGAAGAATGGAGAATTGTCTGTGGTTACCACTGTAGAGATGTAAGGTCTTATTTCCTGAAATACACTGTAAAACCCATGGAAAGAATGTTATGGGCTTCTTTTTGTGTTTTCACCTTAACTGGCATCCTCTACTTGCCATGCCTCGTCTTTTATTTTCTCAAGCAAGTTACAGAATACAAACTGAATTTGTGGCCTAGTATGAAACAAGGTGAGTTTTCATCATTTTCTGATATGAACTTTTCCAGTTTAGGACCTGAGATAAGCTCATCCCTCAAAGCCACCAAAACTTCAGTGTAGTCGTTTCCACTCCAGGTTTGTCAACCATTAGGAATCAAAGTCCTTGGAATGAAATTAGAATCTAGCCAGGAAACCTTTTTTCCAAGCATACCCTTGATTTTGGGGTTTTCTTTACTAAATGGGGAATCTTATTTCTAAATCTCTCTAATTGTCATTTGAGCAGTTAAGCAAATACTAGCTGTAGTGATTAAGGAAAATGTACTGCAATAAAAATAATTAAGCTTCAAATATGTTATTCATCTACATCAGTTCTCATTGGAGGTGATGCTTTTTTTTTCTTTTTAAGCCACTACATAAAGCTGTAAACTGTGATTTGGAGACACTGGTGACTCTAATCATGTCTGTAATGCCAGCCAGGAAATCACTTCTTGTTCAAACAGCAGCAAGGATAGTCAGAGGCACACTGTTCAATTTATATCAAAATTTTCTTTTGACAGAAAACATCTTTGTAGTTTATAAAAGCATAAAAATATCTCTAACTCAAATAGTAAAATTAATTCATGATATATTTTTGGTAGTAAGTAGGGGTGCCGGGATCTTTAGAAATTTGCGATGAAAGTTGGCAGCAAAATCAAATCCTTTGTTTCATTGATTATAAAGGCTGAAGTTGTATACCCATCTACAGACTTACACTCTTAGAAAATACATTTGTTACTTGTTATTTTTTTTATACATTATCAAGTTAGGAATTGAATTTAGACTATGCCATATTTGCTACAAGGACTCTACCTCTCAACTATACACTCTTCCTAACTAGTTCAAGTTTATTTGGTAGTCTTAAAAAATAGTTGAAAATATTTTTCATTTGAAAAGTGTTTTGGAAGTAGAGACTGTCTTAGCTCTTCCTCTATCAGACATTCCTGCATGTTTGGGAGTGTGTTTTATGTCTGTAGTGTTCTTCTCTGGTGGATGATTACACATCCATGCTGGTAAGGGCAGAGGGACTTAGCAGTCCCAGTGTAGTTTTGAAGTCTCTCCTCAGGGTTCTGACCACATGGCCCTCACCAGCATATCTGCTATCTGACATTCAAATTTGTCCATGTGCAGAAAGTAAGAGTGAAACAGAATATTAAACTGGCTCATTTAATGAATCCAATTGGTTGGACCATGATGCTCAGATTTTCAGTAATGTATAAATTCTGTTATGCTCTAGGAGGATTATACCAAATGGAAATTAACACCAAACAAGTAGATTTTGGCAAAGTACAGTGATTTTTACAAAATAGCTGGTTATCATTCAATCAATTGAAGACAAGGATAAAAATAAAGGCTGAATTTCTTCCCTTCTACATTTGTTTGTCAGCACACTTTAAACTTACAAAGTAACATAGCTCCTTTTCAATACTCTGGACTGGTGGTTTTGAGATATAGTAAGTGGAAGGCTTAGTTACCCTTTTGAGTACTTGAGCAAAGTCCTCCATCTCTTTTTACAGACTTGCATCCTGTTCATTCTGCATTTCTGCCAAATTATACTTTCTTGAAGCATCCAGAGGAATCCTAGGTACTTTGTCATACTATATCTAATGAGTCTAGACTATCCATATATTCCTGAGTAAGATTAAGATGTTCCTGTTTGTCTCTATGACACTCCTACATTTCAGAATGAATAAATGAAATGTTAGATTTTTGCTAAGTTCTTGTGTTCTAAAGATTTTCACTATTACTTTTCCCTCATTGTTTCCTGCGTTTGAGAGCAAAAGAGAGCATGGATGTGTATGTGTATGTGTAGCTACTTATACAACCTGATCCTATCTTCCATATTCCTAATAAAGTTCACATTAATTTATCATTACTGTTGATCATAACATCTCAATAATACTTATATGTAGTAACTTAATAGTAATTAATATATAGCTATGCTTCCTAAAAATATAGGGTTTATAAGCCCAGTGTAGTGGTGCACACCTTTAATCTCAGCATTTAATCTCAGGCTCATTGGTGGATCTTTGTAAATTGTTGACCAGTCTGGTATACATAGTGATTTCTAGTCTCAAGAAATTAAGCAAGCAAACAAACAAAAAATAAAACAACAAAAACAACTGAAAGTAAAACATAGGACATATATAATATGTAATCTGACTAATATAAGACCTGCTATTTTCCTCCAAAGCTCACATATTGAAATGTACACCATCTGTATCAGTGAGTATAACAACACTTAGAGGTCTCAGGAATTAAGTTAAAAGTAGGTCATTCAGATGGAATGTAACCCACTGAGAGTCACTAGTAGCTTTAAAAGAATAGAAGATTGAGAGACTGATAGGCACAATAAGAAGAGAATGTGAAGACAGGAAGAAGCAGTCCACAGACTCACAAAGCACCATTAGGAAGAACCTCTTGGTCAGCCTCCAAAATCAAAAGGAATGTTTGCTCTTGAAAGCAGCCTATGATGCTTTATTAGGGTAAAGTTTATTAAGTAGTTGCTTATAAAAATTTCTTAACATACCTATTTTGGGCTTTTTTTTTTAGGTTGAACTGCCTCTTTTAGAGTTTTTCTTTTTGGTTTAGCAGCAAGAAGCATAAGAGAATCATAAGAACTTGTAAAGGGTGTCTTCAGTGCTGTAAGTCCTCATCTTCAGTGATTTCATTGTGTGCTTTTGTTAGGTCTCCTTCCCTCCCTCAGTACTTTAGGAAAACTCAGTATTTCGTAAGTAAAATCATCTTATGTCTACGCTTCCATATTAAGACATCCAAATGTAGATGCATATCATTCTGCTAGCCAAGAGGCCAGTAAAGTTTCAGATGATTGGCTGTATAAGAACATCTGAAATCCAGCTTTAAACTGCATGGTGCCTGAAATCTCCATTTTGATTTTGTTTCAGTGACAACACTGACCCTTAGGAGATTCCACAGTGCAACACACATTTTCTGGACCTCATAAAACAGAAAATGGCAGTAAATCATTTTAAGCTGTCCTCTCTGAATAATATTAAAAAAATATTAAACACAAACACACACACACAGTTTTAGACAATAAAAGACAAAGACATGGTGGCTAAAGAAAACATCTACCTCTTCTTAATTTCCCTAGAAACATAATTTTATTTGATCTAATTTATAGTTTAAAAAATATTCTACTATTTTCTCACCTAGATTATTCTTTCATCTTCTTTTCCCCACAGAGGCCTTTTCACTTCATGCACGAGACTTTATGATTTAGAAGACATTACTTATTTCCCAGAACACGCAAATAATTGATAGAATACTAAGCAGGGACACAGTATTTGACAAATAAGTAGCTTATAAGAGCCTGAACATTTAAGCATGAATCAATATGCAGATATTTGTTTATCTAAGAGCCCTTGTTAATGGTACACAATAAATTCAATCTCGGGAGGTTGGAAGAAAGAGATTTCCATTTCAATTAAGCACAGTTCCTTGTAATATTTTTAGTGAAGGATAAAATACACTACAAGGTTAAAGCCAAAAGAAAGAAGAAAATACAAAATGAGTAGAACAAAAGTCTTTTCAGCTTCAAGGAGCTACAAACTAGACATAACCAAGGCACTGTCCATGGTATGGAATTATTACAGCAGGCAATGTCCAGAAAAAAAGAATACTTTATGGGGTGGATTGGATTAATGTAAATCCTGACTGAGTGACTTCCATAAGTAACTCATAATCAATATGATTGAAATATACTAATTAACTAATCAGTGAATACAAACACACTTATTAAAATATTTTTTAAGTTTCAAAGTCACCAATAAATACCAGTAAGATTTAGAGCAGAGTAATGTGTGAGAAATGGTATAGATGTTCTTGTGTTTAGCATATAATATGGAAACAGAACACTGACAAATTTGTAAAATATTCAATTCTGTTTTTAAAAAAAAACATAGGACTAGAGTAAGAAAGACTCATTTGCTAAATCCTGACTCTACTGCGGGTTAAACCTGAGACATGTATGGTACTTATTGGAACAACTTTCTTGCTGTTTTGCAAGGCACTCTGCTCCCCATCAAACACAGACACAGTGTCTACTCCCCAATGAAACAGAAACACCACAGTGACAGAACTGTACCCCTTTCTTATTGAAAACACATACCCTGCCATGCCGGTAAATAGCTACCCCAGCTACACCAATGGGAAATGCTGAGTGTGGGTTTTGTCTTCATAAAAATACTGTTTACTCAGCACGGGTTGCCTCTGGAATTGTATCACAGGATAGGAGTACACAACCCATATGGGTCCGTGTGTCTTAATAAAAACAAAGAGCTCATTTTGGTCTCCCTGTCTTGGGTAAGAGTACCCCATTTACAACAGGATCACATCTGCCAATGTAATGTAAATGATTCTGTGTGTCATCATTAAAGCAACAGAGTGGATGGATTTCATGTTGTAGCACCTGTCAACTAGATAGCAACATTTTCTGCTCTGCTAGTAACACACTGCAATCCAGTAGGGTCTCCTCTCTCTCTCTCTCTCTCTCTCTCTCTCTCTCTCTCTCTCTCTCTCTCTCTCTCTCTCTCTCACACACACACACACACACACACACACACATACACACACACACACACAAACACACACACACAGTCAAAATGAAAAGTAATAAAAATAAATTTATAAACACAACAAGTTCTTACAGACACTTGTGACCTTAGCACTAGCACTTAGGACCTGTGAGATGGACAACTTCATTTTACCAAAGTTTGTACCTTAAAATGAGAAAATCGAATATATAATCTTAGATTCACATATGGATTTCCGGCATGGGATAAACTAGCATCTTTATTTAGAAAGAGATAACTAAACAAAAGGAATCATAGCCAAGATCAGCTCACATAACAAGAAACACTATAACCAATAGCTATAGGAATATCCTGTAGCTTGTGTTGAAGCTTGCTTGTTAAAATGACCATTTCCCCCCAAAAGGGAGTATATCAGAGAGGTAAGTGTGGCTGCTTTGGACTCCCCCAAGGCTTCTGTATATTCTTTCTCATATCTATAATACAAATCTTCTCAAGCATGGGCTGCTTTGTTTTGTGGCATCTCTGAACCCTTGGTTACACAAACTACTTTTAAAAAAAGAATGCTTAAAGGAACCCCAAAACAACAAGCAAACAACAAAAACATAAAAACTTGGAAAAAAGAAAATGTCCATAACCCACAGTTTCAGAAACTAATAAGCATTTCAACCTCAACAAGCAAGAAAATCAATTGTGAGCTGAAATTGCTGCCCTTTTTGTTTCTACTTTCTAGAAACATGGTCTTTAATCTCAGACCCTAGGACAAATGGCTGAGGTGGCTATTTAACCTATCAAGCAGACTTCAGTCTCTACCTGATATAGGGTCCTCCTGGTTCAGGTTCTCTACACTAAACTCTCCAGCTCAGGGAGCTGGGTTGCTTTTCCCCATATAATCCAGCAGTTTGTTTTAATTCTCTGCCACTTTTTTGTACCTTTGCCCTCTTGGCAGCAGTACTGGGTTTGCCTCTCTCCCCTCTTCCTTTAACTTCCAGTTCTCAAACGGTCATGAACACTCTGGGCCTTCCCAGCTGTGTCTGCTCCTGGCTATACTCTTCCTTTTATCTACAACAAACTTTCACCTCCACCAGACCTAGAAGCAGTCATGTTCTTTTGTTTTTATTTCTTTTTTTTTTTGGAGTTGTTGTTCAGTGGTTATGCATAAACGTGTGATTAATAATCTCAGGTTGGAAATCAAAATTAACAATCACAAACTGTTAGTTTAGCTTAAACATTCCTTGTTTATGTAACTCAATTAGATTCTCCTCACTCAGCAAAATCACAGACTTCATCTGAGAGTTTTCATGGTTTTGATGCATTTGGAGCCTCCAAGGAGCATAAGTTTGAAAGGAATCTAGTTTTGGAAGGTGTTATGTATGCTATCAGAGTAGAAAATTGATCATCAGTTATGAATATTGAATGTAATGGGAATAGGCAACCATTTTATGATTGGATTTAAGACCTATTCCACAATATTAATTCATACCTGGCATTGTTATTGTGGCCAAGAATGCCTGTCTAAATAGGTCATGGACCATAGGGGAGAAACTATTGTTATTATTTCACTATTAGAACACCATATTATACTTAAACATAGATTTGTGTTTAATGAGTACATCCCTCAAATATCAAATAGTATGTTCTTACAATAAATTGTGATTAACACAAATGCACACAAGTTAACATGAAGAAAATTAAAGACTGTGTGTTATTTTTTTCCTCTAGGCTCCACCCAACAAGTACCTACCAACAGCCAGCAATGTATGAGCCTGACTTGTAATAAAAGGACTGTTTGTTCTCTCTCTCTCTCTCTCACTCTCTCTCTCTTTCCATCTCTCTCTCTTTCCATCTCTCTCTCTGTCCTCTTCTGCTTTTCTTCATGTGTTCCTGGCCAGCCTCTTTCCTTCTCTCCCTCTCCTTTCTCTTTCTGTCCTTTTCTACCCCCTTTCCTTTTCTGCCTCTACTACCTTCCCTGCAGCCCCTCCTATGCCCCAAAGAAACTTCATTTTATATTACGCTATTACCTGGGTCGAGGAAGGGAATATCTCAGCATTGGCGTGCACAGCCACCCCCACCTGCTGCATCATGCCACTGCATTAAAAAACATACCAGTGTGGACTGCTCAGTCCTAAAAGAAGTTCTATATCTACACTCCCTAAGACTCAGGATTATCACAGACACAGGGACAAAATGATGGCAAGTATCAGAAGTTTGGATAAGACAGGGAAAAAGTGTTTTCCTGACTATACTGCACAGTAGCACATCTGAATTCACAGTGTTTCTGACATTTGCATAAGGTCTGCACAATATCAAGCCAGACAAAAATCACAGTTTGGAGGACAATTATCATGCAGTACTAATGTTAGCTTAGGGCCTACTAGAAACTGATTGCTGATGGAAAAGGAAGAGTCATCTTTTATTTCAAGAATGCAGACCCTGAAAGGTTATACATGATCCAGTAGATGGTCCTTCGCTGGTGCAAATATAGCCATCACTAGTTCATCTGAGTGGATTACAAAATTTAGGACGGAATAGTAGTGAAGGAGATAGAAGAGAAATTTGAAAAGAATGACAAAAGACTTGAACAAAACACAACATATTAACACATGAAGTTATCAATAAAAATGAATTGTCAACAGTGGGGAAAGGAAATAAAAACAATTATTAAGCTGAATATAAAGCAAAACAAAACAAAATAAAGAAAAATACATTAATTGGAAATTTCTGGGTTCTAATGGAAATCTTGAGGATAAAATTTCACAGCTTTTTTAGTAATCTTTGGACTGTGGAATAAATCTGAGGTTAGAGGTGAGTTCTAAAAATTAAACAGTAACATCAAGCACAGAGATTTTGTGGGGGTCGCGTTGTTTACTTTTCATCTGCTATTTTATTTGACAGCTTTTATACACATGTGTAACTTGACCCCTGCCACATGGATTGCCATCTCTCAGAAACTGCTGTTCTTCTCAACAGGTCCCTTTCCTATCTTCATGTTTTCTTCATGTGTGTGGCACATACATTTAATTAATTAGAGGTTTTTCATGAGTTTGGATGGGAGGTTATCAGAGCCCATGTCACTGAGAAAAATGATATACACTTCTCCAGCAGCCACTAAATACCAATAGTTCCTTAGGGATCAGTAGAACCTCATTAAATATTCTCCAAACTGACATTAAATGCTGACATAACCAATCTTGTGCAGGTCTTTCTTACACAATAATCAAGACTTCAGTGAGTTTATGAGTGCTGTATCTATAAGATAATAGAGATGTTTTTACTATAAACATCTCTATTATCTGTCTCTCACATTCCTTGCAATTCCTTTCTCAATGTACTCTGAGAAATTGAGAAGCTGATATAACCGTCCCATTTTAGGCAGAATACTGAACCATCTCTTTCTTTTTTTCAGCTGGGTTTCTGAACTAAAATAAAAAAGATTGCCACAGTAAAAAATAAAAAGAACCTCCCTTATTAAGGCTAATCAATGAATGTGACCATTAGTATCAGAAAGCAATTTGACAACACAGCTAATTAAGATTTTACATTAGTTGAAGTGCATTTCAAAGCTTAAATGTTTCAATCTCAGATCTAATTTTAATCACTGGGAAAATGAGGTCAGTTATTTATCCAAATTATATCCAATTTTATTACTACAACCAGAATAGACGTAGTAATTCATTTTATATGTGTGTGGTATATTGTAAGTTCCCAATAAACCTGAGGCATTACCAGTAACATGACAGAAACATTGACATCTTCATAGTCCTCTTATTAATTTTTTTTATTCTCTCATGTTTTCTCTGTTAACAGACACGAAGAAGGTAAACAAAAAAGAAGGCTCCAAATGAGGAATCCTTAAGTGCTTAAACACCACTTACAAGGGGGAACAAAATACAAGGAAGACAGAGGGAAGAAAGGACCTGGGTGAGAGAGGGGAGGGAATAGGGGGCAGGATCAAGTATGGGAAGAGACAGGAGAAAGACTCAGAGGGCCAGGAGAATTAATGGAATTATGCAGCTGCCAGGGGTGTGTGTGTGGTGGGGGGAGGGTGGCAAGAATCTCTAGGAAGTCCCAGACTCTTGGGATGGGGTAGGCTCCAGGACTCAATGCAGATGATCTTACCCAAAATGCCAAACAGTGGGGATATGGAACATTAAGTGATAACCTCTAGTTGTCAGACAGAACCCCCAGTGGAGGAATTGGAACACTTAATTTATGGTTTATATATGCTCAGCCTAGGGAATGGCACTATTAGAAGGTGTGGTCCTATTGGAGTAGGTGTGGCCTTGTTGGAGTAGGTGTGTCACTGTGGGTATGGGCTTTAAGACTCTTATACTGTTATCCTAGCTAGTACTTGGCTAATAGTCATTAGGTAAAGATGTAGAATTCTCAGCTCTTCCTCAACCATGCCTGCATAGATATTCCCCTGTTCCCACCTTGATAATAATGAACTGAACCTCTGAATTTGAAGCAACCCTAAATAAATGCTGTCCTTTATAAGACTTGCCTTGGTCAAGGTCTCTGTTCATAGCAATAAAACCCTAACTAAGACAGAAGCTGTTACCTGAGACTGAGGTATTGCTGTGATAGACCCGATCATGCTTTTGTTTGGAAGAATATAGATTTGGAGATTTGGATTTGGAAAGCGGTGGAATGCTTTAAATGGGGCTCAATGGGCTATCTTAGTAGAAATATAGAAGACGTTGTTACTGAGAGTGTTTTGAAGTTTGCAGACCTGGACCAAGAGGTTTCAAGTGGAGAAGAACTTAAGTACATGGCTTAGAGACTATTTTGGTGAAGAACATGACTGCTTTATGCCCTTGTCTGAAGATACCAGCCTACTTACAAGACTTTCAACCCAAAATTTCTCTTTGTTTAAAAGAAATATAGAGACAAAAATGGAGCAGAGACTGAAGAAATGGCTGACCAGCGACCAGCCCAACTTGGGATCCAACTCATGGTTGGGAACCAATCCCTAACACCAATAGTGATGCTATTTTGTGCTTTTAGACAGGAACCTAGCATGGCTGTCCTCTGAGAGGCTTTACCCACCAGCTGACTGAGACAAACGTAGATACCCACAGCCAGACACTGGATGGAGGTTGGGGATTCCTATGGAAAAGTTATGGGAAGGATTGAAGGAACTGAAGGAGATGGCAACCCCACAGGAAGACCAAGAGTGTCAATTAACCTGGACTTTTGGGAGCTCCCAGAGACTGAGCCACCAACTGAAGAGCATACACGGGCTGATCTCAGGCCCCAGCACATATGTAGCAGAGATCTGCAATGTCTGGCCTCAGTGGGAGAGGATGCACCTAATCCTGTAGAGACTTGATATCCCAGGGTTAGGGGAATATCTGAGGGGGGCACCCTTTCAGAGATGAAGAGGAGGGAGGATGGGGGAAGAATTCTGCAAGGGCAGATGGCATAGTAGAATTTTCCCACAATTAATTTAAATATTTATGCAACAAGAAGCCTGTGATTGGACAGGGAAAAAGAAGGTGGAGCTAAGATTTCAGAGACAGGGACAAGAAGGGAGAAAAAGTTGGAAGAGGACAAGAAAAGATAAATGGAGAAGAGGATGAACATTATCCACATGGCTTCATATAGCTACAGGTAGCTATGAATATCATAAAAGGATAGAATAATTGGGAGAACTTGTTTAATCTAGGTGGACAGCTTATATCATTATCAAATGGCTCTAAAATTATTGTGTGGGCATCTTGTGAATTGAGAATTTATTGATATATAAAACTGACTGATAATTATAGGCTTTAAGAGTTTTGATTTACTGGGTTAAAGGGATTTGTGATAGCTAGTCACAGGGGGTGAATGGCTCTGAAGCAGGTAAACTTGATCTGGGAAGACCACCACCTGGAACTAGCCACAGAAGCAGTGAGACCACCTAGGACAGAGAGTAGCCAGCAATAGTGTAGGTTGGTGCAATTTTTAATATTTCCCACAACAGGTGGCCCACTAGAAATTTAAGATTATTAGCCTGAGAGTTAGAGTTTTACTTTGTAAGTGAGAGAAAGGTGGTACTAGGATAAGTCATGTGTGCTCAAGAACAGGAGCCTTGGAACAAAGAAAGAGGGCTCCGAGGTCCACTGATGTGGAAAGAGACAAGATTACTGCTTTAAATCAGAGAGTCAGAGAATGGAAGCTGCCTACATCTTTGAGCAGATATTGATTTAATTGTGAATTTATAAAATTGGGATTATTTGCTTTTAGGATAGATTTATAAACAAGTTTCATCCAAATCACTTGGAGAATTTCGCTGGTGGTTCAGAACTATGACAGGAAAAATAAGTCACCGACTTCAATTAGATAGGGCAGTGATAATTGCCTGCTATGAACAGGAGACAGCAGGTGTTGGCGAGGATGTGGAGAAAGAGAAACACTCCTCCACTGCTGGTGGGATTGCAAGCTGGTACAAACACTCTGGAAAGCAGTCTGGCAGTTCCTGAGAAAACTGAGCATGACACTCCCAGAGGATCCGGCTATACCACTCCTGGGCATATACCCAGAGGCTTTACCTGCATGCAATAAGGACACATGCTCCACTATGTTCATAGCAGCCTTATTTATAATAGCCAGAAGCTGGAAAGAACCCAGATGTCCCTCAACAGAGGAATGGATTCAGAAGATGTGGTATATTTACACAATGGAATACTACTGTGCAATTAAAAACAATGAACTCACGAAATTCCTTGGCAAATGGTCAGAACTTGAAAATATCATCCTTAGTGAGGTAACCCAATCACAAAAGAACACACATGGTATGCAGTCACTGATAAGGGGATATTAACCCAGAATCTTGGAATACCCTAGACACAATTCGCACATCAATAGATTTCCAAGAAGATGAAAGGAGAGACCCCTGGTCCTGGAATGAATGGATGTAGGGGAATGCTAAGACAGAGAAGCGAGAGGCGGTTGAATGGGGAAAAGAGGGAGGGAAGGGGGCTTATGGGACTTTCAGGGAGGGAGGAAACGGGAAAGGGGAAATGATTTTGGATGTAAAGAAAAAAAACCTTAGAAAATAAAAATAAATAAATAAATAAATCATTTTTGTGAAATAAAGGAAATAAGCAGAGGAAATACTTTTAAAAAAAAGAACAGATATTAATTATTAGAAGTCTATAACTCCAGGTAGAGAGCACAACATTTAGATGATATAACAGGATGGCTGCTCTAGGCAGAGAGCTTAACAAATAAAAACTACCTGCTTCCTATAGACAGATATTAGTGAAAGTTTGAAGTAATTGCTATAAAGATGGTATAAAGACATATTGCTCTAATAAGTCTTACAGGATACTCATTCTGTCTCCACGGGAATTCTGGGTTTAAATCCTGGTTTGACAACCTACTTGCTTAAAAACAGGTATAGATAGAAGTGTGAAACAATTGTTTAAAGATGGTATAATAAGGTCTGCAGAATAGCTAACTCATATTCTCTGAACATGGGCTCCACGGGAATTTTGGGTTGATTATCCTGACATGGTAGTTTAGGAAACAGGCCTGAGGATAGTTTTTTACAATAAGCAAAAGGTTTTTAGGATAGTAGGAATATTGTATGAAAACAATTGTTTTAGGGAAGCTATGAAATCCTACAGGATAACTCATATTCTTTGAATGTGGGTTCCACGGAAATTTTGGGTAATTTTCCTGGAATGACAAAATAGAAAATGTCTAAGAATAGGCTCATACCATATTTGAGTTTACTTCATTGATTTTGGATTGTTTTAATTTTCAAAATGGGTGTGATTTTGAGTTTTAAGGCTATATTATTCCTCTGGAAGAGAGGTGAAAATAAAAGTTTTTCTGGTTACTGGCTCAAGGGTATACTGATTTGGGAGAAAGGTTTTGTCTTTGCATTTTTAGATAAGATGATTGGTGTCTATACACCTTCCAGAGTTATATGGATCAGATATGATGAACGGAGACTCCCTGAAGAACTAGATTCCAGAGAATCAAACAAAAAAGTTATCTTGATGACACTAAAATTGTGTTTGAGACTTGTATGTTATAGAATATACAGTCATGGTGAGTCTCATCATCAGACATTCTGAACTTCTTTGAACTCCTGGTCTCTTGGACTTTCAGCCAGATCCAGTCAGGATACAGACATCAGAGACTAAAACAATCATTGGTGTGGCCTTCTTAAGACCAACCCCCTCCTCCATTTTCCCTACCTTTTCCACCTTTTAAAGATATCTCAATGCCCATATTTAGCTAAAACAATAAGAAAACTAATTAATATAAGAATTGGCAGTGAGATGAAGGTTGTTACTGAGATAAACTCAGCCCTATGATTCATAAGCTTTTGGAAATGGTTTAAGAGTTGGTTAAGACTCTTCAATGGTTAAGACTGAACATGTAAGTTTTTGCAAGGCAAAAGACACCGTCAAAAAGACAAAGCGGCAACCAACTAACTGGGAAATGATCTTTACCAACCTTACATCCGACAGAGGGCTAATATCCAAGATATACAAAGAACTCAAGAAGTTAAACTCCAGAGAGGCAAGTAACCCTATTAAAAAATGGGGTACAGAGCTACACAAAGAGTTCTCACCTGAAGAATATCTAATGGCTGAGAAGCACCTAAAGAGATGTTCATCATCCTTAGTCATTAGGGAAATGCAAATCAAAACAACCCTGAGATTCCATCTCACACCAGTCAGGATGGCTAAGATCAAAAACACAGGAGACAGCAGTTGTTGGCGAGGATGTGGAGAAAGAGGAACACTCCTCCACTGCTGGTGGAATTGCAGGCTGGTACAACCACTCTGGAAAGCAGTCTGGCGGCTCCTCAGAAAACTGGGCATGACACTTCCGGAGGATCCAGCTATACCACTCCTGGGCATATACCCAGAGACTTTACCTGCATGCAATAAGGACACATGCTCCACTATATTCATAGCAGCCTTATTTATAATAGCCAGAAGCTGGAAAGAACCCAGATGTCCCTCAACGGAGGAATGGATTCAGAAGATGTGGTATATTTACACAATGGAATACTACTCTGCAATTAAAAACAATGAATTCACGAAATTCCTAGGCAAATGGTCAGAACTTGAAAATATCATCCTTAGTGAGGTAACCCAATCACAAAAGATCACACATGGTATGAAGTCACTGATAAGGGGATATTGACCCAGAATCTCAGAATACCCTAGACACAATCAGCATATCAATAGATTTCTAAAAAGATGGAAGGAGAGACCCCTGGTCCTGGAAAGACTGGATGTAGGGGAACGCCAGGACAGAGTAATGAGAGGGGGTTGAACGGAGAAAAGAGGGAGGGAAGGGGGCTTATGGGACTTTCGGGGAGGGAGGAAACGGGAAAGGGGAAGTGATTTGGAATGTAAATTAAAAAAATAAAATTAAATTAAATTAAAAAAAAAAAGACTGAACATGTATGGAAGTTTGGATTAGGTAAACACTTCAGTCCTGTAAGCACAGGTGAATGGGCCATTTTCTTTTGTGGGTTTGGAAGACAAGACAGTCATAAGAAATATAAATATTAAAGCCCTGATTCATGAGATTTCTAAGCAGAACATAGACTCTATAGAGAAATGGGAGGGAGGGTGCTTGGGTCACATTCAGGCTGTATTCTGAGCATTCACATTTCTGAATTTTAAAGTAATGGACTAATTTCTTCACTGGAAGAAATTTCAAAAGAAGAGGGTTTTCAGGTCATGGGATAGTCATGCTTGGTGCTTTTATTTATAGCTATAGTGAGAAAGCAAATGATGCTAGAAAAATGTGACTTTTTGTTAGATAGGAGTGGATTATGAGCCCGTTTAACATTGAGGCTAACACAGATGACAAAGCTTCTGTGGTTGTTAAAGAGATTCACACCATTAAAGCACATCATTTTCTCCACAGGCATTAAAGCATGGTGCCCTGATTGCAAGATTCTACTTGTTGAAAGCTCTAGCTAATGAGAATGGAAACACATCTTGCAGGAGAGTGCTGAAATGAGAATGGCACTCAGAGGTTCTTCCAAACAACTGTCCCTGCAGAGAGAAGCCACCACAGCAACTGTGACCTAAGGGGACCAAGTTGCATCTCAACCTGGCATTAGAATATGGCGGGACTGCCATGTGGTTACAGTTTTATGTGCATGAAAAAAATGTAAGAATGTGGGTCGTAATGAAGGCTTATACCCGGTTCCAGAAATATACGGGAGCCAGATGTGCATGGCAATAGTAGATCCTCGGGAAGGAAGCTCCAAAGAGTCATTACATAAAGCATGTGGGGGAGTTAAAGTATACGTTGAAATGCGCACTCCACAATGTCTGTGAAGCCAGAAGAGGTCTAAGAATGAAACTGGCTAGCATGAAGTAGAGCCAGCATAAGGGAGAGATTCTGTGTTTTGCAGGCAGCATGGTTGGAGCTGAGAGTCTGTTCAAGACTTTAGAGCACCACTGATTTCATCGCAAGCCACAGAGACCTGCAGGAAGCTGAAGCTTTTCCAGTTAGTCTGGCTGGGCTTTGGTTTTGCCTTGTTTCCATCATTACTTGTTGGCCCCCATTTCTTCCCTTTTGAAGTGTCATTGTGTGTTGGAACTATGTAACTTGATTTCTGTTTTACACTAGCTGACAGTTTACGAGATTGTCTTGTCTTTCAAAGGAAACTCAGATTTTGGACTTTTAAACAATCTAGTATCTGTTGTAGACTCTGGGGACTTTTAAAGGTAGGTCAAATATAATTTGAATTTTGAAATTTTCTTAAGCCTATTTGGAGAAGAGGTGAGATGTTTAGAATGTCTGGAAATCAAATTGATAAAAAGTCAACTTTAATGGTAAAGATTGTCAATTTGCCAGGCAAGTCTCTTGCCGTATCATTAAAGCATTTTCAAAATTACAGATCTACCCTAAAATTAGGGTCACCATTTGGTGGTCTGAATCCCAAACTACATAAAAGGAGAAATCAAGTTGACCTTGTTTGCATCACTTTGCATGTTGACAATGGCTACCTTATGAACAGATGCCTCATCTTCCTGCTGCCATTCCTTCCCTGTCAAGATGAACAGGAGCCTTGCAAAGCAGGAGCCAAAATTAACCCCTCCTCATAAAGTGCTTCTTTTCACACAAAAGAGAGAAGAAATGAAGACTCACCTTTTCTGAATACTACAGTTCCTAAGGTTTTCATTTTTGCTTTGAATTTTGGTAGTCTAGATTATAGAAAATTTATTGTTTTCTTCATTTTAAATTAATATTTCCTTGCCTGTACATTATTAGGAGTGATAGTCACAGTAGAAAAGATTTCAAGAGACCTAGTTTAATGTCTAATATGATGCTACGTACCTCTGGAGAGGATTCATGTTTGCTTCTGCTTACTCATCTGTGGCCAAAATTATGCTTGGACATTTAAACTAAATTTCAAAGTAGAGGCCATCTTGAAGCTGAATATTATTCGCTTGGGCACCTGTCTATTCAAGCTTACTATTATTCTGATATGTGAACCTTCAGTGTTTTGCAAGCCTTACCTGCAAATGACTGATCTCTAAAGTTTAAAAAAATGCTGGATCCATTCAAAATTAAAAAATACAGAGGGAAATGCAGGTGCATAATCTCCTTAATAGTGATGAACCTTCTAAAACATTTGCCTTGAGATATACTAGTTCTCTCTTGATGTTGGGGAGTATATGCATAAGTGGTCAATATTTCTGTGATGTGTGTGCGTATGCGTGTGTGTGTGTTTGTGTATGTGTGTGTGTGTGTGTGTTTGTGTCTGTGTCTGTGTCTGTGTGTTAGGCTGTGAAAGGGACTTTAGAGCAGAATTGAAATCTTTTCACTGAGTAATATCCATACTTTAAAAAAAATCAGTGTTTGCTTGGTCTTTTCCTTAATCACTCTGACATTATAGAAAGTCTCCTTGTACATTTGTTTACAATTTGAATTCACCTTTTTCATTGTTTTCCATTTTGTTTAAATTTCTAAATGTATAGATATTTTCATTGGTTTCTTTTTCCTTCTAAGTTAGTTGTTCTGTCAGCAGAAAATATAATCTAAATACCTGTTTTTTTCAAAAGCTCCTTTAGTTACCATGTTCTTCCTAGTAATGATTCTATTATAAGATCAAAATATCGAAGGAAGAGCATATAATAAATGTCCCAATATTCACACAACCATTATAGGTGAGCTGCACAAAAAATATTGTCTTCTTTGCCATAATCATGTGTGTGACTATGTCTGTAGCTTACTGCCACAGCCCAACATTGAGGGAGGAAATTATTGTGCCTCATCAGCCCTGGGAAAGATCAACATTCAAAATGGTAAAAGAAACTGAAAATCTACATTAACCCTCCAGCTTCACTTGTCTTTAAAGGTAATTGATTCTGAATGACACATGCTGAGCTAAATATGATTAGTCTTTCACTAGTGTGACTGTAGATTACATTTCTGACATGTTATGATTCAAGAATTTGAAGAACCAACAGCTCTCCATTTAGACTCTAAACAAGTCAGTGGGGTGACATTTTGTAGTAGGCATGTAGGAAACCACCATAAAATCCTGTTAATTTTACCATCTTAAACTGTAAAAGAAACAGCTGACTGCATTTTCATTTTAGTTAAACAATGTTAGACTTTGATTTCTTTCTCTTTTTCTCCTCTCTAATCTTGTCCTTAGCCAAAGGGCAACTTGGCTTTTGATTTGTTCTTCCTCAAAATTTTGTGAATTACCTATCATAAATTATTTCCATTGTTCCAAGAATTGACTGACCATAAAATATTTGATGGTATGTTAACTCTCTGACAATAAAACTATAACATGTATGAATACAAACCCATAACATGTACTTTTCCCATGGTCATAAAAATAATTGCTAAATTCCATTTCTGTAATCACTAGCTCATTTACCATAAAAGGGTCTTTCTGCTTCTAGTCTGGGTTGCTTCATTCTCCTGGCAAGGGAGACTGTTAGTTCTTGGGTTTTCACACAGCAGAACAGGTATTCCATAAAGACCCCTATGGTTTCATTACATCTGACTACAAAATATTAGATTCTCCTTGTAGTTTTTTTTCTTCAATTTTACAAAAGTAAAATTAGGTAATATTTAGGTAAGAGTAGAGTAGTAAGTAGCAGATTATATAGACTAGTCTTAAAGCAATTAATTACCCAACATGTTTAAGTCTCTAAAGATGACTCTCAACCCAAACAAAAGGTATTTTCTCTTGGTGAATTCATCATCCATGTCTGATGTCTACAATGTTTTTGAGCTAAAAGTTATTTTTGCCTTTTAATAATATTATCTGTTATTTCAGATATATTTCTGTTATTATCATTCCTTGTTGGACTTTTCCACCAGGGGGTTTTCTTCCTTCTTTGCTGATGTTACCTCTTTATAGTATCTCAAGATGCTCAGTGTTTTACTTGCCTTTTATGACAGTTGCATCATGGGTGATGAGACTTTCTTTATCCATGGAATGTTTCTGGCTTTGAGTGATGAATTCCACTGATTCTTTCTCTCGAGTTCTTGAGAAGAATAAACAAGAGAAACTCAGTGAATTCTAGACTTGCTTCTTTTGTGATCAGTGGAAGAAAAGGGGATTCTCTTGTTAAGGATACAGGATAGCCCTATTCCTGTAGAGATTCTTGGTTAAAGCTATTCTTCTTTGCTTCCACTTGAAGACATTATTGACAAATAGTTTCCTGTATTGCTCATCAGAAACTCACTTCCTTTTAAAATTTGATATTTCTTTTAAAATTTTTAGGGTTTGTTTTATAAGGTTCTTGTAATAACAGATCACCCAGTTAGAACACAGAGTTTTCTTTCTTACCATTTTCCTGGAGAAGTCCTGTTAAGTAGAAAGCCACACACAATCTTATAGTAAACTTCAGTTTGGCTACTTCTTAACACTTGCAATGACTGCTTCTCCCTCTGGGGAATTTATCATGCTATTGGCAACTCTTTTCTCAATACAGGAAGTTGTTTTTTTTGTTGGTTGGTTATTTTTTTCTGTGTATCATGTGCCATATCATAGCCATTGTTCAACAACCCTCTTCATACAGGATACTGTGTTTGCATCATTTGCCAAATCAGCCATAGTTCAACTCCTCTCTGCCTTCAGAAGGCTATTTACAATTACTTATCATGTTCCTTATTAAAGACATTACTCTTCTAATTATGACTGATGATTACCTTTCTCTTTGCCTTCCTTGTATTTTTCTTTTTAATTTATAAAACTGAGACATAGTGTTATCATGAAAAATATTATTTTGACTATAAACTAATTTAATAAAAACTTCACCTCAACCTCTATACTTAACTAATGTGTTAGTGTCAAGAAATCTGTGAGTTCTACCACTTCTAAGAAACTGATCTTACTCCTCTAAGAATACATAGTACCCACATTTAGGGGTATGAGGTAACTGGGAATGACTATCATATTTAAGTTATTCTTCTGTACTGAGCTATAATATAATTAAGCAGGAATGAACCCTTATAACCTGGAATGTTTGAAAGGTTTTCATAGATAAAGTAAAAATTCCAGCCCTACCTATCTTTTCAGATCTATAATCTTGTAGTACTCTACTACCATCTTTATACTCTTTACATTTTTCAAGGATGTTGTTAAATACATCATTCATGTTAACCAGTAGAAAGCACTGTTATCATTTAGTAAAAGGACATTCATATTTGAATACAAATTTTGAAATAAAATTAGGAAAAGTGAGACAAGCCATATGCCCAATCAGAAATAATGTTTCTAAGTTTGAACTCACAAAAACTCTGATTTCACGGACTGAAGTAATTTGGAGTTCATTATAGTTGATGTCACTCACAGAGTCACAGTTAATAGCAATGTTAGCACAAAGAATTGAAGTACTGAAACTGGGTTAGCAGCTTTCTTTCTGTAATGCTCAGGAGGAAATTCTCTGCAATCTATTTTCTTTCTTCATCCTCACAGATGTACTTGCTCATTTCTCTTTTGGTTCAGTTATGCAATCAGAGCTCAGGGCTAGGGAGAGTTCAGCTTCAGAACTTCCCCGCTCTCTCTTCATCAAAAGACTAGAAGGCAATTGTCTTACCCTCTGAACTGCTAAATCTGTCAGGGTGATTTTGTTTCCATTGGAGGCAAGCAGTGTTTTGCATAATGTAAACTTTGATTATCACGTGTCTATAATACATTTGTAGTTAAATCACAAATTTCGTCCTGTGTACTTACAGTTTTCTATTAAATCTATAATTAGCTTGCATTTTTGTATGGACTAGACAAATGCTTCCCTCCATAGATCCTTATAAGGATGGATCTGGAAGCAAGTTAGACAAACTGCTGAGTTTACAATAAATGTCAAAAATTGATGTTTTCATATTTAAGTCTGACACATAACAGATATAGTAACTTACCCTTTGGGCCGCCTTAGTGCTTGGAAATAAAGTTGTTCCCCTTTTGAACACTACTACTCAGGCTGATATGATTTTATTAGAATTTTGCTACATGACACTTTTTCTCCGTGATATGAAATGCTACAGAATATAGATATAAACTAAACATACTTTAATATATAATATTTAAGTCAGTAAATATAATCAAGATGTGGTTTTACTTATATGAGATTAATACATCTGCTAAATTAAATAACAAATTTAAAATACAATTTCTTTGGCACTAGTATAATTATTACTGTTTTATAGAAGTACATTTAAAACATATATTTTACTGCATTTATCCTTGAAATGATTTTCAGTATATTTACCATTAAATTCTTTCTTTATCAGCATGAGTAGAGATTAGTGATCTGATCAACCTCTAATTCCTTGTGTCTGCAATGGTAACTGTTCAAATGCTATGTTAACATGCATTTTGGAATAAGAAGGTGTAAGAGAAAGTAAAATTTCCACTTGTTTTCATTTTTGGTGAGTGTCAATATATTCTTCTTTCATAACCTTTCATTGGTTTGTAAAATGGACTTTTTTTTATTTTATTTTTTTAATTTACATTCCAAATCATTTCCCCTTTCCCGTTTCCTCCCTCCCCGAAAGTCCCATAAGCCCCCTTCCCTCCCTCTTTTCTCCATTCAACCCCCTCTCGTTACTCTGTCCTGGCGTTCCCCTACATCCAGTCTTTCCAGGAACAGGGGTCTCTCCTTCCATCTTCTTGGAAATCTATTGATATGCGGATTGTATCTAGGGTATTCTGAGATTCTGGGTCAATATCCCCTTATCGGTGACTGCATACCATGTGTGTTCTTTTGTGATTGGGTTACCTCACTAAGGATGATATTTTCAAGTTCTGACCATTTGCCTAGGAATTTCGTGAATTCATTGTTTTTAATTGCAGAGTAGTATTCCATTGTGTAGATATACCACATCTTCTGAATCCATTCCTCCGTTGAGGGACATCTGGGTTCTTTCCAGCTTCTGGCTCTTATAAATAAGGCTGCTCTGAATATAGTGGAGCATGTGTCCTTATTGCATGCAGGTAAAGTCTCTGGGTATATGCCCAGGAGTGGTATAGCCGGATCCTCCGGGAGTGTCATGCCCAGTTTTCTGAGGAACCGCCAGACTGCTTTCCAGAGTGGTTGTACCAGCCTGCAATTCCACCAGCAGTGGAGGAGTGTTCCTCTTTCTCCACATCCTCGCCAACAACTGCTGTCTCCTGTGTTTTTGATCTTAGCCATCCTGACTGGTGTGAGATGGAATCTCAGGGTTGTTTTGATTTGCATTTCCCTAATGACTAAGGATGATGAACATCTCTTTAGGTGCTTCTCAGCCATTAGATATTCTTCAGGTGAGAACTCTTTGTGTAGCTCTGTACCCCATTTTTAATAGGGTTACTTGCCTCTCTGGAGTTTAACTTCTTGAGTTCTTTGTATATCTTGGATATTAGCCCTCTGTCGGATGTAAGGTTGGTAAAGATCATTTCCCAGTTAGCTGGTTGCCGCTTTGTCTTTTTGACAGTGTCTTTTGCCTTGCAAAAACTTTGTAATTTAATGAGGTCCCATTTGTCTATTCTTGATCTTAGAGCATAAGCTATTGGAGTTCTGTTCAGGAAATTCTCCCCTGTGCCCATATGTTCAAGGTTCTTCCCTAGTTTCCCTTCTATTAGTTTCAGTGTGTCTGGTTTTATGTGGAGATCTTTGATCCACTTAGAATTGAGCTTAGTGCAAGGAGATAAGGATGGGTCAATTTGCATTCTTCTGCATGTTGACCTCCAGCTGAGCCAGCACCATTTGTTGAAAAGGCTATCTTTTTTCCACTGGATGGTTTTAGCTCCTTTGTCAAAGATAGATAAGCCCTTAGCCAGACTAACCAGAGAGCACAGAGATAGTATCCAAATTAATAAAATCAGAAACGAAAAGGGAGAGATAACAACAGAAACTGAGGAAATTCAAAAAATCATCAGATCCTACTACAAAAACCTGTATTCAACACAACTAGAAAATCTTGAGGAAATGGACAATTTCCTTGACAGATACCAAGTACCAAAATTAAATCAGGATCAAATAGACCATCTAAACCGTCCTATAACCCCTGAAGAAATAGAAGTTGTCATTGGAAGTCTTCCAACCAAAAAAAGCACAGGTCCAGATGGTTTTAGTGCAGAATGCTATCAGACCTTCAAAGAAGACCTAACACCAATACTCTTCAAACTGTTCCACAAAATAGAAACAGAAGGAACACTACCCAACTCGTTCTATGAAGCCACAATTACACTAATACCAAAAGCACACAAAGATCCGACAAAGAAAGAGAATCTCAGGCCAATCTCTCTTATGAATATCGATGCAAAAATACTCAATAAAATTCTTGCCAACCGAATCCATGAACACATCAAAACGATCATTCACCACGATCAAGTAGGCTTCATCCCAGGGATGCAGGTATGGTTCAATATAAGGAAATCCATCAATGTAATCCACTACATAAACAATCTCAAAGAAAAAAAAAACACATGGTCATCTCATTAGATGCTGAGAAAGCATTTGACAAAATTCAGCATCCTTTCATGCTAAAGGTCTTGGAAAGATCAGGAATTCAAGGCCCATAGCTAAACATAGTAAAAGCAATTTACAGCAAACCAGTAGCCAGCATCAATCTAAATGGAGAGAAACTTGAAGCAATCCCACTAAAATCAGGGACTAGACAAGGCTACCCTCTCTCTCCATATCTTTTCAATATAGTACTTGAAGTTCTAGCTAGAGCAATTAGACAACAAAAAGAGGTCAAAGGGATACAAATTGGAAAGGAAGAAGTCAAACTATCACTATTTGCAGACGATATGATAGTATACATAAGCGACCCAAAGAACTCCACCAGAGAACTCCTACAGCTGATAAACGACTTCAGCAAAGTGGCCGGATATAAAATCAACTCAAGCAAGTCAGAAGCCTTCCTATACTCAAAGGATAAGCAGGCTGAGAAAGAAGTAAGAGAAATAATACCCTTTACGATAGCCACAAACCATATTAAGTATCTTGGCGTGACTCTAACCAAACAAGTGAAAGATCTGTATGACAAGAACTTCAAGTCTCTGAAGAAAGAAATTGAAGAAGACCTCAGAAGATGGAAAAATCTGCCATGCTCATGGATTGGCAGGATTAATATAGTAAAAATGAGCATCTTACCAAAAGTAATACACAGATTCAATGCAATCCCCATCAAAATCCCAACTCAATTCTTCATAGAGTTAGAAAGAGCAATTCAAAAATTCATCTGGAATAACAGAAAACCCAGAATAGCTAAAACTATTCTCAAGAGTAAAAGAACCTCTGGGGGAATCAGTATCCCGGACCTCAAGCTGTACTACAGAGCAATAGTGTTAAAAACTGCATGGTATTGGTACAGTAACAGACATGTAGATCAATGGAACAGAATTGAAGACCCAGAAATGAATCCACACTCTTATGGTCACTTGATCTTTGACAAAGGAGCTAAAACCATCCAGTAAAATGGACTTTTAAGAAGCTAAAACTTGTTTTTTAATCTGTGAAAACATCTCAAAATTGTGATTCATTCATATATGCATATTTATATATGTATTCATTCATTTATATGTGCTTGTATCGCTTCTCGACCTTTTGGCTAAGATCAAGTGTATATGTGCGTGTGTATGGTGTGGTTGTGTGTACATATATGGATGTGTATACACACTTGTGCATTTCCTATATTTTTAAAAACAATATGAAATTATCAAATCTTAGACCTAAAACATAGTTTTAATTGCCTGTTCTAATAACCACTACCCAAGAAAATCTGTGATGAAGTAGTCATGTCTTAGCAATTTAAAAGAGAACACATGATAAATTAGATGTCAGCACCATTACTCCCTAGTCTTTTGTAGCTTTTAAATCTATGGAGCTATTGACTTCACCTTCTTTCCAAAAAAAAAATCTTTAAAAAACCAAAAAGCTAATTAAGTATGCTGTTGCACATTTGAAAGAGTTGGGTGCATGGCTGTAATCCATTCTGTAGGTGGAGGCACAGGCATCAGAATTTCAAGATCATCTTATACCTACTATAGCTTGAAGCTCGCCTGCACTGTATAAGATATCTTAAAATCAATTAGTCAACCAAGAAACCAAAAATTTAACCATCCATTAGGTGATTATTGACGAAATGTGCGATCTTCCTGGAAAGTCACTAGGTGAATATTGTTTGGATATGTAGCTTGCGCCCAGACCCCCAACATGATCTTTAAATTTCATTCTTCCCTCTCTGTCTCCAACCCCTGTAGCTCAGAAAGCCCCCAAACAGGGAAAAAGCAAAACACAGTCCAACAGTCCTGACAGAACTCCTAATCTTACTCCCTAAAGTCTCCAGGCATCCAAACCCCCACCCTAGATGACCATACTTAGTCACAAGCCCAGCATATGACAGATTTGTCATTTTCTGTTACCTACGATCTATAAAAACTTCCTCACCATAGTTTCCCCTAGAGTTTTTTCCAGTCTTGTTCCCTAAGGCTGGCGAACTCTCCTGGGAACCTGTTCCCATCTAAACCTGCCTGTGTTTACTTGTAATTCGACTTGAATTGACTTATTTTGTCAGTGGAGACAACCTACTAAATAAGAGGAAGAAGCAGAGAAAGAGTGATATGGAAACTTCAACAATGACTCTATACCAGTAAAGTCACAGATCTTAGAGTGACAATCAACACTTTACTAAGACATCATGAACCCTACCTACATTCTAAATATCTGTCCTTATATCCACAGATAAGTGTAGTTCCCACTCTTTATCATGAAAGCTTCTCTTCATAACAAATGGGAAACACCACAGAAAATCACAACCAGCTCTGATGGGCAATAAAAGAGTTTCTAGGCCTATATATTGGGCCCTAGAGAAAATTCAAACTACATCCTGCTTTTCACAAGTGAAAAATGGACCCAGAGATTTGTTTCCCTTCATCTCCAAATCCAGAGAAAATGCCACAAATATAGTAAGCACAGTGTACTCTGGTTACAGGGATAGAGATGTTTAGTGCACAGTTAGTTGTCATTGTTGTTTTCAGGCTTGTAGCTAGGACTGCACTAGGGCAGAAATAGAGGAAGCATCATCAGATGCATTTTGGAAGAAAGAAAGAAAGAAAGAAAGAAAGAAAGAAAGGAAGGAAGGAAGGAAGGAAGGAAGGAAGGAAGAAAGAAAGGAAGGAAGGAAGGAAGGAAGGAAGGAAGGAAGGAAGGAAGGAAGGAAGAAAGAAAGGAAGGAAGGAAGGAAGGAAGGAAGGAAGGAAGAAAGAAAGAAAGAAAGAAAGAAAGAAAGAAAAAAAGGAAGGAAGGAAGGAAGGAAGAAAGAAAGAAAGAAAGAAAGAAAGAAAGGAAGGAAGGAAGAAAGAAAGAAAGAAAGAAAGAAAGAAAGAAAGAAAGAAAGAAAGAAAGAAAGGAAGGAAGGAAGGAAGGAAGAAAGAAAGAAAGAAAGGAAGGAAGGAAGGAAGGAAGGAAGGAAGAAAGAAAGAAAGAAAGAAAGGAAGGAAGGAAGGAAGGAAGGAAGGAAGAAAGAAAGAAAGAAAGGAAGGAAGGAAGGAAGGAAGAAAGAAAGAAAGAAAGAAAGAAAGAAAGAAAGAAAGGAAGGAAGGAAGGAAGGAAGGAAGAAAGAAAGAAAGAAAGAAAGAAAGGAAGGAAGGAAGGAAGGAAGAAAGAAAGGAAGGAAGGAAGGAAGGAAGGAAGGAAGGAAGAAAGAAAGAAAGAAAGGAAGGAAGGAAGGAAGGAAGGAAGGAAGGAAGGAAGAAAGAAAGAAAGAAAGGAAGGAAGGAAGGAAGGAAGAAAGAAAGAAAGAAAGAAAGAAAGAAAGAAAGAAAGGAAGGAAGGAAGGAAGGAAGGAAGGAAGAAAGAAAGAAAGAAAGAAAGAAAGGAAGGAAGGAAGGAAGGAAGGAAGGAAGAAAGAAAGGAAGGAAGGAAGGAAGGAAGGAAGGAAGGAAGGAAGAAAGAAAGGAAGGAAGGAAGGAAGGAAGGAAGAAAGAAAGAAAGGAAGGAAGGAAGGAAGGAAGGAAGGAAGGAAGGAAGAAAGAAAGAAAGAAAGAAAGAAAGGAAGGAAGGAAGGAAGAAAGGAAGGAAGGAAGGAAGGAAGGAAGGAAGGAAGGAAGAAAGAAAGAAAGAAAGAAAGAAAGAAAGAAAGAAAGAAAGAAAGAAAGAAAGAAAGAAAGAAAGGAAAGAAGGAAGAGAGAAAGAAAGAAAATTCAGGAACCCCAGACGATCTCTTCAATGATACTCCTGCAATGATCTAACTTCCTCAACCTCTTAACATTTCCACTATCTCCAAGGGCTTGGGACAAAGCATTTATATATAAGCCTTAGAAGACATTTAAAGCCATCCAAATTCTTCAGCTTTGTCAAGGTCTTAGTAGCCTATCTACCCCACTATCAAATGTTTATTATTTACCATTTTGTCATGTACCATTTGCTGTTTTAAATGTCAAAGACTAGAGTAAACATACTAAAGAGGTCCCCAAATCAAAATAAAATTAGAAAAAGAAGTCTTATTAAACTAGGACAAAATAAAATACTACTGTGTAAGTAATACCGACAGTATTTTCAAAAGATGAAAACATAAAGCAGTAGAAGAGTATACTCAGTCATCTTGAAACACCTAGAAAATAAAAAATCATGCGTCCCTCTACTCACAAACTGAATATAATGGTTTAAAAAAGTATGGTCCCATGGACTACTGTGTTTGAATGCTTGGCCCATAGGAAGTGTCACTAATAGGAGTGGTGGCCCTGTTGGAGTAGGTGTGCCCTTATTGGAAGTAGTGTGTCACTGTGAGGGCAGGCTTTGGGGTCTCCTGTGCTCAAGCTATGTCTAGTGTAGTACTAGAAAGTATCATCCTGAGTGTGATAACTCAGACCCAAGAGGGCATGCATGGTGTGTGTTCACTAATAAGTGAATATTACCCAAAAAATAATCCAGAATAAAATCCACAGAACTCAAGAAGGCTAACATGCTGAAGGGCCCAAGTGAGGATGCTTCAATCCCACTTGGAAGAGAGAAGAAAGCAACCATGGAGGGCATAGGGAAGGAGGGATCTGGATGGGAAAAGGGGACCATGACCAGGTATTGAGGGAGGGGATAGGACTGAAGCCCTAAGGGTCAACAGAAAGAATGGAAACAGGCAACCTTGGGGACAGGTAGTGGGGAGACCCTCTAGAATGTACTAGAGACCTGGGAAGTAAGAGATTCTCAGGACTCAAAGGGAGGGACCTTAGATGAAATGCTCTACAGTGGGAAGAGGGAAATTTGAGAATCCACCTCCAGTGAAAAGACAAGGCATTGAGTAGAGGGATGGGGTTGCCATCCCACAGTCAAAAGCTCTGACCCAAAATTGTTCCTGTTCGGAAGAACTACAGGGGCAAAAATGGAGAAGAGCCTGAGGGAAAGGAGATCCAGTGACCAGCCCAAATTGGGATCCAGCTCAAGTGGAGGCCCCAAGACCTAACACTATTACTGATATTATGGTGTGCTTACAAAGCCCAACAAGTAGCTGAAAGAGTCAGATGCAGATACTAGCACCCAACCAATGGACAGAAGCTGGGGACTCCTGTGCTTGAATTAGGGAAAAGCTGGAAGAAGTTGAGGAGGAGGGAGATCCCATAGGACGACCAGCAGTCTCAACTGTCCTGGACCCCCAAAATCTCTCAGACACTCAGACACTAACCAGGCAGCATACACCAGCTAATATGAGGCCCCTGACGCATATACAGAAGAGGACTGCCTGGTCTGGCCTCAGTGAGAGAAGATAGACCTAACTCTTGAAAACCTTGAGGCCCCAGGGAGTGAGGAGGTCTGCTAGAATGGGGGTGGGAGAGTGGGGACATCCTCTTGAATATGGGGGAGGAGATATGGAATAAGGAAAAGTCAGAGGACTGACCAAGAGGGGAATAACGACTGGACTGTAAAAACAAGATTAACAAAAACAAAAAGAAAAAAGAAAAAGAAAGGAATTACTACTTTGTTGTTAAGCTGTTGGAACCTGTGTGTATGCGTAGTAGGATTCCCACCCACCCCAACCCACCCTTAAACACATACACTGTATGGCTTCTATGCAGATGCAAGAAAGTGTGGTATTGTCCAAGTCATGTGGTATATACACTTTGATTGTGAAAATGTTATATGTGCACACCTCAAATGCATAGAAGAAATAAGGACTAGACCATGTAATCACTGCAGCACAAAACTGAAAAGCAGACTAATTGTTTCCGATTGGAGCAGGGTGAGACATCATTGGAATGTTCTTTACTGCCTGTCAGCAGCTAAAACTCCTGGGTACTGCCGCCCACACATTCTTTCACAGAGATATTTAAGAATATTCCAGAGAAAAACGCCACTCAAAATGGTCAGTCTGATTTTACGACACAGCTGTTCAGAACAAGTAAATGTGCTTTTGAATCTGCACTAATTGAGCTGCCTCATTGACAAACTATCATCTGTTCTACCAAAAATACTTTTAGAATTTGAAATTATCTGTTACAGAGCACATACAGGTATGCACACATACACATAAGCACAAATTCATATGCAGGTTTTGGTGAATGAATTGTATACTAGATATATGAACGAACTCTCACTTCACTGTGGGTCACTAAAATAGGAAAACAGAATGAGTTATATTTTTATTATGGGAATCATTATCAGCCTGTGCTTTGCTTGCTCTTCTCTTTATCCTACTAGATCAAAGCCTGAGTTGTGTTTCTGTGTGTATCACACATCATCTAAATGCTTGTTTCAGGAATGCTCAGTTCTCTGGGAGTGACCATTTCCCTGGATTCATACAGTCCCATTTCACCCTCTGCCCTATGTTGTTTTACAGAGAGCTATTTCTTCTACAAGTGATGTTCACTCATCAGATATGACAGGCTCCCAAGCATCCATTAGAGAACACAGTCCACAAGACTCTGCATGCCTAAATGGACCCCTACCTTTAATGGGATGAATAGCAGGGAGGAAATGTGTTACCCAGGCAACAGAGCTGCCTGGTTTAAATGACTTTCCTGATTATCACAACAAAAGCTGACAGAGAAAATGTGCTAGAAAGTACTGAGTTCATATTAAATTTGACAATAAAAGAATAATGAAAAATCCAATACTTTTGAGTAAAAGTAAAATTTCTGGACTGCTTTTAATATTGTCAAATTATAATCGTCATCCATTTGCGTTCATTGAAGTTATTGGAATTTCAGGAGATATTAAGTAGTTTATTGCAGAGCACAACTTGTCATTTTTACCTAGTTCATTATCAGTTTCAACTTTAGAAACACATATATCTGTAAAAAGCTTGTTGGTCTGATCCAAAGCTCTATGTACTAATGTTGGTCTTGCCCAGGGCTGTATTTACTCAACATTTGCAAAACAAAAAAATAGAACCACAAGACTGAATTTTTAAATTATATTTTAGAATGAATCTTAATTAATAAACAGCAACAGATAGCAGTTCTAAATCATATTTTCTGGCCTTGGGTGTCAGCTGTGACCCAAATACCTTAGTCAGCCTCACTGGTGACATGGTGTAACCAGAGCCCTGATCACACAGTTTTACTGTTGTGATTAGTGTGGGGAAAATCAGCACAGTATAGTACCTGCTTCCAGGCCTTAAATATCAGAAGAATATACTCATGTAGAGAAAACAGAACTCAGTACTTATCCATCAATTCAGTCAATTTGAATGCCAGTCAACAACTGTAATAATGAAGAAATACCCAGATTTTGATGCAAAGGCATTGGAATGGTTGGTTATGATTGGACTGGGATTATGGAGGCACCCATCTTGGTATGAGTATGTCTGCTCCAGGTGGCCTTTACTAAATAAATGAAGAACTACCTTGTGTGGGTAATCCTGTGGACTAAATAAATGGATAAACTAAATAGATAAAGAATCAAGTCAGGTGAGAACCAGCATTGCACTTTCTCTTCTTCCTGGCTGCTATGACTCTTATTCTGTCACCCCCTTTCCTGATGATATATGGACTCAGCCTAAAACATGAGCTGAAGAATATTTTCTCTCCACTAAGTTGTCTATTCCCAGTGTTTTTGAACAAGGCAAGGAAAAATAACTAATGTAGGATTTTATCTGAATTTTACTTTGTCATAATAATGAAAATATTTTGAAAAAAAAAACTCCCATACAGGTGCTAGAAATAGCACTAATGGAAATCAGTGAGCCAAAAAGAAAAAGAAAGAAAGAAAGAAAGAAAGAAAGAAAGAAAGAAAGAAAGAAAGAAAGAAAGAAAGAAGGAAAGGAAGGAAGGAAGGAAGGAAGGAAGGAAGAAAGAAAGAAAGAAAGAAAGAAAGAAAGAAAGAAAGAAAGAAAAGAAAGAAAGGAAGGAAGGAAGGAAGGAAGGAAGAAAGAAAGAAAGAAAGAAAGGAAGGAAGGAAGGAAGGAAGGAAGGAAGAAAGAAAGGAAGGAAGGAAGGAAGGAAGGAAGGAAGGAAGGAAGAAAGAAAGAAAGAAAGAAAGAAAGAAAGAAAGAAAGAAAGAAGGAAAGAAAGAAAGAAAGAAAGAAAGAAAGAAAGAAAGAAAGAAAGAAAGAAAGAAAAGAAAGAAAGGAAGGAAGGAAGGAAGGAAGGAAGGAAGAAAGAAAGGAAGGAAGGAAGGAAGGAAGGAAGGAAGGAAGAAAGAAAGAAAGAAAGAAAGGAAGGAAGGAAGGAAGGAAGGAAGGAAGGAAGAAAGAAAGGAAGGAAGGAAGGAAGGAAGGAAGGAAGGAAGGAAGAAAGAAAGAAAGAAAGAAAGGAAGGAAGGAAGGAAGGAAGGAAGGAAGAAAGAAAGAAAGGAAGGAAGGAAGAAAGAAAGAAAGAAAGAAAGGAAGGAAGGAAGGAAGGAAGGAAGGAAGAAAGGAAGGAAGGAAGGAAGGAAGGAAGGAAGGAAGAAAGAAAGAAAGAAAGAAAGAAAGAAAGGAAGGAAGGAAGGAAGAAAGAAAGAAAGAAAGAAAGGAAGGAAGGAAGGAAGGAAGGAAGGAAGGAAGAAAGAAAGGAAGGAAGGAAGGAAGGAAGGAAGGAAGGAAGGAAGAAAGAAAGAAAGAAAGAAAGAAAGAAAGAAAGGCATGAATGTAGAAAGAGAGCTAGTCAGAAAGAAGAGGCGAGAGCTAGTCAGAAAGAAGAGGTAGAAGAGACCAAATGAAAATAATGATGAAGTGGGTATTATTAAAATACATTATTTATCTGTATGAAAATGTCATGATATTGCTTTTATTATTTGAGATTAATATATGCTAACGGAACCTCAAAATCCTTTGAAAATACTTTATATTTTTTCATTAGTTCATTTTGTGTATTTTTAAAATAAATTTTATTACCTTTTCTCCCACTTGACAATTCTAAAATACTAGGCTGGTGAAACTATGGCTGTAAACTATCAGTGAGAAGCAACACTTGCAGAAAGTTTCACAATGCCAGCAACATATAAAAAGAGTAATTTACAACGTGAGCAAAATCAATACTACATGTTTACAACTTAGTTGCTAATCCAGTTCATTTTTTTAAAATCCTGTCATTTATAGTAATCAAAGCACCACAAAATCATTTTTTAAGCTGTGCTTATAAAACGAGATACTATTCTGAGATATTTGATAAAATTTTGAATTGTTTAAAACTCAAGTTTGGAAATCTCCCTATTATTTGTGTGTACTATAGCTCTATTTTAAAATTAAGTATATCATTAAGAATTTCTACTTGATTTTACAATTAAATAAATTTGTTTACATTTGTTTTTGTATTCATGTAATGTCTAGATTGACTGTCTACAAAAAAATTATACTTGAAATATAGGTCATTCACATCAGTGTAGTTAGAGACACAAGGGCTAGCAATGGAAAATGAATATTCTCAGAATAATGCACTGAAGCAATATATGAATCCAAACAATGTGGTGTTCCCTTGAGTTCATCTCAGAATTTCATTCATTAACAAAAAAGGCTATCTGCTATCTGTTACATGCCTAGTGCAGAATGTAAATAATATAATATATGAAAATTAGCAAGTCCCCATTGAAAGAAAAAAGTTTCAACTGTAGACTAAGAAAAGAATGCCTACTTCACCAGGAATTCTTAATTTGGGGAATCCTGACATTCTTGGTTTTTGCTTTGATGTATTAAAATATTGTTGAATTTAGCTTTAATATTCATGTCTGTACACCAAATACAGCAGCTATTTTTCCCCCAGAGACTGTCACTTTAGTTTTTAGAATTTCTTGAAACTGAAAGGTCACCAAAGCAGGATTGCCCTTTATAAATATCATCAATAACAACAAATTTATTAGGTTGAAAAATAATAAATATTCTGCAAAATTGCATTGATATCATGTAGACATTCTCATTGGCTTATTTCCTTTCATAATTCATTTTAAACTAAAAATGTTGTGCTATTCTTCACTAAAATTATAAGATTTAATTACAAATTTAAATTATACATATGCATACATTATAGACATATGTTTGTAGTAACTAAATATGCAAATATCTACCAAATAGCCTGGAAAGGATAGTGCAAAGAATTAAACTTTTAATTATCCCTGGGTAAACTCCTGTTTTCTAGTTCTAAGAACAAATGGAATATTGGTTGATATGTTTATATTTTTTCATTTATAACATTTAGGTTTTACAGCTAGAACAAAATCAGAAAGAAAAATCTAAATGTTGCTATTAAACATCACAGCATTACCACTCCTTGGCATATACCCAAAGGACTCAACATCCTGTTCCAAAGGTACTTACACAGCTATTTCCATTGTTAGTCTATTTATAATAACTAGGAAATGGAAACAACCTAAATCTCCTTCATCAGCCAAATGGATAATGAGAATGTGGAACATACACTCTATAGAATACTATTCACCTATAAAGAAAGACAAAATCATAAACTTTTCAGGTAAATGAATGGAAGTAGAAAAGATCCAGAAAGACAAATGTTGTGTATTCTCTCTTTTGCTTCAAATTTCAGGTGTATGTGCAGTGTGAAGTAACTAGAAAAACTGGGAAAGTGCAAAGAGATCATTGCCAGGTATAGGAGCAATAGAGAGGATACAGGTAATCTGATCTGGAAAATATGAAATGACAGGACTTTAATTAGGGAATACAGTGTAAGATGGACTAAGAAGGAAAAGGGAGTGAAATAACAATAGGTTATTTGAAAAAGTCATAAGAAAACAAACTAATAACTATTTACCTAAAAAAATCTTATAATGCAAGTAAATCTGAATATAAATATACATAAATAGTTTAAATGAACTTTTCTTATCTAGGCTGACAGTGCTTCTTCCAACAGCTAAAGATCTCCAAGCAAAAACTCCAAACTAGACATAAGAATTTCTCTTTTGGGTTATTGATTAAAGTTATCCAAGAGACTTTAAAAATTAATACTCCATTGCTATTGCCTATGATTGCCCCCAAATGAAGAAGGTAATTCTTTAGTGCAGAAGACACCATACACATGGCACAGGTCCCAGAGGAGCTGAGCTGGAATTGACCTGAATGCTTCTTCCCTGAGTGTTAGCTTCAGAAGGCACGAGGAAAGCTTCCTTAGAAGGGAAACAAGCACTGGTCTTACCCAGCTATGTTGCCCATGAACCCCAAAAATTTCCAGCATGGAGCCATAGTCCTATGCATTAACAAGTGGCAAGAACACCTCACTGGCTTCAACCAATAGTTCTCTATTCGATTGTGCCAATAAAGACTCAAGAGCCAGGTGCTGAAGGGAAAGCCTGTTAGCTCTGAGAGGCAGAAAGGACCCAGCTAAACTTCCTCCTCAGCAAACCTCCCAAAAGGAAGCTCTCCTTGTTCACACTCATTTCAGAAACGCTTCAAACTCAATCTGCCTTCCTTCTACTGCATGTGTATTTCTCAATCCATCCTCTTGACTCCCTCTTACCATAGTTTTTCCTATTTTTACTCCCTATCAAGTTCTTGCTTGCCCTGGCCCTTGACCTATGGACGAATTTATTTAATTCTGTTTATGATAAAGAGAAAGCTCTTGAATTAAACGAGTATGCTAGGGCTGAGCCACACTACAACTATAAACAGGTTTTCCCATTAAATGAATTATAATAGATAATCTCAAGGTTCATAATATGATCAAATATCTTGCAATACCTTAAACTTAAGACCCATTCCACAAGAGGGAAGTCATGTCTGAGCATGAAAACCTAACCAAGCATGTAGTTAAATCATAGATCTTGGAGGAGAGCCTACAGCCATCATTTTACTTAATCAGCATAATCCCTAACCACATTTTAAATATTAGTCCTATGGTCACAGATGTGAGTAGTCCTCATGACTCATCAAAGAAACTTCTTTTGAAAGAGGTGGAGAAAATTTCAGGAAACACAACTAATCAAAATGTGTAGTGGTGGATTCAGTCCTAATGAATATACCTACAAAAGATTCTGGTACTTTAGGCAGAGAGAACATTGCAGAAAAGTGGGAAGAAATATTGTAAGATCTTAAGTAGCAGGGGGATTGCTGTGAAATTGTGTCTACTAGTAATGTTAGAAACTACACTCATAAAGTCTCACCAACATAACTGTCTAGAAGTGAATTTCATGCAATAGCACCAAGAGACAAACTAATGTAAACAGGGAAGCCCAGGAAGCCTCCGTCCTACACAAAGAACTAAAGGCCAGTACAGAATGATCAGAACAGGAGAATAGACTTCTCTAGGAACACCAATTATTTATTCAATACCAGCTGGTCAACCCTGAAAACAAACATACAAGTAACACAATTCAGACTGAGCAGGTTACATGTAGAAATGTGTGTGTGTGTGTGTGTATGTGTACACATATAGTAACATTGAATGAAAAATGAGGTCATGAGTTTGAAAGAGAACAAAAAAAATATATGAGATGGTTTGGATGGATAAAAGGGAATGAAGAAGTATTATAATTATAATTTCAAAAAGAAAAGAAAGAGTAAAAATAACTAAAAAGAAAAACAAAATTTTTAAGTTAGATGCTGTCTCAGATAAACTTTTATGTGAAATATCTGTAAATAATTGCAAATTCACAACTTCTTTTATAACTCTGATATGTATAAAGTTTAGAAATCATTTCCTTCCTTATAGGAAAATGGAAGTACACTAGAATCAGTGGCTCATAGGATCATCTCAGAAATGGCTCCCTAAGTCTGGAGATATGAGGAGATGAAGAGAACAAGGAAGGTCAACCCAACTGGAGGAGACACGTGTGGACCCAAGACTGAACTCTTCTAAAGAAGCTGGACAGCATGGTCACTTGATGCACAGCACCAAACTTTAGCAAAGAACCAAAGGACATAACAGAGCCAAAACCTGCAAAATAAATATGCCTATAGCCATGTATCCAAAGTTTGTGGTTGAAACATTAAGTGATTTTTAAATAAGAAAATGACCTGAAGCCAAATGTCTGGGAGCTCTTCACAGTTCATGATGCAGAGTTATATTCACACAGCCAACATGGAGTGGGAAGTAGAAGATGCCCTCATTATTAAGAACAAGATTAGATTTATGTTTTGTTTTTTATTTAAAAAAATGTGCATGACTATTGTCATCTGGTGTATTCATTTATTTAAAGAAAAATATAAAATTTGTGGCTCTATAGCAAGGTATTTTTTTCCTTCAAGTGTGAGTAAAAGATAAACATATCACTAGAAATGGAGGGTACAAAAATTACATCAGTGGAAGAAGAGACTGAACTGAGGATACCACACCTATCTTGTCAGTGAGCCATGTGTGAAAGAAACAAGAAGAGGAAAAGTGAGCCAGCAAATACTGAGGTGGACCACATCTCCTACTTAACTTTTATCTATTCCAGTGCAATTCTACCCTTTAAAAAAACCTGCAACAATGCATTAGAATAAAGCAGTCTATAAAGAACTAAAATGAACAATATGGAACTTGAGGGCCATGTGTGAAGAAGAGAGATGCACTACAGTATAAACCTGTAAGTCAGATGGTATTTCATCCTGTAAAATTATTGAAAACATAAATTAGAAACCCTAGCACATCAATTAAACTTTTGTAAACAATGAATATTGCATGTATGCTTGGGAAGAAAGAGAAAATAGAAGCATTTAAAACTGTGTCTGCAACCAGAAAAGTCAGAAAAATTTTAAAAAAGATCCAAAGCAATTAAAGTCAAATTTCCTTAAGGACACTAGACACAACTTCAAAAATCACTTTTACATGTGGATGGTCTCAATTTTTAGGTAAAAAACAGGCATAGAGAAGACTAACCTCAAATAGCCAAACAAAAACTCAACTGTAAATTATGAAAATTATCACTTTACATAAATTAATGTGATAAGATATCATTAGAAGCTCAAACAATTAAATACTCTCACTGCTGTGAATCAAAGGAAAACTGACTTGGATGTTTTAACAGTCATTAAAATGGAAAATTATGAGAAAAATACTACAGCATTTTCCCTAGGGTCATTTGTTGAAGAACACCCTTGCTCTTCAAATTTAAATATCAAATATAAAAAAGTATGAAGCTTCAATAAACCTAACAGACAAGTGAGCTGCTTTTCACAACTATACCCTCTTTCCATAAAAACAAATTCCCAAGTCTGGCACTAGGAGAATGCTATTGACATAGACCATGCTGGCATGAAATGTATCCACTCTATTCTAGTTTTTGTGGAACATTCATGGAGTCAGACCATATCACGGAATAAAACACTTAATACCTTTTAGAGACACTAAAAGCATGCCTTCAGATCATATTAAAATCATAATAAGATCTCTATAACAAAAAGATGGATGAATTTGCCTCAGCATTTGGTCAAGAATAATAACCTTTGTCTTCCCTATCCATACATTACAAAATAATGTAATGAACAAATGAAAGAAAGAAACTTACATGTGTATTTGATCCAAAGATGATGGGATACATTTATTAGAGGGAAAGTTATAGCATCAAAATGCATTGATTAAAAAAAAGAATGACATAAAATGGTACCTAAATTTGTACCTGGAAAAATTACAGTAAAACAAGCCACACAAGTTTAAAGCAATTTAAGAAACATGGTTATAAAAGTTAGAGCCAAAAACCAATAGAGCAGAAAACAGGAAAATCCTAGAATAAAATCAACAACTGTTCTTTGAAACATAAACAAATTGATAATTGTCTTATGGATTCTACTGTTGTAATAAGTAGACCATCACCAAAAGTAGTTTTGGGGCAAAGGGTTTCAACTTATCACAGTCTATTACTGGGGGAATTTAGGGCAGGAATTCAAACAGGGCAGGAACTAATACAGTTGCTAGGGAGGAGTGCTTTTTACTGGCGTTCTCAGCTTACTTTCTTATTGTACACCCCAGGATCAGCTGACCAAGGTTAACACTACCCACAATGATCATGGATCTTCCTCATCACTAAATAAGAAATTGCAACACAGGCTTGTGCACAGGCTAATCTTATTGGAGCATTTTTTTTTTCAATTGAAGTTCCTTCTTCAAAAGTATCTATAAAACGAACCAGGATAATGATGTTTTGGGCAGATTACTCAAGAACAAAGACAAGAAAGAAATGTCTAATGTTAGATAAAAAAAACAGGCTTATTATTCCATTAGATCAAAAGAAAACCATGGAGTCTGAGTTGAGTATATACTTATAAATGTGAGGATCTTGGTAAAAATCAATTTTTGAAATATGTCATATAATAAAACTAATAGAGAATACACATTTATTTTATGATACATATATTAAATCATGATAGATATATGAAAGACATAGTAAATAGGAAACTGAAGCAATGGATCAGTTTCAAAAACATTATCTCTGGGCAATCTACCAAATAACTAATAAGCAAGGTCAAATCTCTGCAATCTCCAGAAAAATTAAAGCAAAAGCATGAATTCTTAGCTCTTTCATTGAGTTTGGCACTACTCTAGTAATAAAAGCAGCTGGATAGAAAAGGAAAACACAGGGAGTCATTATCTCTTGTGACTATAGATGTTTACCTTTATTCAAAATATCAACAACAAAATTCAATAACAAAAAGAACTATGTATCACAATTGTGGAATGAAAATCTTGTTTGACATTCAAAAGTAAGTAATGAAATCTACTCCCTCATTAAACATGACAATGAAAAGTCCAATGACAAAGCAGAATACACATAGAAAGCAATAAAAACCTAACACTTGTTCGTGTCAATAAAGATTACATGCAAGAAATGGCAGTTCCTGGGTGAAAGATTTGAATTTTCCCCACTAATGTAGGAACAAATGAATGATTTAAACTTGCTACTGCAGTTTGTCAGTCATACAGGTGTTAGGACAATAAGTCAATAAATTAATAATAAGATTAGAATTTTTTAGAAGATTGTTTCTGTTTTCCAATGATATAATTATTAGCCAGTTCCAAGAAATTGACCCTTTCTTTCCTCTGCAAATTGTTCTGGAACCAAAACCTTGCTTGCATAAGGCAAACTCACAGGACACAAAAGGTTCACTACAGATGGTGTGTGTCATTCCAGCTATTAAGGCTTGTTAAAGGTAATGAGAAGCTCTAAGGGGACCTAAAAATCTGGCCATCATCCACTGTTCCAAACACTAGGAAGGGAAAGACCCAGTTTCAGAGGGCAACAATAAGGCAGATCAAACAACCTGTTACACTGCCCTAGACATCAGACCTCTCTTGTCTCTGACTTTCCTGGATCTGGGGGATCCTATGCTACCCGACCACCCTAAATATGCAAAAAATGACACAATCTAAGCTAGAGATTTGTCCATGTCTCAATATTCTGATGGATCTTGGAGAAGATCAGATTAAAAACTGGTTGTGCTAGAAAAAATTGAGACTACACATACTTCAAAAGATCCACCACTATTCCCACATTGGACTCGGAGAATGCAGAATACCAGAATTGCAGAAATCAACTCAAAGATAGCTAAAATTGTCAAGAACTATAAAGTCTTCCAGCAAAAAAAAAATCAAAAACAAAAAAAAACCCAAAAATTAAACAACAACAAAAAATAAACAATAAGAAGTTTAGAGGCACAAAGCCTGGAGCCTACTGGGAGAGAGATTTCCCAGAGGTAAAACCACAAAAGCTTAGATATAAATATTTATTGATGGTTATAGATACCTTTTCAGGTTAGACTGAGACTTTCTCCACCAAATGTTAAACTACATCCATAACAACAAAAAAGATCTTGGAGTACATACTGCCAAGACATGAGCTTCCTCAGATGATAGGATTAGACAATGGACAAGTTTTTGTGTCCCAGGTAAGTGAGACTAACAAATATTCTGAGGATTGATTGAAAACTTTATTGTACATATAGGCAACAGAGAATAGGACAGGTAGAGAAAATAAACAGAACCCTAAAAGAGACCTCAACTAAATTGATTTGAGAGACTCACAAGGACTAAGTAACTCTCCTTCCCTTTGTTCTCTACTGGGTATGAAGCTCCCCCACTCCAGCCTTACTGGTTGAGACTCATCCCTTTTAAAATCATGTTCAAGATATCCCCCCATTGTTCTTAACATACAGGCAGAGGCTACTGCTGAGTTCAAAGATTGCTAATTCCTAGATTATTTTAAAGTTGTCCAATGGGCTCATAAACATTGTTTGGCCTAAACCTCATGTTCTCTATGAAACAGGTCTTCCTACAGCCAGGGTTCTTAAATCCTTGTTAAAAGGTCCCTATATTATCGTCTTGACCACTCCCATAACCCTGAAGGTCGATGGGATTGCAGCGTGGATCCATCATTCACCCGTTTGCAATTAAAGATGACCCCACCAACAGGAGAAAACTTAGCCTCAGGACTCCCCGCTATCTCCCACTGATGGGGCCCCTACCCAAACCCCATGAACACCATGAGGACTAGACAATAACAGTCCTGACCCCCTCTAAAATATGATGGTCCAATCCTTTCATATCACCAATACTTCCAGGTCTAAATTAACTGAGTCATAAAGATATAGCCCTATTACTGTTTTCATGAAATTAGACAGAGCTGACACTGACATAGACCTCCCTGATATTATAAAACAAAACATTATCATAGAAGAGACCAACAATAGATACAGATATAAAAAGTTACTACCAGTCCCTCTATAACAAAGCCTAGGAGGTTGAGGAAGTTCCATAATTGGGCCTAATCATTATCTTAGGACTCAACTCCATCTTAAAAGAAAAAAAAAAGCCTGAATACTAGGAAGGATTCTATGGTTTGTCCTTGGCCCATACCCCAGACTTACTCCCAGCTTATTCCTGGCAACAGTCAATCAAAGATCAGTCTGATTGTTTCAGATATACTTTCAGACAATTTATTTTTATTCATGGTCTTGCTTCAGAGTACCCACCTGTCGGCTTATAATAGCCATTCTATTAGATGCTTGCCTGGCTACATGTGCTCTCACTTGCAACCATTTTCCTATAAAACCCTATCCCAATGAGGACTTAGGGCTGCTTCACCAAACCTTCCTCTAGGTCAACAGTAAATTAACCCAAACTCAAATTTATAATAAAAAGATCACAGTACGATTGTATCAGAAAATGGCTGCTTGATGATCTTTCGGGGTTCATGAATGCTTCCTGGCACAACAGTAGTAGGTGGCATGCTGAACGGTAGTAAACACAAGCTGAGGAGTGGGACCTTGATGAATGTTAGGTGAGCCTTTAAGAGATATACCTGAGTCCTGAGCCTTCTGATTTTCTGCTACTAATCAGCCACATATTCCTGTCCCCATGAAGTTATGAGTCCAGAATCAATGGAGTCAAAAAGTATGGGTGAATTATCTGACACTATGAACCACAATAAATATTTCCTTTCAGGAGTTGTTTATGAAAGAAGTATCTAGCTGTAATTTTGTTAAAAACATAAGCACAACAGTAGAAGAAAACAGAAAATACTGTGGTGAAAGAATTGAAAATTCCAGCTATGTATTCCTGTACTATAAATCTCAATACTGCTGAGATGCTAATTCTCCTGAAACTCTCTGCAGATTTAACAAAGCACTCCTGTTCACACTCCATGTGAACTCTTTAATAAGTAGTTATACATTCTCAGTAGCTTATATGTAAAGATCAAAGAGATAGAGTAGAAAATTATGTAGGGGGAGGATGGGGATGAGGAAGGAAAGAAGGAGGAAAAGAAAGAGGAGGAGGAAGAGGGAGATTCATACTAAGTAATATAAAGTTCATATAAAGCTTTATTAGGAAGGCTGAGTATTGGCAAAAGAACAAACACAGATCAATGAAGCTGATTAAAATACAGAAACAGACTGAACAGTGAGTGACCTAACTCATAGTCAAGTAACAAAGATTCATAAATAGTCTCTTCAACAAGCACTGTCAATGATAAGCAGTGTTCACATGACTAAGATGCAAGCAACAAAACTCTGGACCTAGAATGAGACAATGCATGGTAGCTAAAAACTCACCATAGGTCACACACCTATATAAAAAAGGCAGTCATGGCGCGTCTATAGGAAAATACAGCGAGTTTGGATTTGATGAAAAAAATACAATTATAACACCAGAAATTTAAATGGACCATTATAAAATTGAGTTTTTCTATTAAAATTAAAAATTTACCCTTAAAAAGATGCCATTAAAAATTGAGACTAAGTTTAGCTTAGTAAAGATATTTTAATACCCAGGAATGATAGAGGACTGGTTATAAGCCATTAAAATGAGTCATTAAATACCAGAAGAACTAAGCAATCCATATTTAAATGAGTCCAGGATCTGAAGGACATGTCACAAATGATACTATATAGACATTAACAAGCATACATTATTAAAATTTTCTCAGTGCAACTGTTATTCAATCAAAGGTGTCAAATTTAAACAAGGAGATACCACAATACACCTGCTACAAAGGGTTGACTCTAAAAACTTAATGGTGCCAATTCCTGGAAAAATTTAGAGAGAGGAAGTTTCATAGTTTCATCCAATCTCAAAACAAACAAATGTCCAGATGCTGGTATGATCACAAATGATTGCACCACTTCTGAAGACAGTTTAGAAAATCTTTCCATGCTAGATAATAGTCATTTTCCATTTTCTATGTATTGTACTTCTTTCCAGTTCAGTTTGAACACTTATTTTCAAAGATAATGTTTTTACCACATTATTTACTCTCTACAAAAGTAGAAGTGATGAAAATAACCTTCAGTAAGGGGATGATTGGCTAGCTTCATCACCAGCACTATAAATGGAATTCAGGAATAAAGGGAATGGATTAACAAATTGTGAAGTTATTGGATAAACAACATATTGATGAGTGAAAAGAAACTAGTCTGTTAAAAACTACAAATTACTCATGGCTTATTACATCTCATTCTGGAAAAGAACATGAGGAGATATATATAAAGTTTATTCATTCCACAAGAAGGGAGAAAGGCACAGGAATGATGCAGAGAGAGAAAGACTTACAAAATATTATTTAAGTCATTAAAGTCACTCTATATGCTCATGCAATTGTGAATACCTGGTGTCATATATGTGTCAGAGAACACAGAATTTAAAGTGAAGCAATGCACAGCCATTGTGAATACGAATGCTAGCACAGCCTGGAACTCCAGAATTGGTAAGCTAGGAAGACAACAATAAGTAATTCATGAAAATTAAAAAGAAATATTAGGAGCTAGGAAACCTCCTGGAGGAATCAGACTAAGAGATTATAACTCAGTTACAGATGCACCATACAACTAGTACACTGTTGGAATGGTGGAAAGGTGGTGCTGACTCTTCAAATTGAGCCAAGAATGTTGTCCCTATGGAGAAGGGCCAATGAGCATAAGAAAAAAGTAAAATGACCATGTGACACAAGTAACATTGAAGTTATTAGTATCCATTCTCATTCAGATTAGTTTAAATACAAAGAATCACATAGGGAAGTAATTGCAAATCTCAGCTTTGAACAGGCAAGGTATACACAGGCATTCCTGTGCATTTTCTATTGAAAAGACTTGAAAAATCAGAACCCAGAAAGCACCAGGGACACTGATCTTTCACACCCTTGGTTCTATCTTCATTATGAAGAAGACATAACCAGGAATACTCAGAGAAAGATCTGATTCTAAAACACAGGAAATTCATAGATGGCATGCATGAATTTCTGTGCAGTGCTAGGAAAAAATACTTCAAAAAATCAATATATGTTCAAATATCTGTATGATGAAGAATGGGAATGAGAAGAGCTATCAGAGAAGACCTTTGGATCACTAGAAAGAGAAATTTTGTGTTAAAATCCAAGGCATGAAGTAGATTACCATGAGCATATTGACATTTAATAAAATGAGCAAACTAATAAATAGGAGAGGAAAAGTTTTCTTATTATAAGTGGAGTTGCTAAGGGAACTGAACTCAAAAAGACTAGAAATGTCAGCAGAGTTAACAAGCTTAAGGTGACTAACAGGTAGCAGGTATGACTGAGAGACACAATGTTTCTGTTCCACGGGTAATTAAGTAAGCAAATGAGGATATATATCTGTGACAATAGAATCCCCAAGAGGACCAAAGAGTGGTAGAATGGTTGACCAAATGAAGTTTTGGCAACTGTTTCACACCTGCTCTACAAGTCTGCATTCTGTACAAAAGCCCCAGAATTGAATCTTCATGCACACAATTCATTTCAGAATGAATATTCTCCAAAATAGAAGCTAGTGATAAAACTGAAATCACAGATAAAAAGCAAAGGAACTCTGTAGCTTTGTATTTCTGTTAAGGACGAAGATTCTGTTGAAGGGGATTGAACAGGTCATTAGAGGGGCAACCACCATGTTCACTCCACTAGCACACCTCACTGGGAGGACTACATGCTTACCAATGGCATCTGAAGAAGCCGTCAGCCCTGTGGTGGCTTCCAAGCTCACAGAAACAAGTACTCCAGCTGTGGACCCTCCAGGGCTTCTGTGCTCCTCCAAAACTTGAGGTTCAGCTCCTCATTTCTACAATGGCTTTCCTATGACCACACTGCAAGTTGAGACCTAGTCCACTATGATTCAATAGTTGTATCTACCTAAACATGAAAGTGATCTTCTCTTTATACTCAAAGGGAAAAGCAAAGGTCCTGCTTCAAGATATCTTTTTAATCCAAACCTGATCATGATGGTGCTTCTTTTGTCCTTGTTTGCTTGTCCTTTGATAATAGCATGCTTATCAAAGGAAACTCAAGGAGAAAAGTGCTTATTTCAGCACAAAATTATAGTCTATCATGTAAAGTAGCCAGGACAGGAGCCTTAGGGAGGTATCTAAAGTCAGGAACTAAAGCAGAGACCATCGAGAAATGATACTGGTTTGCTCTTATGATATGCTTGGTTTACTTTCTTATATAATTCAAGAATACTTGTTGAGGGATGGTACTGCCCACAGTAGGCTGTACCCTCCCACATTGATAATGAATCAATAAAATGCTCCACTGGCATGCCCAAGACCAATCAGATGGAGACACTCCTCAATAGAGAAGATTCTAGTTTGTATGAAGTTGACAAAAATAAACTAGCACAACTGATCCTAAATCAACTTGATCTACCTTCACTTTTCTACTGAATCAGCTTAGTGCTCTCTTTTATTTTTAAACCTAGAAGTCCAGCTTATACTTTCTAACCAGTGGTTCTCAACTTCCTAATGCTGCAATCCTTTAATACAGTTTCTCGTGTTGTGGTGACCCCTAACTATAAAATTATTTTTATTGCTACTTCACAGCTATAATTTTGCTACTATTGCAGCTACTATTGTGAATGGCAATGTAAATATGTGTTTTCCGATGCTTTTTAGGAAACCTCTGTGAGAGGATCGTTTGAACACAAAGGAGACCTGATGCACAGGTTGAAAAACCATTGTTCAAGCTAAGCAGTGGTGGTGCATGCCTTTAATTGCAGCACTTGGGAGGCAGAGGCAGGTGGATTTCTGAGTTCGAGGCCAGCCTGGGCTATACAGAGAAACCCTGTCTCAAAAAATAAATTTCAAAGAATAAAAGAAAAGAAAGCCATTGTTCTATACAGTCTTGAGAGATTGCCTTCCTCTGGATCATGGCCAACTTATTAAGGTGCACTTTCTCAAAAGCCAATTCTCCTCCCAGTAGCAATCATTTGGCAATATCTCCTTGAGTAAAGACTGGGCACTGTGTCTTCTGTTCTCTATGCTGGGATTTGATCTTCCTTGAGTTTGCGCAGTTTGTATGCACACTGTCATAACCATTGTGAGTTCATATTCCCAGATGCATTACTGTGTCCCAAAGACATTCTTTATAGCCATCCACCAGCTGTAGATCTGTCTCCTTTATGCAATTATTTCTGAACCTTGAGAGAGAATAGTATGACAATCAAATTTTTATTGAGAATAGAGTGTTCCACATTATCTATTCTATATGTTTTGACCAATTGAGGGATGCTGTACTGATCATTATCAAATACAAATGGAGGCTTCTCTGATGAGAACAAGGGATGCATTAGTCTATGGGTTTCAGACTTTATTCTTGGGAAGATTATGTGAAGAAAATTTTAATGCTGACAAGATTGGAATTTGAGCCCCCAAAAGTAATATGTTAAACAATCTCCCTCCCTGATTAAATAATGATGATATTGGACTTGAAGTCTTTGAGGAAAAAATAGGATTAAAGGAGGCCATAGGAAAGCTTTATAACACAATGCTTCAGCAGGCAGACAGACAGGGAGAACAGGCTTGTCCATCTTACTGCATACTGCCCACTGCCTTGCATGCAACAAAAGTGGAAAAGCATGGCAAAGTAAGGAATTAAAGACATGTTTTACTTCAGAGCAACAAGGTTTTCCACAGGCCACTCACGCTTTCCAACCCCCAACCATGACAGGTTTACTTCCTTGTTTATAAATGACTCAATCTCAAGCACACAACTATTAAAACAGAAAATAGTGCAAGACAGTGTGCATATTAACACAGCCATAGAACATACAAGAGAGACTAAAACAGCAAAATAACACAGAATTCAAAGCACAATGATCTACTTAATATATGCAAACCACAAACAATAACTCTTTCTAAACAAGCTTTTTCTAACAAGACTTGATATCATCAACATGATAAAAATGAAATGTTATTTTCTCTGTTTTAGAGCATTTATATAATTTCTTGGCTATATTGCTTTGAGATCTGTTGTGACTGTTTGTTTTTCCTGTAATTTTTATTGATTATAAGTTTTGCATCATGTAGCCTGATCCCAACTTATTTCCCATTCTTTTCATATCCTCCCTCCATTCTAATAAACTTTCACAAAAGAAAATAAAAAATTAAAAAAAAAATCTTACTGTGGAAGCTAGTGTATGTCATAGTGTGTCACACACAATACTCTCTTTTCCAAACAGCTTACCCTGAAAATGTTCATTACAATGAGTCATGGGTCTAGTTTGTGGCCTTTGGCTTCTGTTACACTATGAATTCTGGACTGGCACCAAGGCTCCTATGGGAAATTCTGCTATTGTCCTGTGTGATGGAAGGTCCTTCATCTTTGGTTCTCCAGGACTGGCCCCTTTAATGTACTCTAAAAGTTCATAGATGGGGGTTTGTGTTTAGGTAAGTCAGCGCAAAACCCTGCATCTGGGCTTAGGTGGTAGCTGAGTTGGTCAGCCTGCCAGTTCTCCTGTAACCACACTACCAGGAGAAGCTTTCCCGCCCTGCTCAGATGAAAGGTGGGGCCATTTCTCCTCTACTCATATCACTTGGATCATTTAAAGCTGGTCCTAGGCAAGATCGTGTGAGAGATGGTCCCAGTGATGTGGGAGCAAGAGAGCTGTCCTGTCCCTCACATGGGCAATATGGGAAAGCTAGACCCATCCCTTACCTGGGCCTATTGTTAAGTATCACTTTGTATGTGTAATGTGACAGATTTATTCACTATGACTAGGAATTGACACAAGGAGATCATGGGCCTACTTTTCCTTTCAAGAACATAATCCCTATGACCTGAAATCTCTACCATTCCCCAACTCTTAGTCTCAGTACCTAGGGACCAAGTATTTATAGTACAGGGGCATTTGCTATTTGTTGATATAGTTATTTTTTTATTATGGTCATCAGTTGCAAAAAGTTGTTGGTCTATGTACACAGTCACTTCTCAAAGTCTATTTGATTATGTATCTCTGTTAGGTGTGAATACGTAGCACATATACAAAATATTAGTACATACATTTGTATATAGATGTGGTTTGATTATTAGTTCCCATTCTGCCCTCTTTCCCTCCCGGTTTCCGTGCTCACTCTCCAGCACTTGTACTTGCACACTTCCTAATACTTCAGATGTTTTCTCTTCTTTCTTGCCACCTTGGTACCAGGATCTTTTCTTCAGGCACTGTCGTGTGCTGTGTTCTCCTTTATTTATACAAAGCCAAACTTTTAAAAGATGATTAAATATATTTTCCTACAGATAATTTATGACTGATATGGGATAAATTTTTTAGTCTGCATTGTCTGCAGCACAAAAAGAGGTAAGACTATTCCGAAGATCATCTTTTGATATATTATAAATCCAAAAATTATGATGAATAATTGGTTAACAGAGCATTTCAGTCATTATAGATCATAGATAAGAACCCATGCCCATGTCAGTTAGGAGACTCTGTAATTTCCAAAATTAATCTGAAAGCCCCATATAACCAAGAACCAGATAACTTCTTGGAATGCTGGGCATTGTAGTTCTTGGAAAATAACAAAGTCTCATGGGAAGTAAATTGGCCTTTAAGTTTATCCTTATAAGCTTCTGAAACATGAGGATCAAGGCCATTCCAGCTGGGAAATTACAGGGACTTGTCCATCTCTTGGTCAATATTTAATATTTAATAAATGCTTGCTTTAAATTTGGCCCAAAATACTGAAGGGTTTGTTTGTTTGGTTGGTTGGTTTGGGTTTTTTTTGTTTTGTTTTTTCTGGTTAATGTGGGGTTAACAGCTTTTACATACTAAGCTTGATTTGCCATTAAAAGACTATCAAAGTCTGACTACTGTATTAGGACATGAAACTTGGTCCAAAGCTCTTAAGGATAGCGACTTTATACCCAGTTGAATGTCTACAATCAGCTCAACTTAAACATTCACATGCTCAGTGTTGAATCTAAGCAGCAAAATTCACACTCACACCATGTGGCAAACCTCATGTGGGAGGTTCATTTAAAGGTGGTGGTGGGGGGGACAAGAGGAAGAGGCTGCCTCTGGGTAGAGAAGAGGAAGGGGAAGAGAAGAGTGACCTTTTATGGAGATGTGGCACATGCACAGGAAGACATGCAATGAAAAGGAACAATGGGAATGTGTTACCTCTGGGCAGTGAGTGATGACTGTCCTGCTGGTCTGGGTCCCTTGGGCTGGTCATGGAGGTGCCTGATTGCTAACATTAGATGAATTAGGTTCTACATGTAAATTATTGATATTAAAACATCATTTTCTTTAAAATGGATGTTTTGATAAAATGCATTTGTAGATAAATCCTTAGAACATGCTGAATGAAATGGGCTCAGTAAAGAAACCAAAATAGCTGCTCTTTGGCTAAAAAGAAAAAAGTTTATTCTAAATTTCTGAGACTATCTCTTGGGGAAATGGGGTGGGGGTAGGGTGGGAATGGGGTTGGTGGCTGGAAGGGGAATCCTACAAACTGGATTAGAGGACTTTAATGTATAAAACAGGTTCTTGTGAGTACCTATACAGCTTGAAGCCAGCATAGACCTTGAAATGCTAAAAGGTACCACAGGCATATGCTAATAGAAGTACCAGAAGTCCTTTTAGCCAGAGATAAGAATGTTCCCTTTTAACAGTTAGTAACTACTTTCTTAAGTCCCTGAGAGGACTTTTTTTTTTTCTTTTTTCTTTTTTTTTTTTTTTGTCTAAATGCCTAATTTAATTTAAGGGCTGTAGCAAACCATGGATTTTACCAGTGAAATTACAAAGAAGCAAAGAAGCATGTAAATTTCTCATGTCCACCTGTAAATTTCTCACATTCATGAGGAGGTGTTTGGGCTTCTAGTCTAGGTCATTAGAGTCTCTTAACACCAAAACTGTACTTTTTATTTAAGTAAATAACAAAATTATTAGTAATATTATAAAAATCAATGGGAAAAGTTCTAATACTGGAGCTCATTTCTTTAAACATCTGACAGCCCAGGAATTCTGTGATTTCATTACTAGACCCTAGATGGCTAGCTCAATCTCACTTAGCTTCTCTCAAATTCTCTAACTCCATGCCCCTCTCTCAGTAAAGCTTCTATGATGAAAACAGTGTGGGAAACATTTGGAAATTTCCCTTCTTCACAACTTCCTAATGCACTGAGAAAGGCTAAACAATGAACAGTAACTGGTTCCTGCAGTCTCATGTGTGGAGACTGTCAATCACAACTGTGTGTATGGTTGGGCTTTTGAGTAAAATTACAGCATAAGACAGCAAAATTTGCTCGGCTAACAGAAATAATCCTCTCATCAAAATGAGATGACACGGATTTGTTTGGATCAAACTGTGCCAAATATATAATGTTTCAGAATTAATATCATTTACCAAACACTGTTCTGCTTTTACTCGTAATGTTGCTTCTAGAGATCCAATATAAAAATAAAAATTCTTTAGATTTGTCTAATCATGATCAAAATGGTACAGGCTGTCCATACAGGATTAAGGCAGAGGGTTTTGCTTTCGTCCTTGGAAAAAAATTGTGGTCTCATACAACAAACACAAATATAAACAAATAAACCTTTAACACACTATCTTTAACAAAGAGAAAAATGTTAATCTATTAGCTTTATTTTTAATGACCATTTTGAAGTTAAGCAAGAAAGGTATTGACAGAAAAAATTGAAACAGTTACATGCAAAGGGAAGAAAATCATAGTGAAAGAAAATTACAATGAAGTGCTTCTGCAAAAATCATGGCTAGTCAGATGCTTCACCACAATACTAGACAGGCTGTGGGTTGTTGCACCATTTCTCCCAGCCCACTTTATCCTCATTATCTTGCCAGGCCACCTCTTCCCTTCATGTACACAAGCTGCTTTTCTTCCTGTATAGATAAAAGCGGCAGGTCCTGTTTCTTGAGTCAGGTGGACTGCATGCCCCAAATGACCAAGCATACCACCCCTGTGCTGGGCACAGCACCTTGCTGTTTGTCAACAGGAGATGGTGAAGTAGTTTGCAAGGCTTCTGCAAGAGTGTGCAAGATGCTTTATTGAAACAATTTACTTCTAAAAGCCACTAGTAATTTTTATTTATATATTTTTTATTTTTTTTAAAAAAACTCTCTGTGACTTTCCTATCTTGGTTTCCAATGAAAAGGGTCATTAATAACAGAACAGGTCAAATACTTATGATTAATTCTTATTTTCTTCTCAGGAGAAGCAACTGTTGCCAAGCATTTGAAACTTTTCCAGAGGTCACATTTTAACTGATGTCACCACTATCTGATATTTAATAAAATAACTGAGCTGTGAGCAGAGAGCATGCTCCCTGTGCCTCACTGTCTCCGTTGTGGCTCAGCTCCTTCATCATGGGCATACTCAAAAAATATGACTGATTTGCGTTTTGCACTAGATACGAGAATTTGCTTAAAACATTTAAAATGATTTCAGAAACAATTAGAAATGGAAGGCTGGTCTTCCTCTATAATGTTTCAGTTATAAAACAATAAGACTGTGCACTTTGAAATACAGTGAATTATACAGGCTTTGTTTATTTTTTAACCACAACTGTTGGAATAGAATAGATGTTCTGTGGTGTTTATTAAGTAGATCAATGAATGAACGGGAGCAACAATAAATCTGTTAAGAACAATTAAATTTAAAAATATAAAATAAGAAAAACCTAATATAAGCAGATGTTTTCTCTTGTTCACACACACACACACACACACACACAAAACCTTCCTTCAATCATTCTCTGAAGGAGAATTAACTAGAGTTTAACTTAGATTTACATCAAGAATGAAAAGAATCTTAATCCTTAGAACTTCTGTGGAACTCCAATTTAAATCTTATCTCTATTTCATAAAATATTTTATATTAGTGTTAAAATATTCAATTTTCACACTGACATTTCTTTTCTTCTGGAATAAAATTGTTATGATCATAAAAAGAGAAGGTTTTGAGAGACTGGTATAGGGCGGTGTAGGGGAAAGGGGTGCCCCAGTGGGCCCATATTAAGACATCTCTTCCTCCGAGGGACCAGACACACACAGACATGGTATAGAGTAGAGTTTATTCAGGGCAGAGGATGGGAGTTAATGGGGTAGTGGAGGCAGAGAAAGGCAGAGAGAGTAGAGGGTAGAGAAGTAGAGGCCGGCCATGACCACGTGGAGAGAAGGGAGAGGGGAGGAAAGCCCAAGAGGGGCAGAGAGAGGCTGAGAGGAGCAAGAGAGCAAGAGCAGGAGGAATAAGAGAGAGAAAAGGTTGAGCAGTCCCTTTTATAGTGGGCTAGGCCTACCTGGCTGTTGCCAGGTAACTGTGGGGAGGGGCATACCTGGCTGTTGCCAGGTAATCGTGGGGTGGAGCTTAGACAGAACCCTAACAATAATAAATGCTCTGAGGTACCCATGCACAAATGGAATTATCACAGAGATATTAAGTCTCACTCTGTTCATCTCCACTTTGAGTCTGAATACTGCTAACTTCTTTTCTGCACAGGGTAGCAATCTCTCACCCACACAAGAAGATTAGAAACAGTTGTCAATAATACCAATATCAAGGTAGAATTTGCTTCCAATACAAAGTCTTCATATAAGTTTTTCAAGGGGTTCTCACAAAGTAGCCCCTGCATCAGTAGCACCTTGAGGCTTAATAGGACTTCAAAATTCTTCAGCTCCATCCTGTCTACTAACACTGGAACTTGGGGTTTGGGACTCTGATATGCTAAGGCCAACAAGCCCTCTAGGTTCTTGTTTAGTATGTTTGAATTTAAAATCCACTGCTCTAGAAAATTCTTCAAACATGATAAAGACATAGGTTAAGGATAAACATGTATATGTTATCTAAGGATTTTGCTCTGATAAAATCTCTTTTGACTGAATATTATTTCCTTACCACATATTTCAAGTGGTATGAGTATTGTCCAATTATCTCCTTCAAAGTAAAGGACAATAAATGCATCTGTAAATGTACCTCATTTACTGGTCTCTTTGGATTCTGGAGGAAGAATATACCTCATTTCAGTGTCCTAGTCTGGCTTATTTTATGAGTTACCCTAAAGTTGTCAATTGTGTATGATTCAAAGAACATACCAAGGCTTCTGCTTAAACTACTCTCCCTCATGAGCTACATAGTTCAGCAGAAGTAATGTTGCTTGAAGTGTGGGTGTCAGATAAAGAAGCTCTCAGAAATTCCAGATAGCCCCACACATGGCTCACAGCTAAGAGCCTTGAAATTTTGAAGCAAAGTCCTTCTATTTCCATGAGGAAGGCCTTAGATGAGGTGTCTTAGTTACTGTTCTATTGTTATTAAGAGACACCATGACCAAGACAACTTAAAAAATAAGCACTTAATTGAGAGCTTATTTACAGTTTGAGATGGTTAGTCCATGCTCATCAGAGAAGGAAGCACAGCATCAGGTAAGCAGGCATGGCAATAGAGCTGAATGCTCACATCTGACTCACCAGGAAGAAGAGAGCCTGGGCCTGGTGTGGGATTTTGAAACCTCAAAGGCCAACCCTAGCAACAAACCAGCAAAGCCATACTTACTACTCCTTCTCAAACAATTCCACTAACTGGAGACCAAGCAAACATATGAGAAAGAACACAACATAAAAGAAGCACATGGAGTGTTGAGAGAGGAAGAGGCAATTTGTGTAGCCATCCAGATCAACTGAATCAAACTTGGTCATCAATAGTGACAGATGATGCAGTCAGATCACTTTCACTTATAGTAACTTTAGTTTTAAGTTTTTAAGTTTGTTACATCAAGTATACATGGCTTAAACAACATAAATGGCATCGGATGAGCCAACACAAGGAGAGTTAAAGGTTGGACATGTGTAGTTTTTCATAAACTGTCCTTGGGAAAATGGCTCTTGTACAGTGCATGGATAAAAACCTGAAGAAAAATAGGAGTCAATAAACCATGAAAGCTTAGAAAAAAGTGGAACAATTTTGAGCACTCTGAGGAGTTTGGTATTATAGAAAGCAGAGAGTTTAGGCTTAAAACTAAAGAAAAGTAGAGTTAAAGTAACCTGAATTGTAATATTAAAGAAAAAAATTATTTGCCTATGTTGTGATGAAACTAGAGAAGTACTGATGACATACTGGTGGTACTTGAAAATCTCGGGTGCAGATTCAAAAGAAATGTCCTCAGGTCAGTGAAGAAATGTGAAGCCAAAGGATAAATGAAAAACTGTGGTTTGTTGCAGAATACACTGTATTCTGCTCAGTTATAGGAGGCTATAGCATTCATGTAGACAGTGGGGCAGATTCCTTGACTGACAGTTGGGATGTACTTGTTATTGTTTTAATTTTAGTAGACAAATAATATTGTAATTATCAGATAGAAAACCATGGAAGATCATTTGAAAACATTTTAGTGAGTGGACAACTAATAAATAGGTACATGGGGGTCATGAGCTCAACATTACTGTTTCCTTATAGTACCACTCAGCTAAGCACATAAGCAGACAGAAACATTATTTTCCACAAGCTAAATTGGTTTTCTGTGAAGACTGCATTAATTAGAGGAATGCAAGAGAATGATGTGCTACAATTGATGACAATAGTAATATCTGATTAGATATAATTTCTGTAAGAATGGCCTGGAGGCAGGAAGGTTTAAGGACACTGACAAAGGAATGATGGAGTAGAAATCTTAAAATAAAAAAGCAAGAAACAAAACCTCCAGTGTAGTGTGACTGCAAGAGAGGAGTTATGAGGGTAGGTTACCCAGTTGAAATACCAAGAGTCTAGAGACAATTGTCACAGGTTGCAATTTAAACATAATTATATAGATGAGAGCACGGATAGATGAGGATGAAGTGACAGAGAACTATGAACTAGGGTGCTTCTATATGGCTGCTGAAGCCTGAGTATTTCAACAATGTATATACACAACACACACTGAGTTACAGGCTAAAATCCCTAGCAAATCAACAAGAGGTACTAGGTCTTCTGTAGATGATGTCATTCTCTGCAGGTAAACAGTAAAGTCTGAAGAAATACATGATTCATAGACATATAGCATAAGGCATTAGATAAAGAAGGAAAAATACATACTGAAAAGAATATATAAAGAAAAGCATAAGTTCATGCTCTTTATTTCCCTTACTAATATTAAGTTCAAAAGTTAATCTTTTCTATTCCTAGTGTTCTTTCTCTCTTTGGAATAATATATAGCTGATGATTTCTTTTTGTTTGCTTGTTTTGTTTGGGTTTTTATTGCTATTATTTACAGTGTTTTTTACTTAAAAGATTTTATTCAAAGACACTGATTTCTGATTTCTATCTTCCACATTTTTGGTGTTTTTTAATCCATGTTTTTGATTTTCTTATTTCTTTTGCTATGTGGTTTCCATTTTTTCCTTTTTTCTTTTTTCTTTATGTTGTTGATTTTCTTCTCTAGATCCTGGACTAACTTTACCTTCCTCTTTAACACAAAGGATACTTTTGTTTCATTTTATTTTTACAACAAACATTTTAGCAGTTTGGACAAAGAGCCTTATATAGACTGGACTGGCAAGACTTTTCATCACAGATCTGAAACCTACTTCAAACAAAGCTGATGTGCACAGTAAAACCAGAGAATGAAGTTTCTCAGGGCACTACTGAATAAACAGAATTCACAAACCATCAGGGTCCTAAAGAGTTAAACATAGTCTCTGAAGCTATAATTTGAGTTTTCTTGATTGTTGGATTAAAAAAAAAAACTCATTTGCTTCTTTTCTTTTCTTTCCTTCACTTTCTATTTTTACAGTTCCTTATATATCTTCTTGTCACATTTCACAATCCCATCCCGTGTTATCTCATTTTCACTAAGTACACCTGCCTCCTCTCACTATTATTTTACTTTCCTTTCAGATACTGTGATAAAAATCATGACCAAATGTACCTTAGAGGAGGAAATGGTTTATTTCAACTTATACTCCCAGGATACAGTCCATCACTGAGAAAAATCAAGGACAGGAATTCAAGCGGAAGCTGAAGCATAAACAATAAAACACATTCATTCTCTCATGTTCAGAGACTTTTCTTATAAGGTTTAAACCCAGCTGCCTGGTGGTGGTATTACCAACAGTACGCTGAGCTTTCTGACAACAATCTTCAACTAAGACAATCTCTCACACACATGGCCCCAAGTCAACCTGATTGAAACAATTCTCTATTGAACAATTGTTTGTTCTATGACACAATGAATTTTCGAAGTCCTGTCCTGTATAAGGTGTTGGTTTTGGATCATCCCCTGCAGCATTGGTAATTCACCAGTGGCAAGACCACTGAAGGCAGTGACTACTCTACTCCAGCACCTACCAACTTTCAATATCTCTCCAGAGAGAAGCCAAACCAATTAACCTTTCCCTATTCTAAGCTTGGATATTAATGAGTGTAGTACTATGAAGCCTCTAAGAATTATGGATGTATCAGTCATGTTCAACTGAGAATACAGGATTTCACAGCTATATTTGCCATCATGTTGCTCTTATGTTCTTTATGCCACCTCAGTTTCCACTATGTTTCCTGAGCCCTGAAGGCATGCTATGGAGGCTCATTTGAGGGTTCAGCACTCAGCAGACAGTTAATTTCAGCAACTTGACTAATCATGAGTTTCCCCATTAGCTACTATTTTCTAAAATAAGAAACTTCTTTGAAGAATCATCCTGAGTCATTAGAGAAATGCAAATCAAAACAAACCTGAGATTCTATCACACACCAGTCAGAATGACTAAGATCAAAAACACAGGAGACAGCAATTGTTGGCGAGGATGTGGAGAAAGAGAAACACTCCTCCTCTGCTGGTGGGATTGCAAGCTGGTACAACCACTCTGGAAAGCAGTCTGGCGGTTCCTCAGAAAACTGGGCATGACACACCCGGAGGATCCAGCTATACCACTCCTGGGCATATACCCAGAGACTTTACCTGCATGCAATAAGAACACATGCTCCACTATGTTCATAGCAGCCTTATTTATAATAGCCAGAAGCTAGAAAGAACCCAGATGTCCCTCAATGGAGGAATGAATACAGAAGATGTGGTATATTTACACAATGGAATACTACTCTGCAATTAAAAACAATGAATTCACGAAATTCCTAGGCAAATGGTCAGAACTTGAAAATATCATCCTTAGTGAGGTAACCCAATCACAAAAGAACACACATGGTATGCAGTCACTGATAAGGGGATATCAACCCAGGATCTTGGAATACCCTAGACACAATTCACATATCAATAGATTTCCAAGAAGATGGAAGGAGAGACCCCTGGTCCTGGAAAGACTGGATGTAGGGGAATGCCAGGACAGAGAAGTGAGAGGGGGTTGAATGGGGAAAAGAGGGAGGGAAGGGGGCTTATGGGACTTTCGGGGAGGGAGGAAATGGGAAAGGGGAAATGATTTGGAATGTAAATAAAAAACTTAGGAAATAAAAAAAAAGAAAGAAAAAAAGAATTATGTAGGCACAATTGATTATTCTATGGACATAAGCATTCATATTTAATGAGTACTTTGACAAAATGATGATTAAACACAACAGAACCAATATGTTTACCCTCACAATGGGTTTTCTTTTTTTCAATACCAGTCATGAACTTGTGTCTGAGAAGTAGGCCTTAATTACAAATGGAGCAGTTATTTGCCCCTACAACAGTCATACCACTACTATACATGTCCACAGATGGGTAAGAACAGTAATAACTTTTCTTTTTCTTTTTTTTTGATTTTTCTTTTATTATTATTCATTCCATTTGTTTACATCTCAAATGATATCCCACTTCCCGATTACCCTTTTGCCACCCCCCATCCCACATCTGCCCTCCCCCTCCCTTTTGCCTGTATGAGGGGGCTGCCACACACACCCACACTCTCCCAACCCACCTCTCCAGCATCTCCCTAATCTGGAGCATCAAACCTACTTGGGACTAATGCCTCCCCTCCAGTTGCTGTCTGGCAAGGCCGTCTTCTGCTACATATGTTTATAGAGCCAAAGATCCCTTTGCGTATACTCATTGGTTGGTGGTCAAATCTCTTTGAGAACTGGGTGGTCAGACCAGCCTATGTTGTTCTTCCAATGAGGTTGCAATCCCCTTCTGCTCCTCCAGTCTTTCTGCCAGATCCCCCACCAAGTTCCCTGAGTTCAGCCTGATGGTTGGCTCCAGGCATTTGCCTCTGCTTTGGTCAACTGCTGGACAGACCTTCAAGGAACCACCACACTAGGTTCCTCTCAGCAAGCGCCTCTTGATCATGGCAATAGTGTTGGGTTTGCTGTCTGCAGACATGAAGTATCCCCAAATTGGGGAATTCCCGTTTGGCACTTCCTTCAGTCTCCATTCCATTTTTTTGCCCCTGTTCTTCCTTTGTATAGGAACATTTGGGGGTTAAAAAAAAATTTGAAATGGGTGGGTGGCTCCATCTCTCGACCAGGGCCCATGTCTATCTACTGAAGGTTGTCTCCACAGGTTCTATTTCCCCCATTTCTACGCATTATGACTTCATGAAATTCACAGGCAAATGGATGGAACTATAAAATATCATGCTGAGTGACTTCTCCCAGACACAAAAGAACAAACATGGTATGTACTCAGTAATAAGTGGATAATAACCCAAAAGCTCACAATGCCTATGATACAACCTACAGACCATATGGAACATAGAAGGAAGGAAGATCAGGGGGTGGATGCTTCAGTCCTTCATTGGGGAGGAACAAGATGATTGTGGGAAATACAAAGAGAGGGGGACAAGGGAGAGGGAAAGGAGGAGGAGGAAATAAGGGTGTCAATACCAGAATCTGGAGAAGACTTGAGAAAGGTACAGAGGGTCAGGAAATTGAATAAAAATATGTAGCAGGGGTATGAGGCACTGGGGATAGCAACTGGAGGGTCCCAGACACTAGAGAAATGTGAGGCTCCCAGGACCCAATAGGAATGACCTCAGTCATAATGCACAATGATGAATTTTTTCTCCTGATTTCTTGCACAGCAACTTCCAAGGCAATGAAAGCTAGCCAGCAAGGAGGAACATTTTAGCATGAGTTCATTATGTCTTATATACAAAGTGAATAGTGTCTTATGAAACAGGATCTTAGCTTCTAATTCTGGAACACAAAAACAATGGAATATTGCTTATAACACCAGAAAATTTTGTTGTCAACAATTATCAGAGGTGTATCCTATAATAACCTGTGGCTTTTGAGATTGGTATTATCTATCTATGAAGAACATGCAGAAATTAAAATTTTACTGTCTTAAAAACTTAACTGGACCAAATCTCTTAGCTGTCCATGTCATAGATCCTAGCAGACAACCTAATATTATTAGTCTACTAATTAGACACAGAATTAGTGGGCTGCTCTAAGTTCTAAATGTTATATCCATCTATTACTGCATCTCTCAACCCACATCAGATATGGTCCCTTTTGAAGTAGAGAGCAATTAATAGTGAGGCTGACAACTAGTCTGCATGCACAGAATTAGAGACTCGGTACAAAATACAAATTTATGGTAAATCTCCTGCCCCGAGGGATCACTGAGGAGGAAGAAAAAGAATGATGGTAAGAGAAGGAGGTAGTGGACATCTACAGTTAAGCAATACTTTCATGACATCACAGGACCATTACACACACAATCTCACAGTGGTTCTGACTACATGCACAATATCTGCCTCATATAAGGTAAGCCAAAATACCATCATGGTTAAAGGCATTCACTAAGTCCAACCCCTAGCTCTGAAGATACTGGTAATTGATGGTTGCTGAGGGGAACTGTGTCACTTCTTCAGGGAGGCAGCCATTGAAAGATGTGGCTTTACCCATACCCTAGTGTGGCCATACATGCATGCACATACAACAGCACTACGTGGATTCAGTGGTTTTAAGAAAATAGCATATGAAGTTTACAGATAAGATTGTAGGAATGACAAACATTGGAGGGAAGGTATTGGGCTGGCTTTGATCAAAAGTCATAATTAACATGTCTGAAATTCACAGACAATAAAAAAATAAAAATTAAAATAAAGGTCCATGAAATGGACAGGAAACAATGAAAATATATGAGTGGTTTTTTTATAAAAAAAAGAAAAAATTATTTTTAATTACATAGCCATATATACACTTAAATCTTTATTTCAATCGACCATCTTTGGAGATATTTTTTTCAGCAGTTTGGAAGCAAGAACAAATGAACAAATTCTAGAGAGTGCGAGGTTTTGGAGCAATCAGTTTTTATTTTTTTTTATTTTCTATATTTTTTTATTTACATTCCCAATGATTTCCACTTTCCCGGTACCCCCTCCCCAAAAGTCCCATTAGCCCTCTTCGCTCCCCCCTGTTCTCCATTCAACCCCCTCCTGCTTCTCTGTCCTGGTATTCCCCTACACTGCTACATCCAGTCTTTCCAGGACCAGGGTTCTCACCTTCCTTCTTCTTGGAAATCAATTTATATGTTAATTGTGTCTTGGGTATTCTGGGTTAATATCATCTTATCAGTGATTGCATACCATGTGTGTTCTTTTGTGATTGGGTTACCTCATTAAGGATGATATTTTCCAGTTCGGACCATTTGCCTAAGAATTTCATGAATTCATTGTTTTTAATTGCAGAGTAGTATTCCATTGTGTAAATATACCACATCTTCTGTATTCATTCCTCCGTTGAGGGACATCTGGGTTCTTTCAAGTTTCTGGCTATTATAAATAAGGCTGATATGAACATAGTGGAGCATGTGTCCTTATTGCATGCAGGTAAAGCCTCTGGGTATATGCCCAGGAGTGGTATAGCCGGATCCTCCAGGAGTGTCATGCCCAGTTTTCTGAGGAACTGTCAGACTGCTTTCCAGAGTGATTGTACCAGCTTACAATCCCACCAGCAGTGGAGGAGTGCTCTTCTTTATCCACATCCTCGCCAATACCTACTGACTCCTGTGGTTTTGATTTTAGCCATTCTACAGGTGTGAGGTGGAATCTCAGGGTTGTTTTGATTTGCATTTCCCTAATGACTAAGGATGCTGAATATTTTTTTAGGTGCTTCTCAGTCATTAGATATTCTTCAGGTGAAAATTCTTTGTTTAGCTCTGTACCCCATTTTTAATAGGGTTATTTGGCTCTCTGGAGTCTAACTTCTTGAGTTCTTTGTATATATTATATATTAGCCCTCAGTCAGATGTAGGGTTGGTAAAGATCTTTTCCCAATTTGTTGACTGCCCCTTTGTCCTTTTTTTTTTTTTAATTCCCAAACTGAGCTTTATTTCACAGGACTGTCAAATGTCTAGTCTTTTTTTTTGTTTTTCTAAGTTTTTTTATTTACATTCCAAATCATTTCCTCTTTCCCGTTTCCTCACTCCCCAAAGACCCATAAACCCCCTTCCCTCCCTCTTTTCCCCATTCAACCCCCTCTCGCTTCTCTATCCTGGCGTTCCCCTACATCCAGTCTTTCCAGGACCAGGGGTCTCTCCTTCCATCTTCTTGAAAATCTATTGATATGCGAATTGCATGCAATAAGGACACATGCTTCACTATGTTCATAGCAGCCTTATTTATAATAGCCAGAAGCTGGAAAGAACTCAGATGTCCCTCAACGGAGGAATGGATTCAGAAGATGTGGTATATTTACACAATGGAATACTACTCTGCAATTAATAATAATGAATTCACAAAATTCCTAGGCAAATGATAAGGGGATATTAACCCAGAATCTCAGAATACCACTTTGTCCTTTTGACAGTGTTCTTTGCCTTAAAGAAACTGTAAATTTATGAGGTCCCATTTGTCAATTTTCGATCTTAGAGAATAAGCTATAGGTGTTCTGTTCAGGAAAATTTCCCCTACGTTCAAGGCTATTCCCTAGTTTCTTTTCTATTAGTTTCAGTGTGTCTGGTTTTATGTGGAAGTCCTTGATCCACTTGGAGTTGAGCTTAGTACAAAGAGATAAGAAGGGATCAATTTGCATTCTTCTGCAAGCTGACCTCAAGTTGAACCAGCACCATTTTTTGAAAAGGCTATCTTTTTTCCACTGGATGGTTTGAGTTCCTGTATCAAAGATCAAGTGACCATAAGAGTGTGGATTCATTTCTGGGTCTTCAATTCTGTTCCATTGATCTACATGCCTGTCACTGTACCAATACCATGCCGTTTTTAGAACTATTGCTCTATAGTACAGCTTGAGGTCTGGGGGACACTGATTCCCCCAGAAGTTCTTTTACTCTTGAGAATAGTTTTAGCTATCCTGGATTTTCTGTTATTCCAGATGAATTTAAAAATTGATCTTTCTAACTCTATGAAGAATTGAGTTGGGATTTTGATGGGGATTGCATTGAAACTGTATATTGCTTTTGGCAAAATAGTCATTTTTACTATATTAATCCTGCCAATCCATAAGCATGGAAGATTTTTCCATCTTCAGAGGTCTTTTTCATTTTCTTTCTTCAGACACTTGAAGTTCTTGTCATGCAGATCTTTCACTTGTTTGGTTAGAGTCACACCAAGACACTGTATATTGTTTGTGGCTATCGTGAAGGGTATCATTTCTCTTATTTCTTTCTCAGCCTGCTTATCCTTTGAGTATAGGAAGGCCAATGATTTGATTGAGTTGATTTTATATCCCGCCAATTTGCTGAAGTTGTTTATCAGCTGTAGGAGTTCTCTTGTGGAGTTCTTTGGGTAGCTTAAGTATACTATCATACCATCTGCAAATAGTGATAGTTTGAATTCTTCTTTCCAATTTGTATCCCTTTGACCTCCTTTTGTTGTCTAATTGCTCTAGTTAGAATTTCATGTACTATATTGAAAAGATATGGAGGGAGAGGGCAGCCTTGTCTAGTCCCTGATTTTAGTGGAATTGCTTCAAGTTTCTCTCCATTTAGTTTGATGTTGGCTACCAGTTTGCTGTAAATTGCTTTTAATATGTTTAGATATGGGCCCCGAATTCCTGATCTTTCCAAGACTTTTAGCATGAAAGGATGCTGATTTTTGTCAAATGCTTTTTCAGCATCTAATGAAATGACCGTGTGGTTTTTTTCTTTGAGATTGTTTATGTAGTGAATTACATTGATGGACTTCCTTATATTGAAGCATCCCTGCATCCCTGGGATGAAGTCTACTTGACCATGGTGAGTGATCATTTTGATGTGTTCTTGGATCAGTTGGCAAGAATTTTATTGAGTATTTTTGCATCAATAGTCATAAGAGATTTTGGTCTGAAATTCTCTTTCTTTGTCAGATCTTTGTGTGATTTTGGTATCAGCGTAATTGAGGCTTCATAGAATGAGTTGGGTAGTGTTCCTTCTGTTTCTGTCTCTATTTTGTAGAATGGGTTGAAGAGTATTGGTGTTATCACTCTTCTTTGAAGGTCTGATAGAATTCTGCACTAAAACCATCTGGACCTGTGCTTTTTTTTTTTTTTTTTTGGTTGGAAGACTTCCAATGACCACTTCTATTTCTTTAGGGATTGTGGGACTGTTTAGATGGTCTATTTGATCCTCATTTAATTTTGGTATTTGTTGTCTGTCTAGGACATTGTCCATTTCTTCCAGATATTTCAGTTGTGTTGAATATAGTCTTTTGTAGTAGGATCTGATGATTTTTTGAATTTGTTATATCTCCCTTTTCATTTCTGATTTTGCTAATTTGTATACTGTCTCTGTGTCCTCTGGCTAAGGGCTTATCTATCTTGTTGATTTTCTCAAAGAACCAACTCCTAGTTTTATTGATTATTTGTATAATTCTATTTGCTTCTACTTGATTGATTTCAGTCCTGAGTTTGATGATTTCCTGCCTTCTACTCCTCTTGGGTGTATTTGCTTCTTTTTGTTCCAGGGCTTTCAGATGTGCCATTAAGCTGCTAGTGAATGCTGTCTCCTGTTTCTTTTTTGATGCATTCAGGGCTACGAATTTTCCTCTTAACACCTCTTTCATTGTGTCCCATAAATTAGGGTATGTTTTGCCTTCGTTTTCATTAAATTTTAAAAAGTCTTTGATTTCTTTCTTTATTTCTTCCTTGACCAAGTTATCATTGAGTAGAGCATTGCTTAGCTTCCACGTGTATGTGGGCTTTCTGCTGTTTTTGTTGCTATTGAAGACCACCCTTATTCCATAGTGATCTGAAAGGAGGCATGGGATTTGTTCGATTTTCTTATATCTGTTGAGGTCTGTGCTGTGACCAATTATATGGTCGATTTTGGAGAAGGTACTATGAGGTGCTGAGAAGAACGGATATTCTTTTGCTTTAGGATGAAATGTTCTCTCTCTCTCTCTCTCTCTCTCTCTCTCTCTCTCTCTCTCTCTCTCTCTCTCTCTCTTTCTGTGTGTGTGTGTGTGTGTGTGTGTGTGTGTGTGTGTGTGTGTGTGTGTGTGTGTGTATCTGTTAGATCCATTTGGTCCAAGGCTTCAATTAGATTTACTGTGTCCCTGTTTATTTTCTGCTTTCCTGATCGGTCCATTGCAGAGAGTGGGGTGTTGAAGTCACCCACTATTATTGTGTGAGGTGCGATGTGTGCTTTGAGCTTTAGTAAAGTTGCTTTTACAAATGAGTGTGCCTTGCATTTGGAGCATAGATGTTCTGAATTGAGATTTCTTCTTGGTGAGATTTTCCTTTGACCATCATGTACTGTCCTTCCTTTTCTTTTTTGATAACTTTAGGTTTAAAGCCAATTTTACCTGATATTAGGATGGCTACTCCAGCTCGTTTCCTGGGACCATTTGCTTGTAAGATTGTTTTCCAGTCTTTTACTCTGAGGTAGTGTTGTCTTTGACACTGAGGTGTGTTTCCTGCATGCAGCAAAATGCTGGGTCCTGTTTATGTATCCAGTCTGTTAGTCTATGTCTTTTTATTGGGGAATTGAGACCATTGATGTTAGAAGAGATTAAGGAATAGTGATTATTGCTTCCTGCTATTCTTGAAGCTATCTTTATGTTTGAGTGGTTATCTACTTTTGGGTTTGATGAAAGAAAGTTACTATCTCATTTTTTTCCAGGGTGTAGTTTCTCTCCTTGTATTGACAATTTCCACCTATTATCTTTGCAGGGCTGGGTTTGTGGAAAGATATTGTGTAAATTTGGTTTTATCATGGAATATCTTTGTCTCTCCATCTATGGTGATTGAGAGTTCCACTGGGTATAGTATTCTGGGCTGGCATTTGTGTTCTCTTAGAGTCTGTATGAGATCTGCCCAGGATCTTCTTGTTTTCATAGTCTCTGGTGAGAAGTCTGATGTGATTTAGATAGGTCTTCCTTTATATGTTACTTGGCCTTTTTCTCTTACTGCTTTTAATATTATTTCTTTGTTTAGTGCATTTGGTGTTTTGATTATTATGTTGACAGGATGTACTTCTGGTCTGGTCCAGTCTGTTTGGAGTTCTGTAGGCTTCTTGTATTTTCATGGGCATCTCTCTATTTAGGTTAGGGAAGTTTTCTTCCATAATTTTGTTGAAGATATTTACTGGCCTTTTAAGTTGCAAATCTTCACTCTCATCTATACCTTAAATCCTTAGGTTTGGTCTTCTCATTGTGTCTAGATTTCCTGGATGTTTTGGGTTACACGTTTTTTTTCTTTGCATTCTGCATTTTCTTTGAATGTTGAGTCGATGCTTTCTATGGTATTTTCAGCATCTGAGATTCTTTCTTCCATCCCTTGTATTCTATTGTTGATGTTTGCCTCTATCACCCCTGATTTCTTCCCAAGGTTTTCTATCTCCCTTGTGTGCCTTACCCCAAGTGATGTTATACTTGGGATATCTCTGTGTATCTGGAGTCTCTGTCTGGTCTATCACCTGAGCAAAGGTTGCTGAGGCTGCTGTGCTCCCTCCAGGCACAGGTCACTCTGCAGGGCAGATGTCCCACAGCAGATCTGGCATGTTGATGACCACAGAGCTGCCCAGCTCTTGGGCACAGGAGGCACCCTAGCTGGCTGTGTCCCAAGCGATGTTATGCTTGGTTATCTCTGAGTGTTTTTTTAAGATTGCTTTCTACATCGCATTAGTCAGGATAACTATAAAGATTTGCCTTCTACTTGATATGAGGGTTTGTGTCTAGTCTTATTGTAACTTGCTATGCCACATTCAGGTGATATTCCTAGGATGCCCTCTTTTTTTCTGAAGGGAGACAGAGGAAGAATGTATCTGTGGGAGAGGGAAAGTACATAGGAGGGGTTGTCAAGAATGGAGGAAGAGGAAAGTCAGTCAAGTTATAATTCATGAGAGAATGAAAGAAAGAGAATTAGTAAAATAATACCAGGGTGTATGTGAGGAGGTTTCTAGAGATTACTGTTGAATCTGCAGATTTCCCTCCCTCCATTACACAGATGGTACAGAAATGAGGAAACTAATGCCCTAAAAAGAGCAAAACAGTCATTCATTAAAATACAAGATTTCAAAATACAGTGATCCTTGCATGCAGGCAGATGTTCTCTTGCTTTAATGTCAGCGTAGGATCTATGAACCCAGAAGTCCTAAATTTCTGTGTGGAGAATCAGCAGCCCCAAGCAAACCAAACTTCTGTAATCTCAGCCAAGTTAGAGCTAGTGAGCTTGCTGCCACTGCATGTTCTCCTCATAGAATAGTGGAATCAGTACTACACACTGGCCTTGGTAATCACAAGAAATGATAGTAAAGATATTACAAAGAAGGCTTAGCTGAAGCGAGGCTGTATGATGACAGCTACATCATTCGCATTATCACTAGACTACAACAAAGCTGCAAAATTGACAGACATTTGAGGTGGGCAATGAAAAAATGATAGACGGACCCCCAAGTACAGGAAAATGAGCTATCTGTGCACTGTTGTTGTTTCTTGTTCCAGGATTTTACTAATTCTGCTCTTCAGTTTTGAATTCTAAACCAGTATTCAATGTAATATTTATAAGAAAGACATTTCTGGAAAATGTTTGCTGCTTTTTCTATATTGTTAAAAGTGTCTGATCATAAATCTCTATGAAAAGAAACTTGTGTAGACCATTCTTGTTTCAAAACATTGTCAATGTAATTCAACTGTATAAACCTCCTCTTGGCCAAATTTTCCTGATTAAGAAAAGAGAAATTTAGTATGTTACAAAGTAGCCTGCATTGATTCAAAGAGGGAAGAAATACCACGAATTTTCAGAAACTTCACTAAAGCACACTCTGGGAAAGAAAGAAAAATCACATTTAAAATTATACATAGTCAGGCTTTTCAACTTCAAAAGAAAATCTTTGAAATGTATAAAATATAACTGTAAATATGTTACCATCCATTCACTAATTTTTCTGCAATGTTGTTTGGGTCTCTACATGTTTTGGAATAATGGGAAGTCCTCAACTCACAAAAAGAAACTAAAGTTCTGTATTTAAATTTTTATGGAAATAAAATAAAATAAATGACTGAAGCCATCATCTTAACTTCTAGCCCCTGATAACCTTCAATATCTCCAGGAGCTGTGCCTGCATTCCCTATAGGAAACTTAGTCAAGTACAGTCAACAAAGCAGCTCTATAGCCTGCCATTTACAACAGATCAGTAAAGCTGCACAGAGCTGGACAGTGGTGGCATTTGACTTTAATCTTAACACTTGGGAGGTAGAAGGAGGAAGATCTCTGAGTTCAAGGACAGCCTAGTCTACAGAGTGAGTTCCAGGATATCCAGGGCTACACAGAGAAACCCTGTCTTGAGACAAAAACAAACAAAACAACAACAACCAAACCAGTGACTTCAAGAATCATTAACACCCCTGAAAGAATCAGAAACTGGAACAATTCTAGTAGCAAATGAATCAACAGATAATGCATCCTGTGAGCAACTGTTTCATGCACAGAAAAATACAGCTTGTGATATAACAAAGCAACAAAAGCATATATGTTGTAAATACCCCAACGACACTGATAAAAAGAACACCAACATAAAATCTGATAATTAAAATACTTGATACCTAGAATAATCTTGTTCTGACCATAGGAAGAAGCTGAGGACCAGAGGATTCAGAGTGACCATCTCACCAAGTAAAAAAGAGCAGTGAGCACAGAGAAGCCAGGTGGCATGGACAGCTATTCGCATGAAGCTGCTACTACTATTCAGGAGTCACACCCCAACCAAGAATAGAACCATGTTGCTATTGTAGATGAAGAAACGTAAGCAGAACTTACATGTGTGCATACATGCTATACAATAAGAAAGAATATTGAAATCCATTCTGGGAGAGTGCAAAACAATAATAAAGTGTTAACTGCTTTTTGTAATTTTAATAAGAGCATGCTTTGAAGATGTGAATAGCCACCAAGTGAATATCCCCAACTCTCCAACAACTCTCCCTGGAATATTTCATCAACTGGAATATGAGCCTGGACACCAGCTCATATGTGAAACTGCAAGCATGACAGTTTTCCTATATATAATAAGTATAAAGTTAAATTTATAAACTAGGTATAGCAAGAGATTACAAATAGCTAATGATATAATAGAAAAAGTATAAGAGTACACTGTAATAAAATCATCAGCAATAAATTTTCTTCTAATTTGGAGCAATACAAAGTAAAAGTTAAAAACTCCTGCTACTTTAGCACACACTTTCCTATCTCAAGTACCAGCCTGACCACAGAGATTACATCAGAATGACTACTGTTATGATGATTTACTATGTAAATGATCAGATTGAAGAGATAGATGACCTTTCCTCTAATTGGATCAAATACTATGGTGCAAGATCTCACCACTGCATTTGTAAGGCCATGCCTCAAATGTTTACTTCTCAAAATTTCATGCTGTGTTTTGAAGTGCATTGATTTCAGGTAACCAACATCATGGAAAATGAAAATATAGATCAAGATAAAGGACAGCTTCTATCCTCTTTAGAGAAATGTCATCAAAATAACTATTACATGGCATAGTAATATCCATATCCAACAGATACTTGGTATCTACCATGCTCCTTGGGATCTCAGGCTAAGCAGAGGAGCCTGAGATCTGGTAGCTTTTAATTTCATATAATTCTGAATTTGACTATTATAGTGGTTTAAATATGCTTAGACCAGAGAGTGTCATTATTAGGAGTTGTGGCCTTGGCAGAAGAACTGTGTCATTGTGGATGTGGGGTCTAAGACCCTCCGCCTAACTGCCTGTAAGCTAGTCTACTCCTAGCAGCCTTCAAATTAAGATGTAGAATTCTTAGCTCCTCCTGCACCATGCTGCCTGGATACTGCCATGCTCCTGCCTTGATGGACCTGCAAGCCAACCCCAATTAAATGTTGTCCTTATAAGAGTTACCTTTGGCAGCAAGGAACCAGACAGCTCCATAGCCTTCTGTGCTTAGCCCACCGGGAGAGAATGATCTCCCAGAAGCAAGTTCACTTCTCAGTGTAGAGGTGAGATCTCCACCTTTTCTATGGAGGGGTACAGATAGGAGTGCACAGAGCATACGATCAGTGGAGCAGCGAGGACAGGAGTCTTCCCTTCCAACTGCCATTTGCAGCAAGGAACCAGGCAGCTCCACAGCCTTCTGTGCACAGAAACTGCCAGAAGAGAGTTGTTCTCCCAGGAGTACAGACACAGGTTTACAGGCCCATAGGAGGGGCAAGCTCCAGTCAGAGACAAGAGCAACTAAAACCAGAGATAAGGAGATGGTAAAAGGCAAGCGCAAGAACCCTATCAACAGAAACCAAGGCTACTTGGCAACATCAGAGCTCAGTTCTCCCACCACAGCAAATCCCGGATACCCCAACACACTGGAAAGCAAGAGTTGGATTTAAAGTCACTTTTCACGAAACTGTTAGAGGACATCAAGAAGGACATAAATAACTCTCTTAAAGAAATACAGGAGAACATGGGTCAAATGGTAAAAGCCCTTAAAGAGGAAACACAAAAATCCCTGAAAGAATTAGAGGAGAATACAAACAAACAAGTGAAGGAACTGAACAAAACCATCCAGGATCTAAAACTCGAAGTAGAAACAATAAAGAAATCACAAAGTGAGACATATCTGGAGATAGAAAAACTTGGAAAGAATTCAGGAGTCATAGATGCAAGCATCAACAACAGAATACAAGAGATAGAAGAAAGAATCTCAGGGGCTGAAGATACCATAGAAAACATTGACTCAACAGTTAAAGAAAATGCAAAATGCAAAAAGCTCCTGAGCCAAAACACCCAGGAAATCCAGGGCACAATGAGAAGACCAAACCTAAGGATTATAGGTATAGAAGAGAGTGAAGATTTCCCACTTCAAGGGCCAGTAAATATCTTCAACAAAATTATAGAAGAAAACTTCCCTAACATAAAGAAAGAGATATCCATGAACATACAAGAAGCCTACAGAACTCCAAACAGACTGGACCAGTCCAGAAAGTCCTCCTGGCACATAATAATCAAAACACCAAATGCACTAAACAAAGAAAGAAGATTAAAAGCAGTAAGAGAAAAAGGTCAAGTAACCTATAAAGGCAGGCCTATCAGAATTACACCAGACTCCTCACCTGAGACGATGAAAGCCAGAAGATCCTGGGCAGATGTTATACAGACCCTAAGAGAACACAAATGCCAGACCAAACTACTATACCCAGTGAAACTCTCAATTACCATAGATGGAGAAACCAAGATATTCCAAGACAAAACCAAATTTGCACAATATCTTTCCACAAATCCAGCCCTACAAAGGATAATAGATGGAAAACGCCAACATGAGGAGGGAAACTACACCCTAGAAAAAGCAAGAAAGTAATCTTTTTCCAACAAACGCAAAAGAAAGTAACCACACAAACATAAAAAGAACATCAAAAGCAACAGGAAGCAACAATCACTATTCCTTAATATCTTATAATGTCAATAGACTCAATTCCCCAACAAAAAGCATAGTCTAACAGAGATGTTTTTCATGTGGACCTTCGATTTTATCAGAAAATGTTTGTACCTCCTCTTTCAGTTTAGTAATGCTTTTTGTGTCTACCATTTTGACTGTATTATTTTCCATGATAATCTTTAATTTTAACATTTTTTCTGTGTTTTTTTTTTCAAATTTGTCGGAGGTGTGTTTCATGTAGATCTTCGGTTTCGGGGGGTGGTGTTTTTAGTTCCACTTTCAATCAATTTAGGAATGTTTTTGTGCCTACCATTTTGTCAGTATAATTGTCCATGATAATCTTCAATTTTAACGTTTTTCTATATTTTTCTCCAATTTTTTTTATTATTATTTATTTTATTTTATTTTTTTAATTTACATTCCAAATCACTTCCCCTTTCCCGTTTCCTCCCTCCCCGAAAGTCCCATAAGCCCCCTTCCCTCCCTCTTTTCTCCATTCAACCCCCTCTCATTACTCTGTCCTGGCGTTCCCCTACATCCAGTCTTTCCAGGACCAGGGGTCTCTCCTTCCATCTTCTTAGAAATCTATTGATATGCGGATTGTGTCTAGGGTATTCTGTGTGTTCTTTTGTGATTGGGTTACCTCACTAAGGATGATATTTTCAAGATCTGACCATTTGCCTAGGAATTTTGTGAATTCATTGTTTTTAATTGCAGAGTAGTATTCCATTGTGTAGATATACCACATCTTCTGAATCCATTCCTCCGTTGAGGGACATCTGGGTTCTTTCCAGCTTCTGGCTATTATAAATAAGGCTGCTATGAACATAGTGGAGCATGTGTCCTTATTGCATGCAGGTAAAGCCTCAAGAAGTTAAACTCCAGAGAGGCAAGTAACCCTATTAAAAAATGGGGTACAGAGCTAAACAAAGAGTTCTCACCGGAAGAATATCTAATGGCTGAGAAGCACCTAAAGAGATGTTCATCAACCTTAGTCATTAGGGAAATGCAAATCAAAACAACTCTGAGATTCCATCTCACACCAGTCAGGATGGCTAAGATCAAAAACACAGCAGACAGCAGTTGTTGGCGAGGATGTGGAGAAAAAGGAGCACTCCTCCACTGCTGGTGGAATTGCAGGCTGGTACAACCACTCTGGAAAGCAGTCTGGCGGTTCCTCAGAAAACTGGGCATGACACTCCCGGAGGAACCGGCTATACCACTCCTGGGCATATACCCAGAGACTTTACCTGCATTTTTCTCCAATTTTGTCAGAAGTATTTTCCATGTGGATCTACAGTTTTATCAGACAATGTCTATAATTTTACTTTCAATCAACTTAGGAACATTTCTATACCTTCTATTTTATCTGTATAATTTTCCATGTAATAGTCAGTTTTAACATGTTTTTCTAGATATTTCTTGAATTTTTTTCAGGAATAATTTCCTTGTAGATCTTCAATTTTATCAGAAAGCGTTTATAATTCCACTTTCAAAAACCTTAGGAATATTTTTATGCCTACCATTTTATCTGTATAATTTTTCCATGAAATAGTCAATCTTTTTTTTTCACTTTTTATTTTTATTTTTTTTCTAAGTTTTTTAATTACATTCCAAATCATTTCCCCTTTCCTGTTTCCTCCCTCCCCGAAAGTCCCATAAGCCCCTTTCCCTCCCTCTTTTCCCCATTCAACCCCCTCTTGCTTCTCTGTCCTGGCATTCCCCTACATCCAGTCTTTCCAGGACCAAGGCTCTCTCCTTCCATCTTCTTGGAAATCTATTGATATGCGAATTGTGTGTAGGGTATTCCAAGATTCTGGGTTGATATCCCCTAATCAGTGACTGCATACCATGTGTGTTCTTTTGTGATTGGGTTACTTCACTAAGGATGATATTTTCAAGTTCTGACCATTTGCCTAGGTATTTCGTGAATTCATTGTTTTTAATTGCAGAGTAGTATTCCATTGTGTAAATATACCACATCTTCTGAATCCATTCCTCCGTTGAGGAACATCTGAGTTCTTTCTAGCTTCTGGCTATTATAAATAAGATTGCTATGAACATAGTGGAGCATGTGTCCTTATTGCGTGCAGGTAAAGCCTCTGGGTATATGCCTAGGAGTGGTATAGCCGGATCCTCCGGAAGTGTCATGCCCAGTTTTCTGAGGAACTGCTAGACAGCTTTCCAGAGTGGTTGTACCAGCTTACAATTCCACCAGCAGTGGAGGAGTGTTCCTCTTTCTCCACATCCTCGCCAACAACTCCTGTCTCCTGTGTTTTTGGTCTTAGCCATTCTGACTGGTGTGAGATGGAATCTCAGGGTTGTTTTGATTTGCATTTCCCTAATGACTAAGGATGATGAACATCTCTTTAGGTGCTTCTCAGCCATTAGATATTCTTCAGGTGAGAACTCTTTGTTTAGCTCTGTACCCCACTTTTTAATACGTTTACTTTCCTCTCTAACTTCTTGAGTTCTTTGTATATATTGGATATCAGCCCTCTGTCGGATGTAGGGTTGGTAAAGATCATTTCCCAGTTAGTTGGTTGCCGCTTTGTCCTTTTGACAGTGTCTTTTGCCTTATAGAAACTTTGTAATTTTATGAGGTCCCATTTGTCAATTCTTGATCTTAGAGCATAAGCTATTCAATCTTACTGTGTTTTTTATATATTTCTTCAATTTTATCAGATATATTTTCCATGTAAATCTTCAATTTTATCAGAAAATATTTATAATTTCACTTTCAATCTACTTAGAAATATTTTTTGCCTACCATTTTATCTGTATAATTTTCCATGATAATCTTCAATTTTAATGTTTTTCCATATATTTTTTTCAATTTTATAAGAAATATTTTCCATGTAAATCTTCAATTTTATCAGAAAATATTTATAATTCTACTTTTAATCAAGTTAGGAGTATTTTTATTCCTACCAATTTATCTGTATAAATTTCTTCAATTTTATCAGAGATATTTTCCATGTAAATCTTCAATTTTATCAGAAAATGTTTTTACTTTTACTTTCAATCAATTTAGGAATATTTTTATGCCTACCATCTTATTTGTATAATTTTTCATGAAATAGTCAGTTTTAACGTGTTTTTTTATATATTTCTTGAGTTTTATCAGAAATATTTTCCTTGTAGATTTTCAATTTTATCAGAAAATGTTTATAATTCCACTTTTAATCAACTTAGGAATATTTTTATGCCTACCGTTTTATCTGTATAATTTTTCCATGAAATAGTCGATCTTAATGTGCTTTTCTATATATTTCTTCAATTTTATCAGAGATATTTTCCATGTATATTTACACAATGGAATACTATTCAGTAATTTAAAACAATGAATTCATGAAATTCGTTGGCAAATGGGGAACAGGGGGAGGGAAGAGGGCTTATGGGACTTTTGGGGAAGGGGGAACCGGGAAAGGGGAAATCATTTGGAATGTAAATAAAGAATATAGAAAATAAAAATAATAATAATAAAAGAAAGAGTTACCTTCATCTTGGTATCTTTTCACAGCAATGCAAACCCTAAGACAACTATGACCTGAGGCCAAATGACTGCAGCTGGGCACTCTATCCATAAACAACCTAAGGCATGCACTTCCAAACTACTATTGTTTCCATATTATATAGTCATACACTCAGGTCTTCTTCCAATTGTATATCTCAAGAATCATGCTCTTCAACACATATAATACACTTCTCAGTATTAGCACATCTTGAAATACAACAAGCAACAGTGAGTTCCATGATAATCATTAGTATCCCTCAGCAGTTCTTTACAGTTCACAAAGTAAGAATTCAAATATATCATGATGTAAGAAAATAAACACAGGGCCTGGAAATATGGCTCACTGGTTATGAGCACTGATAAAACTTCCAATTCAATTCCCAGAACCTACATGGCAGCTCACGAGTCTCTATAACTCCTGTTGAAGGGGATCCAACTTGCTCACATATGCGGGCAAAATACCAGTGCACCTAAAATAAAAGATAAGTTATATTAAAAAGTAAAATGAACATAATGGCCAATTCAGCTTTAGACCTAATGTTCCATCTTTTTTAATAAGTAGTTTGTGATCCCTTCACAGTGTGACATTTGTCTTGGCATGAGGTCATAGATGACATTGATCTTCCACCTGCTTCTACTTGCATCTTTCATTCTAGCTCATCACCAGACAAATAAGAGGCCCCATTTTCCCGATACAGCACATATTTGGAATGGCTTTTCTTTGTCCTTCCAAAGACACTATTCATCTTCTTTTCTTCAAGACAGCTCAATTACGGCCAAATGGGACTCTAGTTCACGTTTTGGTGAATCATCTAAAAGCTACACTGAATGTAGCTGGATTTTAAACAAACTGGCTCAGTCAGTAAAGGACTAGTCAGCTAGATTTATGTCACCGTGACACAAGCTAGAATCATTGGAAAGGGAGGAACTTCAATTAAGATGATGCCTTCATAAGATATGGCCGTAAAAATATTCTTAGTGAATGATGTTGAAAGCCCCAGTCCATTTTAGATGTTCCCATCCTTGGGTTGTTGATACTTGGTTGTGTAAGAATACTTACTTGCTGAGCAACCAAGTAACCAGCACCCCTCTCCATGGCCTCTGCATCAGTTCCTGTCCTAACTTCTTTCAATGATGAACAGTGATGTGAAAGTGTAAGCAAAATTAGCCCTTTCCTCCTTAACTTACTTTTGGTCACAGTATTTCCTTGCAGCACGATTATTACTAATTAGGGTTAATGTTATAACCTCTATATAACACAATTAGATTTAAGAAAAATACAAGATAATATACTGTAACATGCCCATACTTTCCCTTGGCAATAGCAGACACTTAGATCTAAACTGCCATCCTATTGGGAGGCCTTGAGAATGAGTATCGAATTACAAATCCACAGTGAAAATTAAATGTTTCAGTATGAGGAATGGTTTACTGACTTGATGCCAACCATTGCTGATCATTTTATGGAACACAGCTATATCTCAGTGTCATGAAAGGAGAGGCACTTTAACTAATGAAGCAATACAATTCAAGGCTTGGCCCCAGCTTTCTCATTTCCAATCTTAAAACTGTGTTTCTGCATTCGCCACTTAATTTTTAGTATTCCAATTTACATTTTTGTGTTCTCCTGAGATTAATTATAGTTTTTCATAACTCTAGGTACCTTATGAAATGATGATTAGGAGAGATGTCTATATCACAATAGAATGTAGGTTAGCATCAGTTTGAATTTTTATTCTTCTGGCATGGGAATTGCTATTGTGGCTTTCACAAATATCTGACAGATGGAAGAGGTCTATTTTTCAAAATTCTCTCAAATATGCATCACAGTCTCCCCTCCCTCCTCTCTTCCCAGTCCCTTTACCCCAGAATAATCACTCCTCCTTTTCTTTCAAAACAGGGTAGGTCTCCCAGGGATATCAACAAAACATGGCATATCAAGTTATAAGGCTAGACATATCCCCTCATATTAAGACTGGGCAAGGTAACCCAACAGGGGGAAGAGGGTCTCCAAAGCAGACAAAACAGAGACAGTCCCAGCTTCCTCTGTTAGAACTCCCATAAAAAGTCTTGGGTACACAACCATAGCATATATACAGAGGACATGGGTCAGACCCATACAGGCCCCTTGATTGTTGGTTCAATCTCTGTGAGCCTTTATGAGCCCTGGTTAGTTGATTCTGTGGTCCATTTTCTCATTATGTCCATAAAGTATCTAGCTCCTACAATCCTACCTCACCCTCTTGTGAAGGATTCCCTGAGCTACTCCTAGTTTGTCTGTGGGTCTCTGCATCAGTTCCTATCAGTTGTTAGATAAAGCCTCTCTAATAATGATTATGCTAGGCTCCAGTCTATGAGTATAGCAGAGAATCATTAAGAATCTTTTTGTTGACCTTTTTTCTGGTTATAAGAAGGAATGGGCTCTCTCTAATGGTATGACTCTCAAGTTGGTCCAGTCATTGGTTGGCCACAACACTTAAAAAACAATATTCAACATCCTTACTCATTAGAGAAGTGTTAATCAAAGTGACTGAGATTCCATTTAACACCTACCAGAATAGCTAAGTTCAGAAACACAAGTGACAGCTCATGCTGGTGAGGGTATGAAGCAAAGAGGCGCACTCCTTGTCTGGTAGGAGTGCGAACTAGTACTGCCACTTTCAAAATCGATATGGTGGTTTCTTAGAAAATTGGGGATGATCTATCTCAATACTTAGCTATCTTCTTTTTATGTGGACTGTGAACCAAGTTCATGCAGAGAAGTAGAGAAATACACATTATTTGGAACAAAATGGTAAAGTCGGAATCATATTTAATTTTGCAACTACCACTTTATAGGACATAATCCTGGGTAGTCAGGAGGATATATGTTCTACTACTGACTTAGGAGACAAGCAAATGTTCTAGACTTGACCACATACTCAATAATTGTAATTTCTGGGGACTGGAAACTCAGAGGAACATTTTCCATCACATAGGAAAAAACAGACCTTGTCCTTATGAAAGTAAAGAACTACATTCAGTTGTCAACATAAATAAGCTTTGAAAAGAGCCTAAGTTCTGGGTGACAAGGCAACCGAGATGACTTAGGAGACCCTGAGTAAGAAATTATTTGTGCTCATTTCTCTGACTCAATGACTGTGGGATAACAAGTAATTGTTTAGACACTGGAAATGAAACTGTTTCCTTCAAAACAAGGGATGCTCCATGTGGGACAGAATTCTGGTGCTTCACTCTTGCATCCTATGCTATCACAGCTCAATATATCCTAAAGGAAGGCATGGCTCATGCAGGAAATTCGCACTTTTTTTTAAAGTTATAATTGAGTACTTGCTTTGGAAGCATATATATTAAAATTGGGCTAATATAGAGAATATTTGCATGACCCCTAGACAAAGATGGCATGCAAATTCTTGAATCATTCCACATTTGTGTTCATGTGGTTAGCACTAACAAAAATTGAACATGTCTTCTAACAACAAAACACACACTCACACAGAAAAATTCCATCAAAATACTAGCTGTAAAAACTTAAATCTTAATAAACAACTTATATTTGGTTTTAATTTAATAAGTTAAACAAAGATTACAAATACAAAATAAAATGACTCTCAGATTCCATCTTACACTTATCAGAATGGCTAACATCAATAACACAGTGACTGCTCATGCTGGTGGGGATGTGGTACAAGGGGAACACTCCTCCATTGCTGATAAGAGTGCAAACTTGTACAGCCACTATGGGAATCAATATGGTAGTTCTTCAGAAAATTAGGAATTTATCTACCTCAAGGTCCAGCTATACCACTCTTGGTCATATACTCATCCTACCACAGGGACACTTTCTCTACAATGTTCATTGTTGCTTCTATTCATAATATCCAGAAACTAGAAGCAACCTAGATATCCTTCACCAGAAGAATGGATAAATAAATTGTGATACATCTACACAATACAGTTCTACTCAGCTCTTAAAAAATGACATCTTGAAATTTGCAAGCAAATAGATAGAACTAGAAAAAGTCATCAAAAGAGATGTCACCCAGACCCAGAAAGATAAATACGGTATGTATTCAATTATATATGGTAATTAGGTATAAAATAAATGATAATCAGACTATGACTCATAGTCTCAGAAAGGTAAGTATAGAAAAAGGTACTAGAAGGAACATATGGATCACCCTGGGAGAAAAAACCAGAATAGAACAGATTATGGGCAAAATCAGGATGTGTGTTGGGGGATAGCAACGGGAATGGGAAATTTGAATGGGGAGGAAGAGAGAATATGCAGTTGAGGGAGGAGATGTGGAGAGAGATAGCTAGAGTTGTGGGACATTTAAGAGGTGATATGAAAATATCGTGCAATAGAAACTTCCTAAAATATTGTGAAGGCAGTGCTAATGAAGCCTCCAAATAATGAGAGAGACAAACTTCCAACTAGACATCCATCACCAAACAGAGCTTCCAGTACAGGAAATGTATTACAACCAATTGAGTTGTTGGTCAACGTGGTACCATGGAAATCTCCAAATAACCTGAGCAGTAGCCAAGACAATGGGTTAATATCTGCAAATGGACAGCAAGGCCCCATTGCTTAACATAATACCCAGACAACTGACTGAACATGGAGAGGTATAGCTGGTGCCTAAATAGAATCTCCACCTCCATCTTCTAGTGTCTTTGGTAGGGGAAAGTATCTGCAAACTACCTTAAGAGAAAGGTAAACACCACCCAGCCACAAAACATTTGACCTGCAATCTTTTCTGCCTACAAAAAAAAAAGCTATCAGAGTGGTAGCACAGGGTAAGTCATGTGGAACCATGTTATCGAACAGAAATAAGAACTGATCTCAGATCACGGGAATCCCAGAGATATGAGACAAGTAGGAGTGGAGGCACTCTCTAACTGTCTGTGTACCTGCTTTGGAATATAACCACCACACCCACTGAGAGGACCATGAAAATGCATATGGCCAGAAGGAAAATTGACCTGAAATTGGTATTTATATTGTATGTTAGTTGACAGTAGCATTGACACTTAGAAAAATTGATATAGAAAGTCTAACTCTAAAATAATTTAGGTCTCACAGCTCCTATTCATTTCATTCAATTCTGAAATGTCACTGTCTTTAATCTAAAAGAAAACTCTATGTTAATTCAATGACTCTCAAAATGAGTTCCTGTTAGTAGTTATCAGAAGTTATAAGTGTCACAAATTTCTTGACAAGTGAAACTAAAATATTAGAAGACCTCTACCTTTTATGGAATTGATATTTAACTAGAAATTTGGTCTATTATAGAGGTTTAGAGGAGCACAAATTAGCTCAGTTCAGTGAACATCTCTCAAGACCACCCTCAAAGATCACCTCATCTTCTTACTTTCATCTTCCTCATTCAATTAGAGTTCACTAAAAATGACAGATTTGAATGTCAGTATATTCAGGTATAATTGGGATACCTAACTGACACTGAAACAGCATTAACATGAATGTGCTATTGCTAGTATTTTATGAGTATGTGGAATACACACAAAAGAACAAGGTTGGATCCACTATCTCATCTTCTCACCCTGTCAGTTTATACAGTGCAGGAAAGCACCTCTTACATATCACCTGGTCTTGCACACTTCTTAGTAAGTTTTTATTCACTATAAATTACATGCTCTGTGTCACTTTGTTGTGGTAGCACCAATAAGTTCAAATAGAATAAAACACAATGGTGTGGCACTTTATAGATTAAGCAAGAAAAGGCCACTTCTTCTACCTGGGATATTTTTCCTCTCACTTCTGTCAGTTTCTCTGTCACATGACAACTCATATAGAAGAGATTTATTGGAATTATGTAGCAGCCTAGTTGGCAAATAAATGTGATCACTAGATCAGATCTACTGAGAAACAAATCTTGCTAACAACTACTCATAGGAATTTGGAAGAATCTCTGCTATTATCTAGCTAACTGTGACTACAACTTCTTGAGGTTTTAACTATAAACTAGCCAGTTAGCTCCTCCCAAGCTCCTGCATGTCTCATAGGAGCTTCAATGTAATAAAACAGCTTAATTTTATTTGTCACATGGCAACAGGAAACTTGTAACTAACATGCTATTTGTACAGACAATTGAACCAAATGGACAATAACTTCAGTCCATCACTATAAGGTATATGAATAAGAGAAAAAAACAACCTAAAGATATGGTGGGCAGATCTAAAAAAGAAGACATGGTAACAGCGTAGCCTTATAAACATAATTCCAAAAGTATTTGGATTTGAAGGATCAGCCTTAAGTATTAACAGAAGTGAAAACAGTCTTCTCAAAAACTGTGCAAGAAGAGTGTCATGACCACAGGCTGGGGAGAGCCAGCTTTGTCACGACTGCAGTCTCTCTCTAGGTTTCAACTGAAGGAATGATTGCTCACTCTTACACCTGCTGCTGGCATTATGGGCTACTGTGACGCGATCCTCACTAAAACCGACAGAGCGACAGAGGGATAACATCTTCTCTTCACAAAATTAGTGTGCCACAAGCATATGCTCTAACAAAAACATACTGTGTACTATATAATAGCATTTCTTTTGTCAAAACCTGTCATTTTTCTACATGATTGAATATTATATAATAAAGAGCAAAAGAAAATTACCTCATTAGAAGTAGTCTATTAGTACAGCAGAAGTGTGCTGAGGTCATAAAATTATCTCATTGAAATTGTTTTCTAAAATTTATAACAACAAAAATAATGCTGATTAAAGCATTTTAGGAATGGTTATTTAATAAAGTTAATGTTATTATAACTAATATAAAAGTTACAATTTTTATAGATTAATTCTATATCCTGAGATATAATGTGTGAATTTCTACAATATTTCTTAAATATTGATTTGTTTTTTGTTTCCTTTTCTAAATGGACATTTAAAACCCACAATTAAATGTTTTCCCATCATACAAAACTTTTGGTTTTGTTTTTTTTTTATTTACTTTCACTTTTTTTTATTTTATTTTTTTAATTTACATTCCAAATCACTTCCCCTTTCCCGTTTCCTCCCTGCCCGAAAGTCCCATAAGCCCCCTTCCCTCCCTCTTTTCTCCATTCAACCCCCTCTCATTACTCTGTCCTGGCGTTCCCCTACATCCAGTCTTTCCAGGACCAGGGGTCTCTCCTTCCATCTTTTTAGAAATCTATTGATATGCGGATTGTGTCTAGGGTATTCCGAGATTCTGGGTCAATATCCCCTGATCAGTGACTGCATACCATGTGTGTTCTTTTGTGATTGGGTTACCTCACTAAGGATGATATTTTCAAGATCTGACCATTTGCCTAGGAATTTCATGAATTCATTGTTTTTAATTGCAGAGTAGTATTCCATTGTGGAGATATACCACATCCTCTGAATCCATTCCTCCGTTGAGGGACATCTGGGTTCTTTCCAGCTTCTGGCTATTATAAATAAGGCTGCTATGAACATAGTGGAGCATGTGTCCTTATTGCATGCAGGTAAAGTCTCTGGGTATATGCCCAGGAGAGGTATAGCCGGATCCTCCGGGAGTGTCATGCCCAGTTTTCTGAGGAACCGCCAGACTGCTTTCCAGAGTGGTTGTACCAGCTTGCAATTCCACCAGCAGTGGAGGAGTGTTCCTCTTTCTCCACATCCTCGCCAACAACTGCTGTGGCGCACGCTTTTAATCCCAGCACTTGGGAGGCAGAGGCAGGAAGATTTCTGAGTTCGAGGCCAGCCTGGTCTACAAAGTGAGTTCCAGGACAGCCAGGGCTACACAGAGAAACCCTGTCTTGAAAAACCAAAAATAAATAAATAATAAAACTTTTGGTTTTTAAATAGTCAGTCATTGCCTTCATCTTAAAATTCTGTTAAGAGAGCAATGCCTACTTACAATATCCCTACTAGTGTATGTAGTGATTATAAAGTTGCTTAATGCACAAAATTTAAATCTGTTCATATAATTTGGTCTCTTAGATAAACAAATAATGCAAAATGTAAAACTATGATAATTAAATTTCAAAATTAGTTACAGAGTTTTCTTCAAAGGATAAAAAACCAGATACTTCCCAATGATTTAAAGAAATAAGAAGACATCAAAGATCGTATCATGATATAAAAACTAGGACTCCATACAGGTATATCTACCACACTCCTAGGGGACAGTGAACTTTCTCTAATCATCTGAGAGAATTTTCATGTGGATTTCGAAAACTCTTGATGGTACTCCAAATCCCATGTTCCAGTGTGGAAGCAGTTTTATCAACTTTTCATCATTTTCCAGAACAAAGAAAGTCCTAAGTGAAGGCAAGTGGGTACCCATCAAAGAGGTGGGTACAACAAGATGGATGAAGCTATCTGATAACATTCTTAGTTTTTGTATTGGTGGACACTAGTAGTTTTCTAAGTTAATAAATCCAAAAGTTTTGTCTATTATACATGAGGTGATAGTTCCAATACTGAGGTATGCAAAGAATGAATGTTTCAGAAGGAATGAACTAGCCCAAAATAAGATAATTAGTCTTTGGACCTGCAGCATTCCAACTTCACTGTAGGACTGAAATTATAATCAGCCAGTTAGTCTCTGAAGACAGCTTCTTTTCAGAAGATTTTATTCCTAGTTATTCGTGAATTTTTGGTCACATGCTTATTTGTTCAACTACCATAATTGCATGCAGGGTCCTTATAATATTTAAAATTTAACAAATAATATGTGGCTCACAAATGTGAAAAATGTGATTAAGTCCTCTTGAAGCAAGGAATACCAATTCTAGTGTATAGATGAGGCTGAGTAGTGGTCGGAGCATATGAATTCAGGTCAAAATGTCCTGGATCAAATCAAAACTATTAGCCATCATGATTTGGATTTGATATGTTTTTTTATACTCATTGTATCTGACATAATATTTACATGGGACATAGATTACTATACCTAAAATTAAATAATCAAGAATATAATTTATCCTAATGAAGTAAAAATTACAAATGAAGTGAACATCTAAAATTACCAAAATTCACATAATTTTAACAAGATTGACTATGTACTGACTATGTAGTTCCACTTGTGCTTACAATAATTTGTATTAGATTAACTATCTTATTTACATTTAAAGAATTAGAAATGGGACTTTGAAAAATCCCTCCAGTACTATCTCTTTTATTACTAGAATATAAATACTGTTTAATTATCGTTTTTGTTTTTTGGAGATGTTTAACTAATTTTTAAAAATAGCTAATTGTATTATAAAACATTTTAGATACTAGTTAAATCAAGAAACATCAGTACTTAAGATGTAAGTCATTATAAATGTTATTGTTATTAGAAATTCATGTGTTTAGATAACTTGAATAAAAAGAATTAACCAAAAATTTGGGTATATAAAAACTAGGTTTTTTTGTTTGTTTTGTTCAAATTATATTGAATAATGAGAGAGAGAAACACACACTCATACACACACACACAGAGAGAAAGAGAGAGACAGAGAGAGAGAGAGAGAGAATACTTTTAAAAACTGTGTTTGGGGTAAGCAACCAGCTGAAACAAGAGGGCATGATCAAATGAAAGGATGTGATATCTCTATTTGTAACTTCATTGAATCTAAGATTAGTATCACCCCATCACTTAGAAATAAAGGAGAATAAATATTAGATACCACAAACAATGCTAAAAATCTAATCACAAAAGTATTTAAGAATCAAAGTACGAGAAACATCAGTTATTCAGGGTACTTTATCATCAGTAGTGCTAAAGATGAGTACCATCAAGAGTTTTCGAAGTCCACATGAAAGTTAATCCACATGATTAGAGAAAGTTCACTGTCTCCTAGGAATGTAGTAGATATACCTGTATGTAGTCCTGGTTTTTATATCATGGTGCAATCTTTGATGTCCTTATTTCTTTAAATCATTGGGAAGTATCTGGCTTTTTATCCTTTGAAGAAAACTCTGTAACTAATTTTGAAATTTGATTATCATAGTTTTACATTTTGCATTATTTGTTTGTCTAAGAGACCAAATTTTATGAACAGATTTAAATTTAGTGCATTAAACAACTTTATAATCACTACATACACTAGTAGGGATATTCTAAGTATGCATTGCTCTCTTAACAGATTTTACGATGAAGGCAATGACTGACTATTTAAAAACCAAAAGCTTTGTATGATGGGAAAACACGTAATTACGGGTTTTTTTTTATTATTATTTATTTTATTTTATTTTTTTAATTTACATTCCAAATCACTTCCCCTTTCCCGTTTCCTCCCTCCCCGAAAGTCCCATAAGCCCCCTTCCCTCCCTCTTTTCTCCATTCAACCCCCTCTCTTTACTCTGTCCTGGCGTTCCCCTACATCCAGTCTTTCCAGGACCAGGGGTCTCTCCTTCCATCTTTTTAGAAATCTATTGATATGCGGATTGTGTCTAGGGTATTCCGAGATTCTGGGTCAATATCCCCTTATCAGTGACTGCATACCATGTGTGTTCTTTTGTGATTGGGTTACCTCACTAAGGATGATATTTTCAAGTTCTGACCATTTGCCTAAAAGCTTTGTATGATGGGAAAACACGTAATTACGGGTTTTAAATATCTGTGTTCTTGAGTCATGGTCACTCAAAATACTTCCAGAATCTTTTAAACTATCTTTTATTCCTTTCTTAAAAAGCTATAAGTGATCTAATCAGAATTACTTATTTACAAAAATAATATTAATTTCCACTAACATTGCCAATCTTTAGATGAAGGGCTTGTCAGGGCAATTTCTTTAGACATATTTTTTCCCAATGTAAAAAACAAGAGGATTTTTTTTTATTTTCTAAGTTTTTTTAATTTACATTCCAAATTATTTCCCCTTTCCCGTTTCCTTGCTCCCCAAAAGTCCCATAAGCCCCCTTCCCTCCCTCTGTTCCCCATTCAACTCCCTCTCACGTCTGTGTCCTGGCATTCCCCTACATCTAGTCTTTCCAGGACCAGGGGTCTCTTCTTGGAAATCTATTGATATGTGAATTGTGTCTAAGGCATTCAGAGATTCTGGGTTAATATCCCCTTATCAGTGACTGCATACCATGTGTGTTCTTTTGAGATTGGGTTACCTCACTAAAGATGATATTTTCCAGTTCTGACCATTTGACTAGGAATTTCGTGAATTCATTGTTTTTAATTGCAGAGTAGTATTCCATTGTGTAAATATACCACATCTTCTGAATCCATTCCTCCATTGAGGGACATCTGGGTTCTTTCCAGCTTCTGGCTATTATAAATAAGGCTGCTATGAACATAGTGGAGCATGTGTCCTTATTGTATGCAGGGGAAGACTCTTGTAAGAGGATTTTTATTATTATCCAGCATGCTGAGGTCTCCCTGCACATGGAGACAGAAGAATGTGCACTCAGGGCTGTACAGGCCTTAGGGCAGCCGCCATTAGGCACAATGTGAATGGCAAAGAGTGCTACCTTTAAACTAATTGGTTGATAGGGGATGAGTTAGGTGGCCAACAGACTCTGGGCCTTTCCTAGCTGCAGTGACCTCCCTGTGGTCTGAGGAATATAATTTAGCCTCTCCCTTCTGGGAGGGGGAACATTTGCCCTTCAGGGAGTGGCCAGTGTTCTATGACCTTTTCAAAGTTACTGAGTTAACCCTTTCATACCACCCCCTTCTTTGTGTGTGTGCATGCTTCAATCCTGAAGCAGTTGCTGGTATTCTGATAGCTCATACTCCTGATCTTCTGTACCTAGTTCTTTGTATCTCTCCTCTAAAATCATTAACTGTACTGTACCTAAGTGTTTCTTAACAATGGCAACTAAGTAGTTTAAAATGTAGGGGACAAATTCAACTATAGCTGGAGAACAATTAGGGGTCTTAACAGGGCTAATAACCCAGAATGGTCTATATAAGAGCAACACTCCTCAGCTAAGGCAGCACATAGCCCTCCTATCCTGCAGTACTACACTCACTGTCTCCCTTCTGTTTGGGTTAGAGATGGACAGCCATCAAGACTTTTGCTTTGGTCTTATTAGGGAAAAATTATGACAGTCTGAGGACAGCCATTGATTTAAATATAGAGAAAATAGAAACTTCCATCAGTCACCTTCAAGAATTACTGACTTCATTATTAGACATATTTATAAGAAATAACAATTTAGATTGAATCCAATGTTATTTACTTATTTTGTTTTACCTGGATTCAATGAGATTTATTTCAGGGAAGAGGCACATTATACCCCTCCAATTTAAAGAGGAAATGTCTGCATTCCATCTTCAGAACCACATTCTCTGCCCATGCCTGGTTCCTATAAACACAAATGAAAAGGACTTACCTTGGCTGCAGGAACCCAGGGTGACTGCTTGTTCTTATAGCAGCAGGAGCACTCACTGCCAGATCTGAAGTCCAAAGCAAGGGAAGAAAACTCAGTGACTGAATGTTTCAGCTCTTGTCTCTTATTCACATATTTATCAGCCTCAGTTCAACATGGCCCTGTATCTTACACATTAAGACTCAATTTTGTGATTCCCACTTATTTTCTGTTTTAAGTAGTTGTTGGGAGTTCTTCAAAGCCTTACATGTAACATGATAGAGTTTATAGAAAATCAATTAAAGAATCCATGTTTTCAAGAAAAGAACAAAACCAAAACAGACCAAGCAAAGAAATGTCACAATCAGTATGAAAGTAAATAAAATAACTGTGGCCGAATTGTTGACTCAGTGATTAACAGAATTGGATTCTTGTATGTATATATATACCTTATACAGAATGATCAGGTGAGCTGATTGTATTTATGTGTGTGTCTGTGTGTGTATGTATATAACAAGTATTAGTAAAAGGTAGAGACCATGAATTTGAAAGAGAACAAAGACAAAGGAAGATTTGGAGGGAGAAAAGAGAAGGGGGATATGATGTAATTATATTAATATCAAATAATAAACATTTTTAAAAAAAATTGACTGCTATTCTGGAGGATATGGGTTCTGTTTCCAGTACCCACAAGACAACTTACAACTTACATGAAGGAAAAACATCCATACATATAAAATAAAAATAAATAAATCCTTTTATAGGGAAGCAAATAGATTAATCAATCTGTTAGTAAACAATAACTATGTCATGTCAGAGTTTCTCTCCAACAAGGTTATAGTTTTTATATAAATACCATAAATGAAAGAAGTCCCTATCCTTTATAGTTCTGAGTCTCCTGAATTCCATTCTTCCCAGGTCTTTGTGAGTTCTTCTTGAGATGTCAACTATTTTAAATGAGATGAAGAGACAAACGAGTTTCTATTTAAGTAGAGTCAGAAATCTATCCCCACAAAAGAACTGTTTCAGAAATGTAATGTGCAGTTTAAGAGTATGTGTGCGACATTTTCTTAGAGACAGAATATCCCTATGTAGTACAGGCTGGACATCTAGAAACCTTCCTATCTGAGCCTTCCAAGTCCCTGGATTACAAGTGTATTCTACTCCCAGTTCATGTGTGAATCTTCATCCACATTTCTGACTTCTGTCATATTGGGTGTCTGTCAGTGTGATAAATATGTGCTATGTACCTCAAGGCTCTTTATTTTCTTTTCAAAAGCAAGCTTTATTATTATCATCATCATTCATTGTATCATAAGGAAGGAAGTTAATGAAATGAAATGTAGTTTTGACTCATAGTCATTTATATGAGAATTTAAAAAGGATTACTCCTCATACTGTGTTAGTAACTAGGGAAAACATTGATCAGAATACTACCAGATTAGCATATTGTCTCCTCATAGGCTTAAGAAATGAAATCAATATTATTCCATTAGTGAGTTGATAACGTATCTTGCTTATTTTGTTGGTTTTGTTTGTTTTTATTTGAGGGAATTTTTTTTAAATCAGGTGAGGTGGGGGGACCTACCTTCCATCTTCTGATTGACATCTTCTGGTGACAAGTTATATACAAAGAGCAGAAAAGAAGAAATATTCTGCTTTTTGTCTGCCTAAGTTCACTCTCACTGGCAAGTTTATCTGTCCTGTCACTGAGGTATTCCTTCTCTGGTGTTAGAGCCTACTTCACTGGTATTTTAACATATGTTGAATACCAGAAGCTCACTAAGAATTCTCAGGAACTCCTGCACCAGATTGAGACTGCTGGGACATCTAGTTTTATAGATTGAACAACTACTTCATTCTTCTCCTTTCTGTCAAGATGTAGCCATTATGTATTAAGGGAACCATATTCATTGGTCTATTGAGTAATCCAATACACACACACACACACACACACACACACACACACACACACACACACATTCTGTCAGTCCTGTTCTTCTAGAGAGGCCTAACTAATACAGTAAGTGTGTTTTAAACCTAGTTTTTCTCAAAGTTTATGGATAATAAGAGCTTCCTAAGTCAGAGCTTTCTTTGGATAGACTACTACTATATGAAAAATTATCTGGACTTCAACATTACAAAAAGAAGAAACAAGCTCTTATACAATGGATATCAGGAAAACTACAAAATGCTTTCCTTTTGCCCAAGATCATTACACCACCCTGTTGCAGATGACAAAGTAGTAAATAAATAGATAAGGAAGGAAGGAAGGAAGGAAGGAAGGAAGGAAGGAAGGAAGGAAGGAAATAATAAATATTGTCTCTAAGCTTCATCATTTTTTTACAAAACATAATAACTTGGAACTCATATAAGTGTGCATACTACATTGGTTTGAAAACACAGAGTCAGTAATAGGGTGGTGCAGGCGGAATTAATCAACTAAGGATTTCCTTGAGGCCCAGATATATGGAGAAGGAATACAGCTCCTTCCCAAGACCAGGAATATAATCCAACAGAGTCAGTAATGGCCTGTATCTAGGGTCTTGGGTGAAGTATGGCTTCAGATCCTGAAAAAAAAAACTCTTTCCACCATATGGTTATGGGGGTATGGTTATTGGTTCAGAGGTCATTCTATGCTTGGTCTGTAATGCTCGTGAGATACACTAAGTTCTTTTTGTTCAACATTGTTTGGTTAACTACCTGATGACTTAGTCCTCACTGTATGTCAGTTTCTGATGATTCAGTCTCATTTCTCCCCTGTTCACAGCATGCAAGATGCTGACATCTAAATAAGTTTGCTTGGTATAAGACACAGCTTGTGTAAGACACTCCCATCCCAAACTTCCTTATATTCTCTACCTTATATCCTCTTTAACTTCTGATCTCCTGGTTCTTTCTTTCAGGACTCTTTCACTGAGAATGACCTGATGGTCCAGATCACCAAGAGAAAAAGATACCAGGGAACCATGGGAGATATATGCTAGCAGTACTAGGAGAGTAGAGGAATGCTATTTGTGATTGTTTGAATAGGAATGGCTCCCATAGACACATAATTTTTAATGTTTTGCCAATAGAGTGGAACTATTAGAAGGTGTAGCCTTGTTGGAGTAGGTGTGGCCTTGTTAAAGATGTGTTTCACTGTGGAGACAAGGTTTTTAGGTCTTAAACATTCAAGCTACACCCAGTATAGTGCACAGTCCCCTTAAGCTGCCTGAAGATCACAGTGTAGAACTCTCAACTCCTTCTCCAGTGCCACGTCTGCTTGGATGCTGCCATGCTTACCATCATGATAGAGTAAATCTCTGAAACTATAAGCCAGCTACAATTAAATGTTTTCTCTTTTAATAGTTGCTTTGATTGAAGACCCAGAAATGAATCCATACACCTATGGTCACTTGATCTTTGACAAAGGAGCTACAACAACCCAGTGGAAAAAAGATAGCCTTTTCAATAGATGGTGCCGGTTCAACTGGAGGTCAGCATGCAGAAGAATGCAAATCGATCCATTCTTATCTCCTTGCACTAAGTTCGATTCCAAGTGGATCAAGGACCTCCACATAAAACCAGACACTCTGAAACTAATAGAAAAGAAACTGGGGAAGAGCCTTGAACACATGGGCACAGGAGAAATTTTCCTGAACAGAACACCAATAGCTTATGATCTAAGATCAAGAATTGACAAATGGGAGCTCATAAAATTACAGTTTCTGTAAGGCAAAGGACACTGTCAAAAGGACAAAGCGGCAGCCAACAAATTGGGAAAAGATCTTTACCAAACGTACATCCAACAGAGGGCTAATATCCAAGATATACAAAGAATTCAAGAAGGTAGATTCCAGAGAACCAAATAACCCTATTAAAAAATGGGGTACAGAGCTAAACAAAGAATTTTCACCTGAGGAATATCGAATAGCTCAGAAACACCTAAAGAAATGTTCAACATCCTTAGTCATCAGGGAAATGTAAATCAAAACAACCCTGAGATTTCACCTCACACCAGTCAGAATGGCTAAGATCAAAAACTCAGGAGTGGAACTGGAGAATGTCATCCTAAGTGAGGTGAACCATTCAAAAAAGATCACACATGATATGCACTGACTGATAAGTGGATATTAGCCCAGAAGCTTGGAATACCCAAGGAACAATTTACATATCAAATATTACCCAAGAAGAAGGAAGGAGAGGTACCTGGTCCTGGAAGGGCTCAATGTAGCAGTGTAGGGTAATACCAGGAAGGGGAGGTGGGAGGGGTTGGTTGGGGAGCAGGGGGAGGGAAAAGGGCATATGGGACTTTTGGGGAGGGGGGTAGCAATAAGAGGGAAATCATTTGAAATGTAAATAAAGAATATATCTAATAAAAAAAGAAAAAATTGTTGCTTTGATTATGGTGTCTCTTCACAACAATGAAGACCTAACTAAGACAGAATTTAGTGTCAGGGATTGGAGTTTTGCTGTGATAGGCCTGACCATGCTTTTGTTTGGAGGAATGTTGATTTGGGGACTTTGAATAAAGAAAGCAGTGGAATGCTTTAAGTGAGTCTTAATGGGACTACTTACTAGTAGAAGCAAGGAAGACAGTGGTGCTAAACATGATTTGAACCATAGATGTCTGGCTCAAAATGTCTCAGAAGAGAACAATTTTAGTATATTGCCTAGAGATCATTCTTGTAATACTTTGGTAAAGAATGATGTTCTTTCTTGCCTTTGTCTTAGAGTCTACTTGAAGTTAATGTAAAGAGAGTTAGATTAATTGCATTGGCAGAGGAAATCTCAATATAGCCTATCAAAGACTCTATCCTGTAGTTCACTCTAATAAAGAATATTTTGATAAAAAATAGTAAAAGCTTAGAAAGGAAAAAATGCAAAATGTATAGTTTAGGAGTTAAAAGAACACCAAGAAGTGGAATGGAGCTAAATCCTGTGTTCAAGTAGATAGAATTAAGGTAATGGTGACCTTGGGGCAAGATCTCATCCAGCTAGGCTTCCATTTTCTGAAAAGAAATTTAAGAAAAGCTTAGGTCCAGGCATGGTGGCACACACCTTTAATCTCAACCAAAGTGCCTTTAATCTCATCCCTCAGAAGACGGAGGCATGCAGATCTCTGAGTTCAAAGTCAACCTGGTCTACAGAGCAAGTTCCAGGACTGCCAGGAGATCTGGTAAAGATGTCATTGAATGAGGGGCCATGTCCTGGTTCCAGCAAGCAGGAGAACTTGGCAGCTTCTGCCATATGGTTCTGGCTTCAGAATCAAAGAAGGAATTTACCTCTGACTAAGAACCACTGAGGTTGTTTGTATGGCAAGGGTATCGCTGCACAGAAGGCCCAGAGAGGCCCTTGTGCAAGAGGGCATATACAATCTCCTTCTGTGACTAAGGAAAGTTTCTGAAGCCAAGTGTGTGTCAGGAGTTTCCCTGCATGGAGACCTATAAAGGCACTTTTATTAGTCTATGTCAAGCACCATTCACTGCCCTAAGAAAGTACACAGATGAGGCCTCAATGCATGTGAGTCTCTTTGTACAATAATACAGACTTAGAAGAAATCTGATACCATGTGCACTCATCAAAATAATAGTCTATGAACTCTTCAACCATGAGATCTTGGATCTATTTATACTACCAGGCATAGTTTTCTTTCTATGGAACCAGGTTTAAAATTAATCAGACAGCAGTTAGCTAGCCCCAAAGCAACTTGTCATATGTCATTCATGGGTCTGTTTTGTTAAGCACGTCTTTATTGTAGCTCTCAGACTATTTCATTCATGGATTTGTCTTGTTAAGCAGGTCTTAATTGTAGGTCTTAGGACTCATGGCTGAGTGAAATTTTTGGTGAGAAATGATTATGTGTACGTGTGGGGAAAATATTATTTATTTATTCATTCTTTCATACAATGCATCTTGACTGCATACTCTTCTCCTTCTACTTCTAATAGTTTCCTCACAACTACCTCCCCTCTGCCCCAGATCCATTGCTCCCCTGTACATTTTCCTTTAGGAAAGAGCAGTATATGAAAGTACATTCTATATATTTATATATATGCACATCAAGCTATGCAAGTTATATACTCTTTGGTCATGTTTTTTATCTATCTCAAAACAAAATAAATTTGCATATAATGATAGCAAAAATCAGAATTCCATTTCTTTCATTATAATCAGATCAATTTATTTCTTCCTCCTTGAGTTAATGCAGCAATTTTGAAAAAACACTGTGAGACAAATATACAAAGAATATGCAGTGTTTCAGAGATAGATAAGTTGTACAAAGGGGCACTGTTTAGATCTTCAAAATAAAGTTATATATCATATCCATAAAAATGTGTCTTTTTCTAATAATGCTTTTATAAAGTTAAAACGAAAGGAAATTAAACACTAGAAGGCTTAAACAGAGGTACTTTCTAAAAGGAAGGCAAACAACTCTGAGTACAATAGAGTCGACTCGCTTTTCCCTGGCGATCCCTTCATATGCAACTAAATGTTACAAAAGTAATTAAATCTACAAATATAATATTAAAATAGAAAATAGGAAAGAGTAAAATTTCTAGGGATCTACAACTTTTGGAATACTACAGTGTTACATATGTTCTAGATGGGGTGCAAGACAGCTCTGCAACCTATAACCACCATCTAGTTAGGATAAGAAATACAAATCAAACAATTTGAACAGAAAGTCTGTTTCCTTTAGTCAAAGAACTGAAAATGTTCAGTGCAACAGAAGCGTCAGAGGGAGACCAACAGACCTACTGTGTGGCAGCCCTACAAACTGTGTTCCCCACAGTCACACAAATCAAATGTTCTGACCTCCAACAGTGACAGTGTGACATTAACTGTGATGAGGTCAGGGTGATCCTACTTACTCTCCTGCTGAAACACAATCCCCTTGATATATCAGAGCAGTGTTAGAGGTTTCTCTACCTGAAACTTGAACAATTTCAGATTGACCAAGAGCATCCCCACCACCATCTTTATTGTAGATAACATTTCTAAGTCTTTTAAAAAAGAAATAATTAGGTAAAAACAAAAAAGAACTTGTCTCAAAAGATAATGTATCAAATACAGCTTCTAAATTCAGAGGGAAAAGAGAGAACTTGCTCACCATCAGCAACAGAAATGTGAAAATTACAAGAATAAAGGCAGAGAGGAGCCCATTGAGCCTGTAGTAGGGTGTTCAGGAAGCTCTAACTGGTGTCACTGAGAGGAGAACAGACATACAGATGAGAAGAAGCAGGAGATTAAAATGTAAACCAAGAAGAAGAGTGACAATAAATCACTTTTGAAAAAACACATAAACTTGGATCTTCAACAAATTAGCCAAATACAAAGAGGATAAGACTGAAGAAATCTACAAGAATATGCTGTTAAGACAGTTTTGATGGCACCATAAACCTGTGAGTCCTCAGCTGGAGAAGCCCCAGTTGTGATGCTCGTGGTGTTGTTTTCCTCAGTGAACATGGTGTATCTGTCAGATTGCATCATAGGTTAATGCACTGTCAACCTTTTCATTTTGCAGTCAGCAGCAGCAAGTGCAGAGACTAACTGTTCAAACTGACGACAAGTAACTTGACTGCTCAGCACTTTTACATTACCTCTTCTTAGGCCAGAATATCAAGAAAACAGTGCAGTTGTATGGAATACTGTCCTCTGGCCATGGCATGACTATTACAGCTTAAGCCCACAGAAGCTCTGATTACTTATACAAGACCTGCATGATACCTGATCATATGGAAGAATATATTCATATGGTCTTACTGCTCTCTAAAGTACTTACTAGTTACTAAGAAAGAATAGACATTTCCTTCAACAGTATGGTCACTGGAAAGGTACCCATTCAAATTGATGGCTGAATTAAAATCATTAAAAAATTATGTGATGTTGTGTCAATGCATATATAAAATGCTGTATAAGTACTATGACCCTACTAAATATATATAATATATATATAATACTTTGCTGTAAGTTATTAATGTTAGTGTAAATAGACTGTGATATAATATATATGAATAGTTTAATAACAAACATCTCTCATAACTACTCAAACGCAATACACTTAAAAATATGTGTCAAATTGAAATTTTCTGAAATTATGACTCAAGGTTTAAAAAGTACTAAAGAAATATGGAAGTGAGAAATTTAAAGATAACAGAATAAGAAAATATCAAATATAAAATTTAGCATTCATAATTACCATCAAAGCAAATTATCAGAAAATGTCAATTTGCTAATTGAAGAAGCATAAAGAAGGGAAATAATATATAACCAAATTCTAGTATGTGTATAAGAAACTCAGCTAAAGTAAAATCAATAGATTGATTGAAGTCAATGTACCCAACGACATAAAAGTGCAAATGACAAAATGTTGGAGCAGTTTTGTCATTAGATTTAACTGGAATTCAGAACAGGCATTTGCCAGGAACAAAAGAGTGCGTCATGTAGTCTTCAAGAGACTGAGTGACAATGAATGCATATACCGTGTTTATATCCCAAAGTCTAACACTTCAAATACTTGAAACAAGTTCCAATAGAAACAAGTAAGCAGTTACAGCTTAGGACTTGTGCCCCTCACTTTTTAGAAAAAATAAAGCCGTGGAAAGGTAATTGCTCTATCAAGAAACAAAACTGTGTTGATTTACAAAGGAACCTTAGCAAAGTCAGAATATATTTGAATTTTATGTGTCCACAGAACAGTTATCAAGGGAAAGCACACCATGGTTCATAAAACCAACATTAACAAACTTAAGAAATCTGAAAGTTTAATTTTAATTCATAATTTTTCCAAATTAAATAAATTTAAAGTAATTATACAGGGTAACAAAAGATGAGAAAAAAACCTTAACATGTACAAACTATACAAATAAACAAAATTATAAATAACACAAAGTTTTATGAGCAACTTGCAAAGGCTTATTTTAAAACTATATATGAATAGTGCAAAATTTAAACAGAAGATTAAACTGTAAAGAAAGAAACTCACACTGGGAAAGGAGACCTGAGCAACTTAATGGTTATTGGAGGAACACTGAACATTCCAACCCAAGTCCCACTTCAGGAAGGAAGTAATGCTAGCTTCTCTTTGTAGTAACAAAACAGATCAATCAAAAACCAGTAAACAGAAGAAAGGAGGCCAGGGGTACTGAGAACATTAAACACACTAGAAAACTAAGATAACACATAACAATATAAATGTTTGGTTATTAACAAAAAATATAATTGTAAAGCCTTTAGCAAGAATGCAAAAGGTACAAAAATGAATACACACACACACACACACGCACACACACACACACACACACACACACACACATGGGGGGTGGTTATTATATGAAGTAGAGAATGCTGTAAAAAATCCTATACCACCTAAATGATCAAATATAAAGACTATGATAAAAATTTCTTCTCATAAATGCAACAAATTTGAATAAATAATTATACTATTTTCTTTTAAACAACTGTCAAACACAGCTAACCATAAATGGGAAAATTAAGTCCTTCAACACCCAAGAAGTCACTTAAATTTATAGTTTAAGATTCTTGGATTATAATCTGTAAGTCTGGGTGATTTTACTGCGTAACTTTGCTGAATATTTAATGAAAATTCTTTAGATAACCTACACAAATTTCATAAGGAAAAAATAAAATTCATAAATCCAGTATTACCTTCAAGTCAGAAAAAGATTCACCCCCACTGCAACACTGCACACGCACACACACACACACACATACACGCACATATACACACATACACACACACACACACACACAAAAAGCAGTGTCCATCACAGGCAAAAAAGTCATCGTAAGTAAATTTCAAGCAACATCTAGCAATGTATAAAGAGATAAAAAGAAATATGTGACACATTGATCATAACCACCCTGGCAGGCAAAGCTGGGCTCATTATTTGAAAATCAGTAGAGTTGTTGACAAAAAGGGTCCCATGGAAATCCCCAAGCAATCATAGTTGCTGCCAAGAAACTAGGTTGCTCTCCACAATTGACAGCAAGGCCCCTTTGCTGAAGATAATACCCTCACAACTCACTGAACACAGAGAGGTAGAGCTGGTGCCTACATAGAATTTCACCCCTACATTCTAACATCTTTGATGAGGGAGATACTTTTCAGGCTAATAAAAGAAAAATATAAACCTTAAATCAGTCATAAAATCTTCAATCTACAATCTGTCCTATCTGCAAAATATTCTAGGGCAATATTGGCACAAAGCTTGTAGGAGTAACCAACCAATAATTTATTTGACTTAAGGGCCACACCAAGAGACCGAACCAACATGAAACACTGCTTGAGTAGCCAAGAGTCAGAGACCAGATAGCCCAGAAATCTAGGGTAAAGTCAAATACTACTGGGCTAAAGAAAATGTTATAATAAAATAATGTTTAATGACATTCTATTATACCCATAGATCAGTGCCTTATTCAATCATCATCAGAGAGCCTTCCTCCTGTAGTATATGGGAACAAACACAAAGACCACAGCCACAAATTATTCAGAGAAAGAAGGAGAAACCTTTGGAGTATACTTCTCTAAAATGTCTCCATCAAATCCTACTCCTTAGAGATTTAAAATAAAAAAAAAGTGTGGAAGATGAGACAGAAAGAGTGTACAAACAAGAGAGGTAGAGGACACCAGGAGAAAAAGGTCCTCTACATCAGCTGGATGAAGTTCATATGAATCACAGAGACTGAAGCTGGAAGCACAGGACATACCGGGGTCTGCCCCAGCTCGTCCATGCATACATTATATTGTATATTTCAGATTAGTTTTTTTTATGGAATTTCTGAGTGTGTGAATGAGTAGGTCTCTGATTTTTTTCCCTGTGTTTCTTCCTTCTGTTGGTTTGTCTTGCCAATACCAATGTGATTTTTTTGTTTTACTTATTATATTTTATTTGTTAGATTTTGTTGTTAACCTCTGAGAAAGTTATTGTCTTCTGGAGTGAATCGGATGGGGATGGGACTTGGGGAAGAATTGGAAGGAGGAGAACCTCTAATCAGGATAGGTAGTATGAGATAAGAAACTTTTAATAAAAAAGAAACATTAAAAAAGAAAGAAAATCTAACTTAACACAATTCTAAGAGAGATAATTAAATCACAAACACTTTCGTTGGGAATTGGTTCTAATGCTTTGTCTTATTTTGGCTCCCAAAAGTCAGGCTTCCAGACCTGAGTGTCCCTGCCCCCAGCTGGCTTCCACTGATAATAAAGAATTGCCATACAGCCAATGGCTGGGCAGGGAGACAAGGCAGGATTTTTAGACTGAGTGGGCAAGGAACCAAGGAACAGGGGATAGACATAGAATCACCATGACCATTACAGGGAAGCAGATAGGTGAAACTTAAAGGCCTGCTAAGATGGAAGAATCTAGGGCCACTTTCCTGGATTAAGCACAGATGAAATATAGATTTTAAAAGATGTTAACTCAGGAATACTGGAGGGGAGTGTTTGCTAGCCTTGGGGAGGTTTAGAAGTGCCCAGTGACCAGTGATTAAACTAGTCAAGGCATGTCAATTAAGGTAGTATGCGTGCATGCTGCATGCGTGTGTGTGTGTGTGTGTGTGTGTGTGTGTGTGTGTTATGCTTCATTTGCAAATCTAGAGAGCTCTTTGGTGGCTGCAGCACACATGTGACCTGCTGGGAGCCAAAGCATTTTAATTAATTCACTGCTACAAACTTTATAGAATTCCATGTCTTCCATGATGGCTATAAAACAAAGATGAAAAGAAAAAAAAAATTAACCAACATTATTCAGTAACAAACGGGTTAAGGGTGATGATATTAGTAGACATAGAAAAATAATTTGGCAAAATTCAATACTTAGTCATGATAAAAAAATTATCGACAAACTAGAAAATACAATAATAAAAAACTATAAATAATATATATTATATAAAAATAAACTATAAAGAAGATTTTTGTAAAAAAGCACCTGTTAGGAGGCATAGCTGATGTAGCGGAATGCCTGACCTCCATGCAGCAAAACATGGATTCAAAGCCTACCACACCATAATTCATATATAGTGGAACATGCCTTTAATCCTAGTACTTGGGATGCAGAGGCAGGAGAATCAGTAGTTAGGTATAAGCTTAGATCTTTCCTAACCTAATTTTAATAATGGTTCTTACATGTTTTAACCTCCCTTCTAGCCCACCACTCACCAGAAGAAGTGGAAAGACTAATAGAGAAAATGAAGAAGTGGACCTGTTTAGAAATAGTTCTTTGGAGCAAATTCAATCTGTGCTGTGTTTGTTCACACAAATCAGTAGTGGCACCTCAATCCACTTGGTGGATTCAGAAGAAACCATTAGGCTCTACTAATTGGCTGGAGTCTGCAGAAGCAGCAAGAAGCTACTAGAACACAAACTTTGGTATGTTTCTGTCTATGAAGTTATGACAATGACCAGCACAGAATGACAAGGCATACCAATACTACACAGCATTGTCCACTGTCTGTTGGGTTACACTTACCTACTTTCCAAACATCACGGGTTCTCTCAAGAATCTACTCTATCAAAACATCTCATGCCCTTTTTCCAGGCTGCTTCCAGAAAAACAGCACATGCATGTTCTCAGCAAAACATCCTCCATTGTATCTGCTTTAGTAAAAATATCCTCTCATAAGATAGTTTCCAGAAATACATCACGTGACACAATTGAGTCTTCAAAGAAACCAAAAACGTCCACTTCAATTGGGGGTTATCCTCAGCTATATAAGAAAGACCCTGTCTCAAAAGAAAAGAATCCTGAACTAATATACACATACACATCACATACAGAATAAATTAGAATCTTTACAAAGACAGAATGGACAAATATTTTTATAAAAAGTAAAAAGGGAAGAATTTTCATTTTACTACACAACTATAACATGGATTTTATAATAATATATTCTACTTATATAATGTATGCTATATAAGTCAATAATCAAGGAAGTACTTTATATATCAAAATACGAATATATAGTTGAAAGAAATAGAATGTAAAATAAACCTGTAGACATTCATCTAATTAATTTTGGCAAAGGGGTTAATGTAACTCAAGGATCATAGTCTTTCCAAACAATTCATCCCTCCATTGTATTTTGTAGATCTACAAGTAAGAAGTTACTAGCCAACATCAAAAGTATAATATATAAAATGAAAAACTGATAACTAATCTCTCCAAATAAAGCTTTCCATTCTATTAAACACCACATAAGAAGAATATACAGAGAATCTAACACTCTATGAGAGAATATTCACCAATCCTCTCTCCTGTAAAGGACTAGTATCCACAACATGTAAAAAATTCTGTAAACGTAACATCCCTGTTTGGAAAGTGTCCATAGGACATTAACAGATTGAGCAATGCACCTTCCTATCCCAGCTTCATAGACACAAAAAGAACATATACACAAAGATATTCTGCATCAGTGTTAAGATGAACAGGATGTTGTCTAGAAAAGTTCTCAGTTCTCATCAGTTCTTTTTATTTAAAATGTTGTTTTCTTGAGAATTTCATATATAGGTTCAGTATTTATATCATTTTCCCTGATTCCTCTCCCATGTTCCAACCTTCCTTATATTTCCCAAGCCCAGTTCTTCTTTAATTACACACATAATCTACTGAGTAAATGTACTGTATTGCTCATGTGCTTGACTTTAGGGCCTATCATTTGAGATTGGATAATCTATCAGGTAGATCTTCCCTGGAGAAAAAACTAATCCTTTCACCCTCAGTAACCACTGCTTGCCTATAACTATTCATTTAGGAATAGAGCCTTCTGCAATTTCCACAATCCATATTGATATGTCTGTTGGTGTTGTCATTATGCAGATCTTGCTTAGGCAACAAAATTGTTGAGAGTGAAGAAAACATCACCTAGCATCAGACATCCTGATCCTGTGGCTCTAAGATCTTTCAGCTCTTTCTTCCTCTGTTTTTCTCTCTTCCTAACATGTAGAGGTTGCATTGCAGACCTCTTAATTGGCACTCTGAACCACATAGTCACACATTCTCTGCATTTTGCCCTGGTGTGTGTCAATAAAAAACCTGATGGCCAGTGTGCTGAGACAGAAAATAGGAAGAAGAACACTGGCAGAAAGGTAACAGAAGAAACACAGAGTCTGTAATTTATAGCTAGGTATATATTCATTAAAAGACAAATCTAGAAAATACAGGTCTACTGTCCCAAATGAATCTGTGATACAAAGAAGAGGGGCCATACTGGGATGCATTGAGAAGAATATTTTTATTCTCTGTTGGGATGATCCAACTTTCAAAGAACTAAGAGACAAGGAAGGACATTACAGAACACTGAGTGGAAAGACTGAGTCAAAGGAATGTTTCAGTCCAATCTTGAAGCAGCTTGTTTCCAAATTTTACATGGAGGCTGAGTTAACAGAATTTGAAGTTGCCTAGTCACATCCCCTCTTCTCATCCCCTAGATTCAGTCATCTTAAGTTTTTGAAGAACTTATCTGTTCCTGATAAATCTAGAAAAAAACAAATCTATGTGATTTGGAGTATGTGTGACAACTACTATGTCTGAAATGTCATTGTCTAGGAAAACTACAAACCAGGGGAGAAGTTATCTCTTCCCATGGGGAAGTGAGGTAGGTGGTAGAAGCTACTGTAGCATTGTGGAATTGCCTAACTTATCTGATCATATTAAAAGAATTTGAGTTTACATATGAGATGTCAATGCACCTTCCTATCCCAGCTTCATAGACACAAAAGAGACTTAGAAACTGAGCAGACTGTGGGGAAGATCAATGACAGTTGTAAATTTCTATTAGTGAATCAGTGACTTTGAATAGCTAATGGGGGAGAGGAATCAATCCAAGGAAGCCTCATCTCCCACTACATCAAGTTCTTCACTGAGGTATCCTGATAAGAACTACAGTTACTAATTTCCTAACCTAACATATCCTAAATATCTTAGCAGTTCTCCACCTTCCTTGTCTGTTGCTTCCATGACTAAGATCAAACACATAGCAATTTCCTCCTTCCTGTTATTCTTCCTTTCTTTACTTTTACCTCCCCACCCCCTCCTTCTCCTTTATGTTGGGTAAGACTATTCTTCCCAGGCAGATGAGAATTTGTAATATCTACCTTGAATAACACATTCTGTATATGCACAAATGGAACTGATTTGAGTTTTGCGAAAGACAAGTCTTCATTGTTCTTATTTGGATCTTTTCCTCTGTCCCTTAAATACTGTTCCTACTGAGAATTGTTGAGTTATTTTTTTCCTGATCTTTATATATATATATATATCTTCTGGGAATTCATCTCTCACTCTAGCACTCTTCAGATCAATAGCTTGCATTACACAGCAATCCATCACTGACTAACACCTCTTGGTTAGAGTACTCTCTCAATTTCAGATAGTCATGTAACCTTTTTCCAGGCAGATCCTTTGAGAAAGCTCTCAGAATCTAGATGAGGAAATGGGATGTTAACCTTACCCAATCCAAACCAAAATCTTTCCGCATATGCAGTCTCTAGCAATAATACCCATATACCAATCTTCCATTCTATGAATGTTTCATAGTTGCTTTTTTCTTCCCATCAGCTGCCACACTGAGTCATCAAATTCCATTAAAATCTCTTTCTAGGGCTGGAAATATAAAATGCTTGCATAATATGATTTAAGCCCCAGAACCACAAAAGAAAAACCACTATGCCCATACCTTCTAAATTTCACATATTTTTAAAATCATCCTATATCTTTGGTGAAATGTAATCTGTTTTCTTATACATTGCTTATATTTCCAACATTATAGAATTATAGTTCATATGGGACTAAATACTAAACCCTGATTCTGTCCATACTCTGCTGATGAAGTTGTCCTTTTGACTAACAAATTTTTACAAACTCAAATATGTAGCCATGTGACTTTTTACTTGAAGTCCAAATATTGATCTGCAAATATGTACCAACCAGTGTCCACCAGAGCTCCCAGAGACTAAACCACCAACCAAAGAGTACACATGGAGGCATCGATGGCTCCAGCTACATATGCAACAGAGGATTGCCATTTCAGACATCAATGAGAGGAGAGGCCATTGGTCCTATGAAGGCTCGATGCCCCAGTGTAGGGGAATGCCAGGTCAGGAAAGTAGGGGAAGGTTGGTCAGGTAGAGGGGGGGATGGTATAGGGGTTTTTTGGAGGGGTAATGAGGAAAGGGGATAATATCTAATAACATAAACACTATCATATTACCCCTAATGAGAGATCATTGTAAGTCTCAACTTTATAACCAATTCTTAATTTTAATTTTCTGGGATCATTTTCATTCTTAAGAGAGACATACTCTGTTGACATCAGGAGTCTTTTTTTTGTAGTTTTGGTGTGTCTACTAGATATCTGTCCCTGTACCTCCAGCTTGCTTTCTTACTTTTAGGCTTCTATCTACTTTTTCTTTAAAAGTCTACTAGAAACTGAACACATTCCATATTCAGTCTATACTCTGGAAATTCTTCATCTAGCCTGTTCTTCTATAAGATCTCAGTAAGTATTAAGAAAGTTAACTCATGTATGAATTCGACACTTTCTTCAACACACAGGACACCTTAGAAGTAGTGCTGAGGTAAACATTATTTTTCAGGAAGACATAATAGTCACCCTATTATTAAGAAACACCAATCACACCTTGCATTTCTTTGAAGAAAGAAATGATATACAGTTTTACTTATGTTCCACATACCAAGGAATGTAAAGTCTAAATAGCACTCTAGTCTGCAATGCAAAATTCATGTGTCACAAGAAAAAAATTACAAGTCAGAGTCTCCAGTTGTTTAAGTAGTGTTAATCATAAGTAATCTTTATGACTTTTATATAAGCAGGGGGATTTTCATCTGGGAAAGAGATAATTTTTCATAGCAATAGAGTTTTCTCTCTGAAAATCTATTTCAGAGGTCAACAAAAGGTTAGTGGTTCCCATAGAACAGATATTGTTTATATCACTTCTTTCACACAAAAAGAAATTCACATATCATTGAAAGTCAATTTTCTGAAACTATGTTTATGGGTCAAAGCAAGAATTCAATCCCATAAGTCCCCAGGTATATATTATCTAGAAACAGTGCTCACAAGCACTGAATGAATCTTCTGAAGTTACATAGAGAAAACTGCAGCAAAATTTAAGTGTCTTGCCAGGGAGCATGCTTTTCTGTTATAAAAAAATAAAATAAGTCAGAAAGCACATTGTCCAATACACTGTGCTACATTAATGTCAAACACACAATTTTCTGGTTTGTTTTTGTGCATTAAAATTGCTCACAGCTGATTTCTCATTATTAGGGAATTGCTTATTTTAGGTCATTGGCACATTTTCTTTTACAGAAGAAGATGAAAGTTGGTTTCATTGCTTGGCCTACATGACTAGAAATATATCAGGTCAAGACAATTGGGGTTTTGAGCTATGGTTTCTCTTCATGCATTAGAACTCATGGGTAAGGCCACTGAGCAGTGTTGTATGTGGGTGGACTGAGCAACTGTTTGTGAAAAGTTCTAGAAGGACTATGCAAATGGGGTCAAATCCTGAAGTGTAGAGACATGACCTACAATTCTCTCAAAATTTCAAAACAATGACAATCATAGTTCCTTTGTGATATATGCTGTTGAGCAGTATAAGTTCTTTGTAGCTAAGCATGGTATGAGAGACTAAAGTTATGCACCTCTTTTTACCATCATTTAAAATGCCACTGAGATGCAGTAAGCAATTTCAAAGAACAAGAAATAGTAAAAAAAAAAAATTAGGAACTTGAAAATCAGATGAATCATGAAAAACTTCTCCAGAAAACTGAAGAATGCTGAGATCTGCCCTAGGCCAACAGCTGGCTAAAAGCGGAAATAAAGTGACTATGGCACACAATTCCTGTAAAGCTAGGAAATGCAGAAATAAATGTCTGTGAAAACACTGAACAAGTTAAACCAAGTGTAATATAGCTATAAAGTCACAGAAAATTATTGCAATAAAGCACAACTTAATGAGAGAAGGGAAAAGTCAGATAACCAATATAGTATTAGACCAAAGAGAAGATCAGAGAAAGGAGAACCCAGTAATCATGTCAAAAAGTTGTATGCTCATTGGTCACTAGGCTTCCTACATAGTGTCATCTGCAACCATCAAGATAGAAAACTATAGATAGTTCTTGTGAATAAGAGGAACAACTGACTTTTAAAGTCAACTAGAGTCATTCTTAATCTGGGGGACACAACCCCTTTGATAAACCACTATTTCCAAATATATTTGCTTTATGATTCATAACCATAGCAAAATTACAGTTATGAAGTATCAACAAAATAATTTTATGGTTGGAGGCCACCACAACACGAGGAACTGTATTAAAGAGTTACAGTCTTAGTAAGGTTTAGAATCACTGTTCTTATCAGTAACTGAGCAAAGAACTGACCATTTGTGTGATATTTTGACAAAGAATCTTGCTTTATTCTGCCTGTATACTGAGAACCCAAGTGAAATTGAATTTACAGATAGTTGATTATTGTGTTTTGTGGAGTAAAGGCATGTGAGCAAGCTTAAATTTTGGACAAAGTGCAAACCAGAATGCACTTTTAGTTTTACAATGATTCATGTTATTAAAGAGAATCTGATGTTCTGTTATGAGAAAAATGTTTCCTAAGGATCTCCCACAAATTCTGATAAAGCTGTGTGGCTGGGATATCTCTCAGTCAGTGGCCAAATTTGCCAGCATCTGCATGATCCTGCATGAAAAGCATGAAAGGTATTAGATTGAGGAAGTCATAGCCAGCAGATAAGGCTGGGCACCTTGTCACATAACTGGAGTCCCTGCAGAGAGATTGGTGTAGGAAGTTGTAAAGGTAAAGCCTGAACTGACATGGAAACCCCAGAATCCTGAAAATGGCAAAGCCAAGGGATATCTAACAACATGAGCTGCAGGTGTGAAGTAGAGCCGGCATCAGTCTACAAAAGAAGCTGCATGTCCTGTAGATTGCAGAGCTGGAAGGGAAGGGATATCTCACCCTTTGGAGTTTAACAGATTTCGTCTTAAGCTCCAGACAGAGAGACAAAGCTATTGGATTTGTTTTTGCTGTTTGAGTCTGGTGCTTAGTTTGATCATTCCTTGTAGCCAGACAAAGTTCCATTTTGAAATAGGAATGCTTCTATACCATTATACATTGTGTGTGTGTGTGTGTGTGTGGTTGTGTTACTTTTTATTTGATAGGAGCTCAAAATTAAGAGACTTGAAAGTGTTGAAATCTTCAAAGACAATGGGGACTTTTAAAGTTAGACTACATTTTAAATAGTGAGAAAAGCATGGGAAATTTGGTGGAAGATTGTATTAAAAGTGATATGTGTGTGTGCCAGGTGGACAAGGAGTGGACTGTGATACTCTAGAACCTGGAAATAGAATCCCATTGAAGGATTGTCTGAATTGTATCAGCCTGTGAGGATGTCTGTGGGGTGTTACCTTGTTCACTGTCAACTGAGATAGGAAAACCTACTTTCTGTAGTAGGGACCCTTATCTAAGAGGGGGATTCTGGTTTGTATGAGAGTGGAGTAAGCAATCTGTGCACTAATAAGCACTAATCCTTTAATTCACTGTTCTCTCCTCTTGTCTGTGGATGTAATGTGTCCAGCTGCTTTTAAGCTCCTGCCACACCTACCTCCTCCACCCACACACAACAATGGAATATAACATAGAAATTTGTGACAACTTACATTGTTTTACTTTTTTCAAGATATTTTGTCACAGAATCAGGAAGAGACGCTAAGACAACCACGGTTATTAGCCTTTTATGTACTGTGAGGTGTTGCTCAACAATATTTAATAGAATTCTCTGAATGGTGGATTATTTGCTGCTATCTCTGTTATTTGTTTTCCTCAAGTTTTATTAAATCTTTCACACATAATGAATGAAAAGCTGAGATTTTATCATAAACCTTTTTCCTCATATTAAAATCCTGAGAATATATCATTCCTCTAATTATGACTTCAGTTGCATCTCAAGACTTTTATGACTTTAAAATTATATTTTAGTTGTTTTTCCAGGTGATTTTTGTGAGGTACAATTTACAGAATTTTCTAAATATCGATTATTTTTTATTCAATTCTGAAAGCCTAAGGCCTATATATATTAAGTCAAGAGTCACAAGCATTGTCACTATTTTTATCCTATAAGACTATGAATTGATCTCTAGTATAGTTGAGCTACTATTTATACATGGATAATTTTCTGAATTGAGCATCACCCTGATATCCAGTATAAGGCTGAGTACTACATTTGCATTAGCTAAAAACCTAATCCTTTTTTTAGTGAATTACCTTTGTGACTTTATCATAACAATGAGGTTCTAATTCAGTCTTTCTATTCTGTTTCAATGACATAGGCATCACATTATGTTAATACAGAAGCAGAGAAAAAGGAATACAGAAATGTCCAAGGGCAGTATGTTGCCCCAAAGTCATCTAATATGACTAGTTTCTCAAGTTAGGTATCACTTTCTAAGGTTTCTGGAACCTCTACTATTGTGTCATCTACTAAGGTTCAAACATTCAAACATGAGTCTGTAGGGAAGGACTGTATTCAAACCACAGTCATCTTTTTATGTATCTTCCCACAGGCATGGCATGGTCTTCATTACCTTTGCTTTATATCACGCTTTGAATCAAGAAGTCCAATTGCACTGTTTCTACTGAGATGTCAAGTCTAGTTTCAGTTAATACACTTTCCCTGAAAGGAAATCAAGGTCCTTCACCAAATATTTTAAAATTTTAATTGATAATTTATTTTTGGAAGAACTGATGATCTCAAGAGACGTTTCAAAGACAACGAAGAACATTCCCTATAAATTATTCTCATCTTTCTGTGAGGTTAACCGAACACACGACAGTGCAGGATATGAGACTATCAGCATAACAAATAAATAAATAAATCATGCATGATATCCATATTTCTTCTTTCTTCAAATAAAGTTCTTTTGCTTCTCCCTCTAGCTGTCCCACTCACCCAAAATATGGCATAACTCTTACAGTCTGTTCCTAGAAAGAACTGATAGACCCTGCTATGAGTACCCAGGATACATCTGTCTGAGGGGAAGGACCAGGCCCAGCTCCTAACCTTTGCCACCACAATATATTTATGGTCTATTTCCCTTGGTGCTTGAACTAGACCAGACAAAATCATGTGATATAGAATCTACCATCAACCCCTTAAAGGTATAAAAGTTAAAAAGTCCTTTTTCTTCTGGTTTCTTTCTCTGGAGGGATTTTTAAGGCCTTATTTCTACAGCCTTTTAATGCTATACATGGTGACACATACGTGTGTGAATGTGTGTGTGTATATGTATGTGCATGTGTGTGTGCATGTGTGTGTGTGTGTGTGTTCACAGAAAATTTTGAGTAATTATCCATTCCTCTGCTTTGTATTTTCTTGCTTAAACTTATCAGTAGCCCTTGGCATAACCTGTCAGTTTATTTAGGTTTTAAGTTCTCTATTTACACTCCCATTGGGCCATCTATCACTAAAACACCACCCACAGCAAATAGTTTTATTATGTTCACACACCCTCCCATGCTTCTCTTCAGCCACTTCTATCTATAGCTTAAGATCCACTTTCACTTAAATGAAATAAAAAAATAGCAAAACAAACCCCAGAATATTAAAAAATGTGTGGGGGTAGACCTTTGCTCAGCAAAACAGTGTTAAAATAACTAAAAAAAGTCATAAACTGAAAGAAAAGATGTTGGAAATCACATATCTGATATGTCTCTTAAATTTTGCTATTCAGAAAACCTAAATAAATTTTGAAATTCAAGAGAAAGAAAACAAGGAATCTAAAGTCCTAAATATCCAACCACAGAAAATATGATTGCAGTCCCCTATGTTGATAACACCAACCTTTAAAGTGAGGCATCTGGCACACACTTAGATATTTGGTGAACTGAAATTTCATGTGCACTTTGCAAAATAGGAACACTCCATCCATAGTTGCCTTTGTGTAAAAAATTTTTAAATATAGGGTTTGCTTTGCTTCTTTCAAAAACACTTTGGTAAATTCAACTAAATCATTATATATGTTTATCTGTTTACTTTAAATTTACCCTTTATATTCTATATAAAAATAATTTGCCATCTATATATCTGTTTATACTTAAATTAGAACATTTTGTTTGCCCCTTAAAGACATACTAATTTTATTGCTTGTATGTTTTTTATCTTTTGATTGGAAATTAAATCCCTACTCCAAACTATTTAAATAACAATACTTCCTTGCAAGTTTTAAAATACAGGGAAGTACAAATAAAAAACAGCTTTATCATTCTAGAATAAGTAATTATGGTTCCTTTCTCTAAGTTGAAGTAGTTTAGTGAAAATACTATTTTAAGTATTGTATATTGGTTAGTTACTCTCATAAGTTACCTGCCACTATTGTCCTAGTCGATCTTGCAGGCAGGACAGATTGTAGGTAAAAGGTTTTATGGCTGGATCAGTGTCCATATTTCTCATTTGGAAGCCTGCTGGGTACCTTCCTGTACCAAAGGCATCAGAACAAATGAATGAAGTCTCCATCTAGGCACCAGCTCAACTTTTCCATGTTCAATGAGTTGTGTAGGTGTGCTCCTTGGCAATGGGACCCTGCAGTCAATTGGCAGAGAGCAACCCATTACTTTAGAAACAGCCTGGGTTGTTTGGAAACATACTTCGACTGCCTTGGCCAACAACTCAATTAAATGCAGCCCAGTCCCAGTACTGGAGGACTTGTTTTGTGACAAGAAATGTCCAGTTGGGACTCTGTCACCCCACTATTAAGAGACCTCATCTTAGATGGGAGTTTCTATAGTACTAGGTCTCTATACCATGCCCCAAATGCCAGTCAATTCCAGTTGTCTCTTTCCACATTATTTTCCCTCTCCTTCCCGCTCCCCAATGCTCTCATTCGTGTTCTTACCCACCCCTAGTTCACAAATAAGATCTACTTTATTTCTCCCTCCACAAGACAGAACCCGTATCTGAAACTGTGTGATCAAGAACCAGAGACTAGATAGCCCAGAGACCTAGGGTAAAAATCTAATACTTTTGGTCAAAATAAAATAAAAATAAAATGACTCCAGATGATATTCTGCCAATCTTGTAGAATTGTGCCTTATTCAGTCATCATCAGAATGCCATCCTCCAGCATCAGATGAGAATATATATAAAGAACCACAGCCAGTCATTGCACACAGTGAGTGACCTTGGAACACACAGCTGTCTCCATAAAATCTCTTCCCTCAGAGCTCAGGGAGCACCTGCAGAGGAGGTAGAAAGAGTGTTGGAGTCAGAGAAATTGAAGAACACCAGGAGATCAAGGTCCTCTAAGTCAACTGAGCAAATCTAATATGAACTCTCAGTGACTAAAGCAGTAAGCACTAGGTCTTCTGTGTATAAGTCATAGTTTTCAGTTTAGTTTCATAAAGAGTCCTGAGTATATGAATGAGTGGGTCTCTAATTCTAGTGCCTTCTCTTGGGGTCCCTTTCCTATTGTTGGTTTGACTACTCCAGCTTTGGTACAATGGTGTTTGTCTTATCTTATTGTATTTTATATTGTCATGTTAAGTTGTTATTTTCCAGAAACCTACTCTTTCCTAATGAGAGACAATAGAGGAGTGGATCCAGACTGGAGGGTAAGTGGGAAAGGCCTGAGAGGAGCAGAGGAAGGGAAAACTGTAATCAAGATAGTTTATATTAGAGAAGAATCTATTTTCAAACACCAAAGAAAATTTTAGAAAAAAAATGACTATTTTAATTACTTTTTCCATACTCTCATCTGGTTGCTATAGCACGAATTTTTCTATATAATATTCTAGCTGTGCCTTCATTTATCTAATGCCTTTAATGTGATCTGAACATTTAGGTCATACTCTTACATGTGTAATCAGTAAATATGTAAATGAGCTCCAACTTTTGTACCAAATTCTTGCTGAACTCTGACGTTAACAAGTTTTGAAAACATTTAATATCCTTGGTGTTAATTTATTTGCATGATAAACAGTCGTGAATGAATTATTGTACAAGTAAACTTTTAGCATATTAAAATTCTTTTCTAAATCAGTTCTTTTCTCCAAGATAAAAGAACAAACAAATAAAAGTCAATAATTTCCTGTAGTGAGATATGTGTTTGGATTCCATATTTATCTTTGTTAAACATTCCTATGAGAGTTGCCTATAGTTCTTCGTGTAATGACTAATGTTATGTCAACTTAACACAAGCTAGAGGTATCTGGGAAGAGAAAACCTGACATGTAGGCAAGTCTGCCAGCCATTTTCTTGATTAGTAATTGATATGGGAGGGCCTTGCCCAATGAGAGTGGTGCTAAACCTGGACAGATGTTTCTGGATTATTTAAGAAAGCTGGCCGAGCAGGCCATGAGGCGCATGCCAATAAGCAGCTCTCTTCCATGGATTCTGCTTCAGTTACGGCCTCAAGGTTCCTTCCAAGGCTTCCATTCATGACGGTTATGGCCCTTGGTCATTAATGGCTGAGATATCTCTGAAGTCATTCTTCATGATGGACTGTTAGTCATGAGATTAAATAAATCCATTTCTTCTAAAATTGCTTTAGGTAAAATTACTGTTTGGCACAGTAAAAGAAACCGTGACAAGTACATTTCACTAGCTTTTCTTAAAGACTTTCTTCCATTTGATCTAATGAGGTTCATGGAGCCTTTGGGGTTTTTTTGGAGACCACATGTTACAGTGTTATTCCTGCCTTATTCAATGCTTTCAATTGCCTGTCTTTCTGTGATCTAACAGAGTCTTGAGTCTGAATTCTGATGAATATCAGGAATGGGCCCCAATAGTGTTGTCTAGCCCTTTAAGAATTCATTCATGCCTATAACTTAATGTATCATACATGCCAGGTATTTCCAAGTAGATTATTAAGGCTGCTAATCTTATACCACCATTAAAATACCATATGGGTGCCTTTCCTTTGGATTGTACATATAAAATGAGAATATATGTTTTTGGTGTGTGTGTGTGTGTGTGTGTGTGTGTGTGTGTGTGTGTGTTCAAATAGAAATGCAAACTACCCACTAACCACTGATCAATTTCTCAAATATACTGTGTGTTGGTTTGAATAGGAATGCCCCCGCCCCGACTTCTGTGTTTGAATGCTTGGCCATGGGAAATGACACTATTATAGGTATTCCCTTGTTGGACTAAGTGTAACCTTGTGAAAGGAAGTGTGTCACTATGGAGGTGGGCTTTGAGATCTTATATGCTCAAGCTATACCTAGTGTGGCAGTACCTTGTTGCATGCAGATCAAGATTTAGAACTTCCAGATCCTCCAGTGCCATGCCTGCCTGGATACTGCCATGCTTCCACTCGTGATGATAATGAACTAAACTTCTAAAACTGTAAGCCATCCCCAATTAAATGTTGTCCTTTATAAGAATAGCCATGCTCATGGTGTCTCTTCATAGCAACAGAAACCCTAAGGCATACCATGTTCTCAAACCAGGCTTAGCTACAGTGCCTTCATTATGAACTGCTGTTTTTTTTTTTCACAGAACTGGAGAGTACATGGTCTCTCTATCACAATGATTCCCACTGTTCTCTGATATCTAACCCTTTTCCTGGCTTTCTGAACAAGCTTCTTTGTTGCTCACTGAAGTTCATCTCACTAAATGATTAATGATACAATGACCAATAATAAAAATGTAAGTCAAATTAGGATGCTGCCTTCCTTAAGTTTCTCTAGTGCCATCTTATTGAATATATGGTAAATTTATATGCCTTACCTAAGCACCCTCAAACACGTGAGCTCTGCAGAAACCACTTGTCTCTGGTTCACTAAGTCTCTTGTCTTTTTCTAAATAGTTTTGTTTGTTCCCATTTCAACTTTTGCACTTAGTGCCTCCTGTTGCATAAAACACTTTTCCTTGAAAATACATGCATAGCTATCTCAGCCTGACTAATCACATCTCACTTCAATCCAAACACTTCAAAGGAATGTCAGGTTGAGTTTTCTGGCCTATGCACAGCTGACTTCTTCCTTATCTCTAGTGTTTAGCTCTACTTTTATTACTTTAGAAATTACCACTATGTGAACTCATTGTCTTTACTTGTGTAGTTTCTATTGAATTGATATTTCATCTCTTTTCTTTGATTTTTAATCAGATGATGCATCTTTAGAAAAATATATCTTAAATGGATATTTCTTCAGAAATATTTTAAAGCATGTTAAAAGTGTGCCATGTACGGTGTACCAAGAGGTAGGGTTACTCAGTTATGTGTGAGGTGTACCTTTCACTGAGTCTGACAAAATGTCCTAGGCTCATGTTTCTGGCTGGTTGTGGAGATCAGCAAGTGAGACTGTGGCCCCTTGTCAACATATCTGGCCAACAGTGGGTCAAACATTCTTACATGATTAATTTAATTCTACATAAGTACTCTTGCTAGTCACCTTGTCTTAAGGAGATTCCAAGGTTTAATATTAGTTATGGTGTTACTGTTGAACAGCAAGCAGCAGAAAACAACTCTTTCCCACTTTAACAGATCAACTCTCAAGCTTGTCTTACAATTAAAAAAAAAAGCAAAAGATACCATTTAATGGAAGTTTTATTTATGAATGTGCTTCCTTCACTTCATTTCAGCTACACTAAAATAAACTGAAAATCCACTGGACCAAAGAATTGGACACTCAAACAATGGCACATCTGTTTTTCAAAATCACTTTCACATGCTTTCTGATGAGTGATTTGTATCTATAATTGCATTTACATGAATGTATTTTAAAGGCTATGTCTGATATGATACATATGTGTTGGATAGAATCACTTCATGACACACAGTTGACCACTGGCCTCTGAACTGGGAAGCACCTCACACAATCAAATGTTATATTGCTAAAATATATTTGCATTAAGTTGTATTATATTTTTCTAGTAATCATTCCTATTTCAAGAAAGGAAGTGGAACAATTGCTAAACTTTCCCTTAAAAATAATTAAGTGAAACAGGAGTGGCAAGGTAAACCATAAAATCTAGACCGGATAGGATTGCCCATGACTGAAGTGATACTAATAGAAGCTGGAAAAATCGAAGAGTGTAGAATCTCTTCCCCTGAAATGTTCTTGCTCAGTAACCAGATGACACTGTTCCTTAGTGGAAGCACTAGGCTTCACTTTTAAGATGCTAAAAGTTTGCAAAATTTCACTGAAAATCTTAGGATGGATGACTTAAATACATCAAATTAAATGTTTCCATTTTATATAATAAAACAGAAATCATTAGAAAATTGTATTCCTTTTACCAACATCTTCATTTGCAAAGCACAGCTGTTCTCAAGGAGACATGAATAGTGCTTACTGATATTGTTATTGAATTTTCTTAAAAGTAAACATTTGATAACTATGAATATGTATTAAGAATTAAAAATATACTTGTACTCTGCTCTCAGAGCCTCCCTTGTTCACAATTGTTATGAAATTTATGTTATTATATTATATACCATACAATATTATTCATCTTCTCTGCTGTCAGGGACTTTTTAATTTTGATTTAATTTTTATACCATATATTTGGCTATATGCTTCCCTGACACACAATTAAACCCAGGTTATCTTCATGTGCCTAGAGAAAGAAAAAGAATTTATTCTTCTGTATCTGGAATATTATAAAATGTCTATATTATGGTAAGTATTGCCTTTGAAATGCAAAAATCAGATATTATGTGACATAAAATCACAAAAATGAAGACAGTCTATGAAAACAAAATTAAGGTGACCCCTAAAACTACTATGAATAAAATTGATAGGTCGGAGAACAGTTAGTAAGATGGAAAGAGAATTGTTAACAATGAGTACCAAGGGAGGAAATTATGCGGTGATTCTTGTATGACATTATAAAAGATGAGCAATAGAGAAATACTGTGAATATGTGACCATATTTCTTGTACACATCACTAAATTCCAAGACACGTAGTTCCACCCTGTTAAATCTCAATATCTTACTCAGATAAGTCACTGGCTCCTTTCACTTCTTTCTTTCTTTTCACTCTCTCTCTCTCTCTCTCTCTCTCTCTCTCTCTCTCTGTGTGTGTGTGTGTGTCTATCTCTCTCTCTCTCTCTCCCTCTCTTTTCTTTGGAAAATTTATCTAACCTAAATTTAATGCAACAGATTATAATTTATTGGTTTGTATGTCTATTTCTCCATCCAGTAAACAAACAGTTCTTTAAGGTGGATATCACATCCTTTGTTTTGGGTATTGTTAGATACCAGATTTTATCAGACATTTTTGTTTTGTGTACCTAAAATACTAGCTTTAACTTTTCAGTAACCTTCGTAACATATATCTAGTGTGTAAAAATTCTTAAGACATATTGCAAACATACTGGGAGATTTGATTCATTATTAAATACAATTCTTGTTCATTAATTAATAGAAAAATTCTAATTAAAAACAAAACATGAGATTACTAAACAGCTATTAGAATTCTTAAGGTTAAAAACAAAACAAAATAAGAACAACAACTTCAGACTATGAATTAGTAATAACAAAAACTAGAAATCCAAGTGTGATTGAAGGGGTAATAGCAGTGTCTTATAAAGCTAAACATTCTATGATAGCTAACTTGGTTGTCAACTAGACTACATATGGCATCACTTAAAACCCAGGATAAACAGCACTTCTGTGAGGGATTTTCATTGCTACACTATTTGTAGCAATTAGTCCCACCTGTATCTGGATCATACCTTCTAGTGACAGCCAGACTAAAACATATGGGAGAAGAAAACATTATTTTCTGCTTGCTTGCCATAACTCTTATAGGCGAGATCATATATTGCCACATATATTAATTCCAACTTCATCAGGAAGAAGGACAGCGACTCTCTAGGAATCCACAATTTCAGTGTCAGAATGAAACTGCTGTGACACAGCCCTGTGTCACAGGGCTTAAAAAGTACCAGAATTTCAGCATTTTGGTTGTCAGACAACTATTGTTGGACTACATTGACTACAGCCTGTAAGCCACTTTGATAAGTCGTGTGTGTGTGTGTGTGTGTGTATGTCTGTGTCTGTGTGTGCATGTACGTCTGTGTGTGTCTTTGTGTGTGTGATCTGATATATATACATATATAATGTATATATATATATATGTATATAATTAAAAGCAAAGCATGAGATCTGTAAACAGTGATTAGAATTCCTAAGTTTAAAATCAAAACAAAACAAGAACAAAAATTGTAGCATATGGGTTAGCAACAATGAGGAACAGAAACTTGGGTGTTAAAAAGATATATCTCTCTATGTTTACATCTATATCTACATCTAAATTCATTCTATTAGTCCTGTTCCATTAGAAAATCCATGTCAATACATATGTTTATCACAAAGTTTAACCTCCCTCTCATAGATATTTAAATGCAAGAGAAACATGAACCCCTGGAAGATCTTCCTTGGCTATTTGCTGGAGGCTAATTCTCAATCATCTACCAAACTTATTTCTGCACAGACCTGTAGATAAGTTTACCGTTTATGTTAGTATGGGTGGAGTGGATACACACAATCATTAGAATTTCTCACCAGGTCTCAGGCTTTGTTAAAATGGCTGGTTTTGAATATCAGCATCATTGATTTAAAATATTTCTGATCCACTTTCTAATAGCTCTGTTCCATACAATATTTATACCATGACATCTAAGAAGAAAAGGTCTCCTTAATCTCCACAAATGACCATGCTTTGATAAAGATTCATACATAAGGAAATAAATCAATGCACTGATCTATAAACTTAATGCTTCAGTATTTAAACTCAGAGATAGGTAGACACAGCATTGGGTCTTTTTGAGCTAACATGATAATATTATTTGTCTAAATAAAATCACAGACTTTGAGACATACCATACTACTTACACACACTCAAGTCTACAGTCTCCATATAGGCACACATACACAGAAATCAGAGCTCACACACATATATTATACCTCATACACACACACACAACCACATACTGCATATTTAGCACATGGAACACACCATGCTCATACACATAGTATATATCCACACATATTCATCATACTTTTAAATATTATACTTGAAGCATCTGGAAGAAAAAGAGGGCATTACATTTCAGGATATAGCCTCAGAAATGAATTTCCTAAATAGAAATCCAGTTACCCATGAAATAAAACCAACTGTCAATAAACAAGACGTCATGAGATAAAAAGCTTCTGTACTGTGAGAAAAACTGTTAACTGATAGAAGAGGCAGCCTAGAGAATTTGAAATTTTTTTCAGACATGGAAAGAGGAAATACAAGCCTTACACTGCAAAATCTGTCTCAGAACTGATAATTAGGGAGCTCAGAAGACCCAGGAGTAATCCAAAAACTATTATTTTGCTAAAAGGTCATATATCAAGGCTGACATTTAAATTCATATTTCTCTACAATAGACTAGTGCATCTCTTGCACCTCACCAGAGCACTGTGTTTATGCAGTGTCTGGTGGTTAACACAAAATGTCACAACAGATCAAAGTACAGAGACTAGGTGAAAGCAGAGTTCTCAGGCACAAACGGAACATTTATATCATCTGTACCCCACCCCAAGGTTCAGCCTGCATCACAGAAATGGGGAAAGTAAGACTATACAATGCAGATGTCAGGGAGGATCTAAGCAAAATTCTTCTCTTGACATGACAGGATAACAGTAGTCACAGAGTAGTCAGAGCAGCTGAGGTTGCTTGCACAGATCAAGTCAGTCAGTATTCTAACAGAGAATGGAAAAGGGTTCATGAGCACACCATCCCTAACTGAGAAACTATGGCCAATTGATGGCTTCCATGGTAAAGAGTTTTATTTAAAGATATAGTTCCTGCTAAATCAACCACATTCTTGTGGTTGGTCCCACACCCACAAGTATGTGGACAGCACATACAGGAGTGAATATATTATTAAATCTTAAAAAGAGGGACATTATTACAGGTGGTAGGAAGTTTGGTAGATCCACTTTTGCAGGAATTAAGATGTGCACAGGAGAACTACTTGTAAATATGCGATATTAGTATATTGAAACAGAAGAACTCAAACCTAGTCATGTGCAGGAGACTTAAGATGAATAGAATTTTATGTTCAGTTCCTCTTTTCATTTCTTCATAGCATTTATTTTTTAGAGTAAACTAAAATGATTGTACTCATTTATGTAATATAACATGATGTTACCTTTTCACTAATCCTAACCCAGTCAATCCTCCACACTGCTTAGGGAAAATTCTCTGGATATAATACTGGACTTGAGATAATATTCTCAGGTCTCCAAGTACTGCGTGAGAACAATGTGGTAAGCACTTTGCTGAAAATTATATCTGTGATAATTAGGTTCTGGTAATTACAACATAATATCCGAGATTATAAATTTTAAAAATCTGTATTTAACATGTTGTTTCCCATGCTTTACTCCATGGCTGACTGTTGTTTGCCTCTGGCCTAGAAAAATGCACCTTATTGTGATGAGCAGTATATATATGAGACATGATGATAATCATAACACGCTAGCCACACATAAACAGACATGTAGACTAGTAGAACTTAGAGGAAGTTGTAGAAATTAAGTTAAAGGAGTGTGGACATCTAATTTTGAAAAATCATACTTTAAAAATAGCCTTATCAATGAATGATACTGGTAAACATTCATAAGCATGATTTATATCTTTTTCCATGCACAAAAATCAACTCAAAAGCCAAATGCAAGCATAAATAAAACACTTCTGTATTAGATATAGGAAATACATTTTTAATAAAATCCCAGTAGCTGAAGAATATCCCCTCACAATTGAAGAGTAAATATTTACATGAAATTTAAAAGTGTCTACACAGCATCAGAGACTATCAACAGAGTAAACACTGAGCAACACAATAAAAATATGATTTTGCTATCTATATTTCAAACATTTGGTCAATATAAAAACAAAACAAAGAGCTGCAAGGTTAGTATAAAAGAGACATAAATAACTGCAAAAAGTATATACCAATAAAACAGAACTGCCAATCAATTAGTAGGCTGACTAACAGTCAATTCACAAAAGAGAAAATATATAGAGACAATGTGCATTATAAAGACATTTAACATTTCTAGTCATCAAAGGCATACAAATCAAAACTATTTTGAGACCCATCTCACTGCAGTTTGTATTGCTACATAAATAAAACAAAGTAAACAAACAAACAAAATGGTAAAAAAAAGAATGCTAGCAAGGATATAGAGGGGAAAGAATATTTATACAGTGTTGGTGAGAATGTAAATAGTGTGGTGACTATGGAAATCAATGTGGAGAATTCCCTTAAAAAATCAAGAGAACTACAATATGATATGACATTTCTTTAGATATATTTACATTTCAAATGGTATCCCCTTTCCATGTCACCACTCCAAAAAATATTCCTATCCCATCCCCTCCCCTGCTCACTCCCCACCCCCTCAATTTCCTAACTTGCATTCCTCTATTCTGGGAAATTGAGCTTCACAGGACCAATGTCCTCTCCTCTCATTGATGTCTGAAATGGTCATCTTCTGCTAAATATGTAGCTGGAGCTGTGGGTTTCTCGATGGTTGGTGGTTTGGTCCCTGGGAGATCTGGGGATACTGTTGGTACATAATATTATTCCTCCTGTAGGGCTGCAATCACATTCAGCTCCCCGGGTCCTCTCTATAGCTGCTCCATTGGGCACACTAGGCTCATTCTATTGGATGGCTGTGAGCAATAGGTATTTTGATCCACTTTTCACATGGTCCACTATGTTCATAGCAGCCTTATTTTTTTTATTTTCTATTTTTATTATTTACATTCCCAATGATTTCCCCTTTCCTATTTCCCCCTCCCCGAAAGTGACATAAGCCCTCTTCCTCCGACTGTTCCCCATCCAACCCCCTACCACTTCTCTGTCCTGATATTCCTGTACATTGCTACATTCAGTCTTTCCAGGACCAGGGGTCTCTCCTTCCATTTTCTTGGAAATCAATTGATATGTGAATTGTGTCTTGGGTATTCCGAGATTCTGGGTTAATATCCCCTTATGAGTGACTGCATACCTTGTGTGTCTTTTGTGATTGGGTTACCTCACTAAGGATGATATTTTCCAGTTCTGACCATTTGCCTAAGATTTTCGTGAATTCATTGTTTTTAATTGCAGAGTAGTATTCCATTGTGTAAATATACCACATCTTCTGAATCCATTCCTCCATGGAGGGACATCTGGGTTCTTTCCAGCTTCTGGCTATTATAAATAAGGCTGCTATGAACATAGTGGAGCATGTGTCCTTATTGCATGCAGAGGAAGCCTCTGGGTATATGCCTAGGAGTGGTATAACAAGATCCTCCGGGAGTGTCATGCCCAGTTGGTGGAGGAACTTGCCAGACTGTTTTCCAGAGTGGTTGTACCAGCTTGCAATTCCACCAGCAGTGGAGGAGTGTTCCTCTTTCTCCACATCCTCGCCAACAACTGCTTTCTCCTGTGTTTTTGATCTTAGTCTGACTGGTGTGAAGTGGAATCTCAGGGTTGTTTTGATTTGCATTTCCCTAATGACTAAGGATGTTGAACATTTCTTTAGGTGCTTCTCAGCCATTAGATACTCTTCAGGTGAGAACTCTTTGTTTAGCTCTGTACCCCATTTTTAATAGGGTTATTTGGCTCTCTGGGGTCTATCTTCTTGAGTTCCTTGTATATATTGGATATTAGCCCTCTGTCAGTTGTAGGGTTGGTAAAGATCTTTTCCTAATTTGTTGGCTGCGGTTTTGTCCTTTTGACAGAGTCCTTTGCCTTACAGAAACTTTGCAATTTTATGAGGTCCCATTTGTCAATTCTTGATTTTAAGGCATAAGCTATTGGTTTTCTGTTCAGGAAATTTTCCCCTGTGCCCATGTGCTCAAGGCTCTTCCCTAGTTTCTTTTCTATTAGTTTCAGTGTGTCTGGATTTATGTGGAGGTCCTTGATCCACTTGGAGTTAAGCTTAATACAAGGAGATAAGAATGGATCAATTTGCATTCTTCTACATGCTGACCTGCAGTTGAACCAGCACCACTTGTTGAAAGGGCTATCTTTTTCGACTGAATGGTTTTAGCTCCATTGTCAAAGATTAAGTGACCATAGGAGTGTGGATTCAGTTCTGGGTCTTCAATTCTGTTCCATTGAACTACATGCCTGTCACTGTACCAATACCACACAGTTTTTAACACTATTGCTTTGTAGTACTGCTTGAGGTTCGGGATACTGATTCCCCCAGAAGTTCTTTTACTATTGAAGATAGTTTTAGGTATCCCTGTTTCTCTGTTATTCCAGATGAAATTTTGAGTTGCTCTTTCTAAATCTATGAAGAATTGAGTTGGGATTTTGATGGGGATTGCATTGAACCTGTATATTGCTTTTGGCAAGATGGTCATTTTTGCTATATAAATCCTGCCAATCCATAAGCATGGAAGAATTTTCCATCTTCTGAGGTCTACTTCAATTTCTTTCTTCAGAGACTTGAAGTTCTTGTCATACAGCTCTTTCACTTGTTTGGTTACAGTCACACCAAGATACTTTATATTGTTTGTGGCTATCGTGAAGGGTATCATTTCTCTTATTTATTTCTCAGCCTTCTTATCCTTTGAGTATAGGAGGGTCTTCTTTAAAGGTCTGATAGTATTCTGCACTAGAACCATCTGGACCTGTGCTTTTTTTGGTTGGAAGACTTCCAATGACCACTTCTATTTCTTCAGCGGTTATAGGACTGCTTAGATGGTCTATTTGATCCTGATTTAATTTTGATATTTGGTATCTATCTAGGAAATTGTCCATTTCCTCCAGATTTTCTAGTTGTGTTGAATACAGGCTTTTGTAGTAGGATCTGATGATTTTTTGAATTTCCTCAATTTCTGTTGTTATATCTCCCTTTTCTTCTCTGATATGCTTAATTTGGATACTGTCTCTGTGCCCTCTGGCTAGTCTGGCTAAGGGCTTATCTATCTTGTTGATTTTCTCAAAGAACCAACTTCTAGCTTTGTTGATTCTTTGTATGGTTCTATTTTATTCTACTTGATTGATTTCAGTCCTGAGTTTGATGATTTCCTGCCTTCTACTTCTCTTAGGTATATTTGCTTCTTTTTGTTACAGGGCTTTCAGGTGTGCCAGTAAGCTGCTTGTGTATGGTCACTCATGTCACTTTTTGGAGGCACTCAAGGCTATGAATTTTCCTCTTACCACCCTTTCATTGTGTCCCATAAATTAGAGTATGTTGTGCCTTCATTTTCATTAAATTTTAAAAAGTATTTGATTTCTTTCTTTATTTCTTCCATGACAAAGGTATCATTGAGTAGAGCATTGTTGAGCTTCCACATGTATGTGGGTCTTCTGTTGTTTTTGTTGCTATTGAAGACCACCCCTATTCCATAGTGATCTGATAGGAGGCATGAGATTAGTTCGATCTTCTTATATCTGTTGAGGTCTGTTTTGTGACCAATTATATGGTCGATTTTGGAGAAGGTACCATGAAATGTTATATATATATATATATATATATATATATATATATATATATATATATATAAATAAATATATATATATATTAGGTCCATTTGGGCCAAGGTTTCAATTAGATTTACTGTGTCCCTGTCTAGTTTCTGCTTTCCTGATTGGTCCATTGCAGAGAGTGGGGTGTTGAAGTCACCCACTATTATTGTGTGAGGTGTGATGTGTGCTTTGAGATTTAGTAAAGTTTCTTTTATGAATGAGGGTGCCCTTCCATTTGGAGTATAGATGTTCAGAATTGAGAGTTCAGGTGGATTTTTCTTTTGACCATTATGTAGTGTGTTTCTGTGTCTTTTTTGATGACTTTAGGTTAAAAGTCAATTTTATCTGATATTAGGATGGCTACTCTAGCTCGTTTCCTGGGAAAATTTGCTTACAAAATTGTTTTCCAGCCTTTTACTCTGAGGTAGTATTGTCTTTGACACTGAGGTGCGTTTCCTGCACGCAGCAAATGCTGGGTCCTGTTTATGTATCCAGTCTGTTAGTCTATGTCTTTTTATTGGGGAATTGAGACCATTGATATTAAGAGATAGTAAGGAATAGTGATTATTGCCTCCTGCTATTCTTGATGCTATCATTATGTTTGAGTGGTTATCTACTTTTGGGTTTGATGAAAGAAAGTTACTATCTCGTTTTTTCCAGGGTGTAATTTCTCCCCTTGCATTGGCAATTTCCACCTATTATCCTTTGCAGGGCTGGGTTTGTCGAAAGATATTGTGTAAATTTGGTTTTATCATGGAATATCTTGTTCTCTCCATCTATGGTGATTGAGATTTTCGCTGGGTATAATAGTCTGGGCTGGCATTTGTGTTCTCTTAGAGTTTGTATGAGATCTGCCCAGGATCTTCTAGATTTCATAGTCTCTGGTGGGAAGTCTGATGTGATTCAGATAGGTCTTCCTTTATATGTTACTTGGCTTTTTTCTCTTACTGCTTTTAATATTCTTTCTTTGTTTAGTGCATTTGGTGTTTTGATTATTATGTGACGGGAGGTATTTCTGTTCTGGTTCAGTCTGTTTGGAGGTCTGTAGGTTTCTTGTACGTTCATCGGCATCTTTCTCTTTAGGTTAGGGAAGTTTTCTTCCATAATATTGTTGAAGATATTTACTGGTCCTTTAAGTTGTAAATCTTCACTCTCATCTATACCTATAATCCTTAGGTTTGGTCTTCTCATTGTGTCCTGGATTTTCTGGATGTTTTGGGTTACACATTTTTTGCATTTTGCATTTTCTTTGACTGTTGAGTCGATGCTTTCTATGGTATCTTCAGCATCTGAGTTTCTTTCTTTCATCTCTTGTATTCTATTGTTGATGTTTGCATCTATGACCCCTGATTTCTTCCCAAGGTTTTCTATCTCCAAAGTTGTCTCCCTTTGTGATTTCTTAGTTGTTTCTACTTCCTTTTTTAGATCCTGGATGGATTTGCTCAGATCCTTCACTTGTTTGCTTGTTTTCCTGTATTTCTTTAAGATAATTTTGTGTTTCCTCTCTTAGGACTTCTGTCTGTTGACCCAAATTCTCCTGCATTTCTTTAAGCGATTTTTGTGTTTCCTCCTTATGGGCTTCCATCTGTTGACCCATATTCTCCTGCATTTCTTTCAGCAATTTTTGTGTTTCCTTTGTAAGGGTTTCTACCTGTTGATTCATGTTCTCCTTTATTTCTTTAAGAGATTTATTTATGTCCTTCTTGAAATACTCTAATAGCATCATGAGAAGTGATTTTAAATCCGGATCTTGCCTTTCAGGTGTGATGGGGTATCCAGGACTTGCTGCTGTCGAGAGTTGGATTCGGATGATGCTATATTGCCTTGATTTCTGTTAGTAACTTTCCTACATTTGCCACTTGCTATCTGGTTATCTCCAGCGTTATTTGGTCCTGCTGTCACTGGTTGGTGCTTGAGCCTCCTGTGAGCCTGCAAGGCTATTTCCTCACCCCTGGATGACCGGATTTCCTCTGAGGGGTTTGCTGAGGGGATTCCCTGCTCCTGAGTGTCTTTGGAGCCCTGGTGTGCTTTGCCCTAAGTGATGTTATACTTGGGAAATTCCTGTGTACCTGGAGTCTCAGTGTAGTCTATCACCAGAGCAAAGGTAGATGAGGGGAGGCTGCTGTGCTCCCTCCAGGTGCAGGTCACTCTACAGGGCAGATGTCCCTCAGCAAAGCTGGCACCCAGATGACCACAGAGATGTTCTGCTCTGGGAGCAGATGAAACCCTAGCAGGCTGTGTCCCAAGCAATGTTATACTTTGGAAATCCCTGCATACCTGGAGTCTCAGTGTAGTCTATCACCAGAGCAAAGGTGGCTGAGGGGAGGATGCTGCACTCCCTCCAAGCACAGGTCACTCTGCAGGGCAGATGTCCCACAGCAGAGCTGGCGCACAGATGACCACAGAGCTGCCCAGATCTTGGGCACAGTGAGCGCCTCAGCTGGCTGTGTCCCAAGTGATGTTATGCTCGGCTATCTCTGCACCTGGAGGTCCCAACTGCTCTGTTGCCAGATCAAAGATGGTGGAGGGTACTCAGCAGTCTTATTTATAATAGCCAGAAGCTGGAAAGGATCCAGATGTCCCCCAACAGAAGAATGGATACACAAAATGTGTTACATTTACACAATGGAGTACTACTCAGCTAATTAAAAACAATGAATTCATGAAATTCTTAGGCAAATGTATGGAGCTAGAAAATATCATCCTGAGTGAAGTAATCCAATCACAAAAGAACACACACAGTATGTACTCGCTGATAACTGGATATTAGTCCAAAAACTCAGAATACCCAAGATACAACTCACAGACCACATGGAGTTCAAGATGAAGGAAGATCAAAGTTTGGATACTTTGATCCTTATTAGAAAGTGGATCAAAACACCCACGATATCACTTTTGATTGTATTTCCAAAACTCTACATCCTATGATAGAGACACTTGAACTACCGTGTTTATCACTCCTGCTTTCCAACAGCAAGAAAAGGACTCAGCCTAAATAGCTATCAAGAGATGAATAACTCTGAAAATATGGTACATATACAGAATAGGATTGTCTTCAGCTGTAAAGAAAATGAAATTTTATGAATTTCAGGTTAATACATGGAACTGGAAAAGTTACACTAAGCAAGGTCCAGAAAGACAAATACCATATGTTCATTTTTAAAAGTTCATTTTATAATTGTAGTTGCTAATTATTAAATGTGTTTAATTAGGAGGATACAATATGAATAAATGCCAAAAAAGGAGCTCATGGATATTACATTATAAGATGGTACACTAAGAACAAAAGCTAAAAGTAGAGAAGATGGGGTAGGAAGATGATAAGGATGTGGAGGGTGAAAGAACCAACCATATGCATGTGTACACATAATCAATTTTGTTACTTTGTAAACAAATATTTTAAAAAAGAAAATGGGATGAATGACTATCCCCTTAATGAGACATATTATTTCTCATACACCTAAAAGTTGTTCATTTGCAACACCTGACTATAAATTCTTACTGCTAAGCCAGCCTGAATTTCTGAGTATTTAACAAATACCAAGGATATTGAAACCACATATGTAAATATTATAGAAGCTTTTCATTTACTTATATCTATTTACACACATATATGCATTGGGCATGTAATAGATTTATCATACAGGAAGGACTAATATTTCTCCCTAATGCCAAAAATGATCATGCTTGAGACCAAACAAGTTGTTGATCAGAGGAGTCCTCTAGATCCCTAAAACCATATAGGCTATTGACATCACTCTTGGTTGTCCACCAGAAATAGATAGTAAGACCCTATTGCTAAAGACGAAACATAAGAAAAAATCAATTTATATAGTGACTTCATGACCAAAGACATGAAAAATCAGTCTGGTCATAGGGATTTTATCTCTTAGTGAGTCCTTTACTTTTAAAAATTCCTTGCTCACATTTTGTACTGTGTATATTGATAGTACCTCCTGCTTTGCTTACTCTGCCATGGTAAGGACCCACATTTGGAGTAATTTGACATCCCTTGTTTATCATCTTATCTTCTGCAAGGATTTACAGCATTGTAATGGCCACCCCTCCCCCTTTTCTTGTTTCCCTTATCTTCTACCCCTTGCTCTGTTTCTCTGCCTTCTGTTGCCCTTCACTTTAATCTTTATATCCACCTTTCCATTCTTACCATAAAGCACTATTATTTTTAATCCAAAAATATAATAGGCCCATAGAAAAGCATGACTGGCTCTCAAATTCTTGGGTGAGACTTTCCTCTTTCCTTTTGAGACAGTTTATTTGTCACAGATGAGAATCTCAGTTTGGGCCTGGACAAATTGCTCCCTGGCTCAGGAACACTGGCTCTGACCCTTAGTCCCCAGCCCCCAAGTGTCTCACACACGGGCCAGTCTTTTGCCACCTGAAAAATGGGCCTGACCTGCCCCTTGCATCCTGCCAGGGGCCCCATCTGTGAGACTTGCTTTCCCACATGCTTGACCACCTGCTGGCCCCACCAAAGCTCACAGCTGCAGGGGAAACGCAGCTTTGGCCCTAGCTGCCCCCTATCTGCCCCTAAAACAGCCAGAGGCACTGGGTCAGGACTTATGGCTGCTATTAGGAAGTCTCAATCCTGCTCCCAGTCAAAGTAAACCGATCATTACAGCAGCCACCACCCTGCAGCATGACTCATGGGCCACTTGACCCTGCAGCACTTCTGCCTCAGCTGTTGTGGAGGGGGAGGGGGGGAAATGGGGGAGGATAGGGGGAGGGGGGAGCATCAATCTGCAGGCCACAGCACCGCCCCAAACCCACCAGCCACACTGTGCAACTATAGCCACCTACTCTGAGGACTGGCACAGCAGAAACACTGCCACTCACTGGCCACTGTGGGACTCATAGACCTCTACCATGGGACATGTTGCCACCCATCGTGGTCCACTACGAGAAGCTAGCTACAAGACCACAAAAAACAAAACAAACAAAAAACAAAAAACTAAAACACACACATTTCAATGCTGTATCCAGACCCTTGGCTGACTTCCCTTCTTGAAAGTGGCTCATAAGACCCTAGGCTCTTGCAACCATTCCAGAATTCCTAGATTTAGGTTGGACTGCTTTCTGTTGATTCTGGGACATCAAGGGAGTCTCTAGATAGACACATGGCAACCTGAATATCTAGCTTGGCTCTACACTCATGACCTATTACTGAACTCTTCTTAGGATGCCGGGACAAATAGTTCAGTAGCATCTCCATCACCCACTGGATACTAATTTGTCTTCAAACATATGCCCAGGCACCCCACTAAGATGTCTCCTGGAAAATCTCAAATCTCTGAAGGTAACACCTGATTCGAGGGCATCAAAACTAGTACACCTCTGCAATAAGGTCTGGATTCAGTACCCACTATATAACAATTACACATGACCATTTAACAGCACACTAGATCCAATTGTTTTAAGGTATCTTCATGCATACTGTTGGCGGTCTGGTAAATGGAAAGAGGTTCCCTATGCCCAAACGTTTACATATCCACACTTCCACACCCCTGGCTTGTTCTCATGGCCTTCATGCTCAGTTTGTGTCACAGGCCTGAACCTGCCTGGGCAAACTTGTTTTCTGTCACCATGATCTTATACCACTACTGCCAGTTTTCTTATTCAGGTCCTAGCCAAATGTTTCTTAGCTAATGCAAAAATGTGTTTTTCTCTACTTACACAACCTGTCAAAGTTACTTAAGATTTTCATTTCTATCCTGTCTTGATAGATGATGATTTTTACTACTGCCATTCAATCACAATGTGTTCTATTAAGTTATAACCAATAGATATAGCCCTCAATCTTGTCGGAACTCTGCTAATTACTTAGTTTATGACAGACAGAATTCCCAAAGAATTCCTTTAACAGGCCCCACGAGGTCTCAGGAGATGTAGACATGGCTACAAGATACTGCCTGGATTATGATATGATAATTACTGAAAAACACAGTGGACAAAACTGGATACCCTGAGTCAAATGACTTAGCTAAATCAAGATAAGCCATTTCTCATGTCACCAGTATTCAGTCCACAGAGAAAAAGTCCTGTGTCTTCTGAACTTTAAAGCCAGACTGACCGCCCAAGTTGCCATGGAGACAATAGAGACCACAGGGAACTGTTGTCTAGTGGACTCTGTCATTTTTTTTAAATAATATGACTGGTAGATTATTGTTTATTCTTTCTCAGACTTCTGACTACATTAACAGCTAAGGTAACTGTAGCCTGACAACTAGAAAACCTTTCATAGATGTAATCTCTTACTTCCTTACCTTCCACTTCTTGCTATGCCACTGTCCTAACATTATTCGAGTTCTTAGCAATAATGAAGCATTCCACTATATGATCCAACTTTTTAATCACAAATTTTTGCTCCTTCTGCTCCACAAAATGTTCATCTTAAAGACTGTTCATGTTGTTAACTCATGTTGTTATCTTTTTTTGTAAACTTATAAGCTACAGGAAACCCACTCAGATCTACCTCTCACGGACCAAATAGACTCCATCCTGATAAGTACATCTGCCTAAAGTTTCCACTTACTAATTCCAGAGGGTGGAATTTCTCTGGGTTTCAAATACGTATCTTAAGAAAAAGTTTTTCTTTCTCCTAAACGTACTTAATCTTATAATAATCTTAATGAGGGAATGTTAGCATTCTGTCTAAACTCTATCCCACAATTACCTGGCAACAGCAAGGTATACTCTACCCCACCGTTACCTGGCAACTTCCAGGTAGGTCTGACCCACTATAAAAGGGGATGCTTGCTCTCTCCTCCTTCTCTTGATCTCTTGCTCCTCTCTTGCTCTTTCTCCCCTTCCCATTCCCTCTCCACCTCCACATGCTCATGGCAGGTCTCTCTCTCTCTCTCTCTCTCTCTCTCTCTCTCTCTCTCTCTCTCTCTCTCTCTCTCTCTCTCTCTGCCTTACTACCCTCTTAACTCCCTGCCCCATGCCCTGAATAAACTCTATTCTATACTATATCATCATGTGGTTGGTCCCTCAGGGTGAAGGGATGCCTTGGCATGGGCCTGTTGAGACACCCCCTTCCCCCATACACGACTACACTCCCATAGAACATATTCCCTCTCTCTTTATTTTTTTATAAACACATCACTTGATATTTGTTAAAGTAAAAATACTATAAAACAATTATCAGACTTGAAGAAACTGAACTCTAAACACATTCTGCTACTGAGAAAAGCTCAGAGATTTCTGCAGCTGAACTTATATTTCCTTATCTTACAACATAAAACAGTTTACATGGTGGTGGTGGTGGTGATAATACTGGTTTGGTTCATTTTGGTGTATTTTGGCTTTTCAAGAACATGTTTTTCTGTGTAATCATGTCTTTCCCAGAATTCATTTTGTAGATCAGGCTGTGCTTGAATTCAAAGATCTGCCTTGTTTTGCCTCCTGAATTCTGGGACTAAAGATGTATTCCACCACTGCCTGGTCACAAGAACTGTTTTAATGAAAACCCCTACACCAATTACCTGATATTAAAGAATCTTTCACCTAATGTATTCTATAACTTAACTCATAATTAAGTTTATATATTAATGATCACATTAATATTTACTATCCCACAATATCTCATGCCCTAGTATTTTACACCATGACTCAGTAGTACCATATCTTTAAACAAGAATATCGGTTCTCTTTGAAATATTTAGGTTGAAGTTAGCATAAGTTAGTTCATCATATTATTACACATTATTACTAGTGCCATCCAATTACCATTAAAAATAACAGTAAGGCTAGGAGGTACAGTGGCAGACACTTAAAGCTCAAGCTTTATGAGAGTCTGAAGAAGAGGAATTCATTGCTATGAGTTGATCACAGACTGCCTCTACCCTGTACTATAAGAGGAAACAAAACAAAACAAAAACAAAAACAAAAATCAAAACAAAACAAAACAAACAAAAAAACCCAAATAGATTTACAAAGAACTCACAATCTGAGAAGTGAGATTAGGCTTCAGTTCACATTTTTGGCCCAAAAATTTCTCCTTCCCTATTTCTCAGAATCTTTCTCATCTTTATATAAGTAATATGTCATATGATGAATCAAGACATATCATATCTCTCTGATATTTTCAGGCCAATATCATCTAACTTCATCATTTCATTAATGTTTAAACCATCTCTCCTTAATGCAGAAGTTCTAACACATATTCATGATGCAAAATGTTGTTATCAATCCAAAACCACATTATACCCAGGAGATCTTCTGCCTTACATTGCAGGACCTGGCTTTTACAATTGTCATGCATTTGTAGATATTTCAGGTCAGGCTAGATCATGAATATTTTAGTTTATACTCACTTTTATATATAACGTGATATTTCTGTTATTTATTCTGAAAATTTAATGTCAATATATACACTCTTTTCCACAGTAGACCCTTGACTATTATCACCATTGTTATCTATTAGAGACTTATAAGTGAAACATAGAAATGGTCAATAATACATGGAAAAGAGACTTAGAGAAGGAAGAATAGGGATCTGGAGAGAGAGGAGAGAGGTAACTACAGAGGTAACAGACAATCAATAAAAGATGGCATGACTGTCTATCTTCTCATATTGAATCCAGACCTTTTCTTTTAAATCAATATCAAACTTTTAAAAATAATATCCTAATAAAATTACCATTATTTTATCAGTTAATATTTTAAAACTATTTTACTACTAACAAATTTATGTATATTTTAATGAACTATTTTGAACACAAAAGTCCCACATTCCTTCTGTTCTTGTATTCTGATTCTTGTTGTAAAATTAGTTTTTTGCAGTTAATCAATATGAATCTAAAAATCTTGCTTCATATTCTTCAATTTTACTTATATTACCCTTGCAAACATTCAGATCATTTTCCTTACTGAGTAATGTAGATATATGAATTTCCTTGAACATACCAGCCTTTATTCTTTTCTTCTTCTACAATGTGTCTCCAGTTGTTTCCTGGTGTATTAACCAAAGGCAACTGCCACAGAACACATTATGGTGAATTCACACAAGAATTCTTAAAGCATGGCAGCAAAAGGTTATGTAGCCAGACAGAGTGGATTTGGTCAGAATAGGACACAGACCTATTATACCATACTTTGAAAATACTATTAGTCTTAATTTTCTGGACCTAAGAATATTAATACCTAAACAAAACAAGATGTCAGCAACAAGAAAGATAGTCTTTTGAGTTAGAACAAAGGATGTCAGATAGCTGCAATTCTCTGAATGGTCATGTATTCCTAAAATGCATATGTTAAAATCCTACTCCAAGAAAATGGCACTAGAAGTTGGGTCATTTGAAAGGCAATTGAATTGACTTCACAGATCTTTTAAGATGATGCAAATGTCTGTAACATTGTCCCTCCTGCCACACAAGGAAACAGTAAGAAGATACCACTGATGATTTATTGGAACCTTCTATCTGATGGCACTTTGAGTTTGTTCTTGGATTTTACATCCTCCACAACAGTGAAAATTAATATATATTGTCCTAATTAAAATTAATGTACAATGTACCTAAGTAAATTATTCCATCATGGTAGACTGATAGAAAACCAACCAATCTGTAATTTTAATTCATACTTCTCATATCTTTTAATGATATAATATAAGAAAAATGCTGGGTAAGAGTAATGGATGGCTCAATGAGTAAAGCACTGCACAAGCACTAGAGTATGAGTTCAGATTCCCAGAACAGAACTCATAAAAATCATGAATATTATAGCATCCATCTGTAATGCTAGCTCTATGAGATACAAACGGGTGACCATAGGGGCTTAAGATTAATCAGTATGGAGTGGCAGAGCAGTTGGGACAGTATCCATCCAGACTTCTCCTGCACCCAGGAGCTGGGCAGCATCACAGCTGTCTGTGCACAGATCCTGCCAGGAGAGAACTGGTCTGCAGAGAGGATTTGACTCCTGGGTTTGGAAGTAAAGACACCACCTTCTCTCCAGAAACTGAGCAGGCAGGTACAGCCAGGAGCTCAGGGAACACAGGAGTGGCAGAGCAGCTGGGACAGGATCCATCCTGGCTCCATCTGCTGAGAAGCACCACAGGACTCTGTGCCAGGGGAGAGGCGGTCAGCCAGGGTGGCTGAGACAGACTTGCAGGTCCACAGGAGGGACAAGCACCAGCCAGATTAAGCAAGACACCTAACACCAGAGATAGCCAAATGGTAAAAGGCAAATTTAGGAACATTACCAACAGAAATCAAGGTAACATGGCACCATCTGAATCCAATTCTCCCAAAACAGGATATCCCAACACACCAGAAAAACAAGATATGGATTTAAAATCACAGCTCATGATACTGATAGAGGGCTTCAAAAAGGACATAGATAACTTCCTTAAAGAAATACAGGAGAACACAGGTAAACAGGTAGAAACCCTTAAAGAATTACAGGAAAGCACAACAAAACAGGTGAAGGAATTGAGCAAAACCATGCAGGATTTAAGAATGGAGGTAGAAACAATAAAGAAATCACAAAGGAGAACAACTCTAGACATAGAAAACCTAGAAAAGAAGTCAAGAGTCATGTATGCAAACATCAACAACAGAATCCAAGAGCTAGAAGAGAGAATCTCAGATGCAGAAGATTCCATAGAAAGCATTGACACAACAGTCAAAGAAAATGCAAAATGCAAAAAGCTCCTAACCCAAAACATCCAGGAAATCTAGGACAAAAGGGGAAGACCAAACCTAAAGATTTTAGATATAGAAGAGAGTGAAGATTTCCAACTTAAAGGGCCAGTAAATGTCTTCAACAAACTTGTAGAAGAAAACTTCCCTAACCTAAAGAAAGAGATGCCCATGAACATACAGGAAGCCTATAGAACGCCAAATAGATAGGAACAGAAAAGAAATTCCTCCCGTCACATAATAATTAAAATGCCAAATGCACTAAGCAAAAAAAGAATATTAAAAGTGGTAAGGGAAAAGGGAAAGTAATTTATAAAAATAGACCTCTCAGAATTACACCATTTCCTGCTAGAGACTATAAAAGCCAGAAGATCCTGGACAGATGTCATACAGACCCTAAGGGAAAGTAAATTCCAACCCCAGCTACTATACCCAGCAAAACTCTCAATTACGATAGACAGAGAAACCAAGTTATTCCATGACAAAACCAAATTTACACAATATCTTTCTACAAATCCAGCCCTTTAAAGCATAATGAATGGAAAACACCAACAAAAGGAGGGGAACTACACACTAGAAAGAACAAGTAATTAATCTTCTTTTAACAAACCAAAAGAAGAGAGCCACACAAACATAACTCCATCTCTAATACAAAAATAACTGGAAACAGCAATCACTTCTCCTTAATATCTCTTACTATCAATGGATTCAATTCTCCAGTAAAAGGACATAGACTAGCCCACTGGATACATAAGCAGGACCCAACATTTTGCTGAATACAGGAAATTCACCTCAGGCACATAGACTCAGAGTAAAAGGCTGAAAAGCAATTTTCCAAGCAAATAGTTCCAAGAAACAAGCTGGTGTAGCCATTCTAATACCAAATGAAATCAATTTTCAACCTAAAGTAATCAAAATAAGATAAGGAAGGACACTTCATATTCATCAAAGGAAAAATCTACCAGGATGAACTCTCAATACTGAACATATATGCTCCAAATACAAGAGCACCCACATTCATAAAAGAAACTTTACTAAAGCTCAAAGCACACATTGCACCCCACAAGAATAGTGGGAGACTTCAACACCCCACTCTCATCAATGGACAGATTAAGTAAACGCAAACTAAACAGAGAAACAGTGAAACTAACAGGAGTTATGAACCAAATGAATTTGACAGATATCTATAGAACATTTTATCCTAAAACAAAAGAATATACCTTCTTCTTAGCACCTCATGGTACCTTCTCCAAAATTGACCATAAAATTGATCACAAAACAGACCTCAACAGATATAAGAAGATTGAACTAATCCCATGCCTCCTATCAGATCACTATAGAGTAAGAATCACAAAACAGACCTCAGCACATATAAGAAGATTGAAATAATTCCATGAACCCTATCAGATCACCACGGATTAAGGCTGGTCTTCAATAACAATGAAAACAATAGAAAGCTCACATACACAAGAAAACTGAGCAACATTCTGCTCAATGATAACTTGGTCAAGGAAGAAATAAAGAAAGAAATTAAAGACTTTTTTGAATTTAATGAAAATGAAGGCACAACATACCCAAATTTATGGGACACAATGAAAGCAATGCTAAGACAAAAACTCATAACTCTGAGTGCCTCCCAAAAGAACCTAGAGAGAGAATACACTAACAGCTTGACAGCGTACCTGAAGAGTCTAGAACAAAAAGAAGCAGATACACCCAAGAGGAGTAGACAGCAGAAAATAATCAAAGAATCAGTCAAACCGTGAGTTGGTTCTTTGAAAAAAACCAAAAAGATAGATAAACCCTTAGCCAAACTAACCGGAGGGCACAGAGACAGTATCCACATCAGCAAATTCAGAAATGAAAAGGGAGACATAACAACAGATACTGAGGAAATCCAAACAATTATCAGATCCTACTACAAAAGCCAATACTCAACAAAAGTGGAAAATCTAGAGGAAACAGACAATTTTCTAGAGAGATACCAGGTATCAAAGTTAAATCAGGATCAGATAAACGGTCTAAACAATCCAATAACCCCTAAGAAATAGAAGCAGTCATTAATAGTCTCCCAACCAAAAAGATCCCCAGGACCAGATGGGTTCAATGCAGAGTACTATCAGACCTTCAAAGAAAGCCAAACACCAATACTCTTCCAACTATTCTACAAAATAGAAACAGATGTAACACTACCCAATTGGTTTCATGAAGCCAGAATACCAAAACCACACAAAAACCCAAAAAAGAAAGACAATTTTAGATCAATTTTCCTTATGAATATCGATACAAAAATACTCAATAAAATTTTTGCCAAGAACACATCAAAACAACCATCCACCATTATCAACTAGGCTTTATACCAGTGATGCAGGGATGGATCAATATAAGGAAATCCATCAGTAAAATCCACTATATAAACAAACTCAAAGAAACAAAAAACACATGATCATTTCAACGGATGCTAAGAAAGCATTTGACAAAATCCAACACATCTTCATGATAAAAGTCTTTGAAAGATCAAGAATTTGAGGCCCATGCCTAAACACAGTAAAAGCAATATACAGCAAACCAATAGCCAGTATCAAACTAAATTGAGAGAAACTTGAAGTCATCCCACTGAAATCAGGGACTAGACCAGGCTGTCCACTCTCTCCCTACCTGTTCAATATAGTACTCAAAGTCCTACCCAGAGCAACTAGACAAAAAAAGGAGGTCAAAGGGATTCAAATTGGAAAGGAAGAAGTCAAAGTATCACTATTTGCAGTTGATATGTTAGTATACTTAAATGACCCCAAAATTCTACCAGAGAACTCCTAAGCCTGATAAACAACTTCAGCAATGTGGTTGGATATAAAATTAACTCAAACAAATCAGTAGCCTTCCTATACTCGAAGGATAAAGAGGCTGAGAAAGAAATTAGGGAAATGACACCTCTTCACAATAGTCGAAACTAATATTAAATATTCTGGTGTGACTCAAACCAAGCAAGTGAAAGATCCCTATGACAAGAACTTCAAATCTCTGAAGAAAGACATTGAAGAAGATTTCAGAAAAATGCAAAGATCTCCCATGCTCATGGATTAGCAGGATTAATATAATAAAACTGGCCATCGTACCTAAAGCAATCTACAGACTCAATATAATCCCCATCAAAATTCCAATTCAATTCCTCATGGAGTTAGAAAGAGCAATTTCCAAATTTATCTAGAATAACAAAAACCCAAAATAGGGAAAACTCTTCTCAACAATGAAAGAACTTCTGGCAGAATCACCATCCCTGATCTCAAGCTATACTACAGAGCAACAATAATAAAAACTGTGTGGTATTGGTACTGGGACAGACAGGTAGATCAGTGGAATAGAACTGAAGACACAGAAATGAACCATCACACCTATGATCACTTGAACTTTGAAAAAGGACCTAAAACCATCCAGTGGAATAAAGACAGCATTTTCAACAAATGTTGCAGGGTCAACTGGCAGTCAACATGTAGAAGGAGGCAAATTGATTCATTCTTATCTCCAAGTACAAAGCTCAGTCTAAGTGGATCAAGAACCTCACCATAAAAACAGATACACTGAATCTAAGAGAAGAGAAAATGGGGCACATGGCACAGGGGAAAATTTCCTGAATAGAACACCAATAGCTTATGCTCTAAGATCAAGAATTGACAAATAGGACCTCAAAAAATTACAAAGTTTCTGTAAGGCAAAGGACACTGTCAATAGGACAAAATGGAAACCAACAGATTGGGAAAAGGTCTTTACCAATCCTCTATCTGATACAGGGCTAATATCCAATATATACAAAGAACTCAAGAAGTTAAACTCCAGAGAACCAAATAATCCTATTAAAAAATGAGGTAAAGAGCTAAATAAAGAATTCTCAACTGAGGAATACTGAATGACTGAGAAACACTTTACGTAATGTTCAACATCCTCAATCATCAAGGAAATGCAAATCAAAACAACCCTGAGTTTCCAGCTCACACCAGTCAGAATGGCCAAGTTCAAAAACTCAGGGGACAGCAAATGCTAGAGAGGATTGGAGAAAGAGGAACATTCCTCCATTGCTGGTGGGATTGCAAGCTGGTATGACCATTCTGAAAATCAGTTTGGTGGTTCTTCAGAAAATTGGAAATAGTTCTACCTGAGGACCCATATACCACTCCAGGGCATATTCCCAGAAGATGCTCTAACATGTAATAAAGACACATGCTCCACTATGTTCATAGAAGCCTTATTTATAAAATTCAGGAGCTGGAAAGAACCCAGATGCCCCTCAACAGAGGAATGGATACAGAAAATGTGGTACATTTACACAATGGAGTACTACTCAGCTATTAAAAATAATGAATTCATGAAATTCTTAGGCAAATGGATGGAGCTAGAAAATATAATACTGAGTGAATTAACCCAATCACAAAATACCACACATGGTATGCACTCGCTGATAAGTGGATATTAGCCCAAAAGCTCAGAATAGCCAAGATATAACTCACAGACCACATGAAGCTCAAAAGAAAGGAGACCAAAGTATGGATACTTTGATCCTTATTAGAAAGTGGATCAAAATACCCATGGCTCATAGCCAGCCAATAGAATGAGTATAGGGTCCCCAATGGAGCAGCTAGAGAAATGACCCAAGGAGCTGAAGAGGTTTATAGCCCTGCAGGAGGAACAATATGTACCAATCAGTATCCCCAGATCTCCCAGGGACAAAACCACCAACCAAAGAGTACACATAGAGGGTCCTACGACTCCAGCTACATATGTAGCAGAAGTTAACCATTTCAGACATCAGTGAGAGGGGAGACCATTGGTCCTGTAAAGGCTCAATTCCCCTGGAATAAGGGAATGCAAGTCAGGAAATTGCGGGGGTGGGAGGTGAGTAGGGGGAGTGGGGATGGTAAGGGGGTTTTAGGAGGGTTAGCTCTGAAAGGAGATACCATTTGAAATGCAAATAAAGCACACATCTACTTAAAAAAAAGATTAGTCTGTATGGCCAGTTTGTGGACACAAGCTTTAGTGATAGGACCTGTCTTAAAATAGACAGAGGGGTATGGAGAAAAATACCCAATGTCAATCTTTGGCATTCAAATATAAATATATGAACATCTGTATCTGTACACCTATGTGAATATAACACACACACACACACACACACACACACACACATGCTTAATGAATATCAATAACTGCTGGGTGCTAGTAGGACAAATATTACTAGCAGCAACATTTACTCTGTCATAGTTTCCCATCTTGAGTTTCTCACACAGGCACACAAGTTAAAACTCAGGTTACTAGCCCATATGCTACTAACCTAGGGGATGTTTATGATGTATACTAGTGGAAGATGTTCAGGTTTGTGATGTGAACTTCTGGTGGGTCCTCTTTATCTTATTCCTTCTAGGCTCACATTAGGAGGTTCTGCTCCAACATGATTTTGAACTATGTTGTGCTGCTACTATGTCCTATCCTGAGGAAACACTTTACTGAACGTTTCAGCACATTGATGATGTTGTCTTACTGATCACAAGTGATTCTTCCACCCTTGCTGGACAGCACCAGTTTTCCTAGTAAAGCAAAAACTTCACTTGTTTGAACATCAATAGTGGATTTTCTTCCCTCTGAAGCTTCACAAGTCTTACCTCCATTTTCTACATTACTTTCAATATTGTCTTTAGTTTTCCCACATCTTATTAAACTCAGTGTCAAATGTCAAAGTTTTCCAGTCAAAGCTCCAGAATTTATACCTTTCTCTCACAAAACAGTTCAAGACAGAAAAGTCACACAAATTTGTCCTTTACAGAAAATCTCACTCTCTGATAACTTCTGTCCTTGTTACTTTTCTGTTGCTATAATAAAACAGAAACTGAAACAGTAGGAAAGAAAAGGATGTATTTGGCTATAAGTTACAGTCTACTATTGAAGAAAGAAAAGGCAGAAATTTCATGTAGGAACTTAGAGGCAGGTACTGAAGCAGAGATTATGGAGGAATATTATTTACTGGCTTACTTGGCTACTTTTCTTATACAGTCCAGGCTTATGTGTCTAGGGATAGCAATGACCACAGTAGGCTAGGCTTTTCAGCATCACTTATCAGTTAAGAAAATGCTCCACTGGTCAATATAATAAAAATGATTCCTTTTTTTAAAATTTCTTTTATTATTATTATTATTATTATTATTATTATTATTATTATTATTATCATTATTTTATTTTCTATATTCTTTATGTACATTCCAAATGATTTCCCCTTTCCCAGTTCCCCTCTCCCCGAAAGAACCATAAGCCCTCTTCCCTCCCTGTGTTCCCCATTTGCCTAAGAATTTCATGAATTCATTGTTTTTAATTGCTGAGTAGTATTCCATTGTGTAAATATACATGGAAAATATCTCTGATAAAATTGAAGAAATATATAGAAAAACACGTTAAGATTGACTATTTCATGGAAAAATTATACAGTAAAATGGTGGGCATAAAAATATTCCTAAGTTGATTGAAAGAGGAATTATAAACATTTTCTGATAAAATTGAAAAACTACAAGGAAAATATTTCTGAAAAAACTCGAGAAATATATAGAAAAACACGTTAAAACTGGCTATTTCATGGAAAATTGTACAGATAAAATGGTAGGCATAAAAATATTTCTAAGTTGACTGAAAGTGAAATTATAAACATTTTCTGATAAAATTAAAGATTTACATGGAAAATATCTCTGATATAATTGAAGAATATATAAAAAACGTGTTAAGATTGAGTATTTCATCGAAAAATTATAAAGATAAAATGGTAGACATAAAAATTTTCCTATGTTTTCTGAAAGTGGAATTATAGACACTTTTTGATAAAATTGAAGATCTACAAGAAAAATATTACTGAAAAAATTCAAGAAATATATAGAAAAACATGTTAAAACTGACTATTACATGGGAAATTATACAGATAAAATGGAAGGTATAAAAATGTTCGTAAGTTGATTGAAAGTAAAATCATAGACATTGTCTGATAAAACTGAAGATCCATATGGAAAATACTTCTGACAAAATTGAAGAAAATTACAGAGAAATTTTAAAATTTAAGATTATCATGGACAATTATACCGACAAAACGGTAGGCACAAAAACATTCCTAAATTGATTGAAAGAGGAACTACAAACAACCCACTGATGAAACCAAAGATCTAACTGAAAAACACCACCGAAAAAAATCAAAGAAATACACAGAGAAAAATGTTAAAATTAAAGATTATCATGGAAATAATACAGCCAAAATGGTAGACACAAAAAGCATTACTGAATTGAATGAAGGATCACAAAAATGTTCTGATAAAATCGAAGATCCACATGAATAAAATCTGTTAGACTATGTTTTTTGTTGGGGAATTGAGTCTATTGACATTATAAGATATTAAGGAATAGTGATTGTTGCTTCCTGTTATTGTTGATGTTCTTTTTAATGTTTGTGGGGTTACTTTCTTTTGGGTTAGTTGGGAAAAGATTGCTTTCTTGCTTTTTCTAGGGTGTAGTTTCCCTCCTCATGTTGGTATTTTCCATCTATTATCCTTTGTACGGCTGGATTAGTGGAAAGATATTGTGTAAATTTGCTTTTATCATGGAATATCTTGGTTTCTCCATCTATGGTAATTGGGAGTTTTGCTGAGTATAGTAGTTTGGGCTAGCATTTGTGTTCTCTTAGGGTCTGTATAACATCTACCCAGGATCTTCTGGCTTTAATCGTCTCAGGTGAGAAGTCTGGTGTAATTCTGATAGGCCTGCCTTAATAGGTTACTTGACCTCTTACTGCTTTTAATATTCTTTCTTTGTTTAGTGCATTTGGTGTTTTGATTATAATGTGCTGGGAGGACTTTCTGGTCTGGTCCAGTCTGTTTGGAGTTCGGTAGGCTTCTTGTATGTTCATGGACATCTCTTTCTTTAGGTTAGGGAAGTTTTCTTCTATAATTTTGTTGAAGATATTTACTGGCCCTTTAAGAAGGAAATCTTGACTCTCTTCTATACCTATAATCCTTAGGTTTAGTCTTCTCATTTGTCCTGGATTTCCTGGATGTTTTGGCTCAGGAGCTTTTTGCATTTTGCATTTTCTTTAACTGTTGAGTCAATGTTTTCTATGGTATCTTCAGCCCCTGAGATTCTTTCTTCTATCTCTTGTATTCTGTTGTTGATACTTGCATCTATGACTCCTGAATTCTTTCCAAGATTTTCTATCTCCAGAGATGTCTCACTTTGTGATTTCTTTATTGTTTCTACTTCCATTTTTAGATCCTGGATGGTTTTGATCACTTCCTTCACTTGTTTGTTTGTGTTCTCCTGTAATTCTTTCAGGGATTTTTGTGTTTCCTCTTTAAGGGCCTCTACCTGTTCACCCATGCTCCCCTGTATCTCTTTCAGGGATTTTTGTATTTCCTCTTTAAGGGCCTTTACCATTTGACTCATGTTCTCCTCTATTTCTTTAAGGGAGTTATTTATGTCCTTCTTAATGTCCTCTAACAGCATGGTGAAAAGATACTTTAAATCCAACTCTTGCTTTTTCGGTGTGCTGGGGTATCCGGGACTTGCTGGGGTGGGAGAACTGGGCTCTGATATTGCTAAGTAGCCTTGGTTTCTGTTGGTAGGGTTCTTGTGCTTGCCTTTCGCCATCTGGTTATCTCTGGTGTTAGTCTTATTGTCTCTGGCTGGAGCTTGCCCCTCCTATGGGCCTGTAAACCTGTGTCTGTACTCCTGGGAGACCAACTCTCTTCTGGCAGGGTCTGTGCACAGAAGGCTTTGGAGCTGCCTGGTCCCTGCTGCAGATGGTGGCTGGAAGGGAAGGCTCCTGTCCCAGCTGCTCCATTGATTGTATACCCTGTGTCCTCCTAGCTGTACCCCTCCAGAGAGAAGGTGGAGATCTCACCTCCGCACTCAGAAGTTAAATCGCTGCTGGGAGATCACTCTTTCCTGGCAGGCTAAGCATAGAAGGCTTTGGGGCTGCCTGGTTCCCTGCCGCAAATGGCGGCCGGAAGGAAAGACCTAGATGATTCTTTGGTTGAGGTTCACATTACTCTGATGGCTACAGTTTGTATGACAAAATATAGGCAATGCAGATGCCTATAGAAATTTTGTTAAAGAAACCATAATGGAATTTGCTCTGTTAAATTTTCTTATAGAAATGATTTATCAGTGATATGTTTTGGTAACATCTTATCCAGTGTACAGCATCTTTCCAAACTGGAATTAATTATCTCAAATCTGTCCATTTTTTTATATTGAGTTTTTGCAATATTCTATATCCCTTACTGTCAATTTACCGATGTTCACATTTTCAACCATGGGACACAACCTCAGAGAGCACTTCCTGTATTCAGCCATGGGAATAAATTCCACATGATTTGAGCTTTTGTCAAAAGATTTCAGCAATTCAGTCAGATCTCCATGGTTCACTCTTAATTCTGGTTCTTTTGTTATTTCAACCATTTGTGCAGTTATATTCTCCACTTAAACCCTGGAATCAATGTCACCCATGTGTGTTGAAATCAATTTCTAAGCTCCTGTGAACAAGGCTATTTTAACTTCATCCATAAGTCACAGATGTTCCCAATGGTGTCTAGTATGGTGAGCTTTTTCAGTCCATTTCAACACCAATACTTTACAGAATGTGTCTTAAATAAAACTTAAGTATAAAAGAATTCATTGACCCATGGATAAAAAATTGATGTTGTGTTCATAGGCATAATGACAGAATTCATTTTATTATACATCTTCTTCAGGGATCCTGCATGGTTAGATGCATTGCCAGTGAGCAATAATATTTGAAATCATTCTCTGGGCAATATACATATAAATGAGGGCTTAAAATATTCATTAAACCATGGTACAAATGACTTGTTATCATTTGGGCTTTGTTGTTCTATTTATAACACACAATCAGGAATAGATATCCCAGTTCTTAAAAACTGTAGGATTTCCTCAATGTTAAAGGAGCATCTGATTCAACTTAAAGCCACCAGCTGTATTACCCTTAATAAAAGTTACCCTGTCCTTAGATGCTTTGAAGTCAGTTGTTGACATCTCATCCACAGAGATCAAAGTCCTTCTTTCAGTATAATGCTATTTCACAATGAAAGAAACTATGTTATTTAGTGCAGCTACATAATCAGTTCTTCTGGATCACATCCTAGAGCTTCTGAATACTTTTACTTCAGCTTTTACAACAGTTCACTCTAACTAACGTGTACATTTAAATTATGGGAATGTCTTTTGCTTTTTTTTTCTTTTTTAATTAATCATTTCATACTTTTACATCTCAAATGCTATCCCACTTCCCTGTTACCCTGTCAAATTTTCCCCATCCCACAATCTCCCTCTACTCCCTCCCCTTTGCCTTTATGAGGGTACTCCCCCACACACATACTCCCACCCCACTCATCCAGCATTCCCCTACCCTGGGGCATCAAACTTCCACAAGAAGAAGGGTCTCCCCTCCCATTGATGTCAGATTAGTTAATATTCTGTTAAATATGCATCTGGAGCCATGGATTCCTCCTTGTCCAGTCCTTTGTTGGTGCACTGGATACTCCAGTCAGTTGATGGTGTTCTTTATATGGGGTTGCAATCCTTCTCAGCTCCTCCAGTTCTTCTGTCAGCTCCCCAACAACCAGAGTTCCAGAGCTCAGTCTGATGGTTGACTCCAAGCATCCACATCTGCACTGATCAGTTGCTGGCTGAACCTCCCAATGAGCAACCACACCAGGTTCCTGTCAGCAAGTAACTCTTGGCAATGGCAACAGTGTTGGGTTTGATGTCTACAGACAGAATGAATCCCTGAATGGAACAGTTCTCAGATGGCCCTTCCTTCACTGTCTGCTCAATTTTTATCCCTGTTCTTCATTTAGACAGGAACATTTCTATGTTAAAAACTTTGAGATGGGTGTATGGCCCCACCTCTCGACAAGGTGGCCATGCCTATCTACTGGAGGTGGTCTCTACAGGTTCTATCTCCCCTTCTCTGACAAAATCATCCCCTTTGGATCCTGAGAGCCTCGCCTTTCCCTGGATTCTGGGACAATACAATGGCTATCCCCACTTCCTCATCACCTGCCCACTGCTACATATTTTTATTTGATTTTATGACCCTCTGTAACTCTCTCTGGTTCCTCCCCCCCCAGTACCTGACACTGCCCCCATATTTCCTCCCCTACCTCTCTCTCCCCCAGGTTGTTCTCTCTCTCCACCTCCTACTATCAACCTTTTCCCCCCTCAATGCAGGACTGAAGCATCCACAACCTGGTCTTTCTTTCTGCTAAGTTCCATATAGTCTGTAGGTTATATCCTGGAAATTGTGAGTTTGGGGGCTAATATCCACTAATCAGTGACTACATACCATGTGTGTTCTTTTGTTCCTGGGTTACCTCATTCAGAATGATGTTTTCTAGTTCCTTCTATTTGCCTGCAAATTTCATGAGGTCATTTTTTGATAGCTGAGTAGTACTCCGTTGTGTAAATGTACTACATTCTCTGTATCCATTATTCTGCTGAGGTATATCTAGGTTGTTTCCAGCTACTGGCTATTATAAATAAGACTGCCATAAACATAGCGGAGCATGTGTCCTTGTTACACGTTGGAGCATCTTTTGGGTATATGCCCAGTAATGGTATAGCTGGGTCTTCAGGTAGATCTATTTTGAATTTTCTGAGGAACTGCCAGACTGATTTCCAGATACCAGCTTGCAATCCTACCTGCAATGGAGGAGTATCCCTCTATCTTCACCAGCATCTATTGTCACCTGAGTTTTTGATCTTAGCCAACTTGACTGGTGTGAAGTAGAATCTCCGGGTTATTTTGTTTTTTTGTTTATTTTATTTTATTTTTTAATTTACATTCCAAATCACTTCCCCTTTCCCGTTTCCTCCCTCCCCGAAAGTCCCATAAGCCCCCTTCCCTCCCTCTTTTCTCCATTCAACCCCCTCTCGTTACTCTGTCCTGATGTTCCCCTACATCCAGTCTTTCCAGGACCAGAGGTCTCTCCTACCATCTTTTTAGAAATCTATTGATATGCGGATTGTGTCTAGGTAAGGGATATTGACCCAGAATCTCGGAATACCCTAGACACAATCCGGGTTATTTTGATTTGCATTTCCCTGAGGACTAAGGATGCTGAATAGGTATTTAAGTGTTTCTTAGCCATGGAAGATTCCTCAGTTGAGAATTCTTTGTTTAGTCTTGTACCCCATATTTAATAAGGTTATTTGGTTCTCTAGAGTCTAACTTGTTGAGTTTTTGTATATTTTGGACATTAGCACTCTATCTGATGTAGAGTTTGCAAAGATCTTTTCTGAAACTGTTGGTTGCCATTTGTCCTATTGACAGTGTCTTTTGCCTTACAGAAGCTTTGTGATTTTATGAGGTCTTATTGATCAATTGTTGATCTTAGAGCATAAACCATTGGTGTTCTGATCAGGAAATTTTCCCCTGTGCCCATGTGTTCTACACTCTTCCCCACTTTTACTTCTATTAGATTCAGTGTATCTGGTTTTATGTGAAGGCCCTTGATCCACTTGGACTTGAGGTTTGTATAAGGAGAGAAGAATGGATCAATTTGCATTCTTCTACATGCAGACTGCCAGTTGGACCAGTAACATTTTTTTAAAATGCTATCTTTTTTTAATTGGACGGTTTTAAGCTCCTTTGTCAAAGTTCAAGTGTGTGGGTTTATTTCTGTGTCTTCAATTCTATTGCATTGATATACCTTCTTGTTTCTGTATCAATACCATGCAGTTTTTATCACTATTGTTCTGTAATACAGATTGAGGTCAGGGATGGTTATTCCCCTAGAAATTCTTTTAATGTTGAGAAGAGTTTTCACTGTCTTGAAATTTTTGTTATTCCATATGAGTTTGAGAATTGTTCTTTCTAACTCCATGAATAAATGAGTTGAAATTTTGGTGGGGATCACATTGAATCTGTAGCTTGCTTTTGGTAATATGGCCATTATTGCTATGTTAATCCTACCAATCTATGATCATGGGTGATCTGTTCATTTTCTGAGGTCTTCAATTTATTTCTTCATGGACTCCATCAATGTAATCCACTATATAAACAAACTCAAATTAAAAAACCACATGATCATCTCCTTAGATGCTGACAATGTCTTTAACAAAATACAACACCCAGATATGTTAAAATTATTGAAAAGATCAGGAATTCAATGTCCATACTAAATATAATAAAAGCAATATACAACAAACAAATAGCCAACAACAAACTAAATGGAGAGAAACTCAAAGCAATTCCATTAAAATCAGGGACAAAACAAGGCTACACACTCTCTCCCTACATATTCAATACAGTACCAGAAGTTCTAGCCGGAGCAATTAGACAACAAAAGGAGATCAAAGGGATAAAAAAATGGGAAAGAAGTCAAGTTATAACTATATGCAGATGATAAGACAGTATACATATGCAATCCCAAAAATTCTACCAGAGAGTTCCTACAGCTGATAAACAACTTCAGCAAAGTGACTAGATATAAAATAAACTCTAATAAATCAATAGCCTTCTTGTACTCAAAGGATAAATGGGCTGAGAAAGAAATTAAGGAACACCCTTCACCATTGCCACAAATATTATAAAGTATCTTGGTGCGATGCTAGCCTTTTTCTTTCAGTTTCATAGACTCTGCCTCTGCTGGTTTCATTCTTTTGCTCTGATGTTTCCTAACCCTCAGCTTCACAGAATTGAGTATAAGTTTGGTCTGAATTAAGTTTTAGCTTAATAAAATAGATTCGCTTCTTCGAGCTTCTATCCAGATCACCAAAAGTCTTCAAATAGAAATAAGGGCTCAGTTTCCTTACTGTTAATGTGCTTGTAGTAGAGCATTGATAAATTTCCTGTGGAGTAACACTGGTTTAATGCAAGGGAGCTGGCACTTGGACTATGAGCACTACTCTTCTTCACTAATATTCCTTATGTCTAGATTTTCTTTTAAAGTAAGAGATGTGTGACTCTCTTACTTAAACGCATAAAGGCCTAACATGAAATTATTAAGTGGTATCATTTCATTGTAGTATCTGATTTATAGAGCAGAACACAAATATTTATTGTTTGCAGCCATCTTCAATGAACACATTCACAATACCTCAAAAGAATTACAGTAGTATCAAAGATTACTTATCTAAGATCTGTATAAAAGACATAATAATTATAACAACACTTCAGTATTCAGTGATTTATAAAAATGTGATGCCAGGCAGGAAGGGAGGGCACTTTCAGAAAAATTGTCACTACAGAATCACTTAAACAGAGTTGCTATAAACTTCAAGTAGTATTTTTTCATAATGTAATACCTACAAGATGCAACAGAGCAAAGCACAATTTAAAATATTTGACTATATTCTCAAATATTTCTGGAGAAATGTTTAGGAGGTCATGACTTCTAGTTATTGAATTCTACCAGAGAACTTCTACAGCTATAAACAATTTCAGTAAAGTGGCTGGATAAAAGATTAGCTCAAACAAATCAGTAGTCTCCTTCTACTCAAAGGATAAAAGGGCTGAAAAATACAAATCATAAATAGACTGACAAAATTAGGAAAACAACATCCTTAACAATAGCCACAAATAATACAAAATATTTTGGTGTAACTCTTACCAAGCAAGTGAAAGATCTGTATGACAAGAACTTCAAGGCCTTGAAGAAAGAAATTGAAGAAGATATCAAAAATTCTCCCACGTTCATGGATCAGTAGGATTAATATAGTGAAAATGGCCATCTACCAAAAGCAATCCACAGATTCAATGAAATTCTCATCAAATTCCAACACACTTTTTTACAGACCTTGAAATGCATTTCTCACCTTCATATGGAAAAACAGATAACCCGGGATAGATAAAACAATCCTGAACAATAAACTAACTTCTAGAGGAATCACCATCCCTGAACTCAACCTGTACTACACAGAAATAGTAGTAAAAACTGCATGACAGAAATAAACAGGTTAGACAATGGAATCAAATCAAAGACCCACATGCCTATAGATACTTGATTTTTGACAAAGAAGCCAAAACCATAAAATGGGGAAAAAATGGTGCTGGTCTAACTGGATGTCTGTATGTAAGAGAATGCAAATAGATCCATATTTATTTCCCCAACAAAACTCAAGTCCAAGTGGATCAAGAACCTTAACATGGATATACTAAATCTAATAAAAGAGAAAGTAGGTAATAGCCTTGGATGCATTGGTACAGGAGACAATTTCGTGAACAGTCAATAGCTTAAGCTCTCAGGTCAACAATTGATAAATTAGACCTCATGAAACTGAAAGGCAAAGGACACTATCTGTAGGACAAAAATGGCAGCCTACAGATTGGGAAAATAATTTCACTAATCCTATATCCAAACCAGGGGTTAATATTTCAAAATATATAAATAATTCAAGAAGTTAGATTCCAGCAAACCAAATAACAAATTAAAAAACGGGGAACAGAACTAAATAGAATTCTTAACAGAGGAATCTCAAATGGCCACGAAATACTTAAAGAAATGTTCAACATGAGCGACCTCTGTTCTGGGGACTGCCTACACTGAGCCTTTAGGTACTCAGGGATTCCCCAATATAACATCGCTAGGGACAGAGCCTGCTAGGCTTCCATCTGCGCCCAAGAGAGGGGCAGCTCTGTGGTCGTCTGGGCACCAGCTCTGCTGTGGGACATCTGCCCTGCAGAGTGATCTGCGCCAAGAGGGTGCACAGAGGGACCCGCACCGGGAGAGCACACTAGACTCCCCTTAGCCACCACTGCTCTGGGGATTGACTACACTGAGTCTCCAGGTATGCAGGGATTCCCCAAGTAAGACATCAATTGGGGCAAGGCACATTAGGGCTCCAAAGTCACTCAGGAGCAGGGCAGCCCCTCAGCAATCAGTGCCAGGGGAAACCCGGTCATCCAGGGCGGGGGAGAAATAGCCTTGCAGGCTCACAGGAGGTAAAAGCAACAGACAGTGACAGCAGAACCAACTAACACCAGAGGTAACCAGATGGCAAAAGGCAAACGTAGGAACGTTACTAACAGAAATCAAGACAATATGGAACCATCTGAAACCAACTCCCCGACAGCAGCAAGTCCTGGATACCCCAACACACCTGAAAGACAAGATCTGGATTTAAAATCACTTCTCATGAGGCTATTAGAGGATTTCAAGAAGGACTTAAATAAATCTCATAAAGAAATAAAGGAGAGGCCGGGCGGTGGTGGCGCACGCCTTTAATCCCAGCACTTGGGAGGCAGAGGCAGGCGGATTTCTGAGTTCGAGGCCAGCCTGGTCTACAGAGTGAGTTTCAGGACAGCCAGGGCTACACAGAGAAACCCTGCCTCAAAAAACCAGAAAAAAAAAAAGAGAAATACAGGAGAACATGAATCAACAGGTAGAAGGCCTTACAAAGGAAAGACAAAAATCGCTTAAAGAAATGCAGGAGAATATGGGTCAACAGATGGAGGCCCATAAGGAGGCAATACAAAAATCGCTTAAAGAAATACAGGAGAATATGAGTCAACAGATGGAAGCCCAAAAGGAGGAAACACAAAAATCGCTTAAAGTAATACAGGAGAACTTGGGTCAACAGGCAGAAGTCTGAAAGAGGAAACACAAAAATATCTTAAAGAAATACAGGAAAATACAAACAAACAAGTGAAGAATCTCAGCAAATCCATCCAGAATCTAAAAAAGGAAGTAGAAACAACTGAGAAATCACAAAGGGAGACAACTTTGGAGATAGAAAACCTTGGGAAGAAATAAAGGGTCATAGATGCAAACATCAACATTATAATATAAGAGATGGAAGAAAGAATCTCAGGTGCTGAAGATACCATAGAAAGCATCGACTCAACAGTCAAAGAAAACACAAAATGCAAAAAACATGTAACCCAAAACATCTAGGATATCCAAGACAAAATGAGAAGACCAAACCTAAGGATTATAGGTGTAGATGAGAGTGAAGATTTGCAACTTAAAGGGCCAGTAAATATCTTCAACAAAATTATGAAGGAAAACTTCCCTAACCTAAAGAGAGATGGCCATGAACGTACAAGAAGCCTACAGACCTCCAAACAGACTGGACCAGAACAGAAATACCTCCCGTCACATAATAATCAAAACACCAAATGCACTAAACAAAGAAAGAAAAGCAGTAAGAGAAAAAGGCCAAGTAACATATAAAGGAAGACCTATCCGAATCACATCAGACTTCTCACCAGAGAATAGGAAAGCCAGAAAATCCTGAGCAGATCTCATACAGACTCTAAGGGAACACAAATGCCAGCCTAGACTACTATACCCAGTGAAATTCTCCATCACCATAGATAGAGAGACCAAGATATTCCATGATAAAAACAAGTTTACAAAATATCTTTCCACAAACCCAACCCTGCAAAGGATAAGAGGTGGAAATCGACAATACAAGGAGAGAAATTACATCCTGGAAAAAAACGAGAAAGTAACTTTCTTTCATCAAACCCAAAAGTAGATAACCACTCAAACATAAAGGTAGCGTCAAGAATAGCAGGTGGCAATAGTCACTATTCCTTAATTTCTCTTAATATCAATGGTCTCAATTCCCCAATAAAAAGATATAGACAAACAGACTGGACATGTAAACAGGACCCAGCATTTTGCTGCGTGCAGGAAAAGTGTCAAAGACAAACACTACTTCAAAGAAAAGGCTAGAAAACAATCTTACAAGCAAATGGTCCCAGGAAACAAGCCGGAGTAGCCATCCTGATATCAGATAGAATTGACTTTCAACAAAAAGTCATCAAAAAAGACACAGAAGGACACTACATACTGGTCAAAGAAAAAATCCACCAAGAAGATTCTTAACATATATGCCCCAAATGGAAGGGCACCATCATTCGTAAAAGAAACTTTACTAAAGCTCAAAGCACACATCTCACCTCACACAATTATAGTGTGTGACTTAACACCTCACTCTCTGAAATAGATCGTTCAGGAAAACAGAAACTAAACAGGGACACAGTGAAACTAATTGAAGCCTTGGACCAAATAGAACTAAGAGATATATAGAGAACATTTCATCCTAAAGCAAAAGAGTATATGTTCTTCTCAGTACCTCATGGTACCTTCTCCAAAATCAACCATATAATTGGTCACAAAACAGACCTCAATAGATATAAGAAGATCAAACTAATCCCTTGCCTCCTTTCAGATCACTATGGAATAAGGGTGATCTTCAATAGCAACAAAAACAGCAGAAAGCCCACATACACATGGAAGCTGAACAATGCTCTATTCAGTGATATTTTGATCAAGGAAGAAATAAAGAAAGAAATCAAAGACTTTTTAAAATTTAATGAAAATGAAGGCACAACATACCCTAATTTATGGGACACAACGAAAGCAGTGCTAAAATTCATAGCCCTGAGTGCCTCCAAAAAGAAACGGGAGAGAGCATACACTAGCAGCTTAATGACACACCTGAAAGCCCTGGAACAAAAGAAGCAAATAGACCCAAGAGGAGTAGAAGACAGGAAATCATCAAACTCAGAGCTGAAATTAATCAGGTAGAAACAAATAAAACCGTACAAAGAATCAACAAAATTAGGAGTTGGTTCTATGAGAAAATCAACAAGATAGATAAGTCCTTAGCTAGACTAGCCAGAGGGCACAGAGACAGTATCCAAATTAACAACATCAGAAACAAAAAGGGAGAGATAACAACAGAAACTGAGGAAATTGAAAAAATCATCAGATCCTACATCAAAAGCCTCTATTCAACACAACTAGAAAATCTTGAGGAAATGGACAATTTCCTAGACAGATACCAAATACCAAAATTAAATCAAGATCAAATAGACCATCTAAGCTGTCCTATAACCCCTGAAGAAATAGAATAGACTTCACTGGAAGTCTTCCAACCAAAAAAAGCACAGATCCAGATGGTTTTAGTGCAGAATTCTATCAGACCTTCAAAGAAGACCTAACACCAATACTCTTCATACTATTCCACAAAACAGAAACAGAAGGAACACTACCCAACTCGTTCTATGAAGCCACAATTACACTGATACCAAAATCACAAAAAGATCCGACAAAGGAAGAGAATCGCAGACCAATTTCTCTTATGAATTTCAATGCAAAAATACTCAATAAAATTCTTGGCAACTGAATTCAAAAACACATCAAAACGATCATTCACCAAGATCAAGTAGGCTTCATCCCAGGGATGCAGAGATGGTTCAATATAAGGAAATCCATCAATGTAATCCAATACATAAACAATCTTAAAGAAAAAAACCACCACGTAGTCATTTCAATAGATGCTGAGAAAGCATTTGACAAAATTCAGCATCCTTTCATATTTAAGATCTTAGAAAGATCAGGAATTCAAGGCCCATATCTAAACATAGTAAAAGCAATTTACAGCAAACCAGTAGCCAACATCAATCTAAATGGAGAGAACCTTGAAGCAATCCCACTAAAATCAGGGACTAGACAAGGCTGCCCTCTCTTTCCATATCTTTTCAATATAGTACTTGAAGTTCTAGCTAGAGCAATTGGAAAACAAATAGAGGTCAAAGGGATACAAATTGGAAAGGAAGAAGTCAAACTATCACTATTTCCAGACAATATGATGGTATACTTAAGTGACCCAAAGAACTCCACCAGAGAACTCTAACAGCTGACAAACAACTTCAGCAAAGTGGCCAGATAAAATCAACTCAAGCAAATCAGTAGTCTTCCTATACTGAAAGGATAAGCAGGCTAAGAAAGAAATAAGACAAATGATACCCTTCATGATAGCCACAAACAATATAAAGTATCTTGATATGACCCTAACCAAACAAGTGAAAGATCTGTATGACAAGAACTTCAAGTCTCTGAAGAAAGAAATTGAAGAAGAACTCAGAATATGGAAAAATCTTCTATGTTCATGGATTGACAGGATTAGTATAGTAAAAATGACCATCTTGCCAAAAACAATATACAGATTCAATGCAATCCCCCATCAAAATCCCAGCTCAATTCTTCATAAAGTTAGAAAGAGCAATTCAAAAATTCATCTGGAATAACAGAAAACCTGGGATAGCTAAAACTATTCTCAACAGTAAAAGAACTTCTGGGGGAATCACTTTCCTGGACCTCAAGCTGTACTACAGAGCAATAGTCTTAAAAACTGCATGGTATTGGTACAGTGTCAGGCATGTAGATCAATGGAACAGAAATGAAGACCCAGAAATGAATCCACACTCCTATGGTCACTTGATCTTTGACAAAGGAGCTAAAACCATTCAGTGGAAAAAAGGATAAACTTTTCAACAAATGGTGCTGGTTTAACTGTAGGTCAGCATGCAGAAGAATGCAAATTGACCCATTCTTATCTCCTTATATTAAGCACAATTCCAAGTGGATCAAGGACCTCCAAATAAAACTAGACATACTGATACTAATAGAAAAGAAACTAGGGAAGAACCTTGAACATATGGGCACAGGGGAGAATTTCCTGAACAGAACACCAATAGCTTATGCTCTAAGATCAAGAATTAACAAATGAGACCTCATAAAATTGCAAAGTTTCTGTAAGGCAAGGGACACTGTCAAAAGGACAAAGCGACAGCCAACAAACTGGGAAAAGATCTTTAACAACCTTACATCCAACAGAGGGCTAATATCCAATATATACAAAGAACTCAAGAAGATAGACTCCAGAGAGCCAAATAACCCTATTAAAAAATGGGGTACAGAGCTAAACAAAGAGTTCTCACCTGAAGAATATCTAATGGTTGAGAAGCACCTAAAGAGATGTTCAACATCCTTAGTCATTAGGGAAATGCAAATCAAAACAACCCTGAGATTCCATCTCACACCAGTCAGAATGGCTATGATCAAAAACACAGGAGACAGCAGTTGTTGGCGAGGATGTGGAGAAAGAGGAACACTCCTCCACTGCTGGTGGGATTGCAAGCTGGTACAACCACTCTGGAAAGCCGACTGGCGGTTCCTGAGAAAACTGAGCATGACACTCCCGGAGGATCCTGCTCTACCACTCCTAGACATATACCCAGAGGCTTCCCCTGCATGCAATAAGTACACATGCTCCCCTATGTTCATAGCAGCCTTATTTATAATAGCCAGAAGCTGGAAAGTACCCAGACATCCCTCAGCGGAGGAATGGATACAGAAGATGTGGTATATTTACACAATGGAATACTACTCTGCAATTATAAACAATGAATTCACATAACTCTTAGGCAAATGGTCAGAACTGAAAAATATCATCCTTATTGAGGTAACCCAATCACAAAAGAACACACATGGTATGCAGTCACTGATAAGGGGATATTAACCCAGAAACTCGGAATACCCAAGACACAATTCACATATCAATGGATTTCCAAGAAATGGAAGGAGAGACCCCCTGGTCCTGGAAAGATGTAGGGGAATACCAGGACAGAGAATTGAGAGGGGGTTGAATGGGGAATAGGGGGAGGTAAGAGGGCTTATGGGGCTTTCGGGGAGGGAGAAATCGGGAAAAGGGAAATCATTCTGAATGTAAATAAAAAATTATAGAAAAAAAAAAGAACTGTTCAACATCATTAGTCATCAGGTAAATGCAAATCAGTATGTCCTGAGATTCCAACTTATATTTATGGGGGAAATTTCCTCAACAGATCTCCAATGGTTCAGGTTCTACGATCAAGAATTGATTAATGGGACCTCATGAAACTGAAAAGCTTCTGTAAGGCAATGAATATAGTCAATAGTTCAAATCAGCAACCTACAGATTGGGAAAAAATCTTAACTAACCCCACATCTGATAGAAGGCTAATATCTAAAATACATAAAGAACTCAAGAACCTAAACTCCAAAAAACCAAACAACCCAATCAAAAAGTAGAGTGTAGAGGTAAACAGAGATTTCATACCAGAGGAATCTCGAATGGCCAAAAAGCACTTTAAAAAAAATGGTCATAGTCCTTAGTCATCAGGGAAATATAAATCAAAACAACCCGGAGATTCCACCAATCAGAATGGCTAATACCAAAAACTCAGGTGACAGCACATGTTGACAAGGATGTGGAGAAAGAGGAACACTCATCCACTGCTGGTGGGATTGCAAACTGGTAGAACCACTCTGGAAATAAATCTGAAGGTTCCTCAGAAAATTGGAAATAGATCTACCTGAAGACCCAGCTATACCACTCTTGAGCATTTACCAAAAGATGCCCCACCATACCACAAGGGCAAATGCTCCACTATATTTATAGCAACCCTATTGGTAATATCCAGAAGCTGGAAACAACCCAGATGTCCCACAGTGGAAGAATGGATACAGAAAATGTGGCTCATTTGCACAGTGGAATACTATTCATCTATTAAGAATGAGGAGATCATGAATTTTGCAGGCAAATAAATGGAACTAGGAAATATCATCCTGAGTGAGGTATCTCAGACCCAAAAAGACATGTATGGTATGTAATAATTAGTGAATATTAGTAAAAAAATAAAAAGACAAAATACCCAGGTTGCAATTCACAGATCTAAAGAATGTTAAGTGCCCAAGTAAGAATGCTTCAATCCCTCTTGGGAGGGAGAAGAAAACAATCCTGGGTTACAGAGGGAGGGAAGAATGTGTATGAGAGGAAAGGGGGAGGGGAAAGGGGGAGGGGAAAGGGGAACATGATCAGGTACTGGGGGTTGGGGAAGCAGAAAAGCCCTGAGGTCCAGCAGAATGAATGGAAATATGCAACCTCAGGAGGTAGGATGTCCAGGGGACCCTCTAGAATGAACCAGAGACCTGGGAGTTAAGGGAAGCTCAGGACTCAAGGGGAGGGACTTTAGATGAAATGCACAACACTGTAGAGAGGGAAATTGCAGAATCCACCTCTAATATAAAGACCGGGTATCAAGTGGAGGTATGGGGTTGCCATCCACAGTCTAAAATTATGACCCAGAATTTTTCCTATTTAAAACAACTGCAGGACAAAAAGGGGGAGAGAGTGAGGGAAAGAAGGTCCAGTGACCAGCCCGACTTGGGATCCATCTCAAGGGAAGGCTCTAAGACCTGACATTATTACTGTTGCTATGGTGTGCTTACAGACAGGAGCCTGGCATGACTGTCCTCTGAGAGGCTGACTGAGACAGATGCAAATACTTATACCCAACCAATGGACTGAAGTTGAGGACCACTGTGGGTAAATTAGGGAAAGGCTGGAAGAAGCTGAGGAGGAAGTTGACTCCATAGGAAGAATAGCAGTTTCAACTAACCCAGACCACTGAAATCTGTCAAACACTGAGCCACCAACCAGTCAGCTTATACTAGCTGGTCTGAAGTCCCTCGCACATATATAGTAGAGGACTCCCTGGTCTGGCCTCAGGGAGAGAAGAAGTACCTAACCCTAAAGAGACTTGAGGCCCCAGGGAGTGGGGAGGCATAGTGGGGGTGAAACGGGGGTGGGGTGGGGATATCTTCAGGAGACTGTGGAGAGGAGTGATGGGATGAGGAACTGTGAGAGGGCAGACAGGGAGGGATGTAATGATTGGACTGTAAAACAATAAAAAATAAAAGTGATAAAAATTCTTAAAAACTCAATGGACTACTTTCTGATGAGGATGTGGAGCAAGGGAAACAATCCTCCATTGCTGGTGGGAGTCTAAACTTGTACAACCACTCTGCAAGTCAACCTCTCAATTCCTCAGAAAACTGGAAATAGTTCTACCTGAAGACCCAGCTATACCTTTCCTGGGCATATACCCAAGAAATGCTGCACCATACCATAGGTACTCATTCTCCACTATGTTCCTAGCAGCTTTATTTGTAATAGCCAGAAACAGGAAACAATCCAGATGCCCCTCAAATGAATAAAGAATACAGAAAATGTGGTTCATTTACACAATGAAATATTACTTAGATATTAAAAACAAGTACATCATGAATTTTGCAGGCTAGTGAATGGAACTTGAAACCATCATCCTGAGTGAAGTAACCCAGATCCCAAAGGACATGCATGGTACGTACTCAATGATAATTGGATATTAGCCATAAAGTAAAGGATACTGATCTTATACCCCTCAGACCCAAAGAAGCTAAACAAGAAGGAAGGCTCAAATGAAGATGCTTGAATCTCACTTAATAGAACTCCAATAGCTTATGCTCTAAGATCAAGAATAGACACATGGGACCTCATTAAATTACAAAGTTTTTGCAAGGCAAAAGACACTGTCAAAAAGACAAAGCGGCAACCAACTAACTGGGAAATGATCCTTACCAACCCTACATCCGACAGAGGGCTAATATCCAATATATACAAAGAACTCAAGAAGTTAAACTCCAGAGAGGCAAGTAACCCTATTAAAAAATGGGGTACAGAGCTAAACAAAGAGTTCTCACCTGAAGAATATCTAATGGCTGAGAAGCACCTAAAGAGATGTTCATCATCCTTAGTCATTAGGGAAATGCAAATCAAAACAACCCTGAGATTCCATCTCACACCAGTCAGAATGGCTAAGATCAAAAAGACAGGAGACAGCAGTTGTTGGCGAGGATTTGGAGAAAGAGGAACACTCCTCCACTGCTGGTAGAATTGCAAGCTGGTAAAACCACTCTGGAAAGCTGTCTGGCGGTTCCTCAGAAAACTGGGCATGACACTCCCGGAGGATCCGGCTATACCACTCCTGGGCATATACCCAGAGGCTTTACCTGCATGCAATAAGGACACATGCTCCCCTATGTTCATAGCAGCCTTATTTATAATAGCCAGAAGCTGGAAAGAACCCAGATGTCCCTCAACAGAGGAATGGATTCAGAAGATGTGGTATATTTACACAATGGAATACTACACTGCAATTAAAAACAATGAAATTCCTAGGCAAATGGTCAGAACTGGAAAATATCATCCTTAGTGAGGTAACCCAATCACAAAACAACACACATAGTATGCAGTCACTGATAAGGGGATATTAACCCAGAATCTCAGAATACCCTAGACACAATTCGCATATCAATAGATTTCCAAGAAGATGTAAGGAGAGACCCCTGGTCCTGGAAAGACTGGATGTAGGGAATGCCGAGACAGAGAAGCGAGAGGGGGTTGAATGGGGAAAAGAGGGAGGGAAGGGGGCTTATGGGACTTTCGGGGAGGGAGGAAACGGGAAAGGGGAAATGATTTTGAATGTAAATAAAAATATAAAAAATAATATATATATATATATATATATATATATATATATATATATATATATATATATATAGTCATAGGAGGCAGAGGTGGGAGGAAACTGGGTGGGAGACGGAATGAGAAGGGAAATTGGGGGTGGTCATGATTGGGTATGTGGAGAGGCAGGAGGAAGAGCCAGAAGGCCAGGAGAATGAATGGAAACCTGCAGCTTCCAGGTGTGGAAAGAGTGAAGAATTCTAGACGTCCCAGGCACCTGGAATTGGGGAGGTTCCCAGGAGTCAATGCAGGTGATCTTAGCCTACAAACCTCACAGTGGGGATATGGAACCTGAAAAGGGCACCTTCTGTAGATAAACAGGACCCACACTAGAGGGATAAGGACACCAATCCAACTCGAAAACTTTCCTCCCAATATTTGACTAAAAGAAATGCAGGGACGCCGGGCAGTGGTGGCGCACGCCTTTAATCCTAGCACTTGGGAGGCAGAGGCAGGAGGATTTCTGAGTTCGAGGCCAGCCTGGTCTACAGAGTGAGTTCCAGGACAGCCAGGGCTACACAGAGAAACCCTGTCTCGAAAAACAAACAAACAAACAAAAAGAAATGCAGGGACAAATATGGAATAGAGACTAAAGGAGTGGCCAACCAATAACCAGCCCAACTTGAGACACATCCCATGGGCAAACACCAATCACTGACACTATTGATGATATGCTGTTATGCCTGCAGACAGGAGTAACCTTCCTCTGAGAGGCTCTATGAAGCAGCTGACTGAAACAGGTGCAGAAACCCCAGCTAAACCTTAGATAGAGGTTGGGACCCTTAAGAAAGAATTGGGGGAAGGAATAAAAGCACTGAGGAAGCTAAGGACACCACAGAAAGACTAACAGATTCAATTAATCTGGATCTCTGGGAGTTTTCGGAGATTGAGCTATCAACCAAATAGCACACATGGGTTGGAGACCTGGACCATAACTCCCTGGCACATATGTAGCAGATGTGCAGTTCAATCTCCCTGTGGAATGGGGGCTTTCCCTAAAGCTGTTGCCTGACTGTGGAATCTTCCCCAACAGGGCTTCTTGGTCTGTGTGCCTAACTCTGCAGAGACTATATGATCCAAGATTCAGGGATACCCAGGGGAGGCTCACCCTCTCATAGCAGAAGTTAAGGGGGAGGGACTCTGTGAGGGGTAACTAGGAGGGGGCAGTGTTTGGGGTGTAAATAAATAAGTAAATGAATGGATGGATAAATACATAAACAGATGATGATAGATAGATAGATAGATAGATAGATAGATAGATAGATAGATAGATAGATAGATAGATAGATAGATAGATAGATGGATGATAGATAGATAGATAGATAGATAGATAGATAGATAGATAGATAGATAGATAGATAGATAGATAGATAGATAGATTGGAGGAAATTGACACAAACTAGAGTAATTGGGAAGAGGGAACCTCTATTGAAGAGATACCACTAACAGATTTGTCTATGAGCAAGCTTATGAGACATATTCTTGATTATTTTTTGACTGAGAGGACACAGCTATACGAATGGTCCCAATTCTAGACACCCAGGTGGTCTTGGGCTGTATGACAAAAATAGCTGAGCATGCCAGTAGGCAGTGATCCTCCATAGTCTCTGCTTCATTTATTATCTCCAGGCTCCTGCCTTGACTTTCCCTGATGATTTACTGTAATTTATAAGCCAAGCGAACCATTTCTTACACAAGTTGCTTTTACTCATGAAGTTTCCTCACAGGAATTGACATCTTACTATGAAAATAGTTATATTCAAATGAAATAACAGTATCAGAAACTTTCATATATTGTAGATGCAATAAGGCAAGAGAATAGCATATTATTCTCAGATTATAAAAACTACAAAGTATCATTTCAGTATTTAGTGATTGGTGTGTTCATGAAACAAGAGCAGATTGGAAGGCAGTGAGGAGTGAGAGTGCAACTCAGTGTTTCCCAAAGGATAAATTCCCCTGCCATATATTCACATGAGACCACAAGCTGCCCAGAAACTCAGCTGGTTATAGTTCCTGCAGTCCATGAACTTAACATATCTGATGCTTCTTCTTTACCATTGTGGTAAAGGTTCAAAGCCAACAAGTACTGCTAAACTTCATGAAATTTTAGGAATAATAACAAAATCAATATGTGGAAATGAATCTGTAATTATAACATTATCGGTATGAAAGAAGCTCATTATTATATTAACAGAAGTGGTGGTAGCAGCACTATTGTAGATATTTTGGAAATAGAGTCAGAGAAGCAGTTCAGTGGTAGATAGTGTGCAAGTATTGAGCAGTAGTGAAGACTCTCCTAACAGTGCAGTGGTAACACTGCCATAAGGGGCTGTCATAGAAGTGTGGTGGTAATGCTAGCAGAAGAGGATATCATAACAGTATGGCAGTAGTACTTGTATCAGTGGTGTTGGACATGGAAGTGACTGTAGCATAGATAGCTATGGTGGTACCAATGTTAGGGCTGATCTTCTGAGAATCATTGGCAGCTGAGAAAATAGTAACAAAAAATCTTGTTAGTAGGAGAAGTATTTGTAATGGTTGAGGAAAGATAGAGTCAGGGAAAATGATAAGCTCATGGGAAAGAGAATGGACTCAACTCAGAAGTCAGACTGAAACCTCTCAAAAGCTGAGAACTCAGAATTCTTGCAGACACCTAATATTTGCAAAAGACTTTTCTTCCTTTCCAGTGTTCAATTTATTGTTTTCTAGGAATGTCATCAGAAATCCTTGGTGCAACCCTGATGGCTCCTGGTTTTCCCTTACCAGATTATAGTCACAGTCAAAGTACTGCTAGACCCATCCTACAATCTCATTCATGATGAAAGAGATAGAGACAGAGATAGAGAGGTTTCTTGGCAATCTTTTGAGATATAATTTGAGAAACACCAAAGTAGTCTGTGTAGAAAATTCTGTAAGTCAATTAACTATAAATCTCCTTTGGAAAACTCACATTCACAGTTAGTTGTCTTTCTTTTTCTTCCTCGGTGTCGCTTTCTTTCTTTTCGTAATGCCTCTCTTTCTCTAAACCTTTGTACTTGAAATCTATGTTGAAAATATCTTTTAAAATACAGTTACTCTTGGAAAGTCCACAGCCAAATATTGTTAGGTTCCTTAATTTTTTTCTCTTATCTTTCTCATTTTAATAAAATCCATGGCTAGTGAAAAATGACATAATGTTTGAATGCTATGCAACCTAATTTGTTCAGAGTTGAGCTCTTTAAAAGATTAAGGGAATGACTTAAAGCTGCTGAAGGTGACAATATTCCTCAACCCCTTACTGCTGTCCATGTTGAGGTCAGTGGAAATGGTGCTGGGCAGTGTTGGGAGGCACTGATAATCATACCCTAATTCTTAAGAATTTACTAAGGGCCAGACATTACTTAAACTTTTATAAGTACATATTCATTTCTATTTGCAGTAATTCAGAAGAATGACCTTGAATGATTGGTTTAAGTTCTCTGCTTCTCAAGGTAGATATTCCATGACCAAGCACAGGACAGATGCTTAGTGAGGACATGTATACAGTTCTGGTTTGTCTAAGTCCTTCTCATGGAAGCATGCAATGTGTAATTGCCCGTGTTCTCAGGATTACTCAAATTCGTGCTATTCAAGGATTATATTGGACATGTACTGTTTAAACTGGTGAACTATCAAATGCAAACCTTTGAACTGTTTGTTGAAGTCCTCTTTTCCTTAGGCAGCGTGTCCATCATTAGCCTGAGTAACTTAGTCACCTCCAAGCTTTAGTAACTGCCTGCTTCCTCGTGGCCTTGTTTGCTGCAACAGTTGCTCAGAAGTGGGGCATGGTGAGGAATTTGACAATGTCACTGAGTCTGTAGCTGGGTGAGAATTTCAATGTTTCAGCAGCTCTGTAATCCCGGCTTTTGGCTGAATTCTATTAACTCTGCTAGGTTAGAGGACAGCCTTCCCCGACTCCACTCTGTGCAATGCTACCCCACTCCTGAACAGAGATCCTAGATGCCAACCTCATTTCTGAAGCATCTTTTTTTTTCCTACGTTTTTTTATTTACATTCCAAATGATTTTCCCTTTCCCTTTCCTCCTTCCCCAAAAGTCCCATAAGCCCCCTTCCCTCCCTCTGTTCCCCATTCAACCACCCTCTCACTTTGCTGTCCTGGCATTCCCCTACATCCAGTCTTTCCAGAACCAGAGGTCTCTCCTTTCATCTTCTTGGAAATCTATTGATATGTGAACTGTGTCTTGGGTATTCCGAGATTCTGGGTTAATATCCCCTTATCAGTGACTGCATACCACGTGTGTTCTTTTGTGATTGGGTTACCTCACCAAGGATGATATTTTCCAGTTCTGACCTTTTGCCTAGGAATTTCGTGAATTCATTGTTTTTAATTGCAGAGTAGTATTCCATTGTGTAAATATAACACATCTTCTGAATCCATTCCTCTGTTGAGGGACATCTGGGTACTTTCTAGCTTCTGGCTATTATAAATAAGGCTGCTATGAACATAGTGGAGTATGTGGCCTTACTGCATGTAGGGGAAGCCTCTGGGTATATGCTTCATCTACAGTGTGACCTTAGAGAACATTTGATTAATCTGGGAGTACATCACCTGCTCTCAGTCTGAGCTGCTTGAAAAAAGAATACTTCCTGTTTTTGTAGTGGCACTGAAGCAAATATAAAACTGGATATTTTCACTCGCTGTCTGTTTCTACCACATGGAGAAGGCAGTAAGAGATAGAAGGCAGCCATCTCAGGAATAATGAATGCAAAATGATTTCTAGTATATTTTATTTTCCATTGCCATTGTTTCTGAAGGTGTGCTATGTAACTCCATACACTTCCAGCAGTCTGAGGAGTTCCCATTTATTATTTTTTGTGAGCCTTTCTGTCCAAGCATGGCTCTTTCTGAGACAGCTGGAGGTATAATTCTGCTCTCAAGCAAAATACAGGAGCCTCTGTTTCAACTGAATACAAAGGGGTTCTAGAGTACTTGGCTCTTCTTCTGTATTTTCTTTCCAAAATTAGTTTGTTTGTAGTATTAATTAAAAATTAATGTGATTCTTTACTATAAAAATACTGACTTGTCATTTGTAAACTAGCTTTTTATTAACTTTTGTGTTTGCTTTCAAATCATAGCTGTTGTTGTTAATGCATCCCAGTGTCTATGCAGCTGTGTGGAATAGGAGAAGAATAGAATCTGTGAGTCAGCTCATACCACATACATTCCCTCACGGCCATGTAAAAAGCTGGACTTTTTATACACAACATAGAGGTTACATCTATGTTGTGCATATCTCAAGGGTAAAGACTCCATGTGCCTATGGTATGTGGAGTGTTTTTAATATTTTTGCAAGTAATTCTAATAATTTTTGCTCAGGTAGAGACTAATGTAACTTTCCAAAGTAAGCTCAGGCTATATTAAGATATGACTTTTACATCTGCATAGGGATAGGAGCAGCAATCACATTAAGCCTCTGGCTAAATGCTCAAAGGAATTGAGTTTAAAATAAAGCCTGGCATGCTATCAAGCCAACATCACAATAGGAGTAAAACACAGACTAAAATTTAAAAATAGAACATTTTGAATAGGAATAAACTCCAAAGGCATCCTCTGTTCCTACAAGGATTGCAAATTCAAAATTCTTATATAGTTTGAAACTTAGAAGAAGTGGCTACAGATTGGAATAAAGAGATAGTTAAGAGTCTCATCCTGTGGGAGTTAATGGAGAGTTAACACTATAAATAAAGCAGAGTAAAGGGCAAGAAGAACACCAGAGAACTAAGAGAGAAGATGGAAAAGTCCCATGTCATTGAGCATCAAAAAGAAAGTTTAGTTTTGCATTAAAAAATATTTCTGAGCAAAATTCTAGTTCATGGGACCATGGAAAGTATTTGGTTGTACTTGTCACTTGTATAAAACAATACTTACTATTAAACTGATTTTGAGCATTGGTTCTGGAAACTTGTGCAATGAATCTGAGCAATTTAAGTTGGACTAGAAAAGTGGACGAATAGTTAAGAGTACTTGATGGTCTTTCAAAGGACCCAAGTTCAATTCTCAGCATCCAAGTCAGGTGGCTCAAAAATGCCTATAACCCCAGTTCCAAAGCTGGAAAGAACTCAGATGTCCCTCAATGGAGGAATGGATTCAGAAGATGTGGTATATTTATACAATGGAATACTACTCTGCAATTAAAAACAATGAATTCACGAAATTCCTAGGCAAATGGTCAGAACTTGAAAATATCAGAATCTCGGAATACCCTAGACACATTTCGCATATCAATAGATTTCTAAGAAGATGGAAGGAGAGACCCCTGGTCCTGGAAAGACTGGATGTAGGGGAACGCCAGGACAGAGAAACGAGAGGGGGTTGAATGGGGAAAAGAGGGAGGGAAGGGGGCTTATGGGACTTTCGGGGAGGGAGGAAACGGGAAAGGGGAAATGATTTGGAATGTAAATAAAAAAAAACTTAGAAAATAAAATTAAAAAAAAAAAAAAGAAACTGACCCCTCCACACTTCTGAACTATGTGAGCATTGGTTACACAAATGTTACATACTCATGCAGACAAAAAAAATTTAACAAGTTTTAATTGGAGATTACTAATGTCTGCTCACTTGGTACTCTTTTTGACAAACTATGGATCAAAAATGTACCTATCTAATTGACTGAAACTAAAAAAAAAAATGCATGAGTATAGTTAAAAATGCCATAGACAAAATAAAAGCTAAACTTGCTATTTTTTTATTATGCTCCACTATGGCTTTCTTTTAATTGAGCATAGTTTCTTCTCTCATACAAACAATCCTAACCATAGTTTCTCCTCCCTTCGCTCCTCCCTGCTCCCCATACCACCTCTTCTCTACCCCATATCCATTCTTCCTCTGTTTCCTAGAGGACAGCCAAATAGGACAAAACAAGATAAAATAGGACAAGGCAAAAAGCTCTCTACTGAGGCAACTCAAAAATAGGAAAAAAAAAGTCTCAAGAGCCAGCAAAATTGTCAAAGGAACAATCACTCCCACTGTTCGGACTCTCACAAAAGAACCAAGCTAATAGCTAGAACATGTATGCATAGGACCTGGTACAGACCTATGCAGGCTCCCCAATTGCTACTTTGCTCTCTGTGAGCTCTGATTAATTCAGTGAGCCATGTTCTCCTGGTGTCCTCCATGTCTTCTGACTCCTGTAATCTTTCCTCTCTTTCCTCTACAGATCTCTCCAATCTCCAAGAGGAAGGACCAGCTGGAGACCTCCAATATAGACTCTCTCTTTGCATAATGTCTGCCCATGGGTGTCTGTATCTTCTGGCATCTGCTGTCAGAGGAAGCCTCTCTGATGATGCTATGCATATAGCAGAATATCATTAGTAATCAATTCATTGTTTTGTTTTTATTTTTTTTGTCTTTGTTTTTTGTTTTGTTTTGTCCAATCATGCTTTGTTATATCCTAATTCTCTGTGCTATCAATGCTCTAGTTCCTGGACATCCAGGCAGGGTAGGCCATGGGCTCCCCTCTTGGTTTAGACCTCAAGTTAAATCAAACATTTCTTGGCTACTTCTACAAGTTCTGCACCACTGTTGTCCCAGCACATCTTAAAGACAGGACAGATTATAGGTGGAAGGGTTTCTGGCTCATCTGGTTTCCAGGTTTCTATTCCATAGCCTGCAAAGTACTTTCTCATGCCAAAGACACTAGAATGTAGAGGTGATGACTCCAAGATCATACCAGCTGGGCCTCTCTACATTCAATGACTTGTCCTCCAAAAAATTTTACTATAACTCTTTTATTCAAATCTTATTTAAAATAATTTTCCCTTCATTGTAAGAAGGCAAAATTCCCTCCAATAGAGGAAGAGACTCATTCACAAGTGGTACTCATCAACTGGATAACAACCAATAGGCAATAAATTGATCTAACTCCATGTCTTATAAAGCAGCATTTTTAAATATTCCATGGATTTACATATAAAAATATAGCTGCCTTAAAAATAAGAGAATGGATGTAGGACCAAACATATATATATGTGTGTGTGTGTGTGTGTGTGTGATATTTATATAGATTTTAAGACTGTCAGAAGTAACTACTGTTCTGCAAAAAGACAGAAAAGAAAACTAAGTAAACTCAACATCTTTCCCTTGCTTCTTTTTCTTATCTCTCAGTTCTCATTTGTCCTTTATTCTTAGTAATTATGGATCATCATGATATAGAAAAAAAAACAAAAGGTGGTCTCTTCTCTAGAGTTCTTCTTCTCAAACACACACACACACACACACACACACAAATCTTCCCCCAGAGCAATACTTAGCATTTCTTCTCCTGTCAGTAATTAATGTCAAGACAGAAAGAGAGAAGGACATTCGGGTCACACCAAATTCAAGGCTTGCATTCAAGGTTTCTCTGTTCTTGAAGGGGCCTGTCATAAAAAGTCTCTATTTCCTATCTCATATGTATGCATGTTGATGGGTACATATGCTTAAGGTTATTGGATATATGGTCCACACCTGTGCATATCATCCAAATTTGTTTAACAATTGATGTGTCATTTTAGGTAAGAAGTAAGTCTCCCTATATTCTTACTCTTGGGATTGGCTCTTTTATCTGTGTTGATCCATAAAAATTAACCTGGAAAAGAAGTCAGGGTTGTAGATGCACATGGTTGCTGGTCCTTCCATTGTGTGGGCCTGTTTTCTCTCTTTTAATAAAGCTACACACTCACAGCTGTTCTGCTTTCTCTCCAATCATTTGCCAAAGACTCAAAGAATCTAGATGTTGCATTACAGAAGAACTCCAAAAATCTTTGTAACCAAGCTATATATTCAATGCAACTCAATCGCATTTTCAAGTATTTATATAGCTTAATACCTCAATTTTGCAGGAAAAAAAGAAAACAAGGGAAATGGGGGCTGGTGAGATGGCTTCACTTCAAATACAAAATCATTAACATATATAACTCCAATATAAGCAGTGCACATTTCCAGTAAAATTATTCTTTTGTTATTTATCTTTGCTGACCTGTTTGATTTTGAAATATTAAATTTATAAAGATTTTATCTACTTAACCTAAGAATTGCTAATGAATTCACAAAACAACTCATCCTTCTCTTGTCAGAAATTAGCTCCAAGATCTCACTTCCCTATACCCCAGATCCTGACAACTGTTGTTTTTATAACACTGAAGATTCCAAGCATACATGAGGTTATAAAATATTTTCTTTGTGTATCTGGCTTATTTCATTTAGCACAATATCCTCTGGCTATGTGTTGCCCTAACTACTAAGATGTCTTTGTTTTGTCATAGCTTCTGTATGATTGTTATTTTGAAGAGTATATATATACATATATGCCATGTGTTCTTCATTGTTCTTTATGAAAGACTAACATGATCTTTTAAATTTAATTCTATTTACTAATGTTATGTGTTTATGTGTACAAGTGTAGACTTTGTAGAGTTTGTATTCTTCTTTTACCCTAGGTTCAAGGAATCCAACTCAAGTTGTCATGCTTGCAAAAGCTAGCACTTTTACCTGATGAGACATCTCCTTGGGCAGGGAACCAAAGAGGAGAAAGGGATCTTCTCAAAGGGTAAATATAGCACAGTGTTATAAAGAGATAGATAAGTAGGAAACTAAAGTATGAGGAGTAAATGGGGAAGAAAATGGAAGGCCAGGAAAGGAGGAAATATGGATGGAGACAACTAGTATAGTATAGATTTATTGAAAATCCATATGAAAAACTACTACTTTAGAGGTTTCCTAAAATATGTACATATCTGAAAGAAATTTAAATGTAATCGCTTTATAATTGGGAATACAATGAAAAACCAAAGCATCTTATGCGACTAAGTAAACCCTCCAGTGTCATGAATGAGTTACATTTCATTCAATTATTGACCAAAATGATTTATCCCTCCAAACAACACAGGCTATCACAAAACCTAGTAGTTACTGTCTACCACTTGATTACCATATTGCTGAAGACAGCATTCACTTATATTGTCACGGAGAAATTAAACTGTTTAAACGAGAAGCTCCATCCCTATTTACTAGTTCATGGTATTAGAAGGTTTTCTACAAATTACCAAAAGATAAAAGTAATCAGCAATATCACCCAGTTACGAACCTTATGGCTTACAATAGAGCCCTGTCTGAAAAATATACTGGTGTAATAGTGGCGCAAATGTTACAGGAGTTACCAAGTACTTTCTGATTGGATTCATACCATTGCATGATATGTAAAGAACCTGAGACTAGATAGGTCATAGGCCTATAGCAAAACCAATTGCCATTCTTCTTATAAGGGAACATAGCAGTGAAATGACACTTAGTGATATATTGCTATATTCATATATCAGTGCATAACTCAACATCAACAAAAAAGATTCCTCTAGCAACCTAAGAATTAACAGAGAAACCCACAACAGGACAATATGCATAGAGTGAATTTGCGGCAGTTGGTACTAAATGGGATGTCTTAATAAAGCTCTCCTTTGAAGACTTAGAGGTCTATGTTAAAGAAGACTTGAGAAGACTGTAAGAGCCTGATATCATGGGTAACTCCAAGGAAACACCATCTTTTAGACCCACGGATACACATATGAACTTACAGAGACTGTGACAGAGCGAGGTCTGCACAGATTCAAACTAGATAAAAATCCAAGCTCTGAGAAGGGAAAATGAGCACAAAGCCCCACCCATAATCAAGAGATGATTTGCAATTGATATCTGCTGGAAAAGGGGAAATCAATTTTCTCCTATGGAATGTCAATGAGTATATCAACTACAATCCATATTTTTCAGCTTTTGTTTTATTTTTATTTAATTTTTTTGGGGGGGCAGGGGAAGGAACTTGAAGTTGGCTGGGAAGAATCTGTGAAAATATGGGTGAGAGGAAAGAATATAAACAAAATACATTGTTTAAATTTTTCAATAATATTTTTTATTAATGGGGGCTGGTGAGGTGGCCCAGTGGTTAAGAGTTGTCTGCTCTTCCAGAGATCCTGAATTGGATTTCTAGCAACCACATGGTGCCTTGCAACCAGGGGATCTGATACCCTCTTCTGGCATGTGAATATATATGAAACAGAGCACTCATACATTAAATAAATAAAAATAAAGTGTGAGATTTTTTTAAAAATCTATAAAGTAGAGAATGAATCTGAGGTGGAAAGAAATGAATAGTTAACATACCTATTGATAGTGTTGTTATTCAGGTATCATTTCGGCAGTTATGCTGATGAGACCTCATGGGTTCTTCTCTGCCACTTCTAGGATACTCAATCTCACAGCAAAGCGGGTAGGGACTACATATTCCCTTGTTTTCTTCATGGAGACAGATAGTGACATGAATGGAAATTTGAATGCCTTACTTTGCTTCCAGAAATTATCTGACCATGGAAAGGCAATATAATGAAACTGTACTTTAGTGTAAATACTAAAATGATCAAATGCATTACACTGAAATTCCTACATTTCACACCTTAGTTGACTAGGGCCCTGTTGTCTATAAAAAATGTCTGTTATCCTTGGGGTTATTGCTTGGAGTTGCATAATGATAATTAAGATAGCAATTTATAAGCTTGTATTAATTTTAACATTTCAAAATATCATACACATATATTTTAATAACCAGTGCAAATGTTTGTGGAACATTTTGGAAAATTATAAAAACTAGTCCAGTTAAAAACATTAACATACCAAGGTATGATCCAGAAAAGCAAAATATGTAACCTAAGTCTTTAGTAGGAGAATTGTTTTTTGTTTTTTTTTTCCTTTTATTTAATGGTAATCAACCAGCACAAACAAAAACAAATTAAGAACAAATCCTTCTTTTTTACAAATCTCTTTCATTGTGGATACAAATTGCCCTGTTACTGTAGGAAGAAAAAAACATATCCTTTTTCTTCATATGCTGATGAGTTCATTCTGTTAAAAATGGTTTCTAAAGACCAGACACACAGAAAAGAACACAGTACTTTGTCTCAAACCCAGCCAGATGCAAACATGTCAGCAAGCCTCAGACTACCATATATTCAAATCATGTAGAACTATTTACAATAACCTGCCTAAAATATGTAACTGAATTAAAAAATAACATACTTTTGAGTCTTAATGAGGTTCTTGCTGTTCTCACACCCTTCATTAGAACTCTCACAACACTGCATTTTTTTTAATATCAAATTTTCCTCTTTTATTTTTTCTAACTGAGAGTGTGGGTAGACTATCAGGAGCCTTACACTTATAGTCTGATTGCTGGAAAACATATATGATTGATCTTGTTGGAGTAATCCCAATTTTGAAGTAACAACCTTTTAGCCTTTGACCTTTCTAAAACGTGTTTTACTCTTTCAATACCTATGCATGAATAGCTTTCTCAATCTTCAGATAAAACCCAAAATGTATACAAAACATGGGCAGCCCAAGATTTCATTAAAATAAATTTCTCATTGGAAATGAGCAGCATTGACATGTTTTCTTAATGGTAAACATTTTGTAGATATTTTAACACATATTCTTTGATGCCAAGATATGTCCAGAGCTTTGTACTCAAATCGATGAGTAATCTTCTTTCTCCAAACTGAATTCATTTCATACTTAACTACTAAATGAACTTCCTTTTTGGGGTTCCCCTTACTCTAAATGAAGGATCTGATCTGCATGAAGGTAGAAGCTCTACCACTGTGGCATCCAGCTCACTGTATCACATGGACACCTGTGATTTGGCCAGTGATGACTCAGTCACATACTTTTACCTTTAGTATTAAAGATGTAACTTGTTAGTGAATACCCTTCTTTTTTAACTCCAAAAATTTCATAAAATATATTTTTATGATATTTACCACCCAATTTCTTCCAGACCCGTTCTCACCTCTCTAACCACCCAGATTCATGTCTTCTCATTTTGTTGTTTAAAAGCCATTTAACCAAATTTGTTATAGGGTAACCCCACTTAAATTATTTTTGTGTATATGTATATAAATATTATATATACATATATTTATATATAAATATTACATATGTAAATAAAGTTTCTGCATTAATGGGTTACCATATGACATTTTTAAATGTCATTACAGTTAGTTGTTCCTCCCTATACTCCCTCTGTTTCTCTGTCCTCCCCTGCCCTCTGAACCCTCATCCACTCAGTTACCAGTATGTTACAGTTCAAGGGAAAATTTTCCTATAGATTCAATATGAACACTCAAGTTCTAGCTGGTGACACTATTTGGGAATGTTCAGGAAACTTCCAAACTGGAGGACTGGGTCACTGCAAGCAAGTCTTTGAAGATTATATTCAATTCTCTTTCCAGACAGAGTTTCCAGGTTCCTGATTGTAAGATATAAGGAGCCTCTGCTATGCAACTACTCAGCACAAAACTATTGTATCTATGATGTCTTCAATAAAATGACTCATTAAATTACCTCCAAAGTCATGAGCCAACTCTGGAGGTTTGAATAAAAATGCTCCCCATAGGTCCATAAGGGGTGGCACTATTAGGAATTTGGTCCTGTTGAAGTAGGTGTGGTCTTGTTGGAAGAAGTATGTCAATGTGATGGTGGGCTTTGAGGTCTCAGATGTTCAAAATAGGCATAGTATGGCATGCGTTTCTGCTGTATTTGGATTAAGATGTAGAATGCTCAGCCCCTCCTCCAGAAACATATGCCCCAATGCTGCCATGGTTCCTCTCATGAATGGACTAAACATCTCAAACTGTAAGCTACCCATAATTAAATCCATTTCTTTATAAGAGTTACTGTGATCACAGTGACTCTTCATAACAATAGAACACTGACTATGACACCAACTAACATTTCTCCTTTTAAGTTGTTTCAGGTACTTGGTGACTGGGATAAGGAAATACCCAAGACCTGATCATCTTTGGCATTTCTGAACTTGTAGTTGTGAGCTTTAAAAATTTGATATTTGTCTCTAAATTTTATTTATGGATTAATGCAAAACATCCCAGACCAGTGTTTCTTAATCCTCATCCTCCTCCTCCTCCTCCTCCTCCTCCTCCTCCTCCTCCTCCTCCTCCTCCTCTCTTCATCCTGGTTAAGCCTGAAGTAGCATGTTTTACTGTTTGCAACAACACACAACCAATCTCGGAGATTGTTCTTTAAACATTTTTTGGTGAGATATTTCAAATATCTTTCGGAGAAAGGCACCTAGGAAGTAACAGCAATCTTGTTCTTGTTCTGTTTGGAGGTCTCAAGTCCTCTGTCAAGATTCTCAGTTTTGCATTCCCCTTGATTCTCTTCTGGGGAGACTGCTCCAAATTGGCTGCATCCATTATTCCACCTTCTACAGGGTGAGTGCAATCAGGGGTAAACTTCAAAACCTGCTTCTTTCTCCTCTCTTTGCCACAAGTTTTTCATGGCGCCATGGTGGCAGAGGAGTGACCGTCTCATTTTTGCCGCCATTTTCAGATGATGTTCTCACAGTATCTCTGTGTCCTAATATCTTACAGGCATGAGTCATATTGGATTATATCTACCCGATGATCGCATTTCTAAATGGGATGAAGTCCATAGATAGTAAAGATTAATAGACTCATCATCTTTGCAAAGTACTCAGGGACAGCTATGGTATCAAAGATTCTGAGAATTCCCATTTCCACTATGCATAATCACTGTTCCTTCTGGCCCTTTACATTGAGACTTTAAGGATGAGACTGAATTTTGGCCAGCATATTATGAACCTAATAGATCTATTTTCATGGTGGCAGCTTCTCTTTCTATCTCTCACTCTCACTCTCTCTTCCTCTCTCTTTCTTTGTGTCTCTGTCTCTGTCTCTGTCTCTGTCTCTGTCTCTCTCTCTCTCTCTCTCTCTCTCTCTCTCTCTCTCTCTGTCTCTCTCTCTCTCTCTCTGTTATCAATAGAAGTATTTTTCTTTTTTACATTTTTTTAATTTTATATTCAACACAATATATATTTTTATACCAATCATAAAAATGATGGGACACATTATTAAATGAACATAAAAAGATAAAGTCTTTTTGTTTGTTTGCTTAATTTGTTTTTAACAGAGCTTAAAATCTTTTCTCTTACTGTGGTACAAATCCAAAGTAAGAACAATTTTTAGACATTGGAGTTCATTGTAATAAGGCTGTACTTCAATGTCCCTCACATCACCGAAGGATTTTACCTCCATAGTAGCTAAGATAAGAGTTGACAGTTCTGCTGCTCTAAGGAATGAATCATAGGCACAATTATTTGGATACATATTTCCTGATATGGTCAAAGCTATTTTACTTGAGTGATTGCCATCATTCTCAACCCACAGGGAACAGGTTATATTCATTTAAGAAATGGTGTGTATTAAGATGGTCTATCGATGAAGTCATTAATCAACTTTTTCAACAAATAATGGTTCTGCATGGAGGGTGACACAGACATAAGGTGAGAGTAAGATTCTGGTTCATTGACTGTGATGATTTTGAAAAGCATTCATCTCAGAAAAATAGTAACTTATAAGGTCATCTTCTTCAAAACTGATACAATAATTATAAATATCAAGCAAAACATTTAGTCTCTCTCTTTGTCGTTCTCTTATAATCCACCAACCAAATTAATTGTCTACATTTCTTTTGACTGAATAAATAATTTTGAAATGTGTAAGCTGTTTTGAAAACCGTAGTATAGTGTAAAAACATCAAATAAACCATCCTACTAATAGAGAAGTTGAGATAGGAGAAGCATGATTTCAAGACTATTTTGTGGTACACAGCAAGACACTGTCACATACAAACAAGCAGAAAGTGTTTACGGATTGTACAATACTGAACTTATTTCTCCCATTACCAAATCAGACAGATCACTTGGTAAGAGCCAACAAATTTCTAATTCCTCATATTTTTGAATTTCAATTTATTAGGATATGTTGGTAATATTAAGAGATAAAACTGAAGATCCATATGGAAAATACTTCTGACAAAATTGAAGAAAAATACAGAGAAATTTTAAAATTTAAGATTATCATGGACAATTATACCGCCAAAATGGTAGGCATAAAAATTTTCCTAAATTGATCGAAAGTAGAATTATAAATATTTTCTAACGAAATTGAAGATTTACATGGAAATTATTTCTAATAAAATTGAAGAAATATATAGAAAGAATGTTAAAATTAAAGACTATCATGGAAAATAATATAGTTAAAATGGTAGACATAAAAAATATTACTATGAAGAATAGAGTTGGGATTTTGATGGGGATTACATTGATTCTGTATATTGCTTTTGGCAAGATGGTCATTTTTACTATATTAATCCTCCCAATCCATGAGCATGGCAGATTTTTCCATCTTCTGAGGTCTTCTTCAATTTCTTTCTTCAGAGACTTGAAGTTCTTATCTTACAGATCTTTCACTTGTTTGGTTAGAGTCACACCAAGATACTTTATATTGTTTGTGGCTATCGTAAAGGGTATCATTTCTCTTACTTCTTTCTCAGCCTGCTTATCCTTTGAGTATAGGAAGGCTACCGACTTGTTGAGTTGATTTTATATCCGGCCACTTTGCTGAAGTTGTTTATCAGCTGTAGGAGTTCTCTGGTGGAGTTCTTTGGGTTGCTTAAGTATAATATCGTCTGCAAATAGTGATAGTTTGACTTCTTCCTTTCCAATTTGCATCCCTTTGACATCCTTTTGTTGTCTAATTGCTCTAGCTAGAACTTCAAGTACTATTCTTCATAAAGTTAGAAAGAGCAATTCAAAAATTCATCTGGAATAGCAGAAAACCCAGGATAGCTAAAACTATACTCAAGAGTAAAAGAACCTCTGGGGGAATCAGTATCCCGGACCTCCAGCAGTACTACAGAGCAGTAATATTAAAAACTGCATGGTATTGGTACAGTGACAGGCAAGTAGATCAATGGAACAGAATTGAAGACCCAGAAATGAATCCACACTCCTATGGTCACTGGATCTTTGCCAAAGGAGCTAAAATCATCCAGTGGAAAAAAGATAGCCTTTTCAACAAATGGTGCTGGTTCAACTGGAGGTCAACATGCAGAAGAATGCAAATTGATCCATTCTTATCTCCTTGCACTAAGTTCAATTCCAAGTGGATCAAGGACCTCCACATAAAACCAGACACACTGAAACTAATAGAAAGGAAACTAGGGAAGAACCTTGAACATAAGGCCACAGGGGAGAATTTCCTGAATAGAACTCCAATAGCTTATGCTCTAAGATCAAGAATTGACAAATGGGACCTCATTACATTACAAAGTTTTTGCAAGGCAAAAGACACTGTCAAAAAGACAAAGCGGAAACCAACTAACTGGGAAATGATTTTTACCAACCCTACTTCCGACAGAGGGCTAATATCCAATATATACAAAGAAATCAAGAAGTTAAACCCCATAGAGGCAAGTAACCCTATTGAAAAATGGGGTACAGAGCTAAACAAAGCGTTCTCATCTGAAGAATATCTAATGGCTGAGAAGCACCTAAAGAGATGTTCATCATCCTTAGTCATTAGGGAAATGCAAATCAAAACAAAGCTGAGATTCCATCTCACACCAGTCAGAATGGCTAAGATCAGTAACACAGGAGACAGCAGTTTTTGGCGAGGATGTGGAGAAAGAGGAACACTCCTCCATTGCTGGTGGGATTGCAGGCTGGTACAACCACTCTGGAAAGCAGTCTGGCGGTTCCTCAGAAAACTGGGCATGACACTCCCGGAAGGTCCGGCTATACCACTCCTGGGCATATACTCAGACGCTTTACCTGCATGCAATAAGGACACATGCTCCACTATGTTCATAACAGTCTTATTTATAATAACCAGAAGCTGGAAAGAACCCAGATGTCCCTCAATGGAGGAATGGATTCAGAAGATGTGGTATATTTACACAATGGAATACTACTCTGCAATTAAAAACAGTGAATTCACGAAATTCCTAGGCAAATGGTCAGAACTTGAAAATATCATCCTAAGTGAGGTAACCCAATCACAAAGGAACACACATGGTATGCAGTCACTGATAAGGGGATATTAACCCAGAATCTTGGAATACCCTAGACACAATTAGCATATCAATAGATTTCCAAGAAGATGTAAGGAGAGACCCCTGGTCCTGGAAAGACTGGATGTAGGGGAATGCCAAGACAGAGAAGCGAGATGGGGTTGAATGGGGAAAAGAGGGAGAGAAGGGGGCTTATGGGACTTTTGGGGAGGGAGGAAACGGGAAAGGGGAAATGATTTTGAATGTAAATAAAAAAAAACTTAGAAAATAAAATAAAATTTAAAAAAAAAATTACTAAATTGATTGAAAGAGAAATCACAAACAATTTCTGATAAAATTGAAGACTGACATGAAAAATATTTCTGTTAGACTATGTTTTTTAATGGGGAATTGAGTCCATTGATGTTATAAGATATTAAAGAATAGTGATTGTTGCTTCCTGTCAAGTTTGATGTTCTTTTTATGTTTGTGTGGTTACTTTCTTTTGCGTTTATGGGAAAAAGATTACTTTCTTGCTTTTTCTAGGGTGTAGTTTCCCTTCTCATGTTGGTATTTTCCATCTATTATCCTTTGTACGGCTGGATTTGTGGAAAGATATTGTGTAAACTTGGTTTTATCATGGAATATCTTGTTTTCTCCATTGATGGTGACTGAGAGATTTGCTGGGTATAGTAGTTTGGGCTGGCATTTGTGTTCTCTTAGGGTCTGTATGAGATCTGCTCAAGATCTTCTAGCTTTTATCGTCTCAGGTGAGAAATCTAGTCTATTCTGATAGACCTGCCTTTATAAGTTACTTGACCTTTCTCCCTTACTGCTTTTAGTATTCTTTCTTTGTTTAGTGCATTTGGTGTTTTGATTCTTATGCGCCAGGAGGACATTCTGATCTGGTCCAGTCTTTTTGGAGTTCTGTAAACTTCTTGTATGTTCATGGACATCTCTTTCTTTAGGTTAGGGAAGTTTTCTTCTATAACTTTGTTGAAGATATTTACTGGCCCTTGAAGTTGGAAATCTTGGCTCTCTTCTATTCCTATAATCCTTAGGTTTGGTCTTCTCATTGTGTCCTGGATTTCCTGGATTTTGGGTTACAAGCTTTTTACATTTTGCGTTTTCTTTGACTGTTGAGTCAATGTTTTCTATGGTATCTTCAGACCCTGAGATTCTTTCTGCTATCTCTTGTATTATGTTGTTGATGCTTGCATCTATGACTCCTGAATTCTTTCCAAGATTTTCTATCTCCAGAGATGTCTCACTTTGTGATTTCTTTATTGTTTCTACTTCCAATTTTAGATTCTGGACGGTTTTGTTCAATTCCTTCACTTGTTTGTTTGTGTTCTCCTGTAATTCTTTAAGGGATTTTTGTGTTTCCTCTTTAAGGGCATCTACCTGTTCACCCATGCTCTCCTGTATTTCTTTCAGGGATTTTTGTGTTTCCTCTTTAAGGGCCTTTACCATTTGACCCATGTTCTCCTGTATTTCTTTAAGGGAGTTATTTATGTCCTTCTTGATATCCTCTAACAGCATCGTGAGATGAGACTTTAAATCCAACTCTTGCTTTTCTGGGGTGTTGTGGTATCTGGGACTTGGTGTGGTGGGAGAACTGAACTCTGATATTGCCAAATAGCCTTGGTTTCTGTTGGTAGGTTTCTTGGGCTTGCCTTTCGCCATCTGGTTATCTCTGGTGTTAGTTGATCTTGTTGTCTCTGACTGGAGCTTGTCCCTCCTATGGGCATGTAAGCCTGTGTCTGTACTCCTGGGAGACCAACTCTCTTCTGGCAGGGTCTGTGCATGGAAGGTTGTGGAGCTGTCTGTTTCCCTGAAGCAAATGGTGGCCAGAAGAGACGACTCTTGTCCCAGAAGCCCCACTGATCTTATGCCCTGTGCCATCCTAGCTGTACCCCTCCAGAGTGAAGGTGGAGATCTCACCTCCACACTCAGAAGTGAAATCTCTGTTGGGAGATCACTATCTCTTAGAAGAGTAAGCACAGGAAACTTTGGAGCTGCCTGGTTCCTTGCGGCAGCTGCAGCCGGAAGGGAAGACTCCAATCTTTTAGTTTTAGATTTTCTTCTAACTGTGGTACTGAAACTCAATCACGTTTTTCCATAGGTCTGTATTAGTATATGTATAAGCATTAATAGATACTGTTATTCAAACTTATCTTCCAGCAGCATATAATGTACATTTCCCTTTTGAGAAAATATATGCAATGAGAAGGATTGTACTTTCATGGGATTGATTAACGGTTTCCCAGTACAGTAAGATTTAGTTTTATGTATTTTCTATCTCATTTTTGCATTTGTGTACTCATCATAATGGCATATATTTCACAGAGGCTGTCATTGATCTGTTTTTCTCCAAGTTTTCTAAGTAGCAAATGCTAAGCTATGATTCAAACTATAGACATTTAATCGGGAAACATCCTATATTAGAAAATGTAGGGGATATCCCAAAAACCCATAACAGCAGTTTTCAACCTGTGGACTGTAACCATTTGGGGTAAAATGACTATTATTCAGGGGTCACCCAAGAATATCCTGCATATCAGATATTTATATTAGTATTCAAAACAGCAGCAAAATTACAGTTGTAAAGTAGTAATGAAAATAATTTTATTGTTGAGAATCACCACAACATAAAGAATATTAAAGGATTGCTGCATCAAGAAGTTTGAGAACCACTAGCCTAGAGGATTATCAATCTATACTGAAGTGAAGAACAAAGACAGTGGAGTGGAAATGTCCTAAACAGATGCTGATGCAGAGAAGACTGAAAAAAATATTGACCAAGGGCACAAAGGAGAATATGCCCATGTTTTGCAGAAAACTTACCATCAGTCTTACAACAATAGGATAGAAGCTTAAAGTAGCCCACAGGAAATTTTCTTCATATATTCTCATAAGCCTAAAGAGACTATGTCCACTGATATAGTAAATGGAGAAGTTTGAAGAGATTATCTTCTTTAGACAGGATATAGTAAAACATGACTTTATGTGATGACATTTTGAGATGTGTCAGACAAAATAAGTATACTATAATAGAAACTCAAATGTAGCTAAGACTTCCAAAACTCTGAGGACTAGGAAGTAACAAAACTGGTATATCAAAGTAGGGAGTTTTGCTATAAAGGCAAATTTATCTATTTCAGGAGAAGTGTTAAACCCCAGAAAATCTCAATAGAAGGAAGCATTTGAGAAAGAAATGTAGAATTATTCTAAATATCTTCTCACAATAGTTCAACCAGAGAATAGCTAAAAGAGAAAGAGAAAAAGGAAGAAAGAAAGAAAGAAAGAAAGAAAGAAAGAAAGAAAGAAAGAAAGAAAGAAAGAAAATAGAGCCCTGCTCCTTTTCTACAGCACACAGTCTGCCTGTCTCCCAGGAGGTCTGTTGCAAACAGGGACACAGGTGTGAACCTTGCCCCAATACCTGCCACAGCTTGGGCCCCCGTGGAGCCCAGTCAATGGGCTCTGCCAGAGCCACATCTTCCTTCCAATTTGCAACTGTGCCCAGGGCAGATAGGGTGCTACTACCCCTCTCCAGCACCCCACAGCCATTTGACTTCCAAGATGTCTGCTGTAACCTGGGACACAGGATACCTGCTCTAACCATGGAAATAGGAGGCCTTTCCTAAGAAGACACAGCACTGCCTGCCTCCCAGAAGGCCTCTTCTAACCCATATCACAGAGCTTTACCTGCCACCAAGGAGGGACAGGCTCTAGTCAGAGACAGCCAGACTAGTTAACACCAAAAGTAACCAGATGGGGAGAGACAAGTACAAGAACATAAGCAACAGAAGCAAATGTAATTTGGAACCATCAAAACTCAGTTATCCTGTTACAAGGAGCACTGGACACCCTAACGCACATATAAAGAAAGATTCTGACCATAAAACCTATCTAATGAAGATGATAGAGGCTTCCAGAAAGATATAAATAACTCTCTGAAAGAAATACAGGAAACACAGGCAAACAGGTAGAAGCCCTTAAAAAGAAAACAAATCCCTAAAAAAATACAGGAAAACAAAAATCAAATAGGTGAAGGAATTGAAGAAACCAGTTGAAGACCTAAAAATGGAAGTAGAAACAATAAAGAAATCAGAAATTGAGGCAACCTTGGAGATGAAAAATCTAGGAAAAAGATCAGGAGCTACAAATGCAAGCGTCAACAACAGAACACAAGAGATAGAAGAGAGAATCTCAGGTGTAGAAGATATCATAGAAGGTATTGACACAATGGTCAAAGAAAATACAAAGTGTAGAAGGTTCCTAATGCAAAACATCCAGGAAATTCAGGACACAATGAAAAGACCAGACCTACGAATAATAGGAACAGAAGAGAGTGAAGGGTCCCAAGTCAAAGTGCTGGGAAAAAAAACCAACAAAATCATAAAGGAAAACTTCAACAACCTAATGAAAGATATTGCCATATACTTATAGTAACCTACAAAATGCCAAATAGATTGGATCAGAAAAGAAAATACTACCAAAACATAATAATAAAAACACTAAGTGCACAGAATAAAGAAAGAATATTAAAAGTGCTAAGGGGAAAAGGAGAGGTAACATAGAAAGACAATCAGAATTACACCCAACTTCTAAAGAGAGGCTCTAAAAGCCAGAATATTCTGGAGAGATGTAATTCAGACACCAAGAGAACACAAATGCCAACCCAGACTGCTATACCCAGCAAAACTCTCAATTACCATAGATGAAGAAACCAAAAAAAAAAATTTACACAATATCTTTCCACAAATCCAGCCCATCAAAGGATAATAAATGGAAAACACCAACAAAATGAGGGAAACTACACACTACAAAAAGCTAATGCACTCAAGAGGAGTAGAAGACAGGAAATCATCAAACTCAGGGCTGAAATCAACCAAGTATAAACAAAAACGAAAAAGAATCAACAAAACCAGGAGCTATTTCTTTGAGAAAATCAACAAGATAGACAAATCTTTAGCCAGACTAACCAGAAGACACAGAGACAGAATCCAAACTAACAAAATCAGAAATGAAAAGGGAGCTATAACATCAGAAAGTGAGGAAATTCAAAAAATCATCAGATCCTACTACAAAAGTCTATACTCAACACAACTAGAAAATCTGTATGAAATGGACAATTTCATAGACCGATATAAAATACCAAAGTTAAATCAGGATCAAATAGCCCATCTAAACAGTTCCATAAGCCCTAAAGAAATAGAAGTGGTCATTGACACATTCCCAACCAAAAAAAGCACAGTACCAGATGGTTTTAGTGCAGAATTCTATCAGACCTTCAAAGGAGACCTAACACAAATACTCTTCAAACTATTCCACAAAATAGAAACAGAAGGAACATTACCCAACTCATACTATGAAGCCATAATTTTAATGAAACCAAAACCATACAATGATCCAACAAAGAAAGAGAACTTCAGAATAATTTCCTTTATGAATATCAATGCAAAAATACTCATAAAATTCTTACAAACCAAATCCAAGAACATGTCAAACTGATCATTCATCATGATCAAATAAGCTTCATCCAAGGGATGCAGGGATGGTTAAATATATGGAAATCCATCAATGTAATCCACTACATAAACAAACTCAAAGAAAAAAAACCACATGGTCATTTCACTAGATGCTGAAAAAGCATTTGACAAAATTCAGCATCCTTTCATGTTAAAGGTCTTGGAAAGATCAGGAATTCAAGGCACATACCTAAACATAGTAAAAGGAATATACAGCAAACCAGTACCCAACATAAAACTAAATGGAGATAAACTTGAAGCAATCCCACTAAAATCAGGAACTAGACAAGGCTGAACTCTCTCTCCATATCTTTTAAATACAGTGCTTGAAGTTCTAGCTAGAGCAATTAGACAACAAAAGGAGGTCAAAGGGATACAAATTGGAAAGAAAGAAGTCAAAGTATCACTATTTGCAGATGATATGATAGTATACTTAAGTGACCCAAAAAACTCCAACAGAGAACACCTACTTCTGATAAACAACTTCAGCAAAGTGGCCACATATAAAATTAACTCAAGCAAATCAGTAGCCTTCCTATACTGAAAGAATAAACAGGCTGAGAAAGAAATTAAGGAAATGACACCCTTTACAGTAGTTACAAACAATATAAAGTATCTTGGTATGACTCTAACCAATCAACTGAAAGATCCATAAGACAAGAACTTCAAGACTCTGAAGAAAGAAATCGAAGATCTCAGAAGATGGAAAATCTTCCATGCTCGTGGATTGGAAGGATTAATATGCTAAAAATGGCCATCTTGCCAAAAGCAATATACAGATTCAATGCAATCCCCATTAAAATCCCAACTCAATTCTTCATAGAGTTAGAAAGAGCAATTCTCAAATTCATCTGGAATAACAAAAAACCCAGGATAGCTAAAACTATTCTCAACAGTAAAAGAACTTCTAGGGGAATCAGTATCCTCAACCTCCAGCAGTACTACAGAGCAGTAATATTAAAAACTGCATGGTATTTGTACATTGACAGGCTGGTAGATCAATGGAATAGAATTGAAGACACAGAAATGAATCCACACTCCTATGGTCACTTGATCTTTGACAAAGGACCTAAAACCATCCAGTGGAAAAAAGATAAACTTTTCACCAAATGGTGCTGGTTCAACTGGAGGTCAACATGCAGAAGAATGCAAATTGATCCATTCTTATCTCCTTGTACTAAGCTCAACTCCAAGTGGATCAGGGACCTCCACATAAAACCAGACACACTGAAACTAATAGAAAAAAAAAACTGGAGAAGAGCCTTGAGCACATGGGCACAGGGGAAAATTTCCTGAACAGAACACCAATAGCTTATGCTCTAAGATCAAGAATTGACAAATGGGACTTCATAAAATTTCAAAGTTTCTGTAAGGCAAAGGACACTATCAATAGAACAAAACAGCAACCAACAAATTGGGAAAAGAGCTTTACCAACCCTACAGCCAACAGAGGGCTAATATCCAATATATACAAAGAACTCAAGAAGTTAGACTCCAAAGAGCCAAATAATGTGTATGTTCTTTTGTGATTGGATTACCTCACTTAGGATGATATTTTCCAGTCCCACCCATTTGCCTAAGAGTTTCATGAATTCATTGTTTTTAATCGCTGAGTAGTATTCCATTGTGTAAATATACCACATTTTCTGTATCCATTCCTCCATTGAGGGACAATTGTTCCTGTCCAAAGAAAATGCAGGGACAAAAATGGAGCAGAGACAAAAGAATAGGTCATCCAGAGACCTTGAAACACTCACTCCTGAATAGGATATTTCCATCAAGTTCCTCCCCTCAGAACTCAGGGAAACCTGAAGAAGAGAAGGCTAAAAGAGTATAAGAGCCAGAGGGGATGGGAGACACAAAGAAAACAAGGCCCTCTAAATAATCTTGAGCAAAACTCATATGAACTCACAGAGATTGAAGCAGAATGTGCAGGACCTACACAGTCTACACCAGGTCCTCTACATACATATAATGGCTTCCAGATCAATGTTTTTATGGGATTCCTGAATGTACAAAGGAGTTGGTCTCTGATTCTTGTGAATTCTTTTGGACTCTCTTCTTATGTTGTTGTTTGATCCAACTTCAATGTGATAGTTTGTGTTTTACCTTATTATTTTTTCTTTTGCTATGTTTAAGAAAATAAATAATGAGTGAATTAATGAATTAATTAATTAATAAGTGAGTGAGTGAATGAATGAATGAATGAATGAATGAATGAAAACCTAGCCACTAGGGTAAAATTTAATGATCAAACTGTCATTTATACCTGCTGGCAGAGGAAAAAATCAGCATTCTCCAATGGAGTGACACTGTATACATTAACCACTCCAGGGCCTGCCTCATGTTTGGGAGTAGTTGATCAATACTTAATGGAGAGGATGTGGAAAGACTTGTGATAGGGGAAAAATATGGTCAAAATGTACTTTAATTTAAAAATTATTTTTCAATAAAAAATATCGTAGAAAAAGAGCCCACACCAAAGACCCCACTGTGAACTATCCAGCCACTTAGAACAGAGTGTTCTCAACACACTGCCCATTTCCACTCTCAGAATTTAATCAAACCCCAGAAACAGTTGCATTAAAACTTACCATTCCATGTTTTTCAAACATTTTCCCCAGCTACTCAGACCTCTTAGGATGTACAATAAGCCTCCAGGCTCTTTTAAACAAAGTAGATAAGTTGTTTTTCTTCTACTGTTGGGTATTATGTCCATATTTTCATCTATTTCTGCACAAAACACAGATATCCTAATCTTGCATCCATTACTCTCTACTTGTCCTCTAGACCAGAACCCATATAGTGACTCAGGAACTGAAACACTACCCTTGATTTTGTCCTCCGGGTTCATCTTTACCCTGGTACTTTCTGTCTCTACAAATGACAGATACTCATCTGACTAAATAGAAAACTATCCTCCTCATAATGAATTTTGTTTTCCATATCATGTTCACTAACTCTACTCAATGACTACATCTTATTACTCATTTTCCTGTGCATCTCTCCTGTCTATGACCCTGTCACTTACTTCTTCCATTGTATGAGTTAATTGCATTGTCTTTCTTAATGAAAACTAAACAGCCTTCCAGAGGTCCCCACAATTAAAACTATTTCATATCGACATTAGAATAAAGGACAGACATTGGAATTCTAGTTTTACCAAACTGTTTGAGGATTTTCCATTAACTCTTTAAGACTTATCTCAAACCAAGTGTAGTTTCAAATGGTTCTCCATCCAGGGTTTTACAATGCATTCACTGCCTTATGATGTTTATCTGAATCATCAACAATATTTGAAAGAATCTTTTGTTCATGATATATTGGCAACCATCAATTCTTTATCTCAGAGAATACCCATCTTTATCCTTATTGTGTGGGTATTTTTCCAGTTAGTATGTCTGTATAGTGCTTGAATAGTACAGAAGATGGCATAGAATGAGTTTATGAGCTGCCATGTGGGTATTAGGATTCAATCCCAGGTCCTCTGGAAGAGCCAGTGCTCTTAACCCCTAAACCACCTCTACAGCCCCTGTTATATTGATTTCTATGTAAACTACCGAACAGGAAAGCAGGGTGATAACTTCCATAGGTCAGGATTCATATCTTAAAATAACCTGATATTGCACAGCTGTTGACTTGGGTAATGAGAAACTGTGGTAAACTGAACAAAGGGGAACCAAAGAGTTCTATCTTCTAAGTGACTGATGTATCTCAAGGAACAAAAATATCAATATATCCCGTCACAAATATGCACAGCCTGCAATTGATCATTATAATGCCTATGGCATGAATGTTGAAGTAGCATCTTACATAATGTCACCACATAGTATGTATCTATAGACAATATTCATGATGAACATAATATTACTATAAATAGCATGTTGACTCGTGTGAACAATGGTGGTGCACAAATTTTTAGTTGCCCTCTTTCATCTTCATTATAAAATCATTTTTTATTTGTTTGCTTGTTTGTCTGCTTATTTTCATTAAGAAGCTTTGGTTAGCCATTTACAGCAGGGACCCAGGCAGCTCCACAGCATTCTGCGCTTAGCCCACCAGAAGAGAATGATCTCCCAGCAGCGATTTCACTTCTGAGTGAGGAGGTGAGATCTCCACCTTCTCTCTGGAGGGGTACAGCTAGGAGAGCACAAGGCATATGGTTATTGGAGTAGCTGGGATAGGAGTCTTCCTTTCCGGGCACCATTTGCAGCAGGGAACCAGACAGCTCCACAGCCTTCTGTGCACAGATCCTGCCAGAAGAGAGTTAGTCTCCCAAGAGAACAGACACAGGTTTACAGGCCCATAGGAGGGGCAAGCTCCAGCCAGAGACAACAAGACCAACTAACACCAGAAATAACCAAATGGTGAAAGGCAAGCGCAAGAACGCTACCAACAGAAACCAAGACTACTTGGCAAAATCAGAGCCCAGTTCTCCCACCAAAGCAAATCCTGGATACCCCAACAAACTGGAAAAGCAAGACTTGGATTTAAGAGTTGGATTTATCGTGAGAGTCTCTTCTCACAATACTGTTAGAGGGCATCAAAAAGGACATAAATAACTCCCTTAAAGAAATACAGGAGAACATGGGTCAAATGGTAAAGGTCCTTAAAGAAGAAACACAAAAATCCCTCAAAGAAATACAGGAGAGCATGGGTGAACAGGTAGATGCCCTTAAAGAGGAAACACAAAAATCCCTTAAAGAATAACAGGAGAACACAAACAAACAAGTGAAGGAACTGAACAAAACCATCCAGAATCTAAAAATGGAAGTAGAAACAATAAAGAAATCACAAAGTGAGACATATCTGGAGATAGAAAATCTTGGAAAGAATTCAGGAGTCATAGATGCAAGTATCAACAACAGAATACAAGAGATAGAAGAAAGAATCTCAGGGTCTGAAGATACCATAGAAAACATTGACTCAACAGTCAAAGAAAACGCAAAATGCCAAAAGCTCCTGAGCCAAAACATCCAGGAAATCCAGGACAAATGAGAAGACCAAACCTAAAGATTATAGGTGTAGAAGAGAGCGAAGATTTCCAACTTAAAGGGCCAGTAAATGTCTTCAACAAAATTATAGAAGAAAACTTCCCTAACCTAAAGAAAGAGATGTCTATGAACATACAAAAAGCCTATAGAGCTCCAAACAGACTGAACCAGACCAGAAAGACCTCCCGGCACATAATAATCAAAACACCAAATGCACTAAACAAAGAAAGAATATTAAAAGCAGTAAGAGAAAAAGGTCAAGTAACCTATTAAGGCAGGCCTATCAGAATTACACCAGACTTCTCACCTGAGACGATGAAAGCCAGAAGATCCTGGGCTGATCTCATAAAGACCCTAAGAGAACACAAATGCCAGCCCAAACTACTATACCCAGCAAAACTCTCAATTACCATAGATGGAGAAACCAAAATATTCCATGATAAAACCAAATTTACACAATATCTTTCCACAAATCCAGCCCTACAAAGGATAATAGATGGAAAACGCCAACATGAGGAGGGAAACTACACCCCAGAAAAAGCAAGAAAGCAATCTTTTTTCCAACAAACCCAAAAGAAAGTAACCACACAAACATAAAAAGAACATCAAAAATAACAGGAAGCAACAATCACTATTCCTCAAAATCTTATAATGTCAATAGACTCAATTCCCCAACATAAAAACATAGTCTAACAAAGATGGTTTTCATGTGGATCTTCGATTTTATCTGAAAATGTTTGTGACTCCTCTTTCAATTTATTAATGCTTTTTGTGGCTGCAATTTTGACTTTATTATTTTCCATGATAATCTTTGATTTTAACATTTTCTCTGTGTATTTCTTCAGTTTCGCCGGGGGTGGGGGTGTTTGTAGTTCCACTTTCAATCAATTTAGGAATGTTTTTGTGCCTACCATTTTGTTGGTATAATTGTCCATGATAATCTTCAATTTTAACATTTTTCTGTATTTTTCTTCAATTTTGTCAGAAGTATTTTCCATGTGGATCTTCAGTTTTATCAGACAATGTCTATACTCATACTTTCAATCAACATAGGAACATTTTTATACCTTCCATTTTATCTGTATAATTTTCCATGTAATAGTCAGTTTTAACATGTTTCTCTATATATTTCTTGCATATTTTCAGGAATATTTTCCTTGTAGATCTTCAATTTTATCAGAAAATGTTTATAATTCCACTTTCAAAAAACTTAGGAATATTTTTATGCCTACCATTTTATCTGTATAATTTTTCCATGAAATACTCAAACTTAATGTGTTTTTATATATTTCTTCAATTTTATCAGTGATATTTCCATGTAAATCTTCAATTTTATCAGAAAATGTTTATAATTTCACTTTCAATCAACTTAGAAATATTTGTATGCCTACCATTTTATCTGTATAATTTTCCATGTAAATTTTCAATTTTATCAGAAAATGGTTATAATTCTACTTTCAATCAACTTAGTAATATTTTAAATCCTACCAATTTATCTGTATAAATTTCTTCAATTTCATCAGAGATATTTTCCATGTAAATCTTCAATTTTATCAGAAAATGTTTCTACTACTACTTTCAATCAATTTAGGAATATTTTTATGCCTACCATCTTATCTGTATAATTTTTCATGAAATAGTCAGTTTTAACGTGGTTTTCTATATATTTCTTGAGTTTTATCAGAAATATTTTCCTTGTAGATTTTCAATTTTATCAGAAAATGTTTATAATTCCACTTCCAATCAACTTTGGAATATTTTTATGCCTACCATTTTATCTGTATAATTTTTCCATGAAATAGTCAATCTTAGTGTGTTTTCTATATATTTCTTCAATTTTGTCAGAGATATTTTCCATGTATATTTACACAATGGAATACTACTCAACAATTAAAAACAATGAATTCATGAAATTCTTAGGTAAATGGGGAACAGGGCGAGGAAAGAGGGCTTATGGGACTTTTGGGGAGGGGGGAACTGGGAAAGGGGAAATCATTTGGAATGTAAATAAAGAATATAGAAAATAAAAAAAATAAGAAAGAAAAAATTTTAAAAAAAGAAGCTTTGGTTATGTTTCTTGTAGCTCTCACTGATTGGTTTGTGGTTACAAAGTTGACTTCCATTATTGAGCAGTGAATTTAAAGGAAAATGTGTAAACATCTTTGGTTTTCTATATAAGCATTCATATTAAAATGTTGCTCTGACACTGGGTATAAGGAATTTAGAAAACTTTTCTCTCTCAAAACGCTGTGGAAAACTGGACAGTCAGTCCGCAGACTGAATCTAGATTTGGTCCAGCATCACACAGTAAATCTATTCCAGGCTCTGTCAAACTTATGCATGCAGGCTCATGGAAGTGACAGAAAGCAAAGTCCTCATCCAAGGAGAGCTAGCTGGCCTAGGTCACAGAAGTCTTCATCTGGGCATATTTGAGTATGAGTGTCTAATTAACTGGCAGGTCATATTGAGGCAACAGCTGACTACAGAAGTAGCATAGATTTAATAGAAGCAAGGGGGAAAGAGCTAGCAGACTACAGGGGACTAGACACACTGTCACACATTCTTAATTTACATCCCTAGCCTACACACCCAAAGATCCCTATTAAGGGACTACCGCATGCATGTACAGAGAAAGCAGGAGGGGGTAGACTTTAATGTGGGATGGTATTTAAAAACTCTCAAACAAACAAACAAACAAATATACTTGGAAAGAAAAGAGAATTAATCAGACTCCTGTTGCAGGGGGAAAAAAAGCTTTTTGGGCTGAAGCAATAGCTTAGTGGTTAAGAACACTGGATGTTCTTAGAGTGCCTGAGTTTGATTCCCCTAGCAAACATGGTGACTCAGAACCATCTATAATCCCAAACCCCAGTACCAGGAGATCTAAGGCCCTCTTATAACCTCTGATGGTATTGCATACATGTACTACTCAGACATACTTGCACCTATGCATATAAAACAATAAATTCAAGTAATCATGAAAAAAGAATGACTACATAATATATTACACAAGTTAATAGACAAGACAACTTGCAGTGATGAAGTCATAATTATTCCTTGAAATTCTTGTTACCTCAAATTGTAGAAGAAAACAAGAAAAGATAACTGAGGTTTACAAAAATAAAGTACACAAATACTGTCTCTCAACAAATGCAGAATTCAAAAAGGAAGGAGCGGCAGGTCTATTTCAAAGAGGGGAAATATATTCAAGGAATTAAAGGGCACTGAATCAGTTATTCATACAGCAGTCTTAAAAGATATACAGTTTGTTAAAAAGAATCAGATGTAAATAATGGAAAAAATAAATTAAATTTTAGAGGAGTTTAACATGACTTTAACTCACTAAACTTCAAAGATAGCACTAAGTAATTATCTAATCTCAGAAATGGAAAATGTTGAAATCAAATCCAATACAGCTTTCATAATATGTGAGAAAATGTGAAACACAGCAACATCATGAATCAGTCAAAGAGGAAGGAACAGAGCACAGAGCAGAAAGGAGGAAAAGGTGAAAAGACAAAAATCTGTCAAATGTCCTCACACCTCAAGTGCAGATAGAAAACCTAATAGGTCCAAATAAAATTAAAATGAAGAAATTATACATCCACACAATAGTAGAGTTGCTGAAAGCTGAGAGAGAGAGAGAGAGAGAGAGAGAGAGAGAGAGAGAGAGAGAGAGAGAGAGAGAGAGAGAGCGAGAGAGAGGAGAGAGAGAATATTCTTAGAAGCAGATCATCAATCATATACAACATGATTGATGTCTGACATTTCTAAAATAAGACAGCAAACAGTATGCTAGCAAGCTGACAGCAGAAGAGACTCACTCATGAAGAATTTTCTAACCAAGAGACCCAACATGAAGTCCAAGAAACAGAAAAATAATTTGTTAATCATCAATGTACAAAAAGTACAAACTTTAGGGTGAAAATTGATAGTCAGATGACATTTGACATTCAGTGGAAATTAAGGGTAGTGCTACATTTTTGTCATATACTAATTAACTTCTTAAGAATATTAAGGTGTTATAAGCCAGTACTTATAACTACATATTTTGAACTTCACATTATATAGTATACACATATAACAGTATTAGCCCAAATAAGGTGGGGAAACAAACAACCATATTAAAGCATGTTTACATATTTAACCCAAACTAAGACATTATGATTCAGCAGTAGATTGTAATCAGCCAGAGGAAGCCATGATTCTCAGAACAAATTGGTCTGCAACTATTAGAAACTTTTTCCTAGGAAGTAGTAAGAGAGTTTGTTCTCATCTTGTCTGGAGACTTTTTCAAACCACAGTCACAAAGTTGATCAGTGGAAACAGGAGCAGATGCTCCAAAGTTTAAACTCTATCATCATTCCCTTTATAGAATCGTCTGTCAATTCTCCACAGACGTTAAAGAACTCAAGTCAAAATAACTTAGGTAAGTTATAGGCAGGGACATCAAAATGACACATTGAAAGTGTTGATTTAGTACAAAGTAGGGCAGAAATATAGAAAAAGAAGTACTTGGAAAATAAGGTTTTGGTTTTGTAAAGTAAAGAGCAAATGGCAGAGTTAAACATGTTAAAAGCAACATTAGACTTGAATGGATCAGTGATCCTGTCCACAGCTGGATGCTGCCATTAGCAGAAAAGCAAGATGTGATTAGATGTTATCAAGAAGAGATAAAGCCTATATCAAAGATCGTAAATAGATTGAGGATTAAAAATAAAAGGCTGGAAAGTAGTTCTGGTCTGAGACCAGAAGTAGCTTCATCCATATCTAATGTGTATTTACAATAAAACAAAAAAGGACATTTTATAATGATTAACTTGTTAGTGTGATACAAGAATACAGGAAAAGCTATAGAATTCACAACAAAATTTCAGTAGAATTATTAGTAAGGTCTCAGAGTCATAAAGCATCATAAATATACTTTTTTTTGCAAATAACAATAGCAATGGGTGTTAGGATTAGAAGAACAATCTTTCAGCATAACAATCAAGTTACAAAATACCAAGAAGTAAACCCACAGCTGCACACTAAAATACACAAATCACTGCTGAGACATATCAAGGAAAACTGAAATAAATATAAAATGTTCTGGCCATAAAGTCAGTATTGCTCTGCAATTGCACCCATCGAATCCATGCAGTCTCTAATCCACACCGAAGAATAATCACCACAGACCTTGACAGAGTGGACTGAAAACTTTCATGTGAATGCAAAGGAGAAGCACTCAAAGCAATTTTGAGGAAAATAAATGTAGATGGTACATCTTTAAGTTTGCTTTCTTTAAGCTTTAAACAGCAATGAAGATTGTAGCCCCTTCCAAAACTGAAAATTGGTAAACAGAATTGAGTTCACCAACACTGTTATTTTTTTAACTGAGTTTTGCCAAATGTGTCATGACAATTTCATAAAAAAGGGAAATCCTTAAGTAAAACAGACTTAAGACTGACATTGTATGATGATACTTTCAACTTGAATATAGCTCATTCAAACATTTAAAAGAAAGCAGAAAACATTTAACATTTTAATGAAAGCAAAAAAAATGTAGCATAGATTCTGAATTACACTAAATTAAAATGTAAATACAGAACATATCACACAGCTGAATTAGTATACTGATTATTGAAATTTTCTTTTCTAAGGAGTCCAGATCATATACCTTAGAAGTAAATGAGGATTTAGTTAGTATAGTTTACAGAAGAAAACAATGTGCAAATAAATAGAGCTGAATCTTACAACAAGACCTGATAGTCTCAGGGCAGTTAATCACATACTTGGAAACTTTTAGCAATTTTATTATGTAATATATGAGTCTAAACTTAAATTCACTTTTACTCTTACTTTACATTTTTTGTAACTTTTCATACTTGTTTCAAAGATAATTAAGATAATATGATTTTGTAC